>OX638415.1:16197338-17549449 GCA_951813805.1 Limnephilus auricula
TACTGCGGAGATTTGAATTAATTAGTCTGTCTAATGCGTGTTTCTTTATCAACGTTGTTGAATTAACTTCAGGACTGTTGCCTGCAATTCACCTACTTTCAACTCTCAAGTAGTTTTGTTTAACTTTTGTACATTAGATCGATCACAGGCCCTAGCAAGCATGGTCACGGTTTCAATAGTCAGTCTTCCGAATCTAGCGCCATAATGTTTATATTATATTTCTTAAAACCAATAAATCTTTTCACCTTGTTACGGGCTTTTATTAACATTTTTTGGTTTAGTAAAGTAATTGACTTTTATTATTCTGGCATTTGTTGCGGGTTCGCTTTTGTAAGTTTCTTGTTTTGATGGCAAGTTTTGTTAACGTTTTTAAGTCAAGTATTTTTCCTAATGCAATAGGTGTCAAAACTTTTGGGTTTAAACATGGCCTAGTTGTGAAGTGCTTTTGGTGTCGTATGTACTTGTTACAAAATACTAACATTATCATTTTTTTATTACTGTTGTGATCATTCATGTAGGCTTAGATGATGGAGACACGAATCTGTTTTGAGTTGGTACAATAACATTACTTTTTTCTTCTTTTTGTATAGCTCGAATAAGTCATACTTTTTTTTAAATTCTGGTAGCCTTCGCACAGGACGTCCCGATGGTTGTGTTAGCTATTTTGTTGTTGTCTTATTGTTATGAATATCGATTTTATTGTTGTTATGTTGTAGTCTTATTAGTTTTGAATGTAATGATTTTTATCGTGTTTGTTTTCTTGTCGTATTATTACCATTTTTATTGATTTATCTTAGCTATACTGTTCTAAAACAGGAATATCATCACATTTAAATTGTTTTATAATTATTTTGGAAAAACCACTACGTAAAACATTTATTCTTAGTTCATAGTATATAATATTTATTTTTATTCACTTTGGATTCAGTTTTGACAGGATTGTTTTCACGAGTTTAGCTCTGTAAAAATCTTATTTAAAATGAGTGATAATTTGATAAACGTCGATTTTATCAAAAGTAACCGAACTTCATTTAGAAATAAAATGTTTTTGAAGAATAATGGCCCTACAAAACCTTTGCTGAATGTAATACAAGTTTTTAATATCAATTTTACAATTATTTTACAAGTGTAACTTAGTGGAGTATTTTAGTGAAACTTTAAAAAATAATTTGTACTATTCCAATGACAACTGTTGAGTGCGAACATTGTTTTTTTCTATGTTGAAAGGGGACATATATTAATTACGTGAGCCATAAAAAAATTTAATTGTGAGGTTAAATTTTTGTGATCCCCCCCCCCACTCATGTGAGATTTTTTCTTACTCTCGAAATAAATATTTTTCATAATAGCCATTTTTTCACTGGTAAAATGGGACATTTCAAAAGAAGTACAACAACTATATTTTTTTTATTATCTCTATAATTATATACACCCCACCCCTTTATAATGAGATGTGGTGAGATTTTACTGGATACTCCCCCCCCCATTTTTTGTTCACATAATTAATGTATGCCCCCAAACGTGTAAAAACTTTTCTGAGGAACACTATGTCCCAAGATCAGCTCAATGCTTTGTCAATGATGAGCATCGAAAAAAAGTTTGATTTCTTCTATACCAGATTTTAATAATTGTGTCATTGAAGTATTTTCTCAAATGCAAGAGCGACGATTAGATTTTCTCTACAAATGAATGATTGTACTAGATATGTCGATCACTTTATTTTCCCGTTTTATGTTACCGTTTTTTGGTGAAATGCACTGCTGGCATATTTTGTCACGGGCCGCCTCTGCATATTATGCAATTGTTAATATTTATAATATTATTATCCATTCTAATTATGTTCTGCATAAAAAATAAATTGTATCTATGTATGTAAAATGTAATGTTGGCATCAGTGTTGCCAACCGTACGAGGTTCCTCGTACAAATACGAGATTTGTGGCCTTCTGTACGAGGTACGAGGACACTATCAACCTCGTACAATTATTTACGAGATTTTGATAATACCTATGGCTATACGAACATTTTGCATCACTATTATTTATTTATTATTTATTTATTTATTAAAGAATTTTATACATAGTGTACATATTGTGTTATTTCGCCCGCCATGCTAGGGATGTCCCTGTGTTATGGCGGGTGAAGTATGCAGATTATATGGGTAATGAAGTACGTTTACTGATAATATAATAATTATGATAATGAGGTTTACAGTTAATGCAGCAATGAATTTATGATAATGAAATTTACATATAATATAGTAATTGATGATAATGATGTTTACAGGTAATAAATATAACAAGGAATTTATGACAATGAAATTTACAGATAAAATAATAATTGATAGATGAAATTTACAGATAATATAACATTGAATTTATGTTAACGAAGTTACAGATAATAAAATAATTGATAGTGTAGTTTACGGATAATATGACAATGAATTTATGGAAATGTGGGTTACAGATAAATAATAATTTATTTATAAGTTACATAGTATGATGGTTGATAAATTGAATTATAATTTACTAAATTATACAAATTAAATTAAATTAAATTAAATTACAAATAATATACATCGAGGTTTCTAAATATTTTGATAATAATAATTTATAATAATACGTTATATAATAGTAAAAACTAGTGCCATCTATCAACAATATATATCCTAAAGGGATAAATGAAATTAGTGAGCCAGATATGTTTTGGGTCAATTACTCAAAAGCGAAGACTTTACCAAGCTAGCTCATTTTGCCCCTTTTGCACTAGGTATCCCTACTGCTGACTGCGAGCGGGTTTTTAGTAAGGTTAATTTAATTAAAACAGATATAAGAAACCGGCTAACCGTGGAATCAGTGAACGGCACAATTCTTGCTGCAGAAAGCGCAAAAGGTTCAACTCGTAGGCACTGGAAACTGCGTCAATTTTGAACCCACAAAAGAAATGTATAGTCACACGATAACAGACAATATACGGCAGAAAAAACGATGACAGTGAGGATGTTCCTGACATAATATTTGGAAAGGAGATGTAAATTATGTTACCTTGATTTACATTTAAGTTTTTGTGATTTAACTTGAGTAATAATAAAGATTTTTTTTAAATACAACACAAAGAGCTGTAGTGAGCAAACTTTATAGACTGAAGTTTTTTATTCCACTGAATACCCTTAGAATAATATATCTATCGTTGGTGGAATCCCTAACAAGATATGGAATAACTACATGGGGACATTAAAAAAAAACAAATCTTCTTTCAGTGCAAAATTTACAATATTCCTTAGTAAAATTATTATTAAACAAGGCTGAATACGAACAAAGACATGATGTATCAATATCATTACTATATAACTCTGTAAATTTATTATCTGTTCGTGCTATATTGTGGTTCAAAATTGCGAATCAGCATACATCTCAATCTGAATATAATAAAATAGTGGTACATGTTCATAATACAAGACTAACCGCAAACGACGGACTTGTTATTCCCAGATACCTAAATAAATACAGTCAAAGAATAGAATACCTCGTACCAATAATTTACAACATGTTACCCAATTCAATAAAAAGCTGTGAATTGACTTTCAAAAGGAAATGTGTGCTAAAAAATTGGTTATGTGAAAGAATTTTTTTGTACTAAACTACGTTTTTCTAAATTTCGTTTTTTATGTTTTTTCCATTATTACAATCTTTTTTCTTTCTTTCGTTTTTCCTCTGCTCTTTATTTTATATATGTAAAATATGTGGATGTATGTATATATAATGTAATAATGTGTATATTTTATGTACCTAAATGCTATGTTTCTAAAAAGTAATTGTTAAAAGAACCCGTTGACAAACTGATATAAATCATTTTTGTTATTTATTTTTTGGGTGTTACGCCGTGTTACGCTATCTCCTTCTTTAGCCAACGTTGTCTGAAACGTTGGCTAAAGAAGGAGATAGCGTAACACGGCATAACACCCCAAAAATAAATAACAAAAATACTTTTGGCCGTGAAAATCTAAAATCATATCTGATATAAATCAGTTTAACGGGACTTAATGTTGAATTATGTATAAAAAAGAATGTTAATTAAAAAAAAAGGGATGTTTTATTTAGTAGGAAACTTGCAATAGTTTATTTCATTGAGTAAAAAGTCCTAAATCCAGTAGTTCAATACTTATGCCTTAATTTTGCTTTTAACACGTTTTCGATGCTTAATAAATGTACGAGGTTTGAAAGTCAAAGTACGAGATTTTTAGCTGCATCCGTACGAGGGAAATTTTTATACGGTTGGCAACCCTGGTTGGCATTGCATTTGAGTCCCACCCAGGCGTCGTGTGTTCAATTCCTCGGCTTATAGCCTCCATCTAATTGTCAGCTTCGAAGTCCTCCATCACGACTCAAGCAAGATTTTCGGCTTACTGTGGTGGTAGTAGGAGATTTTAAAATATTATCAGGTTATTCGTAACCTGGGAATGTTTGTCTTTCTTGCAAAAAATAAAATATGTATTATATGGTGTTCCAGAATAAATTATCTACAAAAATCACTCCGACATTTTTTTATTTATTAAATACATCGTACGCTTTATAACAACATTATTGTTTTATTTTACTATAAAAAAGTTATGATCAGATTCTAAACAGCCCAAAAAGAATTTAAATAGTTTTTTGCTGTGTAAACCCTACCAACCCCGGTTCCGCGCCAAAGGGCGGCCGGTGTCTTAAATTTTTGGTGGTTCACCGAGGTTTTTTTCAAAAACCTAATGTATATGATTTATAAAGCATATATGTATATAAAGTTTGAATTTGCGGTGTGGAATACAAGCGGCAACAGACCTAATGCGCTTTGGTGTGAAGTTTGCCATAATCCACAAAAAAAGCTCACAAATAAAAGATTCCTGAGCTTATTTGGAGTAAAAAATGTAAATAAAATTTTGGTCTCTGGCGACATTTTTGATGTTTTTTGTTTTTTTTTTCTACAAAAACATAAACAGTAGGCGTTGGACAGTTGGGAGCGGGTTAAGATGCTGGGCGGTTACTCAGCTGAGGATTAGTGAGGATGTGCAAAAAAAAAAAAATTTATTTTGATTTTGCTAAAAAAAATTTTTAATAAACGTCATCAAAAAAGTCACCGGAGACAAAAAGTTCATTTACATTTTTTACTCCAAATAAGCTCAGGAATCACTGGTTCAAATCTCTCGGGTACGTCCTGTTGCACCCTGTATATATAATGTATATAAGAAGTCACTTATCAAAAAAATCAAAACGTACCGACAGGCTAGTGGTCGATATCTATATTATATTAAGAAATATTTGCACTAGTGTTTGCAAAGTTTGTCAAAATCCAGAGAGGAAAATGGGGTATACGTTTGTATGGAAAAAACGCTGCCCAGTTTCCTCTTAATCTTACCTCCATGGGACCATCCTGGCCGTGTACAGGGGCAGTCCGCAGTACAGCTCTTCATCGCAGTCCCCGCCAATAGGGGAGATGGATCTGTTCCCCAGTGGGATGGTGCGAGGGCTGTTCCGGTCCAGATTAAGGACAAAGTACCCGGTGTCACGCCTCCTCAGGGACTGGTTCTCGTCATAGAATTGACGATCGGAGTGCTTTAACAGTAATATACATATATTATAAAAAATCCACTTCACATATTATTCTCTTGGAATTCCTTCTCCCGTTCGTCTATTCCACGTATCGAAACCATCAAAACTCCCCTTTATTAAGAGTGTTTTACCAGAGAATACCGGAAATTAGTCCCTTTTAAATCAAATTCTAGACGTATTGACTCTTTTTTACAAAAAAACGTCAATTGATTTTGAAAGATTGTTATTTTATCTGGTAGATGCAGTTTTTAAATTTTGAAAAACTAAGTTTATTTTTAATATAATAAGGTTATACCGTTGATCATTGGCAGATTTGTTCAATTTTCAAACAAAATATTGTATTATACAACACAAATTTCAAATCATATAATCGTACATCAAAATAAATCAATACATAATCTAGTAAGTACAGTTGTAAGAATTTTAATTTTAGTTTTATTAAAATCATTAAAAAATAAATCCGAGAACGTGTTTTTTGACGAGAATACCTCAGTTTTTCTATTTATTTAAGGTCTTACAAACTAAAATATAAATATTTTTTTTATACACTTATTTTGTTTAGACATTATTGAAAAATCATAAATTCTTATAATCAAAAAATACTTACAAGAAGTACACGATATTTAATAATTTATCATTGTGCGTTTTGAGCATTTTTATTACTTAATTGAATATAGGTATATATTAAAGCAAGTTTGAATGAAATAAATCGATATTAAATTTTTAATTTAAAAAAATTGATACGGGGAATAATCGATCTTTCTGATTCGAACCGCCCTGTACAGTTGCAAGCATTTTTAAACTTTTATTCTCAGCCGCTGGTCAATGGCTCTTAAGTCGTAGCCATGATTTTACACCACATACGCCTCATTTCTCAAATCTACATCATTCAGTCTACTTCATCCTCTGCCAGTTCCAAGCCTTACTGCCATACATCGGGAAATGCATCACACTCTATTGTAGACTTCTAGCTTCTAGCCTACCTCTTTTGGACAATTTTTTACTAGCAACAAATGCGTTTGGACCTCTTTATCCACTCGAGCTCTTTTTGCCACATTATGGCAATATTTCCAAAACCACAGATTGCTTTGTTGCCAAAATATAGCAATTTGATAACTCAGGTAAGGGGCATATGTCATTCCCATGTCTACCTATGTTAAATTGTCGTGAAAACAAGCTTATGTGCCCAAGCGGTTAAAAAAAATAAATCATTTTAGCAACTATTTTATATATTGTACATTCAAAATATAACAAAATAAATATTCTTTAAAATGTTTTCAGGTTAAATATTTAATAATATTTTTTCTATAAATCCAACGAATATGTGATAATAGACAAAAGATAGGTGAAAGAATGGAGGAAAAAAAAATCCCTCAGGGCCTATGTCATATTTGGGAATGCTGTGTGGAGGTCTTTTAAGGGAAAGAAAGGAGAGGAATTTCTGGGAAGGAAAAAGGTATAAGGGGTGGGTAGGAATCTAGGGGTCAATGTGTCCAGGAGTGACGGACGTATGAATCCATCCCATCCGATGTAAGGCGATGGGTCGAGAGAGTCCTGCTGGAGAGGTCAAAAGATCTCCCAAAATCGTCTCTCCCGATCCGGCTTGCCACGCAGCTGGTAGACAGATGCATCCACTACCAAGACTTGGACAAATATCACTCCATGAAACAAATCCATACTCGCCACCTAGATCTGCCTAAATCCATCAGTAAATCTAATTTAATAAAAGCGTTAAGTTAAGAACTTACCATTATCCAGAACCTCTGAAGGGCGGGATTCTCAGGTCCCTCCTTGTAGGGCCGTCCTACGGAGGTGGCCAGGGATATGGGAAGCATGACTAGCCCGCAGCCCAGCAGTATGCAGAGCACGAGGGCGGGTCGCCTCACCAGGCTAAGAAAGGGTACCTGAAATAAACAAATTTTTACTGTGAAAATAGTCTATTGCATCAATTCTTAACTTTTTCTTTAGTCCTGTTCTCCAATTACCTTGGTGAACCAGATTTCTCTACTTATCGCAGTTATGGACTTACCAAATTTGTTAATAACGTGGCAAGCAATTCGCGCTCCCATTTAAAAAGGTCTATTCATTCAAAAGCAGATTTTTCTTTTAAGAACTAAATGGTGATATTAAAATGTGAGATGCCTATATACTGTCAGATTGATTTAATAACATATCATCACAGTCAACTCACCCCTCTTCGACCCGCCATAGTTGGTTTTTACCCCTCTCCTATATGTTCTCGTCTAGTTATATTCAAATGTCTATGCTCCCCTCCGTTTTCAACGTCTCTACTCTTTTAAGTATGAACTCGACTTCAATCTTTTGTATTACAATTTTAAAATTTTCTCATTTAAATTAACAAAATACATAAATTCTCCTTTACTCTCTCCAAAGTTTAAAATGATGGCCTAAAACAAATTGGATAAAAAAATTATACCCACTACAAAGTTCGTTATGTATAAGGTGATTATCGCCGTGACCACAGCAATGTACAGGTCGCCATTGATGGTTCCAGAACGTCCCATGACAGGTAGGAGCACTGTGTAGCCTATCAGTGCCACGTACATCTGTAGGATGACTGACGGGATCTGGATAGCCAGGTACACCCATGTCCATGTGTGAACTGTGGAATGAAACAATACAAAAATGAAAATATTTATATACGTCCTTTCAATAAGGACGCTCGATTTTAAAATGTAAATAAAATAAGTTGTGTGTGAGATATCCACTTTTTTTTTATGGCAAAGGGTGTGGAATATAACGTGGTTCAAATGTCCTCCGTGGCTTAGCTTGGTGGCACGCATTTGGAAGGTCCAATTTTCAATGACTTGTCGCATACATAAATAAATCTGGCTGAATTTGCTGGATGGCGTTGGTTATGTTGACTTTGAGGGCGTCAATTGTTTGCGGTTTGCTCGCTTAGACCTACGATTTAAGAGCGATTGACCAGCAGTTGAGAATAAAATTTTAAAAATGCTCGCAACTGTACAGGGAGTTCCAATGAGAAAGATCGATTATTCCCCGTATCAAATTTTTAAAATTAAAAATTTAATAATGATTTATTTCATTCAAAAATTGCTTTAATATATACCTACATTCTAGTAAGCAATAAAAATGCTCAAACTACATGATGATAAATTATTAAATATAGTGTACTTCTTGTAAGTATTTTTTGATCGTATTTATGATTTTTTAATAATGTCTTAACAAAATAAGTGTGTAAAATAAAATTTGAAATATTTTAGTTTGTAAGACCTTAAATAAATTGAAAAACTGAGGTATTTTTGTCACAAAACACTTGGATTTATTTTGGTGACTTTAATTTAAACATTTTAATGAATTTAATTTAATGACTATAATTTAAAAATTATAAAACTGTGTTGACTAGATTATGTATATTTATTTATTTTGTTGTATGATTTGAAATTTGTGTTGTTTAATAGAATCTATCGTTTGAAAATTGAACAAATCTGCCAACGACCAACGGTATAACCTTATTATCTTAAAAATACACTTAGTTTTTCAAAATTTTAAAATACCAGATAAAATTTTCAGTATCAATTTATGTTTTTTTGTAAAAAATAGTCAATACATCTAGAATTTTATTTTAAAAAGACTAATTTCCGGTATTCTCTGGTAATGCCCTCTTAAGATAGCTCCAAAGGAAGAAGTGCAAATACAATGTTTTGGATCTTCTCAATTAGATCAGGTTATTGATACAAAACTGTTTATTAACGTGATTACAATAATATTGGTACTGCACAAAAGCGACTATCTTTAACTGACTGGTGGGTAAATCTGGTCCATAGACTATATCAATTCCTTGGACCAACTCTAATCTCCCGCCATCTGACGGAAACTAGTGTAGACTTAATGCCTACTGACATCTGTCGATAAACTACTGAACCTAAGAAGTATCTGAAAAGGTTATTTTTTATTTATTTTTAATAGTATAGTATAGCCTAAAATTGTAATTTTGAATTAATGAAGACAATATTTACAATCGAAAACCTGAAACAGAAAAATCAGAAAATTTATCAATTTTTATTTAATATGCAAAGGTCCTGGGTTCGAGTCCCAGATATGACCGTATCGTTAGGTTAGTTTTTAGTTTGGATCTAAATTCTGTTGGGATGGTCATGCATCTCAATTCCATGCATCTCAATATAATAAACTACAAGCCTCGGAAGAAACAAAGGAAGGTCACCGATGAGTTTGAAGACGTCAAATATCACAGGCCTCCTGAACTACAAAGTCCGCGCTTGCTCATGTAGGGCAGGATCGTGAGGAGTAGTAAGTACCAGGGGTGTTACGGATATTCACATCCGCATCCGCAAATGCGCATTAATTCAGACAGCATCCGCATCCGCATCAATTAATGCGGAACTTTTACAGATGCTGATTTTCACATCTGAGACAAGTAGCGACATGTAAAAAAAGTGGGCGGGGCCAAAGTGGCGCGTGCCTCGCTCATGTTTGCCGACAACTAGCACGAAGTTCATTCGCTAACTGGCCAATAGGAAGGCACACATTGGTGACAAGATGCTGCAGGTTTTGTTTGTTTTGTTTTAGTTATTGATGTGATTCCCATTGTGAATCAATTACAGTGTTTTTTTACTGTATATATCGAAGTTTGGTTGATGAATATTTCGATGTAAATATTAAGTGAAAAAGTAAATAAAAATGCCGCCATTAATATAAAAAGAAGTATCTGGACTTATTTCGTATTACTATTTATTAAATGTAATTCACCAATTTTTAAATATTTTTTTCATTATAAAGCTTTAAGGTCTCTGCCCACTACACCGTTCCATACCATGACCGTAACCGTAGCGGCGCATGCAAAAAAATATTCTTTATATCGATCAGTATGAAACGCTGCCCACTAGCCCGTCCCGTCACCGACCAACACCGTCGCATACCATGACCGGACTGACGGTGAATTCTCAATGACAATATTTTGCAGGTGCCGGTCCGCTCTATGCATGGCACGCAACGGTGTTATTTAAATTTAAATTATTTTTTTGTGATAATATTTTCTATTAATTAATTCATTATATTGGAATGACGTCATACGAAAGTACGTACAAAATTTTTCTTCATCATCAACTAGTTGCTTAAATAACGTCCAGTATTCTCCCTCGGTTTTCTTTTTTTTAGAACCGTACGCCTATTGAACGGGGATGGTACGGACACTAACCCCGGTGTATACGGGTATCATACGGTCACTAAACCCGTTACGTACGGGTATCATACGGTGTTAGCACATTCTAGTGGGCATAGTAGGGCGTAACGTGTTTATTTCGTGACTGATACGTTCATAGTACGGTCATGGTATGGAACGGTGTAGTGGGCAGAAGCCTTAAGACTTAAAATGCTTATAAGTAAGACTAAAAGCTATTTTAGTTTAGTTCTCAAAATATGATTAAATAAAACATATTAAAATAAAATCGATTTTCATTTATTTATGTAGGTACTTAAAAATGAAATATCTTTAAAAAATTCTGAAATCCACATCCGCGGATGTGAACCTGTAATAATCTGCATTCGCGGATGTCAATATTTTTGCATCTGCAACAACTTTGGTAAGTACCAGAAAAATTGGACAACGGCTAAAAAGGAAAAATGGTTACCTGTGCGATACAGCTTAGTCAAGTGTATGAGCAATAAAGCCACGGCAGAAAAGAGGGCTGGAAACATAAGTACGGCTGCAGACCTGATGCCCAGACAAGTCATTATCATCAGAATGATCGCCCAGAGGATCTGAGCTGCCACCAGGTTTAGCTGAGTGGTCATGGACAGCGAGAGGTTGTGCTACATAGAAGTTAATAGGATCATTAGCAAAGTATTTTCAAACCGGTCATGATCGAAAAGAGTTTTTAGTTTTCTGATACGTTAAAAAATAGTCCATTTATTTGGATTTTATTGCAAAGCGGGAATATTTTTATCCCTTGACAAAATATGCCGAATTTTTGGAGGGTTAAAGGAAAAAATTTCTTATCTTGGAACAGCATTAGGGAAATGTAGTTAGAACGATATGCAATTAATTTATTAGGCCCCAGCTGCCCTAGCTGGTTGCACTGTTGCTTGGGGAACGAAGGAGAGGGGGAGTCGCGGGACGGGGGAAGAGGGTTGGGGGAAAGGCGGGGAAGGTGAAAGGGGAACACGGAAATGGGGAGGGGAAAGCAGGAGGGGAAGGCAAGGAAAGTGAAAGAAGAAAGCGGGAAGGGTACCTTTCATATATGTGAATGGTGATACTATCACTACAAGCATGATAAGGGCAGGGCACCATCCTAACAAGAATGATGGTCGATAAGGCCTAAATATCAATAATCTATATTATTGTAATTTAGGCCTTCTAAAAATAAATTATAAAATAAAATAATTTAAAAACTGATATAATACCTTCTTTCTTCTCCACAAATCCACAGCCAGCGGTACCAAACCACAGCCGAACAAACAGGGGCACCAGAACAGTGGAAAAATGGTCCACACATTGTAGTACCACGGCATGGCCAGGGCTGCCACTCCGTCTATAAAGGCGCCCATTGCTACAGTGACCAGCACACCCAAGATCATCCCCCACACCCTGGCCCCATATGAGATAAATATCTCTGTACATGCTGCCCCTGAAAATCAATTAAAAACCTCGTTTTTTGCACAATTTACAGGTACATTAAGCAATTTTTTTATTGTAATCAAGTTGGATTTGTGCAGAACATTATAATAATAACCTAGTATATTATCAAGACTGAGAACTTGTTCGTGTATAAAAAAACTGTTTTTTTATAAAATAAAAAACTCTTTCGTGTATTCAATAATATAATGATTTAATTTATAAAAAACAGTTTATTAATTAACAAATTCTACAAAATAAGACAAAATAATTAAAAAATATGAAAAAATACAGATTTAGGAAATGAGATTAAAAGAATTTGGCACATCGATGATGGAAAAAATGTATGAGATTTCTCTACCTGAGGGAATATGGCTACTACCCGTGGCTCTATCCTACCAACTTTCTCTTGGGCATGCTCGGGATGAACCATCTACGGGACAGAAGGGATGTGCACATTGCATCACATTTCTTCACTCTGATTGTTCGTGGATGGTTCAAAAACTCCACTATTATGGAGAGCATTAGTTTCTATGTTCCCGTTTACCGCTTACCTCCGTCACCGACAACATAGATTGTTTTATCTCACGGCTTGCAGGACTAACTTGCCAATGGTCAAGCCAGTGGGGAGAGCTATCTTGTTGTTAAATATAATCACTTCGAACATTGATATTTTTAACATCAACGAAGCACAATTTGGACAGCAAACTTTTTTGCTGCTAGAATAAAATCTGCTTTTATATATTCAACCTCTAGGGCGTGTTTTGGATTTTACACAGCTGATAGACGGCCATTTACGACACATGAAAGTGTTTGGTTATTTGTCAGTTGTGTAGGTTAAGGAGCGAGTTTATTAGTAGGGCACTTATTGTTTTCCTTTAAAATATTTTTATTGTATCTTTTAATAACTAATTGAAATTTTAATTTTGTTATATTCTTAACCTTCCAGCGGGCGCGCTGAGTAATTTCCCTCGAGCGGGCGCTTGTCGTAAATTTTACGTCATCAAGTTTTCTCCATGTAAATGGTGTTTTCTTTATATAAATGTTAGGTAAATGTTTGACATTTGATCTGAAGATAAGATGCTCTTTTATTATGGTCAATGCCAATTTTTTTTGCAAAAATTCTTCAATGCTTTCGAGCCTTTCCTGGACACCCAAATGTGTATAAAATTTGAGCATTTTTGCCGCCAATATTCATTAGAGTGTAGAAAACTACACATGGCCATCGCTTTGTTATTCTAGATATCGAGTAAGTGGCACACATTTTGTCGACTGTTTCCACTCCGCCTTTGGGTTCGTTGTAGTCCAGTATTATCGAGGCTTTCTGGTGTTTTTCTCACTTTCAGGCACGTGTCATAAAATTTACGCTCAACGGAAATTTCCAAATATCAGTGAATAACAAAAACTTCTAAGCACACCCGGTACTTTTGCAGTTTAGAGAGACACTGACCCTCGAATAACTCGAAGCTCGATGCTTGCGACTAAGAGGTAAAACTGGGGGAAGCGATAAGGCCCATTTGTCATAAATTTAAAATGAATAAAGAATTGAATTGAGTCAGATAGGGGGAAGTGGTTTACGATGGTAACAATAGGGTGAGGTGTTTCTTATTTTGCCAAGGATTCTACAATGTTCGTTACCCATGATGCCAACATGTCCAGGGATCCAAATAAGTGTTACGGTTTTTCCAGAGCTTTGAATGGAGGCTATCAGTACTCGAATAAGGCATAGAAAACTTGATAATAATAAATGTTTTTTAAAGAATTGAACTTGTGGCGGTATAACCTCCCTGCGTACCCCTCCGGGAAAACGACGCGATTGTTAGTTCGTTAGTGTAAAATTCATAAAAATGTTGATTACCATATTCAAGGAAATCCTGCTTTTGCTCGACGTGCAAATCGCTCTCCACAGTTTCCTTAGAGAATATTTTCTTGTTCCATATTTCTCTCTTTTTGCCACTATATGGCAGCCATGCCCCTAAAACAGAAAAAATTATTACATATTTACATAAATATAAGAGACCTATTCACAAATATGAATTCAAATGGTTCGTTGTTCTTTTGATTATAATTCTAAGTAAAATATTTTGGTTAAATCCATTATAATATGAAATTATCGAAGAAATCAAACACTTTGTGGCTTGACATTACACAAAATGAAACAAGTTCTTATTTTAAAACCACTTTATTTTATTTATACACGACGACCGGCTTTGGTTGAACTCAACCTTCATCAGGACCATAAACGTAATATAAACTATATGTTTATAAGTTTATTGTCCCGATAAAGGTTGAGTGACGTGTATAAATAAAATAAAATGGTTTTAACCAAGAACTTGTTTGATTTTCTATTATAATATGATTTCGGAGTGGAGAATTTTCGAGACCATGTGTATTATAATATGCGAGTCTGAGGCATGTAAATAATTCCAGATCTCTGAGTGTAATACCTAAAAAAATATAATTATGAATTTATTTGCGTGGACAAATATATTACAGAAAATGGCTGTCTGTACAATTTCGATGGAAAAACAGAAACACCAATCTTGTAATGTGGTTCTCTGCAAACATGGAAGGCCTTCCAATGATTTCAATTCACGTGCAGATCACCAGCACAATTCTTGATTTTATTTGGATACGCAAATGTTCCGAAGTCGACTTTACACGACGGAAATATAAATTCACAATCCCAAAGGCATGTATGCTCAAACCCACAAAAAAATGATGAGGAAGTTTTTTCATAAAAACAGTTTCCATGATGACAGTTTCCATGATGACAGTTTCCAAGAGACTACAATGACTACAATGTCACTATATTATTCCAAGGCCCTTCGTTCACGCAGCTTCTTACAAGCGATTAAATCGCCGCTACCCGCTACCTGTCATACTATTTTGCTAGTGCTGCCCCAAGCGGCTTTTTCAAACACTAATAATAGAGCGGCGATCGCGTCGCTTGAAAGTAGCTCCATGGAAGAACGGCGTAAGTGCCCTGAAAATCCATAAAGACTGTCAAACAACCATTTTTGTAATGTAAGGAATATATTAATTATTTTTTCGAACAAACAAAAAACCTATTATAATGCCTAACCACTATGTTTATTACGCTATTCCTGAAGAAACATGGACTTTTGATGATGTCGTAGACAATATTACAGTAATAACTTACAGTGTGACAGGCGGGCCACAAACACGGCCACGCTGAGGATTGTAATTAAGAAGACGAAGACGTTGATGATGGTCCCACTTTCCTCGGAGTAACCGATCATGAACCAACCCAGGTAATCGAGGTAGACTACGCGCCCTTCCTTGTGCTCCTGGCATTTGAGAAAACTATTATAGTTTGGTCTGTTACATTTTTACAAACATGCTCAAAAATACAAAATGTGTGGTCTGTGTTGATGAATATAAAGCGGGCGACAAACGCGAAGCTCACATCAAAAGATACCGTGTTATAAAGTATCTTTTCTACCGACACACTACGTTATAAAAGTTTTCTTCCTACGGCAGGAGAGGGGGTCAGGTGAATTCGAAAGCGGCCGAGGGAATATCATTTCTTTGTACTGGATATGTCAACTTGACTGCTGACAGCGGCTTGAGCATTGCGCTCCGTGTATTCAAAATGACCCCCTCTCCTGTTCACAGCGGAGGGGGGTCGCATTACCTTTCGAATAGCGAAGACTCGGACCGCGCTTATAACACATTATCTTTTTACGTCTAGCGGATCTGAATGGGATTGTATGGCGAGCGCTATTGCGTTATAAAGTATCTTTTGATGTGAGCTTCGCGTCTGTACCGTGCATTAGTGATTTAATAATAAAAAAGGTGAAAACGAAATTACGTTAAAAAATACATTAACATGTTTTTAGTTACGTAAAAAACTGGACTCAATGTGATTCAAGAATTCTGTAATATATCGGAATATTAGTTATGATCCGAATCTATCCGAATACTAGTTCATTTTAACTATTCAAATGTAAAAAAAAGATCGACCTGACATCGATCTGACGATCTATGTACACATAAAAAAATCACACAATTTAGATTCCTTCACATTCCATTTGTGAACTATATATATTTGTTTATTTTTTTTTAATAAGAAAAAACTCTCTTTTTTTATTACTTTTGAAGGTTATTCCCATAAATATCATTGAAAAAGAAGAGAACAATAATAATCTAAATTAAACTATGAAAATGAACAAGACACAGAAAAATAATAAAACATAATGGTCTCAACTGGGACTCGAACCCAGATATATATTCATATTTCAAATTTCAAAATTAACGATATTATCTTCGACTAATGTTTTTTTCCATATTATTGGCAGCTACCCATTTTTCATTGGAAACAAGTATTCAAAGAATGTATTTGTTACCTAGATAGTGTCTCGGATAAATATATCCGATTTTATTTTTATGGAACACTTATAAAAGTTTAAAAGAATATTTAGTTATTACCATCAATGTAATAATATAATATAATATACAAATACGACAGTCTCATGATAGATCGCAATGGCTGAATTGGTAGAGCGCCGTCCCGGTACGACGTGAGATCTGGGTTCGAGTCCCAGTTGCGACCCATTATGTTTTATGTGTCTTGTTCGTTTTCATATTTTAATTTAGATTATTATTGTTGTCTTCTTCTTCAATACTATATATATATATGATTGGTATATTTATGTGGTGGGAATTTCAATTTTACCTCCAAATTTTCCAGCTCTGGTGCGTGCCCCAGTAGTCGGAGCAGGGCGAGGATGTTGTCTCCCAGGTGCTGGTGGCTGCCCAGAGGGATATAGGCCTCTTTGTCATATACCGTGTGAAGGACGTGCCCGTTGCGGACAAATGCAAAATCTAAGCCTGCACAAATAGTTGACAAGATTAATATGTAATTACATTGATTCCTAATTTCACCCTTCATCTCATTTTCTTGGTGCTGATTTCTAACAGTATGGAAGATCTACAGTCTCTCTTATCTAGGATGAACGAAGTATGTGAAGAATGAGTTAATGATGAATGTAAGTAAGTCTAAAGTCATGGTGATTGAAAGAGAGAGTACAAAAACAGAGTGCAATATGGTTAGGGATGAAGAACACTTGGAGCAGGTGGATTGGGTAGTAGTATAGTACGAGAGATGGGAAGGCTGTTAGAGATATTGAAAGAAGGATAAATGCAGGTAAATCCATTAATGGAGGACTGAATGCCGTTGGAGCTACAAAAAACGTCTAAAGAAGCGAAGCTAGCAGTCCACAGTGGAGTGCTTGTATGTACCCTAATGTATGGCAGTGAAGCATGGACCTGGCAGAGGAAGGAATAAAGTAGACTGAATGCTGTTGAATTGAGATCCCTGAGGCGTATGTGTGGTAAAACAATGAATAATAGTGTGAGAAATATGGAGATCCGCAAAAAATGCAAGGCTGATGGAAGCGTAATGAGTAAGATTAAGAAAGGGACCCTCAGATGGTTTGGGCATGTAGAAGAACAAATGAACGAAGAAATGAGAATATATGAAGCAAGTGTGAATGGTAGAAGAAGTCGGGGACGCCCGAGGAAGACATGGCACGATCAAGTGAATCAGAAACTTAAGCGGGCAATGTCAAGAGTCAGAAAAATAGAAGAGTATGTATGAGACAATGTATGAATGTGAATGAGGCCAGGAGTGAGTGCCAAGAACGAGTTGTTTAGCGGTTCGTCCTCTCTGCCTACCCCTGCGGAGAAAAGGCGTGATGGTTAGTTGAGTAGTATATCTTTTTCTTTTCTCTTTTTTATGGATCTAACAACATTTTTTAAAAATAATGCATGTTTTGCAATGCAATGGTGGACAAACTCATACTAGAAAGAAAATCCTTCTAACCCTATGAACCAGGGCATCCCTTAAAAATCACAAAACATAGCAAACACTTGGGTTGACCTCTGGCAGAGGTGTTGGTTTTTACAATAAATGGTACGCCGGACGGCGGTACCCTAACCCGCCTTTAATTTTTTAATTTTTTTATGTGAATACCGCACAAGTGTTCAACTGCTTCTGTCAGGAGCCAGTTAGACCATGGCATCCCCAGTTGTGGTTTATGTTGTGAGGCTTAAGGTAGTGGGGAGGGGAACGAGATGCAGAAAAGGAAAGTGGGGAGGTACCTGGCTATTCAGATTTGGTCACCAAAGCAATGTTTCAATTCTGAATGGTGGTCTTAAACCAGGTTGATAACGAGGGTATCTTCCACTCTGCAACGTGTCACATATGGAGTATATAGTTTTTAAACTAAATAAATTGTGTCAAAAACAAGTCAATCAAATTTGGGTGGCGGGAATGGGTACCACCGCCCCGGGAATCATTTATTAGATAACCAACACCTCTGCCATAGGTCACCCCAAGTGGTTCGCTACGTTTGGTGACTTAGCAGGGGTGCCCGGGTTCATGGGGTAAGGTTTGTCTAGGTCTTGGCGGTGGATGATCTAGACACACTGAACCCCAGATTCCCACCCAACCCTCATACCCTTTTCTTTCCCAGAACTTCCTCTCCTTTCTTTCCTTAAAATACCCTCCACACAGCATTCCCAAAGATGACATAGGCCCTGAGGGAAATTATTTTCCTCAGAGCCTCCTGTGTGGACCTAATGTAAAAGAAAAAAACAAATAAAATTTACTTGCACATGTTGGGATTTGAACCCGCGATCTCCGGATCGCTAGCTGAGACCACGGAGGCTGTGATGTATACATAAGTAGGATAGAAACTGATGTTAAATGTAGGGATGACCTCCGTGGTAGAGGGGTTAGACTTTCGACTCCCAATCCGATGGTCGCAGATTCAAAACTGATAATAAATTTTAATTAATTAATTAAAAATAATATATAGAATATTTGCGGCACGTTCCAGAGTGGAAGATATTCTCAGTATCGCCCTGGTGTAAGACCACCATTCAGAATAGAATCGTTCCTTGAAATAGCTTTTGCTGTGGTTGGTAACCAGATCTGAATAGCCAGGTACTTCCCCACCTTCCTCTTTCCCCATCTCCTACCCCTCCCTACTACCTTCAGCCTCACAACGGTACTTCAATTATATTATATGCCATAATCTCACTGGATCCAGACAGGAGCAGTTGGGACTCTTGTGCGGTATACATATACTACAATATGTAAGTCAATATTATTTAATAACTCAGGTCCGGGACATACGTCATTCCTATGTCTACCTATGTTAAATTGTTGTTAAAACGAGCTTATGTGCCCAAGCGGTTAATATCTTACCAGGAATCTTTTTAAAGTCCCGAAATATTCTGAAATCCGTGTCTGAAGGAATGAATCCACCTTGGAAAAGCTCCTCGCCAAAAATGAGTCCATGTGGATGAGGTGCAGAACGAGCGTAGTACTGAAATCAAACGGGAGCTCGGTAATGAAGATTAGATTTTCCGAATAATTCTTTTCTCAACTGAAAGGCATCTTTCCATGCTCATGCAAAACATTATAATTTAGATTTACATATGAATATTAGAACATATTATATGTAGAAAAGAGTCAAAGAGTTAAATTTATTGGAGAGCGAAAACACATGAATGAATGATGAACAAGCGGTCTCGTCGAAAAGAGATACTAGCGACATCTTGCAGAGATGGAATGATCTAACTTAAATACACTTTTCGCAGGTATAGATAATCACAATCTTATTTACTTTTCAGAGATAAAACGTAAAATAGATAATTCTGACTTTCTACGAAATGTGCGATGTGTGTATATCTGTATTACTTGGTTCAAATTGAGAGAAATTCATATGAAACATACCTATATTAATAAATACAAAATAACTTCACGAATTAAAAATAATGGAAAAGGATGGTATGAAATAAACCGGTACCATTTGTAATTTTAAATTAATGCTTAGTGCGAGTAAGTACCGGCTAATTAATTAGCTAAAGCACGATACAGACTCGAAGCTCACATAAAAAGATACTGTGTTATAAAGTATCTTTTCTACTGACACACTACGTTATAAAATATTTCTTCCTACGGCAGGTGAGGGGGTCAGTTAAATTCGGAAGCGGTCGAGGGAATAACATTTCTTTGTACTGGATATGTCAACTTGACGGCTCCGTGCATGCTCCGTGTATTCAAAATGACCCCCTCTCCTGTTTACGGCGAAGGGGGGGGTCGCATAATTTTTCTGATATAGCAACGGTAGCGGTTACGAAAAATAACGCCGATTTTTGAAGATTCAAACCGCGCTTATAACAAGTGATCTTTTTAGGTCTGGCGGGTCTGTATGGGATTGTATGACGAGCGCTATTGTGTTATAAGTATCTTTTTGATGTGAACTTCGCGTTAATACTTGCACGAAGTATTAATTTAAAAATAGAGTATATACCGGTTTGTTTCATATCAATGAAATCTTAGACAAACATTAATTCTCCCAATTCCAAAATGTAAAAAAGAACAATGTGTTTAAACAAAAACAATTTAATTATCAATTATATGACCGGTCAGTGGCTATGTTGGCACCGCGTTTAGATACCACCCGGGCGTCAATTTTTCAATTCCTCAGCTTGCTAAGTCCTCAATCACGGCGCGACCATTTTTTTTGATAATTTACCTCTACCGTAGGTCACCCCAAGGCAAAACAAAAACAAGGTTGGACCCAGAATTGATCCCTGTGGGACGCCGCCATTTAATACACAGAGAATAAACAGTATCTTACCCTGAAGAGCCAAGGGTTCGCAGGACCAGATTGAAACAGAGTGGCCCGTCCGCCAAGTCCAGCTCCCTCCATGTTTAGAAATACTTTAACTCTTTCGGCCCACCTGTGCGTCAGAAACATGTGAGAGGCCTGCAACATAAATTTCATAAAATTTACAAAACAAACATATAAAAATTAAAATAAACATTTTTTTGAAAGCAGATGAAAGACTTTTTGTTATTTCAGTATTACAAATCGATATTATGCAATTAAATATCTTATAATTTTTGAAACTTAAGTTTTTCAAGTCGCTTACAGATGGTTTTTATTGTGTAAACTTTATTAAACTCGTCAAATATTTGACGAGTTAAATTATTTCACCAAAAAAAGTAGACATAATATGTCTCGACGTCATCTAGTGAGAGAGTTAGGTTAGGTTAGGTTAGGGGTGCAGGTTCGAGTCCCGTCGGCGACATGTATCTGTGGCGAACTATCTTCGCACGGCAGCACCTACTTGTATGTATCTACACAGCCGGACACCGTCTAAGTACATGTCCCGTACCATTCTGTACCAGGCATTGCACTGAGTACTTGCCGGCATTATTAACCAATTAATGGAAAGGTCTGGAGGTTTCTACAGCACACTCAGGGCCGTGTCCATATTGTCGCGAAAGTTCTCGTGCGTACCGACCGTTCGCGGAGGTTGCAAGAACGGCTATATAAAGGTTCCAGCAAGCCAAGTCGAGCAGTCAATCATTTCGCATTCATTGTGTTGTTTATACAAATGTTGCCGTAGTAATTTTACACTACAAGATACGAACGTAAATAAACAACTTATTTATCAAACGTTTATTATTATTACAATATTATAGAACACGCCAAGGTATCCCATCACAATACCTCAAAATATCTTTTCTCGGGAGGTTTTTTCAATATGGATGAGTGTTTCAGGCTAATAATTATTGCTTATAATAATTAATTTATTAAAGTCTTTACACGAAACCAAATAAAACAAATTTAATTATTGAATTGCAATGTAAAATTTTTCGGAAGCGTTTATAGTAAACTTTTAAATGCAAATACAAAGCTTGGTGCTCCCTCTTTCTAACACTGTTTAAATCATATATCTCACTGTAATACAAAATGAGATGAGTATGAATTTTAGGAGTCAGTATCAGGCTGGGAAGAAGAGGAGATAGGCATCCACAGTAGGCTTTCAACTATCTGCCAACAATGTATCTTAAAATACTTTGGACACGTTGCTCGCCAAATTGAGGACTCCAACGTTGAGAAACTCATAGTCACTGGCCAAGTGTTTGGCAGAAATAGCAGAGGAAGGTCACCAATGCGCTGGAGTAACGCAAATCTCGCAATTCTCTATGCAGCGCAGAACCGCGAGGATTGGAAGAGTCTTCTCCACCATGGGAATTCTGAGTACGGATCACGATCCTCAGCAATGAGTAACCGAGTTGAGAAGAGGTCATGCTGGGCGAAATGTCTCCCAAAAATACTTGACGTGTGTTTGACGTATTGGAGAAATATCTCCCAATATTGCTCTAGGGGTCACACGATCGCGTGTCAAGAGAGGGTGTGTTGTGTGATTTTCCATTTTCCGTGCTCACCTGTAGAGAAGTTTCTTCTGCACCATTAAATAAGAAGACCAGATTGTGTTTGAGGCGGACCTCTGACTGTGTGAGAACCCTCACTAGTTCCATCATCACGGAGCATGCAATTGCGGCATCTGACGCTCCTAAAGTAACAAAAAAAAATTGTTATTAAAAATACTAATTTCGGTTGTGACTCTTTGTAACTGGATTACTGCATTCTGTCCCAGGTTCATGGGATAAGGTTTGTTTAGGTCTTGGTGGTGGATGCTTTTCCCACCTTCTATATGGCGGGCCGAATCGGTAGGGGCCATATGAGGGAGAACCTTTGACATCTCGAGTCGGATCCAACAGTTGACCCGTGGATTCCTACCCACCCCTCATACATACAATATTCCTTCCCATAACTTCCTCTCCTATACTTTTTATAAGAAAGACCCTTTACACAGCATCCCTAAAGATGACAAAGGCCCTAATGATTAGGTATTTTTTTCCTCAGGTCCCAAACGTATTCCCCAATTTCCTCTCTGGATTTTGACACAACTACTGCAAATATTTTTTTATCTTATATATAAAACAAAGTCGGGTTAGTTACACTATTTATAACTCAAGAACGGCTGGACCGATTTTTATGATCTTTGATTTGTTGGATTTGCCTCCGTCCCGAATAGCAGAATAACTATTAAAACATTGAAAAAAATCACGGGAAAAATAATAATGAATGAATTGAATTAATTTTTTCATATATTTTGTACGAAACGGCTTTTCAAATAATATACGTGGGCCGACACTACTTATTTTTAATCACTTCGAAATGTTAATGGCGTAGTGTGCCCAACATTTCGTGCTGGATGACAACAGTTCATTTTTCTGGAAAACGATACTCATTTTGATTTTTTGAACTTAATTCATTTTGAGTATTCACTTTAACTTAATAAAAAATTGAATTTAATCCAGCAAATAAGTAAATACAACATTTGTTCATTTTCTTATAAGAAAAACTCTCTTTTTAACTTTTGAAGGTTATTCCCATCAATGTAATATATCACTGAAGAAGAAGATAACAATAATAATCTAATTTTTTAAAATATGAAAATGAACAAGACACAGAAAAATAATAAAATATAATGGCTGCAATAATATATATATTTTTTTATAATATATATATCTTCAATGATATAGGTACAGCATTTATTGATTCTGAGGCGGTACGAAGTTCGCCGGGTCAGCTAGTATAATATAGATATCGACCACTAGCATTTCGATACGGTTTTTTTTTTTTGAAAAGTTACTTCTTATAGGAGTTTATTACCAAAATTGTTAAGACGATAGACTTCGCTTTTCGGCCCATACAAAAAGGACGCCCGGGAAAAAACACTTTTCTACATCGAAAATTGCACAAAATGAATATATTTTTTTTACAGTGCCTTCTAGAAAGTAAAAGCTATGTCGGTAGCTTTTTGAATTTTCGATGCGTTTCGTATTAACGTAAACATTCACTGTCAAACATATATAATTTATCAAAAAATATTATTTTAGGAAAAAGTGCTGCTAACTCAACTCTCATATAGAATTACAAAATTATGAAAACATACCGACGTAGCTTCTTCTTTTTAGAAAATATATATTTTTTTAAATTTCAATTTCGTGAAAGTTTCGGTGTAGAAAAGTGTATTCTCCATAAACCTGTTTTCAAGCGATTTCTGTAGGTAAATTTGAGAGTTTACGGCAGTCGTCTCATTCGCACATTTGACGGGTCGTGGCAAGGAGTGCATGGTCGGGGGGGTGGAGCCATCGTTTTGGATAATAGTGATGGTAAGACCATTTTACATAATAATAGTGATGGGATTGATTTTTCTTTTTATTCATGAGTTCTATTTAATTTCATAATAATGTATTTTAGATAATACATTTTTTACAATAGGTAATAAATATAATATTTTTTTCATAAAACTGTTTACAATATTACTCAAATTAACACAAGCAATATCTTTCGCTTAGTGTGATGGTAGTAGGAGATTTTCAAATGTTGTTGGGTTATTCGTAACTCGAAAATGGTTGTCTTTCTTTAAAAAAAAACTACATAAATAATGCTTAGTTAAACACAAAGAATAATGTGAAATATTTTAAAAACAAGCTTCCTCGATCACCGAATAACATGTTCGGCGGAAACTTTTCTTTAAGTGATGGGCAACAAATTTGCAATCTTTTTAACGATTTTTTTCAAACTTTTTTTGTCCTTCCTCAAACTAAAAACATTCCCACAAAAAATGTAGATGTAGTCAGTTATAATATTTTATTACATCTTTGAAATCTGAAATTTTTTGTTGTGTACGGTCATTTTACATCACAAAATATAAAATATATCGCATACAACAGGGATTATGTTTTCATTACTGTCGTTTTTTTTTTAATAAATAATATTAACTCCTTACAGGGTTTCTCACCATCCCCCTAATAGCTTATCCATACTTTAACCACTCGAGCGCTTTTTGCCTCATTATGGCACACTTTCCAAAACCTCGGATTGCTTTGTTGGCAAAATGTGTCAAATTTTAAATTTTTTTTATTTTATTAAAACGACTATATAATATAATGTACATTCAAAATATAACAAAATAAATATTCTCTAGATTCTTTAAAATGTTTTAAGGTTAAAGATTTAATTATATGTTCTTATAAATCCTACAAATATGTGATAATAAACAAAATATAGGGGAATTCATTGGCTACATAGAAGGCAATTCAAACACCAGTTACCTTTATTGTGATATATTTAAATACCTGTTATTAACTATATATATATACCTTTTATAAGATTACTTTTTCAATAACTTTGATAAACAAACAACAGTCATATTCATGCAAGTTATCTTATTTTATTATTTTTTTTTTCTTTTTCCAGTTTTTATTAATACAAAATATGTATGTAAGACCATAATTTGCAATGCAAACAGCAATTAGCTATTTTGTTTTAATCCTTTGTTTTTAAGTAGATAAAACTTTTATTATTTTTATTTTATTTTATTTTATTTTATATTTTTTTAATTTTTTATTATTTAAATAATTTTGTTAAAAAAACAACGGTTATCTTCATATTTTAATTGGTTATTTGTTTAATTTTATTCTTTCTCTTCTCTTTTTGTTTTCTTCTTCTTATTTTATCCAACACATTTATATAGGACTTTTTATTATTATTATTATTATATTATTTAAGTATCTGTGTTCCATATATCATCCTAATTTGACTGCCCTAAAACGGGATTCTTCCTAGTTGGGTAGCCAAAACATTCAATAAATAATGTATATGTATAAAAAAGGAAATAAAAAAAAAAAAAAAAAAAAAATCAGTTTGTATGTCTCCATATTCAAATTCGGAGGTATGATTTTTTTATGTGGGCGGAAAAATTTCCCTTAGCAATCCGATAAAAAATATTTTAATTGCACTGTTCCTCCAGTGGATAAGGGATTTTATTAAAAATAAAATACTTGCAATAGTTAGAAAACTCGGCCCACTTATCCAACATATATAGCCAATATTCATAGGTTCGAGTACCGAACAATAAACTTCGACTTAATAAATAAATATACCGTCAATCGTAAATCGAAAACAAACTTTATAGTATGAATAAGCTATTAGGAAAATGGTGAGAAACCCCCTCAGATAATTAGCGCACATGAGGGGGTCGCAATTCTGGTAGTTAATTTTTTTATAATAAGTTTTATAAACTGATCGCCTGTTTTAAAATCCTAGTATTCGACCTTGGCGCACTTGTGCTCGAGCTACCATTTTGAAAAACTAACGGAATGTAAACCAAGTAAAACACTGTTTTTTGACCTGATTTTAGCGGATTTGAACCTCGATACCTGATAGAGACGAAAAAACATAAAACATATACCTAAGTCTTTTGTGAAATTTTATGTTCTACAAAATTGGTGATCATAATTTTTCTCGAAAATGCACTGGAAAAGAGATAATTAAGAAAACAAAAAACTAGTAGTGCAATATGCTTGTTTGTGCAAACTGGTAAGTTTTTTTACGGCTTTATAGTCCAGTCATAGGAAGGAAACATATTGGAGCCACCCCGGTGCCAATTACAACAGAAGATCCACCAGAAGGTCCTTCTGAAAATGATATTTTGCCGCTGCACCAAGGATTTTGTAATTTAGAAATGTGGATGCCGAAAAGCATTGATGAACTGTTATGCAGCCTGCCCCCGCTGCCAAGGGAAATGCCTCAACTGCGTGCCTGTTGCCGAGGACGACGATGAAGACGACATTACTGAGGATGAAGATGCTATGAATGAACAACCATTGCCAGGACCTTGCCAGACGTCCAAAGAGGATGAAAACGTTAATCCATATAAAGTTCAGAGTGTCACATGATGTTACTGAGAACAGTGAGGTTTATAATTTGGTGTATTAATGTAACGAAATAGAATAAAATTATCATGAGACTTTTCATTATAAACTATAATATAAAAATTTTCAAGTAACATGATTTTTGTCTACTTTATTTAATAACTGGAAGTGTGGTCAAACAAATTTTTAGGCGAACGAACAAAATTTGTGTGTCAATAGTAAGTTAAATATCTTTAGCAGCTTCCAGTGACATATTTAACAATTTTTATTTAACTGTTGTATATTGTTTGCGCTGGTTGAGTAAGTACTTTCGATTGCTATTAATCAGAGCAATTCAAATAGCCTTTTAATGTTCCATATCTCCCTTCCCTTTATTATGCCCAGAGACTTTTGAAAAATGGAACACTTCGAAAACAAATGAAGCCCGTTTTTCGTTCCACTCGCCGAAAAAAGTCGCAATATGGATTACTGTTAACCGCACCGCATTCTTGTTTTATTTGATAATATCCGCTGTAATTCGTCGTATTTTGTTGTACCCCGCCAAAACACTGTTTTGAACCGTCGCGACGGATATAGAATAATAGATTGTGTTATAGAATAATAGAACTATTGTGTATTATATGTAAAAGAAAATGAGAAGAAAACCAGCGGCATTGAACTGACCAACAGTGGATTATTGAAGAGACATTTGCACCAGATTAGGTAAGTCTTTGGGCTCCCAACCTTTCCTATGCATTAAAAGGCAAATGTATTTTAAGTAATTTAATGTGTAATTTACATCACACTGCGATCGAAGTAATTGTTAAACCAGCGCCACCATCATTGGTCCTACGAGCTAGGATATTTATTAAATTGAACCATCATCATTGGTCCAATCGAGCCGGAGATTTAAATTGAAGCATATTTCGATCGCATATTGATAAAATAAATATAACCAACCTTGTATCATCTTATCGCTACAATAGTTTAGTTATTTACCGCAAATAAAGGTTTATTTAGACCATATTTTCAACGCATAGTGTACCAGCCGCCAGCCATAGATAGCCATACACAGCCGTAGGCCATAGACTGCAAGTACCTACTTAGTTAACCCTATGAGCGCTATAGTTTATAATATAAATTATAAATTTATTATTTAGATTCATATTTTGTTTTTCATAATGGCTACTAAAGAGAAGAAATTAAAATTGTTGACTTCTCAACGAGATGCTTTAAATGGATGTATTACAAAATTGTTTGAATTGTCAAAGGAGATTTCAAATGAAAGCATTCTAGAAGAGTTCTTGTCGCTTGTCGAGACAATAGATTCGACAAGGAGCAAATATGAAGAGGTAACTCAACAAATAAACGTCATCAATTTGGAAATGGATGCAAATTATGACCCAGATTTTGAAAAATGGTTGAGTTTTGAGGATATGTTTTGCAAAATTAAAAGGAAAATATCTGTGATTCTAGAGCGAAAACCTCTATTAAATATAGATAATAATAAATGTAATCGTCCCAAACTGCCACCAATAGAATTACCCTTCTTCGATGGGGAAATCGGAAATTGGCCAATATTTTATTTGAGTTTTGTCAACACAGTACATGATAACGAGTTACTTTCGAATTCAGAAAAATTGTATTACTTGTTGGCCAAGATTTCAAAAAGGGTACAAACCACATTCTCGGGAATTGTATTGTCACCTGAGAACTACGAAATTATATTTAATTCTTTGATCGATAAATATAATGATAAAAGAGTAATATCTTCCGCGTATATTGATCAAATTTTAGATTTTAAATCGTTCACAGTAGCCAATATAAATAATTTGGAATCCTTTGTTGATAATTTCGTTTCGGCAGTATCCGCAGTGAAAAATGTTAATTTGGAAAATTTGTGTGATTTTATTTTTCTTCATATTGCTTTGAAGAAAATTGATTTGGATTCTGTAAAGGGGTTTGAAACCAATTATAGGGAAACTGATTTTCCCTCGTTCGAAGATTTAGTGAAGTTTATTCGGGAACAAATCAAGGTTTTGCAACGAACGGGGACATCAAGAAAATCAGCCGCTAATCACAGTGAGACAACCAAAAGATCACAAAGATCGACGCAAGCATTTTTAAGCGCTGGCAGCGATTCGGATAAACCCAAGAATCTGCCGTTTAATAAATGTTTACTTTGTAATAAACCATCACACGGACATTTGTATAAATGTCAGGAATTTAAAAATTTAAGTATTAAAGAAAGATTTAACTTTGTCAAGGGTAAAGGATTTTGTTTTAGATGCCTTAGCGAAAAACATAAGGCTAGAGCTTGTAATTCAAACGGAAATTGTCATAAATGCAATGACAAGTTTCATCATACAATGTTGCATTTTGAGCAACAGGGTACGTCACAGAGAGGGCAGTCAGATTATCGGAACGCCCAAGGAGCAGAAAACCAGACAGCTGATCAACAGATTGATCCGAAAGAGGGCTGCTCTAATCCTGACGTAGCTTTATGTACGTTTTCAACTGTTCGATCTTATAATCGAAAGGCGCATTGTACAGTTTTGTTGGCTACCGCACGAGTTGGTATAATAGATTCAGAAGGAAATGAACATTTAATTAGATGTTTGTTAGATAGCGCATCTCAAAGCAACTTCATTACTCGCGATTGCTGTAGAAGATTAGGATTTTTTGAATATCAACGCCCATCTTGTTCTACAGTTAAAGGTATTGGAGGATCATCTAAACCCATTAGAGGCTCCATACAGACCGAAATTTATTCTCGATTTAATAGGGCAATAAATTATAATGTAACTTCATTGATAGTGGACAAAGTAATAGAGCGCTTACCTACCGCCAAAGTTGATATACCTTTATTGTCATATTTGAATGACTTACCATTGGCTGATGAATCATATGGAGAACCAGGAGAAATTGATATGTTGATAGGAGCCCAGCTCTTCCCGCATCTCCTATTATCTAAAAGGGTTCAGGACCCTTTGCACAGGCATGATTTGCATGCTTTGGAAACGGTTTTAGGATATGTCATTTTGGGGTCAGCACCAACTCGAGTTGAGAATAATGCTACCTTATCTTGTTGTGCTATGACGAACGAACCGGAAGATATTTGTCTCAAAAGATTTTGGGAATTAGAAGAGGTAAACGTACCGTCTATCAAAAGTCCTGAAGATCGTGAATGTGAGGAAATATATAAAAAAAACTACGTCACGAGATCCTGACAATGGAAGGTATATAGTAGCCTTGCCATTTAAGGGAGATGTTTCGTCACTTGGGGATTCATTTGCAATGGCAAAGAAACGTTTTTTATGTCTCGAACGTAAATTGGAAGCCTCGCCTAAATTGAGAGAAGCTTATAATGATACCATTACTGAATATTTAGAGAAGGATTATTTGTCGCATGTCACTCCAAATAAGGAGGATAAAACGCCCTCTTATATAATACCGCACCATGGGGTTGTACGAGAGGATAAGATCACAACCAGTTTGAGGATTGTCCTGGACGCTAGTGCAAAAACAAGCACTTCGATATCATTAAATAATATTTTGTATAGTGGGGAAAATTTACAGGGAAATTTATTTGATATAATAATGAATTTTCGTATATTCCCAATAGCACTTTCGGCTGATATACGTAAAATGTTTTTGTGTATTGGAGTGAAGGACAGTGATCGAAGATATCAACAGATTTTGTATCGCTTCTCGCCAAACGAGGATATTAAAACCTATCAGTTTAACCGCGTTTGTTTTGGACTCACATCCAGCCCATTTCAAGCTCTACGCACCATCAGGCAATTGGCCTCTGATGAAGGAGAAGTTTTTCCTGAAGCAAAAAAGATCATCAAAGAATTTCTATATATGGATGATTTTGTATACAGTGTGGAAACTGAAGAGAGTGCAAAGGAAACATCCTCTCAGTTAATCGCATTATTGAAGACTGGCCAGTTTGACCTAGTCAAGTGGTCCAGCAATTCGCAAAATGTTCTGGAATCCATTCCAGATTCGCATCGCTTGTCAGCGATAAAGGAATTTGATGAGGTGGACATGCATAAGATATTGGGCTTATACTGGTCACCAAGTTCCGATTTTTTCTCGTTTGTCACTTCTACATCTAAAACAATTTGTACGAAGCGAAATATACTGTCTTGTGTCGCAAAAATATGGGACATTATGGGCTTCATCGCGCCTGTTGTCCCATACGCTAAGCTAATGATAAAGCAATTATGGATATATAAATGTGATTGGGATGATGAGCCTCCCGCAGATATTGTAAGGACATGGACGCAATTTTGTGAGGAACTGTCATTACTAAATGGATTACAAATTCCACGCCATGTTGGCATCACATCCAGTACAATTGTAACTATCGTTGGTTTCGCAGACGCTAGTGAGAAGGCGTACGGAGGCGTCATTTATTTTCATGTGCAAAATCATCGTGCCAATTCAGTATACGTTGCTTGTGCAAAAACCAAGGTGTCTCCAGTGAAAATTGTTTCTCTGGCACGTTTGGAACTTTGCGCAGCATTAATACTTGCAAAATTAATGCATAAGGTAGTTGCAGACTTAGAAAAACTCACGAAGATTGATAATATATTCGCATTCACTGATTCCACTGTAGCACTCTGTTGGATTAAGTCGTCTCCTCATAGATGGGGAACGTTCGTGGCTAATAGGGTCACTAAAATTCAATCTGAATTATCGGCTACCCGTTTTTATCATATCGCAGGAATAGAAAACCCCGCTGATTGTCTGTCGCGTGGGCTTACCCCCAGTCAGATATTAAAACACCCGCTATGGTTTCATGGTCCACCATGGATGAAATTGAGGCCTGATCAATGGCCCATTACCACTTATGATGCCACGATGGTGACTCAGCCGCCTGAACAGAAGTCTATATCGTTGGTAGCAACTTCTAGTTTAGAAGAGTTTCACATACTCACTTTGTCAAAACGCTTTTCATCGTGGAACAAATTATTACGTTGTTTGATTTATGTATTCCGATTTCTTAAAGTGTTACCATGTCGAGAATACATCAGTGGATCGGATTTAGAGTTCGCAGAACTGAAAGTTTTTCGAGAATTACAACAAGCTTATTTTCCCCGTGAGTTAAATAATTTACAACAGGGAAAGACGTGTAAACCCGCATTCCAACGTTTGAGGCCGTTTTTGCAAGACGGACTTATGAGATTAGGAGGGCGTTTAGTTAATTCGGATTTAAATTATGATCAAAAACACCCCATAGTCCTTCCACGAAAGGATCACATCTTGAATTTATTGGTTGATCATTATCATACAATTCATTGTCACTCGGGTCCCGCATTGTTAATGTCTATTTTGAGGCAGAAATATTGGATACTATCGGCCCGTAGTTTAATTCGAAATCGAGTGCATAAGTGCAATTCATGTTTCCGTCTACACCCTAAAACAAACGCACCTTTAATGGCCGACCATAAGGATTGTCGTGTCAATGCGTCTGTAAAATCATTTACGCATGTCGGCGTAGATTTTGCAGGGCCTTTGAAGGTAACCATATCACGCGGACGTGGAATTCGTTCTCAAAAGGCATATATTTGCTTATTTGTGTGTTTAACAACAAGAGCGATACACCTTGAACTGGCGTCGAGTTTGAGTACCGAATGTTTTCTGAATGCTTTCAAACGATTCCTCTCCCGCCGTGGTCCTGTGACCAACATATACTCGGATAACGGAAGTAATTTTGTAGGAACCAAAAGAAAATTGAGTGAATTGCACGCATTTTCGACATCTTCACATTTTGGTGAAGAATTCGCAACTGTTTTAGCCAATAATAGAATAAGCTGGCACCTAAATGCTCCAATCGCACCCCATTTTGGTGGAAATTGGGAGTCAAACATTAAAAGTATGAAGACTCATCTTTTTCGAGTAATTGGAGATCAGATTCTATCTTTCGAGGAGATGACTACAGTACTCGCACAGGTAGAAAACATTTTAAATACAAGGCCGTTATGTAGGACGCTTTCTTCAGATCCGTCTGAACCCCTCGCGTTAACACCCGCTCATTTCTTAACGATGACTCCGTTGAAACACATGCCCGCCGTAGAAATCGAGGAGGATAATTTGAACCTTCTATCACGTCATGATTTGCTCGATAAATTGATTCAATCTTTCTGGAAACGTTGGAGGTTAGATTACTTGCATACCTTGCAAGTACGTCCAAAATGGAATACTCCCGCTAATCCAGTCAAAGAAGGCTTAGTGGTAATTGTGGGGACCGAAAATTCTCCTCCATTACATTGGCCACTAGGTATAATTATTGAAGTTTTTCCTGCAAAGGATGGAGTAATTCGTGTTGCTCGTGTTAAAACAGCATCGGGAACATACATTCGTCCGGTAGTAAGGCTTTACCCTTTGCCGACTCAATAGTAGGTTATTATTTTTTGTTAGATTTAGTTACATATAGTTTAGGAAATCTAGAATAAGTATTGGTTATATTTGTTTGTCTGAGCGATAAATGCAATATGCAGTTTTAAAAGGGGTGACTTCCCACCCTTTCAAGGTGAGGGGGATGTTTGCGCTGGTTGAGTAAGTACTTTCGATTGCTATTAATCAGAGCAATTCAAATAGCCTTTTAATGTTCCATATCTCCCTTCCCTTTATTATGCCCAGAGACTTTTGAAAAATGGAACACTTCGAAAACAAATGAAGCCCGTTTTTCGTTCCACTCGCCGAAAAAAGTCGCAATATGGATTACTGTTAACCGCACCGCATTCTTGTTTTATTTGATAATATCCGCTGTAATTCGTCGTATTTTGTTGTACCCCGCCAAAACACTGTTTTGAACCGTCGCGACGGATATAGAATAATAGATTGTGTTATAGAATAATAGAACTATTGTGTATTATATGTAAAAGAAAATGAGAAGAAAACCAGCGGCATTGAACTGACCAACAGTGGATTATTGAAGAGACATTTGCACCAGATTAGGTAAGTCTTTGGGCTCCCAACCTTTCCTATGCATTAAAAGGCAAATGTATTTTAAGTAATTTAATGTGTAATTTACATCACACTGCGATCGAAGTAATTGTTAAACCAGCGCCACCATCATTGGTCCTACGAGCTAGGATATTTATTAAATTGAACCATCATATATCTTTCTAAATGTATTTATGAAATATTCAACTAACTGTATCAAGTGTGCCTAGTCTGTTTTAACATCTGTGTATTTTCCTTTAAATGCCCTTTAAATTCGTGTTCTTTTGTAAAAATAATTTTCATAATTGTATAATGTTGTCCTTCCCGAAATGAGTTTTATTAAACTCAATGGGAATAATGTATTATAAATATTATGTATAATTTGGTAATATATTATCACAAATAAAAAAAAAATAAAAATAAAAAATAAAGTTTTTTTCTGAAATTGACAACACTTAAAATTAAAATTATAAATAAACTTAAAATTGCTGTAAATGTTGACTGGTTGGAGATTAATTTGCATATGTATATATATATATATATATATATAAATTACTCCAAAATGTAAAAAAACAATATTACAATTAAATCATAAATATCTCGGAGTAAAATTCTTTAATTCATTACCAGAAAATATTAGAAACATGAATACCAATTTTAAAAAATTTAAAACTTACCTTAAAAAGCACACTCAAAACCTGAACTAAATCATAACAATAAAAACTATATAATAACACCCCTACCCCCATACACACAAGCCCTGCTTTTTTATGGGGGTACATCAAACATATATATTATATAATTAATTAGTGTATAAAATGTATTTGTAATTTATGTATCTTTTTAAAATTATTAATAAAAAAAAAAAATAAAAAAAATATATTCTGAAAGGGAATATAATTCTATACAATTTTTTGGGACCGTATAACTCAAAAACGGCTGGGAATTTGAAAATCACACATAGAATAAAAGTTGAAGATAATTTTATGAGCATTCATGTAATGGGAAAAAAAAATTACCCGCGGACCACCGTTTTCGAGATATAAGCGGAAACCCGAATATTGGGACCATCCCCCCCCCCCTTTCCCTCCTAGCTCGACACCTAGACGTCAGGACTTTTGGTATGTTCACACCCTAAGCACCCTGATCAAGTTTATGAAGGAATCACTTAGGTACCTGCTCACGCACTCCACACCTCCTTCCTTGACTGGATTATTACATATCAGTACTTTTGAGAGATAGAAGATAATAATAAATTTAAAATAATTGTAGCAAATTTTAGGTTCCACGTATTTGCCACAGCTACTGGGGGCAAAATTTGCACTATTTGAGATATTTTAGAAAAACAAGATTTTGTTGCGATTTCGTCTGTTTTTTTTTTCAAAATGGCGGCACGAGCACGGGTGTGCAGGTCGAAAACTTGGATTTTACGTAAAGGAACCAGTTTATAAAACATTAAAAAAATGGAACTACCGGAATAAATACCATCCCGGATGGCTAATTGAACTGGCCTACAAAGACCAATGTCGGTGATTTATTACGATTACCCGCCGACCAAATGGGCAAATCATCACCAATCGCCACCACAATGTAGTTATAATTTTTTTTACATTAGCTCCACACAGGAGGCCCTGAGGAAAATAATTTCCCTCAGGGCCTATGTCATCTTTGGGGATGCTGTGCACAGGGTATTTTAAGGAAAGGAAGGAGAGCGAGTTCTGGGAAGGAAAAGGGTATGAGGGGTGGGTAGGAATCTGGGGGTCGGTTTCTCCAGGAATAACAAACATGGAAATCCCAATGCGGTGCAATGGGATGTTCTGGGAGAGACCAACGGAGAGATCAAAAGGTTTCCCTCAACCAGTCTCTCCTGATATGGCCGGTTACGTAATTGGTGGGCAGACGCATCCGCCGCCAAGACCCGGACAAACCTAACCACATGCCCCCGGGCACCCCGGCTAAGTCACCAAACGTAGAGGGTGACTAAAACTTAAAGGGGTGACCTATGGCAGAGGTGTTGGTTATCCAATAAATGGTTCCCGGGGCGGCGGTACCTATACCCGCCGACCAAAATGAATAACATAATATAATAATAACATTTATAGTTTTAAATAACGCAGGAAATTATGATAAACAATACCTACATGAATTATCACTTATCTAGTTATTGCCGAACATTCACCAATTGATTATATTATCCTATCAATGTGATTGAGGTATCACAAGTCAGGCGAGATCTAAATACTACGAATAACAAATAATAATTCCGAATTCCGAATGGTAGGTACCTACCTAGATGATTTGCAGCTAGGCGCTCGAAATGAGAATATGATATTATGCGGGGACCGGGGACACTGTATCACGTGTTAGTCGAATGTGCGAGCGTGCGCGCTATTCAGTATTGTTGTGTGCAGTTGTATGTGTGAGCTTCATCTGAGTGGGACAGAGTTAGGAACAATAAATACCTAAACTTTCGGCGTATGCCGTAAAGTCTAACCTCTTAAAATCGCCTGGTTTGAAAGCCATCAACAGACGTTCAGTATTGGACAATGTTTTTTTTTAAAAGTAAAACGTACATATGTAAAGTATTTTCTTCTAAGACAGTTAACAGTAAAAAAATCTTTTCCAGTTTTGGAGGAGAAAAATGGGAATCATAAAACCTCGATTATGACTATTTTATTTAGGTATTATCAGCCTAAGGTAAAGTTGTTTCTTTTGCTCAGATTTCGGTGGAGTCATAGCGACAGTTACAGCAACAGTTTAGTAAAATACTTATTGATTTCATCTTAATATTCCAACTTTATTTTAGAGTATTGTGTCCTCTTAAATTTATTCTTACCATCGCTTGTGGGAACCGTGTCGTAATGGCAATTGAGAAGAATACTACGGGATGAATCGGACCCTTCCAGAAAGGCAATCACATTCTGGATGTTCTCATATATATTGGTGAACCGCGGCTTGTACTCCAGGGTGTAAGCCCCGCTGCCTTTTTGAACCTGAAAATAATATTAAATTAGTAGGAGACAAATGTCTTGGCTGCGAAATGTACGAGAGTGGTCCGGTATTGTAGAGTGGAGGAGGTATTTCGGGCAGCACAAGATAGAGATATATTTACCAGAGTGATCGCTAACATCGGGGGGGACCTGATAGGGCACACGAAGAAGAAGATACTAATTTCAGTTATTTGTAAGTCAGTAACTAAGTAGAATGAAATATTTCTGGGTAATGTGTACTATTTTTCACATCAGAAAAGCAATAAAAAGTAGGTACCGAAATGATTTTTTGAATCGAAGTATATTAATATGGTAATGCCCGTACGGTTCAAATTAAAGAACCCGATTCTGAGTTAATCTCCGACGCCACACTGTATAGAAACCGTTCTGACACGTCCGTAAACGTGCATTTTTCCACGGAGCTGCTGCCGTAATATGCACACTCATCACTCGCTCACATGCAATTTGCAAACGGAAGTGGGGCCATCTATAATACTATATTTAAGGAAAAAAGTATGAAGAAGAAAAAAATTTTTTTGCTTTCGTTCAATAATAAGAAGATTTATGTTGGGTGTTCCTCTCATTATTCACGGTCTACCTATGTTAAATTGTCGTGAAAACAAGCTTATGTGCCCAAGCGGTTAACGTAAGAATGTCTACTATTATATATCTACCTATTAAATATAAGTATTCTGTTCGGAGCGGGTTTTTCACTGCTATTTAATAATTATTATTTATTCAAAATGCGTATTTCTTTTGTTTAATTGCTTGACAGATTTGATGATTTTTTTGCGTTAGCTCCACATAGGATACGCTGAGAAAATAAATTTCCCTCAGGGAGTATTTCATCTTTGGGGATGCTGTGTGGAGGGCCTTTTAAAATAAAATAAAGAGAGGAAGTTCTGGGAAAAAAAAGGTATCAGTAGTGATTGACGTATGAATCTGTAGTGATTGACGTATGAATCTGTAGTGATTGACGTATGAATCCATCCCTCCCACTGGGGTGCAAGGCGAGAGTCCAGCTGGAGAGGTTTAGGTAAGGTCTCCCTCAACTAATCTCTCCCGATCCGGCCCGCCATGCAGTAGGTGGACAAACGCATTCGCCATCAAGACCTAGCCAAACCTCACCCATAAACCCGGTCACCCATGCCAAATAACCAAACCTAGCAAACCACCTGGGGTGATCTGTGTCAGGGGTTTTGGTTATCCAATAATTGGTTCCCGGGGCGGCGGAACACATACCCGACCCCCAAATAGAGTCAAGATACATGATCAAGACAACGTGCATGATTTCACTGAACTAGGTCCAGTGGACATACTTTAGTGGCCCGTTCATATACTTTGAAAGGCTATCCTTTTTATAAACGCTGCTACATTTTTTGTTCGATTAGCACCTAAGCATAAAAAGTATTCTGTATTTTTACATATAATGCAGTACATGTTTTTTTCAATTACAAATAAAGAGTTGACAAAATACAGACATTATAAAAAATAAGAAACAAAATGCAGGTTACATAAAATGTAAGAGTTGACACAAAGTAGGTAAGTAATCTTATCTTATCTTCTTACTAATATTATAAACGCAAAAGTTTGTATGGATGTGTGTATGTTTGTTACTCTTTCACGCAAAAACTACTGAATGGATTTTAATGAAACTTTATAATAATATAGCTCATACATCAGAATAACATATAGGCTATAATTTAGGGAGCTAGCTATATTACATATATTAAAAATAATAATTATCTACTGTTTAATATAAAATGTCAAAATTTGAGAATGACATTTTACAAAACAAAGATTGTTAAATCAAAATTCTATTTTAGAAAATATTTAAATTAGTGAATTCATTTGAAGTACTCGCCTAATACTTTGAATCGAATCAAGAATTATAGATATTTTAAATAAATAGGTTAATAATTTTGTTATATTCATAGGTCCCAACCTAGGAAAAGAAAATAGGCTACTCGAAATACTAATCCTGCGCAGACGAAGTCGCGGGCAGAAGCTAGTATAGAATATAAGTGAAATAAAAATAGATAATCTGCCAATAGCCTCCAAATCAACAATAATATTAATAAAAACGAGCACTAATTATTATATTCCACTGGAGCGACAGAGCAATTTAAAATTTTTTCCTCGGATTGCTAAAGGAAATGTTTCCGCCCAAATCAAAAAAAACATGCATCTGATTTTGAATATGGAGACATACAAACTGATTATAGTTCTATATGATCAATGAATTCACCTAACTTTTGTCTATTATCACATATTCGTAGGATTTATAAAAAAAATATATAAAATCGTTAATTTAAAACATTTTAAAGAATCTAGAGAATATTTGCCACATTGTGGCAGCAAAGCAGTCCGAGGCTTTGGAAATAGTGCTATAATGTGGCAAAAAGCGTTCGAGTTATAAAAACTTCAACAATTGTACAATTTGAAAGTTAGAGATGGCAGCAACTCCGCTTGTATCTGCTACGTGGAGCGATTGTGTACGACAGATGTTAGCATAAATGTTGGCGCAACTTTGTTTGTGTCCATTTCCCTGACTGGCCGGTCTATCAATTTTAATGTCTATGGTCGGCATATCTCCCTTAAATTATTTTATTAACGATGAAAAATTTAATTATTTTTCTTCCATATTTCTTACGGAGATAATATTTATTACTCTGATAAGAACGACATGTTTTATACAGGACAAAATACATGACAACTAGTTTATGTTACGATAATTTATTTGTTTTAGGAAAGCAATAAATTTTTTATTGTTCATAAGCTCAGGTATAAGTTTTATGATGCGTTTGATTACATTTTTTTTATTAGAATAGTTAAAAATCTTTATACAACAAAATTTTAATACTGAAAAAATATAAAATAAATTTAGCTCTCTCATAAAAAATTTAGGCGTATTAGATTTGTCAAAGAATTTGTATATAAAAATGCAAAAACCAGTCATTTTAAATACATGTAGGATTACGAAAGATTTTTTAAATATTTATTTTGAGGGATCAGTAGGATTTATCGGTCAAATTAGGAATTCCACCGAGCCGAACCTTCTTATATGAAAATATCTGGAGTCGGTGAATTATTTTCCCATTTAATAGTCTGGTAGGTTAACATGTTGTTCTTGTATTGTTTTGTATTAATTATACTTATATAATACACTTGCATAGCGTGGATTTACTAGATGATCATTTTTATGGAAAAGTGTGTGAAAGGGTTTAGTTTTTTCTATGGGGAAAACTAAACCCGGACCTAAAAGTCTGGTGCGTAAAAATTATAATGACGTATTTTTCAATCTTAGTAACTCTAGCTCACGAAAAGTTTAGAACCGCCATTGCTATTATACGTATGCATACACTATCTTAGTAATTTCATGTTGGATGAGAATAGTTCTAACTTAATCTATATTATTATTACGCTAGCGTCTGTACGGTTGAAATTTAAGAACCCCACTTTGTATCCAAACCATCTTCGTACGTTTACTTTTTTATGAAGTTACTGTCGTGCGGAGCGGGTTTTTAACTGCTAGTCTTAACTAATATGTCCCAATCCGAAGGTCGCGGGTTCGAACCCGGCGTGAGCAAATAAATTTTATTTGATTAATTTGTATTATTTCACAATTATTTAATTAAAAATAATATATGGTATATTTGCGGCACGTTCCAGAGTGGAAGATACTCTCATTATCGCCCTGGTGAAAGACTACCATTCACAATTAAAACATTGCTAGAAATTGCTTTAGCCGTGTTTGGTGATCAGATCTGAATAGCCAGGTATTTCCCCACCTTCCTCTTCCCCATGTCCTTCACCTCCCCACTACCTTCAGCCTCACAACATATCCCAATTCGGGATGCCATAGTCTCACTGGTTCCAGACGGGAGCAGCTGGGGATCTTGTGCAGTATTCATATAAAGAAAATAAAAGATATTAAGCAATGTGCTCGATACACGTCGCATGCAAGGCTGGGTTATCAATGTTGTAATAATAGATCACTGGTTTTTTTATTTGAGAAAATCTAACTTATTGTCATTTTGAGATATTTAACTACTGGAGCGATTTCAGTCCAAATTTTGACCACTTTAATTTTTCTAGGATTGCTTTCAGTCCAAAAATGGACCGATTTTCGTAACATTCGTAAAACATTTATTGTAATTTTTTGAAACATTTTCATGGCCAGCAATTTATTCTATCAAATAGTTGATAAAATGGACTTTATGCGTATGGCCTTATCGACTGTCTTTGAATTCTTCTAGAATGAATTTTGGCAGTTGGAAAGCTTCAGTTCTATAAACGAACTTCAAAATAATTTTCAAACCAAACTTTTGATTTGTTGAACACATAAAAAATTGATTTTCTAGTATATATTTTCATCTGTGATTATCAAACAGGCCATAGAGAAGATAAAAACGTAGAACAATATTCATTATAGATATTAAAAATATCCACTAGCGGCATTTTCAAATCTTTAGATCACTAAAGCACAAATTTCGCGCATTTATAAAGTTAAAGATTTTTTGATATTTTTTTGATCAATTTTAAAAATATAAAAGAGTTAGTAAAATATAGGTGAATTCATTGGCTATATAGAACTATAATTAGTTTATGTTTTTTCCATACACAAGTGTAGAGTAATGATGTTTTTAATGTGGGCGGAAAATTTTCAAAATTAATTTTCAAAAGTGGCGGACACTCTGATTTTTTATAATTATCTGTGTTGCTCCAGTGGTTAATTAAATATTGATTATACAGTCAATATAGTGTACCTCGTACTGCAGCGACTGGGAGTTGTGCGCTTTCTGCTGGGCTAGCCGCAGTTCCTCCTGTATTATCAATGGCGCTTGGACCCTGTTCTGGTAAGTCCCCACAACCCTTGGGCCAAGGCTGGTCAGACTGCGCAGTGTGTCCCTCGACCTCACACCGCTGAACAACTCCGGGTTAGCCAACTGAAATATATTACATAAAATAAAACACTTACCTTTATATATAAAAATCTCGCGTCACAATGTTTGTCCGAAATAAACTTTGAAACTACTTTGATTATACCGATTTTGATGGTCTTTAATTGACCTAAATATTTATTATTGCAGATTAAATGTTTGTTATATGACAATGAATTGAAATTATTTGTAAGTTCCATAAGTTTCTAACAGATGGCGGTGTGAGTTAATTTATTGACCCAACACTTGGTTATCTAGGTTAGGTAACCATATGTAGATGGCGTTGTGTTTCGTTGGCCACAGCAACGTGCGGCCAGGTCAGCTAGTTTTGTATAAAACCACGAGTTTTAATGAAGTTATTTACCAATTTTGATTAGAACAACTCTCTTTTTATATCTGTGAATATTATAATATTCCGATCAATGTAATATATCACTAAAGAAGAAGATAACACTAATAATCTGAACGAAAATATGAAAAAAAACAAGATACAGAAAAATAAAAGATAATGGTCGCAACTGGGACTCGAACCCAGAATCTCTGGTCTTACTGGAACAAACACCATTCCAATTAGGCCACTGTCACAATTTATTTAAATGTCATATTTGTCAAAAACCAATTGTCCTATACTTCATAATCAATTAGATGTATCTAGTTGCCCAATATTAGATCTTAAAGAAGAAAAAAAAAGTAGTGTTTGCCTTATCCACATGCAGACATTAGTAATTGTGTTGGGCTCTTCGAGAATAATAGGTACTTGATACAAACTGATTTATTATTGATATTTACGTGTTTACAATACATTATACTTATGTGTCTTACGTCCGATTATAACTACATATTTAGGAATTGAATCTGAGATCTCTAGATCTCGTTGACCAAGAGTACTTGCCGGGTGAATCTGCTCTAACTGCCCGACATCTGTCGGAACTTGACACACCGACATCTGTCAAAAACAAGTGAAACTTTGTGTCATTCAACTACATAAATTTATCGTATTTATATTATATTTTGTGAAATTATAACTTTTTTACTATTAGACCTCGGACTCTCGATAGGGATTTTGATTTATTGCTTGAAAAGTGCTAGGCATATGGCCGCACTAGGAATTTATTTTCCCAATCAATTTCAACCAACATATTTTTTCCGCACATTTCTCGGAAGATCGAATGCAACTGACCAGATTTTAATAAGTGGAGGGTGAGTGAAAATGACAAACATAGGCGCTTGCCTTGCCTTCTAGCATTGCAGGTCGCGATTTCACAATAATAGCATTTTTGGACCGATAAAATTAACTGTAATATTTATCATTTATTCATGTATGCATGGACGGATCTATCGGTCAGCATTTTTTTAAGTGGAGGGAGAGTGCAAAGGCACATTTATAGTGAGTTTATGCCTTCTAACCAGTGGCGTAACTATACCATCTGAGGCCCGTGGCAAATTCATTGGATGGGGCCCCACCCCAGTAAAAATCATCACGTTGTAATTGAATTTTAATAAATCACTTAAGAAATTACCCAACAGTATTACTAATATTGTGCACATTTTTGTTAAATATCTAATAAATTTTGTTTTCAAAAGCATAGGTATTACATATTTATAATACAATAACAATTTAATCTTTACAAGATATTTATCAATAAAATTATTTTCTCCGAGCTTTCTGTTTCTGCGAAATTACTTATTACTATGTTATGACTCTATGACAAGCACCACTGGGATTCCATTTTTATCTTTCTCAATCATACAATAACGGTAAAGTTCCCACATTTGATTTGTTTTTGAAATACCTTGAGTCGTATCGAATAAGATGATAAAACGGTGCGGCATTTATTTAATTTAAGAGTGCATTTTTAGCACCAGAACAGAAATTAATTCTTTTTTATTTTTATTTTTAACTTTTTAACTTAAAGAGTTAAACCTCAAATTATAATATTTTAATTAATGAAGATAATATTAGCGAAAGTCAATCAAAAATCCGAAACAGAAAAATCAGAAAAAGATACGGATACATCTGGGACTCGAACCCAGGTCCTCCGGCAATCCGGGCCAACACACTATCCACTGCGCCAACGTATCCCTATCCGATTCGGTCATTTTTAAATGTATCATACTTCGACTGAGAACCACCAACATTATTTTTCATTCTTCTTAACGCATATTTTTATTGGCTGCTACCTTTATGTGTGATTGCAAGATTCAACTCGAACTAAATGCCCTCTAGATAGTGTCAGGATAAATTTTATCACTTTCGCTAATATTATCTTCTTTTCTTAAGAAATTAATTCATTCGGTATTTTTGGACATTTTTTATTTGGCCCTTTGGTTTAAAACAATTTTTTGGAAAATGGGATAGTAAATTGGGAATAACTCAACAATACTTAAAAAGTTTCCCCGGATCACTGCTATCTGCATTTTCTCTGTGGCCACGAAAGGCCAAATAACTTTATTTTTAATTTATAATTTTTACTAAATTTTGTTAAAAATGTAAGGTTACTTCTGAGCTTGCGGCCTCTCGGGATGTCACGGGCCCCGGCCCCTGCGGGGCCCGTGGCATTTTGCCAGCCCTGCCACCCTATAGTTACGCCACTGCTTTTAACATTGAATACCACAGTTTTACAATAATAGCAAATCTATGTGTAATTACCGCTTCTTCTTTAGTAACTCCAGCCGGCAGAATATGATCGATGAGGTGTACAATGTAGAAGACTAGGCAGCCAGTCAGCAGTATGACCACGGGCCACCTCCGGGATACAGAGTGGATCTCATGCTGGACCGGTTTGCTTTTCGCCTTTGGCAGAGCCAAGTCATTGCCATTGGAAGGATTAGGCTCCGATCCCAGATCGTCGAAGTCCATCATTACTGCGGAGGGAAATCACTATTAAAAATCGCAAATGTTAAAATGTTTTATTATATATATCGTCCATTTGATCATTCAGACATCTTCAAATACTAAATTTCAACGTAATGAGAAAATAAATATTTTAATGCTCACCATAAATTAAATATTATTCACACATTGAAAGGAAATACTCTATGTCCGTAAGTTTTGCTTTTTAAAAAAATACAATAACTTTTTTTGACCGAGAAAAAATGTCCGAAATTTGATGGACCACACTAGTAAAGCTCATAATTTATGATCCTATAGGGCTAGGCGACTTACTGCTCGAAAAACGCGCACTTAAGAGGCTAGACTTTGAACGACATGCGGAACACCCGCGTCTGTCATTCTGTCCCGCTCACAATAAGCTCACGCGCACTTACAATACATGCGAATGCGAAATGTGCGAATGAGACAACGCTCAAATTTACCTACAGAAATCGCTCGAAAAGGGGTTTATGGAGAATACACTTTTCTACACCGAAACTTTCACTAAATTGAAATTTTAAAAAATATATATTTTTTAGAAAGAAGAAACTACGTCGGTAGTTTTTTATAATTTTATAATTCTTTATGAGAGTTGAGTTAGCAGCACTTTTTCCTTAAATAATATTTTTTGATAAATCGTACATGTTTGACAGTGAATGTTTACGTTATTACGAAACGCATCGAATATTCGAAAACATACCGACATAGTTTTCACCCTCTAAAAGGCAGTATAAAAAAATATATATTCATTTTGTGCAATTTTTTATGTAGAAAAGTGTTTTTTCCCGGGCGTCCTTTTTGTATGGGCCGAAAAGTGAAGTCTATCGTCTTAAAGGTACCCTACATAAGCAGCTCCCGCACGTTCGATCGACTCCGGTTCCATTCCCAAAAACAGATTTATTTTCGCCGTATGAAGCCGGTCGGAAAAAGTTATCTAGTTTTAATATGGCGTTCAAATCAGGTAATTTTAACGATTTTTGGAGCATCCTAACTTCTGTAAGAAGTAACTTATCAAAAAATGCAAAACGTGTGGACACGCTAGTAGTCGATATCTATATTATATTAAAAACATATTTGCAGTAGCGTCAAAACCGTGAGAGAAAAATGGGGAAAACTTATAATTGAACACGTTTAAGTAATCCGTTCAGGACCATCTATCACAGAGGTCGCTATTTTTAGAAATAGTAAAATATATAAATACAAATACACGATGATAAATTATTAAACATCGTGTACTTCTTGTAAGTATTTTTTGATCATAAGTCTTTATGATTTTTCAATAATGTAATAACAAAATAAGTAGAAAAAATCTGAAATATTTTAGTAAAGACGAAATGTTGAAAAATTATTTTCAATGCGCCTTTAAGAGCCATTGGCCAGCGGCTGAGAATAAAATTTTAAAAATGTTTGCAACTGTACAGGGAGGTTCCGATGAGAAAGATGGATTATTCCCCGAATTATCAATTTTTGTAAATAAAAAATTTAATATCGATTTATTTCATTCAAAACTTGTTTTAATATACCTACATTCAAGTAAGCAATAAAAATGCTCAAAATGCATTATGATAAATTATTAAATATCGTGTACTTCTTGTAAGTATTTTTTGATCTTAAGTATTTATGATTTTTCAATAATGTAATAACAAAATAAGTGTGTAAAAAAAAATAATATTTTAGTTTGTAATACCTTAAATAAATAGAAAAACTAAGGTATTTTCGTCACAAAACATGTTCTCGGATTTATATTTTAATGATTTTAATTTAACTAAAATTAAAATTATGAAAAATGTGTTAACTAGATTATGTATTGATTTATTTTGTTATATGATTTGAAATTTGTGTTGTATATTACAATATGTCGTTTGAAAATTTAACAAATCTGCCAACGCCCAACGGTATAACCTTAGTATATTAAAAATAAACTTAGTTTTTTCAAAATTTAAAAAATTTGTTTATCAGATAAAATAACAATCTTTCAAAATGAATTTTTGTTTTTTTTTGTAAAAAAGAGTCAATACGTCTAGAATTTGATTAAAAAAGGATTAATTTCCGGTATTCTCTGGTAATACCCTCTTAAAAACGTCTTAAAAAAGTTTTCCTAATCAATTAAATGTGTTTCACAATCTAATTATATGAATTTTTCTCATAAACTCGGAAAAATTTCTCCTCTTTAGTTTTTTTTTGTACATTAGCTCTACACTAAAGGACCTGAGGGAAAAAAGGCCATTCTTTGGGGATGCTGTGTGAATAGTCTTTTTTATGGAAATGAAGGAGATGAAGTTTTGGGAAGGAAAAATGTACGAGGGATCGGTAGGAATCTAGGGTCTATGTGTCCAAGAAAGACAGACTTATGAATACATCCCTACCACTGCGGTGCAGGGCGATGGATCAAGAGAATCCGGCTGGAGCCCGCCACGCAGGAGGTGGGCAAACGCATCCGCCGCCAAGACCTGGACGAACCTCACCCCATGAACCCGGGCACCCTCCAAGTCACTAAACATAGCGAGATTGTATAAATTGTCTAAATCCTTCAGGCAACCAGTTTCAATTTTCAAAATGACACTTAAGTTCAAAAGCAAATTTGAATTCATTGAACCAATTTTCACACAAGATTAACACACAGAAAACCGAAATTAGTGTTTTTAAAAATACTTTTTTCACAATTTTTAACTATATATTACGACTTTTTGACGTTAAATCATAGCGAAGATTAAAAAAAGGGTGTGGGTAACTAAGGTCACGTCCATAACCACAGTTAATATTGGATTTGAAAGCCGAAACAGCTGTCACCAATAACTAGCAGAATTCATCAAGTTTCAAAATTAATAATATTCAAGTTCTGTGTCAATTTTTGTTAGTATCCAAGTAGGTACTGTGAAACAAGCCGAACTTGAATAGAACTTTCAAGGAACGTGAGTTGATCTCAAATTAAATGAGTTGTTCGAATACTGTAATATTTTTTTATATGAATACCGCACAAGAGTCCCAACTGCTCCCGTCTGGAGCCAGTGAGACTATGCCATCCCCAATTGGGGTATGATGTGAGACTGAAGGTAGTGGGGAGAGGAAGGAGGTGGGGAAGAGGAAGGTAGGAAAGTAATCCTCCTTAATATTTGTGTAGGTACAAAAAAAATTGTTCAACGACAAGAAATCATGCAACTTCAATACACCTTTGAAAACTCATTAAAAGTAATACAAAAATTGAAAAATAGCCCATAACCTAACCTAACGTAACCTATTTATCCATTTTTTTTTTATTTCATCACTTTAAAGACATTTCAAATAAGGTGTTGAAGTTGCATGATTCTGAGTTGTCCGGTCACCCTGAAAACTTGTTATTTTTTAAATTATTATAAAAAATAGTTTGCTCACCAGAAAATATCGATTATGTCATATGCTTTATGTCTTAAACAAATAAAACTTAGAATAACGGAGGAACAATTTGAAAATCTAAAACACTAAACACAAAGATAAATAACTGTTTTGTAAGATTCCAAGGCTGGCATTTGCTTGATCTCGTCTGGACCAATAAAATAATAAAAGATAAACAAAGAATGATGAGACATTGTTAGAGAACCTTTTTTTAGATATAAATACTGCGTTAGACTGTAATATTTGTGTACATATCTACTATTGAAATAATAAAAAATATATTTTTAGGCTTTCTAAGATTTCTAAAAGGCATTCCTTCGAACAGGTAGCATTCTTCCGAACAGGTCCTCCATTGATATGCTCGGTGTAACTCTAAGTGACCAGCTCAGGTACGGGGGCTCCATCGAGGCCAGAGTTAAGTTGGCCTCTCAGAAACTGGGCGTACTGTACAGGGCCCGCAGATACTTTAATAGTACACAACTGCTAACCCTGTACAAATCGCAAGTGCGCCCCGCGGTTGAATTTGGCAGCCATCTCTGGTCTGGAGCCCCGATGTACCTGAAAAACACCCTCGACTCTGTGCAGAACCGGGCAGTCCGCTTGATAGATTCTCCCGTCTTAACAAACGGATTGCAATCTTTAGAGCACAGGCGTCTGGTGGGAATACCATCCTTGTTCTACCGGTATTTCAATGGAAGATGCTCCGAGGAGCTAGCGTCATTGATCCCCTCGGCACCGGTGCATAGTCGGGAAACACGCCAAACGCGCGCCCAACATATGTACACGGTTGACATTAGTCACATGAGAACGGGGCGCTTCTACGACTCGTTCTTGTGTTCAACAGCTCGGCTGTGAACCGATTTGCCTCTGTTTTTCTTCCTTCCTACAAAATGTCTCTTCAAGACCCACGTTCACTCCTTCCTCTCCTCAAAAAGGCCCTGCTCACAGCATATTCAAAGATGAAATGGCCCTGAGGGAAATTATTTACCTCAGAGCCTCATGTGAGGAGTTATTGGAAAAAAAAAAAAATTCCAGCAACATTTTTAAACATTAAGGTGAATGTCAAAAGAATTCATATTCTACGCTTTTGTAGATGGCGCGTGTATAGGTAGTATTTTTTACTTATAAACGATTTTTACAAGTTATGCTTTGAAATATTAAGAAAAATGTATTGTTCGCGAAAGTACACAAGCAATGTGAATAGTTTTTCAATACAAATAGTTTTGTTAATTAAAAAACATTTTTGCCACAATATGGCACTATTTCCAAAACCAAGGATTGCTTTGCTGCCAAAATATGGCAAATATTCTCTAGATTCTTTAAAATGTTTTAAAATTAACGATTTTGTAATCTTTTTTTAATAAATTCTACGAATATGTGATAATAGACAAAAGATAGGTGAATTCATTGGCTGTATAGAACTATAATCAGTTTGTATGTCTTCATATTCAAATTCGAAGGAATGATTTTTTTTTATGTGGGCAGGAAAAATTTCCTTTAGCAATCCGAGAAAAAAGTTTTAAATTGCTCTGTCGCTCTTAGTGGTTATACAATAAAAAAATATTCGAAAATGGGTTCATTAGTAGGAGATTTAACACTTGATTTTTTTACAGGCCTGATATTTTATTTTTTCCAATCTCGCAAAAAGACTTGTTAAAAAAATACTCTAATAAATCCAACGCCAAGATTTGTTCTACTCACAGTATTTAATAAATTAAAGTATCTTTAATATTTCTAAGCGATCCAATTTTCACACCAAAAACACGTGATTTTGCATTCTTTTATCTATAATATAAAAATTAATGTTTGTTTGTTTGTTCGCACCTTATGCGGGGCCATACCGTTCATCCGATTGCGATGAAACTTTGGGAATATGATGCGCGCATACCCGGGATGGTTATAGGATAGTGAGCTCTGGCGTTATGAAATTATTTCATATTATACGATTGCGATTAAAATTTCATCCGATTGCTATTAAACTTTTTTGAATTGTTGTGAACATGCCCGTGAATACTTCTATATCTATACTGATGAGCTCTGGAATTATGAAATTTGCAGAAAAAAATTAAATATGCCACGCGAGTTGTTGGAAAAATGGGTGTATTTTATGGAGTTAGGCGGCAGGGAAAACAGGCTGGCGAGAGGGGTATGCGGAAAGGTCGGTTGGGGAATTAAGGAGGGGGACGAGGGAGAGGGGAATGCGAAAAAGGTGGAAGCGGAATGCGTGAGGGTGGGGGGGTTCGCGAGAAAGGGGAGAGCGGGATGGAGAAAAGGGAATGCGGGAGGGGAAGGGGATGCGGGGGGAAGAGGAGGCGAAAGGGAAACGGGGACGAATGGGAAATGACACGAAGGGAGAAACAATTTATTTATTTAACGCATGCCGGGTATCAGCTAGTCTTAAATAAGAAAAACAGTAAAACGGAAAACATTTTTTTCTAAACAAAAGGTGGACCTTAACTTTTTTATTGGAATGCGTCCAATAATATTAAATAATTTATTACCCAATGTATTCTACCAAAATGATATGAGTTTTCAATTAATTTTTTAGGAACATTTTTATGAGGCCATATTAATTATTGATAAGATAATCTTTATTGCTGTATTTACATGAAGGTAATAAATAATTCACAAAACAAACAGTATTTTTTTTTAAATGTATCTATTTTATAGGCTCTTTGGCTTATTCATTTAGTTTTTAGCGCATATACGTAAAAGATCACGGAAAATTATGAATTATTGATAAAACAGTTCCAATTTTAATGACACTTAAATTCAAAGTGAATTTGAGTTCTTTGAACCAGATTTCACGCAGGTATTGCACACCAAAAACAAGCGAAGTATTTCAATTTGGGAGGAGGATATGGGTACCGCTGCCCCGGGAGCCATTTATTGTTTAACAAACACCCTTGCCGTAGCTCACCCCAAGTGGTTCGCTAGATTTGGTGACTTACCAGGGGTGCCCGGGTTCATGGGTTGAGGTTTGTCTAGGTCACCTACTGCGTGGCAGGCCGAGTCGGGAGAGACTAGTTGAGGGAGACCAAGACTAGACTTCTCCAGGCGGACTCTCTCGACCCCTTGCACCGCAGTGGGGGGGATGGATTTATTCATCCGTCACTATTGAACGCATTTAACCCCAGATTCCTACCCACCTATCATACCTTTTTTCTTCCCAAAACTTCACCAAGGAAACGGAAAAATAATAAAGGAGGTATAAATAAATCTGTGTAAGAGATTTTTTATAGTGAATACCTCACAAGAGTCCCAACTGCTCCCCTCTGGAGCCAGTGAGACTATGGCATCCCCAATTGGGGTATGTTATGAGGCTGAAGGTAAGTGTGGAAGGGAAGAAGACGAGGAAGAGGAAGGTGGGAAGTACCTGGCTATTCAGATCTAGTCACTAAACACGGCTAAAGCCATTTCAAGCAACGTTTCAATTCTGAATGGTGGTCTTACACCAGTGCGATACTAAGAGTATCTTCCACTCTGGAACGTGCTGCAAATAATCTATATATTATTTTAAATAATTAGTTGTGAAATAACAAAAAATAAAATTTATTTGCGCACGCTGGGTTCGAACCCGCGGCCTTCGGAATGGGAGTCTAACACCCTACCGCTGGACTTCGCCGGCCGTCAAGAGATGGTTGACTAAAAGATAGATAAAGCTGTAATAATGTTAAGTGCAAATAAATTGTGTCGCTGACATTTGTATTGTTATTATGTGGGCGTTTTTCAAAAAAAGTGTACATAGATAAAAGTCAGTGTCCCATCACTTTCAGGATCAGTAACTTTTGTTGTGTCGGTTTTAATGACCAACCATATATTTTACCAATATAATAACAAATAAATACCTTAATGGACTAAAAATAATGAATAAATCTATTAAATTTCGATATTATTTTAAAATAAGTAAGACTACAGGTCACTGTTTCTGGTATGTCCTACACCTACCACTACCAGTAAGAGTTCAAAAATTAATGTTATTTAATGTTATCCCAGTATTTATTTCTAATTCTACTAATAGTATATGATAATATTTTCGATTTGCAACCATAATATAGATTAATTATCGTGCAAAATAATTTAAATACCAGATATTGAGTTGTCCTACGAAATAGCGTATGGTGGAATTTCCGCCTACGCTACCACATTATTGACGTCTTCCAATAAAAATATTACCAAATCGATGAATATTTTCGAAAATAGCAACCCTATTTAGTCTATGAAGGGCGGCCATGCTTGGTTTTTTACAGCCAGTTTGCCAAGAAATCGTAACAAAAGTGGTCGTTCTCGGCTGTACTAAAAAAGTGTTCCACCAACGCTTCCGTATTTCTCCAGGTAATTTACCAGCATGTATTAGGCTCTACTTTGTATTAAATTGATTCATTTATTGTTTTATGAAATGTTTAGTTAGAACAAACAGAAGTTTCATAGTTTATTGATAAATACATTTCGAAAAAATATTGACGCGGTTACGCTACTTCTCTTACGCAACGGTCTCGTGAATGGAACTTAAAAGTGACGTAATGGAATTCTAAAGGTCGGTTCACTCTGTCCGTCTTTTAGTGTATTTGGGTGTGTTACAATTTTCTAATTAAATTTATATTTTGCATGTATCTTCAAAATGTAACTATTACATGTAGATATGTGGGTTGAGTGATATATGTAGCATTGAAAAAAAATAACAGCATAGCTAAAAAGAAAAAATTATTTGATTTTTATGTGTATAATTTTTTTTCTTTTTTTAATTAATTAAGATAATTAAAGATTAATTCTGAAAAAGTCGAAATGGTGTCGAAGTAATAATATAGACAGCAATATGAGCAACTATTACTGTAGAGGCAACTCTGAAATTCAGTATAAAATCAGCTGGTTCATACAATTTTGATTAAGTAAGTATAAAATATAGCATGATTTATGTTCCTGTGTGTTTTAGTTAATCCTGTACCTAATTAAAGTTGTGTACATTAACAAGTACTTTAATACCCTTTCAGCTTAGTTACCTATTTCAGGCTATACACGGTATGCACGTGTAGCCCATTATTACCTATCTAATTATTTGTACATTTTTTTAAATAATTTATTTAAATTTTATGTTCAAATATGCCGTTGAAAGCTGCAGAAAAATCAAAAGTGTCAGCTGTATGAGGCCTGCTCACCCATAAATAATATAAATATATAAGAAATCGATATACGCTGGCAACACTGAAGGTATTTTCTACAAATTGACACCAAAATTTTATATACCAAATGATTACGTAAAAATATTAATAAATTTACAAAAATTGAAATACTAACCTAAATATGCATTGGCTTTCAACCATTTTCTTCAAAAATCATTGAAAATTGATTTCGTCTTGGATGCATTGTTTAAGTCTATGGATCAAGTATACGACTTCTTTCATTTCTAAGAGCTTCATTAGTTCAATCAATTCATTAAATAAGCCAGTAATTTAGCATAACAAACGACATTATCCAAATAAATGCATATATTGACAGTCAACCGAAACTTTTCTGATGAAGGCCACGCTAAATTTAATCAATCGTCGGTCGGAATTTCTGTTAATAATCGTAGACCGTGCTCGCAAATATTGATTACTGAGCATAGATGACGGATTTGGTCAATATCGTATTGATAAAGGGTTTTATTGATCGTCCATGCTATACCTCCTGAAGTGACATAAGTTTTCTTTAAAATCAGTAAACATTACACTTATTATTTGTTTATCTAAAACACAGGTTCTCAAACTTATTTCGACCACCACCCATTTTGAGATTTAAAATAAATCTAGTGCCCACCATATTTTTTAACTTACCTTTTTACATTACCATTTTACGTATCTTAAAAACGGTTATTGAAAATATAATTTTTAATCGTGCATTATTATATGGATAGAATAGATGGGGTGTGACCCATATCTTATTTCTGAGATCAAAGAAAGTTTCAATAAAAGGATACAAAACCAACAGTTAGAAGTATTTTTTCATCATCATCATCACAATTGGCTCTACAACCCGTAGTAGATCTTGGCCTCCTCAAGAGTCTTCCTCCACACATCTCTTTGTACCAGCTCTCTCCAGTTTGGAAGCTCCAAGGTACATAGGTCTTTGAAGACGTTGTCGATCCATTTTAATTTTGGCCTTCCCAGGCTCCTTCGCTCTACAGGTCTAGATTTTAGCAGGGACATTGGTGCTTGATGCTCGGTTATCCACATGACCCAGCCACCGAAGTCTTCCCAACTTTATAAATTTTGTCACGTTTGGTTCCTTAAAAAGAATATAGAGCTCATCGTTGTAACGTCTACGCCAAAATCCATTTTTAGAACCGGTCCGAAGATACGCCTCAAAAATTACCTTTCCTTACAAAAACGTCCAGTGCTCGCTTATTCCTCTTAGTAAGTACCCGTGTCTCATCTGCGTACGTGAGCACTGGTCTAATAAGAGTTTTGTACACTAATATCTTGGTGTTTCTGGACAACAGTCTGGATTTTATCTGATACGTTTTTTAGATTTTCACGGCCAAAAGCATTTTCGTTGTTTGTTTTTGGGGTGTTATGCCGTGTTGTGCTACCTCCTTCTTTAGCCGATGTTTCGGACAGCGTTGCAGTGTCCATCATCAGGGCAGATCCGGCAGATCCGACGATGTGAAATTGTTGTGTTAAGTGTGTGCTTATTTACTTGGAAGCGATACCGTGTCGTCAGCTTCAATCCACTACGAGCTGGTAGGTATTTCTTGAGAAAGACTGATCTAAAGTGTTTTTTTAATCAGACCTTTCTCAAGTGACTTTTCCTGTGCCTTATCATGTTCTTATCTTAATTTATTTGTTATTAGTTATTATCTATAACTAGAAAGTATTCAGTTATTGATTACCTCCTCAGTAGATATATAGCATAGGATATTACAAATTGCGACATATCGGATCGGTAGTTTACACTTATCAACAGAAACCTAACTTAACCTAACAATACTTGCATTTTTTCTCAGTAAATAGATTCACTTGTGTGATACAATTTAATATATTTTGTTGTTAGAAAATTATTATTCTGTGATAATTTAGTGACATTGGTGTGGTGAACCTGGCAATAAGGTGAGTTTATCAGCATATTATATACGGGGTGAGCCGTAATCCTTGCATCAAACCAATTGGGGTGATAGAAGAGGCTTTGAAATCAAAATGACCGAATTGGCACTTTTAGCATTCCCGTGTTTACAGAACGGCGACGATACAAAAAAGGAATTACGTTCCTTATCACAAAAATGCTGCAGCTCTTTCTTACACATTAAATAATGGTGAGACGAAAGATGAGACATACAATGCACGTATGTCTGCTTCCTCTAAAGGAAAAGGGTAATCATTTTCTGGCATCTTGCTCACTCCTATCGAAGAAATGAGTGAAATGATACTAATTATCTACTAACCATCACACCGTTTCACCGCAGGGGTAGGCAGAGAGGACGGACCGCCAAACAACTCGGTATTGGCATACACTCTTTATAGCATACATCGTCTCATACAAATTCTTCTATTATTCTGACTCTTGACATGGCCCGTCTCAAGTATCTGATTCACTTGATCATGCCATGTCTTCTTTGGGCGTCCCCTACTTCTTATACCATTCAAACTTGTGTCATATATTCTCCTTACACTCTTTTCTTCGTTCAATCGCTCTACATGCCGAAACCATCTGGATTCCCTTTCTTAATCTTACTTGTTACGCTTACATCAGCCTTGCATTCTTTGCAAATCTCCACATTTCTCACCAGCATTCAGTCTACTTTCATCATTCATCTGCCAGTTCCATGCCTCACAGCCATACATCAGGGTAGGTACAACACCATTGTGGACTGCTAGCTTCGCTTCTTTGAATAGTTTTTGCAATTCAACGAAGGATGAAATCCAGGGTTAATCTAGGAAAATAAGAACTGAGATTGAATGTCACAAAATTGCGCAACACAAATTCATATTTAAGTGGTGACGGTGATAAGTTAAGTTGGGTTGGTTATCACATAATCAGTAATCACATTCGATATAAGTACTTTACTGATAACTTTGCAAATTATACAAGGAAGTGACACATATTTATTTATTTACTGTGAAATCGGTATTTCCAGGTAAAAGATGACTCCTCGACCGGTTGTGAATAGCTGGGAGTTCGTAAATTATTCAAAAGTTTATTTTTTTAATGTGTATCCCGCAGAGTCCAACTATCCGGAATTAATGGGGCTATAATATCCCCAATGTATGTTTATGTTGCTGAAACGAGTGGAGAGAGGAAGGAGATAAGGAAAAGGGAGGTCGGGAAATACCTGGCTATTAAATTTTGTTCAATAAACACTAAATAGAGATCTTTCACTCTTCAAAAATATTCATTTCGCTGTCGTATCGGATCGCAGTCTATCCCTGTATAGTGTCCTTTGCTGTGGTATATTGTGGCATAATTTTTTGCTACTATTGTTTCAGAGAAAGCAGCCTTAACATCGCGCACCATCACAGCCATGGAAGTCGACAAACAAATGCTGTTGAAGAGTTCGGAGCTGCAGATATTGATAGATTCCCTCCTGGAGTCATCGCCAAAGCATCCGCTGGACATCTTGGTCAAGGACCCTCTTCCTAGCAACCTTGTCTTGGCGCTTTTTGCTGATGCAGTATACACCAAGAAGACACCGGGGGAAACGGATCTAGATTACGGGAACCGACTTGTTCTGCCCGAGGGATGGTGTCTCCTGGTCACCGGCTCCAACTCGGACTGGATTAACGGATATTTTGGTGCAGCGTATGTGCACGCAAAGTCGCAGCAGGTGGTAGTGGCCCATCGAGGGACCATTCTATCCAACACGGGCGCTTTGTTTACAGATGCTTTCGGAATCTTGGGAACTCAATATACAGATTGCATGAATTCCGCAGTTACTTTCACGGACCACATCAGGCAAGTCATACACTCGGCTAACAATCAACACGGGAGAAGTTACAACCTGTCCATCACGGGACACTCCCTCGGGGGCTGGCTCGCCCAGGTGACTGCGTTCACGGTAAAGTCACTTTCTATCGACAATGGTTTTTTAGAAAAGAATACTAGAATAGGAATACATGCAACAACCGTTGTCTTTGACAGTCCTGGCGCCAGGAGCATGTTGGACAAAGTACAAGATGTTTATTACGATAGGTATGCGATGAATGTTTTTTTAGACGGATTGAACATTACGGTGTACGTATCATCACCAAACAGAATTAATACTTGCGGGACGCATCTCGGAAAGGTTTACCGCGTTTTTACTGAAGTATCCAAGTTGCGCTGGAAAGATTTTGTTTTGTATAATGTGAAGACGCATGCGATGAGTAATTTTGTGAACGCCTTTAAGGCAAAGACTTTAGAAATATGCGAAGTAGCGGACTGGGCAAAAGACACCGCTGAATATTCATCCCTTTTTGAGATTTTAAATCACGCAAATAATTTCCACAAAGATTTGAAAAACGATCATAACTTTTTACTAGAAAAACTCCATCGGTATAATGTTTCCGAAACATCTCGAAAGAACAACGAAATTGTTAAAAGTTATTTAAATTGTTTCGCGGAAGATGAATTGCAAATTCTTTACAAGTTGTATTTACTTCAAGAACTAAAAACTGAACTCAAAATTATTAATGATTTCGTTTCAAAGAAAAATCTTAAAAGAGATAAATCAAAACTTTTTCCTGATTTTAAAATAGATTTATATAATCGGATAATATCATGCGAGTCTAGAAAATCGTTGGACGAAGTAATTAATCGTTTAAAGCAACTGATGCGGTGGTTAGGGCCTCAATTCACGGAGGCGGTGGAAGAACAGATTGCGACGTTTCCTCGCTCCGTGGACTTGATCTACCGCGCTGAGGGACGGAGCTATCTCGACTCTTTACCCAAAACTACCTTAAACTTCAATGATTCCATAGGCCTCCGGGAATTCTTGCTTTCGGACACCGATAGAGTTCTTTGCATAATCACTCAAGATGGTGCATTTGAGATGTCCCGACTTCAGAATATATGCGCTCAAATTATAGAAAACAATAAAACATCTCAGCTAATTAACAAATATACGGATGAAAATAATTACTTATTCTTAGATTGGTCACGGCTACAGAAACTTATTAAAATTTACGGTTTACCCACTGACCAAAATGACCACCTTCTGATTGTTGATTGCAGTTCATCAACAGCCTTAAGCTCAGAAATTTACACGTTTTTAACTAATCACGAACATTTCTCTCCCGCTAATAAACTTGTTTTATTCTCAGCGCAACCATTAGACGCAATCAAATCTTGTCACAACATAAAAACACTATCCGAGCGAACATTTAATCTCATGGACTTATCCGAAGAGTCGCAAAAAACATTATTTGAAAAACTCAACTTAATTTTCACTGGCAACAGAGGACATAGCTTTCGAGAATTTTTGGGAGTAGATTGTACTATCCATGAACTCGATCAGATTGTTAACTCAGATTGCTTGAAGAGTATTGTTACTAACGACGCCTTCGTTATTAAAATAAAAGACACACGTCCCAAGCTCGGTGATCTACAAATGTCAATATATAAAATAAATATAAAAACTAGCATTGAATGCATTCTAAAATGTATAGATTCACCCAACACCATGGTGGTGATGAGTGGATTGAGCCGCGAAGAGCTGGAAACCGGGACTAACTGGTCACAACTTGCAGGGAAGGAAATCATCCTCGCCAAGGGCGATGTAGAACTTTTCTTTAAGGATATATGCAACAAAAACCATTATAAATCCATTTACTTGTTAGAAGTATCCGAGGGAGATATCTACTGCAAACAAATATTTGATGGGGGATTTTATTTACCTAGGAAGTTTCTTCATCGCGTAAAAATTTACCTACAAAATTTTGGTAAAACTAAACTTTCTGATGACCTGTTTGTTGTTTCCAGTGAGGAAGAAAAGACGTCTCTTTTAGGATTAATCGAAGATTGTAATTCTAATAGTGTATACATTGCAGCTACAAAAGAAGAAGAAATACATATTACTCAGATTTTTAAAAATACAAATATTCATTTTGTGAAGATTATTCAAAACGTTGACAATGGCAACAAAGGCCGTGGCAAAGATCACGTAGAGTGGAGATATTCCCACGGATCCGTAGAGACTCTGCGCGGTTGTGCGTACACAGATATCTTTGACTCGATAGATGAACTAACATTGAGCAAAACAGAACGCAATATGGTGATCATAATTGATGAGCCGGGAATGGGGAAAACATCTTCCCTGGCAAGCCTGTCGAGGCACATTGAACGTTCGTGGGTTATATATATTGACTTAAAAAACTTTCAAGTGCACATTGACAGATTACCCGAGAAGTTCACTGATCAAAATGTAGCCAGTTTTCTTTTGAGTGAATGTTGTGCTCAGGCTGACGGCGGTCCGATTCATAGATTATTAGAGCATTTATTACAAAGTAGAACTCATCCCAAACGGGTCGTTTTAATGTTTGACGGATTTGATGAGCTAGATGACTATATTCAAAAGAAAGAGAACGCTAAAGAAAAACTCCTTAGGCTCATTATTTACTTATTAAATAAACCAACGGTACAAATATTCTTAACGTCGCGGAAATATATGAAAGATTCATTAGAAGGAAAATTAAATCAATTCTCCACATCATTTGAATCGATCAGTAAGGAAGATAAACTGAGATTCTTGGTTGTATTTTGGCGTTCCTGCCTCAACTTTGAGCTGAGAGATCACGGAGATGAAGAAGACCGGCGACTGAATGAATATGCGAAACAGTTGTTCAAAAGGGCGGAACGAGTACTCGGCCCAAACATGGAGAGCTTCATGAAGATTCCGCTACAGCTGAGGATGCTGGCTGAAGTCTTCAGACCGCAAGGTGAACTGCTAGTTCACTCTCTGGAAGTTTTAATACAGCAAATTAATTTTGTCAGCACCCCAAATCTTTTTAAAAGGTTTATAAATCTGAAATATGAAATTTATTTACAGGACAAAACCTTTAAAAGTAGAGCTTTAGACGAACACGAAATAACGGAGTATCTCGAATCGATAACTAAAAAGCATGGTCAACTCGGTTTTAAAACATTCTTTTCTAATTTTTATAATGCAAACTTTGACAACATTTCGAAAGAGTGGCTTATTAAATTAAACAGACATGGTTTAATACAAACTAAGAGAAGCGGTGAATTTGAATTTGTGCACCGGACCTATGCAGAATATTGCTGTGCACAGATGGTTGTCCACTGGCTTAGTAAAAAAGAGTGCTCTTTCAGGCATCAACTAGTGGAAGAAATACTTCTGCCTCTAATTCTACTACACCCTAGCTACAAGACTATCAGATTGTTCATGGATATTGAATTAAAGGAAAAACCAATGTCAAATACTGCTCTTGAAATAAATTCTGAACTGCTAGGTCGCCTGTGGATCAAAGACAGTTCTATATTTAAGAATTTTCAGGACGAAACTGCTTTGCACAAAGCTGTCGAAGAATCGAATGAACACATTATCGCATTTTTGATCAGTGGAATGCACGTGAAAAAATTGCAAGAAGCCTTTGTCTCGTTCATTACACAATTAGATATTAGTAATGACACTGCGTTAAATAAGCTGATCGGGCCTTTAATGGACAATTTCGGTTATAGCAGTTACCGATATCCTTCAAGAATACGTAATGAGGTACATGAAAGAATTTTTGAAAGTATTATGCAAAGTATTGAAACATGCTCTTTTGAATTAAAAGAAAGAGTTATTTTTGTGAATTCATTTAAAGATAATTTCATGTCATATTATTATATTTCAAATTTGATCTATACAAGTTACGATACGCGTCGAGTTTTTGAAAGAGTAAAACAGGTCCTCTCAGAATACACACCGTTTTTTGACGCTATCTCAAACAATAATCTGAAACTTGTTAGAAAAATACTATTTAAACTTTTAAAAAATGATGTAGAACGTTACCACTTTTTAGTGATGAGCAATACAAATCGATTCGGATACCCAACCGCCCTTCAGAATGCTGCTCAGTGTGGCCACTTCGGTGTGTTCCAACTGCTTGCAGAACAAAGCACCGTCCTCTTTGCCCAGCTGATGGCCCACCACAGCGGAGATGGAGAGACTCTTCTGCTGACTGCCGCCGGACATGGCTCGCTGAGTATCGTCCAGTACTTGGTGGAGAAACACCGCGCAGATGTTAATACCTTTTCAAAATCAGGCAAGACGACTCTAATGTTTGCGGCCAGCGAGGGACACACACCATTAATAGCATATCTTCTCAAACGGGGAGCCGATGTGAACTCCGTAGACGAAGACGGTGAGAGTGCGCTGAGTAAAGCGGCGCAAAAAGGCCATTTGAATACTGTGGAGTGTCTAGTGAAGTACGGCGCTGACATCTATTGCGCTTCTAGAAATGGGCAGTCCGCGTTACACAAGGCCTCACAACGGGGTCATCTGCCGACAGTGAAGTTTTTAGTGGCACGCGGTGCCGAGGTTAACCAGGTAGACCAGATGTCCAGGACTGCCGTGTATCTAGCCAGTCGAGGCGGACACCTGGAGGTGATTCGATACCTCTTGCAGCAGGGGGCGGACCCCAACAGACGGGACGCCGCGGGGCAGACGGCACTCTCGGAGGCCGCGCTGTACAAGAAATGGTCGGTGGTCCATTTGCTGGTAGATGAGGGGGCGGATGTTAACGCAGATGGTGGTGAAGCCATTCGCTTGGCTACGCGACATGGGGAAAGTTCTGTAGTAGTCTATCTGTTAGATAAAGTGGCATTATTTTCTGAACGGGAGACAGATCAAAGTGAAGTCACGAGTTTTTAGCTTGTGTCTTCACTTCATGATAATTAAATTTAACTATATTAGCTTGCGTTGGTACGTTATTTTAAAGAAAATTAAAGAAAACTAAAATTTTATGATTTATTTTTTAGATAATGAATCAAACAATAATCGAAAATTCACTTTGTGGCGTCTTTTTATTTGAATGTAAAACAATCACTTTGTACACACCATTTTTTATATAGCATAGGCTTATTTGAAACCTATAAAGTGAGATTAACATTACCAGTCAGCGACCAAATCGACATTTCTTGTGGCTGAATCAGATGGTTCACTAATCGTTCATTTCTGTATTTCATTCGGCCTATTTTACTCGGAATGACACGTCTGAACATGAAATGAAACAAAAGTGAAACGAAGATGGGAAATTCGCTCGAGTAACCATAGAGTAAACCTTCACTCGAGTGAACCGTCTGATTCCAGCCTTACCAATATTCGTGTGTAATTCTTGGTTTAAATCTCCTGTGCAAACACAATGGGTTTACAATATTAAGTAACTTGGAAATTATAAAAGTTGTTAATAGCCAATTAAAAAAATATATTTACACTATTTTTGCTCAATTATAATCGTTTTTTGAATATTAGCGCGCTCCCTCTTAAATTCATATTTACATATCTCCCTTTCTTCTCTTTTTTGAACACCAATTACTTGCCGTGCCTTAAATTCTTATTTAAAATTTATAACTTGATTTTATTTACGTGAAATGACAGCTGGTTCTTCTTTAAAATTGTGTATGGTTATAACTTATAACCTATGATAGAAATGTTTCTGTTTCGAAGTTAATTAAAGCGGGGTCTCTTCCTTCAATATTATCGCCTCCTGAGACAACATTCTGCTTCCACATGACTTACAACATCGTCAGGAGTGGCGTGACCTTACACACAGAAGCAATGTTCTTGCTTTCCGTGGTCGATGGAAAACACGACAACACTCGGGTGAAGCGGGGAAGGCAAAGGGGAGGGGAAATGTTCATTTTTTGATAACACTTGCAAGGTGCGCTCTTGTCAGAAGTGAATAAATGGCATGAGTTTTTGAGGTTATTTGCAATGAGCGTACTTATTAGGTCTGATAGAAATCGTTGTGTCTCCCTTACTATCGTGGTTAGAAGTATGATCTAAGCATTGTTAGAAAGAGAAAATATCACGCTTTATTTTGAAATTTAAAAGTTTACTGCAAAGTAGTTAAAATGTACACATTTATAAATACTAAGTTTCCAACCGCAATTTGAAAATTAATTATGAATGTTTGAGAATTTTTTATTAATTATTCTTACATCAAACGACTAAAAAGTTAGATGATAATAACGTTTATAATACATTTTTCTAATAAAATATGTAATTACGTGTTTTTATTTTTTTTCATTAACAGTAATTTTAGTTAGAAAAAACGTAAGGTGAATCATTTTTTTTTTATGTTTGCACGCGAAATGTTTATATTTCAAATATTAAATGTTTATTTTGCATCATAAAATTGGAAATCGTATTTCATCACCTTTTCAAAACAGTTTTTAGTTTTCGGATACATTCAGAAATATTCCATTTATTTGGATTTTATTGCAAAACGGCAATATTTCGAAGCTCTGTAAAAATATGATGCGTAGACGCGTCATGTTTGTAGCCACGTCTGCAGCGCTCCAATGACAATGTTCAAACAAACGCAGGAGACAACAATGTGGAAAAAACAAAAAATGTTCTCGAAATGTTGAAGGCGAAGTTGGAGCTAATGTTGAAGCTGGAGATCGGACTTGCGACACAAACGAAAATTTCAACTAGAAAACGAAGAAATAGATTCGTACGCATCTAGGGTTCCTAGATGATGTTTATATTTGTATTACTTCCCGACATCTGATCGAGCTGAATCTCGGCATATAGACTCATTGTCGATGACAATGCATTCTGTCAACTTTTGTTGGCGACCACACGCACGCACACGTAAACATACGCATTTATCCGAAACTCGATGTCATTACAGCAGCCAATATACGAAATAATGGTCAACCATTCAGAAATATTCCATTTATTTGGATTTTATTGCAAAAAGGCAATATTTCGAACCTCTGTAAAAATATGATGCGTAGACGCGTCATGTTTGTAGCCACGTCTGCAGCGCTCCAATGGCAATGTTAAAAAAAAACGCAGGAGACAACAATGTGGAAAAAACCAAAAATGTTCTCGAAATGTTGAAGGCGAAGTTGGAGCTAATGTTGAAGCTGGAGATCGGACTTGCGACACAAACGAAAATTTGAACTAGAAAACGAAGAAATAGATTCGTGCGCATCTAGCATTATATTACTTCCCGACATCTGATCGAGCTGAAACTCGGCATATAGACTCATTGTCGATGACAATGCATTCTGTCAACTTTTGTTGGCAACCGCACGCACACGTAAACATACACATTTATCCGAAATTCGATGTCATTACAGCAGCCAATATACGAAATAATGGTCAATCATTCAGAAATATTCCATTTATTTGGATTTTATTGCAAAAAGGCAATATTTCGAACCTCTGTAAAAATATGATGCGTAGACGCGTCATGTTTGTAGCCACGTCTGCAGCGCTCCAATGGCAATGTTAAAAAAAACGCAGGAGACAACAATGTGGAAAAAACCAAAAATGTTCTCGAAATGTTGAAGGCGAAGTTGGAGCTAATGTTGAAGCTGGAGATCGGACTTGCGACACAAACGAAAATTTCAACTAGAAAACGAAGAAATAGATTCGTACCTTCGACCAAGTGATTCGTACGCATCTAGGGTTCCTAGATGATGTATATATTTATATTACTTCCCGAAATCTGATCGAGCTGAAACTTGGCATATAGACTCATTGTCGATGACAATGCATTCTGTCAACTTTTGTTGGCAACCGCACGCACACGTAAACATACGCATTTATCCGAAATTCGATGTCATTACAACAGCCAATATACGAAATAATGGTAAATAATTTTTTTTTTTTTTGATAAAAGATATCTGAAAATCGATGTAGGTATCATATTAATTTTTTTTTGTTTTTCATGTCAGCTGGTTTTTATACATGATTTAAAAATAAATACTATTGTTCCACAAATAATTGTTTAACATTCTGTTTTCTTAATATAATATTATAGTATAGCTAATATTATCCACTCGAGCGCTTTTTGCCAAATTATGGCACTATTTCCAAAACCTCAGATTGATTTGTTGCCAAAATGTGGCAAAATTTTCAAAATTTTATTTTTATTAAAACGAATATATTATAATATATAGTACATTCAAAGTATAACCAAATAAATAATATCTAGATTCTTTAAAATGTTTTAAGGCTAAAGATTTAATTATATATTTTTTTTATAAATCCAACAAATATGTGATAATAGACAAAACATTTGGCTATTTCATTGGCTATATAGAACTATAATCAGTTTGTATGTCTCCATATTCAAATTCGGAGGAATGATTTTTTTAAGGTGGGCGGAAAAATTTCCTTTAGCAATCCGAGAAAAAGTATTTTAATTGCTCTGTCGCTCCAGTGGATAAGAGATGAGAAAAACAAATGTTATGTTTATATTATGAGAATTAGCGAAAGAGGAGATTGCCACTAACTTTGTGATACATGCCTTTTTTGTGTACTTATTGAAATTTTTATGTAACCATTTTAGGTTTTTCTGCGTAATGTAGTAAGTAAGTCGTTTCTTTAATTGATTGTAATATTGTTATGATCTAAAAAAAACTATGTAAAAATCAATTGTATCTATTATATTAAATTCCCAAAGATTAATAAATAAATAAACATTTTAAATTACACAGCGTGTTTTAATTTTTTTTTTCACAAACTGGTAGATGGAAAATGGGGTGACCAGAATGTTCAGTGGAAACTTTTTAAGTGTATGAATATTGAGTACAAACTTTTCATCGGATGTTAATTCCTCACATGATAATCCATCATGTCTCGAAGCGTCGAAAACTAAAAATTGGGGTTTTTAACCTTAGGTTAGGTTGGGTTAGGTTATGTTAGGTTAGGTAAGGTTAGGTTAGGTTAATGTGAGTTGTGATGTGATGAATTATAATGTGAGGAAGTATCGTGTCTGAATAAATTTACTTCAAATTCAGACGCTGATATTTCATAGTCCGATTAGACATGGAACCGAAAATGGAATACTGTACTAGAATGTGTTCCGCAGATTGAATTTGTTCTTATTCGCGTAATTAAGAATCCTTTGGGCTAAATTTATACATCACTGATGGCGTTTGATAAAGCCGTGTCTTTGTAAGGAGAAAGAACTCATGTTGTGTGTGAGATATCCAGCCAATTTTTTAAAATTTGAAAATATGTTTCATAGCAATAAGTGTGGAATGTAATGCCTTCCAAATGTCCTCCGCGGCTTTGCTCGGTGGAACGTATTCGGGAGAACAAATTTTCAATAAAGCTGGAATCAGACGACTCACTCGAGGGAAGGTTTCCGCCATGTTTTTTCGGCCTAATCGTCCATTTTGTTTCATTCCATGTTCACACGGCGCTATAGAAATAAGCGTTCACTCGTCCATTCCGACCACAGCGTCGCCGAGCGAGGTCAACCGCGCTGCAATTCGTTTGTTTTCCAGCGCGGTCCGGCCCCGAATTTTAAGGAAAAACATGTCAGATGCATCGATTTTTACGCAATTTTGTTGACACAATTAAATAAAAATAAATAAAAAAAACAGTATTTTGTCGTCTTATAAACCTTTTTATTTTTTATGGCATAATAACACAATTTGATTTCACTTTTTTTATTACGAACATTTTCCTACAAATTAATAATCTTACATATATTAAAAAACATATAAAATACATGGATAATAAGGGAGACCCAAAAATTTATATGAGAGGTGTTCCCAAAAGCAAACAAATTAGACGAACGAATACCATTTTGACGTTTTGCGTGCGATTTGATAGCGTCCTTTCATGGTCCTTCCCGTACAGGACGCGAGACAAACTGATTGAGAGTTCACTCGGTGTTCAGACGATTCACTTTGCTCTCTTCCGCGCGCATGCGCGCGCGAGTGAAGGATGCCGAAGGAAAATATACAACATTGTTGGATCGGTTCACTTGAAGATTTCATTCGGCAGTGTTCGGCACTTTCGATTCATTTCATGTTCAGACGTGTCATTCCGAGTAAACTAGGCCGAATGAAATGCGGAAATGAGCGATTAGTGAAACGTCTGAATGGCGCTTAACTGTCGCATAAATCTGGCAGAATTTGCTGGATGGATGGCGTTTTTTGTTATGTTGACTTTGAGGGCGTCTATTCGTATAGACCTACGATAGCCGATAGCCCCAAAGAAAGTAGTCCAAAGGCGTTTCAATCGTTTCCAATCGTACGATCTCGGTGGCCGTCGCCGTTCACGTCATGTAACGTCACGTGTAACGTCACCGCCCGCGCTGCGCGAGATAACCATGCCTTTTTTGATGAAATCTCTAATTTTTATAATTTGCACACGTGTTTCAACGCTGTAACCTTTCTAGGTGGTTTGCCGTACACTACAAAACAATTGACAATACATTTGATAAATATCACTTTAACAACCTAGCTGTTTTTTTTTTATTTTTTATTTTTTATTCATTAAGACGATAGACTTCGCTTTTCGGCCCATACAAAAAGGACGCCTGGGAAAAAACACTTTTCTACATCGAAAATTGCACAAAATGAATATATTTTTTTTATATTGCCTTCTAGAGGGTGAAAACTATGTCGGTATGTTTTCGAATTTTCGATGCTTTTCGTATTAACGTAAACATTCACTGTCAAACATGTACGATTTATCAAAAAATATTATTTAAGGAAAAAATGCTGCTAACTCAACTCTCATAAAGAATTATAAAATTATAAAAAGCTACCGACGTAGCTTCTTCTTTTTAAAAAATATATATTTTTTAAAATTTCAATTTCGTGAAAGTTTCGGTGTAGAAAAGTGTATTCTCCATAAACCCCTTTTCGAGCGATTTCTGTAGGTAAATTTGAGCGTTGTCTCATTCGCACATTTCGCATTCGCATGTATTGTAAGTGTACGTGAGCTTATTGTGAGCGGGACAGAATGACAGTCGCGGGTATTCCGCGTGTCGTTCAAAGTCTAGCCTCTTAAACGGCTGGTTGCATATTTTGAGAATTTTACGACCACCACGCTAGGCACATGCCCGTGTTGTGGTGGTCAGTTATCTATAGAGTGCATTAACATAATGTACTATAAAATAATGTGAAAGAATATAAAGTTATATAAATTAACATAATATGTTATAACCTTTGATTATATAAATGTCTTAAACATTTATATTATAATCAAATGTTATAACCTAACAATGTTTCCGCGTACCTATTTATTTATATTTACTAACCAAGATATCATATCGACGGTCCCGAAGAACAAAATCGGATTTGCTAAAAATTGAAAATCGTTCTGTTGACTTATTTATTGCCTTATTTTGTTGATTAAATGTATGTTCGGAATTTTGAATGAACAACATTATATTTCTTGATCTCAAAAACAGTAAAAATGCAGAAACTAAACTAAACACCTCTACTGAAAAACTACAAAAACGCACATCCGACATTGTTCTTCGGGATCATCGAAATATATTTTTTGGAAACCACCTCACCACACCTCACTAGGCTGCGCCAGATCAGAGGTGGCAGAAATTTATCCCGACTTTATCAGCTTAAGACCCATTAACCAGCGGTCGATAATTGAAATGTCAACTTGCGATCGTGCCCTTGCAACTGTACAATGCGGTTCCGATGATATTCCGATGTATTATACACTGATAATCAATCAAAAATAGTCTGTGATGGGATAAGTAAGCAAAAAAAAAAAAAAAAATTATTAAATATCTATTTATTTATTTATTTTATTTATTTATTTATTTGAGACACAAACAGGATATTTATAGAACATTCATGTTGGTAATATAGAACAAAATTAAATACAAATATAAATATCCCTAGACTAATGTGTCTGCAGTAATCATATTTTCATATACTCATAAGCAAACACAAAGAAAAACAATGCCAGCATTTTTAAACTTAACTCTAAAAAACTTAATTATAATAATAAAAAAATCGAACAATAAGAAAATGTTTATGAAGAAAATATTAAAACAACAAACAATCTTTTAAACAACAAACTCTTTATAATATAAAACTTAATTATAATAATAAAAAATCTAACAAAAAGAAAATGTTTATGAAAAAATAATAAAACAACAAACAATCTTTTATTTTTATTTTTTTAGGTGCACAAATTGTGGAGATACTTCTTGAAACAAGTTATATTATTTACAAAAATATCTATGATAGTGTGTGATTTAGCAAGATCATTGTATGATCTAGACATTCTAGAAATAGGATTAAAATATCCAGTATTATTGGTAAAAATTTCGGTCCAAAATATGTTAAGGTTTCTGGTAGATTTGGGCCTGGCGTATAACTTGATTTGATCGACTAAGTTACTATTTACCCGATAATTTACAATTTTATAAAGCATTAAGAGGTCATTTATGTTACGTCTTTTAACTAGACTCTCTAATTTGAAATATGTTAGTCTTTGTTCGTATCCATCTAGAAAATGGTACACACCTGATCGATAAGACAAGATCCGTGTAAATTTTCTTTGGACAGATTCAAGTCTAGATACCTGTGTAATATAATGTGGATTCCAGACTGTTGACCCGTATTCAAGAACACCACGGATTAAAGAATTGAATAGAATTATTAGGCTATTAGAATTCTTGAATAATTTGGTTGATCTTATAATAAAACCAAGTAATTTATTTGATTTACTCACAATGTATTCAATGTGTTGGTTGAACGTTAGTTTGTTAAAAATATCACATTCGTAACATCCCTAATACGGATTATGTTCCAAGCTGCGCCAAGCTCGACATTCCAACCAAGCCGAGCTTAAAATCAACTGATATGCCGGGCCTACAGTGTTTGAAGCTTTTTAACCTGTTGACCTCTCGTGTGTGGAGAGATTTCATATCGCATATTGGTCAGTCTACGGTACTAAGAACTAAGGTGATTGGTTCATTTATGGTACTTATCTCCGAGTGTTGTGTTTTAAGTCCGCCAAAATGTTTCCTAACCGAGTTTATGTCTTACTGGTGATTGTGTTTCTGTTCAGAGTAACTTCTGGTCAGAGAAAGCTTCGTAAAGGTAACAATAAATATATAAGCTATTTTTATTTCTTCTGCATTAAGACGAAAGACTTCGCATACAAAAAGGACGCCGGGAAAAAAACACTTTTCTACATCGAAAATTGCACGAAATGAATATAAAGGTGAAAGTTATTTCAGTATGTTTTTAAAATTTCGATGCGTTTCGTATTCACTGTCAAACATGTATAATTTATCGGAAAATATTATTCAAGGAAAAAGTGCTGCTAACTCAATTCTCATAAAGAATTACACACTTATAAAAGCATACCGACATAGCTTCTTCTTTCAAGAACATATTTTTGTTTTCAAATTACAATTTCATGAAAAGTTAGGGTGTAGAAAAATGTTTTCTCCCGAAACCCTTTTTCAAGCGATTTCTGTAGGTAAATATGAGAGTTTACGGCAGTTGTCCCTTTCGCACGTTTCGCGTTCGCATGAATCGTAAGTGTGTGTTAGCTTATTTAGAGCGGGACAGAATGACAGACAATGAAATACCTGAGCATTCCGCGTGTGGTGCAAAGTCTAGCCTCTTAACTGTGTAATAAATTTATGGTCATTTTCATTTGAAGAGTTTTATTTCACATGTATATTTGTTACTTAATTTTTATTAATTGCTTTCAGTTTCGCCACCTCCATTTCATTCACTAGCAATTTTAAAACTAACTGTTATGCATATTTCCGAGCGTTTATTGGTCAGTTATTCGATCTCGAATACTTCCCATTTCCACACCGCTACGCCTCTTAAGCTACGGGCACACATGCTCATTTGAAGCCAAAGAGCATGCTACCTAGTAGCATGTGTGTCAGTGACGTTGCTAGTAATGAGCATGCTCATTTGAAGCCAAATCGACAGCCGTTTGATTTGTGAGCATGCTCATTGGATTATCGGATGGAAGGGGAAGCCTCTAAGCATGTGTGAACAGGCTAGCTTATGAGCATGCTCATTTCAATCCGATCTCAGTTCGGAATAGCATTCCGCATTTGAGTATCTCGTTTTTGTATGCAATTCTAGAGAGAAGCTCGTCAAATTTCTGCGGAAGCATTTGTAGATGATTCTTATATCCGTTGACATCTTATTCTCGCGTTTCTACTAACAAATGATTACTTGCTCCAAGGTTTGCTCTTCTAGTGATCCAAACCCAAATCTCTCTTTTTATTTTCATAATAAAATAAAATCTTGTACAACTTTTATAATTTTCTGAAATAATTAATAATTTCGTTGCAAGCAATAAGATATTCTCGGCGAACAGAACTGATTCCATACGATGACATTTATTATTTGACATGAGCATGCTCATTAAAGAGCATGTGTGTTCAATTGTTGGCTTTGAGCATGCTCATTCATGAGAAAGCTCAAGCCAAGCCTGGTCATTTATGAGCAAGAGTGTACAGTTGTGTGAGCATGCTCATTAATGAGCATGCTCATAAGCCGGCTTGTAATAAGCAAGTGTGTCAGTACCATAACTATAGAGCTAGGGATGCTGTTGGTTCGTTTTCACCTGCCGCTCAGGCTTGCAGATGTGATCCCTGGAAGGGATGTCACAGCTGGGATGACCAATATAATGTCCTGTGTTAACTCCAGAAAGTTATTTTTCTTTCCGGCTCTTGCCGCGCAGCTTCAGGTAAATCTCTGGCAGGACCGAATTAAAAGGCTAAATTTAAGATTTGAAAGTTAATACTTTTTTTTTTACAAATACATTTACAAAGGTGGCGGATTTATACTCAATGGATAATTTGTAACGGCCTTCCGGTTAGATTGATCCATTAGGTTTTTGAACTAAAAATGATTTTCTCAAAATCCAGAGGATGAATTATTTTCCCTTGTTCAGTTCTTTGAACATTAACAACGGAAAGCGAATAAATTAGATAAGTACTTTTAGTTTCAGGTAGTTATGACTTCCCTGAGAGCTTTAGGTTTATTGGTTTGAGAAAGATATTTAATTTTGGGAGGTACATTAACCTTTCCCGTACATGCTAAAAACACCCTCGTTTTTGAAAAAATATTGATGTGAATAATTTTTCATATGCTTAGTCTGTATAGGCGTATATTAATATAAATTTATAACAAAGTGGAACCTGTTTTCGACTTCATGTCTCATCTAAATTTATTTATTTATACGCCCATTGGGCTTTTACATACGTAGTTCATAAAAAAATATTCCGAAGATTGTAAGTTCACAATAGTAACAGTAGTAATACATATAATCTATCCATTTGACATATTATAACAGCAAGTAACTAGTAAATGCATACAATGATTATTTGTAAACCTGTTGTACAAAAATAAAGAATATAATACATTTATTTATTTATTCATTATTTCATAGGTATTACAGTTTAAAATCCTATCCTTACTAGGACAAGCCAGTGTTGAGGTTAAAATTTTTACAAAGAAACAAAAGTAATACTTGAAAGAAAAATATTGTTGCATTAACATTTATTAGATAATGTGTAATGCAGCCTTAGGCGCCTACATAGACATATGAATATGTATAGACCTGCCCTAAGTGATAAAAGCGTATTATTTCCCCCTCCTTAATTCTGGGTTCCATGGAACCGGCCCGGCTGGCGTATAGGTACGCGTGAATCTAGAAAATGTGACGTCATCATTCTTGTGCGGACTAGCGTCGAGCTCTTATCGGTACATTTTACGAAATAACACGGCAAAAATGGTAACTTGTGCTATTAAAACATGTAAAAATAGAAGTGAAAAATAGTATAAACCCAATTGTCGTATTACCTTCCATATGCAGGCATTATTTGTCATTATTTTAAGCTTATTCACTTCATATAATATGATCAGTTTTAGACATGAACCGAAATTCCCGGTCCCGTCGTGTGCACGTTGCAGTTTACTGTGATAAGTAAATTATGAAACATTTGTAAAAGTGTCTTAACTAAACACGGTAACAAAATATTCGACTCTCAAAACAAGCGAACCTTTCTTCATTTTATATGGATTACACAAGTTTGTTCAAACCGGGCGAACAATTCGAGCTCCCATGTAAAAAGGTCTATTCATTCAAAAGCAGATTTTACTTTTAAGAGCTAAATGGTGATATTATAATGCGTGATGCCTATATACTGTCATATTGAAGGATTAACGAATCACACATCGTTACCGTCAACTCATCCCTCTCCGCCCCGCTACAGATGGTTATTACCCCTCTCCCTGATTCTCAAGTCTATGAATAATATGTCTGTGGGCGCCTAGTAAATTATAATGTTAACATGTGGGGTGTCCATAGTTGATTTGAAATAAAAAATATGCTATTAATTTTTAAAATATTAGGATGAAAGAAGAAATGTGTCGATATATATATCAAACTCGGTAAAGTCCACTACCAACCTTTTTTTGTGTATTCGATTCAGCATAAAAAAAATCTTTCGCTTCAGAATCTTTAGAGCAATCTAATCGAAGTCCACGGCTTCCCAAAGAAATTAAGGGTGAAAGTTGATTGATTTTTTCATTTCTATAATTCAAACACACCTAAGTCCAGTGTTTTCTATTTCAATATCGATGATTTTTTCATGGACTTTGGCGCATTTGATATGATACCTATGGACTTAGTCGATATTGAATTAGAAGGCACTGGACTTAGGTGTGTTTGCATTATAGAAATAGGAATGAAAAATCAATCAACTTTCACCCTTAATTTCTTTGGGAAGCCGTGGACTTCGGTTATATAATATACTATATCAATGGTGTATTTAACTAACTGCTTCAGGTGATGCGTGCTACCACTGGACTACAGGGGAGAGAGGGAGATGCACATACCTTAAGGATTGTCAGTCGACGCTGCAGGCGATGCAATCAGATTCATATACACAGGTAATAAAACTTACTAATAGACTTTTTTTAATTTTACACAACTGATGAACAACTGTTTACCATTCAAAAATGGTTGTAAAATTTAAAACATGTTTATTAATAAGAATAAGAGTGTAAAACCACAACACTTCTTTATGCCTGTTCGGTTTTGAAATGAGAAAATGCTTAGTTCCTACCGGAATATCATTTTTCCAGTTCCTTCCTCTTTCTAACCATCATCATGCTGAAAAATTATTAGAAATTTGGTATAATGGCAAGAAAAATAGTGAAAATTCGAGTGCATTTGTTTTGAAAACAGATTTGGAACTACCTTGGAAGCAAGTTATTGGTGTTTTTCGGACCATCGAATTTGACAATCTCGGAAGAACATAATATCTTTTTATACTCACTCAGACGGCCTCTGTGGTCGAGGGGTAAGGCTTTCATATCAATTAAATAAAATTGGCGTAGCGATGCGTACGTACGTCGACCCAGTCTGAATCTACCTTAATGGTTGGTAGTTCGAATAACAACCGCACCGTCACAGTAAGAGCTGAGTTCGTTCGGAAAACTACAGAAATTTCCAAATCCCGTCCGTTTCATATCAGTTTCGCATGTTAACCAACGTTTTTCAATCAAAACCAACGAAAAACTGTAGTCTAGATTATTCCATTTGTATGCCGACCAGCAGCCTCTCAGTTTTTTGGAAACGATTTTTAATTTTTAATTTTCTTTTTAAAATTATTTTCATTATCTTTATTCTTCTTCCTTGCACTGTCCCAACTCATTGCCTAGGTAGGCTGTTGGGGTCGGCTCTCCTCGTTCTCAGGTTGTAGCTTCTTCGGTTCTGGGTATCGCTCTCTTCCAGGCCGTTTCTACTTAGAATTTTAGAGCATTGAGTCATCCAGGAGTTCTTTGGTCTTCCTCTGGATGACTGTCGATGAAGCTCCATAGACATTGCCTGCTTCACTGTGTGGTCTGGTGGTCTCCGTTTTATGTGACCATACCATCTCAACTGTCGTTCCTCTAGCTTATTGTTTATGTCTGTGACACCCAGGCTACCACGAATGCGTGAACTTTTAATTTTATCTTTTAGTGACACTCCTGCCGACCATCTAAGCATTCGCATTTCTGTTGATTCAAGCTGCCTGGTGTAGGAGTTGTACATGGTCCAGCATTCGGAGCCATACATTATCGCGGGTCTAACAATAGTCTGGTATACCTTTCCTTTTAGTTTTATAGGCATTTTTGTGTCACACAGGATTCCTGTTACGGATCTAAATTTACTCCATCCCACACCTATTCTGTGGTTAACATCTGCTGCACATCCTCCATCTTTGTGGATGAGTGAGCCGAGATACTTAAATGTGTCACAGTTAGCTAATATTACTCCATCCAGTTGCATCGAAGGAGTTACAGCATTTGTGTTTTCAAATGGCAAGTACAAATATTCGGTCTTTTTCCTGCTAATTTTTAGGCCATTATCCTCTAGGATTTTTCTCCACCTTTCCAGGCTATTTTGTAAGTCACAATGATTATCTGCTATCAGTACTACATCATCTGCAAAAAGCATAGTCTTGAGAATATTGTTGTTCATTTCTTGGATTGTTAGATAATTCATGACCATTATGAATAGCAGTGGGCTGAGGACAGATCCTTGGTGTACCCCCACTTTAATTGGAAATGTTGGTGATGTCCCAGATGTGCATCTTACTTGTGTTTCTACGTTTGTATACATATCTTGTATGGAGAGCACATATCTTTCTGGTACGTTATGAGATCTCAATGCCGCCCATATCAGGCTTCGGGGAACCCTGTCAAATGCTTTTTCCAAGTCTATAAATACCATGTGTAAGTCTTTTTTTGCATCTCGATATTTTTCTACTATGATTCTGACTGTTTGAATAGCATCTATTGTTGATTTCCCTGATACAAAGCCGCATTGATCGTCGTGTATTTTTATAATATTCCTGATTCGTGTGTTTATAATCCTCTCATAAATTTTCATGGTGTGAGACATAAGCTTTATCCCTATATAATTGTCGCACTTCCTAGAGTCTCCCTTATTTTTGTAAAATGGAAGGAGATAACTCTTCCTAAAGTTTTCTGGCATTGGTTCTCCAGTCAATACTTTGTTATACAGGTTGCACAACCATTTATGTCCCACTTCTCCACACTCTTTCCATAATTCGGCTGGAATATTGTCTGGCCCCACTGCTTTCCCCTTTTTCATTTGTGATATGGCTACTTTAACTTCTGTTGGAGTGATTTCTTCAACTGGCCCCAGCACTGGTTGCTCTGACACATGAGTTGTTCTTGGAAATTCTTCGTTCAGTAATGTAGAATAATAATCTTTCCATCTATCACATATTTTGATTTCGTCTGTGATCAACTCACCATCAGTATCTTCTATGTATTTGGGTGTTCTAATAGATTTGGCCCTTTCTTTCCTGTGTGCTACGATTTTGTATATTCTTTGCACTCCATTAGGTGTTTCTAAATCGTCATACAGCTCTTTCAATGCCTCATGTTGTGCAGAGGCAACTAATTTCTTTGCTGTCTTTTTGACTTGCTTATACACTAACCGGAGTTGCTCTTTCTCGCTATCGCACTTACAGTTTGACCAGTTTCTGAAAGCAGTTTTCTTCTCTTTTACACATTTTTGTATTTCATTTGTCCACCACCACGATTCCTTTTTTATTTTCAGTTTACCTTTGGAGATTCCCAGATGGTGTTTGGCTTCCTGTACACATACCGGTTCAAATGCTTTCCACATTTCAGTTGGGTTTTGCGTATCTTCATTTTGGAGATTTTCTAGCATCCAGTTTTGGAGTTTTGACGTTAATTGTTTTCCGTTTTCTTTTGAGATATTGAACCACTTAATTTTGGTTGTTGGTTTTATCTTATCCTTATACAATTTATGTCTCGTTACATGTAATTCCAGCAGTAGTAGGCGATGTTGTGTTGCAAGGGGTTCACCAGGGATAACTTTACAGTCTCTAAGCGTTTTTCTCATTTCGTTTCTGCATAACCAATAATCTATTTGTGTTGCAGCATTACCACTTTTGTAGGTTATGAGGTGTTCTGGTTTCTTTCGGTAGAACGTGTTCACGATAGTGAAACCGTATGCATCTGAAAAATTTAGTAGCTCATCTCCTAGTTCGTTTCGTGCTCCATATCCAAAGCCGCCATGGCTAGAATTTTGGCCACTATTTGACATCCCCACATGCCCGTTCATATCTGCCCCCATTATAATAGCTTCATTTTCTGGAATGTTTTGGATTAATTCTTCTAGCTTATCCCAAAAACTGTCTCTTTCTTCTCTATCGCATCCCATTTGTGGTGCATATGCACATATGATATTGTAAATAGCGTTACATATTACCAGCTTTAACATTATAATTCTATCACTTGGTGCTATTACTTTTATCACATTTTCATGCAACCTTTGCTGTAGCACTATGGCTACTCCATTTCTGGTACTACTTTCTCCGTAGTAATATAGTTTATAATCATTTGTTTGTGTTTCTAGGTAACGGCACTTGTCAATATTTGTATTTTTCCATTTGGTTTCTTGAATGCATGCAATATCAATCCTTCGTCTTCTCATCAGTTCGGCCAATTCTTTGCTTTTTGCTGTAAGCGTTCCCAGATTCCAAGTAATGGCTCTTATCTTTTCAAACCCAGAACGACTGGCTTTCCTCCGCTTCATTTTGCTTGCCCCTGGAGTCCTGCAAGCTGGCCCTGACACAATGTCAGTCTCTGGATCACCGAGGAGAAAATCACCCTCGCTGCCAGACAGGGTAGTGCATCTTTGCGTATGTTTTTCCATGAAGCATTGGTTGATTTGACTATATGGTTTTTTTTTATCCACCGATGGTCATCAGACGTGGAACCAGAGTGACCCAACTGACTAGGGCTGCATCCGCTATCATTGCCCATTTATGGTCAATTATCGGATTAAACTAATGAGCCTGGATACCCATTAGGTATGGTGTATGCGACTAGTACCCGAATACGTCGAGTTGCCACACCTACCATTTGTGAGCCGCCACTAACATGTGGGACAGACGCTCACTGCTTCTCACTTTAGCCGTACTTTTGGGATTCCCCGACGGGTTGGTTACCATCAACTTCACCCTCCAGTCCGTTGCCCGTTGGTCACCGCGTGGAGGTATGAGAAGCGTGGGTGGGGGAAGCTATGTCGGTCCAGGCCCTAGGACCAATGTATTGCGCTATAACCACCCAATTTTCATTATCTTTATTATTATGTTTATTTTAATATATTTGTAAATACTTAGAATGCCAGAAGATTTAAAAAAAAAGTGATAATGATAATGACCGCCAACGAATAAGTAACAATTCACAATGACTAAGTGTTCTTAATATATTCGATGACTAAGTGTCCTTAATATATTCGATATCAACTGTTGTTTGTACGTTAGCAGTCTGCGGTTGTCCTAGGGAACGACGAAAGTTACTGAAAGTTATCGATACAATCATATTATATAGTATGTCATATTATGTATTAATTAATCATATTATGTCCTTCACACATACAATAACACTTCATCCAAAACGTCTTCGTATGAATATAAACATATTAATTTAGAAATCCTAAAAAAGGATATCCTTCAGAATCCCTTTTACTTCAACATAAATGAGGATTCGATATCAAATTTTAACAACTTTGTAAACTATCTCATAAATAAAATAAACTCCAATAGTACACAAAAAAAAAACAAAAAATAAAATTCATCCGGATTGGGTTACCAAAGACCTTTTAAAACTAATTAATAAAAGAAATAAATTACACCTTAAACTAAAAAAAACAACCGGGAAGCTTACCATTGAAAGCTGAATTCCTAAATACACGAAATAATATTACTCAAAAAAAAAAATTATTAAAACAAAAACACTACACCACCCTTTTTAAAAATTGCGAAAATGATTCGAAGAAAACATGGAATTTAATTAATACCATACTAACAAACAAGTCGAAAACTCTGAATAAATCTTGTGATAAGTTAATAATCAATAATGAAATAATCTCAAATAAAGATGATATATGTAAACATTTTAACAACTACTTTTGTAAAATTGGGTCTTCCTTAGTAGATAACATAAAAAATAAGCCCGCATACAATCCAACTAGTGAAGCAACGTTGGAGCATAATAGTAACCAATCACTATATCTTCAACCCACCACGGAGCTTGAAATAAACAGAATTATTAAATCACTTAAACCAAATGCAAGTGCTGGCTACGACACAATAAAATGTAAAACAATACTCAATCTATCCGAAATATTGGCTCCCCATATTTCAAAACTAATTAACCAATGCATTACAGAGGGGACTTTTCCAGATTGCTTTAAAATTGCAAAGGTAATACCAATTTATAAATCTGGTTCAAAAACGGACACCTCAAACTATCGGCCTATTTCAATTTTACCTATTCTATCAAAAATTTTCGAACATGTAATTTATGAAAGACTAAACAATTTTCTTATAAATAAATCACTGCTATATAATAAACAATACGGTTTCAGAAAAAAAATCAAATACTCTTTCGGCAACTAACGAACTAATAAACAAACTCAGAACAAGCATAGACAGTGGAAATTATGCTATAGCAATCCTCGTAGACCTCCAAAAAGCATTCGATACCGTAAGTCATGAGATACTACTAAAAAAAATTGAAAAAATAGGTGTAATCGGCCCTGCTCTCCAACTCATTAAGTCGTATTTAAATAACAGAATGCAATATGTCAGCTTAGATGACAAAAACAGTCAACACGATAATATAAACTATGGAGTTCCTCAAGGATCCATATTAGGACCTCTATTATTTCAAATATATATTAACGATATCTGTCAATTAAACCTAAATGGGGAAATTTTTTTATACGCAGATGATACTGCTATATTTTACTTTGGCAAAAACTTAGAAAACTTACTTGAAAAAGCTCAACTGGATCTTAATAAATTAAATGACTGGCTAATTAAACATTTATTAACTATTAACACTAAAAAAACTAATTACATGATCTTAAGTTCACAAAAAAGAAAAACGCCGTCTCATAAACCTTTGCAAATAGAAGGAATAAACCTACAAATTTCAGATAGTGAAAAATACCTGGGACTTTATATCGATAAACACTTGTCTTTTAAACACCACATACAAAAAGTAAAAGAAAAAATTATCCCACTAATTGGTGTATTTGGTAGAATAGCCCATCTTCTACCAATACAAGTAAAGAGGGGATTATACTTTAGTTTAATTCATTCCCATCTTAATTACCTCATAGAAATATGGGGTAACACAAATATCACACTCTTAAACGAAATTCAAATAATTCAGAATAAAGTTATAAAAAAACTTTTTAACTATCGATCAGATACCCCCACCAAAAGAGTGTACAAAGAAACTAACTTAATGAAAATCAGAAAACTGTACGAATACAACATATGCTTATTAATCTACAAAATTCAAAATGGCTTTATACCCACAAATACTACATTTATGAAAACATCACAAGTACATGAACACCACTCAACATTTTAAATGGAAAAAACAAATTTGTGAACTTGTCAAAAGAATTCGAAAATGTATTTATATATTTATAAGACCAAGAAATATTCTTAGATTAGAAAACTTAAAAAGAGTGTACTATGCAATTGTTCCAATCTATATTGCAATATGGTATTATTGGTTGGGGAGGAACTTATAATAATATTTTAAATCCAACGTAATAAATTATACACAAATTCAACAAAGACAGAGTGTGGCAAAAGAAACATAGGCTATGAGGGTATAAACATATATAATCTCCTTCCTGATAGCCTAACAACCGAAAATAAAATAAGTATATTTAAAAAAAAACTGTTTGCTCTCAAAATTAATGAGCAAAACCAAAATGTTCTAACTTAAAAAAATGTGTTACATGGTTGAGGTAGTAAACCATCATTATTAATATTATTTGTATCAATGTATTAAGTTAACAAAGCGAAATATGTATATTTCTTTTAACTTAAAAACTAAAAAAAAAATATATATATACGATAAAAAAAACTTAAATAAATAAAAAATCCTTATCGATCGAGTGTGCTATGGGGCCAGATATTGTTAGGCGCAGCGTAGTACCTACCTATAGTAATCCTAGATTGTGGGAATTTCGTAGACCTAAGTACTAGGCACAAAAAATAGTCATGATAGAGTTCGATTTTGCCTTTAGTTAATCGTTTTCAATTAATAATAATAATGTGTTTGTTAATAAATTTTTGTTAGCAAATACTGTTATTAATACACTGAAAAATTGGTTCGACAAAAATCTCCTCTCATTAAATACTGAAAAAACCAAATTTATCCCATTCTCTATCAATAAATTTTGATTAAAACCAGAACTAAAAATTATAATTCATCAACTTAAATGTAACACAACAAATTGCAATCAAGCATGTTCAATACTTAGTCCAACTTCTGAAATTAAATATCTTGGTATATATATAGATCAACATTTTAAATGGAAAAAACAAATTTGTGAACTTGTCAAAAGAATTCGAAAATGTATTTATATATTTATAAGACTAAGAAATATTCTTAGATTAGAAAACTTAAAAAGAGTGTACTATGCAATTGTTCCAATCTATATTGCAATATAGTATTATTGGTTGGGGAGGAACTTATAATAATATTTTAAATCCACTTAAAATTGTTCAAAGATTGATAATTAAAGTAATTTTGAAAAAACCATCCAAATTTTCTACTGAAATTCTCTTTTCAATATTCAATGTACCTACAATAGACAAAATATATAAAAAATATTCAATTCTACAAATTTACAAAGAAGTACAGTTAAATAACTTACCATTCCATTCATCAGCAAGATATCAGAATACTATAAAAATCCCTAAATTTAGTACAAAGCACACACAAAATACTTATCTCTATCTAGGTATAACATATTATAACAAACTACCATTATATCTGAAAGTCATCGAAAATATTCAGGAATTTCAGCAAAAATTAAAAAAAATACCTAAAACTACTATAAGAGTCCATATCTCACTATTATTATTATTTCTTTCAAATCCTTTATTGATAAATCTTGCATTTTCTTAATTTTTTTTTTTTTTTTTTTTTAATGACAATACAAATTAAAATGAAAATACAATATAAAGTAAATTAAGAATATAAAGTTAAGTATTTTGTCCTCAGTCCTCCTCACTAGGTATTCCTGTTCCGAGGTAGACTGCAGGTTGTTGTATGGTGTTGATCATGATTTCCCATCATTGTTGTTGGTTTTTGTTGGTTTCCACGAAATATAAATAAATAAAGCAAAAGGTGTTTATGTTTATTATTTTGCGTTGTTTTAAAAAGTGTTTATGTTTATTATCTGTAGGTTGCGTTGGGGTTACTTAATAATTTTAATTAGTTCCTCATCTTCATGTTTCGTTAGCCATAATTTGATGTCCTTTTTAAACTTTTGTATATTCATGGTATTTTTTATTTCAATCGGAAGGGCATTATCCCTTGTTTTTTGCCATATTGTATTATTTACTTTCACACATGATATTATATAATTGAACTAAAATTCCCTCACCAAACACAAGAGCCTTGTCTCTTTATGGTGAGGAAAAGCTATTCTTATCCACTATTTTACCACTGTATAAAATGTAAAAATTATGTATTTATTGTAAAAAAGACCTTTAAATATTAAATAATAAAATAAATAAAAAAAAAATAAAAAAATTCTTAGGGCTGGGATGGTAACAATAATATAGTATAATACATATATAGTACACAGATATGAAAAGGATTTTATAATGTCACCGTAAATATGTGAGAACTTGTTACCTCTTAATGACACAAAACTTATTTGACTCATCACGTCTCATATACCGTCAGTAAAATATGTGTGGTCTGTTTATTTGCAGATGTGTTCGTTTTCTGGAATCTACGCGCTGGTCTGCTGTCTACCTGGGAAGTCCCAGGCCTCCGCCAGCCCCAAGGTGGGAGCTGTTGGTACGTGTTGCCTCATCAATTTATATAATATATTGTTGCTATAGTACGACCGATTATTTATCTAGATTTGTTTTCAGGTGAAACATGCATCCGGCAGGGAGGGCTACCTGGAGTTTGTGTTCACATAAAGGACTGCCCAGAGGAGTTGGATAAAGCCAAGCAAGGAATCGTACCACAGGTACGAACTTAACCGCTCTAACGCTTTTTGCCACAATATGGCACTATTTCTACAACCACGGATTGCTTTGTTGCCAAAATATGGCCTTTTTTTTTAAAAGGGACTATAATGTATAATCTACATTCAAAATAAAATAAAAAATCTCTAGATTCTTTAAAATGTTTTAAAGTTAACGATTTAATAATATTTTTTTTATTAATCGTAGGAATATGTGATAATAGACAAAAGATAGGTGAATTCATTGGCTATATAGAACTATAATCAGTTTGTATGTCTCCATATTCAAATTCGGAGGTATGATTTTTATAATGTGGGTGAAAGAATTTCCTTTAGCAATCCGAGAAAAAAGATTTAAATTGCTCTGTCGCTCCAGTGGTTAATTAACAATCTTCTACTACTTCTTTCCCTCTTATCTTTTTTCTCTGTAGGTAATGTGCACTAACCATGTTTTATATTTGATTTTGTTTATTATTATTTCTGTTTTTTTTCACTACAAGAATCACCACCTAGTAACCAATAAAACTTGATTACGCATGCTGTGAACATTTTAAATTGGAGTGTTAAATCTGTGCACATTCCATTATCATTTATGTAATAATTGTGAACACGCAAGATATTGTTTGAAACTTGCAAATGTTTCAAACATTAACCATTGGAGCGATTTCGGTCCAAATTTGTGGATTGCTTTCGGTCCAAAAATGGACCGATTTTCGTACCATTCGTAAAACATTTATTGTAATTATTTGAAACATTTTCATAGCCAGCAATGTGTAATAGTTGATAAAATAAACTTTATGTCTATGGCCTTATCGATTGTCTTTGAATTCTTCTAGAATGAATTTTGGCAGTTGGAAAGCTTCAGTTCTACAAACGAACTTCAAAATAATTTTCAAACCAAACTTTTGATTTGTTGAACACATAAAAAAAATGTTTTTTCTAGTAGGTATATATTTACATCTGTGATTAGGCTGGAATCAGACGGTTCACTCGAGTGAAGCTTTAGTCTATGGTTGCTCGAGCAAATGTTCCCAACTTCGTTTCACTTTTGTTTCATTTCATGTTCAGACGTGTCATTCCGAGTAAAATAGGCCGAAATTCACCAAAATTTTGAAAGCCAGGCATTAATCCGATTATCTAATTTCTAATTTCTTTAATCCGGTTATCTAATTTCTCTTTTCCACCATTTTTCAAGAAGAAATGAAAAATATTTTAATAAATTAATAATATTTTCCTAGCCGGGTGACGTATATTTAACAGAGAAAACGTTAATTTTGTTTATTTATCTTTATCTAGCCCTTTAAAATAATAAAGTCCCATCTGACAAACCAATGCCACGCGATTATGAGTTTGCTATTACTACTAGTAGGTACTTTATTACTACTTTCTTCAAACCCCTTTATCGCATAACATTATCACATCATGTACTCCGAAGGAGTTCTTTCTTTCATGGTGTTAAAGTTATGGTGTCATTTGCAGATCTGTTCTACTATTGGTACGGTATCTTCCGTTTGTTGTGAACCGCCCTTGTCCCCACCTCTGCCCATCACCCCACTCCTGGAAAAAGCAGGTAAACAAACACACCACACTAAATGGGGCTAGTGAAACAAATTCTGAGTGAACTGAGCGGCCCTTCAAGCTCAAGGGATACACCATTAATTTATTTTCTCTGTCTACTCGGTCTACTCTGTTTACTTTTTTTATTTTTTTATTATTTTGTTTATTTTATTCACCACAGATAAATTTGACGCTCCATAGTCGTTTTTGTGAGCTATTTCATGGGCAGATACGGTAGCTTTTTCTTCGTATTCTAGTTTGTAAGCCACTGCTAGATGTTGAAGTGTCATACTAGGTACTAGCCTACACTAGTAGCGACCCCAAGCTCTGCCGTCTGCCGTACAGCACATCTGACCACTTCCATTGTGCGGAAAACACCGAGGCGGAAGGGGCTAATGATCTAGGAAGCTAGCAAAAAGTACGGCTTGCTAGAATAAATAACTACAAAAATAACTCGAATTGAAGATCACTTGGGGTCGCGGAGACCCCGAGCGTCTAAACAAAGGCTATAGCAGCACTTTGTCGAATCCTACAAACTATATGTAGCTCATGTATTTTTATTGATTTGTTAGAGTTATTGCAGGAGTTACAGGAGACAACTGTACTGTCAAGGGATCCATTGGAGTCTGCCGAGACTTCTCTGACTGTCCAGAAGCAATCAAAGAGGCTGCCAATGGAACTCTACCGCAGGTATAATATAACCAATTGAACAATTAGAAATAAATGAGCGAAGGAACCATCATAACACAAAATTAATTAATAAAGTAAGGAAAATTATTTATTCCTCACTTGCTCACAATGTTCACAAGACCTAAACAATACTGCCTCAGAAATTGATAGCTGATCTGCAAGTGGTTCAAAACCGAGCTCTCAGAAATATTTTTGGGCTTCTATGGGACACTCATTCAGTTTCCGATATCCTTCCAACCACAATCCTTCCTAAACATGAAATCACAAGCACCATCCTGTAATTATTCCACAAGCAACTCACACTACCATCAAGCCATATTCCAATTAAGATATCCACAGTCACAATACTAAAAATAACAATAAAATCCGCATTACTCAAATATACACTACAAAATATGGGATAAAATATCTGAACTATATTGCCTACACACTATGTAATTCGCTTCCAGCATCCCTAGCACGGTAGATCGATATAGAGTTACCGACCGATTGTCGGTAACTTCTCATCGTTCCCTAGGACAACTGCAGATCGCTAACGTACAAACGACAGTTGGTATCAAATATATTAAGGACACTTAGTCATTGTGAACTGTCACCTATTCACAATGAAGTGGTCTAAAATTATCTAAATCTCATTAAAATGGTCTAAAACAAATTTATATATTTTATTGTAAATTATAACGAGCCACAAAGTTAATGCTTATTACGAACATGTCACCTATTCGTTTGCGATCTGCAGTTGTCCCAGGGAACGATAAGAAGTTACCGACAATCGGTCGGTAACTTCATATCGATGGACCATGCTAGCACCCCAGATATGTAAATATTAGGGATGTTACGAATGTGATATTTTTCACATTCGCGAATGCGAATGTTCAGAGTGCAAATGTGCGAATGCGAATGCGAATGTTAAGTAATCACATAAAAAAAACTTTAGTCCACATTAATCATTGTTTTAATAAAAAAATGAAAACAATAAATCCATTCTTATACAATAAGTTATAATCGTAATTAAGCAATTTAATAATCGAAGTTCAAAAGAGGCATATTATATTTCAGAAAAAGCAATTTTACAGCCTTTTCTTCCATGAGGCGATTTCTAAGGGGCTCGTATATAAGGCCGGCTGCACTGAACAATTGTTCACTCGGAACGCTGGCCGGTGGAGCGCTTAGATATTTACGAGCCAGATACTATTACTTTACCAGCCAATTTGTCGTATTTCAATTTAGTCTTCCACCAGTCCAAGGGGTTTTCATCAAGAGAGGCTCGTTTTTCTTTAAGATATGCCTTCAATTGAGCTTTGATTTCATAGCTTATGGTGTCTCCAGATTCTGCACCGTCGGAGTGTTCGGGCGAGTCACGACATGATCTGCACACATTCGCATTCGCTAAACATTCGCTTAGATTGTTGCGAATGCGAATGTCGATGTGAATGTTTAAAATGATGCGAATTATTCGCATATGCGAATGCGAATGTTCGTAACATCCCTAGTATATATACAAAAACATCCAGCATGTTAAAAAATTTCAAAGCAATGCCTTAAAACAATATTTTTAAGTAGATTTAATTGAAAATAAGTAATTTTCTTGTCATGTTTTGGTCTGTCCTGTCTTTTTTCCGTACCGCTGCTCCAGGAACCATTTATTGGAATACCAACACGTCTGCCAGAGGTCACCTCAAGTGGTTCGACTTGCTTGGAGTGCCTTGCTAGGGGTGCCCGGAGGTGAGGTTTGTCTAGGTCTTGTTGGAAAATGAGCTTGTCCACCTACTGCATGGCGGGCCGGATCGGGAGAAACTGTTTGGGAAATATTAAGAATATTTATAAGAATACCTAGACTTCTCCAGCAGGACTCTCTCAGAACATCAGAGGGATGGACTCGTACATCCGTCCAGTCGCGGCTCGTGACTTTTGGTGAGCTAGAGTGCTAATATTAACAAAAATGGCATTATTGATGTCGTTGTAGCCGAAAAATATTTTTTGTTTTTTTTTTCGAAAATTTATTTTTTGTATGAAGATTTTCAGGAAATTTCAGTTTTGCCGTGCGCCGCACAGATTTCCTGAAAATATTCATACAAAAAATTTTTTTTCGAAAAAAAAATTAAAAATATTTTTTGGCTACAACGACATCAATAATGCCATTTTTGTTAATATTAGCACTCTAGCTCACCAAAAGTCACGAGCCGCCACTGCATCCGTCGCTCCTAAACACACTGATCCCCGGATTCTTACCGATCCTCTTATTATTTTTCTCTCCTTCCTTTCCTGAAAAGACCCTCCACACAGCATCCCAGAAGAAGACCCCCTCCTGTTTAGAGCTAATGTTAAAGAAATATTATTATAGAACGTTAAATGTGCGTATGTAACCGCTGATTTGGAAATTTACATCACTTGAGATTTGTTTTAATGAATCATTGCACGTTGATTGACTTTTAGGGTAATATGCCTTGTTGCGCTTCGTCCTTCTTTACCCCACTTTCCAGAGAGACTTGTAGTGCCATCTGCCTTGATGATGGGCACTGCGAGGCTATTTGAAACTTGCTAAAGGAGTAGTAAGCGTAACCAAGGTAAATATTATTACACCGTATGCCAAGATAAATATTAATACACCTGAAATTAAAACACACATTTCAGATTGCTTACATATTGGTATCCCTGCATTGTGCACATGTGAAAATATTGAACTGGTTAAAGAATATGTTTATTTGGGAGTTATTATTGATTGTTTTTTTAAATGGGATTTACAAATAAATAAATTCTGTGAACGACTGAGATCTATTATTACTAGATTATATAAATTAAAATTCTATGTTCCAATATGCACACTTCGGATAATTTATTTATCATTAGCTGAATCTATTATAAGGTATGGAATTACAGCTTGGGGATTTTCCCGTAAAACAAATATAAATCATGTTCAATCAGTTCAAAATTCATTAGTTAAATTATTAGTTCACAAAGTTTATACGAACAAAGACATAATGTTCCATACCTTTATCAAAATCTTAAAATTCTCTCAGTGAGAGCAATTCTATGGTATAAAATTATTTTTCATCATATAAATAGCCCTTTGTACATAAATAGACTAGTACAATACTCGTTTTACGTTAAATGAAGGACTAATCGTTCCTAAGCATTTAAACAAGTATGGGCAAAGGACGCTGGACTACATGATCCCAAATTGCTTAAATATGTTACCTGCAGCAATTAAAAAATGTACAAACTCAAAAAAAAAAATCATGTTAAAAAATTGGCTCGCTGAAAGAAATAGTTTGTATTAGATTCTAAGACAAACAATTTCTAACTTCATACACTTTTTATATATATAGTTTATTTTTATATCATGTTACACCTCTTTAGGCTATATCTCTTATGATATGAATGTATACAATATTTTTTTTATGAATGTAAACAATTATTTCTTAATACATAGTTAATTTAATTTTTTTTATAATCTATTAAGTTAAAAGAACCCATTGACAAACTACTTAAAAGTAGTTTATTGGGACTTTTACTCTGTTTTTGTATTATGTTTTTTATTTGATATATATGTATTATTATTTGTTTTAAATGTTTCTTTAAATAAAAAAAAAAAAAAAAATAAAACTCGCTGAAACACGGTGCGTTTTTTCCAGAAATGTTCGCCCTGCAATCCAGAGAGCAAGTTGATATGCTGTGCCGAGGTCTCACTGCTTATACAGAAAACTGGCTCAAAGGCCAAAAAATGTAAGTTTACCTGTCTTTTTCTTTAAGTAGTAAAAATAATAATAATAATTTGATGATTTGTAGAGCGCCACTTTTGTGCAAAGTCAAAATACACAGATAAATAATGTATAATGTTTGTATTTATCTTATAAGTTTTTGATTATTGATTACAAATTTAATTAGAACGTTATTTTTTGCTGTAAATACTCCTCCCATAAACACGAGCTCTTAGAGCTCAACTTATGGAGTAGTAGAATAATTATGTATAATTGTATAACTTTGCACAATGTAATCGTATGTAAAATCTTTTTCTTATTAATAAATAAAAAAAAAATTAAAAAAAAATCATTGGCAACACAGGAAATTGCGAAACAATTCCACTGCATAGAGCTAAACAATACATTTTTTTAAACATAAGTTCCACATAGGAAGTCCTGAGATAAATGTTTTCTATCAGGGCCCATATCATCTTATGGGATGATATGTGGAGGGTCTTTTTAAGAGATGAGTAAGTTCTGGGAAGGAAAGGGTAAAAGGGATGGATAGGAATCTGGGGGTCAGAGCGTCCAGGAGTGATAGACGTATGCTTCCATCCTTCCAGCTAAATCGAGAGGGTCCGGATGGAAAGTTTTAGGTTAGGTCTCTCTCAACCAGTCTCCCGATACGACCCACTATGTGGTAGAAAGGCAAACTCATTCACAGCCAACACCTAGACAAACCTCACTCCCGTGAACCGGGCACTCCTGCTAAGTTACCAAACGTAGCGAACCACTTGGAGGGAACAGAAGAACACTTAGCAGAGGTGTTGGTTATCTGATAAACAGTTCCCGGGATTACGGTACCCATACCGCCTTCCAAATTGAAGATACTTGGATTCGTGTTGTCTAACAAAAAAAGTGCCATTTTTCAATTTATTTGAAAGTCTCATTTAACAAACTATCATAGCCAGGATATGAGGAGAAAGGAGTTGAATATTATTTAATAATCCTTAACGACTGGTTAAATTCTGCCCTTATGACTGACTTTGTTGCATAAAAGTATTTGTAAAAATGTGTGCACTCTTTTATACACACCATATTTTTGGTTTCGTTATGTGGCACCTCCAGTACTTGCAAAGTGACAATTATTGTGAGTGGTCAGATTGCCAGCCCTGGAATATATCTTAGAGTTAAAATGTTGTCAAACCTACTGGCAGAATTTAAATCTGCAGAATTGAAAAGAAGCGCATTCATTCATTGTTGGGCAGCCAATTTAAAATTCCGAAGATTGTGATCGTGTAATTTAATAATGTGTTCTTATTGCTTGCAGACTGTGAGGAACGGATTGCAAAGGTGTTCAGAGTTTTGTCCGAGAAGAACAACTCCGATTGGAGCACGGGTGATCTCTGCGGATCTGAGACTGATATACACCCCACCATGGTCAGCCTGATTCCGTTCAAGAACTCTAGAGGGCTCAAGCAATATGTGAGTATCGGTTCCATCACAGTTAATTCCCTGACAGTTGGCGCACCGGCATACTTACATACAATATGCAGTCGGTTTAGGGAAAATATGGTATACCTATTTACATAAAAAAACTATGTGTCTTTGAAGACAAATTTAGATTTAAAATTCATTCAACAAATTTAAAAGTTAATATTCAAGTTCTGCAAAAATTCTGTTATTATTTCATTACAAACTTCTGCCCGCGACTTCGTCTGCGCAGGATTAGTAATTCGAGTAGGCTATTTTCATTTCCTAGGTCCCAACTATGTTTATACAAAAATTCTTAACGTATTTGTTTAAAATATTTTTTTTTTTTTTACCTTTTTTAAAAGAAAGACGAACATTCCCGGGTTACGAATAACCCAATAACATTTGAAAATCTCCTACTACCACCACACTAAGCGGAAGGTGTTGCTTGTGCTGTGGTGGAGGACTTAGCCAGCCGAGGAATCGAACACGGAACGCCTGGGTGGGTCCCAAATGCGATGCCCATTGATCCACTGACCGGCCTATAAATCTATAATTATTGATTCGATTCACAATACTCGTCTAACTATTAGGCGAGTACTTTAAATAAATTCATTAATTTAAATATTTACTAAAATAGAATTTTGATTTACCCGTCTGCTTTTTTGAACTACTACATACTAACTCACGAAACAGACACCACGATTTTGCGCATAATTTTGGAATTGGTTCAACTTTTACAATAATTCCGATAAAACTGTTATTTGTTATCATTTTGCCAAAACAAAAACTGTTCTAGAAACTAAATTAAATAATCTTTAAGATGTCTTTATTAGAAATCACTGTTTTGCAAAATGTCATTCTCAAATTTCGACATTTTCTATTAAACAATAATTATTATTCATAATATATATTAAAAATATCTAGCTTTATAAATTATGGCCTATATGTTATTCTGATGTATGAGCCATATTATTGTATAGTTTCATTAAAATCCATTCAGTAGTTTTTGCGTGAAAGAGTAACAAACATACCTACATCCATAAAAACTTTCGCATTTATAATATTAGTAAGATAAGATAAGATGGGACAGCTGAATCACATCACTTGAATGAAAACCAAACTTAATATTCAAGTTCTGTAAAAGTTCTGTTATTATTTCATTATGGGACAGTTGATTCACAGCACTTGAATGAAAACCAAACTTGAAAAGAACTCCCACAGAAGTGTCGGTTGTGGAGAGAGATTATTGTTCTAAAAATTGTCTGTGATATTCTCCAAATTGTATTAGATTGTAAATCAACCAAGTGTGGATCCCGCCAATAAACTTCACCATATCACATGCTGCAGTAAGTACGCTATTGTGATATACTCTACTGTGTGACATTCAATTCGCATTGGTACATGTGTCCATTAGGCAGATTGGAGAATCAATTCCATTTCTGACCCACGAGGTGACACCAGGCAATCGCGTCAACTTTATATACAGCATTGGACAGAATCTACCTTATTAAGTTACCTTATTACAAAATGATGTGTACATTTTTAGCCCATTCTTCTTCTGACATTTCTTCATTGCTGAGGAGCGTGTTTGACTAGTTCAGTGTTTTGACTTTTGCGTACAAAACTCCAGCCAAAAAATCCAAAAACTCCTTCATCATGAGTTTATATTATTTGGTTATTGAAAAAAGTTCAATGTGTCTTATTAGCACAGAAATCACTTGTTGTCTGTCCGGTACATCTTGTATATTTTTCAAAATTTACTGCTATTGGTAATATTTTTTTATAACAAAACTTTTTCCAGGCATTGGCAGCCATGGGAAAGTACGATGCAAACCCGATGTATCCAGCCAATCTTATAAGTGAACGCTGGATAATGACCCATGCAAGCTATATGGCCGTAGAGCCAGAGTAAGACCCATTTATTTATAATAACTCTTAGTGTACTAAACTTGTAGGGTGGAAATTAAGGTGTGTCCAGGAGTGGCGGAAGTATGAATCCATCCTTTCTAATGAGGTGCAAAGCGATCGGTCCCAATGGCTGAGTTGGTTAAGGCGCTGTCCTGGGAGTCTAGTCTTTATCTCCCACAACATCCGTAACGCGGGTTTAGCTACGTCATGAATCCGTATTAACCCTCCTCTTACCGTGCTAAAAACTTTCTCGCGCTCCGATGCTGTACACTCAGTAAATATTTATATATTGTATTTATTTAATCCAATATATAAATGTATTGTGGCGGAATACATAAAATATTAACTCTATGTTTAGTATATTTACAAAGATATTTCTGTAAATACAATCCGTGACCGCTTAGTTGACAGCACCATAAAAAACGCCAAAAGTGCTTGTTTGTAAAACCGAAACATAGAGACTCCGCCCCCTGGCAAGAGAGAGATCTTGGATTCGATTCCCAGTTGCAACCATTACCTTTTTATTTTCTGTATGGTGTTATGTCTCAAGTTTTTTTTAGATTATCTTCTTCTTCTTTAACCGCTTGGGCACATAAGCTTGTTTTCACGACAATTTAACGTAGGTAGACATAGGAATTATGTATGCCCCAGACTTGAGTTATTAATAAAATAAATATTTTCAAATGGGTTTCTTCACATTAACAAAGAAATCACCGATGGAGCTATAGCGAGTGCCTACTGTTATAGTACACTCCTAGACAGCATGACAAAATTCAGCATACGGGAAATTAAATGATTCATAACATTTTTATACAATTTTGTGCTAAGGTTAAATTTTTACCACAAATAGTGATGTAATTTATCCAAATGATTGGTTACAGCTTTGGGTTTCGGAAAAGGGAATGGAATGACATTCTCAAGTACGACCCTGACGACGTGTTCAACATAGCCGATAGTGTGCTGCATCCCTCGCAATACCTTAATCAAAATACACATGATGACATTGCGCTGGTGATGATGGACAGACCGTAAGCTTTAACTATTACACTTAATCAATTATCAATTATAAATTTTGTCAATTATCAATAATTAATTATCAACTATCAATTATCAATTATCAATTATCAATTATCAATTATCAATTATCAATTATCAATGATCAATTATCAATTATCAATTATCAATTATCAATTATCAATTATCAATTATCAATTATCAATTATCAATTGTCAATTGGCAATTATCAATTATCAGTCATCAATCATAAATCATCAATCATCAATCATCAATTATCAATCATCAATCATCAATCATCAATCATCAATCGTCAATCGTCAATCGTCAATCGTCAATCGTCAATCGTCAATCGTCAATCGTCAATCGTCAATCGTCAATCGTCAATCGTCAATCGTCAATCGTCAATCGTCAATCGTCAATCGTCAATCGTCAATCGTCAATCGTCAATCGTCAATCGTCAATCGTCAATCGTCAATCGTCAATCATCAATCATAAATCATCAATCATCAATCATCAATCATCAATAATTGATGCATCAATTTTCAATTATCAATCAATCAGACCGGTCAGTGGTTGAGTGGACCTTGCGTTTGGGTCCCACCCAGGCGTTCCGTGTTCGATTCCTCGGCTGGCTAAGTCCTCCGTCACAACACAAGCAACATCTTCCGCTTAGTGTGGCGGTAGTAGGAGATTTTCAAATGTTGTTGGGTTATTCGTAACCCGGGAATGTTTGTCTTTCTTTAAAAAAAAAAAATCAATCATCAGTTTTACTTCAAAAAACTAATATTAATTATGATTAATCAATTAGCAATGATAAATGATTGTCTATGAATTAGTAATATTATCCATTATCAATTATTGTCAATGACCAATTATTGATTACCAATTACAGCGCCCTTGAGGTGATTTTTCACAAAAACGGCTCATCATCCAATTATTATTATTATTATTATTATCTAATAACTCCAACATGTTTTTTCAGGGTAACATTTAGCAGGAACGTTCTTCCGGTTTGCCTCCACCCGGGAGGTTCTCTGCCCCAAAACTCTATGGGAAGTCTCACTATCACTGGGAGATTTGGTTGGGTGAGTTTTATAACTAATTTACAGGGATTATTTTAATACACAGAAATACGGTCCGTGGCGGCTTCATCTCAAGTTGGTTCCTTATTGCTGAGGATCACGACCCCTGCTCCAATTTCCATGGTGGATAAGGCTCCTCCACTCCTCGCGGTTCTGCACTGGGTGGGGAGCCACGGACATCCTAATACCGGACGCCAGCGATACTTGGTCACTCCAGCGCATTGGTGACCTTCCTCTGCTCTTTCTGCCAAACACTTGGCCGGGGACTGTGAGTTTCTCCAAGTTTCCAACTCTCCAAGTTTCTCCAAGTTGGAGTCCTCAGTTTGGCGAACAACATGTCCAAAGTATCTACGTTGTAGGCAAATAGCTGAGAGCCAATTGTGGATGCCTAGCTCTTCAGAGTATAGACATTTGTGCGTTTGGCTATCCATGGAATCCTGAGAATTTTTTTAAAGATCCACATCGAGAATATCCAAGTCATTTATGACATTTGCATGGTATACGTTAAAAAAAACAAAACCTGGCCCATTTCAGATATCACCCGAATTGTGATCAATAATCGTGAGTGTAATTTGAGGCTACTTTGATCAAAATCTGAAACGAGCCGAGAATCAGCGTTTGTTAGAGACCGTTCAAATGTTAAATAATCAAAATGGCATGATGGTCAAAAGAATTTGACGTAGTTTAAAACATCCCAACTTACACTGTCTTATTTTAGTTTTGACGTAATTTAAAACTAGTGTGCCAAGAAATCTACCAAGGATTGGTTATTCTAGTTTTTCGTATTGTCACTGGCAAATACATAATATATTTATTTTATCTGTGAAAAAGCGCGACGCAAATTTTGTGTCAAATTACCATAATTTTTCATTTTCTAAAGTCATAATACCGTATTTATTTACAGGAAGCCTCTAATGACTTTTTTGAGGAATGACATTTTATTGTGAAGAACGCTTTTTTAGCTGGAAAATAAATAGAAACTCAAGAATATTTACATATTTCTTCATTATGTTTATACGTGACGGGTCCGTTACCTGTATCTTAACCTAAGTCTTTCAATAAACATCCATATAAGTATTCGAGGATGCAGGCCCAGTACGTAGCATATTACAATATTATGTAGAGAGAAAAAAGAACCATTATAAAACTAAATTCTCAATAAGAGATCTAGGAATCATTCTTGATTCTAAATTCATATTTGATGTACACATTAACGACATTAAGTGCAAATCATTAAAAATGATGGGATTTATTCACAGAATATGTAAACCTTTCAAAGATCCCCAATCAATTCTGACCCTTTACAATGCCTTAATTAGAAGTAAACTTGAATATGGAAGCACTATTTGGAATCCACATTACTGCAAATATGAAAACATTGTAGAGTCAGTCCAAAAAAAAATGCTAAGAATGTTATCCTTTAAATGTGGACTACATGACCATCTTAAATCATACGACGTACGTCGTGATTACTTCAAGATTGATGCACTTAAAACTAGAAGGCAATTGACAGCTCTAATATGTTTACATAAAATCATTCACGGCCATCTTGATACTACACTATGTCTTAGCAATATTGAAATAAATGTCCCCAATTCCCATTGTTTAAGACGCCATAACACTTTTCACCTGAATACATTTAAAAATAATATAGCCTACTTTAGCCCTCTGACCCAGATGTGTCGACTATATAACAAGATAGAGTGTGCCGAAGTAGATATTTTCGTCGATAATGTGTACGGATTCAGAAAAAAAGTTCTGGCGCTGTTAAAAAATTATGTCTAACTAATTATATTGTGTCAATTGTCTCTCTTTGCATGCCTCTCATGATTCCAATGTCTCTTGTCTCTCATTGTAATATATGTTACTTGAGGAGCTTGTATAAAATTTTGTATTTTTTTTATTTATTTTTATTATTATTAATTTTTTAATTTGTGACTTTTCTGTTTTTCTAATTGTATGTATCTGTATTTAATTGTATGTATCTGCATTTAATTGTATGTATCTGTATTTAATTGTATGTATGTGTATTTAATTGTATGTATCTGTATTTAATTGTATGTAATTGAAGATTGTTTATAATTGTATGTCTCTATTTGTACAATAACTGAGTTTTTATAATTGGATGTTCTCGCGTAAGTGCGAACATCTGTAAAAACCCAGTATAAATAAATAAATTAATTAAAAAATTTATGGTATTCACAGGGAAACGGAACACAGCAGGTTCCAGTGGATCTAGTGGCCCAAGATGAGTGTAGAAAACTATTCTCTTACCGAACAGATATTCTGCCTGAGGGAGTGAAGGATGATCAACACATCTGCGTTGCTCATAGGGCAGGACACACTTGCTCTGTAAGTTGTTTTAGCGTAATAAAAATGCTCACTAATTATCATAACTTTTGGCATTTTTTGACATCTTGCTAACTGTGTCGATCAATTTCGAAAGCAGCCAACTCCACTTTAAAAAAAATGGCAGATTTTGTGTTTAAAATAATCTTTACCAACATTATTATCAGCTTGTTTTTTCAAAACCAGCTCAATTTATATTTTTACTAGAGAAAAATTGACTTTAATATATAATTTATTTCCAAACAAGCCAAATCCCTACTCACTGTCATATCGAATTGAACCATCTCCACTACGACCAATTATAGAGCGAGATTTCGCAAAGATGGCGGCCAGTTTATTGCATTCATATGCATTGTTTATTCAAATCAATTTACTTTACATCAAACACGATTCGTTTGATCTAATCTGACCATCTCCAAAATTATTGTCGATTTATTGATTTAATTAGCTATTATTTTAAATTCATAACAGTGATTTATTATAGTCTAACTAATACTTTATTTATATCAAAAGTAAAACTTCTAATACATGGATTTATCAAGTCAAGAAAATAAATTATTGAATACATATCTCAGAATTTGAAAAGGAGGACATGGCTGCTTTCGAAATTGATCGATACAACTATATCTGGTTGATCAAATTACAAAAATGTTGACAATGATGATGATAGTCTGTCATAAATTTACACTTTATCAATTATAAATTAAAATACTGTAAGAACTGCTTATTTTGAAACGGCAGATTTTACCGGTAATTCGACGTACGCAATTTCTATTATTGTGAAATCGCGACCTCCAATGCTAGAAATCATAAACTGACTATACACGGCCTACATGTGTCCTTTGCACTCATCCTGCAATTATTATCACACTTTGATCGAGAAGGATATTTCTACCTTTTACGCCGGTCCTACTTGAATGCCTGGAAGGGCGTTGCTGTCAAATATTTTATACATTTTTTTTTTACACCAATGTCCGTGTAAGGGCCCCAACTATAGGCCTTAGCACGCTTGCTCTATAACGATCGGTAGGATAACTATCGGTAACTTCTCATCGTTCCCTACGACAACTGCAGATCGCAAACGAATAGGCGACAGTTCACAATGACTAAGTGTCCTTAATATATTCGATATCAACTGTCGTTTGTACGTTTGAGATCTGCAGTTGTCCTAGGGAACGATGAGAAGTTACCGACAATCGGTCGGTAACTTCATATCGAGCGACCGTGCTAGCACACCAGGTACCTTGTTTTCTCCCGCCTGAAGTGTGTTAAAATTAGGTCAGTTGCATTTGAGAAGTTCTAATATCTAGATATGTTTCTATAGCATTCGCTTTATCTTCTCCGCAAGTTTATCCCTAGAGCGGCAGCAGTCCAAGAAGTTCTTCTTTGGGACCTTGTACCGACCTTATAATCAAATACATTTTGAAAAATTCTGATTTGTACTGTTTTCGCAGATAGAGTCAATTCTTTTATTCTTTTTGTGATCGCTTCTTTATTTTTATTGCTGTAAAAAGCTCTTCGGATTCATTCAGTTGAGACGTACCCAACCCCTGGCCAAGAACATCCTTGAAGAATGAAACCAGGAAAATTTGAAATAAAAACAAATTGATTTATTAATAATAATTTTCAGTATCACCCCAGTTGGACCTCCCTCACAGTGCAGGTTTACAACAGCCCTGGGGTGGCATGCTCCCGGCTACTCGTGGGGGTGCTTATGAGAGACACGATCTTGACTATATCCAACTCCACATTGGGAAGTCCTTGCGCCGGCATCTTTTTGCGTGCGAGTTCTTTACTTCCTTGGGTGGAGAGCGTCGTATGGCCATAGTCAAATATCCAAACGGTTGACTGTATTTTAACTACACAAAACCTACAATTATAATTTCTATCGGATCTTAAAGTAAGTTAGTAAAATTATTTTTTTTACATTAGCTCCACACAGAGGAAAATAATTCCTCTTAGGGCTTTCTTGTGGAGGATCTCTTTAGAAAAGGAAGGAGAGGAAGTTCTGGGAAGGAAAAATTTATGACGGGTGGGTAGGAATCTGGGGGTCAGTGTGACCAGGAGTTACGGACGTATGAATGCAACCCTCCCACAGCAGTGCAAGGTGATGTTCCAAAAGAGTCCTGCTGGAGAGATCAAAGGGTCTCTCTCATCCAGGCTCTCCCGATCCGGCCCGCCACGCAGAAGGTGGGCAGACCCATCCGCCGCCAAGACCCGGTCGAACGTCACCCCATTAAGGTGCTAGTCTTTACGCAAGATGCGACATGTTTAGGTAAATGATCGTTCATAACTCTGTCCTGCTCGCAAGAAGCTCACACATACTACAATACTGAACAGGAGCACGCACACACACGACTAAACGTAATACTGTTCCCGCATATCACGTGTGTCGTGTGTGACCCCCGCAGTCCCCGCGGATTCACATCACATTTCGAGAGTCTAGCAGCAATATCATCTACCTACCAGCTATTCGGAATTCGGAAGTGCGTGCATAATATTATTATTATTTGTTAATCGTAGAATTTGATCTCGCCTGACTTGTGATTCCTCAATCACAATGATATGCTAATATAATCAATTTGTACCTACACGTTCGGCAATAACTAGGTAAGTAATAATCAAAAAACTATTTCACTACGAATCCAAAACATCCAAAAAAAAATATATTTGGAAACAAAATTGTTAACATTAAGAAAACTATACGAATACAATATATGTCTCCTAACATACAAAATAAATAATAAACTCATACATACAAACACAGAATTCATTAAAACGTCCCCAGTACACAAATATTTTACACGACAACACGATAACATACATTTAAACACCATTCATACTAACTACGGTAAGCAATCCATCAGTTATGAGGGGGGCAATTTATATAATTGCCTTACATATAATATTAAAAACAAAAAAGTGTGTGTAAATTTAAAAAAAAAAAAATATATATTATTCACAAACAACAATATAGTGAAAGTGAATAATATTGTATGATAATATATTGTATGATGTATGATTTAATGTAATTTAATCTAGTGTAATGTTATGTAATTTAATTCAAATTCTAGTTAAGTAAGTGAAAATGTTATTTTGTTTTTTTCTGGAATAAAAAGCTTATAAAAAAAAATATTCATGTATTGTTTATTATAATTTTAGGCGTTATTCAAAACTACCTATATACCTAAATGTTATTATTATATTAGGTATGTTATTCATTTTGGAAGGCGGGTACAGATACCGCCGCCCCGGGGAACCATTTATTGTATAACCAACACCTCTGCCATAGTTCACCCCAAGTGGTTCGCTACGTTTGGTGACGTAGCAGGGGTGCCCGGGTTAGGTTTGTCCGGGTCTTAGCGGCGGATGCATCTGCCCACCAATTGCGTGGCAGGCCAGATCGGGAGAGACCGGTCGAGGTAAACCTTTTGATCTCTCCAGCCGGATTCTCCCAGAACATCGCCTTGCACCTTGCACCTTGCACCGCAGTGGGAGGGATGGATTTATATGTTTGTCATTCCTAGAGAAACCGACCCCCCAGATTCCTACCCACCCCTCATATCTTGTTCCTTCCCAGAACTCCCCTCTTCCTTGCCAGAACTCCCTCTCCTTTCCTCAGAATACCTATAAATATATTATGTTTTATAAACTGGTTCCCTGACGTAAAATCCAAGTTTTCGACCAGCACACCCGTGCTCGTGCCGCCATTTTGAAATCTTGTTCATCTAAAATATCTCAACCAGTGCAAATTTTGCCCAAAGAAGCTGTAGAAAATACGTGGAACATAAAATTTGCTACAATTATTTCTATTATTATCTCCTATCTCTAAACAGTACTGATCATATAATAGTCCAGTCAAGGAAGGAGGTATAGAGTGTGTGAGCAGGTACCTAAGCGATTCCTTCAGAAACTTAGGGTGCTTAGGGTGTGACATTACCAAAAGTCTTGACGTGTAGGTGGCGAGCTAGGAGGGGAAGGGGGGGGGATGGTCTCAATTTTCAGGTTTCCGCTTATATCTCGAAAACGGTTTGTCGCGGGGGAATTTTTTTTTCAATAAATTTAAGCTCATAAAATTATCTACAACTTTTATTCTATGCGTGATTTTCGATTTCCCAGCCGTTTTTGAGTTAACGTTCCCTAAAAGTACATATTTTCGAAAGAATCATTTTACCTCACATTTTTCATCAAACATTCCTTCTTCGACAACAGGCACGCTTGGCAGTAGAGGCACGCTGCAGAATAGGTCATCAATGTTTTTCGGCATCCACATTTGCCAATTACACAATCCTTGGTGCAGCGGCAAAATATCATTTTTAGAAGGACCTCCGGTGCTGGTGGATCTTCTGTTGCAATTGGCACTACTAGTTTTGTGTTTTCTTGATTATCTCTTTTCCAGTGCATTTTCGAGAAAAATTAAAATTACCAATTTTGTAGAGCATAACATTTTGTAAAAGACTTAGGTACATGTAAAATGAGTTTTGTAACTCATCTGGATTGCTCTAGCAAGAAATAAAAACAATGAAAAATGTATTATGTTTTTTCATCTTATTAGGTATCGAGGTTCTAATCCATCAAAATCAGGACAAAAATTGAAACAGAGGAAGAGGGTTTTACTCGGTTTACATTCTGTTGGTATTTTCAAAATGGCAGCTCGAGCACAGGTGCGCCAAGGTCGAACACTAGAATTTTACAACAAGCGATCAGTTTATAAAACATATTAAAAAAAAATTAACTACCAGAATAGTTACGATTGCGACCCCCATATTTGCGCTAATTGTCTGAGGGGGTTTCTCACCATCCTCTTAATAGTTTATCCATACTATAATATAAAGTTTGTTTTCGATTTACGATTGATGGTTTATTTATTTAAAGTCAGAGTTTATTGTTCAATACTCGAACCTATGAATATTGGCTATATATTGGATAAGTTGGCCGAGTTTTCTAACTATTGCAAGTATTTTAATTTTAACAATATTCGTTATAGTATGGATAAGCTATTAGGGGAATGGTGAGAAACCCCCTGATTCTTGTAAGGAGTTAATATTATTTAAAAAAAAAAAACGATAGTAATGAAAACATAATCCGTGTTGTATGCGGTATATATTGTGATTTTGATGTTTTGTGATGTAAAATGACCGTACACAAAAAAACTTTCAGATCTTAAAGATATTACAAAATACTGTAACTGACTACATCTACATTATTTGTGGGAATGTTTTTAATTTGAGAAAAGACAAAAAAAGTTTAGTTTTTTTTTTTAAATATTTATTTGTGAAAATTGTAATTACAACATTATAAATATATATTTTTTTAACATCTTATATTAAATTACTACTCTTCCATTTAAAGCATTTGCTTTGCTTGAAAATAATCATTTGATTGCAAATTTGTTGCCCATCACTTAAAGAAAAGTTTCCGCGAAACGTGTTATTAGGTATATCGGAGGAAGCTTATTTAGATTTCACAAGAGTCCTAAAATATTTCACATTATTCTTTGTGTTTAACTCAGCATTATTTATATAGTTTGTAAGTAACATTACTTGTTCACAGGAATTAGTTTGAGTAATATTGTAAAACAGTCGTATGAAAAAATATATTATATTTATTACGTATTGTAAAAATGTATTATCTAAAATACATTATTATGAAATTAAATAGAACTCACGAATAAAAAAAAAGATCAATCCCATCACTATTATTGTGTAAAAATAGTCTTACCATCACTATTATCGAAAACGATGGCTTCACCCCCCCCGACCATGCACTCCTTGCCACGACCCGTCAAACGTGAGAATGAGACGACTGCAGTAAACTCTCAAATTTACCTACAGAAATCGCTCGAAAAGGGGTTTATGGAGAATACACTTTTCTACACCGAAACTTTCACGAAATTGAAATTTAAAAAATATATTTATTTTAGAAAGAAGAAGCAACGTCGGTAGCTTTTTATAATTTTATAATTCTTTATGAGAGTTGAGTTAGCAGCACTTTTTCCTTAAATAATATTTTTTGATAAATCGTACATGCTTGATAGTGAATGTTTACGTTATTACGAAACGCATCGAAAATTCGAAAACATACCGACATAGTTTTCACCTTCTAGAAGGCAGTACAAAAAAAATATATTCATTTTGTGCAATTTTCGATGTAGAAAAGTGTTTTTTCCCGGGCGTCCTTTTTGTATGGGCCGAAAAGCGAAGTCTATCATCTTAATACAGACACCCCAGCTAAATTACTAAATGTAATTTGCTACTTGGGGTGACTTGGCATAGGTGTTGGTAATCCAATAAATGGTACCCAAGGCGGCGGTATCCATTCCCACCACCCAAACTGTAAATTTTTACAAAGATGTTGCAAGTAGTAAGTGATGTGTCATCCTTTTTCCGTCCCATACCTTGTTTGATCTTTATATATAAAATCTCACATCACAATGTTCGTCCAAGATAAACTCCGAAACTACTTAACCGATTTTGATGAAATTCGGTTTATTGTGTGTAATTTGGTCCAACTTAAACGATAGGATAGTTTTTATCTCGATTATAGAAACTCAATATTTATTATTGGGAATTAAATGTTTTTTATGGAACAATGATTTTAAATTGTTTGTAAGTTCCATAAGTTTCTAACAGATGGCGGCGTGAGTTAATTTATTGACACTACACTTGGTTATCTAGGTTAAGTAACCATCCAGTAGATGGCGTTGTGTTTCGTTAGCACAGCAACGCGTGGGCGGATCAGCTAGTTAGTATATAAATAAATAAAAGTCTTATAATTATTTGTCCATTTATTTCATACAATTAATAATAATATGTACACAGTAAAGTTTATAGTTATTTAACATATATAAAAATATTTTTTAAGATTATTAGTTGGCGGAAAGGGAGATATAAGGACAAAAATATGCAGAGGCGTTTTCGCAAATTGCAGCGAAAATTTCTCCCTTTTGTGAGTCTTGGAGCGCAACCCCCTCATGGTGGCGATGGAAAATAATGACGAAATCGTGCTCCAATCCTCACAAACCAAACAAAAAGATGGTAATTTGAGGATTATTGTTTGAACGAGAGAAATTTCTGCTGCAAAACTCAAAAACGCCAATCTTGTGTCAAAAAAGTGGTGTATTATTTATTTTTTTACTGTTTTTATTCTATTTCAATCTTTATTTTTATTCAAGAAACAAACCATTTAAAGCAAGCGTGGATATTAAACATTATTTTATTACAAGCAGTTTAAATTTAAGTGTGTTTGTATTTTTTTGTGTTTTACCGATAATTTTTTTGCCTTATTTCAAAATGCTGATAATTAAAGTGTATTTTTGTGTGATCATATGAAATGGACGTTATGTTTAAAGAGAAAATGGCGTGATTGAATAAATTAATGCGACTTATTATAGAGAAATGAGTTGGGGTTTGCCAGATGTAAAAATTCAAAGCCAAACACCGCAACGACAATATTTGAAGCCTAAATAAATTAATGATGTGACGAAATAAAAAATAAATTAAATTCACCGGCCGACGAAAGCGGCAAACTTTCTCACAAAAAAGCGTTTACTCACAATTTTTAATTATTTAATAAATAGTTGTTTTTTTTTTTTGACCGCCGCGGCAAAATTTTCAAAATTAATAAATAACGTCACCGCGGCCGAGAAAGAATAAAAAAAGAAGACATTCAATTAAAAATAAATAGATACAAACAAATAAAAAATACATGACTAGATTAATTAACGACTAACTCCAAATTCCCTCATTGGTTCGTTTCTGCGTTAAAAATTTGTAAAATTTTCTCGATTTAAATATAAAATTCGTTTTTAATTATTCAAATAGGTACCAAATTCATAATTCAACCAAAAAGATAGAGATATACAATATATTACATTAAAAAATTAGTAAATTTTCATTACAAAATTTAAAAAAATCAAACTAAAAAGCATCAAAGATATTGTGACCGTAAAAACCGTCCAATTTCAAAGATGCTCGATAATTTCATTTTAAATGGTTCGATATAATTTTTATAAGAAGTGGTAAGTCAAATAACATAACGTTTCTTGTGTATTTTGTCAACGTTTTTATTTGTTTGGGGAACTAGAATTAGTGATGGTAAGTTGAAAGGAAGTTGTTTAGCTCTCGCAGACATTTACGGAGAAGGCTGCTAGGGTATCACCCTTCTGTCCCACAGCCTTGGCCTGATACTGTCCGGCGTCGCCCGGATTGCAGCTGACGATCTCCAGGCGGTACTTGCTGTCTCCTTCCATTGTGAAGTTGTAGCGGGCAGACTTCTCGTCGATGGCCTTGCCGTCCTTCAGCCATTGAAGCTGTACGGGTGGCTGGAAAGCGAACAAAAAGTCAATACACTGATTGCTAAAACCATGTCTATCAATGTTGCGATTTTGTATGGTGGTCTTTCACCAGGGCGATACTGAGAGTATCTATCACTCTGGCTTAGACTTGTGGAAATGCAGTGTCTTATCCTAAGAGTATTGATATTAGAGAGACGGCATGTGAAGTGTGCCCGCGCGCTCCAAGTGTGCCTTTTCGAGAATTCTACCCACACGGCTGACATTGGCTGTCACCATGTAAAATGGCTGCTGTCGGAACGTATTAAACGACCAAAAACCAGCAGCCAATGTAAGCCGTTTGGGTAAAATTCTCGAAAAGGCACACTTGGAGCGCGCGGGCACACTTCACATGCCGTCTCTCTAATATCCATACTCTTAGGTCTTATCCTATCCACCATATGATTAATAGAATAATATACAATTGAAGTGAAAGTTAAAAGGGTATTGAAAGCGATCCCTGTGGGACACCAGCGTTTACTGATTGTATGCAGAGGTAAAACTGACAGCAACGTAACGGTATTAATCGAATTCTCACACAAAACATGATAATCCACATATGCAGGGATACAAGAAATTCGTAAGATGGCAGTTTGCTAACAATTTCTGTGCCAAACCTGGGCAAAAGCTTGTAGAATGCTACTAACAGTTTGGGTTTCGGTAAAACATTTCAGAAAACCGCCTCTGAATACACATCATACAGGTGATATGGTTACTGTACGACCGTTTTCACTGGAATCCGTACTGCCGGAGAGTGATTCTTCTCTAGGTATGTAAGCGGTTTGTCATGATCGCACGTTCCATCTCCTTGGACAGAACTAAGGTGATCGTTGATGGACGGTAATCGGCCGGGGAAGCCGTCTCAGCTTTTTGGAATAGTTTGAGAGACCACTTTAATCAAACTTTAGAAAGATTTTTGTAATATAGCTTTGTTAAAATGTTTTAAATTATTGAAATTCATCACGAACTGATCGTCAATGTAAATAAATTGTGAAGGAGACCACAATTATTTTTAAGTTTCTCCACCTTTATCTTCCTCGTTCTGTAAATTGGCATCCTGGAGATATTTAGAAAGAATGAGTATAGTCACCTTGTCAGTCTCTGCAAGGAAGGAGGCGGCTTCTCCTGGTGCTACGGTCACGGAGGCAGGGAAACCAGTGAAGTGGGGAGAGCGGACTTCTTCTCCAGGTACCACTACGGCCAGCGAACACGACGAGAATGACTCGCCGCAGTCGTTGAACGCCTCGCATGTGTACACGCCTGGGAACACAACACGTTAAACATTCATTAATAACTCAGGTACGGGGCCATACGTCATTTCTATGTCTACCCACGTTAAATTATCGTGAAAACAAGCTTATGTGTCCAAGCGGTTAAACAAGCAAGACAAAGCATGTTATACAATAGTCTCCATGTCATATAGGTACACCGTCACCTAAGCCACCTGTCGTGTGTTTGTTTGTCAAAGTTTGGTGGCCTGTCAAGACAGATTTTGAGGTGTCAAGTGATTCAAGTGTCATTGTTTCACTTTGTTCTCCCTGTTCTGAGATACGAGGTGTCAAAGTTTGCAAAGACAATTTCTCATAATCTATTTAACAACTTAAATTTTCTTTTAGAACCTTGTAAAATAAATAGAAGCTTAATGAACGAACTTCGTCATACAATCATCTACAGAAATACAACACAGATGGGGCTCTCTCTGAAAATTCTTTTGGATAAATCAGCAAAAGAAATGATTTCGCCGTCAAAGTTAATTTTTAAAAATAAAATGTCAGTTAGAAATGGCGGCGATTGTTGTTGATACTCGTTATTACTGCTGATTTGTGTGATGTTTTACCACAAGATTGTATAAATGATTTACCAATGAGCAAAATAAATAGTTTTGCCACCAAAAGCACTTTTATTAAGGTAAAAGCCATTTATTGAGGTAGGTATGTTATTATAGATGAGGTATTGAAACTCACCGGCATCTTCAGGGAAGATCTCGGCGATCTGCAGTTTGTGAATATTGGCCTCGCTGGAGTACTGGAAGTCCTTGGATGGCTTGATCTCCTTGTTATTGTGTAACCAGATTACATCGAATCTCTCAGCTCCAACAATTCTGCAGAACGACAAAACGATTAATTGACGAGTCCTCGTAATAACAGACAAAATCAGTCATTTCACAATAAGCTTTTCAGTCAAAAGAAGCTAATTATTATCAGCAACATCTTTAATTTAAGATCTGAACCAAATAATAATTATAATATCCAGATTTTGCTCAATACTACCAGCAAATAATATTTTCAACAGATGTCTCTGTGGTTCATTTAATTTTCAATATTAGTAAGTAGATTCCTGTTATACCATAGTAACCATTTTTCTTTGTACAATAGATCCATATCTGTAGATTCCTGTTTTATCATCTGTACCATTTTTCCTTTGTTTTTTATCCCTTCCATATTGAATCCCGCCTGCGATCACACCCATAGACCCATTCCATATGAATAACTTGCTAGCCAAAGTGAGGTTAAGTCAGTCACCATTGGTATAATATCTGAAATTCTCATCTGAGAGAATTGTGCAAGAAGCATCATGAAGATTGGATTGAATTCGGCAATCCTCGGTAATGATAAAGTCGTACTGACCTGCAGGATAAGGTGATGGCTTCTCCATCCTTGACAATCTGGGACTGGACGTGGGACACTATCCTCGGTGGACGATCCATTAGTCCCTTGCCATGGACTCCGGTTTCCATGGCTAAAAAAATGTAATTCATTCAAATATTACAAAAACCATACAATAAATAAAAAGCTATGTTACACATCCTGTATCAGAAGCAATTCTATTCACCAAGAAAATACCTCACCCACCGGCAAAACTGGTTTTGAATCAATAAATAAGAGAAAATTTTAAACAGTTTTTTGGATGCAAGGCCTACAGTTCACAGAACTATTAGTTTTTTCGCTTCCTCGTATATGGCTGGCTGCCTTTACACTCATAAATGAAATTTACGACTTAAGTAAGATTTTGATAAGTTACTCTCAGGAGCATTTACATAGGCATCCAACTTATGGTAATTAATGCTCACAGAAGTTTAACTTACGTCGACAGCTAAATCAACTGACTTCGAATTCAAATACGTGATGTTATAAACAAAAACACTGAGATTAGAAAGTATTGGACCGATAATTAAATAGAAGGATTTAACAGAAAGCATTTTTCCACCTGAAAAATAAATGATATCTATTCGGTTTTTGGAATCACAAAAGTTTCTTTCAGTTTACATTTGTTTTCGTGGGTGGTGCTTATTTGAGTTTTAATTAGTGTTATATTTATATTGTTGTCAGGAGGTAATAAGGTCGATAATTATTCACTTAAGCTAATCAGATTTTATTTAAATTAATAGATATACAGTTTTTGTAGGAAAAAAATCCTACAAAAACACCTGTCTTTTTGGTACTATTTCTTACGGTGAGCATTTCAACTTATCAAGCTGATTTGATAAGCTGTGAGAAGGCTGGAAGTTCACGCTATTAGACCTATCACAACTTCTGTAACTTGTTATATATTACGGTAATTGACTTTTAGTGTCATTTACATTGGTAATTTGGCCAAAGGTAACTTACGTATGTAAAGGCAGCCTATCATCTCACTAATCTGTAAGATAGTAGATTCGGGCGACTGTAGATACGGTCAAAGGAAAGTTAATTTGTACTTACGTTTGATGGCCACTTTGCAGGTGGAATCAGCGGTTCCAACGCTGTTCTTGGCACGGCAGATGTACTCCCCTTCGTCCTCCGGGAATACCTCGTTGATGGCCAGACTGGCCACTCCGTTCTTGTACTTCAGGTCCATAATCTCTGAAGACGCCAGAACCTGAGGAAAAATACAACGGTTAGAAAGTTAGGAAAAAGTCTTCTTAGAGACTTGAAAGCTCTCCATCCAGGCTCTGAGCTTCTTTAGCCAACGTTTTGGACGGCGTTACAGTGTCCATCATCACAGTGCAGATGGGTAATGTAAAGAAGGTAGAGAAACACGATATAATACCCCAAAAATAAATCAAAAAGTTCCCTGGATTACTACACCAGCATAAATACTAGCAGTTGAAAACCTGCTAGGCCCTGTGGGCAGCGAGCGACATGACAGTAGCTTTGTAATAAACTTCACGCACAAAGATGGTTTTGCATAAGGCGTGGCGTCAGAGATATACTCGGTTCTTAAATTTCAACCGTATAGTCGCTAGGGTAATAATACTATCAGATATTAATTATTTTAGCTTTAAAACAGCAGGCTTAAAATGAGTGATTCCTGAGGTGACAATGAAGAAATTAACTACTGAGAGTGTTCTGGTGCAGTCACTTCAGTGTCCTTCGTTTATATAATTTTCACTTATAAAAGCGATCTGACTCCTGACGAGACTACAATGAAATGGAAGTCATCAGTATTAGAATTAGAATACGTGTGCCTATGACTGACCTTTGTTCCCTTGAGCCACTGTACTTGAGGTTCAGGGTCTCCGCGGACGGAACAGCTGAGCAGCAGCGGCGCACCGTCACGCACGTTGGTGGTAGGCGGTAGGGCACGTGCAAACTCAGGCTTGCACATGGTGGAATCGTCGGGAGGAACTGAAAACAAACAATTACACGTTAATTACATATTATATAGTAGTTAGTATCAGGGTGATTACCGATCAACCCAGATTCATAATAGTGGTAAAAAAAGATTGAGAATATGCTTAGTTTCTCTTCGGATGTCATTTATCCAGTTCCTACATCTCCCTAACCATCACCTTGCTGGAAAAGTGCTGGAAATTTGAAACAATGGCAAGAAACATAGTACAAATTCGATTGCATTAATTTTAGAAAATAATAATTTTACTTTGGAAGCAAGTTGTTGGTGTTTTTCGTGTACACAATCACGTTTTAAAGTAAAATAAAGGATTTGACCATCTTGGAAGTACATAATATCATTTTGTACGTATTCGTTTTGTTGTGGCTATAATTATCGCTATATATGTATAGTTCAAACGAGATACCTCGAAGTAATTACCAGAGATATAGTGGCAAGTGATTGGTTATCCCCTTTTCTTGCATACCTTGTTTTTCCTGTAGGTATTATCAACCAATTCCAGCAAACACCATTTTGTTTCATTTCATTTTTAGTTCACCTCAGTGGTGGTTTATATCAACAACAAAAAAGTCTTTATATGTAACCATGCATTTTTATAAATAAACATGTACATATATTTAAAAAAAGTAAGAATCGTTAAAAGGTGGCTGATTGGCTGGAAAACCAAATCAGTACTTCTTGAACTAGAGTCAGAACCAGTGAAATTATTTAATAGTAACAATTAACTCACGGATAAGTTCTTTGGTGGCACTCCTCGACCTGCTGGGTGAATCCGTATCCAGATGCTTGACGCCGTACTTCTTGGCGTTGGTCGGCTGCGGCTGCAGACTGACCTTGGCGGCGCTGGGCTTGGGGTCCACCGTCACCTTTGTCTTGGTCACGATCGGGGGTGGTGCGGGCTTCAGGGGCTGTTCAATATACTTGCGGTCGCCCGAATACAAGAACTTGTGTGCTAACTCGGCCTGGGCCTCTGACACTACCTCGCCTGGAATTGACACACAAACAAAGATAATACAATTAGTAAGGTTAGGTTTTTAATTTGAAGGCAGTAAATGCTATTATACCGGATCTATTTCATTTGAGAACAGGAGAGTAAAAAGATAAACTGAATATTTAATTAAGAGCTTTTTATTTGGAGCATTTTTTAACTTGAAGAGATATCTTTTGGAATTATTATTTAAAGGGGGGGGGGGTGTATGTGTATATTGTGTATACTGATTGACTCACCTTCGACGATGACGACGCAGTTGGTCTCGTCGGTTCCGTGCTTGTTGGTGGCGATACAGCTGTACTTGCCACTGTCCTCCGGCTTGCAGTCAACTATCTCCAGGGTCACCACTCCGTCAGAGTGGGTGATGCTGTACTCGTGCTTTGAGAGTTCGCGCCGGTCCTTGTACCTGGGGAGAACAGAACAGATCCCATCAATTCACCAAGATCAACAAACATCAGTGAGAGTTCATGAAACTCTTCATTCATATAGAGGTAAGGAGATACTTTGGTTTTGAAATGAAAATATGCATAGTTCCTACTGGAATGTTATTTGTCCAGTACCTTTCCCAAACCATTACCTTGTTAAAAGTATTTAAAAGTTGGAACAATGAAAAACAGAAGAAGTTGTTAGTGTTTTTCGTATAATCTCGTTTTTGAATTAAAATTAAGGTTTTTGTTATTTATTTTTGGGGTGTTATGCCGTATTACGCTACCTCCTTCTTTAGCCATTGTTTCGGACAATGTTGCAGCGTTACAAGGTTACATCTGCCCTGATGATGGAACGTTGTCTGAAACGTTGGCTAAAGAAAGAGGTAGCGTAAGACGGCATAACACCCCAAAAATAAATGGTAAGAAAAATACTTTTGGCCGTGAAAATCTAAAATCATATCTAAAAATAAGGTATTTGACCATCTCAAAAGTAAACAATATGATTTATTACATAGTTGTTTTGTTAAATAACTATATTTTACTAACTGGTACCCGGCATGCGTTGAAATGCCATTAAATAAATTGTTTCTCTCTGCACATCCTTTCCCATTCGTCCCGTTCACCTTCCTCCTCCCCTTCCTCTCCCGCGTCCCCTTCCTCTCTCGCGTTCCCACTCCTCCTACTCCATGTTTTCTCTCCTCACTCTACTCCCCCCTTCCCCCGTCCCGCGAACCCCCCTCCCCCTCCCGAGTTTGAAAAACAAAATCAGCTAAATCGGCCCAGCCGTTCTCGAGTTTTTAGCGAGACAAACGAACAGCAATTGATTTTTATATAAGTATATAGATTGTGTTGTGTGCCCCTTCACAGAAGTACAGCTGTATGTGATTGGTTATCCTATCCTTATTTTGCATCCCTAGTTTTTCCTACACATTTTATGTAGTCTCGTTTCATTTGTAGTATTTACAGTCCATTTTCATCTGATTCTGCAAGTCGTAAGCAGTTTCAGATGCAACACATCACGTAATCAAAAAGTTTTTTTGTTAAAATAAGTGTACAGATATCAGATAGATCACTTACCACTTGACAGTGGGGGTAGGCTTTCCGCTCAAGCAGCACAGCAGTTTACAGGTATCACGGGCTTGCATGACTCTGGGACGGAGCAGGAAGGTGAAGCTAGGTGCGGCCTCGCTGTCTTCCTGCCAGAAGGTATAGGGAAGGGCCTCGCGCCTTCTGGGCTCGTCTGACAGGCGCGGCATTGTGGGCATCTTGGGGATGGCTGCAAGGAGGCAGTTAACAGTTAGTATAATCATGGTAGTTGAAGACAAGAGAGAAGTAATAATTGTAAGCTTGGAAGGCTATTAAAATGCCACTAAAAACTTTATCGTTGGAATTCCATTATTATCGGATAGTATTTGTTGTTTTGTAAAAGAAGTAGAGTAAAAAAAAGGACTGCTAACAAGACAAAATACCATTAGCAAATTTTACAGGAGGAAGAGGTTTTCTTTCTTTCAATGAAAAATTATGATAGGTGTTTAATACGAAGCTATTTCCGTAAACGTATCGAAAGGTCTGATTAATATAAATAATTATTGGTAAAGTGATTAATTATCGTTTTTGATACTTTATTTTCAGTTTTAAAACGGAGATTGAACAAAAACTAAAATGGTCGTTTAGACAATTAAGAACTAAGGCGACGATTTAATGCCTTTTTTCAAAACTGTTCGCCAGAAGGTTTCCTACAAAGAAGAAGAATCCATCTGAGGAGATAAGGTACATAAAACTGCTAGGAATGAAAAGTATCAGAAGCTGTATTAGGAAATGAGAACAAAAAAAAGATTTTGACATCCAGAAATAAGTTCAGAAACATAAATAGAAAACCATTTTGTGAAACTAAAAGACATGGTCAAAAGCGATAACAAACCTTCTGAACTTTGTTAAAGGGACTAGGTTTTTTAAAAGTGATTGAGAGAAAACACAATTATTTGACTTATGGCCTTAGTAGGAGTCATACAGACAATTTTCGTTTTAACAATAATAGAACATAATAAGCTCAGTAAGGTTTTCCCAATTCCAGGGTAAGTGGTCATCGAAAACAAACTTCTGAATGGTCAATGTGAAAACAGCTTTTAAGAGTGATTCTCGGTGTGAACAATAAGAGTGTTGAAACTTACGTTGTACGTTGAGGAAGACAATTTCCTCGCGGAAGCCATAGTGGTTCTCTGCACGGATGATGTATTCACCTCGGTCCTCCAGGCGAGCGCGGTTGATGATGAAGTAATAGTCGTCTCCGGCATACCTTTACACACAATCACATGGATTAGAATAATATTAAAACTTGTCTCTAGAAAAATCAAACAGTTTCTATGGTCCAATTCTCTGTTACACCAAAGTAATAAAAAAATAAATAAATTGCAATATATCTCGTAGTTTTATAGCTCTTTTTTCAAGTATTAGAATTGAGGAAAAAGTGAAAATAGAGGCAACAAAAGTTACAAAAAATAGGAGTGGTCCCAAGAGTGTCCCTTTGGGAACCCCAGGGAAGAGATTTCTGTGATAGCAGCTGTAAAGAATAGATATCTTCACCAGCAGTTTTAATAGTAGATTTGAATATTTCTGGATAAATGTTACTTAGAGTTACAGAGAAACCCGGCATTACAGACCAAAAGATTAACAGATCTTAGAGAATGATAGCTTCCTTTGTGTTCAAATTCTCTAGTTCTAGATCTATTGTGAACAACAATAAAATCAATAAAAAAATAAGTGGTTATATATGTCAAATATAAAACCATAAAATTCTTACAATAAAACCGATATTTTAAAACTAAAGGACACAACTAACTACATGATAAAAAAAATTGAAGGTTGTCCTCCACAACACAGGCGAACTCCTAGTGCGGGGGACAACACACAATATCTTTGTAATATTAATATGTAAAGTATAATAAATAAATACAGAAGATGGTGCAATTTTCTTCACACTGAGGTCATCACAATGTCAACAGAACCAGAATTAAAATGTTTGAAAATAAAGTCACCTCTTCATGAACTTGACGCTCTGGCGGAGTTCCTGGTTGTTGCGCGACCACGTGACTGTGGGTGTGGCGCAGGCGATGATCCTGCAGTATAATTTGACAGACTGTCCCTCGAAGCAGAAGGCAGACTGCGGTTTGATGACGAACCTCGGGGCTGCCTGTCTGCGGTCTGTGGACGAGATTCAAAGCAAATTAGCAACGAGCGGGTCGTGAATAAAGAGGTAAAAATAATAAGTAATATTTATATTGAGGAGACTGGAATTTTAAACTAACAAAGGTGCATACATACATTGTAAGTGCTTAATTTATATACTTAAATATTCAAAGAGTCCCAAGGAATCAGAAAACAATTACATTTTATAATATTTATGACAGACAATGGATCATCAAAGGGACTTCAAGTTGAATTTTTTTTTTACAATAGCATTGACCCCGAGGAAAATAATTTGCCTCGGGGCCTATGTCATCTTTGGGGATGCTGTGTGGATAGTGTATTTTAAAGGAAAGGAAGGAGAACGTGTTTTGGGGAAACAGGTATGAGTGGTAATCTGGGGGTCAGTGTTGCCAGGAATGACGGACGTTTGAATCTATCTCTCCCACTGTGGTGCAAGGCGATGGGTCGAGAGAGTCCGGCTGGAGAGGCCAAAGGTCTCCCTCAACCAGTCTCTCCCGATCTGGCCTGCCATATAGTGGGAGGGCACCAAGATTGAGACAATCCTCACCCCATGAACCCAGGCACCCCTGACCTAACGCAGAGGTGCTAGTTAAACCAGTAAATGGTTCTTAGGGCGGCAGTACCCATATCCGCCTCCCAAATTGAATAGCTTAGCTATTGGAACTTCTGGTATATTATTTAAGACAGTGCACTCACCGAATGTTCCATCGTAGATCTTCCACTTCTCGACCAGCAGCTTCCTCAGCGAGGAGTACTCGCTCAGCCTGCCGATGGGCAGCGCAAAGTCTCCCCAGCGCTCGTAGCGAGCGCGGATACGGTCGCGCATGGCCTCGTAGCGGGCCGAGTCCATCAGCTTGGTGCGGCTCGATGCGTCTCCGGTCAGCCAGTTGTGCAACAAGCACTCGTGTGCGGTCATGCGCTTCCTGGAAAGGTTAATGAAATGCATCATATTAATTTAATATTTTTTAATTAATGAACAATATTAGCGAAACTAAATTGAAAATCTGAAACAGGAAAATCAGAAAAAGATAAGGTCACATCTGAAACATGTCTATTGTCTTTGTTACTTTTTTCGTACAACTTTGTTGTTTTGATGTCGCATATTAAAAATAAAAAATGGATAAAATTTATCCAAGACACTATCTAGATAGCATTTAGTTTAGGATTGAATCTTGCAATCATACGTAAAGATAGCAGCCAATTAAAAACATGTATTAAGAAAATGAAGATAATATTGGTAGTTCTTAGTCGAAGTGTGATACAGTTAAATATGACCGAATCGGATAGGGACATATTAGCTCAGTTGCCTTGCCAAGGCGGACCTTTACCAAAAAAATATTTATATATATATATATTTTTATATTTGGAGATCAGTGTCTCCAGTAATGACGGACGTATGGATCCATCCCATGGTTCCCGGGGCGGCAATACACATACCCACCTCCCAAATTTAACAAGATTGTTGACTTATAACAAAAACAGTTTCTATGGGTATAGGAGTACCACAGGGATCAGCACAGATCCCTCTTGTACACCGTTTTCTAAAATTATGATATTTGTGATAATATGCTACTCACTCTTTGTTCTTCATCAGCAGACGCTTGATGAAGTCGCGAGCATCTTCAGACACCATGCTGAAAGCCTCCTCGTCGAACTCCCAGTCGCAAGCCTTCACGTTCTTCAGGGTCTCAATGTCATTGTTACCGGCGAAGGGTGATAGTCCAGACAACCTGAAATAAATACACAATAGTAAGACTTTGTGTATCCTGCACAATATCTATTGCAGCATTAATTACCCCTGTCTCCAAGTTTCTCTAATAGATAAGCATAATGTGAAATAAGTATGAAAAGATGGCTACTCACAGAACGTATGCGAGCACTCCTACAGCCCACATGTCGGTGTAGAAGCCTACTGGCTCCCTTTCTACTATTTCAGGGGCGGCGAACTCGGCCGTTCCTGTGGAGATCTTCACTACCTCGTTGGGGTCCAGTTTGGTGGCGAGGCCAAAGTCAATCAACTAGAAAAATAACAAAAAGGGCAAGGATTAGTTTTTGCTCCATACAGATAGTGGCCTAATAGAGACCAATCAGAACAGTCTATAAATGGTTGTTGAGATTTTCACGGCCAAAAGTTTTATAATGATTTATTTTTGGGGTATTATGCCTGGTTATGCTACCTTTGCTGCCGAGCATTTAATTAAAACCGGCCATTACTTTAGATTTGTTCCTGAATACTTGGAAGACCCAAAACGCATAGAGCACAACTAATTGTGGAGGCAATTCACCAAAATATGGTTTGAGATTTTCAAGGGCCAAAAGCATCTGCCGATGGATGGATCGATTACACATCTGTCTTGATGATGGACACTGTAATGATGTACGAAACGTTGGCTAAAGAAGGAGGTAGCGCAATACGGCATAATCCCCTAAAAATCAATCATTATAATAAAATTGTTCTTTTGTGTTTTAAATAATATTTATCAATTAACTCCATATGCCAAATTAATTCCTAAAATGGTGACCCTGGCGTGATTTTCATGACGATTTTCTTTCAGTGAAGTTTGGTTTTAAGAGTTTTGTCTCACCTTAACGTTGCTGCTTGTTCTTGTCTGGCACATGATATTCTCTGGCTTGATGTCCAGATGGATGATGTTCTGCTCGTGCATGTGCCTCACTCCCTCGCACACTTGCCGCATGTAGTTGATCACCTCGGCCTCTGACATCTGATAGCCCGGGGCTGTGATGCGTTCAAACAGCTCTCCTCCCGATAAGCTGCAAATTATTGGATGCTTAGTCAACGGAAGAAGTTTTGTAAAAGCAGGTGGGATACATTGAATGAATGTTTATTGTTTCAAAATATCTGAACAATGAGGGTAAAAACCAATTTACTTATCATTATCAGGAGTCTCACAGCTTTGGGGATGCTGTGTGGAGGGTCTTTTTGTGGAAAGGAATGAGTAGACCTGGGTCTTGAAGAGATCCATATGAAGGAGGTAGGAAACACAGAGGCCTGCAAATCGTTCCACAGCCGAGCTGTTGAACTCAGGAAGGTCTTTTTAGGGAAAGTAAGGATATGAAGTACTGAGAAGGAAATAGGTATGAGGGTGGGTAGGAATCTGGAGGTCAATGTTTTTAGGAGTGATGAACGTATGAATCCGTCCCCTCCATATCCAGGTGACCAAATCCATCCATCGCCAAGACCTAGACAAACCTCACCCCATGAACCCGGGCACTCCTGTTAAGTCACCAAACGTAGCGAACCACTTGAGGTAAACTATGGCAGAGGTGTTGCTTAATCAATAAATGGTTCCTTAGGCGGCATTACCCATACCAGCCTCCCAAATTTGATGAAGATTTCACATCAAATAAATGATAATAAGGATTAATACTCACAATTCGAAGATAAGCACCATCTCGTCATCGTCTTCGAATGCGTCGTGCAGGTTGATGAGCTTGCGGTGATGCAGCTGGTTCATGATGTCAATTTCCTTGCGGATGAGCTCACGCTCCATGGCGCCGCGGCAGGGGATGAACTTGGCGGCGAACACGTTGCCGGTGCGGCGCTCGCGGCAGCGGTGCACCACGCCGAACGCGCCCGTACCTGCGGGCAACAAGCGCACTGCTCATGTCTCTCATATCATACACCGTGCAAATCATCAGACAGACAAACGGCACAGACAATCACAGCATACATCATCATCTAATCAGCTGACATATAAGTTAAATAATAATCTACGGGGTTGAATTATAGTTATCAAAGTGTAAATTTAATCTGATATCACTTATCGTGATCTCACATTGATTTATCCTCACTTATCTACGGTTCCTTTAATTTGATCTCACTTATCGTGGGGTTTCTTTAATAGTACCTCACTTTTCGTGGGGTTACATTGATTTAAACTAATTTATCATACAATTTCTTTAATTTAACCTCACTTTTCATGGGGTTACTTTGATTTACCTTATCAAGAGGTTAATTTGATCTGACCTCGCTTACCACATGGGGTTACTTAAGGATACTGACCTCACTTATCATGATCTTACTTTGATTTAACCTCACTTATCATTGAGTTACTTTGATTAAACCTCACTTATCTTGGGCTTTCATTGATTTACTTAATTTATTATGGGATTTATTTGATTTAACCTAACTTTTCATGGGATTACTTTGATTTTAACTCACTTATCATGGGGTTACGTTGATTTAAACTCAAATATCAAGATGGGGTAAATTTGATCTGATCTCGCTTATCGTGGGGTTAATTTGATCTGACCTCACTTATCACTATGTTATTTTGATCATAACATACTTCTGGTGACTGACATTACACAATAACACAAAATCTAGTACATATAATATGTTATTTTTATTTCAGTTAAAGAAAAATTTTCTGTGATGACTTAATTATAAATTAAGTAAATAGGGAATAACTTAATCTAGTTTTAATTCAATGATTTGTAATTTTTTTTAGTATAATGTGAATTTGAACTCACCGATCTCCTCCAGGATGTCGTATCTGTCATAGACAGAGTCAGTGGAGATCTCAACAGGCTGAGGAACATACTTGGAGTAGATGTCGAATACGTAGCTATCGTAATCCTTAACTGGTCCGTGGTCTGCGTTAGTCCTAATTCTCTTTCCGTTTTCATCAACTGGAAATAAGGACACACGTTAAGTTCTGTGAAAACAAATCTTTCTGGCAGCTTCCGGGATTTCCAAAGAGCGTACGATTTGGACATTTCCCACTCTCAAAAAAAATTATACCTCCGAATTTTAATATGGAGATATATAAACTGCTTATATATTATGTATTGGAGAGCCATTGAATGCACCCATATTTAACAGTTCATCCCAAATTTTTAAGATTCATTAAAAAATCATTAAATTTATAAACGGATGAATTCTGCCTGTTATTCGTGTTAAAACTGGCGAACGTAGTACCTATTTGGAGAATATTAAATATCAGAGTATAAATTTTAATTCGGACATGCATTTTTTTAATATGTAACACATGATCATGGTGACCGGTCTACACAGTGAAAACTTTTTAAGTGTATGAATATTGAGTACAAACTTTTCCTCACATGATAATTCATTGTGTCTCGAAGCGTCGAAAACTGATAATTGGGGTTTAAGGTTAGGTTAGGGGGGAAATGGAAGGGTAGGTTAATGTGAGTTATGATGTGATGAATTATCATGTGAGAAAGTATCGTGTCTGAATAAATTTACTATGGGAATTCAGACGCTGAGATCTCATAGTCCGATTAGACATGGAACCCATGATCATATGTAAAAAAAAATATTTCAATAATTTCGGTTTAAGAAATGTCAGTAACAAATAATTAAGAAGAACTGCGGGACATCTCTTGTTGGAAAGTGAAAAAACTATCTTATCTTTGTGATTAATCGAAGTATAATAATGCGCGGGAACTTTTGAAATAATTCCAATAAATGTTTTAAATATCTCTTCAAATTCGCCACATTTTGGCCAGTAAACGCTCGAAGGTATTTGCAAATTGTTTGCAAAAACGCTCCAGTGGTTGTAGAAGCTTTTTAAATTAGCTCCACTCAGGAAGCCCTGAGGAAAATAATTCCCGATTATGGTATTTAGGTATATGTATTTTAAAGAAATTCCTCACCTTGGTATTCCTTCTTTTTGATCTCCTTCTTGATAATACTCTTGGTTTCGACAAGTCCAGATGTAGCGGAAGCATCAGATCTACCGTAGATGTTCTCGGCGTAGATCCTGAACTCGTATTGGTGACCAGGTGCTAACCCGGTGACCGCCATCGTGGTAAATCTACAAAGCAAACCATAAACGTAAGAAATAAAAAAAAACTAAACAATGAATGTAAAGGATAGAATGAAAACATATTTTTAAATAATGGAAAACAACAGTATATCTTTCATAAAATCTGCCAAGTGTAGAAGTGGACATATCAACCTCTCCAGGGCCAGGTTTAAAAAAAAAAATAATCAAACGTCAAAATGTCACTTCAGAATTTTTTTGTGTCACATTTTATAAGTTTACAGTAACAATTCTTTCAGATTTTGATAGTTTATGCAACTGTTGTTACTAATAATATTATTTTGTTATAGAAACTCGTATACAAATAATGCTAAAAAATATATAATATAGTATAATTATACATTACGACATTACAAAATATTACAAAAATTACATGAAAATAATGTTGATAAAACGATCTTCCAGAGGCCCTAGCACGCTTGCTCTATATCGATCGGTAGGATAACTATCGGTAACTTCTCATCGTTCCCTAGGACAACTGCATATTGCTAACGTACAAACAACAGTTGATGTCGAATATGTTAAGGACACTTAGTCATTGTGAACTGTCACTTATTCGTTGGCGATCTGTAAACATGCTAGGGAACGATGAGAAGTTACCGATAGTTATCCTACCGATCGATATAGAGCAAGCGTGCTAGGGCCTCTGATAATACTTCAAATCTATTCTTTCCACAATGAATTTATATCAAAAACAATGAAAGAATCATCAGTCAACAATCGAAAGTTATGCATCCAAGATGGCCGCCGTCTTCTAATATTGTCATCAATATTCAATGTAAATTATTCCGAGAAGCTAGGCGCTATGCGACTTTTGTTACGTCGAGAACGAAAACGGCGCAAGCGATTCTGACCTTGTTTTTGATACAATTTCTTTTTACATAAGGGACAAAATAGCTTCAAAATTTATTTTTTTTGAATGGCCACCGGTGGCCACACGGCCAGTGAGAGGTCAAAGGATTCTTCAATGGGGTGATCTGGGATCTATTTAAAAGCATCAGGCTGATGGACAGTAGAGCAGTGTGATGTTCTTCAATCCCAGTGATTGAGATTACATAATTGAAATATTTGCTGAAAACTCCAATAACGATTGAGGTTCGTCCAGATTACAAATCGCTTTATTTATGTTATCGTAATATTTACAATGAACATTTAACTTGACCAGACGTACATCCTATTGGATGCTCTAAATGGTTCTGAAGCCAGAGAACCCAACACTACAGGAGCCCAACTCTCTATCGTATATCATCGACTATTTCCGTAACCGTTCGTGCATTAGGCACAAATGACGATAGTCGACACTCTACTAAAGTACTACTTAACTGACATCTGTTGAGACACCCCAAAACTGCATATAATACACTATCTATTCAACGACATCTGTTGAAGGATGCGCAAACTAAATATATAATATTATTATACTTATATTTTCTAGTGTGTAGTTAGAAGTAAGATTGTAGAAATTATTGAAATTTGTACAGCGCCCTTGAGGTGATTTTTCACAAAAACGGCGCTATACAAGTCATCCAATTATTATTATTATTATTATTATTTTGGTGCACGAATCAATCCCTTTCCCAACAAAACTTTTTCATTAATGTGTCTCACGATTTTCGTTCATAAAAAAATGGTTCACCTATGTCTCTACAGAAAACTCTAGGTCACGTACCGACATAGCAGTTTTTTTTTTTAAGTCTCACAATCCATTCTTGCGACAAAGTGATTTCATCTGTGTATCAAATCTGGGCAGGTATATTGCCATTTATGTAATTTGGATAATTTGAGCCGTGTTTTCATCTGATGGTTCTGAGGCGATTTTTAGGAAAATCGACAAGGGCATATTTCTTGCATGCCCTATGACAATTTTACGCTTGTTTTTATGTAGTGTTTTCGACGTGTATCCTAAGAACGTAGGCTAAAGAACATTATTTCCTTTATGCCCCAGTTATTCCTTTGTGCTTTCGGACAATTTTAAACATATTCTCACCTGGTGTTACCGACACGGATCCAGCTGGACATGGGGTGCTCCCTCTTCTCCACCAGATAGTTGGTGATGTTGGAGCCACCGTCCCAAACGGGGGCCTTCCAGCCGAGAGCCAGCGAATCCACGCTGATGCTGTCGACGGCGGGGAATCTGGGCGGATCGGGGCGGTCTGAAACAAACACAATAAACACATGAAGATATTTGCCAGCAAAATATGCCACCATCTTTCCAACTAATATTGTACAATAAATAAATGCAGTGATGCTTGATTTAACCAGCCAAACTTTTAAAGAAAAGATTAGTACAGAAAGTCTTTGTATATCCTGACTCAAGCAAGCTGATGTTTTTATCTTTACCTTTATATATATATTGCGTCTCCGCAACTACTTAACCGATTTTGATCAAATTTAGCTTATTGTGTGTAATTTGGTCCAACTTAAAAGATGGATGGTTTTTATCTCGATTATTGACCTCAATATTTATTATTGCGAATTAAATGTTTTTTATGGGACAATTATTTGTAAATTCTATAAGTTTTTAACAGATGGCGGTGTGAGTTAATTTATTGACACAACACTTGGTTATCTAGGTTAGGTTACCATCAAGTAGATGTCGTTGTGTTTCTTTAGCCACAGCAACGCGTGGGCGGGTCAGCGAGTATCTTATATAAATGAATTCAAAATTTTAAATGGTATTATGTATAGACAGTCCTGATTAATTAAACTCATCAAATTCCATTTGCCTATGAGAGCTACTCGTTCCGAAATCCTAATTAAATGTAACAATACCAAGGCTGTGCAATTCAAACACTTACTTGTACCTAGATTTCTAGTTATATGTTTTGTATTTATGTACTTGTAAAGATTAGAATGACGACGTTCTATTCGCTGTTTCACCTGCTGTTCACTTGACTGGTGTCATCTTAAAAATACTGCCAAAGAACCTAAAATAAGTCCAAAATAAGTATGATTAATGATTTGGTTCTTGGACTGGTGTAACTTCGTTTTGTAACTTACCGCTGATTTCAATATTAATAATAGCCGTGTCTTGTCCAAGTTCATTCTCAGCTGTGATTCTGTACGGTCCGGAGTCGATCTTGCTGGCGTCGCGGATTGTCAGGATCGCGTGACGATCTGGAATTAAAGTACACATTCAATACAATCGCATAAATAAATCATTAATTGGCTCTAAACAACAACCATAGCAAGTATTTGAAATTTTGAACATTTTGAACAATGGCAAGAAAAGTAGTGCAAAATCGAGTGCATTTGTTTTGAAAACGGAAAATTTAGAACTACCTGGGAAGCAAGTTGTTTGTGTTTTTCATTTACAGAATCTCATTTTTAAATAAAAAGAAATGCCAACATCAGAGATGAAAGGCTACCTTTCTTTGATAACTTTTTACATTCAATTTCTGCATTCAATTCTATTCCTAATTGAGAATGCTATATTGTATATTAAAAATACGATAGGTCCGGAAGGAGGCCCTTGAGGTACTCCTAAGGAAATCTAAACTGGTCTCTTATAAATAAATATGTTAGTTTTATTGATGGAGGGTATTCCACTATTGCTCTACTCCTGAAAATGATAACGATATAGCTCACCCTTTCTCTCCACATGGTAGTGTCCACCAGACTCGATGTGTTCTCCCTCTCGCACCCAGGTGATCTTCGGCTTGGGGTGTCCGGTGAAGGGAATCTTCACCACCACATTCTCTCCCTTGTCGAAGTAGGCATTGTCGCGGAAGCGAGGCGGGATGTTCAGCTTGGGGGCGGCTGGAATCAGAACAGAGGAGTCAGAATGAAGTCAAATAATTATTGGTCATATCGTAAAAGGTTACTTTTTTAAAGGTGAAACCTTACGACGATATTCTTTTAAGTAACACCTTAAAGTGATGTTTGTAATTGATTTCTTAACTGACACGTTAAATGTTCAACTTGGGCGCGTTTGGAATACAAAAGAACAGTGGAGTCAAAACAGTGACAATTTTGGGTCTATCTTAAAATGTTACTTATTTTTTTTGAGAGATGTACCGATATTTATAGCAACAATTTTTATGGAGTTAATAAAATGTAAAATTTTTAAGGTACATCATTAAACAGTGACATCTTAAGGTGACATCTTTAGGTACATCGTTAACTGGTGACATCTTAATGTGACATCTTTAGGTACATCGTTAAACGGTCATATCTTAAGGTAAAATCTTTAGTTACATCGTTAAAAGGAGACATCTTAAGGTGACACCTTTAGGTACATCGTTAAACGAAGACACTTTAAGATGACATCTTTAGGTACATCATTAAGCGGTGACATCTTTAGGTACACTGTTAAACGGTGACATCTTTAGGTACATCGTTAAACGGTGACATCTTTAGGTACATCGTTAAACGGTGACATCTTTAGGTACATCGTTAAACGGTGACATCTTTAGGTACATCGTTAAACGGTGACATCTTTAGGTACATCGTTAAACGGTGACATCTTTAGGTATATCGTTAAATGGTGACATGTGACATCTTTATCTGGTGACATCTGTAGGTACATCGCTAAACGATGATATCTCAAGGTGACATCTTTAGGTACTTAGTTAAACAGTGGCACCTTAAGGTGACATCTTTAGGGACATCGGTAAAGGATGATACTTGAGGCGACGTTATTTAAGATACATTTTTATAGGTGATACTTTAAGGTGGCATCTTTTAGTGCATTTTAAAAAGTAATACCTTAAAATGACAATGTTTAAAAGTGATTCATTATAAATATTAAACAAAATATGTCTCACTCATGATAAGCAGCTCGGCCTTGGTGCTCCTGGTGCCGGCCTTGTTGACGGCTCTGCAGACGTATTCGTCAGCATCCTCTCCGTACACGTCTTGCACCGTCAGATTGTGTTGATCACCGTCGGACCAGATGCGGTGGCGAGGTCCGTTGGTGATTTCACGAGCACCTGGAAAATATTGTCACAATAAATAACAAACGAAAAGTAAGGAGATATTTTCAAAATTGATAGCATTCTAAGAGTAATCGATAACTTTACAATATCGGATCGATAGGCATAACTTTTGATGATTTTATATCGATGTCCCGAGCACGCTTTCACCGTTTTCAGCCAAACTGACATTGAGAGGGAATAAATAATAAATCGATATACGCTGGCAACACTGAAGATATTTTCTGATGAATTGATACTATGAAATGTCATGAATGAAATACTAACCGAAATATGCATTGGCAGTCTACAATTACTTTTTGTCACTAAACGGGAGTTAAATAGTCAATGAGGTCTTTGTTTATATCATTGAAGAAGAAGATAACACTAATAATCTAAAGAAAATATTAAAAATAACAAGATACAGAAAAATAAAAGATGTCGCATCTGGGACTGTTATCTTTTGTTTTTCTGTGTCTTGTTTTTCTCTTCAATAATGTATTATATTAATGGGAATAACCTTTAAAAGTTATAAAAAGAGAGTTTTTCTAATAAAAATTGAATCTCTATTCATATTTCAACCATTTTCATTTTTCAAATATCAAATGGAATAAATTGACTGGATCTTAGATGCATTATTTGAGTATACAGATAAGATTTCTTTCTTTTCTGAGAGCTTCGTAAGTTCAATATCTCCATTAAACAAGCCGGTAATTATGCATAACAAATGACATAATTAAAAAATATGTGTGTAGCGATAGTTAACAGAAACTTATCTGATACTATGGAGGCCGGGCTAAAAGTTATCAATCGTCGGTCGGAATATCTTTTACCGTTTGTTGACCGTGATCGCAAATATTGATGACCACAGATGACCGATTTGGTCAATATCGGATTGATAAAGGGTTTTATGGATCGTCCATGCTCCTCAGGAGGTTTGGGCAGATAGTAAAATAGTTTATTCCTCCTAGATTGGAGACTTTCATAGCTTGTTCCATGTGATGCGAAAATCGCGGGTTCTCACTATGCATTCTCTTATACAGATTACCTTAGAAACTTTTGTGTTATGATATTGTAATGACTAGAATTATTGTTTGAACTCACCCTTGTACCAGGTGATGACTGGTTTGGGTTGTCCAGTAATGGTGCAGGTGAATTGAGCATTGTGATTCTGTATGCAGTTGGCGTTCTTCAGCGGCTTGACGATCTCTGGCGGTGTGGCAGCTAAAAAAGAGGGAATTTATGAAAAGAATGCAAAAAGAAATAAACGATTTATTTTTCAGATTTTTAGATACTTTTATTAATGAAATTATTGCACAATCAGTTTGAATGGGGAAAGTTAAATTGCAAAATACGAAGTGAAGACGGTTTCAGAATGATAAATAACACAATTAAGTGGGTAACAGCAATTTCAGCTGTTGGATTCAAAACTCAACCGTGGACTGCTAGCCTACCACTCTTTGATAACTTTTTACAGGTCACTACTGCTTTCAGTTCTATTCCTAATTAGGAATGATAAACTTATTTTAAAAATATTGTTCATGTGTATTACAAATACAATAGGTCCGGAAAGAGATCCTTGGGGTACTCCTAAGGAAATCTCAATTGGTTCAAAGACTGTCTTACCAACTTTTTTATTTTAGTGATAATATTTCAAGTGATTACATTGATTACATAATGAAGATGAGCCTTATGATAAAAAATTAACTTACCCTTAGGATCGACGACCTTGACCTGTTGGCTGTTGGTGCTGGGTTCAGAGTTACCGGCTTCATTCTGGGCCATGACCCTGAATTCGTACTGGCGACCCTCGATCAGGTTGGAGCAGGCGATCTGTGCCGAGGGGCACAGCGCCGCGTTAACGCGTTGCCAGCTCGAAGAGCCGACTTCGCGCTTGTCTACCCAGTAGCCTGTAAATGAAATGAGGTGAGATTAGGATATCTATTCATAAATCTGCAGGCATGTAAGATTGTATTAGGCTATTGATTAACCTGCAAATATAAAACAAAATTAGGTAAGGATTGGTAAAAATTCAAATGTAACATTGTCATCATAGCCATTCAGTGCCATTTTGTTTGTTTGGCAGTTGAAAGGGTCACGGTAGATGACGATTCCGAGTCTATTTCAGCTTTTAAACAAATTGTGGAGAAGAGGAAAACTAAGGAAGGAAAGGAGGAGGTCAGCTTATTACAATTTGATAGAAATCTGAAACATGCCTAGAATTGGCGTAATGGGGACCTTTTAAATGTAAAAAAAACGAAATGGCGCCGAGTGGCTATTATATGACAATTTTAATTTTGAATTTCTGTTTGATTGATAATAACAAGAAGAAAAATTGACTTACCCTGGATTCTGGAACCTCCGTCACTCTCTGGTTTCTCCCAGGAAAGGTGAACGAAGTCTCCTCCAACCTCCGTGATTTGAGGAGTTCCGGGCGGTGAGGGAACATCGAAGGGTGCCTTGGGCTGAAACAAACACACTCTCATTACAAACTGATCATAAAATGCACAGATTTTTAGATTTCATTTGGCAGTCTTAAGGTTTTACAAACAATGGATTTACCGAATGTCTACACAAAACATGTTAAGACGATGTACATTGTCTTGTAAAATTCAAAATCAGGAAGCTAACAATAACAATCCTTATGTGGATAGCCATAAGGTTTAAATTCCCGTTTAACACCAGCAGCCTTTTTTTTGTTTTATTCAGGAAAAAGCTGTTTTATTTTATTTTTAGGCACAAATAATAAAAAAACTTAATTTGTCACGCTATACGATAAAGCCCTATCCGAAAAGGAGTTCCTTGGTAGAAAATTTGAACTTTAAACAGTTTTTATAGGCCTGCTACTTAAATTTTTTCCAAACTTATAAAAAAACTAAAAAATGCTCGACAATTTTCATATGTGTTCTACTCGTGGTATTTAAATAAAGCTTCTGAAATATTTCTAAACGATCAAACTTTCACACCAAAAATGCATGATTTTGCAGTGACTTACAGTAACTTACATTACTTCGCAGTGCTTCACTTTAAAATTAACACTGAACTCAAGAATCCAATTACATCAAAAGATTCTGTAAGTCCCAGAAACTAAGATTTGTCTGGCCATGTGGAAAGAGTGCCAAATGTCAAGCCACTGCAACAAATTGGAAACTAGAATATTTGTGACGGGAAGCTAAATCCCAAGCCAAGATATGGCGTGATACAATTATGATTTTGTAGGACTGTCCAAAACTTCAACAGTATTTTCAGGACGCTAAATAAAGAAGTGTTTTGTAATTACCTTGACAGGGTTGACTCCTTGCAGAGCCGGTCCCATGCCGTTATCATTGCAGGCGTGCACCCTGAACAGGTACTCCTGTCCCTGGGTGAGTCCTTGGACTGTGAACTGCGTGTCCTTGCAAGACGAAGCCACAGTGATCCAGGTAAGTCCTAAAATTCACAAAAATAAGGTAAAAGACTAAACAAAAACACGCACAAAATCGAGACAAGAATGGCAAGGAACAATGAATGTAAAAAATATGGGGATTCGTTATAAATTTGAATCAAACACTTCACAAAACATTTTTTTCTTCAATTTATTTGGCAAGGATATTTGCTAGCAATCAAAAGATGTATTATTCATATGGGATGAACTGCTGTGTCCCCTGATGTGCGCAGGGTGCTCCTTTGAATGCCACTTTTGAATGGCTTAAATAAAATATTATTTCTTATCCACCTGCTGAATGCTTCAATTCCATACTTTGTAACAAAATTATAGTATGGATATCGTCAGTATTCTTCGCAAAACAGGTCCTAATTTGAAATTTTGGGAAAAAAGTAAATAAAGTCTTGAAAACGAAGGATAAATCAAGACTGAGGATTAAGCAATATAACCTAAATAAACACTTTGAATAAAAACGACTTAAACTGTTTTTTTGAAAAATACCCACGATATTATATTGCTGTCTGTCTTACTTTTAAACACGGTGTAAATATCAAGCCACGCTTAAGGTTGGAATAGTGAAAAACTTGACTTATTACTACGGCTTAGGTAGGTATCAATGCTTTTCCGATGGATTGAGCGTTTACATTTAAATTATAATTACCTGAAACGTCGCTCCTCTCCACAACGTAGTGCGTGATGGGAAGACCGCCATTGACCTTGGGCGGGCGCCACGCGAGCGTGCATGTGTGGCGCGTGATGTTGGTGACCTCTAGTGGGCCCTCGGGCGGTCCCGGCAGCCCGGTGATGTACACCTGGAAGCTGTCGGACACCTCGCCAGAGGAGTTCTTCAGCGTCAGCTTGTAGTTGCCTGTAGAAATAATAATGTATCAGTGTAATAGTGAATATTTCGTTGGCTATACTACCAAATCAAGCTAATGCACCAAGAAACTTGGCACATAAGACCTGAATGCTTGCTTACAATTGAGCAATTCTTCAAGTAGACCAGAAACTACTCAGTATGGTTAAAATTCACTGAGGGAGCTAGTGAAAGTATTAATAGGACACTTAGCACACTATCTGAAAAATTTAAGGGAGGGTCTTTGAAACTATAAACAGTGATACTGTTATTTAAAAAAACTATACAAAATTGATCAAAAGGAATGGCATTGGAATGGTTCAAATGTCATTTAAAAAATAGACACTTAACCGAAGAAAGTTAGTGAGATAGCCTCTGAGCCAATTGAGGCTTTCTTAGGAGTACCGCAAGGGTCTCCTTCCGGACCTATTGTAATATACATTACATACTTTGCAGATGTTGTGAATGAAAAATAATCAATAGCTAAGGGGCATGTAAAAAAGACGAGGAAACACTAGTACGTCTGTGATGATGGAAGAACAAAATTGCTCAGATATCTGGAAAATGACTAGGAGACCAAACACAATAACAACCCTAGCGTTCGTTGTTGAAGGGACTATAGAAAATTTAAGGTAAAATATTGGAGAAAATGCAACAGACCAATGCAATGGCCTGGACCTAAGGTAGTCTAAAATGATAGCTTACCAGCATTTTCCTGAGAGATGTCCTTGATGAAGATCATGATGTAGTCATCGAACACGGTGTACTTGATTTGCGCAGCGGAGTCGCTGATCTTGTGTCCGTCCTTCATGAGGATGACGTCCATGGGCTGATCTCCGGCGTAGTGCACCTTGATCTTGGTGTTATCATGCTCTGGTAGGTTCTGATCTCCCGGCATGCGGGTGATCCTTGGAGGAGCTGTGAATGTAAGAATTTACGTAAATACTTTGTAGTTGTCATCAGGAAGTTATCCCAGAGACGAGCAGTTGATCTCAGAAATTAGTTCTGAAATCGGCTTGAACAAATTAGCATTCAACAAGCTTTCGGCAAGAGACAACAAATGTTTACTGCTGCATATTGTTGCCAAATGGTTCGGTAAAGTTTGCTCCGTGCCTTGGAGAACTATTCCATATATTTATTCCACGAACTATTCCAACTATTTATTTCAGGTATCCTCTGTGATTCCAGACCCTAGATGAATGCCAAATTTAACAATGAGAGGGCCTTTATGATTTACATCAGCAGAAAGCTGTTTAATAAAATTTGTAAGCTCTTGTGGCAAGCGAACATTGCAACGACCATCTAATTCTAGCTCCGACTAGCTCGGCCCGTCACGGTGCTGGAGACATCTGCTATTGGTGGAAGGGCCGCCAATAGATGATAATCTATCGTTGTTTTGCTTACCACACTCTAAATAATTGGCCCAGCCGCTAAAAGGCTAACTTAACTGAGCAGGTAACTTAAAGTTACACAGAATAAGTCAATGGAAGATATTTTGTCTCTCTACCAAGGTTTTTTTTGGTATAGGAAATGATAAAATTGATGTTGAACGGTACTCACTTCCGATCTTAACGTGTCCAGTGCTGTATATGAAACCGATGGTATTGATGGCTTCGCACGTGTAATCTCCCTCGTCCTGTTCGCGCGCTTCGGTGATGTTCAAACGAAGCACGCCATCCTTATTCTCAGCCACGAATCTGCAACAAATTAGTCAAGGTTTAGTAAGACAAACCAATAGAAGAATTAATATCATCAGAAGACACCTTTGAGATGATATAAGATGGGCTGAACACGATTGAGATACATAGTCTGAAGGATTGTACTAAGACGAGCTGATTGTACTAAGATTATAAAAAGACCTAAGATCAGTACTCAGATTGGTAGATATAGAAAATAATGGGCCAAACTGGAGACATGAAAGGCCTCTGTCCAAAGATACAACAGACGACTAGAAGACGTACGATGGTTCAGTAAAATCAGTTGTGCTTTTAATTGTCCAAATGACCATTTTAGTTTTTGTTCAATCTCCATTTTGAAATTAAAAATAAAGTATCAAAAACTATAATTAATCACTTTAATAAGAATTATTTAAACTAATGAGACCTTTACCTTTAGGGAAATAGCTTCATCTTAAACACCTACCATAATGTTTAATTGATATAATACCTCCTCCTTCATAAACTGTAAAATTTGCTAATGTTCGTTCGGACAATTAAACACCCGGGTGATGCTATGGCTGACCTATCCAATAAATGGTTCCCGACCCGGCGGTATCTAAACGAAAACGATTAATTACCTCGTTCCCATGATGATTTCGCGTCCGTTACGCAGCCACCTGCCGGTGGGCGTGGGATTGCCTGTGGCAGAACACTCGATGGTGTAGGCTTTGCCGAGCGGGATGGTCAGGTTGGTCATGGCCTTCACCCATTCGGGCTTGGAGCCGCCGAGCACCTCGCAGATCTTCACCGGCATGGTGCAAGAGGATGGCTCCGACTTTCCTGAAAAACACACAAACAACATTGTCGTCAAATTTTGTCACAGTTTTATGGTTTTTCAAAAAACTATTTAATGAGCAACATTATATTCCAAAGGAAGTAAAATGCTTGTTTATCGAGTTTTGCATTTCATATGTCCGTTAATTTATTTGTAAGTTCCGTTTCCAGTTCAAGATGGTAGCCGGTAGCAGTAAAGATTCTTTTTACAAATGTGTAAGCATTGTTTTTTTTTTAACTTTCTTATTCGCAAGTTACCATTATTCCAGTTCTTACCTCTCTCTAACAATTGCATTGCTGGAAAAGTATGTGAAGTTTTGAACAATGGTTAGAAAAATAGTGCAAATCGAATGCATTTGTTTTTTATCGTGTACGCAATATCGTTTCTCATTTGACCGTCTAGCATCTCGGAAGTACATATAGCCGTTTTGTACTCATTCGTTTTGTCGTGGCGACAATTACCTCGGTGGAACTATATAACTATATTGTGTACTCTTCCGCAGAGATACAGTGGTAAGTGATTGGTCATTCCTTTTTCCTTGCATGCCTTATTTTTCCTACACATACTATCAATTCCATTTTCAAGTGCTTCGTGAGCAGTTCGTGGATGCAACATTGACAATTACTCAATTTGGATAGAATCTCACTGAATGAGATAGAATATTATATAAGAGGACACCACTACCTGAATGAGATAAAAATATTTTATAAGAGGACCCCTTAACCTCAGAAAACAAATGCAGCTGTTGGAAGTGAAAATCATCAAGAGCTATCAGAATATAAAAAATATGAAGAAACATCGATTCATATTTAGGGCCCATAGCGGATGGAGACTGTTTAGGAAATTATGACGAACCAAATAACCACGAACAAAACAACCCGGATTATCTAATTGACATACAGTTAATAAAATAAAGAGTGAGAGAACACAATTTGTATTCGACATGAGATGATTCACACTTATTTATTATACCACAAATACATATTAAGATTACGATAAGGCTAAAATGAAAAGATTCAAACTGTAAATATTTACCAGCAGCATTGACAGCAATGACCCTGAATTCATAGTCGGCCTTTTCGATGAGGTTCATGACGGTGTACTCAGTATCCATTACGTTGTAGTCATTACACTTGACCCACAGAGCGCCTCCCAGGTCACGCTTCTCGATGATGTAGCCAGTGATACGAGAACCTGGAAAAATTTGTTGAAAGACATATTGTAGACTATTGCATCAAGATGGATAGTAGAAATATTAAAGACTTGTAAAAAGATCAGCTTAAAGAATGCCGAATCTAACCACTGGAGCGACAGAGCAATTAAAATATTTTTTCTCGGATTGCTAGAGGAAATTTTTCCACCCACATTAAAAAAATTATACCTCCGAATTTGAACATGGAGACATACAAACTGATTATATTTCTATGTAGCCAATGAATTCCCCTATCTTTTGTTTATTATACACATAGACATACAAATTGATTATATTTCTATGTAGCCAATGAATTCCCCTATCTTTTGTTTATTATCACATATTTTTAGGATTTATACAAAAAATATAATTAAATCTTTAACCTTAAAACATTTTAAAGAATCTAGAGAATATTTATTTTGTTATAATAGGTCTAAATTAAACATCAAAAACAAGGTCTGGAGAAAATATTAGGACCTCTTGTGCACTAAAGAAGGAAAGAAGCCTTCGTTGGAAAAAAAAATTGTTTTAGATCAACGAAATTGGGGTGAGATATGGAAAATACATTTAACACTGGAAAATAGTCAAATATATTTAGTTTCAGGGCTAAGGCTTCTCATTTCTTAAATGCAAATAGGATAAATGCTTAAATAAATCACTATTATATAAAGGTGATTTATGTTAGGGATGTAATGCCGTGTTGCGCCACCACCTTCTTTAGTCAAAGTTTCGGACAGAGTTACATAAATCATCATCGGGGCATATTTGTCCATCATCAGGGCAGTTTCCTACAACAGGGCAGATGATGAACAATGTAACGCTGTCGGAAACGTTAGTTAAAGAAGGAGGTAGCGCAATACGGCATGATGGTCCAAAAATAAATCACTACAATACGTTTGGCTGTGAAAACCTAAAATCATATCACACTATATATTATTTTAAATGAATAAATTGTGAAAAAATAACACATATTAATCAAATAAAAATTACTTTGCACGGTGGGATTAAAACTTGGACCAAGTATCAAGTTTTTTTTTATTTTGATTGGGTTGGCATTAAAAGGCATTGCCTTTTTTAGGTTAAGTTCTTTTTCATCATGAAAATCAGGTAATGTCAGATTCGGTCGGAGACTCACCACCGTCAGAAGCGGGCACCTCCCACTTGAGGTCGACGTAGTTCCTGCCGACCTTGAGCACCTTGGGCTGACCGGGCGGCGACGGCACGGTGCACTTGGACTTGACGTGGTACTTGGAGGAGTTGGCCGAGTAGCGGGAGAAGCCGGCCGCGTTCTTGGCGCGCACGCGGAACTCGTACTCGTGGCCAGACTCAAGGTTGTACACCTGGCGGACGAATGTATTCATAAAATGGGATTCACAGATAAACGTCACATAAAAAAAAATGTGATTGTATATATATCGAGTGCAGGTTTTTAGCACTTGTATAGCAAATACCACAAACTAGAGAGAACACAGAGGTGATTCTAACGGCATTGAATTTCTAAAAAATTGAATGTTAAATCAAATTTATAATGTTAATATTAAGTTCTGCAAGTATTTTAGTTTTTTTTTTAAATTATTTTGACATGTTTCGGCTTACAAGGTCATTTTCAAACCGTTTCAAACAACAAAGGGTCTTAGAATAAATTTTCTTGAACAATTAGACATCAATCAAATAAAATAATTAATGATCCTAATACAACATTAATTAATACAATAAGGAAAACTATTTATTCCCCACTTCTCAGTATGTTCAGAAAACCTAAACACATTTAAATAAGTCATAGCAGTCGTGTCATTATTTAAACAATGAATTAATCGCAATTGAACGCATTCAATGTGGGGAAAACAGATTTCAAATAATAGAGTGATCCTAATACAACATTAATTAATACAATAAGGAAAACTATTTATTCCCCACTTCTCAGTATGTTCACAAAACCTAAACACATTTAAATAAGTCATAGCAGTCATGTCATTATTTAAACAATTAATTAATCACAATTGAACGCATTCAATGTGGGGAAAACAGATTTCAAAGTACCCCACATAATAGATAATCTATTGTCACAATTATTATTTTCTCAGTAAATCGGTCTAACCGGTAATAAATGATTTTAGGCACCATAAAACTTATTTGGAAGATACCCAACTGATCTTAAGTTGCATTAATATTGGAAACTAAGATACACAATACAAAACCTCGGCCCAACATACCTGGTAAATGTTGTCCTTGACCAGGTAGTCGCTAGCTCTCCAGGCTCCATCCTGGACGTCACGGTATTCCACGCGATATCCTTGGATCCTGGATCCTCCGTCGTGGCGCGGTCGGTCCCATGTGACCGTCGCGGTTCCGTTCTCCCATTCTCCCACTCTCGGGGTGCCCGGAGGGTCGGGAACGGTGAACGAGAACTGGAATTAGACATCACATTAGTAAAAGCAACGTAACCTATAAAAAACAAGAACAAAAAAAGAAAATTTAAGAGATTTTGACACATATCCAAATAATAGTTGTTGCTGACTGTCAAAAGTGGTATTGGAAACTTCAATGGTCATTGTAACATATTGAAAAGCGCATTCCGATTATTAGTATAATGGTTCTGCTACTTAGAGATCTAACGTTATCCCGCTTTCTGTTTAGTTTCATTTCATTTGTGAGAACAGGGAAGAGCTTATAACCACTGGAGCGTTTTTGGCCACATTTTGGCCAATTTGAAAACACCTTTGAACGTTCTCTGACCAAAAGTGGGCAATTTGAAGAGATATTTTAAAACATTTATTGAAATTGTTTCAAAAGCTCCTGCGCATTGTATACTTCGATTAACCGTAAATATGAACTAGTAATTTCACTTTTTAATAAGAGATGACTTGTATCTCTTCGGAATTATTTGTTATTTATATTTTCTCGAACCGAAAATATTCAAAAAAATTTTTTTACAAATCATTCATCATGTGTTACATAAAATGAATGTTCGAAATAAAATTTATATGTGTGATCATCAACTATGTTATAGATAACATATATAGAAGTAATAATATTTAATATTCTCAAAGTAGGTATTATGTACACCAATTTTTAAATTATTAGATCCAGAATATTGGGGCAGAGTATTGGCACATTGCTAGTCAATCCAAGGGAGCCTGCTACGCCTCAATACAAAGGACTATCCCATCAAAACAGTGGTTTCAACAATTCCCCAATTTTTCCAATTGAAAGTCCAAATATAAGTTTTAATAACTGGGTGCGAACATTCATCACATGTTTAGGCGAAAATGGATTGTACACTTTCAGGGATAAGCTATACAGATATAAAATTAACGTGATTGTTAAATAAAGGGCACTGTTTTGGTGTATATATCACAGATTTTTTTCAATCCCTTCATTTTATAATAATAAAAAACAGCAAAATTTTGTCTTCAAAACAAAGGAAAAATGATTGAGATGATAAAACAGGAATCTACAGAAATGACTTTATTGTATGAACGAAAATGATTACTATGGTAAAATAGGAATCTACCAATATTGATAATTAAATGGAGCCACAGAGACATCTGTTGACATCTAAACCTTTTGAAAGCCAGGATAGGAAAAATATTTTTTTTTCAATACAACGTAAAAAATTTGACATTTCCCACCTTTCTTACGAATTCAATTTTTATAACATTTCTTTTGTGATATATTACAAAAATTCCATGAAAATAATGTAGATAAAACGATCTTCCTAATAATCACTCAAATCTATGCTTTCCACAATGTAGACTCCGATTACGACTCCGTTCATATTATCATGTGGCAACCATTTTGTCGGCCATCTTTGATACCAGCCGCGTCATTGAGAATTAATTTGAATTATTCGGAGAGGCTAGACGCAATGCAGTAGTTCGTTACATCAAGAACGAGAATGGTTCAAGCGATTCTGACCTTGTTCTTCATACAATTTCTTTATACATAAGGGACAAAATCGCTTCAAAAATCTGGACCCCACGGGGGGACTGCGGCCTGCGACGGGTAAAATTAAACAGTGATATTAGAAACCAACCTTGGCGATGATGGGTTCTTCCAGGGTGAGTGGTTCAGAGACGCCGTACTGGTTCTCTGCGCGGACGCGGAACTGGTATTTCTTGTTTGGCTCGAGGCTCATCACGTTGTAGTGACAGTTGCGAACAAACGAAGAAATCTTTATCCAGATCTGGAAATGAACAGAACACATTAGCAACAAAATTAACATCTGGATGTGGGTATTGTTACGGAACCATTTATTGGACAACCAACAACCCTGCCATAGATCACCCCAGTTCGTTACATTTGGTGGATAGCAGGAGTGCCCAGGTTCATGGGGTGAGGCTTATCTAGGTCTTGGCTGCAACCGGTTCGGGAGAGACTGGTTGAGAGAGACCTAATTTAGACCTCTCCAGCTTGACTCTCTCGACTCATCTGCTTGCACTGCAGTGGGAGGGATGGATTCATACGTCCGTCATTCCTGGACACATTGACCCTCAGATTCATACCCAACCCTCATTCCTTTTTCCTTCCCAGAACTTCCTCCCCTTCCTATTTAAAAAAATTGTCATATAAAACTTCTTTGATTTTATTGTGTAGACTTTACAATGACCGTAAGCGAAAGAGAAAGATGCGTAAAACACATGTGCAACAAAGAAAGTTGCAGGAGGGGAGATGGGACCGGCTCTCTTCCCTCTCGTGCATATCACTGCCGCCTTTCTGACCTAAAACTCGCCGATTGCGAAGATTTCTGTGACAATATCTGGCCCCTTAGCACAGTTGATCGATAAGGATCGATAGGATAACTTTCGGTAACTTCTCATCGTTCCCTAGGACAACTGCAGATCGCTAACATACAAACAACAATGGATATCTTTGTTATTTATTTTTGGGGTGTTATGCCGTGTTACGCTATCTCCTTCTTTAGCCAACGTTTCAGACAACGTTGGCTAAAGAAAAAGGTAGCGTAACACGGCATAACACCCCAAAAATAAATAACAAAAATACTTTTGGCCGTGAAAATCTAAAATCATATCTGAACAATAGATATCGAATATATTAAGAACACTCAATAATTGTGAACTGTCACTTATTCGTTGGCGATCTGCAGTCATGCTAGGGAACGACGAGAAGTTACCGAAAGTTATCCTATCAATCCTTATCGATCGAGTGTGCTAGGGGGCCAGATCAGCTTTAGAGTTTGGTGAGTACTATATAAAAAAATTAATTGAATGATATTTAGACTCACTCCATTGTTGTCCATCTTCTCCACCACGTAGTTGGTGATGGGAGACCCTCCATCGTCCAGTGGAGTCTTCCAGCTGATGGTGCAGGTGTCGGGAGTGATGTCAGATACCTCCAGAGGACCCACGGGCGGTGATGGTTTGTCAACCACGAGGACCTTGAAAAATGAAACAATAGTCAAAATTTCATTAAACCCCTCAGACTAATTGGTTCGCTCTTGGGAACAACTCATCTAACTATAGAAATCGTTGCGTCTCTCTTACTATCATGGTGAGAAATGTGACGTAAATGGTATTAGAAAGATAAAATAGCACACTTTATATTCAAATCCAAAAGAAAGAAAATATATAAAATGTACACCTGTATGAAGCCAAAATTTCTGAAAAAAATGTGAAAATTTGGAAATTTTTTATAAATTATTTTTACATTAAAAGATAAAAAAATATGCTACCCGTAAAAACTATCTGTAATTTTTCCCTCAATTTTTTTTACATTAACTCAGGAGGCTGTGAGAAAAATAATTAGAATTAATAGAAGCGACGTGTTTTCATGTAATAAATGTCAACCGTGTACAAATGTTTGGCGTGTTTTCCGACTGTGCACCAGTGCCGAAAGAATCAATGACGCTAGTTCCTCGGAACATCTTCCAATAAAATACCAAGGACAGCATTCCTACCCGACGCCTGTACTATAAAGATTTCAATCCATTTGTTAAGATAGGAGAATCTGTCAAAAGGACTGCCCGTTTCTGCACAGAGTTGAGTGTTTTTTAAGTATTTTGAGATGTATGCAATTTGCACTGGGTTAGCAGTTGTGTACTATTAAAGTATCTGCGAACCTTATACAGTACACCTAGCTTCTGAGAGACCAACTTCTCTCTGGCTTCGATGGAGTCCCCGTACCTGAGCTGGTTACTTAGAGCTACACCAAGCATATTAATGGAAGGCCTGTTCAGAAAATTGATCAATTTGATCCGAAAGACAACCAAATCAGATGTGTCTGGGAATTTTCTAGGGAAATATCTGAATGCCTTGTAATTAATTATTGAAGCCACGTACCTTGCAACTGGCGCTGTCAGATCCCACGCTGTTGATAAGCTGGATGGTATAGCTGCCTGTATCGCTACGGCGAGCGGACTTATTGAGGAAGATGGTCTCCGTGTCGGAAGTCACGAACTTGATGCGCTCATCGGGGTAGATGTCTTCGTTGTTTACGTTCCAACCCACCTGGAAAAATGAAACAGTTCAGCAAAATGAAGTATTGTGGTTAGAAAAGAATCAGATACTACTTAAAAGAGCGAGCTATAATAATTGTAGTGCGTATGAATATGTATGTAGTTTTAATGTCTCTCAACAGATGTCGTTAGTGCATGTCGTTTTAGGGTGTCTCAAAAGGTGGATCATGAGAAATCGTCTTCGCAAACATTGACACCTCATATCCCAGAATATGGTAAGGCAAAGTTAGAACCCTTTCCAACTAAAGTGACAAATTATACTGCGCCTCGTAAAAACTATCAACTGTCAGATACAAACGAAATGGTAATTGCAAAAGGTTCAAAGTGATATTAGAACCTTCTAAAATAAATGGAAGCTTTAAAAAGTGGATGTTGGAACTTAGTCATACAAGTATCTACGGAAATACAAAACAGATGGTTCTAAAATTGTTTTGGTGTAGAAATGAGCAAAAGAAATTGTTTTGCATTCAAAAGTCATTTTTGAAAAAAATGGCATGTCTAAAACCCGAACGGTTATGAAGACATTCAATTATATCTCATATCTAAAAAATTTTCTGCTTAGCGAAGGGCTTTACGTAATAATATAAACTAAAAGTTTTAGTGGACAATGAAATATTTTTACCTTGGGTCTTGGGTTTCCAGTGAATGGCACCGTGATCTTCAACTCTTCCCCGGCGATGACGGTGATGTCCCTGATGTTCAGGTCACTGGTGATCTTAGGAGCATTGGCAGCCGCGCGACACACAATGGTGTCAGAGCTCTGCGAGTACGGGCCCTGACCCGCAGCGTTCACCGCTGCCACTCTGAACTCGTACTCGTGGTTCTCAATGAGACTCTGTACCCTCAATGTCGTGTCTGGACACAGAGCGTGAGAAGCCTTTGTCCACTTGTCTTCGGAGATCAGTCTCTTTTCAATTACGTAACCCGTGATGGGCGATCCGCCGTCGTGACGTGGCTTTGTCCAGGTAATCGTGATGGATGAGTCTGTCGTCTCGATGGATCTCGGTGCGCCAGGGGCCGCCGGAGGATCGAACGGATGTCTGGCCTTGATCGGGTTGGTGGTCTGAGCCGGGTCGGACTGTCCGTACTGGTTCTCAGCCATTACGCGGAAGTCGTACTCGTGTCCAACATTCAAGTTCTTCACACGTAAGAACGGAGTGGTCACGTAGCCTGAGACCTTCGACCAGTTGGCCGAGCGGGCCTCGCGTTTCTCAACGACGTAGTTGGTAATTTCACCGCCTCCATTGTCCTTGGGTGGAGTCCAGTAGAGTGTGAGGGCTTCGCCTTCAAACTCGTCAGCACGCAGATTTTCTGGTTTAGATGGCCTGTCAAGCACGCGGACGTTGAGTGTGGCTGTGTCGTATCCGGAAGGATTGCGTAGTTGCAGCCTGTACTGTCCAGCGTCGGTTTTCTTGGCATTCTTTACCACAAAAGAGGCAGAGTCAGGTGTAATTCTCTGCGTAATTCTGCTATCAGCATCAATGTCAAGAATGCTGTCATCGCGGAACCAGGATGCGGTCGGTTGTGGGAATCCAACGTATGGAACGTGGATGCTGAAGTCTTCTCCGGCTCTGACAGTAATGTCGCGCACTCCTCCTAAGTCCATGCAAGGCTTGTTAGCCTGTTCTTCGATGATGATTCCGGGAGTAGGCTTGCTCGGTTCAGAGTTACCAATTTCATTAACGGCAATAATCCTGAACTGATATTCGTCTCCTTCCTTAAGCTTGGGTACGGTGTAAATAAGAGCCGGTACTGGAGTTTCATTGCAGTCGGTCCAGTCCTTATCGTTCTTGTTCTTCTTCTGTACAATATAACCCTTGATCTTAGCACCTCCATCGCTCCTCGGTGGCCTCCAGGACAGCGTGACGGAATCTTTTGTGACACGGTCTGGTTTGGGCGCATCCGGAGCGTCAGGCTTAAGTCTTTGAGTTTGAGCGGTGATTGGCTCGGAAGGCTTGGATGGTTTACCGGGGCCAGCTTCATTGACAGCAATGACCCTGAACTCGTACCTCAGACCCTCCCTCAAGTCTTGAGCTGTGAAGCAAGTGTTTGGTGTGGGGTAGTTGTTGACCTTAAGCCATTCACCTCCACGTTCACGCTTCTCAACATAGTATCCAGTGATAGGCTTGCCTCCGCAGTTCACAGGCGGCTTCCATTCCAGTGAGCAGCTGTTGGAGCTGTAAGCCGTGACATCGGGTTGGCTTGGCGCATCTGGAGGATCGAACGGAGACTTGGCGATGACCGCCTTTCCGTCCAAAGGTTCTGAGAGTCCGTAGATATTCTCGGCCCTGACCCTGAAGTTGTATTTCTTTCCTTCTACCAGATTCTTAACAGTGTATGCGCACTTGGGGCAGAAGCCAGCGACAGAGTGCCAGTTATCCACACCGTATTCGGACATCTCCACAACGTAACCGGTGATCTCGCTGCCACCATCATCAGTGGGCGGAGACCAGGTGAGGCTGGCGGAATCCTGAGTGACCGAGCTGTATGTGAGTGGTCCCTTGGGCATTCCAGGTTTGTCAACAACAATAACCTCAATATCGGCAGAATCCTTTCCATAAGCGTTGGTGGCGGAAATGGTGTACTTGCCAGAATCATCACGAGTCGACTTCTCAATCGACAGTTTAGTTTGCTCGCTGGTTGTTTCAGATGACACTCTGTGTGAGTTGAGCAGAGGAATGTTTGCCTTGGTCCAAGCGATAGTGGGAGTAGGAGCTCCGGTGATGGGGATGGTGACATTGATAGGTTCTCCGGCACGTACTTTGATTCTGCGACCAATGAGACCGTCCAGCCAAAGCTTGGGTGTCTCCTTCATTGGTTTAGCTGTCAGAATGTTAGATGGGTCAGATGGTTTACCTGGTCCAGCTGCGTTAACAGCTGAAACCCTGTATTCATATTGATGTCCTTCCATGACCCTCTCATCCATGTACTCATTATTCCTAATGGGATCTTTGTTGATCTTGATCCATCTGCCGGTGTTCTTGTCCCTCCTCTCCACGTCGTATCCGATAATATTGGATCCACCGTTTGAAATAGGTGGTGACCATTTGACCTTGATGTGGTCCTTGTCTGAGGAAACCAGTTCTGGTTTTCCTGGTTTGCCAGGAACATCGTACTGGTTCTTGGCGATGACCGGCTTCTCGGTGTTGAGGGGTTCAGATCTGCCCTGCAAGTTTTCTGCGGACACTCTGAATTCGTACTTGGTTCCCTCGATGAGGCGAGGCACAGTGGCGTGGTTGAACTTGGGATTGACATAGGCAACAGCTGGCACCCATCCTCCTCCGTGAGTAAGATCGCGCTTCTCAATAACGTATCCAGTGAGTTCACTGCCTCCATTATCCTTGGGTGGTTTCCATGACAAGGTGACGGATTGCGCTGTAATCTCCTCGTATTCCAAAGGACCTTCTGGTGGAGCCGGGCAGTCCAAAACGATAACATCAAAGCTGCCTTCATCCATACCAGAACTGTTTCTCAACAGGAGATGGTACAAGCCGGCGTCGCTCCTCTTGCAGTTGACAGTATTAACAATAGTGTGGTGTCCAATGGAGGTGACAGTCGTTCTCTCATTTGAGGTGATCGGTTTGCCAGTGTTTGTCCAGACAACCTCGGGAGTTGGTTCACCGATGAAGTCAATATCAACGTGGAGGATAAGACCGGCCTTGATACGAATTTCGCGCAAAGGCGTCTTGATCTTAGGAGCAAGGTATCTCTCCTTGCAAGTGACAATGTCTGAGGCCTCGCTGGGTTCACTCTGTCCAGCAGTATTGACTGCGATGACTCTGAACTCATAATCTTGTCCCTCGGTCAAATCTGGAATCGTACCATTAGTCTGTTTCGGTGGTACGTGGACAGCATTCACCCAGTATGGAGATCCCTTCTCCTTCTTCTGGATGATGTACCCAGTGATGGGAGACCCACCATCGGACTTGGGGGCTTCCCATTGTATATCAACGTGGTCTTTGCCCCAGTCCATGATGTCGGGCTTTCCGGGGGTGCTGGGTTCATCGAACTCGTTCTTGGCGCAGATGCTCTTTTCGAGTTCCAGAGCTTCAGATTGGCCGATCGCATTGACGGCACTGACCCTAAAGAGATAGTCTTTCATGTGCACCAGTCTAGTTACTTGGTGATTCAGGGATGTGCTCATGCCAGCATCAGCCCAAAGTCCTCTGGAGAGATCCATCTTCTCAATGACATAATGGAGGATCGGAGAGCCACCATCGTCCTTAGGCAGGCGCCAGGTGAGCACGCAACTTTCCTTGGTGATTTCGGATACGACGAGAGGCTTTTCTGGCTTTGTAGGTTTATCCAGAACGGTCACCAGTGCGGTGGCGCTGCAGACTCCCAAGTCGTTCTTGAGAGTGAGTTTGTAAGAACCTCCATCAGCACGAGTGCAGAACGGAATATCGAATGTAACCTTAGCCATGAACACTTCCATGTCAACATGGTCAGAGGGTTGTACAACCTTTCCGTTGATTTGCCATTCGGCAGTTGGTTTAGGAGCTGCTTCGATCGGGATTTCGTAAGAGATCCTCTGTCCAGCTCTGACGGTGAGGTCCCTGAGGAGCATCTTGTCGAAGTGCGGGGCACAGAAGCGAGCCTTGGCGATTTGGGGCATAGAGCCATCGCTAGGTTCTCCAGGGCCAGCCTTGTTGACGGCAGTTACCCTGAATTCGTATTCCTCTCCCTCAATGAGTCCAGGAACGGTAGCTGTTGTTCCACTTCCGGTAGTCATAGCGGTCTTTTCCCATGATCCATACTTGGTCTTAGCTTCAATGATATAACCAGTGATGGGAGATCCACCGTCCTTCTTTGGCGGTACCCATTCGAGGTCCATGTGGTCCTTATCCCAATCCTTGACCACTGGAGTTCCTGGTTTATCTGGAGTGCTGAAGGGATCCTTAGCCGTCACTGGCTCGTGACCCAGTAGAGGCAGAGACTCACCCTGCTTGTTGACTGCTCGCACTCGGAAGTTGTAATCGTGTCCTTCAATCAGATGATCAGCGCGAATCGTGCAGCCTTGCACTTCTCCGACTGGTACCCATCTCATATTCTCCGAATCCATCTTTTCAACAACGTATCCGGTGATATCACTGCCACCATCATCTTTGGGTGGTCTCCAATAAAGGTTGCATCCGGACTTGGTGATGTTGTCAGCCTTGAGCGGGCCTTCTGGAGGTAGTGGCAAATCAAGAATCACAACAGTCAACGTAGCGGAATCTTCTCCGTTGATGTTCTTAGCTTTGAGCTTATATATTCCAGAGTCTGTTCTCTTAGCGTCCACAAGCTTGAACTTAGTGGAGTAAGTTTCATATGAGATCTTGATTCTGTCGGTGTTGATGGTGATGTTATCATCGTGGTACCATTCCTTGGTGGGTACTGGTTCACCAGAGACGGGCACGTCGAAGTCAAAGTTCTGTCCAGCTCGGATCTTGACGTTGAACATGAAGTTGCGGTCGATCTTGGGTGCCTGGTTCTTGGCCCTGGCGAGATGGGAGTTGGAAGCGTCGCTGGGCTCTCCCTTGCCGGCCTTGTTGACGGCGCGCACGCGGAACTCATAGTTGGTGCCTTCAATGAGGTCGTTGACCTTGCCGCTTGTGACATCTCCTTCAACCTAGGAAAGAAATCAAAATTAATATTTTTCATAAAAAAATCAAACACCTTCAAATCTAACAGGCTTATTCTAAAGGTTTATTGGTTATTAATTAAAGTTCTTACCTCTCTATGTCCAGTAACGGAAGCAATAAAATAGTAAATATATTTTAAAACATTACTTATTTTCAACTTAAATCAAATTCCCTCAAAATCTTACGAAATGAATTCCAATATGTGTTTAATGAAATAATGTCTACCTGAGCGCACTCTTCCCAATCGGGTGAGAACTTGTCCTTCTTCTCAATGACGTATCCGGTGATGGGGGATCCACCATCGGTGACCGGGCGGGTCCACTTGAGTTCCACAAAGGTCTTATCGAAGTCAGCCACCACAGGTGTTCCAGGCTTGCCGGCAGCATCTGGGAAATAGATATTTTTGTTTAATTGATATTGTTTAATTTATGTTCTCAGTTTGTCGACCAACCGTCTCCAAAGTAATTAAGGACACATTGTAGACAGACAAATGACAGCCTATTTAGAATGTTTAGCTATTTCAAAATGGATAAATTAGTTACACTATGATACACTAGTTGTGTATCCTGGACATTTTTTAACCGTTTCAGACATATTTGAAAATACATAAAGCAAATAAAAATTGGTGGTTTTCGTTTTCCAATTGCTGGTATACATATGCTATTTCTTAAATCAATTTTTGCCACTAATTCAGGCGGAAACCATTTTTATATTATGAAAAATGATTATTGCATCGATTTTTTCTCCCGATTTTTGTGTTGTAAGTTTTTAAGATATTTTTTCTATGTCTAATTTTTATGTATTTTTTTAAAAATTTAATCAAATGTTCAATTTTTGATATACGGAATAATGTGTGCCATTTTATGTGAAACACACCTTCTGAGACCTAATTAATGTTGATTCAAATTAAAGTAGCAATAACTATTAAAATATTTAAAAAAACAAATCAAAATTTTTCAAATAACTTAATTAATTGTTATGAAACATCAAATCGCTGCCCTAGTGCTTGTATGTTCAATAGACCATTTGCAAATTTTACAGGGGACGTTTGTTTTTGTTTTTTTACAGGTAAATTCTAAATAATTCTTTACTTTAGTCATTTCGTTTTACACATGTCTATTGAATACGGTATAAAACGAAATGACTAAAGTCGAGAATTATTTAGAATTTGCCTGTAAAAAAACAAAAACAAACGTCCCCTGTAAAATTTGCAAATGGTCTATTGAACATACAAGCACTAGGGCAGCGAAATATGTTCTAAAACTGCCAGTTTTAATTCAGGTCTGAAAGGGTTTAGGACGTCTATATTATATTTCTATAAATAAAATGCCGGTAATTAAATAGATCTCTCACCGTAAGGATTCTTGGCCTCAATAGCCTGAGCAGTGGTGAGCGGCTCGGACTTTCCTTGCCTGTTGACTGCGCGCACTCGGAACTTGTACTTGTGTCCGGGCTGGAGGCCGTCGATGGCCAGAGAGGTCGCGGGGCCGTCGGTCTCCCCGGCGGGAACCCAGCGGCCTGTGGCCTCGTCCATGCGCTCAACCACGTACTTGTCAATGGGCTGGCCACCATCATCGGCAGGCGGGTTCCATGAGAGCTTGGCTCCGTTGGCGTGGATGTCAGACACCTGGAAGACAAACAAGTCAAGATCAGAGAAATGAAACGACCGGTCAGTGGCAAAGTTTATGTAGTGTCCTTGAAAGACATATAGTTTCAGTGGGTTTTGATAGATGTCGGTAGGCTTAAAGCTTCCGCCAGTTATCAACAGATGTCTGGGAGTTATAGGAGGAGCACCCGGCTAATATAGCCGATCAAAGAGAGCTCTGCTGAGCAGATTGATTGCAGAAGCCGGTCGCAAGACCCAGAAACATAAATATTGTAAACACATTTTCGTTCTTTGTTTTTGGGGTGTTATGCCGTGTTGCGCTACCTCCTTCTTTAGCCGACGTTTCGGACAGCGTTGCAGTGTCCATCATCAGGACAGATCCGGCAGATCCAACATCGTCGGATTTGCGCTACCTTGTTCTAAAGAAGGAGGTAGCGCAACATGGCATAACACCCCAAAAACAAAGAACGAAAATGCTTTTGGCCATGAAAATCTAAAAACGTATCATTGTAAACACATATTATTTTCAATAAACAGTATTTTTTAAAGGACTTTATAATATTTATTGAAGAAGGCCAACACAATGTCTGCCTGCGGATTAGGCAAACATTTATAGTTTATAAATGCGTTGGATTAATTCAACCCACATAGACATCGTGGGCTCTATTCCTCTGCTGGTTAAAACCTTAACCTCTCTGCGAGTGAGCTTTTTCGAACAAAACTGTGTCCCGTGAGCGAGCAACATCGGTAAATAAGTCAACTGCTCTAAATGTTCGAAACATCCTTGCAAACTGATGGCAGTACACTTCACATTTCATGAATAAATTGCATTGGGCATGCGTTAGGCACACGGCCTTATTATTACGGCCATATTCCTTGGACTATTTTTCATTCTGGACATATTTTTTATTCGGGCACGCGTTATGCACCCGGCCGTAATAGTACGGCCATACTCCTTGGAAATTTTTTTTTCTGGCCATACTATACGGCCATGCTCTGTGAGGTTAATCACAGAAATAGCAATTTCTTCTACTCATAATGATGGTAATAGTAATTTTTTTAAAATATTATCAGGTTATAACCAGGATATTGACGCAACTATATGCATTTCTCTCTAATATGTGTTACCTGTTATCCATGTATCTGTCCCTCTCTGACAGTGTGTAATATTTGCAATATACCTACATTTAACTAGTTATATTTGAACAACTTTAATTTCTTCAAGCTGGAACGGAAAAATAATTATTCCGTAATAATTACTATTATTGAACGCGTATACGATTTCTTTAAATTATTCCAAAGATCACCTCCATTGATTAATAAGCCAGTTTATTTTGCATAACAAACGACATTATTCAAAAAGCTGTGTGTAATTGACAGTTAGCCGAAGAATATACAACACTTTGGAAGCCGCGCTAAAAGCGGACACTTTTGTCTACCGACTGTTTTGCAAATATCGCTACCTGATAATATACAACGGATTTAACCAATATCATATTGATGTAGGGTTTTATCGATCAACAATGCTATATACACAGGGATATTCTCAGTTAGTAATGGAAAAAAGTCTGCAACCAATTAGGTGTACTGTCTGTTTGTTTGTTTGTTACCTTGAGGGGTCCACCAGGCGGGCTAGGCACGCTGAGAACGATGACTTCCACCTCGGCGATGTCCTTGCCGTTTACATTCTCCGCAGTGACGGTGTAGCGACCGCTGTCCGCCCTGGTGGCCGCCTTGCAGTTGATCTTGGTGTTATAGTCCGAGTGGACCACCTTGATCTCTCCTCCACTCTTCACCTCGCGCTTAGCCAGGAACCATTTGGTCTCAGGCATCGGCTCACCGGACACCTGGAAATATGGGAATTACACATTAAGAATTTCAGTAAGAACAAATAAAATTAGACTAACTAACTAACTAACCATCACGCCGTTTCCTCGCAGGGGTAGGCAGAGAGAACGGACCGCCAAACAACTCGGTCTTGGCATACACTCCTCGCCTCATTCACATTCATACATCTTATCATACATGCTCTTCTATTATTCTGACTCTTGACATGGCCCGACTCAAGTATCTGATTCACTTGATCGTGCCATGTCTTCCTCGGATGTCCTCGACTTCTTCTGCCATTCACATTTGCATCATATATTCTCTTGACACTCCTTTCTTCATTCATTCGTTCTACATGTCCAAACCATCTAAGCGTCCCTTTCTTAATCTTACTTATTACGCTCACATCGGCCTTGCATTATTTTCGGATCTCCACATTCCTCACACGAATGATCGTGGTTTTACCATTCATACGCCTCAGGGATCTAATTTCAACAGCATTTAAAACGAACGAAGGGCGTTATTGTCTCAAATTAGAAAATTAGAAGATAAAAAATTTTAATCTGCATCTTAAAAATTTATGTCCTTGCCTTGCATTCGAAGCCGAACTTGGCCCCGACGCGAATCTTGATATTCTCCAGATTGGTGCGGTCGATCTTGGGCGCAAGGTTGCGCGGCTTGGCGGTGACGGGATGCGTCGAGTCGCTGGGCTCTCCGGGTCCCGCCAGATTGACGGCGCGCACGCGGAACTCGTAGGTCTGTCCCTCGATCAAATCGGGCACGCGGCAGTCGAGCTTCGTGCCGCCGGGTACCTGGGGAAGATGGACAAGTATTAGAGTATGATGTGCAGAGATATATAGGCAAGTTGAAAAAATAAATAATGTACATTTTTTTATTACAATAATGAAAGTTATTCCCATCAGTGTTATATATAATTTAACAAGAATACAATACTAATAAATCTAATCGAAAATATGAAAAAGAACAAGTTAAGTAGTTTCGGAGTTTACCTTGGACGAACATTGTGATGCGAGATTTTTATATATAAAGAAGAAAGAAGATGAGAGCAAATTTTAAATCCGATTCTCTTTGTAGGTTCCAATCGTACAGGCTGCGCCAGTTTAAAGATTACTACTAAAGGAAAAAGCATTTTTTCAAACGATTTTCAGACTTCTTCAAAATTAATCATTTACAACTAACCGCCATCTTTAATGTTGTCCTTCTACGCTTGTGTTGGTAAATCACCCATCTCTCTTATACACACTAGTAAAAAATAATCCATAAGGTTTTACCTCCAGAGCCTTCTCCCACTGTCCGAACTTGTCCTTCTTCTCCACGACGTATCCGGTGATGGGAGAACCGCCGTCTTCGCGGGGCGCGGTCCATTTGAGGTCCACAAAGTTCTTGTCCCAGTCTACAACGCTCGGCACTCCGGGCGCTCCTAGAAATGGAAATGATTAACAGATTAGAAAGATATTGACATCATTATCAAATATCTTGGATCTAATAACTGGGTGTTGCACTTTCTGAAAGAGGAAAGCTTTTCGAGAAGGTAGATAGATTTCTTTGCTGTAGCATGTACGAGTAATAGATACAAAGATTATGCAGACATCTTTTCGGTGATCAGAAAATGATAATATAACGATTTAATTTGAATAAAACAATACAGTAATAAAGGAACTTACCGGGTTCGTCGAAGGGATTCTTGGCAATGATGGCCGTCTCGGTGACGAGAGGCTCCGACTCTCCTTCGCTGTTGACTGCCGACACTCTGAACCTGTACTCCTTGTTGGGAGTGAGGCCAGTCACATCGCACTCTGCAAACAAACAAACATAGTATTAGGCACAGGTAGTGTCAAAAAGTCAAAATTTTCCATTTTGATAAAATTTTATTTTTATCTCTGAATTAAAGCAAAGTGATTGTGATTATCTATGCAGATCACTATATCTCCGCGACATGTAGCTAGTGTCTCTTTTATACAGGACCTGCTTGTTTCACCAATCATCATTTGTTTTCCCTCTCTTGTAAATTTTTTTTTAAACTTTTCTACGGGATGTGCGTATGTATTGTGGAATACCGAGCCTTTTCACCCTTCATGGATTTTCTGGTGACCCCTAAAATAGTAAGAAATTGTTGGAGAATGATGATTAACGAAATTCAAGTTTTTAACATTGGAAAGAATGCCAGTTCTGTATTGCGAATCCAGAAAATGACTTACTCGAAAAAACTCTTGCATTCAATGACTCGTTTAATTTGTGTACCAGCCCTTGAGGTGATTTCTTAAAAACGGCGCTCTACAAATTATCCAAGTATGATTAACATTTACTTTTTTAATTCCTGATTTCAAAAAGGATAATTTTAGTAACAGGGTGAAAAATATAATATGCTGGTTGGAATATTAAAAAAGGTTATATTTCTAAAGCACGACAGAAAACAACTGCGGTGAAGTAATACTCACTTGGCTCAGCGCTCCTGGCGCAAGGTACCCAGCAGCCAGTCTCCGTATCCAGCTTGTCCACCTGGTAGTATTCGATGGGAGTGCCTCCGTCATCCTTGGGGCGCTTCCACTTCAGCGTGCATCCTTCCTTGTGGATGTCAGACACCTGCGGAGAACACAGACAGACAATACCAATTAGATGGGACATAATGGTAAATATATTGTACTAATTAGATGTGACATCATGATAAATATTTTGTATTAATTAGATGGGACTTCATGATAAATATATTATACTAATTAGACAGGATGTCATGATAAATATATCATACTAATTAGATGGGATGTCATGATAAATATTTATAACTAACTATTTAATTTCATAGAAATATCAATTTTTGTTTTCAGTTTTCAATTCAATTCTTTGTTTCAACCATGTGACTGAAGCAGCTTTATTTTAGGATTTATTGTAAATGTAACGAAAGACAATTATCTATGCAGGTGTTGTTTATACTTTTTCTGTGGTTTAATATCTTATCCTGTTAATATCTTTTCTGCTTCTTTTCTGCGTGGAGCAAATTTGTCTTCCAGCAAGTTCATTTCAATGCTCATTACTTGCTTTATGAAGATCATTTTTTATTTATTTATTTAGAATTTACGGCACTAGTGCCATTTACATACATAAGTTTTTTTTTTTTTTTACACAGACATAGATAGTACAGTTTTTTTAAACACGAAATTGAGGAAGTTGGAAACATTTTAGGTGGGGGCTCTCGCGGACCTTATCATTAACAACTATGTTATCAGCAATATGAATATGTATTTAAAAACTAAAAATTACGACAGCACTTTTGCCACAAAATAAACGATCTTCACTAGTTTTGCTTACGTTTTAAGAAGCTTGTACAACAAGTTTACATCAATTTGGGTTGTTAAGTTCATCTCTATAACTCCGAATTAGGGAGGGCTGATGTTATTTTTATTGTATATCGATGACGTAGCAAGAAGCAGGTGAATGGGGAATACTCACGGCAAGTGGTCCCTCGGGCTTGCTTGGCTTGTCAGTGACAGTGACAATGATGGTGACCGTATCCCGGCCGCTGGAGTTGGCAGCGGTGACCTGGTACTCGCCCGTGTCGCCGCGCGTCACTGGCCTGATGGTCATCTTCGTGTTGTAGTCCACGTTGTCGATCTGGATCTGCTTGGTCGGTCTGAACACGAAAACAAATCATCATCAGTATTTCTATTGATCAAAACGAAAAGAAATTCTCTAAAACTTGTTAAGTAAGAGTGGTGCAAGTTGATCCCATGTGCCAATTACAAAAATAATAATGATAATAAATCGTTACTGTCAGGGAAATAGAACAATAATTATGTGGTAGCAATTACTATGAGCATTTGGCATTATGTCTCCCAACTTTGTAATATTTATACAAGAGAATTCAAACAGTCTGTCTGACTCAAGATGATTTGTTGACGCAACTACTGCAGGCTTTAAGTCAACAAACCTAGCAAATCCCTTTGGGTGACCTATGGCAGAGGTGTTTTGATTATCCAATAAATGGTTCCTGGGACACCATACAGTCAGGAGCAGATAGGAATCTTAATAAAAGATGTATGTATATATAAAATATGTATAAGTTAGCTCACCTCAGAGGCATCTGTTGGTACTTCCATTCAACCGACGGCGCAGGTTCTCCAGTGATGGCAGCGTCGAACTTGAGCGTAGAGCCGGCCGACAAGGTAACGTCGCGCAGATTGCGGCGATCGATCTTGGGAGCCAGGAAGCGAGGCTTGGCGATGAAGTTCTTGGAAGGCTCGGACGGCTTGGACTGACCGGCCTTGTTGAGCGCGATCACGCGGAACTGGTATTCGTTGCCCTCGATGAGACTGGATTAAGACAAATCATTAATAATCACAAAAGAATAGATTACGAATGCGATGGAATCCACGCATCAGAACACGTTTTTTTTATTATTAGATCTGCGACTTTAGCAAATTATTAGGTTGAATTACCTGGCCCAAGAACACATTGATAAATGTTGTATTAACCGCTTGAATTCGAATGACGCTAGCTCCTCGGAGCATTTTCCATTGAAATACAGGTAGAACAAGGATAGCATTCCCACCCGACGCCTGTGCTCTAAAGATTGCAATCCGTTTGTTAAGACAGGAGAAGCTATCAAGCGGACCGCCCGTTTCTGCACAGAGTCGAGGGTGTTTTTTAGGTACATCGGGGCTCCAGACCAGAGATGGCTGCCAAATTCAACCGTGGGGCGCACTTGCGATTTGTACAGGGTTAGCAGTTGTATACAATTAAAGTATCTGCGGGCCCTGTACAGTACGCCCAGTTTCTGAGAGGCCAACTTAACTCTGGCCTCGATGGAGCCCCCGTACCTGAGCTGGTCACTTAGAGTTACACCGAGCATATCAATGGAGGACCTGTTTGGAAGAATGCTACTTATTAAGAGTTAATAATGTTGACTAAAATAAGCATATTTAGTCGATTTGAACAACTGTTGTTTGTTCGTTGACGATCTGCAATCGTTGGTCGAGAACAATATTATAAAGTTTTTTATTCAATTTTAAAACAACTTTATCGACAAAATCGGGTTGTTTCATAAAAGTTAAAATGTAATATTATCATCAAATATTTATTGAACGCCATTTTGATTTAAATGCCAATTTTAAGAAGTTTCAGCTTTTGAACATATTGTGGATCAACAAAAGAGGACAACTATTATCAGCCTGTCAGCTTAATACAATTTGATAGAAAGCTGAAACGCAGCCAGAATCGGCATTTAATGGCAACCTTTCAAATATCAAAAAAACAAAATGGCGGTGAATGGCCATTTGATGACAATGTTACATTTTAATTTCTGTGAAAAAAAAATGGCCCTTATTTATTTTTAAAACATTACAAAGTTGCGACCGTTACTTTTTTTATTTTTCTGTGTCTTATTATTTTTCATAATTTCATTTACAATTATTTATTTTTTTATTCTTCTTATTATTACCTTCAAAAATATTATAAAAAGAATTATTCCAATAAAAATTAAATATTATTTTTAAAAGTGTTCAAGCCAGTGGGTTTGGCCCATAACCGGTCTTTTATAGAGATAATCTCTGTGATTTTGTGCCCAACTTAACTTTGCTGTGATTTGTACAAATGACAATTATAAATTTAGTACTCGTTGATTTGAAAGTCAAACAAGAGGCTTACCCGTTGACAGTGGCAGCTGGCTCGCCAGTGTGCGTCTCGCATGCCTTCTCCCACATGGGACTGTACTTGTCCTTCTTCTCCACGATGTAACCGGTGATAGCGGTGCCTCCGTCAGACAGCGGCGCGGCCCACTTGAGGTCCACGTGGTTTGCGGACCAATCCTCGGGGATGGGCTGTCCAGGAGTATCAGCCACGGCTGCAAGCAAACAAATATAACAAGTTAGAATAAGCAAAGAAAAGCGGTACAATTGTAGAAATGATTTGAAATTTTCATGGCCAAAAGAATTAACATAATAAGTTTTTTGGAGTATCATAATATCCATAAGTCATGCGTAGCACTTCTTCCTCTTTTAGCCAACGTTTCAGACATTATTCTATAATCTAGAGATCTAATTTATTTATCTAAGTGTTTATGAATTTAATTATCTAAGTACATTGAATAATTTTAACGGCAATTATTGAAAAAAAGGTTTGAAGCTATGATGTCAAGTAATATAGCTATTTGTCAATAGATGTCTCTGTTGTTCATTTGATTTATCAATAGAGCATTGAGTAGTAACTCCCTATTTAAGACCCATTAACCATTGGCCGAGAATTGAAATTTCAACTTGTGATCGTGCCCTTGCAACTGTACAGGGCGGTTCCAATGAGAAAGATTGATTATAATATTATTCTCTGTACCCAAAAGTTTAACAAATAACTTATACCTACATTCAAGCAAGCAACAAAAATGCTCAAACGCATGATGATACATTTTTTAATATCGTGTGCTTCTTGTAAGTATTTTTTGATCATGTATTTATGATTTTTCAACAATGTCCGAGCAAAATAAGTGTGTAAAAAAACTTGAAATATTTTAGTTTGTAAACCCATAAATAGGAAAAAAAAAAATTAAAAACAAAAAAAAAAAAAAACAAAAAAAACTGAGGTATTTTCCTCACAAAACACATTCTTGGATATATTTTTGAATGATTTTAATTGAACTAAAATTAAAATTCTGAAAACTGTCTTTACTAGATTATGTATTGATTTATTTTACTGTATGATTATAGAATTGGAAAATTTGTGTTGTGTAACATAATATTTCATTTGAAAATTTAACAAATCTGCCAACGACCAACGGTATAAACTTACTGTAAAATAAACATGGTTTTTCAAAATTTGAAATCTGACTTTACCAGATAAAATTACTATCTTTCGAAATCAATTTATGTTTTTTGTAAAAAAAAAGTCAATATGTCCAGAATTTGATTTAAAAGGGAAAAATTTCCGGTATTCTCTGGTTATACCCTCTTAAGCAAGTGAAATCATTTTACTTTTATCACATGATGACGGATACTGTAACGCTGTCCAAAACATTGGCTAAAGAAGGAGGTAGTTCAACACTTCATAATACCTTAAAAATAAATCACAACCAAGGAATCAGTTTCTTTTATTTACGATACAGAAAAAAATTTATTTCTAATTTTCAAGCTTGAGAGAAAAACAACTTAGGACCAATGCATCCTACTGTTTTATTATTATGAAAGGAATAGATTGTATAATAAATGGAATTAACCTGTTGAAACAGTGCCTTCATTTAACAGAAAGTTTCACCTATCTTCAACAAATTTTGTAGAAATTCTATCAGTTTTGAAAGGGTTTTTTTAGTTTGTGGGGGAACTTACTGAATGGATCCTTGGCGATGATGGATCCCAGGGTCTCCAGAGGTTCTGACTCTCCCTCCGAGTTCACAGCCTTCACGCGGAATTTGTACTCGTGTCCAGGAGTTAGTCCTTCCACCTGAGAAAAGCGTTAAAAAAAATCAATTCAGTATTGTTTGCAAACAACGACATCGACACAAAAAAATGTATGATGCAAAAATGCTGATCGTTTTGACAATGAGAAAATTTAGAATATGGTTCAACGTCTTATTATATGGAAGATGTAAAAAGCCCACAACAGCCATCTGGTACAATCATGGCCGCATCAGAACACATTGCAGAAGAATTTCTCCGTCAAAAGTTTCCCGGAGGTAGATATTCACAATATCTCTGACTGGTTAACTTCAGCCTCCCATTTGAACCATCAACAAATAAAGAAGATAGATTTCTAAATATGTAAAACAATAAAGTTTCTTACCCTCATCTCCGGAACATTTCCCAAAGTCTTGCCGACTGGGATCCAGGATCCAGTTTCCGGGTCGAACTTCTCCACCACGTAGCCATCGATGGGTTCTCCTCCATCGTCCTTGGGCTTGTTCCACTTCAGCGTGCATCCCTCTTTGTGGATGTCAGACACCTCCAGCGGGCCCTCTGGTTTGTCGGGCTTGGCTGGAATTTGAGTGGATAGTTAGTATCTTTGTATACAGAATTGTTTGTATGGAGAATGAACTTTACTTTGAAAGTATTTGAAAACCTTGGGGAGAAATCTCAAATGTCACAAACAGATATTGGTAAAGTAGCCGAATTACTACAAGAAACAACTATTGATGTTTGGGAGATGGTAAAAGATGCATTAAAGTTAATTTTTTTTAATCAAAGTTAAGTTTGAAGGTTAGAAAAAACGCATAAATTATTTCAATAACCCAAACTAAGAACCTAATAGCCAATTTTTAAAATTAAATTATATAGAACCCATGCAGAAGAATAGTTGGTATTTGGGGTTTTCTCCTCAAGTTCTTCAATTAATTTCATATATTGACTAACATAATCAAATACAAAGATATTAAGTAAAGGTTTTTTGCTTACATGTGACGGTGATTTCTACCTCGGCGGTGTCCTGTCCGAACTTGTTGACAGCTGTGATCTTGTAAGTTCCCGACTCCTTCCTCTTGGGATTGTCGTTGTGGTACTTGGTCATGTACGGGATGTTGATCACTGTGGACATAACATAATATTTTCACTTATTAGTCTCCTAAGAAGTATTATCATTTTTATTTATTTTTTGTTGTAATTTATTGTGTTATAATGTTGATCACTGTGGACATGGCGAAATATTATAACTTATTAGTCTCGTAAGAATTATTATCAATTTTATTTATTTTTTGTTCTAATTTATTGTGAAAAACAGTTTAAGGAGGGTCTAAAATAGACCCTTGAGGTACCCCATAATTTGTGATGGTTTTGAAGTGAACTGCACGTAAACTACGAATTGTTTTCCGTTTTACAAATTATTATGGAAGAACAAAAGCAGTCTGTATGAGAAACCAAAGTTTTAAAGTTTGTTTATTGTATGAGGTGATCTACTTTGTCAAAAGCGGTAAGTTCCATTATTGTCAGAAGTGATCTAGGTAGCCACCTGATATATAATATCTGTAAAATAGAAGTACTGACCCTTGCACGTGGACGATTGGCTGAAAGTCTTTCCGTTAAGCAGCCAATCACAGTCCGGTGGAGGTTCTCCGCTGACCTTGACGTCCAGTGCGAACGCCTCGCCTTCCTTTACCTTGATGGCGTACAGGCAGCGACGGTCGATCTTGGGTGCCACTGTTGAATCACAATCAGATCAGTATTAGTACATTTAGATATATTGAGGAAACAGGGGACATCACCAGATACCGCCAGTGGATAGGATGGCTTAAATTCGATGGTACTAATGTTCTACTTTTATTAGGGGTAGGTTCAGATACACAGCCAAAGAATCAATTATAGTTTAATTTTTATTTTTAATGAGTCAAACCTCGAATTATTTTTATTAATGAAGATAATATTATTGAAACTTAATCGAAAATCTGAAACAGAAAAATCAGAAAAAGATACGGATACATCTGGGACTCGAACCCAGGAGCTTCGGCTTTCCGGGCCACTGCGCTAACCACTGCGCCAATTTATCCCTTTCCGATTCGGTCATATTTAACTGTATCATACTTCGACTGAGAACCACCAACATTATCATCATTTTCTTAACGCATATTTTTATCGGCTACTATCTGTAAGTATGATTGCAAGATTTAACTCGAACTAAGTGCTATCTAGATAGTGTCAGGATAATTTTATCCATTTTTAATTAGTATGCGACATCTATAGACTTTTCTGCAAGTCTAGGATGAAAATTTATTTTTATTTTTAACTAAAACCTCAAATTATAATATTTTAATTAATGAAGATAATATTAGTGAAACTTAATCGAAAATCTGAAATAGAAAAAACATAATAATTGAGTTTAAATATACTTACGCTTTCTGGCCTTGCAGACCACTCCCTTGGATGCCTCGCTCGGCACACCGGGTCCGGCTGCGTTGATTGCCTTCACACGGAACTCATACTCCATCCCCTCTTCCAGATTGGGGACAGTGGCCTTGTCGTTATCATCAGGTCCAACCTGAAAGGGCAGACATCGGTCAGGTTCAAGAATTATACTAACAATGAATCTGTTTAAAAGTGAATGTAAACATATTGACAGTGTTTTGATCTTAGCTAATCAAAAAAAGATCAAAGTACGGTTGTTTAATTTAAGATCGGATCAAAATAATAATTATAATATAGATTATGCTAATTATAATAGATTATGCTCAATAATACCGGCAACTAATATTGTCAACAGAACGTCGCTTCAGTTCGTTTTTATCCAACAGACCAAAACGTAAATCGGGAGAAGTGGCACTTTAAAGTTTTTTTTACGATAAAAGCACTTACATTTTGGAGGACGTAAGTGCGTTTTGAAAACCCCTTAAATAATCTTTTACAATTTTTTTTTGAATGAATATCGTAAGAATAAAGGCTTTTTGAGAACAACTGCACACTTAACTCAATTTTACAAAAAATGGTCTGTTGGACAAAAACGAACTGGAGCGACGAGAAGTCTCTGTGGTTCCATTTAATTTTCAATATTATGTAGTAGGTTCCTATTTTACCATAGTAACCATTTTCCTTCATTTAATAGAGTGATATCCGAAGATTCCTATTTTATCATCTCAATTATTCTTCTGTTGTTTTTATTAGACTGAATTTTTTCTCTTCAAATTTGCAAAGTCATCGATCAACAGCTTGTGACTAAAGCGTTCTACTGTTTTTTAATATAAAAAAATAATAAATAAGTTGGTTCTTTGTAAAGGAATGTTAAAATTTTCGGCGTATCTTAGTAGACATTGATTACGATTTTGGCAAGGAGAAAAGACTCTACATTACATAGTGATTTATAATTTTAAAAATAAATTTGATGTCATTTTGATTCATACTAGATGTCAATACATCTAGTTTCATTATCAGCAGTTTCGCTATTACAGGAACCTAACCCAATAAAAAAAATAGGTTTAACAGCAAATGAAATAAGATTTTTGCGCTCACCTCAGCGGCCTTTATCCATTTGCCAGTTCCCTTCTCTCGTTTCTCGATGACGTAGCCAGTGATGGGGGAGCCTCCGTCGTTAACAGGCTTGGCCCACTTGAGGTCCACGCGGTCCTTGTCCCAGTCCACAATGTCTGGTACTCCAGGTGCTCCGGGTTCGTCTGGAATACACAACACATTGATTGATAAGGGGCTCTATGTTGGTTGATTGGGTTGTTATTAGAATAGATTGACAGTTGAGAAACCAGGAATCTCGTAGAGAGAGCTAATAAACCTCGTCATCGCAGGAGACACATTCAGATATCGACAGATCAAATAATGGATATGGTATACGACAATTATCGCGATTATTTTTGGGGTATTATGTCGTGTTTTGCGCTATCTCCTTCTTTAGCCAAAATTTCGGAGAATGTTACAGCATCCAGCATTAGGGCAGATGTGTAATTACTACATACATATTACTTACACATCTCAAACTGAATTTCAAGGGAGAATATTTGATGATATGATATTTTTCTGTCTTGGCCTGAGGATTTAATAAAAATTATCACCCACAATCGTTGGATGGACAGTAGCGAATAAATAAGAAAGACTCAACTGTTTAACGAATTTGCATTGACCATCGACATTTTCAATATCACTTACAGACAGTTCAGCAACTATCTTTTGACACATGTCACAAAATAGTAAAATAGCCCCTATGCCTCTTTAATTTGTAATCTTCTCCGTCATATATTAGTCTATAATTGTTTTACCGAGAACATGAAAAATAAATATACTGAAAACGATGGAACAAACAAGGCAACAGTTGTCAGATTTAACCACAGTTCAATCAGAAAAGTTTTGAGAGTCAGGTCAAAGCAGGGTAATAACTAATGACTGTTAACTCACCGAATGGATTCTTTGCGATGATAGCATGGTCGCAATCCAGAGGTTCCGACACTCCCTCGTTGTTAACAGCGGATACCCTGAACTTGTACTCCTGTCCGGGCACCAGACTGGCGATCTCTGCCTTGGGATCCTTCACCTTGGCTGCCGGCAGCCATCTGCCTGTCTCTGTGTCCATCTTCTCCACCAGGTAGTGGTCCAATGGAGCACCACCATCGTCTAGCGGTGGGTTCCACTTGAGCGTGCATCCCTCTTTGTGAATGTCGCTTATCTAGAAGAAGAAGAACAGGAACAATTAACAAAAAATTAAACTATTCTAGCCAAAGACATGGTACTTGTGTAGGTATATGCACTAACATGCAATATACCATTGCACAACCTGATTGACCCAAAGGCATATTAATTTTATTGCCCCTGTTGACGCAACTATACGCATTGCCCTTTAACATATGTTCCCGCATTCCTTCACCCAACTGCTATCCGTTTACCTGTCCCTATCTGACAGTGTGTAGCCAATACATAATGTCAGATAGGGACTAAGTAGAAAAGTAAGACTTTGGGTAGGTCGCGGGTAAAATTATCGACGGGGACAAATAAATTTAGCTTTCACAATTAATTAATTTTGAATAATAAATACTACGTTCCAGAGTGGAAGATACTCTCAGTTTTGCCCTGGTCAGACCACCATTCAGAATAGAAAAGTTGCTTTTAATGGCTTTAGCCTTGTTTTCTGAATGGGTCTGAAGGCCAGGTACCATCCCTCCTTCCTCTTACTCAACTCCTTCCCCTTCTCACTACTTTTAGCCTCACAATACACCCCAATTGGGGATGCCATAGTCTCACTGGATCCAAAAGGGAGCAGTTAGGACTCATGTGCGGTATTCACGCTCCCACGTGTATTTTTTGTAGTTTTATTTCATAACCCTATATTTTCTAACTGTTCCAATGTCTGGCCCGATAAAGGAAGGAATCGAATAAAATATGTGATTGACACAGCAAAAAGTGCCCTTTATTTAATACTACTGATTAAAGACTATCTGACTGTGAATAAAAACATGGACAGGCACCAAAAGGAGATTGAAAGTTGATTCAACATACCTTGAGAGGTCCCTCTGGTTTTCCAGGAACGTCCAGCACGATAATCTCAATCGTTGCCTCGTCCTTTCCAGAAGTGTTCTCAGCCTTCAGGACATAAGTTCCAGTGTGCTTCCTGGAAGCCAGCGGCATGGACAGCTTGGTCTTGTAGTCTTCAGTGTCGATGTTGCGGTCATCCGTGGGCTCCACGCGAGCCTTGTTCTGGAACCTGGAAAATAAAGCAGTTTTAGTTAAAGCAACTGTATGCATCTCCCTCTAAACCAACCTGTTAACCAAAAACCTGTCCCTATCTGACAGTGTGTGGCCAATACATGTGTGTGACATTTGTAACAATAAATCATGGTACAATCAGTCTATTAATGAAGCCTGTGCAATGAACAACAAACTAATCTCTCAGTGTAATTTTTTTTGATTCAATTAAAAAAATTGATTGATTGATTCAATTAAAAAATCTGGGCAGTGATCATCTGGTCCTCTCTCTGTGTATATAATTTCGAATCTCTTATGTGTGATTGTGCAGTAAATACCAATAGTATCCCTAAGCGCCTCCGCCCACTGAGGCAACTGAAAACTCTCAACTGCCAACTGTCTTTGTATGACAATGTGATGGCCCGCACACTTCACAATCACACAAAACCCCATTGTCAATACTAACGCAAGCGGCGACTTGCGACTTGCACTGCTGATTGCCCTGGCCGGCCGTTGATAGTTGCCAGCTGTCAGCTGATTGTTCTTCGTCTATGGTTAAACAAGCTTTTTGACCAATCAAGACAGAGAAAACAGCCGGTTTTAGTTGGTTTTCAGTTTCCTCGTCAGCGGAGCGCCTAAAGGCCATAAGAACGATTCTTGTCAACAAGAATATCATAAGACAAAGGGTAAGTCGGTCTTTTACAATAACTCACATAGTTGTGTCAACTTGAAAGGTATTTAAAATTATATTGATTACAGTCCACAAATTGATTTACATAGAATATTGCGACTACGGTAGGATTCTGGAAATTAAAGACAGAGAGATCTAATTTGTGTTTTGTAATTGATGAAAACCTTGGAAAATTTTGGGAGATATCCTTCACAGACAACAAACAACCGTAGAGTATTTTTGGAAGATATATGTCCTTGCCTGACACGTTCGCATTAAAGTTGTGCTAACTATTTGTATTACGGTGAGAAATATGATTTAAACAGTGTAAAAAAGAGAAAACACCGTGCTTTCAGTTTCAGGGAGAATTTGGGACTCTTTTGAGGTATTCACATAAAAAACAAAGGACCGAAGAACCGGAGTTCTTCGGAAGCCTGTTTTTGCGTCTGTACTCACCAGGTCTTGGTCGGCGGCGGTTCTCCGCTGACCTTGATGTCCAGACGGATGAGCTGACCAGCCTTGACGGTGACGTCACGCATGTTGGTGCGGTCAATCTTGGGCGCGGCTGCAATATAACATGAAAAAAAACATCAGTGAAAAAAATACATCCCTTAAAATTGTGCTTATTTAGAATTAAAAACAATTTGAAAACATACGAAAATGTGGGAAATTCAGCAGTTTATAAATTTTTTAAATGTTATTTTTTTTCTAGACTTATGAAATTTTTCTCTTTAAATATTCAATTTCGCGCTGTGAACCATTTAACTGGACAAAAAATACCTCTGCCATAGGTCACTTTGATTCATTACGTTTGGTGATTTAGCAGGGATGCCCGGTTCATGGGGTGAAGTTTATCCAGATCTTGGCGGTGGATGTGATCACCTACTGCATGGCGGGCTGGATCGAGAGAGACTGGTTAAAGGAGGTCTTTTGACCTCTCCAGCCGAACTCTCTCAGCCCATCGCCTTGCACCGCAGTTGGAGGGATGGATTCATACGTCTATCACTCTTGTTTCCTTCTCAGAACTTCATTTCTTTCCCTTCCATTAACCACTGGAGCGACAGAGCAATTAAAATATTTTTTTTCGGATTGCTAAAGGAAATTTTTTTGCCCACATTAAAAAAATCATACCTACGAATTTTAATATGGAGACATACAAACTGATTCGAGTTCTATGTAGCTAATGATTTCCCCTATGTTTTGTCGATTTATAAAAAATATATAATTAAATCTTTAACCTTTTTAAAGAATCTAGAGAGTATTTATGTTGTTATAATAAAAAATAAAAAAAAATTAAATTTGCCACATTTTGGCAACAAAGCAATCCAAGGTTTTGGAAATAGTGCCATAATGTGGCAAAAAGCGCTTGAGTGGATAAAGGAACCTCCATACTACACAAAGAATCCCCTAACATAACAGAGGCCTCGAGGGAAATTATATTCCTCAGGACCTCTTCAGAGCTAAGTTTTAAAAAAAGAGGTTATTTTTTCTATTAATATCCTTTGTCTTAGAACTTACCGAAGCGGTCCTTAGCCAGAAGGCTCTCGGATGCTGTTGAAGGCTTGGAGGGTCCAGCCTTGTTGACAGCCTTCACCCTGAACTGGTAAGTCTTTCCCTCCACCAGATCTGGTACCTTGGCCTCGCACTTGGGTCCAGATACCTGGAACACACAAAAGGCAGTAATTAATGATCAGGTGATGTGGACTAGAGTTTTAATCTGATTTTTGAACTGTATATTGAAAATCCACAGTAAGGAAAACTGTTTTTTGGTATCAGATATGTTTTAAAGGTTTGACATCAAGCTTTTAGGTAGATTCAGACTGGACGACGTACGTACGCATCGCTACGCCAAACACTGCTTAGCAACCCATACATTTTCTATGAAAATGGCCACAGACATCGCACGTCGCGATGCGTGTAGCCAATGTGATTCTAAAACATAAATTTTCACTGAAAATCTACGGTTGCTAAGTAGCCCAGATATTGTTAGGCGTATCGATGCATACGTACGTCGACCCAGTCTGAATCTACCATTAATTCTTCACAGGTGGTCATGATCAGCCATACTCGCTGTGGTTCATAAATCATTTGTATAAACACACCTTTGTACTTATTATTTCATCCCACTCGGTCAGCTGTTCCATTTAAGATTTGAAACGTGGTGGCCATTTTGTTATCCGAACACATGCATGCAAAAGTGAAGCTACAAGTACATTGAACAATTTTTGTAACAAATTCTTCAAAATCTCTCTCCAACCAATTCACGTGGTATTCCGTAAGGGAGAGAGAACCAAAAACCTTTACAACTGGAGTGTGTCTGTTTTTTTTTTCTCTAAGGTTCAATCAATCATCAGATTCGATAGCTTTTTCAGTTTTTCCCATTAAACTACGTACGTTAAAACAAATTAATACATTGTTATCACCTGATTCCATTGGCATAACGAGTCTATGGATTACAATCGTTCCATTAAAGTAGGGAAATCTAACAGACAGATTGTCGTGAGTTGAAAGAGAAGATGTTTGTTACTTACCTCTGCTGCCTTCACCCACTTGCCCGTGTCGCGGTCTTTCTTCTCCACGATGTAACCGGTGATGGGGGAGCCACCGTCGTTGGCGGGCTTCTCCCACTTGAGCTCTGCATGGTTCTTGGACCAGTCCTTGAACTCAGGTTTGCCGGGCGCGTCGGGCTCGTCTGTAATCAATCAAACACACAGTTATTTACTCATCCTCAAATACAAAAGTGTAAACAAAAACCCTCAAAACCTAATGCTCTGTTTGTAACGGGATTCAAAAAGCTTCCGGCTTTTATTCTAACAAAAAAACAAATGATCAGCAAAAGTCAAATACTCCTGTCAGATTCTACGATTACGATTATTGCATCGAACTAAAATAATCATCTTGTGATTGGAGACTAAGGTCTATAGCTGATGTTTAGCAGAATTAATTAAAAATGTCGATGAGGCATTTATCAATACTTGGTATATTAGTGGTTGCATAGACTTGGTATAGACCGGTTAGTGGTTGAGTGGGCATCGCGTTTGGGTCCCTCCCAGGCGTTCCGTGTTCGATTCCTCGACTGGCTAAGTCCTCCATTATAACACAAGCAATATCTTCCACTTGGTGTAGTGGTAGTAGGAGATTTTCAAATGTTGTTGGGTTATTCGTAACCCGGGAATGTTTATCTTTCTTTTTTTAATTAGGATAAAAAATATGGAGTGACAGAGGTATAACAAAGACATAAACATTTGGAGCCAAAACCAAAAAAGTCGATAGACTCCTTTAAAATGTGATGCTGAAGAAAAATGCTCAGGATTCAATGGACATCCAGGTACATTTGCTTTATACCAGATACTTTTAAAAGCATTGTAGCAGGAATACAAATATTTGGTAAGATGATATCAAAAGAGAGTCCTTTATTAAAAAGCCAGCAGGAAGAATGATTGTTAATGGGAGATCCAAACATAGAAAGATGGTTTGAAGGTCAACACTGCTTAGACCAAAGAGACCAATAGGAATTGATAATACTTTCCAACGGTTTTAGCGTCTAAAATGATGAAGACTTGGACTATTTCATGTTGCAACGGAAGGAGCATAATTGATAAAGTGGTATAGGATCTTACCGAAGGGATTCTTGGCCGTGGTGGCGCTCTCCGTCACCAGCGGTTCAGACTCGCCCTCTGAGTTGACGGCCTTGACGCGGAACATGTAGTCCTTGCCCTCGTTGAGGCCGGTCACGTCGCATTCAGGTTCCTTGGTGGTGCAGACGGGCACCCAGCGGCCGGACTCGACGTCCATTCGCTCCACAACGTAGCCTTCTAGCGGCTCACCACCGTCATCCTCGGGCTTGTCCCACTTCAGCTTGCAACCGTCCGCCTTCACGTCGGATACCTACAAAACAAACGATAAGTGACACATTAAATTTTACTGTACCAAATGTAATCCCATCAGAATTCATGTCTGCGTAGCATCAATGACAAGACACAGATAAATATAGCTAAATAATGCCCTGGTGTAAGTGGTCTATTGGCAAATGATGGAATATATAAACTCACTGAAATACCAGAATAGGAAGGCCTAAAAACTGAAGAACAAAGCTTCGTTCAGACACTTCACACAACGCATGTGAGCCGTTTGCAACTGGCAAATAAAAAAATTTGCCGTGAACAGGATAAAATAAAGTGTATGAAATCTATTGCGACCATAAAAATGGATCCGAGCCTTTCCATCTATGTTCAAGTATTTATTAACTTGCTGGTTGCTAGTTCGGAATGGCTAACGTGCGTTGACTGCACGGCTAATGATGGGACCTAATCTCACGCATTTTTAGAGAAGATTTGATAGCATTTTACGAAAGTAGGATAGTCACAGAAAATGTAATCTCTGTAAGGTTCTTAATTTAAGGTCACAATGATGATATGTGTTAAATTCAGGGAGTACAGAGCACTTAAATTTTTTGTAAAATTGAATAAGATATGAAAAATATTTTTCAGAAGATGCTGCTGTGTGGAGGGTCTGATTGAGGAGAGGAAGGAGTGAACATGGATCTTAAAGAGACCCATGTTGTAGGAGTGAAGAAACACAGAGGATGTCAAAAATCGTTCCACAGCCAAGCTGTTGAATTCAAGAACGAGTTGTAGAAACCGTTCTCATGTCTGTGACAAATGTGTTTCCCGACTTTGCACTGGTGCCGAAGAGATCAATGATGCTAGTACCTCGGAGAATCTTTTATTGAAATATCGATTGAATAATAATAGCATTCCCGCAATAGATTGCAATCCGTTTGTTAATATAGGGGAATCTGTCAAATGGACCAACCGTTTCTGCATTTTAGCAACTGTAGTGTATCTAAAAGCTTCCGGCTTGTAGACATAGATGGCAGTGCTAAGAGCTGTCCTCAGATTCCGCTAGATGGCAGGTAGGTTAGTACCTGTGGGAACCAAGAGAGGGTCAAACAACTCTGAGAGAGGGTTCACTGGTACACACGGTTTAGATTCCATTTAGCCAGCTTCCAGTTAGGTCGACTGATGAGATCTATATTGTAAACCGCGAAGTGTATAATAAACGCAGATAATAACATAAAGTATCTATTATTCCAAGAAGTAATCTCCATCCAAAGTATTGGAGAATCTGTTAGTGTCTGTAATAAATAACAGAACGCTACAGCAACAGAGACAAGTATTTTAGGATTCCAGACCAGAGTTAGCTGCCAAATTCAGCAGTGTGTCACATTTTCAATTCGTACATAGTCAAAATTGTGAACTATTATTGTACTATTTACCTTCAAAGGTCCCTTAGGCTTGGACGGCGCTCCGATGACAGTGATGTCAACTTCCACTGAATCAGTGCCGGAGTCGTTCTTGGCAGTGACGATGTAGATTCCGGTATCAGCCCTCTTCATCTTGATGTAAACGAAGGAGGTCTTGTAGTCCTCGTTGTTGATCTTCAGGCTCTCCGTGGAGACGAGCTCCTTGCCCTTCAGGGTCCACGTGACCACCGGAGCGGGCTCTCCCTTGACGTCGGCATCCATGCGGAGGGTCTCGCCGGAGCGAACAGTCTTCTTTTGCAGATTCTTGCGGTCAATCTTGGGAGCGACTGTAATAAGAATAATAAAAAACATTGTATTTTATGGCTATAAGATTCACAAAGTATTTATTTATTTATTAAAAGAATTTTATACATAGTGTAGATATTGTGTTATTTCGTCCACAAGTCAATTAGAAATAATTGATTGACAAATAAAAGTGTGTACTCCAAAGTTGAACCACTTTTGATTGAACATCAAAATGGATTTAGACGTGGCAAATCAACCTCTACAAATTTAATGGCACATATTTACAGATATATCTTTTGAAACTATCTGAATAGAAGGTAACAATTTATTAATATCCTATATTCTTTTTACAACTCCGACGCATATCCCACAAACTACTGGAGTTTCACAGGGATCCAATTTAGGTCCCTTGTTATTTTTTTTATTTTATGTAACTCTTTTTTGACAATTTCTGTCGCTCGTGTTGCCTGTATAAGTATGTTAACTACATACATTTTTTTGTTATTTCTTATCAGGTTTGCAATGCATTGGTTAAATAACTGTTATCGCAACACAAAATATTAAAAAAAACATTTTTTTAAAACAAAAGACCACAAAGAGACCATGAGAAAAATCATTTTTCTAGGTTCATCTTTGAAGATGCTGTGTAGGTGATTTTTAATTAGAAGAAAATAAATTTTTGCTGGTGTAACTGGTACATTATCAATTTACAGACTATACCGGAGTATACAAATGAATGTTTTGAGAAATCCATTAAAGTAAATTCATTGGTAAAGATACATTGTTGGACTAAGGGAGTTCTAAATAGTAGCATTTTAAGAAAAGTAGGTACTCACGGAATCTCGGCTTGCAGACCACAGACTTGGAGTGGTCAGAGGGCTCAGAGGGTCCAGCCTTGTTGACTGCGATGACCCTGAACTCGTACTCGTGACCTTCTTCCACGTCGGTGACCTTTCCGCAAGGCCTCTCACCCTGGGTCTTGAGGGCGTCCGTCCATGACCTAAAAATAACACATAAAGGTCAATGACTACAACTTTAACCATTAACATATACTAGAGGGTACTCCACAATAGGATTTCAACTATCAGCCTAACAACATATTTTAAGATAATTTTAAGTCCATTTAAATAAAATATGAATTCCAGGAAGGCAATGAAGAAACAAGATGAATAATATCACAGAAAGGTGGAAAAGAACCCAAAGGTTGTAGTGCCGCTGAGGATTAATGTGGATGAAAAATGGAATGAATGGAGAAAAAAGAGTTTTATGGTGTTCCAACTCTTCATCCTGGGGGGTATTGTTTGATGATAAGTGTTGTAACTCTGGGTTGTCTTACAAACTCTATAATAACTCCAGGGTCAACAAGATACTTTGGACTTCCATTGAAATCAGCTCGGCTTGTTTAGAAGGAATTCTGGGCCTCGACCTTGAGGTTGCAACCGTATTTACCTATGTCTCAATCCCTGCTTTATCGACAGCTTTATTTGTTATCACTGCCATCTATGAATAACCTCTTAAACTAATATCAAGAATATCATAATAAGTTAGGTTTGTTTTGTGTGCCTACCTTCCTCCCTTCTCCCTCTTCTGGATGATGTATCCGGTAATCGGAGCTCCACCGTCGCTCTTGGGTGCGGCCCATTCGAGGTCCACAAAGTCCTTGTCCCAGTTCTTGAGTTCTGGACGGCCGGGCTGTCCGGGTTCGTCTGTAAGTAAAATAAAACATTATTAACACCATCTGAACAATACAAATTTTTTATGCCCGTACCGACTTATTAAACTACCGTCTGAGAATTATTTAAAATAAATCTCTGTAATGAAGGTAATTTCAATTACCTTCAAGATTATGATGGATTGCCAATTTTCAACCCTTTGCTTTGGATTGAATGGTTCTCAAAGTGCTGGAAAAACATAAAATACATTGAGCATGCCTAATAAGGAAGTTGAGTCGTTTTTTTAATTTTTTTTAATCAATACATGCTAATTTAAATACTAGTATTTTTTTTTTTAAGGTTCGTTTTCATAATTAAATTAATTCTACAAGTTTGAATTTTATTAAATCCATCGAAAACGCCTGCGGAGAGTATAATACCATGCGGGAGAGTTTGTGACGTCATCTGGTCCCTTGATTGTGTGAAATATAAGGTAAAATATTTACAAATACTGGTATAAGTTTGCATGTCATCTACATGAACATATTTTTTATAAGTCAAAAAATATTTTTCACTCAACTTCCCTATTACGGAGGCAATTGAAATCCACAAATACTCCATCAATATTATTAATAAAATTCTTGGTAGCCGGTACATGACGGATTGAATCGGGTCATTTTAGAATTTAATCATTTTACATAACGTAAGGTGTATTAGCGACACGTTCCAGAGTGGATGATACTCTTAGTACCGCCCTGTAAGTCTACCATTCAGAATTGAAAAGTCGGTTGAAATGGCTTTAGCTATGTTTGGTGACTAGATCTGAACAGCCAGGTACTTCCCACCATCCTCTTTCCCGTCTCCTTTACCTCCCCACTTCTTTCAGCCTCACGGCATACCCTAATTGGAGATGCCATAGTCTCACAGGCTCCAGGCGGTTGGGAGCAGTTGGGATTCTTGTGAGGCAATCACATAAAAAAAGAGGAAAAAGTGGAGATTATTCATGATATTAGATTGTATTGGCTCACCGAATGGATTCTTGGCGGTGATGGCCTTCTCAGTCTCCAGCTCTTCGGATTCTCCTTCCTTGTTGACTGCCTTCACACGGAACTTGTATTGCTTGCCTTCCTGTAGGCCTGATACTGTGGCCTGGAAATATCGGAAAATAGTACATCGTTATTGTTTTGAATTGAAACACCTGATAAAGTATTGAGACTGGTAATGTGACTTTGATGTGGCAACACTGATGGCTTTCCATTTGGGGGGGGAAAAGATTATAAGTCCGTTTTTTTTTTAACTTTAAACTTTTGAACAAATTGTGATTAGCAGAAGAGAACAACTATCATGTTGTTAATCTTGTCAGCTTATTACAATTTGATAGAAAGCTAAAACACACAACTGTAGAATCGGTGTTTAACGGAGACATTGCAAAAGTTTAAAAAAAAAACAAAATAACGCAGAATGGCCAATTGATGACAATGTTACATTTAAATTTCTGCGAAACATCTGAGCATTATTCTTGTAGCCCTCATTAAAGATGGTTTTTTTCACAAAATTTAATAAATTCATCAAATTTATAAGTTAAAATTCAAGTTCTGTGAAGGTTCTATTCGAGTTCGGTTTTTTTTTTTTTTAAAGAAAGACAAACATTCCCAGGTTACGAATAACCCAACAACATTTGAAAATCTCCTACTACCACCACACTAAGCGGAAGATGTTGCTTGTGTTGTGATGGAGGACTTAGCCAGCCGAGGAATCAAACACGGAACGCCTGGGTGGGACCCAAACGTGATGCCCACTCAACCACTGACAGGTAATTATTTTAGTAATTTAAATCAACTGAACCATAATGATATAATAACAGAACATGAATATAACTTTTACAGAATATGAAAATTAGTGTCAAAATTTCAACATTTTATCAAATTTCCAAGTTAACTTTAAATATGTGAATGTTTTATTCAAATTATGTTATTAGGTCAGTTATGTGATGCATCTTGCCTACAATGATATAATATCAGAACTTTAATTAAAACCTTTACAGAACTTAAAAATTAACCTTGTAATTCGATAAATTTTTCAAATTCTATAAAACAACTGGCCCCTTAGTCTCCTGGCTATTTTACTATTCCGAATTTTGAATTTTATTCCAAAAAGGACAGACAGAACAAAATGATTGACAAATGAATGATTAGTTTTGTCCTTACCTTGGGTTCCTTGCTGGTTCCGCAGGGCACCCAGGTGCCTGTGAGCGGGTCCATCTTCTCGATCTCGTAGTACTCGATGGGACAGCCTCCATCATCTTCTGGCTTCTTCCATGCCAGCGTGCAGCCGTTCTTGGTGACATCGGCCACCTCCAGCGGGCCCTTTGGCTTGGAGGGTTTGCCTGCAAACAGATTATTGTTTAGATCGAGCAACAGCAAGGGAGAGTGTACAGCAGCTGAACAAGGGTTTCTATAAAAATTATTGAAGTCATAGGTCACTCCAGTGGTTCGCTAAGTTTGGTGACTAAGTTTAGTGAGGTTTACCCGGCTCTTGGCGGCGTATCCCTCTGCACATCAACTGCTGGTAGGCAAATCAAGAGAGACTGGTTGAGGGAGACCTTTTTACCTCTCCAGCAGGACTCTCTTGGAATATCGTCTCGCACCACAGTGGGAGGGATAGATTAATATGACCGCCAGATTATTACCCACCCCTCATACCTTTTTCCTTCCCAGAACTTCCTCTCCTTCATTTCCTAAAAAGACCATTTAGACAGCATCCCCAAACATGGCATTAGCCCTGAGACGAATTAAATTCTCAGATGAATTAATTTCTGTGTAGAGCCTAATGTAAAAAAAATCCCTAACTTGGAGAAAATCAAATGCCCATCGCCTGCCGCTGCCGCTATCTTTCATACTATTTTGCTAGTGCAGTATTTCAAACACTAATAATAGTATGGAAAATACAGACGAGCGGCGATCGCGTCGCTTCAATGTAACTCCATGGAAGAACGGCGATAGTCACTGACAAAGTGGAAGGCATAAAAAGCAGAGGAAGATCACCAACTCCGAGGAGTGGAGGAACCTTGTCCACCATGGACATTGGAGTAGGGATCAAGATCCCCAGCAATGAGGAACCGACTTAAGAAGACATCATACAAATATGTTCTGCTTTGGACTGAACAGTCATTTAACTCCGCATCTTTCCACCATGGAAATTGGAGTGCAGCAATGAGAAACTGACTTAAGAAAAAGTTTCACTGGCTCCAGACGGTTGGGAGCAGTTGGGGATCTTGTGTGGTACTCAGATAAAAAATAATAATAAAATGATCCGACTCACCAACAACGATGATCTCAACTTCCGCCTCATCCTCTCCCACCTCGTTCTTGGCCTTGATCTTGTATGTGCCGGAGTTGACTCGCTTGGCCCTCATGATGAGCAGCTTTGTGTTGTAGTCGATGTTGTCCACGCGGACGAGGTCGTCGGAGACCAGCTCGACGCCCTTGAAGGCCCAGATCACCACCGGTGGGGGCTCTCCGATGATCTTCACATCCAGTGTCAGCGGGAGGCCAGCCTTCACTGTGATCTGCTTGAGATTGGTGCGATCGATGTGTGGTTTCACTGGAAAACAAAATAAGGAAAATTAATGCAAAGAATTACTTGCATTTTCTATGAATAAAAGGGTTATCCTAGGTTAACCAAAGACCGCTTTCTAGGCCCCTGGGTAATCATTATAGGTTCTCAAAAGATTTACCTTATTTCCCTATATATATCTGGTGGTTATCCTAGATTATGAAAGATTATCATCTAAAACTAACTAACTAACCATCACGCCGTTTACCAGGGGTAAGCAGAGAGGACGGACTGCCAAACAACTCGCTCTTGGCATACACTTCTTGCTTCATTCACATTCATACATGCTCTTCTATTATTCTGACTCTTGACATGGCCCGACTCAAGTATCTGATTCACTTGATCGTGCTATGTCTTCCTCGGGCGTCCTCGACTTCTTCTACCATTCACATTTGCGTCATACATTCTCTTGACACTCCTTTCTTCATTCATTCGCTCTACATGTCCACACCATCTAAGCGTCCCTTTCTTAATCTTACTTATTACGCTCACATCGGCCTTGCATTCTTTTCGGATCTCCAGATTCCTCACACGATCATACATGGTTTTACCACACATTCGCCTCGAGGATCTCATTTTTACAGCATTCAGTCTAATTTCTGCCATACATCAGGGTAGGTACCAGCACTCCATTGTGGACTGCTAGCTTCGCTTCTTTGTACAGATTTTTGTTGGCGCCAACGGCGTTCAGTCCACCATTAATGGAGTTACCTGCATTTACCCTTCTTTCAATATCCCTATCAGCCTTCCACTTCCCAAATACACAAACTCATCCATCTGCTCCAAGTATTCATCATTCACAACTATATTGCACACTGTTTTCGTAATCTCTCTTTCAAAGACGATGACTTTAGACTTACTTACATTCATCATGAACTCATTCTTCATACATACTTGGTTCATTGGTTCATCCTAGACACGAGAGACTGTAGATCTTCCATACTGTTAGAAATCAGCACCGCATCATCAGCGTTATCATCAATACCCCAAATCCCCCATCAAGGCATCTTACTTAAACCTGGCTCAAATTTCTTCAGACTGATTCGCAGATGGTTTGAAAACTTGGCAATCATGTTGAGCATTCATTTCTCTGTCCCCAGTGGTTATCTCCGCCACCGACAGCATAGACTGTTCTATCTCCCAGCCTGCAGGACTAACTTGCCAACGGTCAAGCCGGTGGGGAGAGCAATCTTGCTGTTGAACGAGAATTAATTCGGATATAGACATATTTAACATCAGTGAAGCTGCCTTTAAAAGGCAAGCTCTATTGAAGCTAGAATATTGATATACTTTAAATATATGAAGTGTGTAAAACAAAGGCTGTACCAATTTTAATATGAGTTAATTAAGGTGATTAATGTTCTTAATGTTGAGTTGTGTGAAACCGCTACAAGGCAGCAATCTCCATTTCGGGGAGATTGCAATGTTTGCTTTTGAAATGACCTGGAGATTACTATCTTTGCTTTTAAGTTCAATATTACATTCAAATATTGTATATACGTGTATTCCATACAATATTTGTATGTAATATTGTACTTAAATGCAAAAATAGCAATCTCCAGGTCACTTCAAAATCAAACATAGCAATCTGGCCGAAATGGAGAGTGCTGCCTTTGCTTTTATACACCTCATACATTTGATGTACTATATTTTAAAAATGCTCTAAAATATACAATTTTGTCATGTTTCTAAAACAATTAATACCCCCGGTTAACCTAAATCCCCCTTGTAGTAATCTTACTTAACTCTGGGTCATTATACATATATGTTACAAAAGGGTGTTCTTTGTTACTGTTACACTTGGTTGTCCTAGGTTACCCTAGGTTGTCCTAGGTTTTCAGAAACCGTCCCAGGATTCAATCTTCCTTCTGGCTTGCTACGGAGGAACATCAGAATATGGTCTGTCACTCACGGTATCTAGCCTTAGCGGTGTGCCAGTTGGTCTGCTCCGAAGGCTCAGATGGTCCGGCCTTGTTGACGGCTCTGACCCTGAACTGATATTGGTTTCCTTCCTCCAGTTTGGGCACGGTTCCGTGACATTGTGGTCCAACTTCAACGGCCTGAGAAGAAAATGTTCAAAGTTAATAAAGGCTCTTTGGAGGGTGATTGCGAGCGACGTGGTGATGAGAAGGAAATGTTCAAAGTTAATAAAGGCTGTTTGGGGGGTGATTGCGAGCGACGTGGTGATGAGGAGGAAATGAGTCGGGTTGCGTGTTCACATCTCGTCGGGGTCACCACTTTGGAACACTTAGAGCGTGACAATCCAAAAACCCAATAATTTAAACTCTAAACCAGGCATGCCCAACCAAGATTTTTTGCGGCCCAAAATAAAGTTTTCAGCTTTCTTTGTTTTGCATTTTGGTATTCATACAAAATAAAAATAAAATCATTCTAGCGAATTTATCACATTTATGGTATGTTTTGTGAAATTAGAAGTTTTTAGTTATTAGACCCCGGACTCTCGATGGGGGTTTGGTTAATTGCTTGAAAAGTGCCAGGCGCATGGCCACACTAGGAATATATTTTTACAATCAATTCCAACAGGTATATTTTTTCCACACATTTCTCAGAAGATCAAAGCTTTCCGTAAACTTGTACAAAACAATATGGTTATACGCAGTCCAATGCAAATGATTAATAGTCTTAACTTCACAAATGTTATATTTTACTGGTGAAAGAGGCCGTTAGTGCATTTCTCTGCCGTTCATCACTCTCTTCTTAGTTCTGTTGAAATGAAAAGAACTTGTGGTATAATAATGTCCGTATTTTGAAAATGACCCACCACTGGAGTGACACAGAGAATTATAAAAAATTGCCTTGAGAATTACTTATTACTTTTGAAAATTAATTTTGAAAATTTCCTGCCCACATTAAAAAAATCATTACTCCACATCTGTGTATGTTAACATATAAACAATTATAGTGCTACACAGTTAATGAATTCACCTACGTTTTACGAACTATCCTATATTTTTAAAATTAATAGAAAAATTATAAAAAAATCTAAACTTTAATTTAAACTTAATGAATGTGCAAAATTTGTGCTTTAGTCTTTATTGATTTGAAATTGATATTTTTAATATCTATATTGAATATTGTTGTACGTTTTTATATTCTCTATAGCCTGTTTGATAACCACAGATGCAAATATATAAATACAAAACCAATTTTTTATATGTGTACATCAAATCAAAAGTTTGGTTTGAAAATTATTTTGAAGTTCATTTATAGAACTGAAGCTTTCCAACAGCCAAAATTCATTCTAGAAGAAGTAAAAGACAATCGATAAGACCAAAGACATAAAGTCTGTTTTATCAACTATTTGATAGAATAAATTGCGTGCCATGAAAATGTTTCAAACAATTACAATAAATGTTTAACGAATGGTAGGAAAATGTGGTCCAATTTTGAACCGATATCAATCGCAGAAAAATAAAAGCGGTCCAAATTTGTACCTAAATCGCTTCAATAGTAAATATGAATATCTAAAAGTAATAAATGTTAAAAATATCTCTTCAAATTTGACACATTTTGGGCAGCGAACGCTCAAGGGTGTTTGCATCAGATTGTCCAAAATGTCGCCGAAAACGCTCCAGTAGCTAAAATTTTATTTTGGACATCTCAAAATTTATGCATGTGGGCTGGTAACGTTTGCGGGAACGGGTAGGATAAAATGTTATTAAATTTGTGAAATTGACCGTTGTTAAAAAACCATGTTACCTTGACAAACTGCCCGCTGAACTTGTCCATCATCTCGATGATGTATCCGGTGATGGGTGCACCGTTGTCCCTGATGGGCGGCTCCCACTTCAACTTGACCATGTGCTCGTCCCAGTCCACGATGTCGGGCAGGCCGGGAGGAGTGGACACATCGAAGGGGTTCTTGGCCACGGTCGAGGAATCTGAGTCGAGGGGCTCGGATTCACCCTCCTCGTTGACGGCCTTCACGCGGAAGTTGTACGTGTGCATGGGCTCCAGACCTAGGGAAACAAAACATGGGTCAGTGTTATCTTATGTATTCTTTTTCAAAAATTTGTTTATTACATTTGTTTACAGACAACTATCCAATAATAACACCTCTGCTATTGGACACCCCCGAGTGTTTTGACACGTTTGGTGATTTAGCAGGGGTGCCCAGGTTGATGAAGACCTTTTGACCTCTCCAGCCCGAATCTCTCGACCCATCGCCCTGCACGGTAGTTGGAGGGATGGATTCACACTTCTTTACACCTTAAAAAATTGACCCTCAAATTCCTATCCACTCTTTATACCTTTTTCTTTCCAAGAACTACCTTTCTTTCCTTACATTAAAAAGATTCTCCACATAGCATCCCCGAAGATGACACAGGCACTGAGGCCTCCTGTGTGGAGCTAATGTAACAAAAAGATATTCTACATCATAATCTTACCAGTGATGACTCCCTCGGTCTTCTCAGGATCCACAGATCCTGCGGGGGTCCACTTGCCGGTGGCGATGTCCTGCTTCTCCATGATGTAGGTGGAGAGCGGCAGGCCTCCGGTGTGCTTGGGTTTCTTCCACTTCAGCTTGCAGCCCTCCTTGTGCACGTCCACCACCTCCAGAGGTCCTTCGGGCTTGCCGGGCTTGTCTAAAAACACCAAACAAACAGGATAAGTCAACAAAACCTTTATTAAATCAGTGTAGATATTATTGACAACTCTCAAACGATATCATTTTCAATGATTGATTCATAGAAATTCAAATGAAATATTAACATTAATTTGCCATTCAACACCATTTTGTTTTTTTGACAGTTGAAAGGTCCCCATTAAATACCGATTCTAAGTCCGTTTCAGCTTTTGAACAAATTGCGATCAGCAGAAGAGGACAACTACGTTGTTAAGCTTATTACAATTTGATAGAAACCTGAAACGCATGTAGAATCGGCGTTTAACAGAGCCTTTCAAATGTCAAAATGCCTCGCTAAATGTCGATTCCACACGCATGTCAGCTTTCTATCAAATTATAAAAAGCTGACAAGCTTCATAACAACATGATAGTTCGGCCCCTTAGAATCAAAGAAACGTATCTCAATTTTTATCGATTTTGAGTTACGGATGTTACTAGCCACAAAATAATGCATTAGTGACAAAGAAACATATCCATAGGTTCAACGGATAAACATATACATCGATACGTATCTGTAAAAAATCACAGATACTGACTGATTCTCATTATTACAGATACTGATCTCATCATCAAAAATGAGATAAGTACGTTTTTTTTACCCTAAGGGGCCGAGTTGTCCTCTTCTGCTGATCACAATTTGTTCAAAAGCTGAAACGGGCGTAGAATCGGCATACCAGAGACCTTTCAACTGTCAAAAAAATCAGAATGACGCTGAATGGCCATTTTTGATGATTTTGTCACAGGTCAACAAACTATTGGGCCATTTTACAGAATTTGAATAATGCATCAAATTTCAAAGTTAATTTTCAAGATTTAAATTAATAAAGATAATATGTATTAGCGAAAGTCAATTGAAATGTGGGAGCGTGCTTTTGTAATATCCAATGCTGTCCTAAATGTAAAAAGCAGGCAAGATTACCTTTAATCGTAATATTTCTTACATGTAGTATCGATTGGTTAAACAAAATGATAAACTCACCGAGCACTGTAATTTCAATAGTGGCCTCGTCAAATCCGGATTCGTTTTCAGCCCTCAGGGTGTAGACGCCTGTATTCTTCCAAGCAGTATCCGTAATGGTAATCTTGGTGCTGTAGTCTTCGTTCTCGATTCTCTGAGTTGGAGTGATCTCGAGAGGCTGTGGGAAGGTACAAACATGAAAACATCAGTCTTATGCGTTAACGGAATACTAGATAAATGGTTATTCCTCATATTTTTGTACGGTTTGGAAACGTGGACACATAGAGCCAACAAAATGAAGCGGATGGACGCCCTCAAAATGTGGTGCTGGAGAAAATGCTCAGGATTCTATCGACAACCAGATGTACAAATGTGTCCATTCTGGAAGAGCTAGGCGTCCACAATAGACTCTCAACTATCTGCCTACAATGTATCTCAAGATACTTTGGATACGTTTCTGGCTAAACTGAGAACTCCAACATGGAGAAACTCATAATTACTACTGACAAAATGGAAGACAGAAGAAGCAAAGGAAGGTCACCAATGCGCTGGATAGGCAAAGTATCATCGCAAGTGTCTGGATCGCCATCAATAATGACGAATGAACAACTCAAGAAAAATATTTAATAAAGATAAGTGTATTCTGTGCTTACTTTGCCCAAAAGGGTCCAGGTCTTGGTTGGTGGCGGTTCACCCTTGATATCAACGTCCAACTTGATGGGCGTTCCATTACGCACGCGTAATGGCTGCATCTTGTCGCGGTTGATATGTGGCTTCACTGAAAATCAAGTAAAAACATTGGTACTCTTTGTATTATGTCCAGGAATTGTGTATTAATAGACAAAGGTTAATAATTCGGTCAAAGAAACTGGTAGAACTTTTTTGAAAAAAAACATTTTAAGTTCACATTCTTGGAATGAACTGGTTATTGTCTGCAGTAGGAGTTTGTACATTTTGTGTCTTTACTAGATCAGTTTAAAATATTATCGTATCCTTTAGGAAAAAGTCTCAAAACCAATCGGATGATCCTCCAAAAATAATTGGATCAAAATGATCAGATCAAAATGATCAGATCAAAATGATCAGATCAAAATGATCAGATCAAAATGATCAGATCAAAATGATCAGATCAAAATGATCGGATCAAAATGATCGGATCAAAATGATCGGATCAAAATGATCGGATCAAAATGATCGGATCAAAATGATCGGATCAAAATGATCGAGTCAAAATGATCAGATCAAAATGATCGGATCAAAATGATCGGATCAAAATGATCGAGTCAAAATGATCAGATCAAAATGATCGGATCAAAATGATCGAGTCAAAATGATCAGATCAAAATGATCGGGTCAATCACGATTGATCCAGAACTATTAGCTATCTAGAGGATATAAGGCGCAAAGTGTATTGCAGAAAAAGGTAATAACACTTACGGTGTCTAGCCTTGGCAGTGTGCGGCTCCGTGGCATCTCCCGGCTCTCCGGGCCCGGCCTTGTTGACGGCACGCACCCTGAACTGGTAGACGTTGCCTTCCTTGAGATCGGGTACTCTGGCTTTGCATTCGGGCGTCTGCAAACACATTTAGCAACACGTTAAAAAATTAATAAAAGTGAAGAAATCCTATTAAATGAATAATTATTTATCAGTATCTCTTTTTCATTACCCTTACAAAATAAATATCTTCAACTTTCAGAGTCACTCTTTACTCTCGATAGTATTCCTGCAAAAGTTTCCATATATAATGGTGAGCTCTGGCATTATGAAATTTATAAAAAAATTACAATAGATAGTGCGCGACTTGTTTGAAAAATGTATTTCATAAAGTTTAGCGACAGGGAGAAAGGAGAGACGCATGGGAAATTGCACATAGGGATATACATTTTCTATCTTTGAGTGGCATTGCAATGCGAGGAGAGGTACTCGCTAAGATACAAATAAAATAATAAAGAACCGGTAACTGGAATAAAATATAAAGTGGCATTTGACTTACTGTAGTAGTTAGCGCCTCCTGCCAAGTACCGAACTTGTCCTTCTTCTCAATAACGTAGCCCGTGATGGGGGCGCCACCGTTGTTCTTGGGCGCTTCCCAAACCAGGTCCACGCGGTCAACGTCCCAGTCCTCGATCTTGGGCACTGAAGGCTTTCCAGGGGCATCTGTACAGGATAAGTAAATCCAACATGAGCATGACATATGTTTCAAGTGAAGTATAAAGCAGTACTGTAACAAACCATCTAATTGTTACGCATATTTCCGAGCATATATTGATTAGTTCTTCGATCTCGGTTACTTTCCCATTTCCGCATTGCTTCGTCTCTTACAAATTATAGCGAGGGTTGCATTGGTTAATTTTTTACCCCACTGCTCAGGCTTACGGATGTGATCCCTGGAAGGGATGTCACAGTTGGGATAACCAATACAAAGTCATGTTTTAACTCTAGAGAGTTATTTCCCAGCTCTTACCGCGCATCTTCAAGTAAAACTGTCAGGACTGAAATAATTTCAGCTAACCTAGAGTGAATATACTCATTGGAACCCTTTTGGTAAACTGTAAAATGAGCGGATAAGGGAACAATTACGTTCCCTTTGGGATTTAACAGATAAAGTTATTGTTGATATTAAACTATCTTAGTATTGTTGAACCACTATAAATATATCTCATACTAGCAAATTGATTGCACCCAAAATAAAAAGTAACTGTGTTTACCATTGAAATTGTGCGTTTTATTTAATTATCACGTTACAAAACTAATTAAACACTTTAGCCGTACGTATTTTAACGAAGTCACTGCATAAGAGGTTTTTTGTTTTTGTTTCTGCTTTACTGCAAATGTACCTATACTTACACCAAAAACACTTTGAACAAATGTATATTCTTTTTGTTTTGTTTACTTATGTAGTCCTTAAAGTAATTATGTGATGAGTACATTAATTTATTATTAATTTATGTATGTAGTCCAAAACCTACAATTAAAATATCCAATGATTTTGACGGGTTTGCTGTAGTATATATATGTATAAATTTATATGATGTGAACTCACCATAAGGATTCTTGGCCAGAATCGATCCGTCAGTCTTGAGCGGCTCCGATTCGCCTTCCTCGTTGACAGCCCTCACGCGGAACTCGTATTCCTCGCCTTCCTGCAGCCCCTTGACTTCCATCTCGGGCTCCGTGCACTTGCCCACGGGCACCCAGCGCCCGGTGGCCTTGTTGAGCTTCTCCACTACGTAGCCGGTGACAGGTTTGCCTGGAACACAACACGAAAATTATAACATCTTATCCATTTTTTAGAGATCATGTATATAAATAAATATATCCACTGGGTCTGACTGGGTCATGAAAAGAAAAGTAGCCAACAAAGGAAAAGATTTTTCTATAATATGCCTGAAAGATCCTGTCGATTGCATCTAGTTACGCTATCTGACAGGAGAATTATTTCAGACCTCGTTGTATTACACGAAGCCAATAACGACTTAATTGACTACCCTGCCATTGTCACCACTATCAAATTCCATGTAAAAAGTTAGTGAATTACCTCCGTCATCCTCTGGTTTCTTCCACGCCAGCTTGCAACCAGACTTGGTGACGTCCGACACCTTGATGGGGCCGGTGGGTTTGCCCGGAGCGGACAGTACGGTCACTTCTACTTCTGCCTCATCCTGACCGTGCTCGTTGACCGCCAGGATGCGCCACACGCCCGTGTTGGAGCGGAGGGACTCCTTGATGTCTAGCTTCGTGTTGTAGTCCACATTGATGATGTGCACATTGTCCTTGGTGGTCACCTGAAAACAAATAATGTTATTAATGATGGACAACCAACTAACAATAAAGAACTTGCAGTCATGGAGAAGAATGTAAGGAAGAATACGAAACTGGCTGAAGTTTCTAAGGATACCAAATGATCCAATACATATTTATTTCATTAAAGAAGAGGATAATACAAATAAATCTAGACGAAAACATGAAAATAACAAGACACAGAAAAGTAAGGTAATGGTCGCAACAGGGACTCGAATCAAGGATCTCTCGTCCTACCGGGACAAGCGCCTTGACCATCTCGGCCATTGAGACCACTTATATTTTAAGTAATTTTTGTTAATCTTGTATTTCAAATTCAGAATTAACAATATTATCTTTGACAATTTTTTTTTTCCCCAATTTTTTGGTAGTTACTTTTTAGGTGATCACAATGTTCAAAGAGCAGGTTCGTTACCTGTTACGATGTTATTTACATGGGACACCCATTAACCTACAACATGAATTAATTTAATGTTAGCTTTGACTGAATGTTCTTCTTTCATCATTACTTAATTCATCTCCATTTCAAATCCCATCTTTCCCAACTTGAAGACAATCTAATATAACAGAATTGGTTAGTTTTACACACCTCAGTTTCAGTTGTCTTCCATTTCTGGAACCAGGTGATCTTTGGCGCTGGTTCTCCCTTGACGTTGACGTCATAGAATATGGGCTTGCCTTGACGCACTGTGATGGGCTTCAGGTTGGTGCGGTCGATACGTGGCTTCACTGTAATTATAAAGTATAAAAAATATAATATAATCAATTGCAAAAAAAAAAAAAACGAAAAATAAGAATGAAGCATGCAAACATAAATAAGTTTTAAAAATGGCTCACTTAACATTTTTTCTAACTAAAATTACAGATAACAAATTAAAATAAAAGCAAAAACATATTTTATTAGATGTATTATAAGCGTTATTGTATTCTAATTTTTTTGTTGTTTCATTCATCATATTCTGATCTGGGAGATATATTTCACATTAAAAACAATCAGTATAAACATTGTTTATTTCAATTCTTTTTTATATTTAGACATAAATAGACGTCTATAATCTCTACAATTTTTGTCTATATTGAATATCTTTTTTTTTTGTGAAACTTCTTATATTTTCTACCTATGTATCTAATTTTATTATATGCATTTAGTGTTATATTTTGTTGTAGATATATGCTTTTGTTTTACTTTTATTTTCACTGTATTATGCTTTCTTTGTTGTTTTAATTTAGATTTTTTTGAAATCACTGTTATACTCATCTATTTAACTAAAATGTAAAAGCCCATAAGGGCGTTTAATAAATAAATAAATAAAAACAAAAATCACAAATTTTCATAAATTTTTTAAAATTGCAGTCGAAAAATTTGGATTAATGTAATAATTCTCACTAAAATGATAAGTGAGATAGAATGATTTCTATAAGACCTATGTGAGCAGTTTCCAAAAGCGAACAAATTAGCATGAGGGATCAAAAATTGTGTAGAAACTAGGGTGAACCGACTACTAGTCTATATATATATAATTTATTATGTTACTCACAAGCCTTGTGCCTGATCATCTGCATCTTGGTCGGCTCTGAGGGTGCGCTCGGTCCGGCCTTGTTGACGGCGATAACGCGGAACTGGTATTCGCTACCCTCGGGCAGATCCGTCACCTTGCCGGTCAGCTGGCTTCCAGGAACCTAAACAATAAAAAACAAATAAATATAACCGTCCTTTTAACTAGTTTTCTTTACTTATTTACCATTTAGGAAAATGTAATTAGAATCTTATACTATAGTAAAAACATCCATACAATCTGACATTGTGCTTATATTAGAGTAAAAGCATCTGTATATTCTATTATAGTGCTTACACCACAGTAAAAGCATCCATACAATCTGACATTGTGCTTATATTAGAGTGAAAGCATCTGTTTATTCTAATATAGTGCTAATACCATAGTAAAAGCATCTGTACAATCTGACATTGTGCTTATAAAACAGAAAAAGCATCCGTACAATCTGACATTGTGCTTATACCATAGTAAAAGCATCCATACAATCTGACATTGTGCTTATATTAGAGTGAAAGCATCTGTTTATTCTAATATAGTGCTAATACCATAGTAAAAGCATCTGTACAATCTGACATTGTGCTTATACCACAGTAAAAGCATCCGTACAATCTGACATTGTGCTTATACCATAGTAAAAGCATCCATACAATCTGACATTGTGCTTATATTAGAGTGAAAGCATCTGTTTACTCTAATATAGTGCTAATACCATAGTAAAAGCATCTGTACAATCTGACATTGTGCTTATATTACAGTAAAAGTACATCCGAGTCTGAAAATCAGTTAACAAATCTTCAGGATATTTATGGAATTGACATATCAATATCGTTAGCTTACCTCTCCTGCGTTCTCCCAGTCGGGGCTATCCTTGAGTTTCTTCTGGATGAAGTACTTCTCGATAGGCGCTCCGTTGTCAGACTTGGGCGCCTCCCACTTGAGTTCAACGCTGGAGTTGTCGTGATCGGCCACTTCCACCTTTCCTGGCTTATCGGCCACATCTGAAATAAAGCGAATTTTACATTGTGCATGTACTGTAAATATGCATTCATCCAGTCTTCTTGGCTTCGTCTAAAATCGGTGGACTTAGTTATTTATGGTGAATTGGTGTGAAATTTGAGGTAAATCGAATTGAACCTGTGGCTATAGAACAATGTAACACACTCGTAACACGATTACCTCCTGTTGGCTCCTATTTATATATGTACTGCAATAGTGGATATGGACCTTTTTACCCCAGCAACGGATGCCGAACTAAAAGAAGATTCATTCTGTTTCAGATCTAACGCCGCCGTAACGATGCCGCCGATCTAACAGCTCGCGAATTGCTTCGTGTTCGCTCTCCACTTCTCGATAAATAATATCGTTTAAATGTAAATTATGATGCTGAAATACTGTTTGATAAACTTATTGCTTATTTGATTTACATACACAATATGCATTTGTGTCCCCATAAACCCATATAACCAGATAAGTTAATCCACCTTTGCTGAAAGTGGTTAACTTGTGAAAGATAAACTTTTTATTGCTCCAAAAGGGAGGACTTCTCTCTATCAGAACGCGCCAATCAACAGAGTGACACAACTGCTGATTCTACATTGACCATCAGCATTTTCAGCTCACTTGCAGACACAGCAACTATCTTTTGGCGAATGTCTTAAAAAGTAAAACTGCCCCCATGACCTTATTACCATATGCTTAGATGTACCTAAAATTTGCAATCTTTTCCGTATATATTGGCGTATAACAATTTAAAGTAGAACTTGAAGAAATAAATAAAATAAGACACCTAACCTGTCCCTATTTCCACATGCGAGATACTCTGTGGATCAAAGTGGAAAACAAGTTTATGATAATTGATGTTGGCTTCTTGAGAATAGAATTGTTTCTCCAAATTAGACTATATGTAAAAGCTGCCGACGTCCTCTTTGAATCCAGGGCTTTCCAAGGCATAATTAGCCATTTGTTTAAAGTCCGTCTCTCGACGTCGTCCCACCGAGTGGATGGCGATTTAAAGAAAGTTGGAGTTTGCTTACCGTAAGGATTCTTGGCAAGGGTTGCCTTCTCCGTCTCCAGGGGTTCAGAATCTCCCTCATCATTGCAGGCAGTCACACGGAACTTGTACTGAGCTCCAGGAGTCAGGCCAGGCACGTCGATTTCCAACTTCGGCCTATCTCCGGGCACCCTAAACAAGAATTAATACCAATATTAAAGCACTGTGTTATGCTCGTTTGTGTGTGCTGTGGGATTCTCAGTGATAGCATTTTAAAGGTGCTTTTTATGAACGATGTATGTAATAATAATTTTTTTAAATGTCTCAGTTTATTAACAAACTTAACCATTAAGAAATCGTAGAAATCTTATAACTTTAGGGGAATTTTATCATCATAGACATTTAAATATTTTTCGGTAATGACTTAATTTCAATCGATTTTGGAGGCGGGTACGGGTACCACCGCCCCAGAACCATTGGATAACCAATACACCTGGCTTAGGTCAACCAGAATCGTTCGGTACGTCTGATGACTTAGCAGGGGTGCTCTAAGGTTTGCCTAAATCTTGGCTACAGATGCGTCTGCCTACCAAACGGGCCTGATCGAGAGATACTGGTTGAGGGATACCTTTTGACCTCTCCAACCGGACTTTCTCGACCCATCGCCTTGCACCGCAGTCAGAGGAATGGAATCATCTTCTCGACACTCTGACTCCCAGATTCCTCCTTCCCCTCAAACCTTTTTCCTTCCCAAAACTTCCTCCCCTTCCTTTCCCTTAAAAACACCCTCCACACAGCATCCCCAAAGATGATATAGGCCCCGAGGTAAATTGTTTTCCTCAGGGCCAGCAGTGTGGAGGTAATATAAAAAATACAAAAAAAATAAATATGCTCTAATTTACTCTGGACTGTTCGAGTATTCACACGCATAACATATAGTAAAAGAAAAACTCATTCACAAGTTTTCCAGAAGTTGGTACATCTATGATGAATCAAGTAAATGAATTGCAGTGCCTTTAATAAGTTGAATGACCTCAGAATCCCACTTTGACCTTCAACAACTCTCTTCCGCCATACGAAGAAGAAGCAGAAAAGACAAATGAGGAAGTGGATCTCCAAAAATGAAATAAATTTGAAGTACTTACTTTCCGACGCGCACCCACTTGCCGGTGGCCAGGTCCATCTTCTCCACTTCGTACTCCTTGATGGGGCTTCCACCATCATCCTCCGGCTTCTTCCACGCCACCTTGCAGGATTCGGCCAATACATCGAACACCTCCAGAGGTCCTGCACATGGCGAAATATAACGGTTTAGTTAGCAAAGAGGATAGATAACCACATGACGTTGCTTTCTATTGTATTCTTCTATTATTCTGACTCTTGACATAGCCCGACTCAAGATCTGATTTACTTGATCGTGCCATGTCTTCCTCAGGCGTCACCGACCCCGACTTCTTCTACCATTCACTTTTGCGTCATTTTTTTTTGTACATTCGCTCTGCATACTGAAACCATCTGAACATCTTTCATCATCCTTACATTCTTTGTGGATCTCCAAATTTCTCAAACGATCGTACATGGTTTTAACACACATGTGCCTTAGGGATCGCATTTCTACAGCATTCAGTCTACTCTCATCCTTCCTCTACCAGTTTCACGCCTCACTGCTACTGCTACAGGGTATCTCCATTGTGGATTGCTAAATTCGCTTCTTCGGACAATTTTTTGTTAGCGCCAACGGCAATCAGTCCTTCGTTAATGGAGTTACCTACATTTGCCCTTCTTTCAAAATCTGTATCAGCCTTCCCATCTCTCATAAACATACTTCCCAGATACAGTTACATAAAATATTTAAATTAGTGTTATGGGAAAACGAACCTTCGGGCATTCCAGGCTTGCTGAGCACGGTGAGTTCCACCGTCTCGCTGTCCTTGCCGTTGGCGTTCTCTGCAACGAGGGTGTATTTTCCTGTGTCACGACGTACGGCGTTTACAATGGAGAAGTCGGTGTGGTAGTCGATGTTCTTGATGGAGATGCGCTCGGTGTTGACGAGCTTAATATTGTCCCTCCATGACCTAAAGAAAAAGAAATCAATAAATTTATTCAATTGTACAAAGCAATTAAATAATAATAATACAATATCTTATAGCCGTTGTTCCCAACTTTTCGATCAATCAATCTGAGCCTTCGATCAGCTAAATGATTTGTTAACGCTCGATTCACCTGTTGGTCGAGAATTGCTTTGGGAAGAGTGTATTTTTGCAATTGAGGTGTGTTGAGCCAAAATTTCGGCTCAACAGTTGATCAGTGGGATTGGGAACACCGGCCGTTTATCTCTTGTGCTGTATAATGGCCTTTTACATTTAGGGTTTTACTGTGATATTGGAATGACGGAATAATATTTAAAAGACACACAATGAAGAGACACTGAATAATCTTGCACGCTCTTACCTACATTGGCGTCTCTCTTTCACACTGATTCTCTCATACAATGCGTCAGTAGCATGTTAGTTACATGTATTTAAATATATTCAAGTATTCAATTTTTACTAAGTCATAAGGCTTTATGTCTTTGAATAGTTATTAAATGAATTATTTTCATATTGTAAATTATTTATTAACCGTTTGAGTGCCAAAAAATGCATACAGTTTCTTGTAAAATGCCACCAAAAAAAATCATTTTTTATGAAACTATATATTTTTTTAAAACCCCATAAATTCTTTGAATTTTCATGAATTTTGATGATTTTTTCGGTGTTTTATTAAAGAATGTCGAAATATTTGAAATAAAACGCTTGTATAAATGAATACAGTATTTTATTTAGAAAAAAAGAAAGACAAAAATGAAAAACAATGTTACTCTCCATTTCTTGGTCACGATCAGAAAAATTACTGGAAATTCGCATCCTGCGGTTGGGAAACACGGATATGACATCACTGACATCACTCTCACCAGAGCTACTCTTACTCGAACTTGAATTAGAGGAGTGGAAATCGTCGCTCCCGCTGTCAGACATTTCAGAGGACGCGCTCGACATTATGTTTTTTCAATTAACTAAAATAAAAAAAATAATAAATGAATCTGAAATTTAAACGGTTTACTACGATCTTACAACTATTAAGATAATATTAGAATAATATTTACCAACGCCGCAGCACCACACCCGACGTACGCGCGAATCAGAGCACGACTGACGCAATCGACGAAAATCGACGATCGGCAATCTTCGTTAAAACACGAATCGACGAAAATCGACGATCGGCAATCAAACGGTTAAACCCAGTTTAAGATCTGGCTGGATTTTTTAAACTGGTTTTGGCAGAATTGACCGAGCCACTCCATTTTTTACACATAACACGTTGAAAAATATGTTTCTACAAAACTTGATGTCTACCTACGTAATTGAAAATACTTACCAGATCATATCTGGTGGGGGTTCACCAATAACATCAACGGCCCACTTGTGGGTTCTTCCAGCCTTGATGACCACAGACTTCAGAGTTGTTCTGTCGATGCGTGGTTTCACTGTTGAAAAATGTTGCAAAAACATATTAGTTTAAATAAAATACTTCCAAATGAATCCGACAGCAGCTGGAGAACCCAAAATTGGAGTTCAATCTTTAAATTCTAGTTAGAAAAAAATATAAAAAAAACGGTTTTTCCTGCTGAAAGTGGTGAAATAAATGAGAAGATATTATAAGAGAAGGTCTTTCTTCTTACTAACAAAATAGGTTGGTATTGTAAAGATATTTTTGAAGCATTCCGAGATCAGCAGTTCTTACAAAGAAAAGGACAATTGAAAATACTGATTTCGGTTATGGCTCTGCAGTAACTCAAGTTCAATGAACTCTAGAACTTTTGCATTAAATTTAAGTGTCATTTTCAAAATTTTAACTGATTGTGTGAAGAATTCATACAATCCATAAAGTACTTTCAATATACTGTTAATTAACAGTACCTTTTTTTAATATATTTTTTTATTACTCATTATTCATAAAATATTTTTGTATTCATTTTCGACTACCGCACTAGACACATGCCCGTATTATATACCTTTGATATAATATTTTTAACAGAAATTTATTTTACAATATAATTTTCAAAATTAGAACTGATTTGTAGAGAATTAAGACTAATGAAAAAATAAAATCAAGAAAAATAAATATGTTATGGATTTCCGAACATATAATACGTATTTATTAAAAAAAATACCACTAAATAATCCACCTTTCGATAAATATTTTACCAATTGTGTTGGTAACTTGTCATCGTTCCTAAGCATGACTGCAGATCGCAAAGAACAAACAGCATTTTGCTTCGACAAGGGAACTTGTTAGGGAAAAATGACAAGTTATCGACATAATTGATAAATCCTTTATCGATCAACAGTGATATCCAGATGTCTTTTTAAAAAAAATTGTGGTTAAAATGTGCAGATCTACTGAATTGTTTTGGGCGGCATTCCGCAGGGTGAAGATTTCCCTGGAGACTTCTAACCATCTATCGAAGTAAAATGGAAGAAGCAATTATTTTAATGATTAACGGATCTACTTACAGTTCCTGTGCTTGCAGAGATGGTTGTCGGTGGGTTCTGATGGAACTCCGACCCCGGACTTGTTGACTCCCCTCACTCTGAACTGGTAGATCATCTTCTCTTTCAGACCTTCCACCTTTAATGCAGGAGTATTGTCTGTCGTCTTTCCCACCTGGAAATCAATAAAGCATGGTAAGAATAACATTTATGAGTTAAAAATAAAAGTGGACCCAATTGAGAGCTTTTAGGTACGCCTCCAAATTCTGATGTTTGGTACAAATCCTTATTATTTAATAAAAGACTTTAACCTAACATGTGCGACGATATAAAATATAGTGTTGTGTGTCGTCTTTCCCATCTGGAAACCAATAACGCACAGTAAGAATGATATTTAATGAGTTCAAAATAAAAGTGTACCCAACTGGGAGCCTTTAGGTACCCCTCCCATTACTGATGTTTGGTACAAATCCTTATTATTTTTTATATTATTATATTTTATTAAAAGACTTTAACCTAACAAATATGCGATTTTATTATCGTGCTTCATACGAGGTTGTTACAAATATGATCCACGAAATATTACCATGGATAAGTTTCAAAATTCTTTGGATACTATTAGGTGGATCTTAAAAAAAAGCTTTTTTGTTTAGTCAAGCTAATAGCTATTTCCTAAAACTTTACTAATAACATTTTGATTGTCTAAAATTTTCAATGTTTTCAATGATTCTCAAATTTAAACACCAATAATATTTATTTTGTATTTTGCAAAAGAACTCCAATTGATTGCTTACATTGAATTAATTCTCGTAGACAATGATAAATATACTTTTTATAAATGCCTTTTCCTCTACCCGAGACAAGTTAATAATATGTAACGTTAGCGATTGAATGTACTGCTTTTTTTTTTTTTTGGGGTGTAATGAATGCTATGTTGCGCTTCTTCCTTCTTAACCAAACGTTTTGGAGATTTTTATACTGTCCATCATCAAGGCATATAAAAGATTGTCGAGAAGTGTGTGTATATGTATACTATCTGAATTATTGTATTTACCTCGATCCAGTCAGGAGAGAATTTGTCCTTCATCTCCACGACGTACCCGGTGATGGGGCGACCTCCATCGTTAGACGGAGCGGCCCAAGTCAGAGACACGCTCACATTGTCGTAGTCGGCGATCACTGGTTTGCCGGGCGGGCCTGGGGGATCTGCAGTACAAAAATGTTATTAGTAAAACTCTTGGCCATAATTATTGATTTGAAGAAGTCACCTAAGATGGAGTTGATTCATCTTCAGCAAAATTTTGCAATAAATGGCGTTATTTTTTTGATTCATTTTTATTTTATTTCAACCAAGCATGTTTTTTGTACAACAAAATCAACTCTGGTATATTCTCTGTGCTGCCACATTTATTATCACAACCCCTCATACATTCTTACCAACCTCGCATCTAGCCTAAAAGAAATTGTCTCAGGTGTTCCCCAGGGGTTGCATCTCGGACCACTTTTATTTAATATTAACAAAATTAACATTTATATATGCTGGGGTTCACCAGTGAAGAGGAGACAAACAAAATGTGAATTTAAGATTGAATACAGTGACTATAAAGACTTAAAGAAAGAATATGATTACAATTTTTTTAAATTTCAGTAAAATTCAGCATTTTCAAGAGGTGGATTTAAGACAGAGTGGAATTCTAAAATTTAAATAACCATTTAACCAAGAAACGATTTTGTGATCATAATTATTACAGCACTCAGCTCAGACCCGTGAAAAATCACGGGGTAATAAGTGTTCTTGATACTTATACTCCATTAGCTTTAGCTGTCAGTATAACAGCAGCATAAAATAGTAGATATTGAAGCAATTTGAATTATTGATCAAGAGAAATGAGATGAAAATGAAAAAAAAACTCCAAAAAGCAAAAGATCTCTCTTTAAGGTACGAACATTTCACCAGCCTTGTTCTCTAGACCCTTTGAATTCAAAGCAAGTAAGAAACTCACCGTAAGGGTTCTTGGCCAGAATGAAGTCGGTTGCCTCAAGCGGGTCGGATTCGCCCTCCTTGTTGACGGCGCGCACGCGGAACTTGTACTTCTTGCCCGGCGTCAGACCCTTCACCGTAAACTCCATTTGTTCAGGTCCGGTCTCGCCGGCGGGCACCCAGTTGCCGGTGTCCTGCAAGAAAAAGGAGGGATTGATAAGTATTTTGTATCAAATCGTTTTCCATACTCAGACGTCTTAAAATAGCTAATCAAGTCATCAGTACTTAGTGTAACTCTAAGTGACCAGCTCAGACTCAAGGGTTCCATCAAAGACAGAGTCAAGCTAGCTTCTTAGAAGCTGGGCGTACCGGACAGAGCTCGCAGATACTTTAAAAGTACACAACTGCTGACCCTGTACAAATCACAAGTGGGCCCCACCTCTGCCATCTCTGATCTGGAGCCACAAAATACCTGAACAAGCTCTGACTCTGTGCAGAAACTGGCTGGTCTTTTTAATAGATTACGGATAGCAATCTTTAGATCACAGTTGTCAGATAGGTATGCTGTCCTTGTTCTACTGGAATTACAATAGAAGATACTCGGAGGAACTAGCATCATTGATCCCTTCGGCACCGGTGCGTAGTCGGGAAACACGCCATTAATAATAATAATAATATTTGGATGACTTGTATATCGCCGTTTTTGTGAAAAATCACCTCAAGTGGCTGTACAAATTTCAATACATTTCTACAATCTTACTTCTAACTACAGATCAGACAAACATAAAAAATCTATGGGTAAAACTTTGCATCCATCGGTTCTTCGATCAGTGATATAAAACTACATGTTCAACGCATCTGACGAATTAACGCGACGCTGCCCAAAAATGTACATGTACAATATGTACATGTCCTTTTTTGGGCAGCGTTGAACATATAGTTTTGTATCACTGATCGAAGAACCGATATGTACATGTATTTTTTTTTTTTTGTATTTGTATTTGTATTTTTCTCATATACAGGTAACGCATAAACCTCTTTTGTACTTTTTCTATTTCTAGGATATGGTTTGGTTCAGAAGGGACACAAATAATAGAGCTATATTCCAGGATGCTGCGAACATGCTTCATAAGTTCTCCTTGTTGCGATGCCATTGGTAAATGATCTCACATTACGAAGAACAAATCCAAGCATAGTATTATATTGCACGAACCCTTTCAATTAAATAATCTGCCTGTAGGTTTATAGCTTTCAAACAGGCTCCCCAAACTCAGTATGCACATGGGGCTTAAGATGGCCCTGTTCATAACCCCGGGCATTGCCTGGTACACGTTAGCTTCTAGTTTATCTGACTACTTATTTGTTCCTTTCGTGTAAGCTCCATAAAAATTGTGCTAGCTTGGAGGCTGGCAACGCCCCTGTTACTAGACTATCTTCACAGTTAGACATTATTTCGCCGTACCAGCATAAATTGTGTATAAAACAATGGTAGTATCTAAGTTGCCGACCTCTCATACAAGACACTGAATAGTATTGGCGCAGCCAAAAGGAAAACACGGTGAGAAATATTTCTTACCATGTCCATCTTCTCCAGCGTGTAGCCGGTGATGTCCGATCCCTTCCAATCCTCGGGCCTCTTCCACTTGACAGTGGCCCTCTCGGCGCGGATCTCATCCACCACCAGCGGGCCTTGGGGCCTCGATGGCTTGTCTGCAAATAGATACAACGTTAGAAATTTCCATGTACATTTATTAAGCAGGATACATTCTTCCGTAGGAAGTCACTAGAACTCCTATGGAAGAAACAAGAACAACAATTTTGGAAACTGTACATTATTCTTACACATGTCCTTTTATAATATGTTTTATACAACGTATAAATCACTGTAATTACGACTTAACCGCTTGGGCACATAAGCTTGTTTTCATGACAATTTAACGTAGGTAGACATAGGAATGACGTATGCCCCGCACCTGAGCTATTAAGTCCTAATCATGAACACAGTTAACTTAAATAGAAAGTAATAATAAAAAAGAACGAGCGATAAGATGAGAACACAGGTCCAGCTGTTTTGCAGAAATTCACGTATGACAAAGTCATCAAATGCCCGTTCAGCACCAATTTGTTTTTTTGACATTTGAGAGGTCACCGTTTAACGCCAATTCTATATGCGTTTAAACTTTCTATCATATTGTAATAAGCTGTACAGCTTACCATCATGATAGTTTTCCTCTTCTGCTGATCACAATTTGTTCAAAAGCTGAAACGTACTTAGAATTGGCATTTAATGGGGCCTTTCAACTGTCAAAAAACAAATTGGCGCTAATAGACATTTGATGACAATTTTACATTAAAATTTTTGTAAAACAACCTGTCCAAACTTTTTTTGTATGTACATATAGTATATATTATATATTCAGATCGGGCATTGATAAATTTGACAGTAGCTTTGTTTTTAAATTGAAAAGAGTTGAAACATAAATGTGAGAACTGATAAAGAGGTCATCTAGTCCTTGTTTGTATGGTTGGGCTACATTTTTCTAGTGCACCTAGTAAACTAGTGCCAGTAGAACAACGATAATATTTGTAGAAGGCGTGTTGTAAGACGCACACATTGAAAGGTGGTGTAACTCACCGAGGACGATGACATCTCCAACTCCCTCGCAGACTCCTGAGGAGTTCTTCAGCACCAGCTTGTACTTGCCGCTGTCAGGCCTCAAAGTCTTCCTGACTGTGATAACAGTGTTACGCTCGTACTTGTCGATGGTGATTCTACAGAAGAGACGGTGGATGTTTTAGATGCCAAACAATGTGAGAAGCAAGACAATATAATTTAATCCGCTGTCAGGCCTCAAAGTCTTCCTGACTGTGATAACAGTGTTACGCTCGTACTTGTCGATGGTGATTCTACAGAAGAGACGGTGGATGTTTTAGATGCCAAACAATGTGAGAAGCAAGACAATATAATTTGATTTAAAAAAACTATACAAATTTGAACATTTTAAAGCTTTAATTAAATGCATTTATAAAGCAGATTTAAGTACATAAATATAATTATAAAGAACAGAAGTACAAAATATTTAAGAAGTAGATATACTAGCGCAACAAAGTTCTCTTTGAAACAATTCATTGATGCTTAATATGTCGATTTCCAAAATGATTCTATTCAATAGCAAGTTTGCCCTTCCCACCGGCATCACCTTTGGCAAGTTAGCCGTCCAGGCCCCCTAGCACACTCGATCGCTAAGGATCGATAAAATAATTGTCGGTAACTGCTCATCGTTCTCTAGGACAACTGCAGATCGCTAACGTACAAAAACAGTTTTAGTCATTGTGAACTGTCATTTATTGATCGAGTGTGCTAGGGGGCCAGGTTGCAAAATAAAACAGTCTATGCTGTCTGTGATGAAGATAACCATTGGGAACATAGAAATGAATGCTCTCCATGATATCTGAGTTTTTTAACTATCCACAAATCAGTTTGAAGAAATGTGTAGCATTGTATGCATCCCTTCTGATTTGTTGTTGGTTCACTCCGAGCATACCCAAAAGAAAGTCAAAATGAATGAATGAACTCAATGGTTTTAAATGTGACGATGGAGACATCGAAATTAGAGTATTGGCATATTCATTGTGTATCAACCACTTGTTAACCTTGCAAACATTTCGATACCCATTAAGTATCATAATGATATAAGGGGATTCAATGAACTGTTCACATGGATCAATTTTTCATTATGTTTGAGCAATTTACCTGTCACCATCATCGACTAAGACGGTTTCTCCTCTGTACCACGTAACCTCAGGCTCGGGCTCTCCACCGTACTTGATATCATAGACGATGACCTGTCCCTTCTTGACGACCAAGTTCGGCAGACCATCGCCAATGATGTAAGGTTTGACTGAAAAGGGAAAGATAAAATTAGTTTTTTTTTTTTGTCAGAGTTGAAAACGTAATACGAAAATGTTGAGAAAGATATGACACTAGTTTTCGGAGCTTGTCCTATTCTAATGCTGATAGATCAAACACAAAATGTCTGTTTTGCATACCATACCTATGTTACATGGTCCTCATTTTGAATATTGCCCTACATGACACACAAAGTGTAATTTGTGCAAATATAGGCAAATAGAATGCAAATAAAGAACGTCCACTCCTCCAATTTCCCTAAAGATAATCTGTGCTGAACAAAGTGACTTTAGATGCCTAGGATTGGCTGCATAACCTCAGCATCCATTTAAAACCCCAAGTCTCCTCAACCGTGAGCAGCAAAATATGATTTTTTTTTAATCTTGCAGGTATTGATGCTAGCTGGGGAAACCAGGAAGAGTTTTGTCCGTACAAACGTATACCCCTATTTCCTCTCTGGGTTTTGACAGTATATTTTTGAAAATAATATAAATATCAACTGCTGGCATGTACCTGTCAACGTTTTGCTTTTTTTTGATAAATTACTTCTTATAAAAGTTAAGACCCTCCTAACATTCTTAAATACGCCTAGTTAGAACGCCATCAACAGATCAGATATGTTTTTAGATTTTCACGGCCAAAAGCATTTTCGTTGTTTGTTTTTGGGGTGTTATGCCGTGTTGTGCTACCGGCATAACACCCCAAAAACAAACAACGAAAAAAGCCATCAACAGATGTTCAGTATACAAAATTGACAATGTGTTTTGAAAAAAAAAAAACGTATATATATTGAATATTACCTCATACAGATGGTGAAAAAAATATTTAAAATCGGTCCAGTTTTGAACGAGAAATCAGGGGAATACAAAACCACGATATTGACGATTTTATTTAGGTATTTGGTTGTAACAGCAATAGTTTTTTAAAATAGCTATCATTAAAATTTCTCGGCGCCCATGTTTCTTCTGAATTCATTTCTTATATTATCTTGTAATGCTAAGTTAGGTTATGTGTCTCAACTCACCGAATCTGCACTTGGCCACAATGGGTTTGGTGGCGTCACTTGGTTCACCAGGTCCTGCCTTGTTGATGGCGCGCACCCTGAACTCGTAAGTGTTTCCCTCCTTCAGTCCGTCTTGCGTGGTAGCCGTGCATTCAGGTCCCACCTGAATACCGGTTATCCAATCTTTGCCGAACTTTTCCTGCGGGGACACAAAGACACATTGGGTTAAAAGAGAATAATTACTTATAAATAATAAATTTGCTAGTCACTCCTATATTATCACTCCCATTTGCTAGTCACTTCTATATTACTAGTCACTCTTATGTCTCTCTTATGTCACTCCTATATTGGACTCCCGCTTCTCTTTTTTTGGATGTTACTTGTTTTTTTGTAATCCTTAAAGCATTGCATAAAGTGGTTTATTGAAAACAGGGTCAAAAAGCTTTTTTACATTAGCTCTACACAAACACAAGAGGCCATGAGGAATATAATTTCACTCAGGCCCTATGTCATCTTTGAGGACGCATCTTGGAGGGTCTTTTTAGAATAAGGAAAGACAGGAATATACGAGGGTGGGTAGGTATCTTAGAGTCAGTGTGTCTAGGAGCGATGGAATCTATCCCATCTGCTGTAGTGCAAGAAGATGGGTCGAGAGAGATCAGCTAGAGAGGTCAAAGGGTCTCCCCATACAGCTGATGGGTAGGTGTAGGTTTAAGTCCTGGGTTCAATTCTTAAATGCGACCATATCTTTTCCTTATTTTTCTGTTTTAAATTTTCATTCGAGAATCTCTAATATTGTCTGATTAAATATTACATTTTGAGATTTTACTCTTTAAGATATACCAAAAATTAAAAAAAAAATGTGGGTTTTAAGTTACAAAGGCAGATGGCAAGTCAATATAAGAGTTCCATCTTACCTTGTATTCCACGACGTAACCGGTGATGGGTGCACCACCATCGCTGTCGGGCTTGGTCCACTTGATGTCTGCGTGGTCCTTATCCCAATCCGTGAGTTCCACGTTCTTGGGCTTCGATGGTTCGTCTGGAAGCAGAGTGTTTACGTTACTTCATGTTGTGTATTGATAACGAATGTAGTTTCAGCTTCCTTTAATAGATGTCGATAGATATCCGATATATATTGGGTGTTTTTTTTAAGGGTATATATACAAGTTCAAAATGAAAATAAACACATTAAAATAATGTTAATGTCTGTGATATTGGCTTTATTTAATAGATAATTTTATGCCATTATTGTTTAAATATAAATTTGGGCATATGAGCGCCATGGATAGCTCGAATGAAGGGCAATCGTGAAGTCCAATTTTCGACAACTTTACCGAGCAACTGGGGCCATGTATCGGCAATAACACGGCGAATGTTGACTTCCAAATGATCCAACGTCTCTGGTTTATCAGCATAAACTAGTGTCTTCACATGCCTCCAAAGAAAGTAATCTAATGGTGTGAGATCACACGATCGTGGAGGCCAGTTTACAGGTCCATTATGTGAAATTATGCGCTCACCAAATGTTTCCCGCAATAAATTGATGGTGAAATTGATTAATTAATTGTGGTGTTATTGATTGAATTAATAAATTTGCACAATTTGCAAGCGCTGTTCCGACATCAGTGAAATGGTGAAATGGCCAAACATACTGACTACAAATAAACTGTCAACTGTCAATTTGACAGTCTGTAAAAACAATGTTGCCAGTTTAAAAACCAAACCTCTAAAAAAACACCCTATATATCTGGACCTTCGATATCCCCGCGTACCTTCTGAAAATTTGTAGGTTTGAACAATATTATGATAAGTTATGGTTTTTCGTGTGACATACCCCAAGGATCCTTAGCCAGAACAGGCTTGCCGAAGAGTCCAGGCTCACTGGATCCCAGCTTGTTGGTGGCGCGTATCCTGAACTTGTAGGTCTTCCTGGCGATCAGGTCGGTGACTTTGTAGAGGGTGAGCTGTCCGAAGGCAACCTCGCCGACATTGTCCCAACCGGCCTTCAGCGACATGTCCTGTCGCTCGATGATGTAGTTGAGGATTGGAGAACCGCCGTCGTCAAGAGATGGCTTCCAGGTTACGGTGCAAGAGTTCTGCAAGACGTCAATGACGTCGATGTTCAGCGGTGGTGATGGGACGCCTGTTGAAAAGGGCATCAAAGTATTAGCAGTTTTATATAATTTTAGATCGTGTGATGTATGTATAGAGATGGGTGACAGACCAGCGTATTCACAGTTCAATGAAACTGAATTTCGAGAGGTCCTACGTATACATGTATATCTATGTTGTAGATAATCGAAGATTTAGGCAGGACAGATTATAAAAATTATCATTAAAAATTGTCATCTGCGTTTATTTCGGTGGAATAGATTTATACGTGCGTCACTTCTGGACACTGAGAAAAATTGTTTTCCTTAGAGCCTCCTGTGTGGAGATACTGTAAAAAAAAAGTGTCATGAAAAGTAGTATTCGACTTACTCTGCATGGTGAGTGTGACTTCCTTGAGGTCTTCTCCCTGTCCGTTGCTCAGCTTGATAGTGTACTGGCCGCTCTGGTCGCGGCTTGGCTTCTTCACCTTGAAGATGATCTTGTCCGTGTCCACCACAGCTTCCACTTCCTTGATGGGCAGCGGTTTGCCGTCCTTCATGAGTTTGGCTTCCACTGGCGTCTGTCGGGTGCCAGAAACTGAGGAGGTGGCGTTAAAATATGATTATTATATATAATATATCAAATTTGACATTTCATCACGTCTTCCATCATTTCTCACAAAAATGGGTGGTTTCAACTCCAAAAGAACGTTAGTTAAATTTGAATATTTCACTCAGTGTTCCCCACCGAATCACAATTTTGAGACGTATGCGCATGCGTCTCCCATCACATCAACGCTATAAATTTCACATCACATTTCCTTTAAATTTTCATTGAAATTTCTTCTGACCGAGGTTGAAACAACTCAATTTTTCGGTGAATGACGATTTGAAGGAAATTCATACGAGAAATTTTCTGAAACAACTAAGTCTTTCAATAAGCATCCTGTAGTACTAGAGAACACTGGTTTCAGTACTTACAAATAGAATGTTTCTGGAGAGAACATTAGAGATATTACATTATATGGCTGCAAAACTGGAATGAAATGCTTGTTTCAATATTTTTTATATTACACCTCACAAGAGAACCCAACGCAGAGTGTAAAGACAGAGAAACTACATCGCCACTCAGTTGGACAGCGTTGTGAGGCGTGTTAAGGTAGGCGATGTAGAAATGGATTTATTAATGCAGGTCTTGAAGAGGCCCTGATTATATGAAGACGGAAAAACAGATGCCAGTAGCTCGTTCCACTTAGGAGCCGACTTACGACCCTTTCTCATGAAGCCAACATCAAATATGAACTCGTGACGTGATGTTCCTCTCGTGTCTGTCGAGATTCACACACTTGCATCTCTCACATTTGTAATGAACCAAGTGACTCCTGATGCCATTGACTGGCTGGATAACATTGACCTCCACCATATGACGAAGTAAGAAGTAATTTCCATCTCCCATTAAATTTTAACTTTTTCTCCTGTAGAAACTTGCATTGAACCTGATTGCAAATGTGCTTCTTGAGTACTCACCCTTGTAAGGCACCTCCATGATGAAAGGTCTGTCGCTAGGTCCGGCAAACTCATCCGGGCAGTCCAGCTCTGGTTTGGACTCGCCCTTCTTCACCGTCAGCTTGCAAGAGCTGCTTAGCTTGCCAGACTCGCATAGGATCTCTCCCTCATCTTCCATCTCCAGCTTGTTGAAGATGAGCTGGTGCTTGCCTCCGCCGAGATTCTTGATCTCAACCCTGTTTGTTCAAAACAACAGAAAAGTGCGATTAGTTCAAGTGACAGAAGCAATTATATTTGTTAATATGGAGACTGTGTGTATTTCTTTAATGGTTTCATATTAGTCTATGATTTTAGTTCCTGCATTACTACAGTTGTCTATGGGCTCTTCGGGTCACATGGCCTCTTTGCCGAGTTGTGCCGAAGGTGACTGAAGGTAAAAATAACACATTTAACGATTCTGCATTGACTGTCGACATTTTCAACGTCACTTACAGACAGTTCAGCAACTATCTTTTGACACATATCACAAAATAGTAAACTGCCCCTATACACATTCTAATTTCTGAAATTCTCCAAGATATATTGGTGAATAACCGTTTTATGGAGAACATGAAAAATAAATAAATGTGCGAAGTTATTATAGTTCAGGAGCTCCACAGATCAAGCCTAGCTTTCAGCCTCAAAGAACGTTGTCCTCCGAAATATTATAATAAATTATGATAATTAAATAAAGAGTATCATATATTATTATTGTTTTTATTATATTTTTAAGTAATTAATCACCTTTCTGTGTAATATTTTTGTCTATTGTTCTTTTTGTCTATACTTGTTTGTTTCTTTTGTTATTTTCTAATCATGTTATTACCTGATGAAGAAAAACCACTTTAAACCATCCGGTTTTGAAACATATATGTTTCAGAAGAAGTTTTTTTTTCCGGTCCCTTGGAAAACTTTTTAATAGGGTTTCACTGTTTCAGATATTATAACATTGATTATAGTGGTTTACACAAAAGTAATTTGTTTCATTCAAATAAAGAGTCACTGTGTTATAATAACCTAAGTCTTTCAAAAGCAACCTTGGAGCATACAAGTCCCAGTACTTACTAAATTACGAATGTCTCTGGAGAGAACATTGGAGACATTTCAACGTCTTTAGTACGCAATTGGATAATACATCCATTGTCCTATCTACTCATTTACCTTACAGTAATCTAGTTCTCATAATACTACACAATTATCAGCGTGTATTTGAATTCAGCTATATTTGCTGCTTCTAAAGCACGTCTTCCCAGAAGGATGATTCTGTATTTTTTGTGAAAGATTGCCGAAAGACGGGGGGCCCTGGAAGAAGGAGGACATCGTGGCAGAAAAACTTGAGACAGTGGTTCGGCCAGTCTACTGTAGAGCTGTTCCGGACCGCAGTAAACAAAATCCGCATAGCCAACATGATAGCCAACGTCCGTTGAACGGACAGGGCACGAGAATAAGAAGAAGGATTTGTTCTCCCTTTTAATGTTACACTATTTACTGGATCAACTACCATCTTCCAATGTATTAATAACTCAGATCCGGGGCATACGTCATTCCTATGTCTACCTACGTTAAATTGTCGTGAAGACAAGCTTATGTGCCCAAGCGGTTAATGATCGAACGCTTTTTATGTTCACTTCCCAATACTCATCACAAACTTGGCATTCGAGCGTGGACAAAAAATTGATATCATTTATCATTGACCATTTTCAAAAGACCACTATGTACTAGTATTATTTATTTTTATATAATTGGCAGTGGATTTTAGACTTACCTTTCGGATGGAACGATGGGTTCTCCATTGAAGGACCAAACTGCGTCGGCTGTCTGATCCTGGAGTTCCACATCGAGGACTACCTTCTCCCTCTCAATGGCCTCGGTGTCCTTCAACTTCTTGTTGAAGCGGTTGGAGTCTGGAATCGAGCAATTACAGAAAATTAGAAAAAAAAACACAAGTAAAATAATATCAAGGTATGAAATTAAATATAAGTTCAACATGTAAACAGGTCAACGGGTCAACAGATCAACAGTTCAACAGGTCAACAAGTCAATAAGTCAACAAGTCAACAAGTCAAAAAGTCAAAATGCCAATAGGTCAACAGGTCAATTGGTCATTGGGTCAAAAGGTCAATAGATCAAAAGATCAACAGGTCAATACGTCAAAATATAGAAAGGTTCGCAGGTTAACAGGTCAACAAGTCAACAGGTCAACTGCACACTTCTCTTCTTCATGAAGCCCACAACACCAATGCAGCAAATAACTCACCAATCACTTGCGCAATCACAACTTATACCCATTATGAAAAATTATTACAATTAGACATTTTTCACGATTCATTGCGAACATACAAAACCAAATTATTAAATTTTTGTCGTTTTATTAAATTTTAGTGAGCAAATAATTTTTTATTTCAAAATGTAAATTTTATTCCACCCATACTATTTCATTTATGTTTTATTAGTCAACCAATGTTTGATTCTTTTCATTAGTTTCATCATAATTTAGTTTTAAAACCCAGGCGATATTACCTATTGACATTTTACAGATTTACGTAATAGGTACAAAACCATGTAATTTATTTAAAATACCTTACAACTTATATTTAATGTATTGTGTAAATCTTATAAACAAATAAAATAAAATAAACTGTCAATAGGTCAAAAGATAAAAAGTTCAGCAGGTTAACAGGTCAACAAGTCAACTGGTCAACAGGTCATTGGGTCAAAAGTTCAACAGATCAATAAGTAAAAAGTTCAAACGGTCAACATTTAAAAAGGTCAAAATGTCATCAGACCAACTAGTTAGTGGGTCAGTAAATCAACCAATCGTAACTCACAGTTGATGATCAGCTCGCACTCGGTCTTGTCAGCATTGGTCTCGCACTTGAACTGTCCAGCATCGGTGACCTTGGAGTCCTTGATGATGAGCTTGCGCTTGCGGCCCTCCTTCACGATGGTGATGCGCTTGTCGGGCTTTATCACCTCGCCATTCTTGAACCTGCACCATAAACAATAGAGATTAGCAACAAACATCAACAATAAAGTTTGCTTCACTTTTTACTTGTCATTCTGTGGATGTATTGGGAACTAATCGACAGCATTTCTGAAAATCTTCAGTCGTAAGATTGAATGTACAAGAGTTTTGGAAGACTGGTGGAAGTCAAAATAGACAGAGGCCCTAGCACGCTCGCTCTATAACGATCGATAGGATAACTATCGGTAACTTCTCATCGTTCCCTAGGACAACTGCACATCGCTAACGTACAAACAACAGTTGATGTCGAATATGTTAAGGACACTTAGTCATTGTGGACTGTCACTTATTCGTTGGCGATCTGTAGTCATGCTAGGGAACGATGAGAAGTTACCGACAGTTATCCTATCGATCGTTATAGAGCGAGCGTGCTAGGGCCTCAGGAAGAGGAAGAATGTGAAATATTTTTAATGTCAGATCTGATTCTCTCAAGACTATCTGATCTCAGATAGTTTTGAGAACTCATATTGAAGAAATCTTAGCCATTTTTTTTAACCAGCCAGATGTCATCTTTGGGGATGCTGTATGCAGGGTTATTGTAGGAAAGGATGGAGAGAAAGTTCTGAGAAGGAAAAACGAATGATAAAAAAGTATAATGAAAAAGGTTATAGGTGGGTAGGAATCTGGGAATCAATGTGTTCAGGAGTGACCAACGTATGAATCCATCCCTCCCACTGCGGTGCAATGCGATGGGTCGAGATAGTCCAGCTGAAGAGGTCCAATGTTCTCCCTCAACCAGTCTCCGATATGAAAAAAAAAAATTTGGCAAAAGCATCCACCACCAAGACCTAGACAAACCTCACCCTTTATGAATCCGGGCACCCCTGCTAAATTACCAAACGTAGCGAATCACTTAGGGTGACCTATAATTAGTTCCCGGGGCTCTGACATTAACATAATTCATATTATATTTCTAATATAAAACGATCAGCACAACATTACCAAATATGACACCATATCAACTGGGGAAATTACTTTCCTCAGTGTTTCCTTAAGTCGATTGTTTCACTAAGCGTAAAATCTTTCGTCAGTGTTTGGTAGTTTTCTATTGTGATATTAGTAGCCGTTGAGATTAAGCGTTATTCTTACCACTGCACGTCTCCTTCAGCATCGTCCAGTTCACACGAGAGAGTGATGGTTTCCTTCTCAATGTGCTGCAAGGATTTGAGCACCTTGGTGAACTTGTACGGGTACTCTGGAAACAGATAACATCAATCAGATGAATGTATGGTGTAGTTGTAAGTATGTATGGAGTAAAATGCAAAAAATATATAGTGAAAGAACGTCCGCCAAGATGAGATTTGCATGAACGTTTTTTAAATTATTCTATATTATTCTTATCAGATCACTTAGCTGATCGGAGACTCATATTGATCGATTGAAAAGTTGGGAACAACAGCTGTTAGAGCCAGCGAAAGAAAACGTATAGACGCCCTCAAAACGTGGTGCTGGAGAAAAATGGACAGGATTCGATAGACAAATAGACGTACAAATGTGTCCATTTTGGAAGAGCTAGACATCCACAATAGTCTTTCAACTATCTGCCTACAACGCTTTTAAGATACTTTGGGCACATTGTCCGCCAAACTGAGGACTCTAACATGGAGAAACTCGTGGTCACTAGCAAAGCGTTTAGCAGAAGAAGCAGAGGAAGGACACAAATGCGCTGGAGTGACCAAGTATCAATGGCATCCGGTATACAGTGCCGAACCGCGAAGAGTGGAGGAGCCTTGTCCACCGTGGAAACTGGAGAAAGAGTCGAGATCCTCAGCAATGCGGAACCGACTTCAAAAGAAGTATGGTGTAGTATGTAGTATGGTTATTGTATATGTCAGAACAGAGTTATATAGCGGTCCATTCTCTATTTCTACCGCTGTAGAAAAACTGATTTAGGTTAGGTTAATGTTAGCTCTGGCATGACTTGCAGTATTTTATGATTTTGTTTCCTTACACAGTGTGTGGGATCAAGGTTCCCTTAAGCAAAACCTCCATTCAGAATCCCCAAAGATCACACGGAATCCACTAATGTAATAAGGAAGTTGAGTCCTTTTTTTTTTTTTTATCAATGTTCACAGGCAAACTTAAATACCAGTATTTTTTTTTTTTTTTTAAAGTTAGAAATTTTTTAAATACTTAGTTGACGATATCAATTAAAAATAAACTCACCGACAATGATGACTTTGGTATCGGTCCTCTCGGTCTGCCTGTCGATTCTGCAAGAGTATGCTCCAGCGTCTTCCATCTCGGGAGACTTGATGATCAGCTTGCAGATGCCGGACAGATCCTTGGAGATGGTGAACTGGTCTCCATCTTCCAGCTTCACTTCGCCCTTGTACCAGGACACGGGAGCGATGCTGTTGCTGATTGTACATTCCAGGATAGTCTCGTGCTTGGTGTAACCGTCGGTCTTCTTCAACAGGGGCTTGATGAAGGTGTAGGTCGGATCGGCCTCTGGAATTCGGAATAAGATGTATGTAGTTGGATTTTAGGCTAACTTTTGCGTGAATTTGAATTGCGTACAATTTTTTACACAAGGTTTATTGGGATATATATTTAAAAAAAGTTTAGGTTTGTTTTAACCTGTTTAATCACAGGAGACCATATTTGTCCCAGCTCACATGGGTCTCGTAGAAATCGTTGTATCTCGCTTACTATCATAGTGAGAAGTATGATCTAAACGGTATTGGAAAGATAATACAACACGCTATATATTCAAATCTAAAAGATAACCACAAAAAATTATACACCTTTATTAAACCAAAGTTTCCGATCGATATTTGAAAAAAAATTATGAAACTTTGTGATTTTTTTAAAATTTTTTTTACATGAAACGACAAAAAAGTGAGGTGACAGTAACGTTTATAATTCAATTGACTAAAGAAATATGATTTTTTTTTTTTTTTTTCATTATCAGTAATTTTAGTTAGAAAAAACGTAATGTGAGCCATTTTTAAAACTTTAAAAAGTTTTTATTCAAAATTTTTAGATTTAAAAAATTACTAATTAGATTTAAAAAATTAATTAATTTCTAATAATAAAATTTGAAAGCCTATTTCATGACTAACTAATTAAACTAAAAACATATAATCTCCAAGATATTTTCAATGTAAAAAATATTATCCACTGAAAAAAATATGCAAAAACATTTGTACAATACGTACAATATGTAGCATAGATAAGTTTTTGTTCAATTGAGAGATAGTACTTCTATTATTTATGTACCAACTTATGTACTATGTCCTCTTGATGAACGAGTACAGTGATTAAAAGTGTCACAGAACAGATTTTAAGTGTCACATACTTAATCAGTACCAGCGAGCTACAACAGTTTGCAAATGGCGGAGAATGTCGTTGATACTGCTGATTTGTTTGTCGTTTTACCGCAAAAATGGACAGAGTTATTATTTTAAAATTTGAAGTTTACTTAGCGACAGCACTAACTTCATGTAATCAAGACTGTACTCTATTTGTACTTGAGCGGTCATGTCTGATCTCACATTTCGGACAAGAAAGAGGTAAAAACAAGCAACTTTCACGAAAAAGATGACTGAAAATTGTTCATCAAATACAAAAGGATGTCGAGGGTAAGTGGACGAAAAAAAGCTGTAGATGATACCTTCAACGTTGAGGAAGGCAGTGCAAGTAACACCGCCAATCTCGATGGTGTATTTGCCAGTATCCTCGACCTTGGGGCCCATGATGATGAGCTGGTAAGAGTCCTGTTCATTCTTGAACTTGTACTTGGATCCTGCGAACAGCTCCTGGAAAGTCCCACAAAAAGATGTTAATATTTTTTCTCTCTCTTCCTCATTTAGTTAAATGTATTGGTTTCAACGTGGTATTTTGGAAGCGACAAGCGCGAAATGGTCGAATTCAAAGTTTTTGAGAAACATGTTATTGATCTAACCTATTTATAATCAAAATTCAAGAGAAAGAAACAATCAACCCTGATATTGTTACTGCATTTTAAAATAATTTTAAATAGATTAGTTCTCGTTGGTATAATATGGAAGGTAGGTTTAGTAAATCAGGGCTGTTTATAATACCACTAATAAATTTTACGAATAAAACTAATTTTGGAAATACATTTTCTATCTGAGTTTTAATAATTTTAATTCTTTCATTAAGTGGTTGTACTTATGTATAACTTTTTTTTTCTTCATTTTTCTTTATTAATTGGTTTGCAATTACATAATTTGTGGATTTTACGACCACTATGCTAGGCATATGCTCGTGTTGCATACCTTAAAATTTATGAGGGGACCAAATATGAGAGTTATATTCGACTCGACTAAAACTAAACTAAAGAAGAATATAAAATTTTTAAACGCAGATTTGTAAAACTTATTAAAATACACACTATAAGTAGAAAAGGGGTAACTTACATCCTTCCTGCAGAACCACTTGGGCTTGCAGTTGGTCTTGCTGAAGTTGCAGTCGAACTTAACGGTCTTATCCTTGCCCTCCTTGGCAAACTGGTCTACCAGCGGCTTCAGGAAGGTCTCCGCTTTCTGTAACCGTCACCAAGCCACACAAAGGTTAACACACGTACGTAAATTATGCAAATAAACTCGCTCCCACGACGTAATGCGTTAGCGTTTGTTAGTCTGCAGCTAGGACTTAGAAAATGGAATATTTGATTAAACATTTACAATAAAATTTTCTTATTTTACAGTGAAAAGATAGGTAAACAAACAGGAATAACTAAGTACATTGAAAGAAATGTTCCCAATTCCTATTGTTTATGACGCCATAGCATGTTTCACCTGAACATTTAAAAATAATATTGCCTATTATTTTAGCCCTCTGACCCTAATGTTTTGACTATAATATGTGCATATGAACTGAATGAACGGTACGACTAAATGGCGTTTTAATACTACCTCAAGGCTGACTAGAGCAGGAGGCGTGAGCTCCTGGCGGATTTTGAGGTGTCAAGTGATCAAGCTAAAATAGAGCAATGAAAATTTGCAAATGGCGGCGATTGTTGTTGTACTCATTGTTTTACCGCATTTTTTAAACAGAGCAATTATACTATTTTAAACAGTAAAGTTTACTTAGAGACAGCAGAGACTTCGTAATTTAGCTGTTCGTGCCCAGACCCTATATCTCTAATGATGCACAAAACTTTTGAGCGGAAAACAATTATATTATATTTATTTTAATAATTGAAAATAATAAGTAATTTGCGTGTATTTACAAATGAGATGATATTCCTTGGCTTTTACTAGTCTGACGATCGGCGTGGTCGAGCGGTAAGGCTCTTGACTTCTAATCCGAAGATCGCGGGTTGGAACTCTCATTCCCCTCCACACTACCTTCAGCCTCACAACATACCCGACTTGGAGATTCCATAGTCTCACTGGCTCCAGACGGGAGCAGTTGAGACTCTTAGCAGTATTCATGTAAGTAAAACAAAAAAATAAGTGCCATTTTGGCACTTTTTAATGCAATTTACTTAGAGATAGCACACGATCTTACGCGACACGTGACAGTTCAGTGCTAAAACTACGAAATCAAAAACACTACAATTGACTTGCTTTTGGCATGCCACTTTGAGATTTTTACAGCGCGTCTATATATATTTTAACGTCATTGGCTGAACCAAGTGACTACTAATACCGTTAGTTGACTAAATAACCTCAGCATTGCACTTTGACATACACCATACAAATAAGAAGACTTGATTTAAATTACCATTAATTTAATACTATCTTTGCTTTTCCCCTTTGACTGTAATCCACCCATTATATTTTATAAAATTAAGAAAATTTATTAAAAATTCGGAAAAAAATTAGATATCTTATTATGACAGCTAATTTTCAACAAAAAATAACTTGATATAATAACTTTTAAAAACAGAATTCTATTCTATATTAATCAAATATTCCGGCTAAGAACTGGCAAAATATTTGCAGTATTTATTTATTGTTAGTTGTGTGGATAGGTACTTCTCTCAAAATAATATGCATATATAATTATTACATATTGACACACTTATCTACGCAGTCATGGGCGTCAGTAGTACATATTTTGTAAATACAAAAAAATATACAGATTTAAAAACATTTCGTTTATTTTTTTTCTCTTTTTTGGTCGTCTAAGGCTAGATTTACACTTGTAAGTTTTTTCGTAAATTTACGACTTCTGGCCAATGGGCATATTGCATTTTGAAAATGAGCTAGCCTAGGATTGATATCAATTTATAAATCAAAGAATTTGAAAAACACTGTCCTATTTTACAAATTTGTTTATGCAGTCAGGGGTGTCGCTATTATAGATGATGTAATTTAAAAAATTCAACTGTATTAAAAAATTATTCAATCTGTGTATTATCTTAGCCACCCGTAAATACGTCATTTGTTTAACTGTAAAAATGAAGTCCTTATAGTTTTTGATTGATTTGAATTGAGTAAATGCATTTTCAAACATTTTGAGAGAGTTACCGAATTAGTAATTCCTAGTTCACGCGAAGACAGGACAATATTGTATTGTTCCAGCTCTGGACCCATTGTCCTGTGAGAACAGAAGTTTGGAGGACAGGGCAATGAACTGTGACATTGTCCTAGAGATATACAGACAGGCTATCTTTGCAGGACAATATCTTACCTCCAACACTGTGCACGGTCGCATTGTCCACGTGTAACCGCGCACGGACAAGACAATAGGACAATAGGCAGAAGCTCCACACGTTCACGCATATTTCAGCTTTAAAATGTTGTGTAAATGGAACGCGGAAGAAATTACTAAATTGATAACGAAATGAAGTGATATTACTAGATTGCCCATACGGCCGGCATAGTCCAGTGGTAGGGCGTTAGACTCCCATTCCGAAGGCCGCGAGTTCGAACCCGGCGTGCGCAAATAAATTTTATTCAATTGATTTGTGTTATTTCACAACTAATTAATTAAAATAATATATAGTATATTTGAGGCACATTCCAGAATGGAAGATACTCTTAGTATCGCCCTGGTGTAAGACCAACATTCAGAATTGAAACGTTGCTTGAAATGGCTTTAACCGTGTTTAGTGACTAGATCTGAATAGCCAGGTACTTCCCCACCTTCCTCTTCCTCGTCTTCTTCCCTTCCCCACTTACTTTCAGCCTCATAACATACCCCAATTGGGGATGCCATAGTCTCACTGGCTCTAGACGGGAACAGTTGGAACTCTTGTGAGGTATTCACTATAAAAAAAAAAATATATATATATATATATATATGCCATTCTGCTATGCAAATGTATTAATAATTATTTACTGAATTTTCAGAATGAATTTTTGACAAAACGAGGCTTAGTTGCAATTCAAAGTGCTGTGATGATATTCTCATCCACATTTTATACTCCTGATGATCTTCCACTTTAAATCATTACAGACAATTCCAAATCAACAGTAAAGTTTTGTTCTGTTTATTATTTAGTTCGTCTTCCAACATTTCCAATATGTTTTGGTACAGAGACCTAATATGTTTCGCGAACTTCGTGTATCCATTTTGGCAGCATTCCGCGTTTGAATTGTACGTGGAATAGTTGTATTGTCCCATTGTCCTATCCTGCGTGATTGAGGCTGTTCACAGAGCTGGGACGGGAAAATATTGTATTGTCTTTTGTATTGTCCTCATGTGAACTCGGCATAAATATTAATATTCATTTACCTTTTACATAAGTATTAAATAATATCAATTTGAAACATAAATATCATGGTTACCTAGACATGCTAAAGTGTATTATTTTCTATTAATATTAAAGTATTATATTATAAAATCTATGGCAAAACCACGACATTTAAAATAAAATGATCCTTGTTTGCAGCCATTCCTGGTGAAATAAAACAGTAGAAAGAAACACCAAAAGATTTAGAGAATTCTGGAAAAGAAACATAGTCAGAAGTGCTTTTGAAATAAGTAAATAAAAACATTTTAAACATTGATATTGAATTTCTTCTCATAGTTTGATTTTGACAAATAGTTTGACAAATAATAACATAACAAAATCTTTGAATTTAAAAATAAGATGAACTGCTGCGCAGCCTTTTTCATACATGACTTAAATTTGGATTTGAGGCCAAAATATCCAACCAAACTGAATAATTATTTCTTTAATCAAAAGGTATAGTAAAATTTACCCTACCGACTATGTGCAATATCGTTGATGTTACGCCGTTCTTCCATGGAGCTACCTTCAAGCGACGCGATCGCCGCTCGTCTGTGTTTTCCATACTATTATTAGTGTTTGAAAACGCCGCTAGGTGCTACACTAGCAAATTTGTTTGACAGGTAGCGGTAGCGTCGCTTGTGAGTAGCTACGTGGAAGAACGGCGTTAGTGAAACGCACATCGTTCACGTAGCTACTTGCAAGCCACGCTACCGCTACCTGTCATACGATTTTGCTAGTGCAGTGCCTAGCGGCGATTTCAAACACTAATAATAGTATGGAAAACACGGACGAGCAGCGATCGCGTCGCTTGAACGTAGCTCCATGGAAGAACGGCGTAAGAGTTCACACATAGATGGCACTAATTAGTAGTTTACTAAGTTACCCCATAGGTGACGTTTAGATGTCGGCATTGTAGGGACCATTTATATAATAAATAAGGTGGGAACTACAAGGTCGGTATCCAGATTATTACAACCGCCTGCTAAATAGATTTAAATAATTATTCAGAATTTTGGCTTCAAATCCATATTTAAGTTTTGTTTAAAATCCGTAGCGCATCTGTTCCCATTTGTTTTTGGACAAGTTTTCAGTGTCTGTTAATTTATTCTGGATGGTGTTAACCACAATACCATAGTATAAGGTCTCAAATTAAGAATAGTTCAATATCAACGATTACAAAATTAGTTGAAGATCTGCCATAGCTTAGGCCATCCCGAAAAGCTGAGCTGGAATAACTAGTCGACGAGTGGTTGATGCAGTACAGGTAGTATGGGTGTAGAAGGAAGTATGTATTAATGGTGAACATCACAGGTGATTTGTGTTTGTACATTCCGAATGATAGTGCAAACAAACAAGTACATAATATGAAACATTTACATATATAATAGAAACAAGGTATGGCATGGAAACGTGCTGAGTTTTGCCGAGCTACGTCTGAACGGTGATTCTGTGTATTTTGCGGCAATGTAACACGTTTTAACACGGTACTCTGTATCGCACTAACCTGCTAAATACCACAATAACCTCTTGATTGTCGGATGATATTTGCCTAGATGATTGTACACACCATAAAAAATTAATTACAAAGAATTCCGAGGAGCTACATTTATAAAATTAAAAACAACGTCTGGAATGATATTGGCGCAAGCGATTCCGACCTTGTCCTTGTACAGTTTCTTTGTACATATTGTTTAAAATCGCATTTAATTTTTTAACCTCTCATCTGTCACCTGGACACATGTGTCCGAGTGACAACCGACTAACGCCGGAGATGACGGCATGTTTGCAGCAAAATCCTCGTTAAGAGATGTCATTTGAGAATCGAATGTCATCGCGTATAAGCATCTAAATAATATGACAAACGGACAGTCATTTATGAATTCCTTTTAGACTAATAACTAGTAATTCGTATTTTTATTTTTAAAAAACATTTAACGCAAAACTGGCATAGACAAGCCATTGAAAGTCATAGAAAAATGCAAAAATTTGACAGCCAATAACGTACGATGGAAGCCTTCCGATATCTGACAGATTAGGCTTAATTGTCTTAATTGTTTTATAACACTGACATAACGCAAAAGATAATACAAACAATACAGAATCACCCTTTTGCACGGACTATCAAAGCAATGAAGTCATACGTTTGGTGCAGGTCATGGCCCATCTCCTTGGTTTCTATTATCTATGAATATTGAGATCACCTTATTTATTTTACTGAGATCATGAGTGCTGTGACAGAAATTACTAAAACACTTCAAAATCTACTTCAGACCATTAAGAATGATTGGAGAAAAGGAATTCACAAAGATTTCATTGGCCATTGCAATCAATGTTGAATATTACAGGTGAGTTTGTAATTCTGAGTGAGTATTTCCTGCCAGAAAGCCTATGACAAATCAAACGAAATCTCAGTAAGTAATTATTGTAGTTATTTATAAAGAATTGATTTAATGTACTGTTGTCCATAATATTAAACTGAAATATATAAGTTTCCTTTGTCATCATTTCGGTATTTGTTTTACGGTGAACATAAAAGTTATTACTTATATGTAATATCATAATAAGTCAGATGTTTCACAGTTTTTAAAAATTTGATAATATTTTAAAAATTTGTAAATTTGATGAATTTTCAAAGAAATAATGATGTACAAAATATGTTTTGCTTTCTAAGAAATTATGATTGACTGTTAAAAATATGTTATAATTATCCATGTACATTCTTCTAAGTCTACGTAGGTAGGTACTACATAACATGAATCAATTAATGTTACCAATTATTACTAAGATAAAGAGATGATAATGTGGTTTTGAAATTTAAAATAATTGTATATTTACAGAAGTCATTTCAATCAACTTTGCCATAAAAAATATTCTTGTATTATAGATATTGTTTGGCAAAGCTGTTGAAATGAATGTTATAGAATAGTTCTTAAGTATTGAAGTACATTCCAGAAGAATAATCGAAGTGGAGATCGAAAAATGCTAAAAAATTATAAGTATTTTACAAGTGACAGTGACTAAAAGAGATATAGTTGAAAGTCGGAAACGACGGAAAGGAAGATCAAAATGTAGAGATTGAGAATATTTCAAGTTTGTTTAAATGTCAAGATCATTCCACATCTATAAGAATATTGTAGCATATCAGAAGAAAGATTTTATCGAAAGTCAGAAACGTAGAGAAGACAGACCTTTGATGCATTGAAAATTCAAATCGAAGATTCAAAAGACGTTTGTCGGCTTCTGAAATTCTTTTCAACAATTTCAGAATTGTGACAAATATTTTTACAATATTCACAAGTTCGGATAGCATTTTCGTCTTTTGATTCTTCCTGATAGACAAGGTATAAACGAATATGAGATATTTCTGAAGACAGATTAAACGAAGAGAGATTCAATAATAAAAAAACGATCAGAGAATGATAGGGAATATTTTTTTTTGTAGTAAGAACTCTAGTATGCAAAAGACAGTTGGAAAGTTTCCAAAGAAATCAAGAGTAAGACACAATTCAAAGGGTTTCATATCACAGCATTAAAAGAAATTGTTTCATGTTATTTTATCAGATCTGATGGTTCAGTGATCAAAAAAATCCTTTCACAAGAATCAGGCTTCATTTACGTTCAAGCATTCTTTGTTATACAAATTCACAGCAGATTCTGAGCTTTTACCTTCAAATGTTAATTAAGAGTCTAGCTTTGAACGTATGCTTCCCTATTTTTTCCAGGTCTTACGATCCTTGGCAGCTTGCATTCATGGATGAGCTTTCACAAGTACTTCTAATTTTTTAAATTGATGAAACCCTTCAAATGTGCATAATGCATTCAAATGCAAGAAGACACCGATGCTGAAATAAGCAACAATCATCGAACAGAAGGGACAGAATCTTGTTGAAGGTTACTGTGACCAGAACATGATGCCAAGAGGCTCTTCAACCATTCCAATCGAACCTCGTCCCTCCTGAATGGATGAAGGGTAGGCCAGTCGGGGATCAGCTCGGCCAATGAAGGACGACGCTGGCCTGAACGTTTCTAAAACATGACACATGGGGTGATTTAATAGCTTTCCCGTTCAAGCAGCTCTTCTGAAATATCTGAAATTAATATGATATCCACCTTGTTTGATTGAGTACTTGGGTCCATGTTGTAAAGGATTCTCTTTAATTGAGGTGTGGTTCTAGCCATACTCGTTTGTAAGCCTTTTCACAGGTTTGGTAGGATTCTCGACTAGCTTGTCAAGTGCCATCTTTACACCCATTTGATCCTTACGTTTTTCAGAATTAATTACCATTGTTTTATTTATTTTAACCATTGAAGGGTTTCAAGAAAACCCTTCCATCAGGACTAAAGTCAACTCAGTTGACTGTTTACTGAGATTTATTTTGTATTCTGACAAAGCAATGACTCTTCCGAAATGGGTCGACAGGAAAACAAAATACGACTCCACACAAATCTGTCTTAATTGCCTAAGAATCACATTCATATTATCACCTGACACATATTCTTCTGTAATAATAACGCAGACTCGTGTCAAGAAATTTTCTTATTGATCTACCTTGCCTTTTAAAGGTGTTTTCAAACAATGAAAATTGATAATTCAACCCTATAAAAACATTACATATATCAGTCCAAAAAACCTATCGGTCGAAGTTTTAGAATATAAATTTTAAAGGAAGGGAATTTGTTTTTGTAAAGGGAAAAGGGGATTTGGTTTTTGTTTTCATTTTAGGTCCAAAATGGGATTAGATTTGTTTTCATAATTAAAATTTTAAAAGAAAAACAATACTAAAATAACTTGTTCAGATTACTGATAAAACATTTATTTGTACGAAATTTCATCTTAACCCTATTTTGGACATAGAATATCATAACTTTCAAGAATTTCAAATATAATAATATTGTTGAATTTTTTGACTTGTTGATTTTTAGTTAATGGGTGCAATTTGTAGGTGCTTTCTAAATATGTATTCCTTCAAACAAAAGCTGTGATTACAAATAATAACTTCTGCCAGTTATTAGACAACTAAATATAAATTATTAAAAAATAAATATATATATATGTATACCTGAAAATTTTACATAATAAGTAACATTTATGAAGATGGAGAAATATGACATTTTATGAAATGTGGATGAAAATGGTCGAACCGAATTTCGATAATAGACATTTTTAATAGATTAATAGAATAACTTGTTACTTACATTAAAACAGTCTTGTTTTTTTTTACTTTTCTCTGTATTTTATGAAACATTCAGTTTTAATGTGAATGTCTTGGCCAAATTATAGAAATTAAGATTTAAACTTCTTAAAATTTGTTGAGAAAAAATGATACCTATACAGAAAGGTAACAATAGTGTTACCTTTAAATTTAACAATGATAATTGTCTAGGTGTTGATTTTATCTTGCTGAAACTATTTCTTAATGATTTTTAATTTTGAAACCTTTAATTGGTCATGGCAGAGTTCCTTTTTAAAATGACTTTTTATGGATTGAAACACCTTTATAACATTCTTCCTTTTTTTAAATTTATGACCAGAACAGTTTCACCTTGTGATGTGTACATTCGACCAGTGGCTCATAAATTTTAAAAAAAGTTTTGGAATGTTAATTCATATTAATTTGATGATGACAACATTAAATTAACAACCATACAATGTCTATTTCTTACTTTTGTGTCAGCGCTTACCGTGAATTACGAAGAAATTTCTACATTTATAATAAAATGAACGATATGAAAATGAAAGGATTTTTGAATCATGCTGCATAGGCTTTTCATCCAAAGCTAGCAAAATACTTATAAAGCTATACCTAAGAACACTTTAAAACTGAGCTTTTTTACAGCCATATATTTTGATATCGGAGGAAAACGGTATGGGATATTTTTCCTTCCCGAAAATTAGCTAACGTGTGCCAGCCATTTAAAAATTCGAGCAATCATTCAGTAGAAAATAATTCCAAAATGCAGGTGATTTTTTTGTTGGTGGAATGGTCGATTTATTTAACAGTGTTAGATGTGTTATGAGTTTTTTAAAAGACAATTTGGAGATTTAAACGCATTAGAGAAATGTATATCGCTCAATTTCTAAATTGTGTCGTATTTCTTTGATGCGTTATTCTCCAAGGTCTTAATGTTCATCTTTTTTTATTTATTTTTGTTAATTTGTGAGCGTTTTTTTATGATTCGCGGCAAACCGTCCATAAGCTTCCGTGAAAATATTTTAAATTTGATTTTTCATTGATTAATATTTGTTTATTTTTGCTAATAGAAAGGGCACTTGGTTTTGACTGCCAATTCTTTATTTTAGACCACATAAAATATGTCAATATGAACCAGTTTTGTGAAATAAGGAAGTAGGTACAACAAATGTTGAAATATTTGAAAACAAATGAAAAGTATTTGTTTATTGAAGTAGTAATCAATTGTAATAAAATGTGTTTTTATTTAACTTAAGTGCCCCTTCTCAATGCATCCATTCCGCCATTCATTTAACATAGTTTTAGTTTATCATTGTTAATAATTGATTTCATCAATTCTTTTTTAGTTTTTAGCCATTGCCTTATTTAAACCCTGTACTCTCAACAAACCACAAAAAGAGACAAAAAGACGGTATCGTGTATAGCTTTAAAATTAATAGATTTATTATTCGTTTTGTCTTTTTGGTCGTTTGTGGATTGTTAAAAATTGTTCTGGGCAGCTTAACTCGTCATTTTATTTAAAATCGAACCTTTATCTTGACCGTTTCCATCAACCTTGGCCAGTCGGGAATTATCTCCATTAAAGATTTTCGTCTTCTGATGTCAAAAACATCCTAAAATGAGCACACGTCTTAGAAATCCCCGGAAAATATAGGACACACAAGGTAATACAATACAAATACAGTACTAGGGGGATAACTCAAAATTATTGCAATTTCCATCGGAGTTTACCAAGTTAATTTAGAAATTATCAATATTTTCAAAAAATTTAAAATTTTTCCAAAACAATTTTAAAAATTCGTAAAAAATCAGATTTTTTTAAATTCTTCGAAATTTTTCAAAATTTTCACAATTTTTGAAAATAATAACTTTATTTAATATTTATAAAAATTTCAGAAGTTTTCAGAGTTTAAAGAGATGTTCAAGAAAAAATCTAAACTTATCACTTGACAGTATGGAATGATTATTATGATACAGCAAGTTGAAAAAACACTATGAACCCTACAATATATTATCTTATGACGAACCTCCGATGAAAATTGTTTAATTCCTTGGTTGATTTCGCATATTCAAAATAAATACTTTATTTTTAAATCTAATAAAAACAAAAAAAAAACTGAAATTCTTGGAATAATTTTTTTTTTTTGCTTTTTGATTTTTTGTAGATTTAAAAAAAATGGTTAAACCCTAGTCATAATTTTGGCTGTTTTTGAATGATATATAGTTAGTAAAAGCAGTTTCCGGATTAAATACAAATATAAACTGAATACAGAAAATTTAGAAAAATATTTTTTTTTAAGTTAGAAATATATGTACACAATGAATCATATATTATGTATGTAAAAAATTTAGAAATATGAATATACCCACGGGAACACTTAAGCAAGTCAAATTAAATCCAATAAAGAAAATAAGCTTTGCAACAACAAAATCACACAGTTTTTATAGCTTACCTTTTTTTTTAAATACAGTCGAATATTTTTCAAAATTTTCGTAAAGATAATAAAATTATCTAATAACATTGGCAGAAGTAGGTCGTAAATTTTAGAATTAATATCGTTATATTTTTTGCAGACCGCTGAGTTTTGTTTGAAGGAATATTTTGTTTATTTTGGTAGTGTTTATTTGAATAGGCGAATTCAACCGGGAACCTTTATTTAAGTTTTTTATAACTATTTATATTATTTTTCATTAAATGTTTCTTTTTATAACTGTGATTTTTGTATTAGCTTGTAATTTGAATCAACAATTGAACCCTTGCCCGGAATAATGTTTTATCCAACAACATTCTTATTCCTAGAAAAATGTAAAAAACGAAACCGGTTATGTTTTATAACATTTTATATTTAAAATACAATAAACATACGATTCTTAAGACTTTTAAAGGAAAAGTTATTGAAAAAGACTATTAAATTAGAATTTATTACATGAATTTGTGCTGATGTGAAAAAATGTTGTATATAAAAATTTCACAGGCAACATTATTCCACAAAATGAACTTTTTTTTACTTTTTATACCTTCAAGAAAGCACCATGCTCTTCTAACATCAATTTACATATGTCATTGATGCATTTGAGCTTAAGAAGCAAAAAAACTATATGAATAAATAAAACCATTTACATTCGAGATATTGTCTTCAGATCAACATGCAACATTATTCGATAAAACCGTTTCAACGGCTAAAAAGCAGCTTTAACAAATTTTTTTCTGGAAAAATTCTACTTTCCTGCATTATTCAGCTTCTTGGCTTTTAAGTCTTTCTAGATGAAGCCATAAAACATTCGTTTTCTCCATTTATTCCCATGAATTAAACCACGCTCCTTGATTTTGATAAACGGCCTTATACAACATTCTTCCACAAACCAATCTTTAAAATGCTGCCACAGGCCAAAACATTTTTTCACTACCATATTAAAACATTATTTCATAATTAACTCAACATTGATAGTTTTGTTGGATACAACATTATTCCGGGCAAGGGCTCAATTATGATTTTAAAATAAATATTTAGAGATTCTTAATACATTGTTGAAAAATAATATAAAGAAACTTTACTTTAGGAGAAATAAAAAACGTTTAAAAAAATGTTAATGATTTGTAAAATTTTAAAAACACTTTCAACAAAGCTATAAATTCCAATATTAAAAGAAGTCTTAAATATTTCAGTGAACTTAATGTTGATGTTTAAGCATTTTTACTTGTTTTACAAATCGGAAAAATGAAAGAAATATGTTTTTTTCCATCCACGTGGTTTTTACAACTTTTTCAAATATTACAAGATTTTTGAAATTTTTTGAAAATTTTAAGATTTTTCAGAAAAAGATTTTTTTTTTTCAAAAATTTCCGTATATATGTGACACACTTCTTTCATGATAAATTTTAATTTGTATCAATCCCTTAATTGATCACAGCCGGTCACTTTCACAAATTAAATTGTGTGACTGGTAAATTAAAACTTGCAGTTGGTGAAAGCGATAAAATTTAAATGTTCTGTATGAGAATAAAAAAAATTACACTAAATTTAAAAAAGTCTAACATTACGTAAATTTGCCCAATTATCGTGATCAATTTAGGAATAAAAACAAATTTATTTTTTAAAAAAAATTTTCAGAAATTTTATAAATGTTAGTGTCTAGAGTGATTTTTGAATAGTAGGTTAGTTTAAAAAAAAAAATTTTTCGTCGTTTTTGAAAAATGTACCATTGATTCAGTACAATCAGCAATATGTTGTGGTGAATGTAATAACATTGTAAATAATTTTTAAAATGAATGTGTAATGAAATATTTTGTTATGAATGAGAATGTAAAAAATGGTGGATGTTGTTTCGGATTTTTTGGATATTAGATTTACAGGTAATTTGAGCCAGGCATAATATTAATTTGTGCTTATAATGCTAACCTTCCCGAACCCAAGCGGTCAATACTATCAGTATCGCCCTGGTGAAAAACAACCACTCATAATTGAAACGTTCCTTTATATGGGTTAATTCGTATTTGGTGACGAGATCTAAATAGCCAGATTCCTCCCACTATCATGTTTCTTATCCTTTCCCGGTTTTTCCACTACCTTCAGAACATACCCCAATTGGGGATGCCATAATCCAACTGTCTCCGGACAGTTGAGAGCAGTTGGAATTTTCGTGAGGTATTTATTTTAAAAAAGTCCACCCGTTTAACATAAAGCAATTTATATCTTTATCTCGGTTTAAATACACAACTTTTACATAGTGTACAAAGAATGGTGATCCAGTGTAGGTTTGTTTTACGTAAAAATCTATGGTTTTATTCCGAGATTGATTAAATTTTGCACACTTGTCCCCTCTTATAGGCCGCAGTCCCCCCGGCGGGTCCGGATGTTTGAAGCGATTTTGCCCCTTATGTATAAAGAAATTGTATGAAGAACAAGGTCAGAATCGCTTGGGCCATTCTCGTTCTTGACACTAAGAATTACTGGGTAGCATTTAGCCACTCCGAATAATTCATATTAATTGCTATTGACGCGCCGGGCACCAAATATGGCGGATAAAATGGCTGCCGCTTGATAATATGAACGCTGTCATATTCGAAGTCTATACTTATTCATTGTTTTTTTTTTAAAATATAAATCCATTGTGGAAAGCATAGATTTGAGTGATTTTTAGGAAGTTCGTCTTATCTAAATTATTTTGATGTAATTTTTGTATTATATCACAAAAGAAATGTTATAAAAATTGAATTCGTAAGAAAGGTGAGAACTGTCAAATATTTTACGTCGTATTGAAATTTTTTTTTTTGTATGCTGGCTTTCAACAAGTTAAAACAAAAGAAAGGTCACCAAGTATATGAAATATCAAATTGTTATTATTTTTTATCATCTTTTCCTGCCTCTTAAAACAGAATTTCGATACCTAATCAAATTTTGCACAATTGAAATTCAAAATAAGAGGAACATTACTATCTACATCTGATTTCTAAAAACTCTGAGTAAAATACGAGCAACGCCGGGACTTCAGCTAGTGTATAAATAACTGAAACACTTGTCGCTTTGGCATGAGAAGGAATTTTGCGAATTTAGTAACGGAAAGATTTTAACAAGTTAAAGATCTCAAAAATACACATATTTTTTCCTGTGTTGGCAATGAATAATTAACTTGGATGACACATTGAGGGTATTGAGTTGGTAATTATTATGCTTGACTCAAATTACAGTTGGGGAATGTTTGTTTTTCTATTATTTAATTGAATTATTGTCCCTTGCCGAACCTTCATCCATCGCCAGTGCTCCTCAAACTTGTCGTCGGCAGGCACGTGGCACACCTCTTTGCCTTCAAATACTATCACTATATCTCCGTTTTCTTCACGGTACCAGCCCACATCATCTGGGCCGAACTACAATTTACAAGCCTTGGTAATACTGTATGTTATATAAGTAAAACAACAAATTATCGTGTATATCGGTGGAAATAAAGAGGTTTAAAACAATACGTGCTTTGTATTTATACATATAATATGTTATTACATAAATATTTCTTGGAATTCCAAGGTTAACGGAATTCAGTATCACTGTGTTACTTTGAAAACCGAGGTTAACGGAATACAGTATCACTGTGTTACTTGGAAAACCGAGATTAACGGAATACAGTATCACTGTGTTACTTGGAAAACCAAGGTTAACGGAATACAGTATCACTGTGTTACTTGGAAAACCAAGGTTAACGGAATACAGTATCACTGTGTTACTTGGAAAACCAAGGTTTACGGAATACAGTATCACTGTGTTACTTGGAAAACCGAGGTTAAAGGAATAGAGTATGACTGTATTACTTGGAAAACCAAGGTTAACGGAACACAGTATCACTGTGTTACTTGGAAAACCGAAATACGTACTGAACTACAATATTTTAAATTATTGAAGAAAGCCAACTTTGTGGCTTGACATTATACAAATTAAAAAAGTTCTTTGTTTAAAACCGCTTTATCACAATATGGCACTATTTCCAAAACCACGGATTGCTTTGGTGCCAAAATATGACAAATATTTTCTAGATTCTTAAAAAAGTTTTAAAGTTAACGATTTCATAATATTTGTTTTATAAATCCTACGAATATTTTATAATATACAAAAGATAGGTGAATTCATTGGCTATATAGAAATATAATCAGTTTGTATGTCTACATATTCAAATTCGGAGGCACGATTTTTTTAATGTGTGCGGAAAAATTTCATTTCGCAATCGTAGAAAAAAGTTTTAAATTGCTCTGTCGCTCCAATGGTTATTTGATTTTTACAAGTCAACTGGTTTTATTTGATTCTTACTTGATTTTAACCTTCAATAGGACAATAAATATATGAACTAAATTACAATACAGAGGAAGATTATACAGTTTTTATAGGTTAGCTTTATGATCTTCCTCTGTATTCTAATTTATTTTATGTGATTTTTGTCCTGATGAAGGTTGAGATCAACCGAAACCGGGCGACATATATAAATAAAATAACGTGTTTTTAACCACTCCAGCGATTGGTGTTCAGTTTTTGATTTAGCCATTCCTCAAAATATTAATATGGAACCATATAAATTGTTCACTGCGGTTTAAAGCTAATGAATCCACCTACATTTCACCGTTTATCCCATATTTGTAGGTTCGTTAAATGTGGTCCAATTTTGGATCGATATCAATCGCTGGAAAATAAAAGCGGTCAAAATTTGGACCTAAATCGCTCCAGTGGTTAAACAAAGAATTTTCCTCATTTGTACATTCAATGTAACTGCAATACAATATTACATTATCAGAATTTACTGGAATGTAAACATATTAATTTTACTCTGAAAACCGATATTATGTAATCTCAAAAATACATAACTAAGAAATCCAATGGAAACCTTCAAAATAAATAATACAAAAATATTACAATGGAAATCAAAAACATGTCAAATGTAAGGACATTTAAAAAATCCTGGAAAGTACTTACAAGAATAACTGTGTCATCCTTTGGTAATGCTAAATTAATTAAAAGCTTACATAAAAAGGCATAAATTAAATATTTAAAACAACACTTAAAAATATCATTGAGAATCTTAGAGAATCAATTTTGCATTATACAGTGAAACCCTATTAAGAAATTTTTCAAAAAACCTTTTAAGCGGGAAAATTAATTATGTGTGGATAAATTGGGCCATTTAGTCCTATTATCTCGCAGAGGGTTTCACTGCATATGAGTCAAAATCAAGATCAAATAATAAAATCATTTGCAACATAAACAACAAAAAATTGGATTTTTCTTTGAGGCATTTAAAATTTGCTCTTTGTTAAAAATCAAATGAAATCCAAAGATTTTTTGCGTTGGAGCATTTTGAAAGAGTTAAGGGTAGCTGTTGGAAGGTAGCACGAACCTTTTCGACTTTTTTCAGGGCTGGAAGAGGCTTTTCTGTCTCCTTGAGGTCTCCCCAGTCGGGATCCCCTTTGCCATCGCCCCACTTGGCGTATTTCCTCTTCTTCAGCATGGCACGGAAGTCCATACCCGAGGAGTCTAGGATCAAAAAACGTAGTTTTAGTAAAGTTATATGGAACATTTCACATAAATTTAATACTGTCATGAGCATAACTGCAGCTATGAATTTGCAAACGTCACATTCTGATGCTCTTTTCATTGTGATAGATGAAAGGTCTCGTATATCAGAATGTAACTAATGCATTATTGTAAATGGTCTATGAATTTCGATGGTTCTCCACGACTCTGACGAAGAGAGTATCTCTAGTGAAGAGAAAACTCGATATGGGAAATTATGGAAAAATGAAAGGAAACTTAAGGAAAGGTGAAAAGAAAGATAAGAAAATGTAAAGGGAAACTGAAAGGAAATCGAAGTGAAGAATTGCGAAGAAATTGTGCCATACAATGAATGATTGTGGTATGATGGTTCTTTCATGACTAACGACGTGGGTTCTTTAGAAAAAAGAGAGCCCGTCATGAGAAAGTTAAGGAAAAATGAAAGGAAAGTGAGGTGAGTTAATTAAAAATGAAGGGAAAGTGAGGTAAGTTAAGGAAATATGAAGGGGGAGCGAAAGTAAAGTAAGTGAAGGCGAAGGGTAAGTTAATGGAAAGTGAAGGGAACGTGAAGGGAAAGTGAAGGGAAAGTGAAGGAAGGTGAAGGGAAAGAGAAGGGTAAGTGAAGGGAAAGTAAAGGGAAAGTGAAGGGAAAGTGAAGGAAAGGTGAAGGGAAAGTGAAGGGAAAGTAAAGGAAGGTGAAGGGAAAGAGAAGGGAAAGTGAAGGGAAAGTAAAGGGAAAGTGAAGGGAAAGTGAAGGAAAAGTAAAGGGAATGTGAAAATAAAGTGAAGTTAAGTGTTGCAAAGGGTGTCGGTACTGAAAAGGGGCAGGTCAACAAATAATAGGTGAGAATTTTGATGACCCTCTCATAACTGTAATGGTGGGGGAGCCTCTAGTGAAGAAAAAGCATATGAAAGGAAACTAAAGAAAAAAGAAAAGAAAAAAAAAACTAACTAACTAACCATCACGCCGTTTCCCCGCAGGGGTAGGCAGAGAGGACGGACCACACTCCTCCCCTCATTCACATTCATTCATCTTATCATACATGCTCTTCTATTATTCTGACCCTTGACATGGCCCGACTCAAGTATCTGATTCACTTGATCGTGCCACGTCTTCCTCGGGCGTCCCCGACTTCTTCTACCATTCACATTCGCGTCATATATTCTCTTGACACTCCTTTCTTCATTCATTCGCTCTACATGTCCAAACCATTTAAGCGTCCCTTTCTTAATCTTACTTATGACGATCACATCGGCCTTGCATTATTTTCGGATCTCCACATTCCTCACACGATCATACATGGTTTTACCACACATACGCCTCAGGAATCTCATTTCTACAGCATTCAGTCTACTTTCATCCTTTCTCTGCCAGTTCCATGCTTCACTACCATACATCAGGGTAGGTACCAGCACTCCATTGTGAACTGCTAGCTTCGCTTCTTTGGCCAGCTTTTTGTTGGCGCCAACAGTATTCAAAGAAAGAAAAGAAAGTAATGAAAAAGTGAACGGAAAGTGAAAGGATAGTGTTAGTATAAATTTCGATGGTTCTCTCATGACTCTAGCGAAGGGAGTGTCATTTCATTGCTGAACTCACCAGATACGTAGAAGGTCATCTCTGCACTGTCCTCTCCGTGACAGTTGCTGACCACGATTTTGTATTTGCCCTCATCAGCTGGCTTGACCTTGCGGATGCAAAGGGTGATGGTGCCATACTCTCCGTCCGTCAAGAACTTGAAACGGCCTCCCTCAATGATCTCCGCCACGTTGCGGTAGAACTTGAAGGTCGGGGCGGGGTTGCCCTCCACCTGGACGGTGAGGTAGCCCACTTGGTCTGAAAACAAACACATATATCATGAGCATTCATTATTACAAAACCATAGTCTTGGTAACACCAGGCAATGACCCCAAGCTTCTATGGTGGTAAAGGAGAGTCCATAAAAATTATTATAAGCAATAATTATTAGCCTGAAACACTCAACCACATTGAAAAAATCTCAAGAGAAAAGATACATGCCGCCGACGGGACTCGAACCCGTGTCCTTCTGATCTCTCAAATTCCCCTCCCTCCTTCTGGTCTCGACGCCACCTAGTGGGAGATTTAGCACTTAAAATGCCTTTCTCATATAAAATAAAGTTGGTTGTTTGCAGGTGTGAAAAAATGTAATAAACAGTAATTGTTGAATGAAACACTAATATTATATATATTGAATTATTTCTCGGGTAAGAGATAAGCCGCCGTAGCTCAGTGGATTAGAGCACCTGACCGGACATCAGAAGGACATGGGTTCGAGTCCCGTCGGCGGCATGTTTCTTTTCTCGGGAGATTTTTTGTTGATGTTGATGAGTGTTTCAGGCTAATAATTATTGCTAATAAAAATTGTTACTCTTTGTGCTATGTATAAAAATCTTGTCTTAAAAATTAGTTTATTAATTAGAGAGTCCATATATTAAACGTCTTGCAAATATGATTTGGTTTAACACCATAATATGTATTTATTTTAGTTTTTTGTCTGAAAGTAATCTTACTATCTTATCTTATCTTACTAATATTATAAACGTGAAAGTTTGTATGGATGTATGTGTGTTTGTTACTCTTTCACGCAAAAACTACTGGATGGATTTTAATGAAACTTTACAATAATATAGCTCATACGCCAGAATAACATATAGACTTTATAAAGTAGCTATTTTTAACATATTATAAATAATAATTATTGTTTAATAGAACGTCAAAATTTGAGAATGACATTTTGCAAAACAATCAAATTTCATTTAAATCAAAATTCTATTTTTGAAAATTAGTGAATTTATTTGAAGTACTCGCATAATAATTTGAATCGAATCAAGAATTATAGATATTTTAAATAAATAGGTTAAGAATTTTGGTATAAACGTAGAAGGGACCTAGGAAAAGAAAATAGGCTACTCGAAGTACTAATCCTGCGCAGACGAAGTCGCGGGCAGAAGCTAGCCGTCAATATATTGTTAATAAATATTATATATCTAATGCCTCAACATTTGAAAATAGAAGTAACATTCAACATTCTAATGCTTCCAATATTCATCACGAAGGTAATTCTGAAATATATCTTTAAACATTAATTCGACCTTCAAGAGGCAATGAATTTGGCGTAATTTTTCGGAGGCAAAAAATATTCCCGCTTTTCAATAAAATCCAAATAAATCGAATATTTATTAACGTATCCAAAAACTAAAAACTGTTTTCGAATGGTAATGAAACAGGCTTTCAAATTTTATTATTAGAAATAACCAGGTAATTTTTTTAATATAAAAATATTGGATGAAAACTTTAAACGTTTTAAAAATGGCTCACTTTACGTTATTTCTAACTAAAATTACTGATAATGAAAAAAATAAAAACACATACATATTTCATTAGACAAATGAATTATAAACGTTACTGTTACCTCACTTTTTTGTCATCATACAACAACAACAAAAATTTTAAATTCACAAAGTTTTTTTTTCAAATTGCGATCGGAAACTTTGATTTCATACAGGTGTACATTTAAATTTGTTGTGGTTAACTTTTAGATTTGAATATATAGCGTGTTGTATTTTCTTTCCAATACCGTTTAGATCATACTTCTCACTATGATAGTAAGGGAGATACAACGATTTCTACGAGACCTATGTGAGCTGGGACAAAATGGTCTCATGTGATTAAACGGGTCACTTTAAATATTCGCCAAAGGAGTATCAGAATATAGAAGCAATCTTCTATATGTTAAAAAAAATTAGATACTAGCTTCTGCCTGCGACTTCGTCTGCGTATAGGATTAGTACTTAGAGAAATCAATTATCTTTTCCTAGGTCCCATCTACGTTATACCAAAATTTTTAACCTATTTACTTAAAATATCTATAATTCTTGATTCGATTCAAAGTATTAGGCGAGTACTTCAAATAAATTCACTAATTTAAATATTTTCTAAAATAGAATTTTGATTTAACAATCATTGTATTGCAAAATGTCATTCTCAAATTTTGACATTTTCTATTAAACAATAATTATTATTTTCAATACATTGAAAATAAATAGCTAGCTTTATAAATTATAGCCTATATGTTCTTCTGATGTATGAGCTATATTATTGTAAAGTTTCATTAAAATCGATTCAGTAAATTTTGCGTGAAAGAGTAACAAACATACATACATCCATAAATAAATCGCGTTTATAATATTAGTAAGATAAGATCTAATGCTTCAACATTTGAAGATGGAAGTTACATTCGTCAAAGTTCTTACTAATACTTCCAATATATTCATCGTGAAGATAATTCTGTATTATCTTTTTTGAACATAGATTCGTCCTTCAGAAGGCAATTCAATTTTTTTAAAGTTGAAAATATCCTCCAAGGGACACTCACCCTCAACGGCCGAGTAGCTCTCCTGTACGTCCACGATGACAGGAGGTCCGCCATCGCCATGGGCTTGAAGCGGCACGGAAGGCTGGTTTATCCTGTCCTCCATCTCTGCCAGAGAAGGACGACGGATCTCCGTGGAAGGACGGCGACGCTACATGTGGCAAAAATAGAGGTCAGCGAAAGAAGGACATGTTGGAATGGGCTCAAATAAGCAAAAATAAAACATAGAAGAAGTTAAAATGGACAGACAACATATATAAAAGATTTTTAAAATATTAATTACTATTTTTATCAAATTTTAAGGTTCTTATGTATTATCCGGATTAATTTTGAAAATATGCAATGATATTTATATAAAAAATCTTAACCTAACCTAAACTGACATAAATTTTTTGATTTTTTTTTTGGTAGCTCCACCCAGGCGGCCCTGAGGGATAAAAATCCTTCAGAGACTACGTCATCTTTGGGGATGCTGTGTGGAGTGTTTTTATAGGAAAAGGAAGGAGATGTAACTTTTTTTGGAATCTAAGGATCAGTGTATCCAGGAATGACGGACGTATGAATGTATCCCTCCCATTGCAGTGCAAGGTGATGGGTGGAGAGATTTCGGCTGGAGAGATCAAGTCTCCCTTAATCGATATCTTCAGATCCTGCCCGCCATGCAGTAGTTAGGCAAACGACTTCGCCACCAAGACCTAGACAAACCTCACCCAAAGAACCAGAGCAATGAAAAAACTTTTTTTATACTTTCAAAATTTTAGGTTAAGTTTTATGGTATGATATCTAATATTTTCAATATTATTCGGATAATACGCAAAAAAATTGGAGACAAATAAGTACCCTCCGAAATAAAAAAATTAAACATTTTATGAATTTTAAACATTAGAATTCAAATATATAAAAATTATAAAGAAATTTTCTAGTTAAGTTTTTTTCTAGATTTTAATAATGTTTACAATTAAGGAAAATAAAATTTTTAGGTAGGTACTGAGAGTAAATTTAATTTAAATACTTTATAAAAAAAGAAGATGAAAATTGAAAGAAAATGCGATTGAAAAAAAAACAAGCAAAATTTTAATGTATGAGAATAAACAAATTAAACTTCCTTTTAATAATTTATAAAAAATGCTTCAGAAATGTTCTTTCAATATCATTTTTTAGTAAGTGCAAATTAGGATGACTACCTCATTGATATTGAAAGAAAAAATCTAGCAATTTCATAATATTATACAATTGTAAGCGTTTCCAAAAAAGAAATGGAAAAAAAGCATAAAATAAATTTTAAAATTTTAGTAAAATGAGCAAATTTAAAAAATATATTTTTTTTTATAAAAGTCTTACTTACCCCTTTGCTAGGGCCAGGTTTTACCGGAACCTTGGCCTGTTTAGACATTTTTTAACTTATTTTTTTTAGCAAATAACTCATTTAAAAACAATCCACGAAAATAATTAAATCAACGAAAATACAACAAAAGTATTAATATCTTCATTTCAGTCGAAAATCCACAAAATTAACTATTGATTATGAATACACTTGTAATAAATTAACACTTAAAACATAAGTATTTAAAAAAATAATCGTATCGTTTTAAAAAATATCGAAATAAATTATAAGAATTTAGTTTGAATTTTTATCAAACTTCGGTTTAAACTCGTTGAAAATCGCGACAAAAACACATTTTATTAAAAGCTCTTTCGTATGTCACGTTTCATTAAGTTTCACTTTTTTTAATTTCGTTTAGTTGTAGAGCTTTTTTCCTGTCAGCGTCGCGTATAATAATTTTCGTCGTCGCGACGCCCAAAGAATTAATAAGCTAGCGAACATAGTTGAAGCACGTCTTTGATTTTGCAACAATCTGACAGCGACCAGCTACCTTTAGCGGTTCTCAAACTGTTTTAAAACTAAATCCATTAAATTAAACAACAGAGAGACAGATTTTTTTTACATTTCATCTCTCTTTGTTCTATTGTTTCAAAAATTTTAAACAATTCATCAAATATTTTAAAGTTAATTTTCACTTTCTGTGTAAGTTCTATTCAAGTTCTGTTATTAAATAATTATAGGCCAGTTGCTTCATGAAACTAAAATAATCACAGAACATGGATAGAACCATACACTGAACGTAAAAATTAACTTCAAATATTAGATTAATTGTTAAAATTGTTTGAAACAACCCATCCTTAGTCTAAAACCTGTTTTCAATCAATTTTCGGTAAATATTCCACTAACCGCTGCATTTTTATTAGGGACAGTAAATTACACTACGTTTTAACATAATTACTTTAAGAAAATACGTTTGGGTAGATGGTAAAGATGCATTAAAATTACATTTTTTTTAAAATTAAGTCAACACAGGCAGCCATAAGGAAAATAATTTCCTTCAGAGCCTGCTTCATCTGGAAAGATGCTGTGTAGAGGGTCTCTTTGAAGGAGTGAACATGGGTCTTCAAGAGACTCATGTTGTAGAAGGGAGAAAACACAGAGGCCATTCAATCAAAGTTTAATATTTCTCATGTAAAACGATCCCTTTGCCGCCATTTTTGATTTTTTTGCATTAATTATATAGTTAACCCAAACTAAGAATCCAATAACTTATTTTGTGCATGTAAAAAGTTGGTTTTTGTAATTATTGTTGAAATGCAGTGTAATTTCCTTAATATGTGCCTAAAAGTGCGACGGTTAGGGGAATAATTACCCGATTTTCAAAATAACTTTAAAAATTTGCTGATTTTGGACAAAATTAACGTAAAACTTCACATTCCTTTTAATTAATAGCGACGAACAACTTTCAAGGGTAAAACGAAAATAAAATGTAGAAAATACGCGTTTTTTTCTGTTGACCAGTTATTAATGTATTAGCGAGCCGCAGTTTGAGATACGGCGGTTTAAAGGTGCACCAAGTGACATCTATGAACACACGCGCGAATTAATTACTCGAGTCCATCTGTCAGTGGCGATTTGGGCGCGAGAATGGCGCGCGTTATTTTAGGCCAGACTGCTTTTAATTAATGAGAAGGATTAAGGTGAGCGCCCACGGTAACCGAATAACCAACCGACCAAGCAATCGACCAATCGGCCCAGGGCTGAACTATAGCCTAACTAAGCACTGAACAGGTACTAAAAAAATTACACATGAAGGTGATTCACTACTAAGCAATGCAAAATCAAGTGATTTTAGTTTGAAAATTAGATCGTTTAGAAGTATTTTAGATGCTTCGGTTAAATACTGTGAGTAGAACACATATTTGCCTTTTAAATAATCGAGTAATTTTTTGGATTTTTCTTTTTACAAGCCCACAAAAAAATAAAGTGTCAGATCTATAAAAACTGCTTCAAAGTACGAAATCTCCTACTTGCGAAACCCTTTTTCGGTTATGGTTGTATTATAAAATGTGGAAAATTAAATTCTTTAGCGAATGATCGTAAAGTATTTAAATATTTGTGCCTGAGCTTCAAAAATAAAATAAAATACGCTTTTTGGCGATGTTTTTTGCGTGAATAATATAAAACCTTATCGCCATCTACATAAAGAGTGTTATTGGTAGCGGACACATCCCGAATTTTGCACGACGTAATCATCGCCTTGCGACTTTTTCGGGAGTTTGAATGAATTTCTACTTTTATAAACATGGTTACAATATAGTTTTCTTCTTAGCTCTGGCCCCAGAAATTACATATTTAGGCATTTTTTTTAGGTATAGATGTGAGTTAGCCATGAATTTTACCCAATATTTCTAAATATCGCCCTTAAAGGGTAGGTATTTTAGATAGTGATTGCAATGGATCGAAAAAGAGAAGATCGAAAAAAAATTTTAAACGACAAAATTCAAATCGAGTTTAGACTTAGTAGAAAAGGGGGCATTTTGAGAACTACCTTGATAAAGAAGACGTGGTTTTTCTAGAAAGAGGCAACCAAAAATATATGTGATCTAAAGTTCCGCTTTCTAGACCACTGTAAATATAATCCGCGGATTTTAGTACATTAATTTTAAAAATGCGAGAGGGACCAAAGCAATATTTAATTTAAAAGACACTTTAAAAATTGAAAAATTGATGGAACCACGATTTTGAAGGGATAGTTCTTTATATTGAGGCATAGTAGGCTCCCTTGACGAGTAATGTGCCAATATTCTGCCCAAACTTTGCGAGTTCTTTATTTGAGGATGTCATTAAAATCTTAACTAATTCTCATATGTGTTCATTATGTTCATAGTCTGTTTCTCTCCTGTGTATCACTGTAAACTTACGTACCTATCACTTTTATGGCATTGAAATAAATAAATAAATATTTGAACGTGAATGGCCCTAGATTATGAATTATGAATCTGCAGGTCGCGCGTTTAAATCAAATAATTTGTGGTGTTTCACATTACTAATTCATTTGAAATTCTCTCGACAAACGACTAAGATTTTTGCTCTATTTTAAACTAGTCGTCTTTTATTAAATATTTTCACAAATTTTCGCCTTAATTAATATAGTTTTTTTTTTTTTAGTTAATTAGTACTTCGAGTAATCTATTTTCTTTTCCTATGTAGGTAGGTCCCATCTACGTTTGTACCAAAATTCTTAACCTATATATTTAAAATATTTATAATTCTTGATTCGACTTAAAGTATTAGGCGTGTACTTCAAATAAATTCACTAATTTAAATATTTTCTAAAATAGAATTTTGATTTAAATGTCAAAATATCATTATCAAATTTTGACACTTTCTATTAAACAATAATTATTATTTTCAATATATTAAAAATAAATAGCTAGCTTTATAAATTATAGCCTACATGTTATTCTGGTGTATGAGCTATATTATTGTAAAGTTTCATTAAAATCCTTTCAGTAAATTTTGCATGAAAGTGTAACAAACACACATACATCCATACAAACTTTCACGTAAGATAAGATAAGATAATCTCCCTTTCAGACCATTCTTCTTATTTCAGAATGCTTACTACGGGTTCTTAAATAAGTATACATGTATTTAATAATGTGTACTTGTGATGGATTGTATAAAGTGCTGAGCCAGCAATAAATCCAGGCCTGAGAAATATGACGACTGCGAATGTCAGATATTATTAATTTGGACGGTGTTCCCAGGTAACTAAACAGTTTCTATTTTAATTCTAAGAGACCTGTTGCTAAAGACATGTACACTAACTACATAGATGATTTGTCTGTAGATCAAACATACGACAGGAACTAATTACACTAAGCTGCGAGCATTTACACAAGGAGCTCACAATTTTGATTTTTCTCTTTGTACATATATTATACTAGCTTCTGCCCGCGACTTCGTCCGCGCAGGATTAGTACTTCGATTAGCCTATTTTCTTTTCGTGGGTCCCATCTATGTTTATACCAAAATTCTTAACCCATTTATTTAAAATATCTATAATTCTTGATTCGATTCAAGGGTGAGTACTTCAAATAAATTCGCTAACTAAAATATTTTCCAAAATAGAATTTTGGTTTTACAATCATTATTTTTCAAAAAGTCATTCTCAAATTTTGACATTTTCTATTAAACAATAATTATTATTTGTAATACATGGAAAATAGCAAGCTTTGGGTATAAATTATAGCCTATATGTTATTCTGATGTATGAGCTATAATATTATTGTAAAGTTTGATTAAAGTCCATTTAATGGTTTTTGCGTGAAAGAGTAACAAACATACATACATTCATACGAACTTTCGCGTATAATATTAGTAAGATTTTTAATCGTTGGTCGAAATCTGATATGTTTAAAAATAATTAAAAAATTTTAAAAGAACAATTTTAAACCGGGCGGTGTTTTCTCCAGTTTTCTCTCTGGATTTTGAATTTTGACACTAGTGCATATTGAAGTAAATACTTCTTTACGCACGCTTGACTTGAGGGGTAAACTGCCAAATGCGTTACGGAAATTACAGCGTTACGAGAGGCGTAATATCGGGCGTTACGGAGGCGAACGATACTAAATTTAAATTAATTTTGAGGTTCATTCCTCACAATCTGATCGTAACAACAGTGCTCAAATCCATAGTAATAACGTTTGGAATGGGTGCTGGCATTTATGCTTACAATAGTTGTTGTTTTTCACATTCTAAACGTTAAAATCTAACTAATAAGTAGCAATTTTTCGATTGGAATTTTTTGAATTTCCTGCTGCAAATGTGAATGAACGTCGCTCTCTAACTGAATCCGCATCAAAAAAGCTTTATTTTAAACTTTGTAAGAATTAAATCAACAATCCCATTCTAAGTGTAATTCGCATAATAAAATTAATCAAATTTTCGTTTAGAGTGTGCGAACTCTGTGCATCGAAACGACTGATTTGTCACGATGATTGGTAACCAAACGAATCTTCAATATAGATTCTTATACACTGATGATTGGAATGGTTTTATTTGATGCCATAAAGAAATTTAGATTAGATTACTAAAAAAGTATTTACTTCAATCGTGTGGTCTAAAGCACACTCGTATTTTTTTAATAGAATATAGGTTACTTCTTATTGGAGTTATGACCTTCTAAAAATCGTTAAAATTGCTTGGTTTGAATGCCATCAACAAAGGTTCAGTACACAAACTTGACAATGTATTGTTTTTGTTATTGTTTTGCTAAAGAAGAAGGTAGCGCAACACGGCATAACACCTTAAAAATAAACAATAAAAGTAGACAATGTATTTTTCAAAATGCAAAACGTATGATATAGAATGATTTCTTCTAACACAGTTAGTAAAAAAAATCTTAAAAATCAGTCCAGTTTTAGATGAGAAAAATGGAGATGTAAAACCTCGACTTTGACGATTTTATTTAGGTATTATCAGCCTGAAGTGCAGTTGTCCTTTTCGCTCAGTTTTATTTATTTCTCTTTTGATTAATTTTGGGAGATATTTTTCACAGACAACAAATAACCTTTGTTAGAATCTTTTTGGAGATAATTATATGTGCCAGCCTGACACGGTCTCTTAAAAGATATGCTATCTCAATTTTTATTATGGTTAGAAGTATGATTTAAACAGTGTTAGAAAGAGAAAATACCGCGCTTTCAGTTTGCATTTAAAAAAATACCGTAAATGCTTCCGAAAAATTAATAATAATGCAAATACATTTAGCATTTAAAAAAAATATTTGTTAAAGTTTGCAAATATATTTTGAAATATTCGTAATGTAAACCGATTTGTAGTAAAGATTCATCGAAAATGATGATAATTTTAAATTATGCTTCGTATAAACGTTTAAAAAAAATCATGGTTTCGAATTTATCAATAGACTAGCTGACCCGACAAACTTCGTACCGCCTCAGAATCAATAAATTTTGTGTTTAATTTATCAGCTGAAATAAATTAAGTTTTTATTAAGTTAAAATAAATACTCAAAGTTCAAAAAATGAAATTGAGCTGTTGACTAAGCACGAAATGTTTGGCACACTACACCATTGACAGTACGAATTGATTCAAATTATGTCGACCAACGCACATTTTTTGAAAAGCCGTTCCATATAAAATATATGAAAAAATTAATTTTCTTCATAATTATTTTTCCCGTGATTTTTTCAGATGTTTTAATAGTTATTCTGTTAATCGGGACGGAGAAAAATCCAACAAATCAAATATCATAAAAATCGCTTCAGCCGTTCTTGAGTTATAAATGGTGTAACTAACCCGACTTTGTTTTGTATATTAAGAAGATGTAAATGGTTTATTTTCAAGATCAATGAATTATTTGGTGCAAACTTTTATGTGATTACATTTTAACATTTTGTAATGATTCTTTGATGATGAGCAATCAGTGAATCGTCTTCATGACGTTGATAAGTAACCCAGAGGCACCTGCGTAGTCGAAAAGACCTATTTGTAACCTACTCTGACGTCAATGTAACCCAATTGTGACTGATTTACGAGTATCACTGAATGGGGCGTCCATCAATCGTCCGACCGATCTCTGTGAAGTTGATTACCGTGGTGAGGTCCGGGCCTAAGTTTATCGTCTATCGGCCAGAGATATCGGGACGTGGGTGTTTTGGCTGTATATTTATTTTCAACGGTTCTTAGTTAGTTAGCTATTGACTGTCAATAAATATAGGCTCAGAAATGGGAATTTGTCGTGTATTGAATGGTTATAAGGATGACACTGATATTGTAATCAATGATTGATAGAATTAGATGATTCTTTTAAGCTGTTGACGTTAAATCATTATATCACGATAAGGTTTTAGGAATCGATATGTATTCCAAATTCCAACCATCCATGGTTTTTAAAATCAGACAGTTATTGTAATCAACGGTTGATAGATTCACACTAGTTTTCAAGGATGTTGAGAGTCAGCGAATATTCAAAGCATTATACAATATTATGTCGTCTTTTAAACGGTTTAAGGCTTCAGACGGTTACTGTGAACTACTGTTAATATAATCAGACTTGGATTCCTTCAAGTAATTAATAGAGTTGTAGATGTGTATATAGTTCCACTATATCTGTACATCTAGTTGGTATATCTTAAAATATAGGGTTAGTTACACCATTTATAACTCAAGAACGGCTGGACCGATTTTTATGATATTTAATTTGTTGGATTTGTCTCCGTCCCGATTAACAGAATAACTATTAAAACATCGGAAAAAAATCACGGGAAAAATAATTATGAAGAAAATAAAAAATTTCATATATCTTGCATGGAACGGCTTTTTAAATAATGTGCGTTGGTCGACATAATTTGAATCAATTCGAACAGCTAATAAATTAAATACAACATTTATTGATTCCATGGCGGTACGAAGCTAGTAAATTAAAAAGCTAGCATACTCAGCAGTTAATAGAATCGATCAATTTTCAGATATTTTACATTTGAAAAAAAGTTTTTGGAAGCAGAAACTCTTCAATAATATGGAAAAAATATGAATTAAATATTAAGTAAATCGATTTAATTTGAGAGCTCTACAAGCAAAAATTGCTTTTTAAAACGACTTAATAATCTTAATAAAGAATAGTGAAATAGACGCTTTTCAATGTTCTCAAATTATCGATGAAATTGCTGAAGAATGCTATGTATTTTACATTATTCTATATTCCGGACAAACCAACCAAATTAAGATAACAACAAACCGGTTATAATAAGCGAGCTTGATTACAAAAAGCGATGACAACATTTATCATTGAGACTATTTTTCTGTCTGATTCGTCTCTCAGGTGGTATATAAATACCCAGAAGATTTGTGAGTCTGGTCGTCTTCAATTAGAATTCCTGCCTTAATTTGAAAGCTAAACGAATTTCTACACAGATCGAACTCGTTGGAATCGATTAGTTCTGACAGTGCGAAGTGAAGGTCGAATACTTGAAGCTTTTCTGAATGGGAATTTTAAATAAACGCGCGTGCATTTTATTGTACGACTTAGAGCTTCCGGTGTTTTTGTGTGGTGTATACAAATCAAAAATTTAACATGAAAATAGAGTCGGATGTGTATTGTAAAAGTTCAAAAATTGCAGAAAGAGAAGTGGTCCTAATACACTGCCTTGGGGTACACCGAGTGATTAGTAAACTTGTACTCCTGTACTATTTAGCAGAGTTCTATCTAGTGTGTCCGAAGTTCATGCAATTTTCTTTTACTTCGAGCGTAATTTATTCACATTTCGTAGTAGTTTTTTTATAAACTACGAATATTTAAATGACGAATCATTTAATTACTTCTCAAATTGATCAAACTTGTGAAAATATACAAATTGAATTCTTTTTTGAACATATAATTAATTTCATTAGGCAGTTTGGGGCATGGAAGTCGAAAAATCTTAGTTAAATTGATATAGAATAGGTATATAAAAAAACATTGTTTCATTGATTTTTTTACAGCAGACTAACAAAATTCTAAACAGAATTAGGGGTCTGTAACAAATCCACCAATAGACTTGTACAATTCGCACTTCGTGACTTTATAAAGAACTTGAATTTAATTTAACTTTGGAGTATTCCAGAATGGAAAGTACTATTAGTGGTGACCAGTCTACTCAGTGGCAACTTTTTAGTACCTAATGTTGGTCTAAGAATACGGCCGTAGAGATTGTCATAATTCATCATGGTAATAAATAAGAACGGTTGTGATTAAAAACGATTAAAACTAAGAATTGTAATTTTAAAAATATTAAAATTTAACGTACTTTTCCGTTGAAGTAAGTGGATATTACCAACTTATTAAACGACACTTGTCAAAATTTCTAACATTATTAAAATGAACTTACATAATAAAAAGCGTATTTTGAGGTAGTTTGTTCTGAGTCATTAATGAGATAAGTTATGATGCTGACAAATTATCACGTGAGGAAGTATCGTTTATGAGTAAATTTATTATGAGAACTCGGATGGTGAGATTCCCTATTACGACCAGACATACAACCACTATAGTATAGCCCTGGTCAAAGACATCATTCAGAATCGATGTAGTGCTTGAAATGGATTTAGCTGGTGACCAATCTAAATAGTTATTAGTTATTACCGATTTGAAAAACATTAGTCTGTCCGACACATTAGAGACATGGTTGTAAATCACCTCCCACGACCTGGCGACGTATAGGCGTTAGTCTGGTCCAATATCTTATTGAATTATCGATGTCACAGTCACTGTCCCCGCTCTCGAGTCACTGCTCCAACTTGACACTGTTACAAGGAGCATGAATCACACCCAGTGACACAGTGACAAAGATGCTGCGAGGAGTTTGGCTGTCTTACTAGGTCTAAGCATGATTGATTTTGAAAATTAAAGAAGTTACAACTTGAAATAGCCAACTTTTAAGACAGCCAGAAAACAAAATTCCTACAAATAATAAGCGTTAAAAAAAAAAAGAACTAACTAACTAACTAACTAACCATCACCCCCGTTTCCCCGCAGGGGTAGGCAGAGAGGACGGACCGCCAAACAACTCGGTCTTGGCACACACTCCTTGCCTCATTCACATTCATACATCTTCTCATACATACTTTTCTATTATTCTGACTCTTGACATGGCCCGACTCAAGTATCTTATTTACTTGATCGTGCCACGTCTTCCTTGGGCGTCCTTGGCTTCTTCTAACATTCACATTCGCGTCATAAATTCTCTTTACACTCCTTTCTTCATTCATTCGCTCATCATGCCCAAACCAACTAAGCGTCCCTTTCTTAATATTACTTATTACGCTCACATCAGCTTTGCATTCTTTTCGGATTTCCACATTCCTCACACGATCATACATGGTTTTACCACACATACGCCTCAGGGATCTCATTTCTACAGCATTCAGTCTACTTTCATCCTTTCTCTGCGAGTTCCATGCTTCACTGCCATACATCAGGGTAGGTACCAGTACTCCATTGTGGACTGCTAGCTTCGCTTCTGTGGACAACTTTTTGTTGGCTCCAACGGCGTTCAATCCTCCATTAATGGAGTTACCTGCATTCACCCCTCTTTCAATATCCCTATCAGCCTTCCCATCTCTCGTAAACATACTTCCCAAATATACAAACTCATCCACCTGCTCCAAGTATTCATCATTCACAAAAAAGAAGAAAGGGATATATGTAAATACGAATGTGAGAAGGAGCGCGCTAACATTAAAAAAACGATTAAAATTGGAGAAAATAATGAAAATATTTAATAAAACATGACTCATTTAAAATAGAGCACAAATCTCTCTAAAATAGAGACAATTGCTTAAATTGCATCTAAAGATACACCGTGACTTTTTCATAGCTATAACACGTTAAATAACAGAACAAAATATTGTTTTTAATAATTTTCGGAGCATACTTCGCGATTTTTTTTCTATCGAATGAAATACATATAATTACTATTTCGGCTCGACAATGTACAGATGTTATCTTCAAAAATAACATATAATTTTTTAGGAACTGAAAAACTGAAAATGTTTAAGAGAAATGCGGAATGCCGCAAAGTGGAAGTCGACCGTTTTAAACATAAAAAACCATATTTTCGTTATTAAATTGGATTGTTTTTTGTAAAGAGGAAATTTGCTGAAAAGAAACAATGTTCATATATTTTATATATAATCATGCAAGTATTTTAGGTGCTTTTTAATATACACAACATCTAATTTAACTATTAAGTGCCAAATGCAAGCATCCATATTACATATAACTTAACATGCATCAAATTCAAAATCAAGAGTGTGTATGTGTACATAAGATATTCAGAAAGAAATAAGGCGGGGTATTGTTATGAAATGATATTTGTCACACAGAATAAAAATTATTTTCACTGAAATGAAGTAAAATGTAACCATCGGAACATTGTTTAAAATCAATATCATCATTAAAATTTACATAGACTTTAGAAAGACGATAAATACTTTTGTAAGTTTTAGGGCTTCATTTGAAAGCGTCGACCTGTCACTGGGTTGTTTCACAGGATTTGAACAATTCAACAAATTTAAAAGTTAATTTTCAATTTCTGTGAAAGTTTTATTAATGTTCTGTTATTATTTGAATTATTTGAAATAACTGACCAATATTATAAAGAACTTGAATAAAAACATCACAGAACGTGAAAATTTACTTTGAGATTTTGTCAAATTTCTAAGATATTTTCCAAGTTTCTGTCAGAGTTCTGTTACAATATCAATACTGGCTTGTTGGTTTACATAACTGAAATGATGACCGATCATCAATACCTGAAAATGAACATTTAAATTTGAATAAATGTTCAAATTCTGTGAAACAGCCCGTCCTTGTTTTTTAATTCATATTTTTTTGCAAATAATTAAAATTTTAAAAAACACATAATAACTATAAAGTGTAAAATACGCCAGGTTTTAATGTCGATATGATAGCTTACTGGTTATTTTAATAAACAATAATTTTAAATCATTTGTAAAAAAATCAAAAAAAAAAAATTACGAATAGAACAAAAAAGGTTTCAATAAAATTTGAAATCATGGGTTTCAATGGTTAAATTTGAAGCAGTGAGATAATTAAAATCAGGAAAGATGAATGATTCAATCAGTAAAGAGAAGAAAAGTATAGTAAAAATCGAAGAGAAGACATTCTGTTATAAAAGAAAAAGAAATAATTAATAATAGTAAACAGAAGAAAGCATAGAAATGTAGAGAAAGAAGTAAGAAAGCTGAAAAAAATATTAATCAATGATATTTATTTTTAAGAGTTATTAATTTTGAAGAAATATTTTTACGTTTTTTTTAAAAGCAATGGAAATTGTATAAAATTATAAAGCATAAAAATATTTCTCCCTCTTTTATTGTTGCCTTAGATCTACTTTATCCAAAACAGTGTAAAGCTATATAATTATTAAATAAACCATTGTATATATATATTTTTTAATATAATGGTAAAAATTTCAATTATAACTTTTCACTGTTTTTGTTAGCATTTTAGCAGAATTATATTTTGAACGTAAGGACATATTATTTTGTGTTAAATGAGGATTACGCTTTTTATAGTTGTTGATAGATTATTGTTTTTTGAGATATTTATTTATGAATGCATGATAACATTAAATATAATGTTGATATAATTGTTTAAACTATGCGTCACGTTTTGTTTATTGTTAAATTTCACTTTTTAATACTCTTTGATAATTTTTGACGGAATTCTTGTAAAAATATTGCGCAATTCTGTAATTCAATCAATTGCTAAATTATCGAAAATTAAGTATCGCTAGTTACCCTAATATAAATAATATATTTTGAGTTATGATAAATTCTATTTTTCATTAATTTAATACGTTATTATGAATGTAGATTAGAAATTTTAAATATGGGTACGTACTTATTTATCGAGATAAAATTGCATTTATATTTGTTTTTTGGAGCTGCAATTTCGATTTTTTGCAAATTATATCTAAGAGGAACTGTTGCGCGACCTTCTTCATACAAAATTAAAATTTGGATTTGAGACCAAAATTCTTAACCAAACTAAATAATTTTTTTTTTAATAATGAAAAGGTATATCATATATCCAGCACTGATATGATTTATTTAGTTATGTTTTAAACAATGATGTATTATATATGCTTAAAATTATAAAATATAGACCATTAAAGAATTCAATTTTTCAAGATTTCGAAGGCAACTTTGGCAAATTATTAGTAAGTTCAAGATAATCATTTAAAAAAATAATTTTGATATATGGTATTATACAAATATAATGCTATATAATTTTTTTAAATGCGTTTAAAATTACAATTACGTTTAATTTATATACATCTATATAAATGAAAAATTCTTCCCAAAAATGCCTTCTGTCGATATTTTGTTTTCATAATATTTATAAAGAAAGAAGAGCAAAATATATATTTTTATATAATTATCAAAAAACTCAAAATAATTACCAAAGCTACCTCTAAAATTACGAAGAATTTAATTCTGTGATGGCCTATTTTTATAAATTTAAACAAAAATAAATAAAAAATAATATATCAATACTAGAATATTTATTTTAACTTTTGATTAAAAAAATTATTAGTTATTCAATGTTTTAGCCTTAAATCCAAATTTAAATTTTCGGTGAAAAAGAACAGCCGTTTCTCCTAAGATACTGAATGATTTTGCTATAACAATTTAGAAGACGATCTCTTGCATACCCGTAGTGTGGCTAAAATGAAATTTTAATTTTATATTTAAAAAATCTGTCTTTTTTCGAATTTAAATAATAAATTTTTATGTCCATTCGAATTCCAATAATAACATTTTATATCCGTTTGAATTCCAAAAATGACTTTTTTATATCCATTCGAATTCCAATAATAATACTTTTTTATGTCCATTCGAATTCCAATATATTTTTTTTATATCCATTCGAATTCCAATAATAACATTTTTAAGTCATTCGAATTCCAATAATAACTTTTTAATGTCATTCGAATTCCACAATCTCTGAAGGTTAAAATTCAATTCGTGATAACCTCCTCACTGCGAAGTTGCTCGTAATAAATTCGTAGCGATAATTAAATCTGACAAATTATTTGAATGTTAAATTGCATGTAATTAGTTCACAACATTACCAGCTTATGAAAATAGCATCAGGGTTCAATCACTGAACATTCCGTCAGCCTGACAAATGAATAGTGACTTATTAAAAGAAATGCCTAATTAAAATTACACTTTAAATTCCATCGTGTAATTAACGCAGTCTTAATATAGATTGCAGATACTTGGAACGGTTCAAATATCACAGTGCCAAATCTAAACAGTAAAGATATTTTATATTCATAAATACAAAAGTGTGATAATTACAAGTTTTATTTCTTCAAGTTGAGTCGATACTCATGGAATTCTTTAAAATTTTGAAAATCGATTGAATAATGAAGTTGTTGTAAATAAAAAAATTCAATTTAGAAATTTGCTTTGCTTTGAAATGGTTGAGGTAATGGCTGCGCCTTTTTCATGTAAAACTAAATTTGGATATGAGGCCAAAATTCTTGACCAAACCGAATAATTCTTGTTGTAATTAAAAGATATAGCAAGTATCTAGTACAGATATGTGCTAATTTATACATTTGTATTTTAAATTATAAAATATAGGCCATTAAATAATTCAATTGAATAATGATTATAAAAGGATATATCTTACCCAATTTACAATTTTAAAATATGATATCTTCAAAAAAAGGGTTTTTTGGCCAAAATTTTAAATTTATATGCGACCAGTTTGTGTTCCAACGCAAATCGATCGTTTGTAAATCAAATGTAATCCCATCAAAATGCTCATTGTTATAAATAATATTTTTTGTTTTATATATCATTACATTTACATACATAAAAAGTAGAGCAATATTTTTTTTAGAATTGTTTTTAACTCTCAAATAATTGCGAAAGTCGCCTCAAAAACGTTAAAAATAGATTTCTTTAATGGCCTTTATTTTATAATTTGAAATACAAATAAATAAGATAGCATATATTCGTACTAGGTGTGGTTGGATATTTTGACCTCAAATCTATGTTTTGTATGAAAAAGACCGTGCCGACGTTCCTCTGAAGTCATTGTTTGGTTACGTGCAATGATTATTGCTGGCGTTTGAATTTTTCGTTGAAACAATCATTGAATAAGATTGAATTTACACGTATAACGATGTAGATAATAATAATCAAGAAACATATACCAATCTCATAAATGTATTGTTTTTAACACCTTAATGCGAAATATTGTGTCAGACATAAAAGAGAAATCACGAATTCGTTCATAATTGATTTAAATCACCTAACGTGTTAGTTCTCTACTATTCTCATGAGACTAATGAAAAAACAAATTTTCAAATAAACAAAACTGGTTAATTTCGGGATTTTATCAACAATTTTCTGTTTGAAAATGGGTTTAATTTCATTAGTGATATTTCCTGCAAGGTTGGGGATTTTTAAGCTTGGCGTATTTATACACTAAACACTAAGGGCCTTACTAATAAACGTGTATTACATTTTACCCAACTGATAAATAACCATTAAATGATTGTTTATCGCGTAAAATTTAAAACATGTTTATTAGTAAGGGGAAATTCTATATTATTTTATAGCGCTACAAGGGTTCATTTTGGGATTTTATGGAAGGCTTTATAACTTTGTTTAATGAAAAAATTGTCCATGGAAAGTTGTGAAATGTTTTAAAAAAATTAGGTACTCCTTCCTCTGTTCCATAATCTGAACAGCTCTTTTCTACAATCTGAGCAGCTCTTTTCTACAATCTGAGCAGATTTTTTCTAAAACAGATTATTCTATCCAGAATATGTTCCGTTCTATATTCTGCTTAGCTTTGTTCTACAATCTGAGGAAATTTGTTCTATAACCTGAACATCACTGTTCTTTTATCTTAACAGCTCTTTTCTACAATCTGAGCAGATTTGTTCTTTGCCAGATTATTTTATCCAGATGTAGGTCTGTTCTGTAATCTGAGCAGATTTGTTTTATATCCTGAACAGCTCTGTTCCATGAACTAAACAGCTATTTTCTACAATTTGAGCAGATTTGTTCTTTAACAAATTATTCTATTAAGAAACAGGTCTGTTATATAATCTAAACAGCTCTTTTCCACAATCTGAACAGCCCTTTTCTGCAGATTTTTTTCTATAACAGATTATTCTATTCAGAAATAGGTCCGTTCTATGTTCTGCTCATCTTTATTCTACAATCTGAGGAAATTTGTTCTATAACCTGAAAATCACTGTTCTTTTATCTTAACAGCTCTTTTCTACAATCTGAGCAGATTTGTTCTTTGCCAGATTATTTTATCCAGATATAGGTCTGTTCTGTAATCTGAGCAGATTTGTTTTATATCCTGAACAGCTCTGTTCCATGAACTAAACAGCTCTTTTCTACAATTTGAGCAGATTTGTTCTATAACAGATTATTCTATTAAGAAACAGGTCTGTTCTATAATCTAAACAGCTCTTTTCTACAATCTGAGCAGATTTGTTCTTTAACAAATTATTCTATTAAGAAACAGGTCTGTTCTATAATCTAAACAGCTCTTTTCCACAATCTGAACAGCCCTTTTCTGCAATCTGAACAGATTTTTTCTAAAACAGATTATTCTATCCAGAATATGTTCCGTTCTATATTCTGCTTAGCTTTGTTCTACAATCTGAGGAAGTTTGTTCTATAATCTGATCAACACTTCATTTATCTGAACAGCTCTTTTCTGCAATCTGAGCAGATTTGTTCTTTGCCAGATTATTCTATCTGTAATCTGAGCAGATTTGTTTTATAACCTGAACAACTCCGTTCCATGAACTAAACAGCTCTTTTCTACAATTTGAGCAGATTTGTTCTTTAACAGATTATTCTATCCAGAAACAAGTCTATTCTATAATCTGACCAGCTCTGTTTCATAATCTGAATAGCTGTGTTCTCTTTCTACAATCTGAGATGTATTCTATATTAGATTATTCTATCCAGAAACAGGTCTGCTCTATATTCCGATCAGCTCTGTTTAACAATTAGAGTAGATTTATTCTATAATCTGAACAGCTCTTTTCTACAAACTGAGCGGAATTGTTCTAAAACAGATTATTCTATCCAGAATCAGGTATATTCTATAATCTGATAAGCTCTGTTCCACAATCTTAGCAGATTTGATCCATAATAAGAACAGCTCTTTTCTAAATCTGATCAAAATTGTTCTATAACGGATTATTCCATCCAGAAACAGGTCTGCTCTATAATTGATCAGCTCTGTTGTACAATCTGGACATCTCTGTTCCATAATCATTGAATTTTACAATAATAACAAAACTAAACATTAAATTTATATATGTTTTGGTATGATGAATTAACATTTCAAAATTTCCCAAGGACAGACTAAACTTAGCGACATTTACTAAGACTAATTTACTACTGGAACTAAAAAAGAAGAGGTTGTTATCCACAAGAATTACTCATCTATTTCTAATTAAAATATTTTAGTCACATTTTTTAAACATATAGAGAAAACCGCGTAAAGAAAAAAAGACACATAAAATAAAATATTTTAGAGAAAATTGTAGCGAAATCAACGGCATCTATGGACTAACGAAGAAATTTAAAATAGGCACATGAAAATTCAAAATTGCTTTGAAGCGGTTTTTTGTTTCTCTAACCTGCTGATCCATTTCCATTCCGGGTCGACCGCGTTTCTTGTTGGGAAAATATAATAAATATTTAAGTACATTATATATACTAGTTATATCAGTAGCTTAGTCTATATATTAGTGCTTGTGTCGTTAATGTTATAGTTTGTGTGAGAGAATTGTGTGGAATGATGTTTATTGTGGGATGTTTATTAAAATCTTTCAAAAATCTACTTAAGGACAAGGAATTTTCATTATCATTGAAATTATTGTTTCTTTTTTGGTGTTATCCGAGAGAACTGGAATTGCCTCTTGTTAACAAAAACGTACAGTTCCGTATCCTTAAATAGAACCGGAAAATAGTCTATTTTTATGTTTAGGACAATTTTCTTATTCTTACGTAGAACGTAGAACCGGGATCGCCTTTAATGACATTAATTTTGATGTAAAGGACAATTTATTATCCTAAAGTAGAACCGGAAACGCCCCTAAATTCGTTAGTTTTAAGGTTAAAGACAATTCCTTATCCTTAAGTATAACCGGAAAATCGTTATTTTTTTATGTTTAAGACAATTTTGTTTTCCTTATGTAGAACCGGAAACACCCCTTTGAAAACCTATGATTATTGAATATTTTTTGTCTAACCCGCAGGGGCTGACAGAAAATTTTAAAAAATCAGTAAAATAAATAATTTTGTTAAGGCTAACACCTTAAGACTTTAATTTCCTTAAATAAAATATCTCTACTCGAATAATTTATGAAATAACCAAGTGCTTTATATAAAAATAAACCAGAGATTATTCGAGGTTGTCATAAAAAGAGAAATTATCTCTATCTTTACATACATTAATCCGAAAAATAAAGAAAAGTTACTTATTTGAGGTTGTGGGCTTTTTTATGTTTTGTAAGTGTTGTGATTGTGAATACTTACTTGTTTAGTGTGTGGTATTAGTAATATTAAAGTTATTTACTTAAAATGATTGTCGATTTTTGATTTACTGAGTTAAAGTTTTCTTAAATACAATTTTCAAAAATTTCTTGAAAAACATATTTTTTGTTAAAAATTATACTGAAAAAATTAAACCAATTAATCAAAATTTCTTTGATAATAACATAAAACATATCCTTAAAAACTAAATTAAACATTCAATATGACACATTAATTTTTTTAGCATCAGCATTAACAACACTTGCGGCATTCTCCGATTGAATAATAGTAGAAGAGACACATACTGAAAGAAATAAATTATTGATTGTGTACAGTGTGGTGTTGTAGTGTTATTAATTAAAATTTCAAAATTCTTTGTACATTTTTGTAAATATTTTCATTCGATTATCATTAATAAAACTGTGAGTGCTTTTGTAAATAAAAAATTAAATGTATACATTCATTTTATCAAAAAAGGATGTTTCATTCAGATTAGTTGATAAAATTGGATAATTTTCTTAACAATTAAATCATTCAATTAAAAAATTTCGTAATAATCAGTAATTCATTCGCATTGCCTATTCACAATTGTTGTTCAAAAGCGTGAGTTTTTTTTCATTTTTTTTTATTATTTTGTAATTTGGAGTTAATGTGAATTGTTTTTTTTTTATTAAAATTTGTGCCTTAAAATTATAACTGCAATTCAAAGCGTTGTCTTAAACGTAAACACGGTGCATTTGTGTTATAAACGGATTGTTACAATATTATTTAAAAACACTGTGCAGAAATTTTGATGAGATATATTGTGTTTACCGATGAAAAGATGAAATGATGAATACAAACGAACAGAGAAACAAAAAATTACACAACGCGTGAAAAATATCTCAAAGAAATTATACAAAAAAACTAGATTATACAACATAAAAGGACGAGATAAAAGAAATTTGATTTTTAATAATTAATTTCGGATATTTTTCAGACACGTTATATAAATAATAGAAAAAAACAGAAAGAAGAAAAAAATTGTGACAAGTAGAACTCATTCAGTCTGATATTGGATAAGGCTTAACTGCAATTTGACATACACTATTCAATAAGTGTTGGGATAGTTTGAGAAAAAAATTCATTTCGATAAAGTCATATTGTAAAATACAATCATTTCCAGCTTTGAAAATTTGTCCTCCAAGAGACAAAGCAAAATTGCTAGGTTATAAATTGTTTTACCGGCAACTGGACTTTTCTCTAAGAGAGTGCTTTTTTGAAGCCTTTTCTTAAAATAAAGTAATATTTTGAAAGGTGTAAAATCATGACTGAATGAGCTAATAAGAAGAAGAAGACAAGACAATAGAAGAAATCAATTCAAAAGAAGAAAGAATTTCATACAGTCTCACCGCTTACATTGAACCTCGAACTAAAGTTTTAATCTTCTATATAAGTGACTAAGATATCTAAATATTGGTTATTTACAAATAAGTTTAAACACCTGTTGCAATGGTGCTTTTTTGGTGACGAAAAAAGAAGTGATCATTTTATTACTAAATTTTGAAATATTTTTCACAGAAACAGGTAAGATACTGTTTTTTAATACAAAATTTAATATGCGAGTGACAGCTCTCTCGTGTGATGTCAAATTTACATTTTAATAAAATAGTTAACATATTGCTGATGAATTTAAATCCAATTATTTTATGCCTCCGAAGACTTGACAAAACAACATTTCGCATTGCTTCAAAAGGTCCAATAATGTCATTGATACTAGTAATATTGCTGGTATTGCCTTTGGAATATTGTTGGATGAATAGATATTCTGGCGAAGCGTCAGAGGTGTTCTTTAAAAGTTTGTATTACTTTGCAAGCACTAGACTCAAAGCAGTTACATCGTATGAAGTTTATTTGATGTCCAAGTAATATCCTAACATACAAGTACTGAAGTAACCAGTAACATTTGCAATGAAGTTGACACAGTTAACTGCAATGTATAGGCGACACAACCAACGAAAGTTCTTGTCAAATCTTCCTAGCACGATAAATTTGGATTAAATAACGACGCAAGATCCTGTAAATTGTGAGTTTATTGTGAAAAGCGCTCAATGTAATCGGTCGAACCGTACTCCTGACGAACAGTTGAAGCAAGCATTTTGATAAAGACGGCGGAGTGCGATGGAACGGGAAATTCCATACTTAAGCCAAGCCTCGAGTCCTCACCTTTTTATCATCTAACATTTCTCCGGGCCTCAATTTGCAGCTCTGTGGTTCGCGAAAGATAGAGAAAAGAAAACAATCGAACATCACGACATTGTCAAGATTGAACAACAAATGACCACATGGAATCAACAAATGGCCACATGGAATCAACAAATGGCCACTAGGAATCAACAAATGACCACATGGAATCAAAAGATGGTCACATGGAATCAACAGATGGCCACATGGAATCGACAAGTGACCACATGGAATCATCGAATGGCAACCGCTATTTCGAATCGCTTAATTTTAACAGGCAAACATACAAATAATATACAATTATAGGCATATTGTAATAGATACATAACATGTTGATGGATTAATACTGCAGAACAAGAATCAAGACAGACATTTTCCACGTTTGATGCACACATATAAACAAACATTATATTATTTTATGAAACATTTGTCCAGTGACTTGGTGCGGAACGAAACGTTGGCATTCCGATACACGTGGTTATTCTTTTTTAATTAAAGTTTGCACTTAAATTAGTTTTGTCTCAACGGTCAAATGGTACAAGAGGAAAATACCAAATATACTGATGCGAACCAGTTATAGCTAACATACGTCTGAATTGCCTATCGGTTCTTTGTAGAATGTTGATTAGATCCTCCCCGAACTCTGTGGAAGATTGTACACAGTTGATGCAACGACAAACAATTGTAATTCTCCAGCCAAGCTGATGAGTATGAGAATGAGTCTTGCAATAAAAACAAATTTTTTGACGAAGATTAAATCAAAAACTCTCAATGAAAATACGAAACAGACTAACAAGGAAAATTAAAAAAGGTAACAGTCGCAACTGTTGATCATCAACTATTACAATAAGGTTTATAAGCTTCAATAAGTCATCCCTTATGATTTTTAGTCAAAAAATACCTCAATGTCTCGCCATTTACATCGTTTACAAATCTTGAGAACTCGTTTGGCAAGTTTCCCAGGTTTGGTCCAAAGGGATCAACAATGTTATTCCATTGAAACACCGGTAGAACAACATCTCATTCCCACCTGATATTAAGATAGTGAAAACATCAAACGGATTGCCAGTCTGAAAGATTGCCAAATCATTGAGGTAAATACTGTCATTGAGAAAGACCGTCAATCAAAATAGTTTAGACATTATTGCAAAATGCTTCAATTTTCAACAATGCTACTAGATGTTAAAACACGAGCAATTTCTCTATACTTTTCACCTTAATTTCCCAAATATCTTTCCTGCTAGGGAGATTGTGACTCATTTGAAAATTTGGTCAACGGACTTTCCCGTTAATAATTGTCAGGGTTTTTTTACTATGTGTACAATTGTATCTAGAACAAAAATAGCCACAGTGTGTACATTTATGGAATGAACCACACTAATACAGCATATCGAAAGATATATTATACGTTAAAGATAGTTCGTTTTAAGCAAACCACATTTGATTGTTTGACAAGTTGTTTCTCATGTCTTAAGTTTAAGTTTTTCGTTAGGACACACAGTATCTGTGAAGAACAAAACACACAAATACGAAGAACATTTTAAACGATATAACTCAAATTTGGCTCAAAGTTAACATACGATGTTTGTGCTTTAACTTATCGACATAATGCACAATCGGAGACTTTATATAATTATGTGAACGTGGATATATTAAAACCACTGAGCGCTTTGATGAGAACATCAAAGATTTGACGAGCTGTAAGAGATCATTATCTTCATATTTTTCTTCTTGTAACATTTGACCGTTGACTTGTATTATTATATTTGTAGGTTAGGTACACTTATTAATGATGATTGCCAAGATTCTGGTAATACGATGCTGCTGCAATCCATCCAGTGTGCGAAGACGACATTTCCTGCCAAACATTCCCAAGCGCTGCCTCCCCAGCCAGACATGCCACCTTGCGGCATTCGGAGTTATTCAAGTACTTGTGGATTATTGATTAATCATCGTTGTGATATAGCAGCAATCCCGACAGGTGTCTAAGTTATTTAATATAACAATTTTATAAATAAGTACAAATCAAATTGCTTGATCCAAATTTTTGAAACATCCAAAAAAACTTTAAAAGAATTCTACGGGGATCCAAAATTTTCTTTCCAGTGTACTCTAATGGCCAAAGAAGGGCTGAAAAAAGATCCAACAATTGAAAATGATGGAATAAGAGATGATCAAAAAGATAACGTAGAGAGGTCGTATATACAAAGTGCCAACCTCCGTAGAAGAGCAGTTAAGCTTCAGACCCTTTGATCTCCAATTTATTATAAACAAGAAGAAAAAAATTGACTTATTGACAAAGAAGATTGGAAAACCAGTTTCACCTTTGCGAAAGACCATCATTAGATATCAAAACATAGTAAGAACACAGTGACTATGTTCGCATCTTTTTTAAACTGCAAATATCTGAGTACTACAGTACTAAAAGAGTTTTGACAAGTTTTTCAAGTTTCACACGCGTGAATGTTTCCGAATTTAAAATTGGTTCTAGTGATACAAGCGGATAATTTCTAATTAATATTTTAACTTCATTTGCAGTGATTATTACATAGACACCTGTCGCTATAGCTTCTATAATATTATAATTAACATTAAAACAAACGTAGACAGCGACACCTCGTGTATTTAGAAAGTGCTATTTAGAAAGAGTTGTGTTTTCCATGCCTTACAAGCGTCGCGATCAAGCGGTTCAGTAATTAATTCATTTATTCATAGTCCAATGTCACAATAACTTCAATAATCATATTCCATAGGTAGTTTAGTCATGCAACATGTTCAGGCAATTTACAATCAAACATCTGTGGTGGTTAAAGTATTTATTTTCATGAAATTAAGTTTAAAAATACAAAAAAAAAACATTAAAATTTTACAGAAAAAAAACTAATTAAATAAATTACAAAAGTGTATAATATAAATTAGAAATTGAAAGTTAAAATTAAAATGACAATTATAAACTAAGTAAGCTTTTAAAACGTGAATATTGAACAAAATAAAATGTGAATGATAACACACTAAAATTATATTGATTTTGGTAAAATTAGAGAGATTTAAAATTCGCCTTTTCCATCATTACGTGCCTTGTAAACCAAAAATTGTACAATATGATTCAAAAATGTAACGGACAATATTATCTTGTTATTTAAGTTTAAGAGCATTCTTTATCCTGTTTTGCACTTCCTTGCCTTTTTGAGCTAATGTTTCGGATGTATGTTTCCAAGGCAGTTTTTATCAGAGCAGAGAGCGGAAAATTTAGATTTACTAGTATAGGAGCTATACAGTGTCACAATAGTTGACTCTATCTTTAATGTTTAATACAGTGTTCACTTCTGGAATTAATTAATTCAATAGGCCAAGAGGTGTTATCTGGCTTTATCGATTGTTAACCTCTAGCACTGATCACCACAAATTTACCCTTGCTTTGTTTAAAATAAGTTTAGTCTTGACGTGAAAAACTGGTAAAGGAACTCAGTTGGTCCTTAAATTGGTTCAGGAAAGTGGGTTTCTTCCACTGTCCTTTAAGGGTAACTGCAAGGCTGTCAGAAAATTGGCTCGGAAAGGAGGAGAAAGCCCAACAAAATAGAGAGACTCCAAATTTCAAATAACACGAAAAGAGAACGTTTATTTTACAGTATGAGTTTCGTGCGGCGTGACATGACAGGAGCCAGGACATGCCAACATGGTGACGATTTACATAAAATCATGCACAAACAGGTATGGATGACGTCACCGCTGTCCGAAACATACGCTAAGCGTCAGCGTCGCTTGTAAAGCATGGAATGTGATAACACCAACATCAACCAACACAACTAACACCATCCAACAGTCATCCTCCTCAGACCAGTGCAATTAGAACTCTGTAAGAGATATCATGATTAATGGTTTCTAGCAGCCATTCCGTCCAAGTGCTGGGACCATCACAGCCTGAACATGACAAAAGTGCGGCCATTTTGGATCCGGCGGCCATATTGGACCCGGCCATCTTGCAGCGGGGATTACCTTTTTCTCTTCCACGTACTCTCCGGGTCTTAATTTCCTAAAGGCCTGCGGGAAAGGAAGGTCGATATTTGCATGTCACATGGGTGGGGTTGTGTGCGTCATTGTGCAAATCATTAATGGTCAAATGCCTTGGAATACAAATAAAATGTGTAAAAAGGGCTAAGACGAAGCTCTTTGCAAATTAATTAATTAACACAAATTACTGCAAACGACTTTATCGATGTTATTCTTTGGAACCCAGTACAGAGATGTTACTTGGCAAGTTTACCTTTTTTTTTTTTTTAAATCATTAATTACACCATTGGGTTTTGGTTTTTTTGTATTCAAAAGCATTTTGCGCAATTGTTGTATTTGTAAATTCCTACACTAGGGGACAAAAACACATCAAATACAAGTATTTCTATTTGATCTTTCTACAAGTAACAACTATGAAAACACTCTATTTTGGAAAGGGAGAACCATTATTATGTAAGTATTAATATTAGGGTTCATCTAAGTAAAGTCAATAGATTATTTAATAAAGTTACTTATACCAAAAAGTTGGTAAAATCAATAATGTAGTTTTTGGTATAAGTTTTAACTTCATTTCTACGATTATTTTGGGGCAACAGGCATTTGTGTTTTTGTGTTTGAGTGCTACATTTATATTTGTGCGCTAAAATACATAATAATATCATATAGTAGAACATGAATTTACTAGATGTAGTTCTTAATATTAAGCGAAGTCAATTATTGATCTTGTTATCATTTAATGTGAGTTCTTCGATCGAGTAAATTTATGTTCCTAGAGTTCCATTAGTTACAATAATAGTCGGATCAATAGTAAAATACTTTAATTTTTGTACTAAAACCGAAAAAGGTTCTAAAAAACACATTAATTTTACACAATGGGAGATACTTTAACAAATATACTAAATAAATTACGCTTCTAAAAATATACTGATTCTATTTGGGTAAAACTTTTACTACATTTATTTGATTTAGAATACAGTCAAAATTGAGTTGTGAGAGGACAGTTTCTAAATCCTTTTTTATTGGCTAAATATTAACAACAGCCAAATCGTCAAATACTAGGGAAAACCGCAAGGATCACAACTGAGTCCTTTTTAAATTTATAACAAATAAATATCATTTTTAACAACTACTAATTGGTCTAACTCGAGTATCAAAAACTATTCCTCTCTAAGAATCTAAATATGCAAATCAATGATTGCTACAATGAAACATTAAACATATTTATTAGAGTACTGCAAGGATCAAAACTTAGTCCTACAATAAATCAAAATATATTTGAATTGATTCCTACGTCACCTTTAACATAAAGTTACTAATTGGTCCCAAAGGGTAAAAAACTAGTCCTCTCAACAAATCAAAATGTACAAATAAAGGAGTATAACAAAGATAAGTCAAACACGTTAAAAATGATTCCTACCTCATCGCTGATGATCAAAGAAGGCCTCCTGCCTCCTTCTTCAGGAGGAGGAATGAGCGATCCTCTTCTTCCAACTGGAGCAGGGGCCAATGAGGTCTTCCTCAGCTCTGGAGTGGGAGTCTTTTCTCGGATGACCTCGATCTTGGGCAGGGACACTTCGGGCGCCTTGATTTCAGGCACCTAGATTCACGTGACAAACAAGCGGGTAAGTTCAATTGAACGTGGTGGATTTCAATATTTGGTGAAGACTATTAAACTGGACCAGTAGCTATAAATCAGCGTTGATTAAAAAATGCAAAGAATACTTATTTAACAACTATTTTTATCTATAGTGAAATGCTATGTTTTTTATCTATAATAAATATATCACGCAATTTGATAAGAACATGTTAACTATTTTCCACACATCGGTTTCTTCGTCAAAGATGATAAATATCATTTTTTTAATATTTGCCACAACGAAAGAAAAGGTGCACGTCAGAGTGCTAAGAAAAGTTTCATAAAAAAAATAGTTTTAAATTTTTGAGTTAATATATCACTTCACCAAACTTCTTTCCTCATTTTTGAGCTTAATTGATGTAAGAATTAGGGAATTTTAAAATACTGAAATTTCCTGCTTCAGTTTGATAATCTTCAAAATATTATATTTCACGTGCGGGGGATAAGATAAAAAAAGAGTACAATATAAATTTTTTTCTTACCATTGTCAAAAAAAAACTTTCAACATGAATATTCTAAAATAACTTGGTAAAAATGAACGACACAGTTCAACACATTCAACATTCGCATAATTCAATATCCAAGTCTCGACGAAATACAAGTAACATTGAAACACAAAAGGTTACCAAGGTATACTTAATATTTACAAAAATTTATTAAAACAAAAAGATAAGATTTTTACAAACGGACAAAACATATGACATAACAAGAAGTTGAGGTAGGAGATAGAAAAAGGAAATACCAAGAGGAAATTAATAGATACATCACAAATGAGTATGTTGTGTTGTTGTGTTGTTTGTAAACTGGACACAAAATATGGAATCTCTCTGCCGCTATTTGCTGAATTCAAGAATTTATAGAAAATAATGGGCTTAGGTTAAACAATACAAGAACTTTGTTAAGAGCCACTAAGTGTTTTCCACTATCAACCAGATTGGAAGAACAGTTGCTGTAATAATAAAGTGAAGTAAATAGAGTAACAGGAACAGTAAAGCATGAATATCCGTAAGAAATGTAAAGAGGATAAAGAAATATTTATTAATCTATGGTGCCAATGTTATGTTCCGCTTTGATGGGAAGAAGGCTGAGATGCCTGGAGAGTTGAATATGTTGTTATGGAAAACCCTGGTGAACCTTATTAAAGGGACTAGACTACAAGACTTAATAATATAATAAATGGAGACCAATGAAAAGATGGGAAACCGAATAACGTAGTGAGCAAACAAAAGTCTAATTTTGGCCGAATCACGATATATTTCGTATTATTATTAGCAAATCAGAACATTCCATATTTTGGGTCTCGTTTTAGTGCTTCCTTACCGATTTATAATAACTTTTCTTTTCCCTAAGATTGATAAATAATATTTTGTTGTTTGTTTAATTTGCAATACCTCATCTTCGTCCATGTCTCGCTTCCATATTGTGGGCAGTTTCTTGTAAATCTGTTCGTCGCCATCTCCGGTATCGAACACATCTAATATGATGTCCTGCATTTTGGGAGAAGAAGAACGGGACTTGAAACATGACTATTGTCAATTTTCTTTAAGCAGTCAGCCGTTAATCTTCGCGAAACGTGCGTTGCGACGACAGCCATCGTGTGAAGCCAATCAGTTCTGCCGCCAAATGTTGTTTCTTACCAATTCACCTCACAATTAAACTTCAAAAAATGTCTCATCCAAAATACTGCCAGCAAATGGAAGATTACAATAATTACAACTGCACTCCACAGCCGAAAATATAAAATAACTCTATTTTTGACACTGAAAATTCCTGGAAGAATTCCATTTATTTTAAAACAATTTTTAACTTTTCTCCACTTAATTTATATCTGACTGTAAATGATTTAAGTTTATTAATGCCATCTTCCAACTCCTATGTAAGTTTAAAATTGTTTTTATATTATTATAAAAATATCTGTTTTCTTTATTCAGGGCTGGACAAGAGATTTTGGCATTGGATGGAGATTTTGATGGGAGACATTTTATTGAAGTCCAATTGTAAAGCCGAAAGGGTATGAACACTCTTACTATTTGAAGCCATATATGTATAATCAGCCTTGCTTTCCAGTGGTGAGTCGTGCGTGTGAGTAGTTGTCGCTAGGCTCCTAGAATCTTCCTATTAATCCTTAGGCATTACTAACGGCACAGTCCTGCGATCTTAGTGAACGTCAGGAGTCGGGATGCAATCAATGATGGTCCTTAATTTCGTTTTAAGCAAGTGGTTTCAAGCGACGGTCTATGGTATTGAATACATGCGTGATAAATGATCAATTAATGGTTGATGGTAATGATTTACTTAAGAGGAGTGTGAATTTGATACTAGTGAAATTATCGTAATGATCATTAGGTCTAAAAAATATGTTGGGATTGATGAATGATGATCGGAATTGGTAAAATCATCATCAATTGAAGGCTTCAAAGTTAAATACGACTAAGAAGTAGACCATGGAAATAGATTGGAGCAAGTTGAAAATATAGAAGACAGCCATTGACCAAAGAGGCCAAGAACGACTAAAGAAAATAGCAGGAGGTACTACTGATGATAAATAAGACAGATATTATTGGGTGAGCTTACTTATTCATTGCAAGATGATAGTGTTTTTCGTTTAAAAGGAGATCGCATGATAATGTTATGATATGGTATGGTTTGGTATGGTATGCGCAGAATCAAATTAATGATCATTCTTTGTTTAGCTGGATTACTGGCTCGTTTTATTATCTTATCGGTTCTGTTGCAAGTATTGTTATATCTCATTTAATTCTCCGGATGCAATTCGTGCGATTTTCAAATGCAGCTGTTTATTTCTTAGGGGGATGCGCTTTGCAAAATGCCAATAATTGAAAATTTGTCGAAATGCAGTAATTTCGTGCGCGTTATGCAAGAAAATTATAAAAATAACTCTAAATTAAGAGGTCTTTCGTTTAGCAGTGTCTTTTTTTTATAATATTAAATGTGTATTTTGTATCATATGAATAATAATTAATAAGAACAGAATAAATGCAAAAAGTGTGAAAAAAATTAGAACTAAAATAAAATTTTAAAAAACAGACGATCAAATAATTTTTTTTTCAAAATTAATATATTTAGGTACAAATTTTAAGTTTAAAAAATATGCCACATAACTTTTAGAAAAAAATCATTCAAGCTTAAGTAATGAAGAAATGTGTAATTTGAATGTGTGTAAATGAGTTTTGGGAATTTTAAGACACTGCTCATCAAATAGACCAGCAAAAAAGTGAGATAAAAATATTTAATTCGATGCACGATTGGTTTTGTGTGTACCTTATTTGAATCTTCCGTTTTCAATGTGGGGATAATTGGGACATTGGGTTTTGTTCCCACCTCGATCTTTGGTGTTTCGAAAACAATTTTGGGAATGTCATCCTGAACACAAACAAAACATATAAGACTGTGTTTGGAATGAAACCATTTATGAAACTTAATAATAATTAACATATTTGGAGTTGTATATTGCAGCCGATATGGTGTCAACAACTATTCATATTTCGGATCCTAGATTGCTTTTCTACTGTCGTGACTTCCACCACAGATGGCTTTATATACAGCACCAAAATATTATCTTGAACGTTGTGAAAGAAATGAAATCATTGTATGAGGAATTCTTCAAAGCATAACAATTCTAACGTGCAACAAACTGGATAGAACTTTTTAGGGTCAAACTAAAACTGCAAAGACGATCTGAAATCATTTCATGTTTACATAATGAGACCATTAATACCTTAGTAGCCGGTTTAGAATCTTTGACGGGTTCGATTAGCTTAGGTGGTTGTAGCTTGGGTTTAGTTTCGGGTTCTAAAAGCTTAGGAATTTCAAATTTAGGTTTGGTTTCTGGTTCCACAAGCTTAGGTGGAACTGTTTTAGGCAAGCTCTCTATTGGCTTAGCCAGTTCTGGTGTATATCCGTTCTCCTGTTTTGGTGCTATTAATTGACTAATTATTGGAGTTTCCAGTTTGGGCTTTGAAACAGGTTCTATTTTTTTCAAGGCTGCAGTCTCAAAAGGCTTCAGTTGGATCTTTGTAAGTTCTGGCTCTGGTTCTAGAGGCTTTTGCTTAAAGGATTTGAGACCAGTTTCTGGTTCCGGAGCCTTTGGAGTCTCTTCTCTGGGTTTCTTATAGAATTTGAGGGGATCTGGTGTTTCTTCAGGTTCATTTTCTTTCTTTGTTCCCCTTTGGTAAGATGGTTTTTTAACATCTTCAACTTGTAGAGCCGTAGCTTCTTTGACACTCACTTTAGTTTCTTTAACCTGTATGAAATCGCCAATGGATTAAAAAAACATCAACTCCACATGGCTATAATGCATAGAAATCATAAATTATTTTTTCATGATCCTTGATGTAGAATTTTTTGTAGATCCTTTGTGTAAAAAAGTGTAATTTGTGTAACAAATGTTATTTAAAAAATATATAATACAGCGTTATTCACAGAGTTATTGAATCTACAAAATACAATATAAAAGCGTTATAGAAGTTAATAAATAAATACTCGTTACATTATTAGCTACAAAATTTAAGAAACAAGATGTATTACTGAAAAGTAGAACATTTTTAATAAAGACAATAAGCTCTTCTGAAATAAAAGAAGTTGTATGAAATGTAAAATTGTTTTAAAGGTTGTTAGATACAACGTTATTAATCACAGATTTTTACAGAAGAGAGCAATAAGATTAAATTGTTCGCTTAACTTATATGTCTCTTTGACTTGCATACACTTATAAAAACACTATCAAATTTGATCATTCTACAAAGTTTCGAGATTTTTTATGATACCAAACCCAAACAATACCCTTTCTTTAACAACATTTTTTTTAGCCAGAAAAACATTTTTCCATCTAATACTCCTATCACGAACATCGCACACTGTCCAAATACAGTTTACTTTCTTGTAAATCATACGTGAACCTCAGACAACTTATCCAAACAATTATTCTTCTCTTTCGTAAGTTCCCACTTTCATGCAATATTCCTTCCACTACGAACGCCATACAATGTATGATTATCGTCCATCAAATTGTGTATCGTGCTATTCCATGTTCTAAGTCACATGTTATATATACCTTCTTGGATTTAATGATATTATATATAACACTTTTGCACTTCACTTTGACCATTTGAAATAGTCTACAATTTTTGTTGGAAATTCTTACTATCATTAAAAATTCCTACCACCTTTCAATTTCTGGATCTTATGAAGACGATCCATATCTTTTATTCTTCATCCTGACTAAGTTTTGACTTCCTACCTTCTTCTCCGGCTTCTGCTTGGTGATCGGAGTGGGAGTCACTTTCTCGTACTTCTCGAGGACTGGCCTCTCATAGTCGTCAACAAACTCGGGCTCCGCCTTTAGCTTGAGTGCTTCAGCCTTGGCAGCCTTTTCCTTCTCCTTTGCGGCCTTCTCTTCCGGAGATACTTTCTGGATAACGCAGCAGTTTAAACATATTAGTTTATGATTTCAAAAGGGAGTAAAAAAAATTATAAAATTTCAATTTTCTTTAAAAGCCAGTCATTTATCAAAATTTGAACAATTCATAAAAATTCACAGTTAATTTTCAAGTTCTTCTAATAGATAATTGTTGCAAGTTGTTTCACATAACTGAAATAATAACAAATCTTCCACAGAACTTGAAAATTAATTTTTATATTGACTAAATGTTCAAATTTTGTGCAACAACTGGAACAATTTTAATAATACCGTGAAAGGCCACAACGGTTTTTAAACAAAGTGTAATGTAAAAAGTGAACTAGTGGAGCTTTGGTCCAATAATTTGTCCATTTGGCATAAGAGTTGAAAATATAAATATTTTTAAATTGATGAAACATAGAAGATAAACATTAAAGTCAAGATTTTCAAAATGGTTACGGACAGGAATACAGGTACATATCGATATTAAGACTTGACAGTTCAACACATTATTAGTAAGAGTAAATTTGAAAGTAATCAGAAATTGAGATGTATCCTCATGATACTGTTTCTTGATAGATGCATTGAAATTTAAAGACATTAAAAAACTGAAAACTTGAGTGGAATAATAATTTGTTTTAAGATAAGAAAATTTGATTAGTCATTATATTCTTCCATTCATTTTTCCATTTATATTAAAGTACATAAGTTTCGCATGATTTTAAGAAATTGATAGTAATAGATGTAATAAGGGAAATAGGTATAAAAAAACACAGCCATACACTACCTTCATCCGTTGAACAATAAAATGGAAAAGACTTAATAGTATGTAGAGAAGAACTTTAGGATTCAGACGATATAGAAAGACGAAGAGTAGAAAAAAACACATAGGACAGTAAACTGAACTCATGGTTCACGTCTCACCTTTAATTGTACCTTCGTGAAATCATCGGTTTCATATATTTGCGTAACTGGCTGTAAGGCAAAATCATACAATGTTTAGTTTTATAGTAGTTTCTTTAACTCGTAGAAGAGCAGACAGATTGAAGATATGCAGACATCACAAGAAGAAGAAAGAGTCGTTGATCCAAGACAGGAAGAGAAACATAGAAGAAGAAGTGCGGTTAGTCAAACGAAGAGAGACAGCTTAGTATGTATTATACAAAAAGTCCTTGTTGCTTGAATTCCTTGTTTCTCGGTCGTGTAGTTCGGATTTTGTAGTATGGAGATCTTTAATATGTGTTTCCTTTCACATTATTTTGCTGATTTTCTGACTGTATTCTCATCAAATTATGGAAAATGATTCCTTATTTTTTGACATCTTTTTTACAGTCGCAGCTTTTCTGAATCTTCATCATGTAACGAAGTCTTTCATGACATCAAATTTATTTCAATCTTGGAGGACGTTTTTGTAATCTTGTTTCAAATGGTAATATCGTCTTTCCACGTCGATATCTTCCCCACAGAAGTATTCCGTATGTGAATTTGTAGAATTTGATGGTAAAGCAATCATTATTTGCTGAGTTTTGTTTTGATAATTGTTTTGAAAATTTCCACTTTTGATTATTTTTGGATAAGCTGCAAGCTGGATCTTCTTCGTGTGCAAGCTGCACAAGAAGAAGATGAAATAAAAGTAATACAGAGAATTTTGTAGCACAGCTATCAAAAAAGACTTATCTAAAAAATGATGACATTTGAAATGGAAATTTGTACATGGTTTAAAAAGTAAAAATATTTTTACAAAAATATCAAGTACATAAACAGGTGTGGTAAAATGTACAACAGAGGGATTACAAATAAATAATACGTTTAATATACTTATAATTTAAGTCGTATTTAAGCATGATTTTTTTTATTTAAAAAAACGTAAGTATATTAGCAAAGGCCTATAATGGCCTAATAATGTTAACAAAAAAAAATACTTAAATACGTTTTACATTAAATTAGGTTACAATTGTTATTTTTTACAAAAGTTTGAACATTGTTATTCACTAGGTATAAATATTTTGAATAAAAAAACACATAATAATTTTAGATGACAACAAAAAATGTGCTTTTAAATACACATTTCAAAAGAACGAATAAAAAATGATGCAAACATTTTTATTTACCAGATATACAAAATCTCGAACATAGATTCATTCACAGGGTAGAAAATGCTTTAGAAATATATTTTGAAATAATTGCTGGAAATATGAAAAGTCAAATCATTTTACAAACAGTTTGGAGAATAGTAATTTGTACTTGAGTAAGTAACATAGGAACGTTGTTAGGAAAACATCGAACGTGTACTTTTGAATAACAAAAATTTAAACATAAATAATATCATTCTACACATATTGGAGAACATTTAACACAATGTACGAATTTACAGCTCCAAGCAGATTGTCATAAATATTAAGAGCGATTGACCAGCGGCTGAGAATAAAAGTTTAAAAATGCTTGCAACTGTTTAGGGAGGTTCCAGTGAGAAAGATCGATTATTCCCCGTATCAAATTTAAAAAAAAAATTAATATCGATTTATTTCATTCAAAAACTGCTTTAATATAAACCTACATTCAAGTGAGCAATAAAAATGCTCAAAACGCACAATGATAAATTATTAAATATCGTGTACTTTTTGTAAGTATTTTTTTATAATAATACGTATTTATGATTTTTCAATAATGTCTAAACAAAATAAAGGTGTAAAAAAAAAATTGAATTATTTTAGTTTATAAGACCTTAAATAAATAGAAAAACTGAGATATTTTGGTCACAAAACACGTTCTCAAATTAATTTTTTTATGATTTTAATTTAACTTAAATTTTTAAAACTGTGTTGACTAGTTTATGTATTGAATGATTATATGATTTGAAATTTGTGTTGTTTAATGGAATCATTAAACAACACAATATGATTATATGATTTGAAATTTGTGTTGTTTAATGGAATCTATCATTTGCAAATTGAACAAATCTGCCAACGACCAACGGTATAACCTTGGTATATTAAAAATAAACTTAGTTTTTCAAACTTTTAAAACTGCGTGTACCAGATAAAATAACAATCCTTCAAAATCAATTTATGTTTTTTGGAAAAAAAAGTCAATACGTCTGGAATTTGATTTAAAAAGGACTAATTTCCGGCATTCTCTCGTAATACCCTCTTAATGCGAACGCTCAAATGGATACGCCCATAAAATACTGTATCAGACAATTAAAAAAAATGAATTTATTAATTGGACGTCCATTGAACATGTAGAATTGTAAATTTATAACAATTTGCTTGGACTGTGTAACATGACTTGAAGAGGATGGTACAAAGTGAGGATAGACGGTAAGTTCTGTTGTAATTACCGGTATTGGTAGAAGATCAACATGTTCCAGTTTCATGTGGTCGATTTCGGGTTTTTTTTGCTTAACATTTAAAAAAACATTGCATCAGAATTTTAAGCAAGGCAAATTTTCTAAATTTATTTTCAATAAATTCAATTTGATTTACTTTAATAAAAAATATAAAGGATCTTGTAAGGAACATTTTTTTGTTTTGTGTAATTTAATTCAAAAGATATGTTTAATATTTAATACAAATTTACAAAATTTTGTACTTGATTTGTACTCTTGGATACAAAATATCTTAAATCTAAAACAATGTTTAGATAATCTTTAATTTGTCAGTTAATTTTTTCAAGTTAATCGAAATCTGGTATTAAACGTCAATAATCAATTGTGATTCATTTATGGGCTATTATGCCGTTTTGTGCTACCTCCTCCTTCATCCAATGCTTCACTTTAGACAGCAATAAAGTGTCCAGATGTGCAGTCGATTACACGTCTGTCCTGATGATGGATAATGTAATGCTGTCCGAAATGTTGGCTAAAGAAGGCAGTAGACACAGAGTAATATACCAAAAATAAAACGTTAATACTTTTGGCCATGAATTCTCAAATAGTATCTCAATTTATCTCGTTTATATTGAGAATTTTTTCGGATACAAAGTTTCACTACAATGCTGTTTAGATTTTCATTTAAAATTTAAATTCAAAGTGAATTTGCTACCATTGAAGAATTATTAAAGTATTTTTTGCAATATTTAGAAATCCCGCTCGTTATCTGTTTTGTGTACTGTGGGGAACATGCTCTGAAAATATGTAATATTTACCGTAGTGTGTTTAAGTTGAACTTTTTCAATCTTGTCCTCGAATTTGATTGGGTGTTTAACGGGCTGTTCAAAACGACCAATAAATAAAAAACCAATTAATCTAGTTTCACTCATATCAAAAATTCCAAAGCATGACTTAAAATGACTACTCTTGATGACTATACAAATATTGCTAAAGACCATATTGTTCATCAAAATACAGATATTGCATGGGTTTATCAGTAAACAGTACATTAACGATGTGGAATAACTAAAACCAATAGCTTTGCTGACAAAACAATGATATAATGTTTAAAATTACAATAATAATTAACTCTACATGTTCTTATTACAACTTCCATCCAGTTGACGAAAGCAGTAGAGATATTAGGCAATGTGGTAAGTGAACAATGGAGGGCTTTCATGACGTATTACCACTTAAGGTTAGTTTTACACTAATAAGTTTACGACTTCTGGTCAATGAGCATATTGCATTTTGAAAATCCAATGTGCCCATTGGCCAGAAGTCGTAAACTTACAAGAATCCCTTTAATCACAGGAGACCATATTTGTCCCAGCTCACATAGGTCTCACAGAAATCGTTGTTTCTCCCTTAATATCATAGTCAGAAATGTGATCTAAACAGTATTGGAAAGAGAATATAACAAACTATATATTCAAATCTAAAAGAAAACCACAAAAAAAATTATAATTTTCCCCTTTAAAAACCAAAGTTTCCGATAGCAATTTGAAAAAAAATTATGGAATTTTGTGAATTTTTTAAGATTTTTTTTTACATGAAACGAAAAAAAAGTGAGGTGACAGTAAAGTTTATAATTAATTTATCTAATGAAATAATTATGTGTTTTATTTTTTTTTTTCATTATCAGTAATTTTAGTTAGAAAAAAAAGTAAAGTGAGCCATTTTGAACACTTTTTAAAGTTTTCGCAAAAAAAAAATTATTTAAAAAAATACATAGTAATTTTTAATATAGAAATTTGAAAGCCTATTTCATCACCTTTCAAAAACAGTTTTTTTTTTTCGAATACGTTAACAAATGTTCCATTTATTTGGATTTTATTGCAAAGCGGGAATATTTTTAGCCTCTGACAAAATACGCCAATTTTTTTAAGGGTTAAAGCTAGCCTATTGGCTACTCCTACTCCAATAGCTGACACAAACCCTTTTATCTCCACCAACGTGGTGCCGGTTTAAAATGCAATTCATTCTGTTTCCGATTGCCCTTTACTCAATAGTTCGCGAATAGCTCCATTGTTCGTTTCCCACTTTCTGATAAATAATCTTATATAAATGTAAATTATGGAGTTGAATATTGTCTAAAAAGCCTGTAAGTTATGTACACACAATACACATTTAATCACCCATAGCCAGTCACAACAAAATCATTGGTTGGACCAACATTAAAAACCTACGGCCGTTGTTCCCAATTCTACTGATCGACTGTTGAGCTGAAATTTTGGCTCAACACTTCTCAAATGCACAAATACGCTCTTCCCAACGCAACTTTATACTTCAGATACTAAATGAATCACTTAGCTGATCGGAGACTCAGATTAATCGATCGAAAAGTTGAGAAAAACGACCGATAGTCAAGCAAATTATGGTTATCGGTGATAGCAAAACCAAATATGTTTACCAACCATATCATAGTTTCTAAAGTTGCTAACGTTTTACTTCTAATGTCACTAGTTCTTCACTACTTTACTTGCTGATGTACTACAAGAAAATGCATATTTCGGATGATGATAAAAATCTTTATTCACCTCCAATTAAATTTTTCCGCTGGAGATCTGTTTGCCGAGAGATAATTTCTATAAAAATATTGAATATTTACCGTAGACTTTTTGAGTGCGACCTTTTCCACCTTCTCCTCCACCTTGAGTCCCACTTTGCTAACTGCCAACTTTTGACTCTCGACCTGTTCAAAACACCCAAAAGATAAAAAACATTCACAAAAAGACAGAACATTGTTAGTAAAAGCCTTGTATTGTTGAAATTTCAAGGTTTGACAAAATTTTATTTAAAAGAGTTTTGTATGTTAGCTTTTTTACATTTGTAAGTCTACATTGATATTCTATATTGATCCAACATTTCGGAGAGCCTTGCAATGTCTACTGTCTAACTTATGTGGCATCTGCCATGATGATGTATATTGCAAGACTGTTCAAAACGTTGATTCAAGAAGAATGATCCGTAATACGGCTTTATCTCCCAAAATTCAAACGTCAAAAGAGTGTTGTGTTTTTTAAAAAAAATAGTTATAATTGGTTAAATTTTATATCAAATTACACCTTATTAATTGTTGTCTTCGAGTCTTGATCACTGCAACTGCTGATTTCTTGATTTCTTGATGCGATTTCTTGATTTTCTTGGCGTAATGATAGCAATGTTTTCTTGCATTCTTTTACTTGCTTGAATAATTTCTTCTTGAGCTTCCGTGATAGTTTGATGGTTTTTTAACCGAACAATAAATGTAACTGCTTTTGTTTTCCCTAATATCCAAATAATACTTGCCGACTGGTCCTTCTCTGACAACTTACCAATAAACAAGGAACAACAACAATAAAATATTAAAACAGGCAATCGACCAGATAAGACAGCAGAGATTTCGTATTTACAGAAAACAGAAATGTTGCTAAATACTTTGCAACGGACAGACACAAGAGAATTCAGAAAAGATTCAATAGAGAATGAAGAGATGTGGCAGAACGTAAAGACTTACAGAAAAGAAAACAAACAGCTGAAATAACAGAGTAAAGAAGAACATAATTATTACAATTCTGGGTGAGTTTCACACGAATCCAGTTGCTGTAGAAAGGACAACGCTTGTAGAAAAGAGCCAAGAAGGACAAATAGAAATAAAGAATATCTAAAGCATTATACGAAACGGAAAAAGTAGAAATTAATATTCGATTGAGAAAAAAAGACGAAAATTTGAGACCATACAGAAAAGCAAGAGAGAGAAATAAATTTATTTACATAGTTCATAAATACGAATCTCACAGTATTTGAATAACATAATAACCATCATTAAGTTCAAATATTTACTACTACAAACGTATTAGGTTACGTGCATATGTAAAGTGCATTAAGTGAATCCAAAAAAGAAAAAGTTTTTATTATAAATGCTCTTTACTCTACATGTACACATTTCGTATGTTATTGAAATAATGTGAGATAAAAATGTAGGTAGAGAACATAAAATACCATAAGAGAATTCAAAATTAATAAAAATAAATAAAAAGTTTAAAAGATTTGCCAAGGACAAAAGTTTATGGATATTGAAAAAAAAACGATTAAGGAATCAAAAGACCAAAGAAATTTGAAATTTGTTGGAAAAGAAATACAAATTTAGAAAAGGGTGTAAAAAACTACAATACTTACTATCGGTATAAGATATAAAGAAGATCAGAGAAATTTAAAAAATAAACAGTTTTAAAATCCTAAATTTTCCAAAAATATGGAATAAAAAAAAAATCCAAAAAGAAATCAAAAGACCAAGGAAAATTAAAAAGTGTTGGAAAAAAGAGACAAATTTCGAAATGGGCATTAAAAACTAGGAAAATTACAATTGGTAAAACACATAAATAAGATTAGAGAAATATGAAAAGTAGACAGTTTTAAAATAGGCCAAAAACAGTTTCTGTAATTGGTTAAAGATTGTTTTAATTTAAGAAATTTAAAAAGAGTGTTTGCAAAAAAAAATGTTCAAGGAACGATTGATTTACGTATTCATTTAAATTTGTGAGGATCTGTTATTTTCAAAGAAGTAGGTACAGAAATTTAAATAGTCGATAAAGGATTTTTCAAACAAGAAATTTGAAAACAAATGGTGTAGGAAAGATTTTTTCAATAGAATTTGGTTGCATCTGATATTTTCAAAGAAATACAGAAAATGATAGAAGAGTAAGAGAAACGCAGTAGAATAGAGAAGGGTTTTGTTGTTTTTTTTAAATTGACTGGTACCTTCTTAGTCAGTTTATCGGCCTGAATTTTTCGCTTCCACGCGGGAATGCTTTCATCCACGGGTACGCCGTTGGCGGATACTTGATTCATATTCACATCCAGCATTGACGACTGTGGGCAGTTCAACTGATATTATGGACATGTTCAGGCAGAATATACACACTCTTATAATCAGAAAAAACCATGTAATCAATGTGTTGAAAAATTATCAATAAAGCTATTCTTAAGTTCCTTAAAACTTTCCTTCTTGAGAGTTGTTTGTCAAAATGCTCTAATGCACATCCTCCTTCTGTTTAATCCAAGGTTTTGGACAGCCATATGGTATCATCATCAGGGCAAGTATTCATTACAATCGTAGAATAAAGAACATAACACTAAAAGTGACTTCCACACAAATTTTAAATGGAAACAAAAATGTTCGATTTAGCCCAACCAAATGAAATCTAGATCTCTATCCCATTTGAATGTTTAAAACACAGTTTTGAATGGAAATTTCTTCCCAAATTATGCCAATATTTGGATGGTGAATCACATACACAAAGCACTTCTTGTTGTTGTTCTTTATTCAATGATTACAACTTGCATTGGTATTTTGGATGATTTGTCATTTAACAACTGTCCTGATGATGAAGACTGTAAAACTTTCCAAATCATTGGATCAAGAAAGAAGAGGAATCAGGTTTTTTTTTCTTTTAGCCAAGGATTTGAAAAGCCTTGCAGTATCACCATTGAAGAAGTTGCTGAACACCATGGCTGATGTTGGATGGATCACCCAACAATCTTGCTGATGGTGGAGAACGTAAGGCTTTCCGAATCTTTGGATCAAGGAAAAGGAGGAAGCACAGAGAAAACCTGCTACAAATTAATAATACACAAAGTAGATCAATGAAAGATCATCTGTAATGTTTACAGAACCAAAAAGTTACTTCAATGAATCAGATTTTGTTTAATATTAAGAAGAAAATGATTGGTTCCATAATCTCCTTAGATACGCTGAGAAGAACAATTAAAAAAAAATGTTAGTAAACAACATAGAATATAAAAACGATTTTTGGTGAAACCATAAATTTTGCAGTTGAAATATTGAGAGCAGCAATTGTAGCAAAAGTATTTATATTACAATTGTTATATAGGTAGAAACACACTTACAAATTTGAAATAAAATGATGAAAATAAATATATTTTACAAAAGAAACAATACTAAATGTGCAGTTGAAATTTTAAAGAAAGTATCCATAAGAAATAAGTAAGATACAACTAAGAAAAGATAATCTTTTATAAAAGAAATTATATACAGAAGAACCAATAGATTGAAAGAACATGTTTTCAATAGATTTGAAAAGAATCATGTATCAAAGATATAAAAAAGAGAAAAGTAAAAGTGTCACAGAGAAATCATTATAAATATTTTACAAGTTGTAGTAACTGGAATTATAAAAATTGAAATGCTAAATAAATTTTACTTTCTTACGATCAAACAAAATAAAATTAAGGTGAATGTGAAAATAATTCATAATATTCTACGCTTTTGTAGATGGCGCGCTTGTAGTATTTTTAATTATAAACGCTTTTTACAAGTTATGCTTTGAAATATTAAGAAAAAATAAGTACGCGGAATTACACAAGCAATATGAATATTAATAAATAGTTTTGTCAATAATTAAAAAAAGTCTAATATTTCAAGAAAGGCTAACAAATACAATATTGGATTGAATCACCGATGAAATTTGATACGGGAAAAATCGATTATTAAACTTTTATTCTCAGCCGCTGGTCAACGGCTCTTAATCTTAATATTTTAAGGCATAACTTGTAAAATAATTAAGCAAGCGCCATCTATGAAATAGCAGATTATAAATTATTTTAAGTTATCATCTTAATATTACCTTGGGTTAGCTTAAATTTTATGAATTATGAAAAAACTTACGTACATTGTAAGTATTAACGCCTATCTGCACTAGCAATCAAATTCTTGTAAAACTATTGAACATTCTCAGATCTATACTTAAAATTGCAAAAAAAAAGTGAAGTTTTGCTTTGCTACCAAAACATATTATCTTTATATATAAAAAATCTCGCGTCACAATGTTCGTAAAAGGTGAACCCCAAAAGTACTTAAGCGATTTTGATGAAATTTGGCTTACTGTATGTAATTTATCTCGATTATTGACCGCACTACTTATTATTGAAAATTAAATAGTTTTTATGGGACAATTATTTGAAATTATTTGTAAGTTCCATAAGTTTCTCACAGATGGCAGTGTGAGTTATTTTATTGACACAACACTTGGTTATCTAGATTAGGTAACCATCGAGTAGATGGCGTTGTGTTTCATTACCCACAGATACGCGTGGGCGGGTCAGCTATTTTTTGTATATATTTTAATAATACTTGTATTTATTTTGCTATTTATTTCCATTTTTTTTAACTTAAATTAAAAACGAAATTACAATTCTCGATAGAAGTATTGTCATTTTAAATTACCAGAGCTATAATACGAGTTTATTCGAACTTTTCGCAATTTGCACTTAGATATTCAAATGAATGATAGATTTCTTAATAATTTTATAAAAGTTTGGTCGCCAGCGTGGAGGATCTAAAGATAGGATTTACTTAATATTAATTAATTCCAGATGTCGGAATATCCAATGTTCCCTAAATAACAAATTAAAACATTTATCCTTAGATTATCGTGAATGAATCAATCAAATTCAATGTGACCACGAATCAATCATGGAAAGACAAGTTCAGTGAAGAAGATATTCCAGTTCAGAAGACGAAGAACAATAGTAGGTATGCATAGATCATGCCAGAGAAGATCAGAAAAGAGAAATCAGAAGAATTTTGACAAATGAAATATATAGATATTTTACAAATCTTTACCAGAGTAGAAAGTCCATCGTTTAAAAGTAAGTTTTAATTTAAATTTTTATAAATTGTATCAATTTTGATAAAAGAATATTTCTGTGTCTATTTCTTTGATTTTTTGGGAATAAGTCGTGATTGTATCCCTTTTTCTACTTAAGTCAACTTTTCCAAAAGCCTTGCGGTGTCATACGTCACAGAAATCTACTTTGATAGTAGACACTGGAAGACTTACGCCGTTCTTCCATGAAGCTACGTTCAAGCGACGCTATCGCCGCTCGTCTGTGTTTTCCATACTATTTACTGGTGTTTGAAAACGCCGCTAGGAGCTACACTAGCACAATAGTATGACAGGTTGCGGTAGCGTCGCTTGTGAGTAGCTACGTGGAAGAACGGCGTTACGTCCATCGTTCACGTAGCTACTTACAAGCGACGCTACCGCCACCTGTCATACTATTTGCTAGTGCAGCGCCTAGCGGCGTTTTCAAACACTTATACGGAAAATACAGGCGAGCGGCGATCGCGTCGCTTGAACGTAGCTCCATGGGAGAACGGCGTTATCCATTGGATTGACTCATCAGGGAAGAAAACGTAACCCGGCTCAAAAGGCCAAAATAAAAGTAATTAAAGAATACGAAATTCAAGCTTATTGTCCATTTTTGTGAAAATTGTTTTTGTTTTTGTCTCTAAAAACGACTTGTTTGTGCGTTTAAAGTGTTTTTAAAAAATAAAGTTATGCTATAAAACTTACTTTTAAAATGATAAGATATGACGATAGAGCAGTGACCTTTCAATAAGAATGATGCAGATGAAATTAAATAATACGAACAAGGAACAAGTCAACAAGAAGTTGTAGTTTTCAAGGAGACAGACAGTTTGTAGAGGATGCTGTATTTATTGTTTGTATTCCTTGTACCTTTTTCATCCACGGCCGCCTTACGAAAGGCTTCGATTCGGGAACTTTTACAGGTTCTATTTTTCCAGAAACCTCGTTTGTCTGACTTTGGATGGTTGTTGAAGTCGCCTTGAGAGCGTCCTTGGTGTCGTGTAGATTATTGGTGTGTGGCAATTGATTAACACAGTGTTTAATAATGTTATTATGTTTAATACATTCACTGAGCTTTTAATATTAAGCTCCTAAAACATGATTGTGTACAACGTATGGGAAAATATTTGTTTTAGAATTAGGTTGGGTTTTATTAGATAAAGAGCCTTTTAACAATTTCATAAAATAATCACAATAAAGTTTTGAAACATGTCTGCAATAATATGACTCTTGGCTTGAAGACCAGATGAACCATAATGCGAAAGGAAGAATCAAATGAGTTTAAGTATCTAAAATCACCTATTAGTTACATACATAACAATATCGTGGTGTAATTACTACAACGAAGTTACTCCGAAATCATCGTTTTTGAGTTTCACGCTAAAAGCGTAACTCTATTTCCTCATCTATGAATGCTACAAACAGAAAAGTCGTAAAGCATTCGAATTATCAAGTTATTAGACGGCCGTCCGTGGTCGAGTGGTAAGACACTTGACTCCCAATCGGAAGGTCGCGGGTTCGAACCCGGCGTGCGCAAATAAATTTTATTTGATTAATTTGTGTTATTTCACAATTAATTAATAAAATTAATATATACTATATTTGCGGCACGTTCCAGAGTGGAAGATATTCTTAGTATCGCCCTGGTGTAAGACCACCATTCAGAATTGAAACGTTGATTAATAATGGCTTTAGGCGTGTTTAGTGGCTAGATCTGAATAGCCAGGTACTTCCCCACCTTCCGCTTTCGCATCTCCTTCCCTTCCCCACTTACCTTCAGCCTCACAACATACCCCAATTGGGGATGCCATAATCTATTTGGCTCCAGACGGGAGCGGTTAAGACTCTTGTGAGGTATTTATCCTCTATAAAAAATTTAAAAAAATTGAATATGTTTTTGTGGTAAAAAAAACGGTACCACTCAATTCTATAATTTGATAATTCTAGGTACCAGAAGTGTTTTTCCATGTTTCAAATAAAATTTGTGAAATTTCTTAAGTTGCTTTCGTTGCATTTTTGTATGTAACGTAAGTTATTCCATTTTAATAAATAAATGTATAAAAAAATTATCAGCCATTTTCTTATTTCCAAAACATAGAATTGCGGTTTCCAACACATTTACCACACTTATCATGTAAATATAAAACAACCGATTTCAGAGTTACCTAGTTGTAGTAATTACCCCACGCTATTATACCATATTTATGAATTTAGACATATTTCTTTCTAATGAATATTCAAATTGTGTTACTAGAAGATCTTTTCAAATGGGTGGTTTTTTAACAAGATCAAAGAGTGTTTTCAAGAAGATATTTTTAGATGTTTTAAGATCTGTACTTTTATTTACTTTACTAATGGATAAAACAAAAATATTTAATACCTTTTGCTCTGCACTCTGAATAACAGAAGTTCTTCTGCTTTCGGTCTTTCCATCAACAGTCGTCTGAAATAAATTAATTTATGTTAGGTTAGGTTAAATGTCTATAATTTCCTTTTTAATTATTCTCGTAAAAATAATTATTTTAATTTTTGACGTCTAGTCCCAAGACCAAACGTTACTAAAAAAATAATCATTGAAGACGAGAGATAATACTACTAAATCTAAATGAAATAGGTAACAGTCTCAACTGTGACTCGAACCCAGGATCTTGTCTTATCGGGAAAACGCCTTAACCAACTCGGACATTGGAATTTCTTATTTTGAAGTCGATCTCATATTTCAAATTTCAGAATTAACAATAACATCTTCGAATATTTTTTCTACAGAAAGAATTGGTTTTTAACCTAAATAGTGTCTCGGATAAATATTTCTGTTTATGTTTGTTTATATGGGACACTTTTTTACATTTTTAAAAAGTCTAAATGATTTTTTTAATGTTTGCAAATTCACTTAATAACTTTGTGAACACCACCTTAATAATCACAATAATTATCGACATGTTTCGAAACCATAGGTTTCTTCGTCATTATATTATTATTATCAAATTAAAACCAATAACTTTGTGTAAATCCCTTAAATAATTACAATTATCGAAATGTTTGTTTGGAAACCAAAGGTTTCTTCATCATTATATTATTATTATCAAATGAAAACAAATAACTTTGTGTACACCACTTAAATAATCATATTTATCGACATGATTCTAAACCCAAGGTTTCCTTGTCATTATATTATTATTATCAAATGAAAACAAATAACTTTGTGTACACCACTTAAATAATCACAATTATCGACATGATTCTAAACCAAAGGTTTCCTTGTCATTATATTATTATTATTATCAAATGGAAACAAATAACTTTGTGTACACCACTTAAATAATCACAATTATCGACATGATTCTAAACCAAAGGTTTCCTTGTCATTATATTATTATTATCATCAAATGAAAACAAATAACTTTGTGTACACCACTTAAATAATCGCAAATATCGACATGTTTCGAAACCATAGGTTTCTTCGTCATTATTTTATTATTATCAAATGAAAACAAATAACTTTGTGTACATCCCTTAAATACTTACAATTATCGACATGTTTCGAAACCAAATGTTTCTTCGTCATTATATTATTATATTATCTTTATCAAATGAAAACAAATAACTTTGTGTACACCACTTAAATAATCACAATTATCGACATGTTTCGAAACCAAAGGTTTCTTCGTCATTATATTATTATATTATCATTATCAAATGAAAACAAATAACTTTGTGTACACCACTTAGGTACATTTTTCTGTTACTTATTCTTTTTTTATATTTTCGTTTGGATTTATTAGAATTATATTCTTCTTCAGTGACATTGATGGGAATAACCTTCAAAAGTTATTCTAAATAATTGAATATTCATTTAGACTTTAAAAAAATGTCGATAGGTGTCCAAAATAAAATAAAATCGGATATATTTATCCGAGACGCTATCTAGTTTACAAACCAGTTCTTTTAACATTTGGTTCCATTTAAAAAGGTAGATGCCAATGATAAGGAAAAAAAAATAGTCGAAGAAAATATTTTTAATTGTGAAATTTAAAATATGGGATTGATAAAAATTACTTTAAAATAAGAGGTCTCAGTGGCCGAATTCGTTAAGGCGTTCGTCCCAGTAAGACGAGAGATCCTGGGTTCTAGGACCAGTTGAGCTTTAGCATTTTTTTCTGTGTCTTTTTTCTTTCATACTTAATAATATTGATATTTTTTTAAATATTAGTTACCTTGGTTTCTGTGGTAGCAATGGAAGTGCGTCTACTTTCACTCTGAAAATATAAACAAAGGTTTCGTGCAGTCAGAATGCATTTTGTTATTAACAATAATAGGAATCTTTCATAAAAAATATTATAAACACATAAATTAAACACGAGAAAACTGTTAACACATTTTTTGTTTTTTATGATGACCAGTTTTCAAACTAGGTGATAAAGAAAGTAAACATGTAGTTAAATAGATTAATTGAATAAAATACTTTATTTTATTGCACAACATTCATTTTCACTCTCGACTAGGGGTCTAGAACAGTGAAATCGATAATTTTTACAATATTGGATCGATATGCGTAACTTCCGACGATATAAGAAGTAAGAAATGTTAACATTTCAATTCAAAATTCATTTGTATTTTTAATTTTTCGTATCTGTTTGTCGTTTAGAATGATAAATCCACCAACAAATCCGTCAGTATTGCCGGCGTATATGGATTTCTTATTTATTCCCTATCAATATCGGGTCGACTGTCAACAGTGCAACCGTGCTCGGGATATCGATATAAAATGTCAATTTATTCGTATTTTTAATTTTTCGTATCTGTTTGTCGTTTAGAATGATAAATCCATCAACAAAACCGCCAGTATTGCCAGCGTGTATGGATCTCTTTTTTTATTCCATATCAATATCGGTTCGACTGTCAACAGTGCAACCGTGCTCGGGATATCGATATAAAATGTCAATTTATTCGTATTTTTAATTTTTCGTATGTTTGTCGTTTAGAATGATAAATCCATCAACAAAACCGCCAGTATTGCCAGCGTGTATGGATCTCTTATTTATTCCCTAACAATATCGGTTCGACTGTCAACGGTGCAACCGTGCTTGGGATATCGATATAAAATCGTCGGAAGTTACGCTTATCGATCCGATATGGTTAATTTGTCGATTTCATCGTGATGAACCCTTGATTTAAAATTATAGAGATTAGCAATTATTTCCTCTTGATGATCAGAGGATTTTCAAGAATTAAATGATTTAAAATAATATATTATATATTTCAATTAATCTATTTATGGAAAGTCATATGTTCGTTTTTTATTCACAAACAACGTAAATGAGGAAATTTAAGAATGGTGAAAGAAAATAGTGATAAAAAAGCCAATATTGATATTACGAGGCAGTTATATATTTCACACAAACTTGGAAGATTTTAAATGGGACAGGCTGATCAACCAACCGTTTAAAAGGAAAAATAATTGTTCATTTGTCAGATGTTTTTGTATACAACCAAAAACAATTTGTTAAACACTCGAGCATTTGACCATTCGATTTAATTAATATCATTTATAAAAATATTAATAATGAAACATATGAACTTCGTACTGCGGTATAAAACCAAAGAATCCACGTAGATTGCACCATTTATTCTATATTTTTAGATTCGATTAATTTTCGCTCAAGACGTTTTGCAAACTTGCCATAATTTGCCAAAAATCACTTGAGTGGTTTTAATATGACAAGTGAAATCTTTTTTTCTGTTAATCGCCTTGATATTAGGACAATTTCTTTGTTGGATCATTTTTAAAATTGAATATATTATTATAATCATATGAAATGAAAGATTTTGTATATACTATGACGTTGTTGGGGTAACACATAAGAAAAATTTATGCACACAAAAAGTACACAAGAGAAAATAAACAAATATTGTAAAACACAAAATGAAGATTATCTTTTCTCTCAGCACAGAAGATATGTTCTGGTTCAAATTTATACAAATAAATGCTTTATTTTGACATATCTGCAATGGGCATTTTGACGTCAATTCTAGATTAATACAGTTAAATTTCATAGATATAACTCTAATGAAATAAATAAAAATCTGCAAGGTGAAAAATGATTCATTAGTCTAGAATTTTCTGTATTTTTTAAGCCAATGCTCACTGTATCAACGAGAGATTTTATTGCTTTAGAACTAATGGGACCAAGGTGAAATTTATATGAGACCAAAATGCACATTTTTTTACTTCAAATAATGTCAGGAATCACCAGTCAAAGTAAGTCAAGTACTTCCCAAGTTTATATATATAATTATTTCTGTGCTGGGGAAAAGTGAAGAGGCAAGAGAAAACACATAAATAGGGCAAAACATTTTTATTAACAGATGTGTTTGGAGTTCTTTATTTGTGAAATCTTAACCTGTGTGTAATTTAATTTGTGAGAAATCTTTATATGTCTGAAATCTTAATCTGTGAGAAATTTTAATCAGTGAAAAATTGTAATCTGTGAAAAATCTTAATACTCATATGTCAGGAATAAACCTGTACGAAATTTAATCTGTTGAAAATCTTAATGTGTGAGAAATTTAATCTGTGAGAAGTCTTAATATGTGAGAAATAGGTTAGATGCATTCTCCGTATATTATTTACTGCCTGTCTGTTATTTCTCCTGAATAAAAAATGTTCCCGAAAGAAATAAGGTTTTTTTACCATACATAATCTATTTTCAATTTTCGACCTAGTTCGGCCATCTCACGGGCAAGCCGATTTTAAAGAAAAATATATTTCTTTAGTTTAACTCAGGATTCAACTTTTCTCACCAGGAACTGGCTAAAAAGAATGAACACCGCTAACACCTAAGCCAAATCCTAATTGGATTGTACTGACAAATAAATTTTAAATATAATGTCATCCAGCTCATTTGTACATGAGTACCACTAAAAGTTGATAGAATGCATTGCCATCGACAACGAGTCTAACTGCTGAGTTTCAGCTCAATCAGATGTCGGGAAATGGGTTAATTTCCACTTCCAAGATTCCACATAATTTAATCAAGTGAAATTCAAATAAATGTATTTAAAAATGTACGGCAAGTGATGTGGTTTTTGGTAATGTAATGTTGCTGGCATATAATGTTTATTTATTTACAGGTGGGGCACAATCAAGTGCCTGTTTTTTTTACTGGTTAATACCTTGACTTCGAGACGTTGGGCAGACATTGCCGTTGCCGTGGCCGTCTTAGACACCTAATTTATAAATAAACACATTTTTAAAGAGGTGTTGAGTGCATCTAACCTTCAGTTGAATTAAAACATCTTTGACTGTTGTGGCAGGTATTTACTAAAACAATTACTGCCATTTGTGTTTTTATTTTTAAAGGATTATCGCCTTCGCTAGAATATTTTTATTCTAAACTTCAAACAAAAAAAAAACTCCAAAACAAAACTCAACAGCCGGATGTTGAGTTTGGCCACATGTATTGACAAATGCAATAAAAAATATGAATATAGATTCGCTTTTCATTTTTTATGCAATTTTCGGAAAATAATCAAAATATTCTAGCAAAGGCGAGAACCATTTGAAAATGAAAATAAACAGAGATGGCGGTAATTGTAACGTCATTTCCGTCCGAAAAATATCTTAATTACTCGTCATATCGCGCCTAAAGATGTTTTAGTTCATAATTCCACGTAATCCGGTGATTTTAAGAAAAATGTCTGCGTGGCCTCTTTCATACAAAACTTAATTTTGGATTTGAGGCCATAATACTGAGGAAATCATGATCAACACCATACAGCAATCTACAGTCCGCATCGGAACAGGAATATCTAGTGAGGAGGACTGAGAACAAAATACTTAACTTTGTATTCTAAATTTACTAGATATATATAGAATTTTAATTTTTATTTAATAATAAATAAAATAAACAAAAACAAAATTCTAACCAAGCAGAGTGATTTTTTTTCCAATTAATCGGAATAAAAGCAAGTATCTAATACATCTCCGAAATTTTTTATTTATTTTTGTTTTAAATTATAAAATATATGCCATTAAAGAATTCTACATTAAATGATTTTAGAGGCAACTTTGGCAATAATTTCCGAGTTTTCTTTACAATCAAAAATTATAATTAAATATGTCAAAGAAAATATAAGTACCTTTTCCTCCTTTGTCTTTGTAATAGCAGTAGGGGAGATCTTCTCATACTTTTCTAGGACCGGCCTCTCGTAGTCGTCCACGAATTCTGGTGAAGGCTCCTAAGAATAATCAGTAAAACTATGTTAATTTTCAACTCAAAATTATACAGTGGCAATTTCATTCGCTGTGCATGCAAGAAAGGCGATTCTGCTGATATTGTGCTGAAAGAAAGAGATATCAGAGACACAGCTAGGTTGTGGTGTTACATAAAAAATCAAATGTAACGGACCAATCAGCGCAATTTTGTTGTTTTGATATTTGAAAGGAAAAAAAATCCCTCAGGACTTGTGTCAAATTTGGGGATGCGGTATGGAGGAGTGTCTTTTTTATGACTAACTAACTAACTAACTAACCATCACGCCGTTTCCCCGCAGGGGTAGGCAGAGAGGACGGACCGCCAAACAACTCGGTCTTGGCACACGCTCCTTGCCTCATTCACATTCATACATCTTCTCATACATACTCTTCTATTATTCTGATTCTTGACATGGCCCGACTCAAGTATCTGATTTACTTGATCGTGCCACGTCTTCCTTGGGCGTCCTCGGCTTCTTATACCGTTCACATTCGCGTCATAAATTCTCTTTACACTCCTTTCTTCATTCATTCGCTCAACATGCCCAAACCATCTAAGCGTCCCTTTCTTAATCTTACTTACTACGCTCACATCAGCCTTGCATTCTTTTCGGATCTCGAAAGGGTGTATAGGAAGTTCTGGGAAAGAAAAGGTACGAGAGGTGGGTATGAATGTGGGTAAAATATGTTCAGGAGTGACGGACATACGAATACATCTCTCCTACTGCGTTGCAAGACGTTGGGTCGAGAAAGTCTGGCAGGAGAGGTTGAATGGTCTCCCTTAACCAGTCTCTCCCGATTCCTAACGATTCCTAGACAAATCTAACCCCATGAAACTGGGCTCCACTGTTAAATCACCAAACGTAGCGAACCACTTGGGGCAATCCACTTCAGGGACGTTTGTTATCAAATAAATGATTCCCGGGGCAGCGGTACCCATAACCGCCTCCCAAATTCTTGCTCCGTTTTAACATTCTATCAATTTATGGTTAACTGACCAGCATAACAACACAACAGTAGTTGTTAAAAATTGTTTAAAAGTTAAAACGAATCTAGAATAGGCTTTTAACAAAACAACAAAAAAATGCGCTGATTTGCAAATTGATTACAATGTAAATTTGAGTTTTTACGAACACTCCAATCTAAATATGTAGATATGGCATGCCGTAGAAAGAAAGAATTAAGTATTTATAAAATAAAACATAATAATATTACAGAGAAGAAAGTTTTAAATGTTGAGAAATAGCGTAAAAATTACAAAAATTCATTTGTTGTAATCTGCCAAAAAATCTGTAAAATAAAATATTAATTCATGCCAAAATTTTCATTATTGCATTTTACACCTTTTTAAACTTCGTCGATCTTATTATTGTCATTTTTATCATGTTTAGTGTAATTTTTATTATGTGTGCTTTAAATGTTCTGTAAAATGACTTGTGTAGATTACATTTATAAGCATTTGCAATATTTAATGATAAGCTGTTGTTATATTTCAAAAGTTAGCAAATTAAATGAATAATTAATCCATTTGAAAAGACAAGAATTGTGCTGCTTGTTACATTTAAAATATATTCAGCGCATCCCATAGAAAAGGATTATAAGTCAAAATTTTCTATTTTACGTTTTATCTATGAATCGTAAAGTGATTGTGATTATCTATGCCTTACGATAACTGTATTTAAATTGGATTACTCTATCTCCGCAAGATGTCGCTAGTGTATCATTTTTGTTTCAATTAATCACGACACTTTTCTATGGGATGTGTTATATATGTTACAGTTGAAACCCGTTCTTAGTTGCAACGCGTTTTCTCTAGTATAAACAGTTAGTAAAATCTAGTTTTAACTAGAGAAAACGCGTTATAACTAAAACTAGTTTTAACTGTAAAATTATATGTATATATTATTCCAATAATCTACCGAAAAGGCATCTTGTTCCATTCTTTTCACTGGGATATATTGAGTCATATCACTGAAGAAATAAAGCGATGGGAATGTGTTGTAGGCAAAAGTGTCCATGTGGCAAAAGCAAGGTAAATTTTTCCTTACTTCTAGTAAAATTGATCGAACTTTTTCAAATATCAAAAATTGTTCTTAAACTGTATCACAATTCCAGCGATTTTCCGTTCAGTGATTTGAATAAATTTTGTTTTGAATTTATACCTTAAGAGCGATACCAATTTTGGTAACCGGTTTCGCCTCTTCGGCGATAGTCGTCACTCCGTTTTGCTTCTTTTCTGTTATAATCGGAGTAGTCTCGAGATCGTCCACCGTCTTAGGACGATCATCCTAACATTGTTAATTACAATAATTATTTGTTAGAACACAAAATGTTAGATTACAATTGCAATTATTGTGTAAATAGGCTTTGACTTTATTGTAAGTTAAAAATTTATATTGGGGGTGGTTGATTGAACGGGACATCGTAACAATTCAAAGATCCATATTGAATATTTTGACATTTGAGATGTCACAGTAAAATGTCGATTTTCACTTTGTAAGTTTTTAATTTTTTTTAATGTAATTCCACCCAAAGTTTGACAAAGCACTGTCGAGCCAAAACTTAAGGGTTAAAGAAACCGTCCAGTAGTTTAAAAAATCAATATGGGGCTTATCGTCGAATTGTGACAATTTCCAATAAACGTAAAGGTTGTACAAACAAAAAATTATTGATCTCAGTGAAAGATTTCTAGTGATCATATTACTAAAATTATTGAAATTGACTTGAATGACATGAGCTATGTTTAATGAAAAGATTTAAAAAAATATTTACATATTTACAATAATTTTTAATGGAGATAAAACTTATTTCTTGAAATATAGCAAACTGATTTGGTGGTACCACTTTATTTAACAAAACAAACAATTGCTTTGTAAGCTATATTGACCTCACCAGGATTTGCTTAACCCTGGTGAGGAAAGCATTGTTCACAAAAGCAAGTCGGTTGTATCCAAAAAATTTCATTTTTAAGTAAATTTTGTAACTTTTTACCTTTTTAATTTCACCCTTTTCAAGTACTGCTTTTTTGGCAATGGGCGTGGGTGAAATCTTTTCGTATTTCTCCAACTTTGGTTTCTCATAATCGTCGACAAACACAGGAGTCTCTTCGGGCTAGATAGATTTTAGTAAGCAATGGACAAAAATACTACATTAGTTAGTTTATTTACAAAACCACATACAATTTTTAAGTCTCTGTCTTTGTTTCTTTTTTATGATCCATACTTCATAATTTGTAATCTTTATTCAATTTTACACATTCAAACTCTAAAAAATAATATTTTACAGTCTTTCTTCCCTAAAATTTCCCTTTATTTTCTTTCTCTTTCTTCATTAGTTTTCTTTCAAGTGTAAAATATTGGTCAAACCATCAATCAAAAGAAATCATTTTCATTCATTCCCATATTCAACATGCTTATAGAATTTCAATCATCATTCCTTTACTTTATTTTGTTTTAGCTGTATTGTTTTTGTTTTTAGTGATTTTGTGTTTGTTTTAGTGAAATTGTTTGTTTTTTATAATTCTGTGTATATTTTACCTTATTATCCTTATTTTGTGTTTGTGTTTTGGGTGTTGGTGTGTTGTATGGTTTGGTGAAACGTGAATTTTGTAATGGTGTTTTTTGTGATGGTTCGCTTTCGTCACTGTCAGAATCAACATCGTTTTCATCTTTGACGTTGTCGGCCTGAATTCAAAAAATATTTGAAAAATTGCATCCCTTTCAGACAGTGTAGATATTAACATTTTCTTTGGTGAGGATCGATTTATGTTAGATGTATTATATACATGTGTATGAATTGTGTTTACCTTTGTGTGTGTTGATTTGATTTTCATTTCAAACGTTTCTTTCTCACTCTCCTCAATATCTGTATCACTTTCATAGTCACTTTCGATTTCCTAAACATTTGTCATATTTATAATAAATATCTACACGGTTAGTTACAATATATAAAATATTACACAATTTACAAAAAGTCATAAGTTTCCTCAATCGTCATTATTTACTGAAAATCTTTTGTAAGGAAACATGAATTTGAAAATTTCGCAAAATAAAGTTTGCAAAAGCAAATTTAGATTTTGACATTCAATTAATACAGACGATAAAGCAACTTCAAGAATCACTATTAAAAATTATTAAAACATTTGTAAATAACATAAAAAGCAAGCTGCGATGTGTTTATGTAAAAAAATAGAGTTTTGTGTAGAAAATGTTCATTTTGTATTTTTTTATTCAATTATTTTAAGGATGCTGACATCTTTTAATTTAATTTAAGTGAAGGGTTTTTTTAAACTTGATTCATGTTTTGCTTTACAACGCACTTCACGCTCATACCGCGAAATATCAGAGGGTGAATTTTTGTTGTAATGGATTCTCCAAGTGTTTCTTTCCAGAGGGGTGGGTACTTTCAGTTTCTCTCTGGCGCTTGAAATGATTTTTTTATGTGATTATCACACAAGAGTCCCAACTGCTCACAATTGCCTGGAGCCAGTTATGATACGGCATCCCTAATTTGGACATGTTGTGAGGCTGAAGGTATTGGGGACGGAAAATGCGAAAGTATCTGGTTATTCAGATCTAGTCACCAAACATGGATAAAGCCATTTTAAGCAACGTTTCAAATCTAAATAGTGGTCTTACACCAGGGCAATGCTGAGATTATCTTCCAAATATACTTTATATTATTTTTAAATGACTAAATTGTGAAATAACACAAATTAATCAAATAAAATTTACTTACGCACGTCGGGATTTGAACTCGCGATCTGGGGATCGCTAGTCGAGAGCGTTACCGTGTATGCCGTATTTGGTGATCAGATCTGAATAGCCAAGTATGTCTCCACCTTCATCTTTATCATCTCTTTCCTCTCCCCACATCCTTCACCTTCACAACATGCCCCATCTGGTGATGCCATATATGACAACACACTGACACTTTGGGCTCCTGTACGGTTTATAGGTTTTCTCAAATTGTTTCACAAAATTTCGCGGTACAAACGTGAATCGCGATGAATACAGACAAGTTTTGTTATTGTTCTTGTTACTGTTTTTGTTATTAGTAGTGTATTGTAGTGTTTGTACCTTCTTCTTATCTTTAACACTTCCTCTCTTTTCAATAGGCGTGGGAGTGATCTTCTCGTATTTCTCAAGAACTGGTCTCTCGTAGTCGTCTACGAACTCTGGTTCCGGTTCCTTTGACAGAACGGATAGACAGAAACATAGAAAGTTAGTCACAACACATAGTTAGATATATTTAAAGCAACATATAGATGCGGTTAAGGACAATTATTACTCTCTAGACAAAAATAAACCATAATGGGAGCAAAAATTACTCCTTGACGCAAAAGTAAACCTTTGCAATTTTCCTAGCCTCAATTTCAGTGGGTTATTGTCATGTTATCCTAGAGGCATTGTAATAGTTTACAAAATTTGAGACACGTGTAGGTAAGATAGCATTTAGCCAACGTTTCGTACAACTTTATTGTGTCCATCATCAGGACAGATGTGTAAATTGTGGTAAAGCGTGTTTCTATGCATAGCGTGTTTTGCGCACGTCAATCCTCTTAAAAGGGTATTACAGAGAATACCGGAAATTAGTCATTTTTAAATCAAATTCTAGACGTATTAACCCTTTTTTACAAAAAACATAAATTGATTTTGAAAGATTGTTATTTTATCTGGTACATGCAGTTTTAAAATTTTGAAAAACTAACTTTATTTTTAATATACTAAGGTTATACCGTTGGTCGTTGGCAGATTTGTTCAATTTTCAAACGATAGATTCTATTAAACAACACAAATTTCAAATCATATAATCATACAACAAAATAAATCAATACATAATCTAGTCAACAAAGTTTTCAAAATTTTAATTTTAGTTTAATTAAAATCATTAAAAAAATTAATTCGAAAACGTGTTTTGTGACAAGATACCTCAGTTTTTCTTTTAAGGTCTTACAAACTAATATATTTCAAAATTTTTTTACACACTTATTTTGTTTAGACATTATTGAAAAGTCATAAATTCTTATGATCAAAAAATACTTACAAGAAGTACACTATATTTAATAATTTATCATCGTGCGTTTTGAGCATTTTTACTGCTTACTTGAATGTAGGTACATTTTAAAGCAAGTTTTGAAAGAAATATATTTAAATAAATAAATGTATCAAATTTAAAAAAAAAAATTATTTAAAAATTTGATACAAGGAATAATCGACCTTTCTCATTGGAACCGCCCTGTACAGTTGCAAACATTTTTTAACTTTTATTCTCAGCGCTGGTCAATTGCTCTTAAGACCGGCATTTCAGTATAATATTTTAATAAAGTTTTCTTCGGATACCGTGACTATAAAGCGATACTTGACGGCTACACCAAAACTATATTCCTAAAGATGAACTATTTAATTTATTATATGGAAATATCGTCATTTAGAGTTTTAGAGGATTGACGCGGCAACACGGTATAACTTCTACAGACATAAAAACACACTTCACCACAGTCTACACATCTGCCCTGATGATGGAATCTGTAAAACTTTCCGAAACGTTGGCAAAATAACAAAGAAGCGCAACATGGCATAATATCATAAAAATAAAATGCGATAATTTATTCTTTATGACTCTCACTGCTTCCTTCAAAAACTACAATTCTGAAATAACTTAAGATTCTTTGGAATTCCCGGACATTTTGACATCATAAGAAACGATATTACGGATTCCTTAGCAAAATAGGCGGCATCCAATCCTATCATTACTGGAATTTTTTCCATTATTTTAACCTGCATTGTTTTGAGCAGAGGTTTGGCACAATTTCTTTATACTATGGGTCCAATATAAGGCAAACCAAAAAAAGCCTGTTATAGGTACCATAATACAAAGCCCCTTGGTGATATCACCCTGATACATATAATTTTACATAAAAATAAAACTGAATACCTAGAAAAAATACATTATTTGTGTTAAAACCATAGAAGCCGTTCAGTTACCACGCTATTGCATTTGTCCTTATTTTGGAAAAGAAAAAAATTATGTATTAAATTGTGTGAACATGACAGAAATATTGTAAGATGCATTCTCTCTGTAAGTTGTGTAAGTCATTCAATTGCATTCCTATGAATAAGCCTTTGTAATACCATGTGAAGTAATGTTTCTGTTAGAGAGATGTATTTGATCAAGGAAAGTAATTGATTCTCAAAATCTTTCTATTTATTATCAATAAGATTGGACCATTTTGATGCATTATCTATTACATACGAAAGGTATAGGATTTTTTTGAGATTTTTGAAATTTAGTTATTCTTATATTTTGAGGTACTTACATAAAATAAGTATGGTATTTTGTTTTTGAGGTGTACCAAATCTAAGAACGTTATCTTAATACTATGGGAAATTGTCACCAACTTATATGTAAAGTAATTATTAATTATGTACTTGTAAAAGATTTGGTATGTGTTTAATACAATATGTGATAGATGTTATGTATTTGTGGTGTGTGTGAAATATCACATATTCGATATGTTAGGTGTGCTTAACATGCGTTAAACTGAGATGCGATACACTTTAAGGTGCGGCACACTTTAAGGTGCGGCACACTTTAAGGTGCGGCACACTTTAAGGTGCGGCACACTTTAAGGTGCGGCACACTTTAAGGTGCGGCACACTTTAAGGTGCGGCACACTTTAAGGTGCGGCACACTTTAAGGTGCGGCACACTTTAAGGTGCGGCACACTTTAAGGTGCGGCACACTTTAAGGTGCGGCACACTTCAAGGTGTGGTACACTTTAAGTTGCAGTATACTTTATTATGCGGCACATTTTAAGATGATGCACACTTTAAGATTAGGCAAACTTTAAGATGCGGTACACTTTAAGATGTAGTACACTTTAAGATGCAGTATACTTTATGATGCGGTACACTTAAGATGTAATATAATTAATTTGCGACACTTAATTATATTGTCAATGCGGTGTAATTTGAGGTGTTTTGTTATATAATACTTCGTGCTGTTTGCTTGGTTACATAAACATGTTATTATTTGTATTGGCTGTTTGTTGTTAGGTTGCGTGTTTAAAAAAGCATGTTACTGTAGTTTTAAGTGTGGTTCTGGAACAGACCTTGGCGCTCTTGACACTTCCCTTTTTGACACTAGGGGTTGGTGTCTCCATTCCATTCCTATCCACTTTCTTTTTGTCTTGTTCTTCTACCTTATTATTTGTAGTTTCCTCCTTAAAAGTATGGAAGTCATTTAGTCGGTTAAGGGATGATAGGTTAAACACAGGAAGAACACAACTAAATTTTATTAAACACTGAAGAGATTAGCCGATAGAAGTATGTTATGGGTATGACTTTTTGTCCTAAGTAAGTTCAATTTTCGCTTATTTCGATTGACACAGATAAAATATTTTCAAATATCTCTTATAGTTCGAGCTACATAGCATAGATGGCTCCAGTGCTAGTAGAGCACAGAGTTTACATAGTTCTCCAAAAGATGTCTCTAGTTTAAAGGTTTTCCTCTCCATTTTCAAAGAGTCATCTCTGAGGCCTAGGAGTCACAAGATATTATGTAAATTGGCCATACTTCTTAGTATTTTCTGTTCAGTATTTAATAAATTACAATGTATTAGAGTTAGAAGCAAAAAACGGATTTCTCTGAAAATGTTTTAAAGGCATTTTCAATTTTAAATTGTTTATTTTTTACGGAAGCTGAGAAATTTGGATTGCAAAATTCTTACAAACATCTCAAAACCAATGGCGGCTCATCAATAATGTTTGATAATATTTAGAAATAATATGAACTAATTGTCTTTTTTCTAGCCGAAAATAATGGTAACCCGACAGCTGATCTCCCGAAATATTATAAAATTGTAAATTTTTGTGCATTATTTATCAATTTTAAATCTAAAATCGACTTTAACAATACCTTTAATAGTAATTTCGTATGGATATCAAACAAATTTAATTACAGTATCGATTTTTTGTACTTATTTACTGGTATATACAGTATATAGACAAGTAATTTTATCATCGATGCATTTAAATGAAAATATGTTTAACTAACTAACTAAACACCACGCCGTTTCCCCGCAGGGGTAGGCAGAGAGGACGGACCGCCAAACACCTCGGTCTTGGCACACACTCTTTGCCTCATTCACATTCATACATCGTCTCATACATACTCTTCTATTTTTCTGACTCTTGACATGGCCCGACTCAAGTATCTGATTCACTTGATCGTGCCATGTCTTTCTCGGACGTCCTCTTCTTTTTATACCATTCACACTTCCATCGTATATTCTAATTACCCTCCTTTCTTTGTTCGTTCGCTTTACATGCCCAAACCATCTGAGGGTTCCTTTCTTAATTTTACTCATTACGCTTACATCAGCCTTGCATTCTTTTCGAATCTCCACATTTCTCACACGATCATACATGGTTTTACCACAAATACGCCTCAGGGATCTCATTTCAACAGCATTCAGTCTAGTTTCATCCTTCCTCTGCCAGTACATCAGGGTAGGTACAAGCACTCCATTGTGGACTGCTAACTTCGCTTCTTTGGACAGCTTTTTGTTATATATATATAACAAAATATGTTTTATACTTTTGTTATTTGGCGGTACATCCTCTGCACACCCCTTCGGGGACACTTAGTTATGTTTTGTGTAAATAGGGATATCGTATTTTTTCTAAACCGACTGCATATTGTGTACAAGTATGCCGGAAGGCCAACTTTCGGGGAATCGGCTGTCATTGATTCGAAAAAGTGTTATAATTTTTGTTGAAAAATGTATTTAAATATATTTTTTTTAAATATAGATTCATAATTTCTTGTAATATAAAGAAAAAGATACAAACAATCATTCAAAAATAAATCAAAATAACCTTTGCTTTTTTCAAAATTCCTTTTCGTACTACCGGAGCTGGTTTGACATTTCCGTCTCTTTCACTTTCCGTGGTTTTTACAATTTTTACCTTTGAAATTAGTGAAAAACAAAGCAGGGATGAAATAAACATTATTAAGGGTTGAACTGATGTTTAATAGAAACTAAGAGAGATATGGCATGGAAACGCACAGACTGTCGCTGAGCTGCTACCCAACTGCACGGACTAACAATAATGCGGCTATGCAATGAAATTAAAATCTTTGGGGATGCTGTGTGGGGGTATTTTTAAGTAAATGATAAAGAGTAATATCTGAGAAGGAAAAAGGTTTGAGGTTTGGTTTGGAATCCATCCCTCTCACTGCGATGCAAGGCGATGGGTCGAGAGAGTCCGGCTGTAATTGTCTCAGTTATGTCTCCCTCAGCCAGTCTCTTTCGATTCGGCCCTTCGCGCAGTGTGAGCAAAAGCATCCGCTTCCCAGATCTAGACACTTCACTCCATGAACCCGGGCACTAAGTCACCAAACGGAGTGACCTATGGCAGAGGTGTTGGTTATCCATTCGGTGTGTAGGAAGAAATAAATACAGGGCGCCACTTTGCATATATGCGATTTTCAGTAATATCTACTGTGGGTGCACGATGATTGCGACACTCATAATATTACATGCCTCATCTCTCTTGTCTCTATTATCTATGGTTATACATTATTCATGTTGAATCATTTGACAGCTTGACAATGATAACTTCAAAGACCTCACAAGAGTCTCAACTGCTTGGAGCCAGTGTGACTATGGCATCCCCAATTGGGGCTGTTTCGTGGCTGAAGGTAGTGGGGAGGGGAAGGAGTTGGGAGAGAGGAAGGTGGAGCAGTTTCTAACTATTCAGATCTGGTCCCCAAACACGGCTAAACCCATCTCAAGCATCGTTTCAATTCTGTATGGTGGTCTTACACCATGGCAAACTGAGAGCATAGTCCACTCTGAAACTTGCCGCAAATATACATTATATTTTTTAAATGACTAAATTGTGAAATAAAACAAATCAATCAAATAAAATTTGACTTAATTTGAACCCGCGACCTTCTGATTGCTTGTCGAGAGTTTTATTCCTCGACCACGGAGGGCGCCATATAACTGAATAAGTCTTTTTTATAGTTACTTAAAAAAAATTGTTCTTAAATTTTTAAAATCTTTGAATATCAAAACGTTGCTTGAAATGGCTTTAGCCGTGTTTTGTGACCAAATAAAAATAGCCAGGTACTTTCCAACCTTCCTCTTCGCATTCTTCTTCCCCTCCCCACCCTTCAGCCTCAACGCATACCCATATTGTTATTGAGGATGCTATAGTCAAACTCAATGCGATCTGTTGGAACTCTTGTGTTGTATTCATGTAAAAAAAAATTGCACAACATTTATAATATTTATTGACTGCAAAGTTAACCTTGTCAAGCTGTCAAACCAGGTTTTCATGAGAGCATACTAATACTAAATGAATTGTTTTTTTTTAAATAAGCATTATTAAAAAAAAAACAGTTTTTTTTAGAGTTGGAAAAATCTATGTTATAGTCTAAAATTATTTTTTTTAAATCAAGCATCTGTTTTGCATTTAAATAATAAGTTTGTGGAAAACATACACAAAAAAGGACATTTTGTATACAATAAAACATTGTTTTATAATAACACGCAAACCGGTTTCGCAGCAACCTTACTTTCGTTAGGGCAGATTATAATTAATAATTATATAAACAAGGGATCATGATTTTCTTAACGTATGTAGGTATGTGAGAGATGATTTGTGATTTTCTTGTCCAAAGTATTATCTCTCGAACGCTTTTTGCCATAATATGCCACTATTTCCAAAACCACGGATTGCTTTGCTGCCAAAATATGGCAAATATTCTCTAGATTCTTTAAAAAGTTTTAAAGTTAACGATTTTATAATTTTTTTTTATAATTAATAAGTAATATGTGATAATAGACAAAATATATGTGAATTCATTGGCTATATAGAACTGTAATCAGTTTGTATGTCTCCATATTCAAATTCGGAGGTTAGATTTTTTTAATATGGGCGGAAAAATTTCCTTTAGCAATCCGAGAAAATGGTTTTAAATTGCTCTGTCGCTCCAGTGGTATATTTTTGGGGTAGTATGCCGTTTTGCGCTACCTCCATATTTAGCCAACATTTCGGACAACATTACATTGTCCATCATCAGGGCAGATGTTTAATCGAAGATTGTATGTGGTAATGTAAGAATTGATATTACAGTATAATTTAAAATGTTTGCTCTGATATAATTAGCATAAATAAATGCCCTGAAGATGTAAACTGTAATGCTGTCCAAAAGGTTGGATAAAGACGGAGGTAGCGGAACAGGGCATAACATTGGGAGGCGGGAATGGGTACCGCCGCCCCGGGAACCATCTATTGGATAACCAACACCTCTGCCATAGGTCACCCCATGTGGTTCGCTACGTTTGGTGACTTAGCAGGGGTGCTCGGGTTTATGGAATGAGGTTTGTCTAGGTCTTGGCGGCGGATGATCTGGACACACTGAACCCCAGATTCCTACCCAACCCTTATACCCTTTTTCTTCCCAGAACTTACTTTTCTTAAAAACACCCTCCACACAGCATCCCCAAAGATGCCATAGGACCTGAGAGAAATTATTTTACTCAGGGCCTCCTGTGTGGAGATAATGTAAAAAAAAAATAACACCCCAAAAATAAATCACTATATTTTTGTGTATTTATTTTTTTAATCTGCCCTAAAGAAATTTCAGTTATATATATCGTAACCGATTTAGTTGTACAAACCGGTTTCAGCATAATCGATTTTTCGTTCGTGTTTTCCATAAAATAGTGTATAAAACACACAATGGTGTTCAATTCATATTTACCTACCACAAAATAAATGCTTGATTTTTTTAACATTGTGTAAATAATATTTGTGTCGATTGTAATAATAATTGGTGACCTGACAGTTGATCCACCGACAGTTGAACCCTTTATTTTATTTACTAATTTCAAGCCCAAAATCGACTTCTAACATACCTTTAAAAATAAGTTGGTACCATAGACATATGAATATTCATAAACCAGAGAATCAGGGAGAGGGGTAAAAACCAACTGTAGCGGGGCGCAGAGGGATGAGTTGACTGTAACGATATGTAATTCGTTAATACTTCAATATGACAGTATATATGCATCTCGCATTATAATATCACCATTTAGTTCTTAAAAGTAAAATCTGCTTTTGAATTAATAAACCTTTTCACATGGGAGCGCTAATTGTTCGCCCGGTTTGAACAAACTTGTGTAATCCATATAAAGGGAAGAAAGGTTCGCTTGTTTTGAGAGTCGAATATTTTGTTACCGTGTTTAGTTAAGACACTTTTACAAATGTTTCATAATTTACCTATCCCAGTAAAGAGCAACGTGCACACGACGGGACCGGGAATTTCGGTTGCCAACGCTTCATTTTTCTCGGTGTGATAAAACTGATCATATTATTTGATGTGAATAAGCTTAAAATAAAGACAAATAATGCCTACCTATGGAAGGTAATACGACAATTGGGTTTATACTCTTTTTCACTTCTATTTTTACACGTTTTAATAGCACAAGTTACCATTTTTAGTTATTTCATAAAATGTACCGAGCTCGACGCTAGTCCGCACAAGAATGATGACGTCACATTTTCTAGATTCACGCGAACCTATACGCTAGCCCGGCCGGTTCCATGGAACTCAGAATTAAGGAGGGGGAAATAATACGCTTTTATCACTTAGGGCAGGTCTATACATATTCATATGTCTATGGTTGGTACGGATATCAAACGAACAGTGCCGATTTTTGGTACTTATACGCTGGTATATACGGTATATAGACAAGTAGTTTCATCCTTGATGCATTGGAATGAAAATTTCTTTTATATTTTTGTTATTCGGCCGTACATCCTCTCTGAAAACCCCTTGGGAGACTTTTAGTCATATTTTGTTGCAAGTAGGTATACCTTATTTTTCCTAAACCGACTGCATATTGAATTTTATAAGTATGTCGGGGGAGCAACCATCGGGAGATCAACTGTCTTGGAACCTAATAAATGTATTATGTAAGTGATAAAACAAATATAAAGTAGTAACAAAGAAGTGAAGTATATTGTGGTACCTTCTTTGTTTTTGGTGTATCTTTTTTGTCTTTGTCAGCTGACTTTTTCTCGATTGGTGTTGAGGTTATTTTCTCGTATTTTTCGAGTTTTGGTGTTTCATAATCGTCCACAAACTCTGGCTCGTCGTCTTTCGTCTGTTTGTATAAGTGATTATATGTAAAAATGTGTACTTAAACATACAAATTAAATATTTTATTCCTACATATTATCAGTTGTGTAAAAATTTGCGAAATTTGTTAAATCTACCTAATTTCATTCAATTGTTCTAAACTTATATCGAATTTTCCTCGTTCATTAAATTGACCTTATTTTATTTTATTGTCCTAAACTCATATCGAATTGTCCTTGTTTCATTAACTTGATCTTATTTTTTTAATCGTCCTAATTAAACCGAATTGTCCTCATTTTATTTAATTGACCTTTAATAATTGAAATGCCCTAATTTCCAAGTATCATAATTTTATGAATTTACTTTATTGTTTGAGTTGACCGGGTATAAATGTCATAATTTTGTTAAATTTACCTTATGTTATTGAGTTGTCCTGTGACCTAATTTTATTAAATTCATCTATTTTTTTTTAAATTGACCGACATGGTTTTAATAAAATGTCTAATTTTTTTTAATTAACCTGAAAGTGATGTAATTGACCTAAAAAGGATGTAATTGAACTAATGACCTAAAAGTGGAATAATTGATCGAAAAGAGGTGTAATTGACCTAAAAGTGATGTAATTGACCTAAAAGTGTGTAATAAATTAAAAGTAATGTAATTTACCTAGAGTGATAAAATTTACCTAAAAGTGATGTGATTAACATAAAAGTTATGTAATTGACCTAAAAGTGAATTAATTGACCAAAAAGCGTTGTAATTGACCTAAAAGTGTGTAATAAACCTAAAAGTTATGTAATTTATCTAAAAGTGATATAATTTACCTAAAAGTGATGTAATTAACATATGTAATTAACCTAAAAGTGATGTATTTAGCCTAAAAGTAATGTAATTAACATACAAGTTATGTACTTGACCTAAAAGTGATGTAATTAGCCTAAAAGTGACGTAATTGACCTAAAAGTGATGTTATTAGCCTAAAAGTGACGTAATTGGCCTAAAAGAGTTGTAATTTATCTTAAAGTGATGTAATTGACCTAAAAGTGATGTAATTGACCTAAACGTGGTGTAATTGACCTAATGAATAGTGAGTAGTGGTGTATACCTTGTTGTTTGAGAGACTTCCCCGTTTGGCGAGTGGAGTCGGTGAGACCTTTTCGTACTTTTCCAAAACAGGACGCTCATAGTCGTCAACAAAATCAACTTCCCCTGGCTTCAAACACACAACACATAATGTTATTAGTACAAATTATAGAAAGGGACATACACAATATTAAATCAACAAAACACACTATATTATATCGACAGTATACAACTTTTACAAGATTAATAATTGACAATACTGTGACTAAATTTGTTAAAAACTTATCATTTTATACAACATGTTTCACACTTAAATCGCGAAATTCATGATCATCACAGCGCTTCAACATAATTTCGTCGTGTAATCTGGCCGTCATTTTTTTTTGCAACGTTTCGGTTCCAGTTTCAAGATGGTGGTCGTTTTAATGGTTCAGTAAAGATTCTAGTTCGAGTAGGAATCTACTTAAAATCTTATGATTTCAAAAGGTATTTTGGATTTCATTTTCAATAAAATAAAATTAGAAAAATACTTCTTTCGACGCGAGGTCTATTGTTTACAGAACTACTAGTATAGAAAAAATTAACTTAACTAAATAAATTAATTACGTAAAAAACATATTATAATGTAACAAATTTAAAAAAAATAAAGATAATCAAACATAACAATTGTTTCACAGAATACAATTCTTCAGATTTCAAAGTTAAAATTCAAGTTCTGTTATTATTTCATTATTTTGTTTTATTTTACATTAGCTCCACACTGGAAGCCCTATGGAAAATAATTCCCCTCGGGATCCATGTCATCTTTGGGGTGCTCTGTTGTGGGTCTTTTTAGGGAAGGAAGTTCTAGGAATAAAAAAGGTATGAAGGTTAGGTAGGAATCTGTGGGTCACTGTTTCCAGGAGTGACAGTGAGGTCAAACAGGCATCCCTCAATCAGTTTCTTCCTATCCGGCATGCCACTCAGACAGAGGGCAGACATATCACCCGCCAAGAACCGGAAAAACATCACCCCATGAACTCGGGCACCCCTGCTAAATCACCAAACATAGCGAACAACTTGGAGTGACCTATGGCAGAGGTGTTGGTCATCTAATAAATGGTTACCGACACAACTGACTCCCAAATTGAAATTTCGTTATTTGAGAATGAAACACGTTGTACAATATCCAAAGTATTACTTTTTATAAGATTTGGAATATATATGTATATATATATATATATTAATGCTCTAAACGACCAGATTTTAAGACAAGCCCTGCAGGCGAAAAACGACCACTCTCCCCCTTAAGTTTAACCGACCCGAAAGCTGATTTTCGCGAGACAGGGACCGTGGATGAAATCACATACGATTTTTTCAGACCTGATTTGTATGGGAAAAATTCAGCCAGAAATTTTACCAATTGCAAATTTTCATATAAAAAAACTGATGCAAAAAAAAACTGCCAAAAAAAACTGATGTATTAAAACCTAGCGGTGAAAACAAGAAATGTATTACCAATGGTTTGTGTAAATGTTTTACTTACAAAAAGATATTAAATACTTTTCTTTTTATAATATTTGAACGTTTTTTTGTTAATCAAAATGTGTTATTTTCGTATGTAACATTGTTCTAGTAATTTTACCTTGAGGCCTGCCTTGACTCCAACCTTTTTGGGGACCGCAGATACTGAGAGCTTCTCTGCTTCCTTTGATTTCGGTTTCTCGTTGGCTTGGATAGCTTGGGGCGCCAACTTTGGGAAGGAAATTCATGTTTTTTTTGTAAAAAAATGTTTTGTAAGTTAGCGATGAGGACTTTTGTAGATGTGATTTGTTATTTTGACAAACTGGACAATCGTTTTATGTAATGTGGTTCTTCTAAAACTAATTTTGTACTGTTTTATCAAACTTTATTACTAAATAATAATATTTTATTAAAAGACCTGATATCTAATAATTAAGTCAATGCACTACATAAAATTAGACCGTTTAGAAATATTATAGAAACTTTGATTAAATGCGAAAAGAACACATATTTTCCTTTAAAGTAATGGACTATTTTTTCAATTTGTCTTTTTAAGGTCCCAGAAAAAAAATATAAGGCCTATAAAAATTGCTTCAAAATCTACTACTTACGAAACCCTTTTCGGTTGTGGTTTTATTGTATATTATGGAAAATTTAATTCTTTAGACAATGATTGTAAAACATTAAAATTTTGGTGCCCAAACTTCGCAAGATATAACAAAACACGCTTTTCGGCGATGGTTTCTTCCTTGAATAAATCAAAGCAGGCGGCTGATATTAAACGGGAATTTGAATCTTATCGCAATCTACATAAGGCGTATTATTGTTAGCGGCCTGTTGCTGAATTTCACACAACAATTTAATAAACAACAAAGCAGAATTCAATAGAGATGTAGATATAATAGGTATAAAAAATTCCTTTAATCGGTTTATTTGTTCCTTTTTTAATAAAAGTTCTACGTAAATGTTGAAAAACGTATATTATTTTTAAATTTCTTAGCTCTTTGTGTAAATGACGCAGCGAACAGCGCAGTATTTAGAAAATCTAGATAGGAAAAGCAGTGCAAATATCACGACGATATCTCACCGTTCAAGAAATTATTGGTGTGTTAGATATTTTTTAGAGTGTTTTTAGGTTAGGTTGAGTTTCAGATTAGGTTTGTAGGTTACCTGAGGAATAGGCTTCAGGTTCACATCTTCTCCAGGTCCTAGGTCTGGAGCCTTACCCACTTTACCAGTGGGTAGCTCGGGAACAGCCTCTGGTTCCTCCACAGCCTTGGATTTCTTAGGCGCCGGAGTGTACTTGGCCTGCTCGGCGGCTTGAGGAGTCGGCTTCTCCATGCTCTGGATGGACACCTTTTCAGGCTGCAGGCGGATTGAATAGAGAATATAGTGATGTTTTTATTTGTGTGTTTTATTTTGTAGAGTGCAAAAAAGATGCTTTGCATTTTGAGTGTTTTAAGTTAGGTTTTAAAGGAGATCCTTGTGGCATGCCGTAATTGGACCGAGTGAAACACACAATTCGTTTCAATTTTTGCTTTAAAGGCTTGGAGTAAAATATTAAACTACAAAAAATTACATTAATTGCACAAAGGAGACCCTGGGGAACATAATTTCCCGCGGGGTGAATATTATCTTTATGGATGCTGTGTGGGGGATCTTTTTTAGGAGAGTAATGAGTGAACGTGGGTCTTGAAGAGATTCATGTTGTATGAGGGAAGAAATATTGATTCTTCCACAGCCGAGCTATTGAACTCCAGAAAGAGTCGTCGAAACGACCTGTCTTCACGTGACAATTGTCAACCGTGTACAAACGGTAGAACAAAGGCAGAATTTCTACTTGATGCCAATGCTATAAAGACTATATATAATATAAGACTATATATAATCCGTTTATTAAGATAAGGGAATCTATCAAACGGACTGTCTGTTTCTGCACAAGAATTGTCAAATACTTAACTTGGTATTGATTTTTAAATATTTTTAAAACACAAAGCTTGTTTACGGTTAACAGCAATCTACCAATGAAAAATCTAAGAAACTTATTCAAATCTGTTAGGCAAGTGATTTATTCGTGTACATGAAAGCAATTTTGTTTAATTTTAATAATTTTTGGTATTGATGTTCATGTTTGTGTATTTGAATGAATGTGTGTAAAAAGTTGGAAATAGTTGTGTTGTAAAATAATTTGAATGTATAGTGTATTGTGTGTTGTGTATACCTTTCCGATGTTTTGTTTGGGTGTTTTTCCAAAAGGTGTTGGTGTGTGTTTTTCATATTTTTCTAAAACAGGTGACTCGTCCTCGTCTTCGAAACCATCATCGTCGGACTGAAGAAACAAATTTATAAATGAAAACAATCAACCAATTTTAGGATATACTTGTACTTGTTTCTGATAAATGTGTAACTTCATTTGGAATTGTGTATTGTAAAAAAGTGTGGATAAAGAAAAATGAGGGAAATTTTGAGATTTGAGTCACAAAGTGGAAGCAGCGATGAATAAAAAATGGCAATGACTTACATGATAAGCTCTAAAATTCCACTCAGATATTGTGCGTACCACTAGTAGACTATTTTGTAATCTCGCTATCCTCAACACAAAGACAGAAAAAGGTTATAAAAGAGCTATAAGTGGCCAAACAATATCAATTTACATTGAGCATTAAAATAATGAAAAGCTGGCTTTTTCAGTCCAAGATAAGAAGAAAAAACAGGTTTTTTTAAAGAGAGAAAAAGAAAACATAAAAAACCTTTCACAAAATATATTGAAAGTCACTGATGAAATGAAGCCATCAGCTCAAGAATTGTGGTGAGATCACTTTTGCAAAAGTGGCCATAAACACGCATGAGAGATACTGTGAAAAAATTGATGAATCAGTGTTGTTACAATTTGTGCTGTGAGATGGTGTGATGATTTTGAATCAGTTTTTTGTTGGGTGGGTACTGTTTAAAAGCATATATTGTAATAATAAAGTATTTTGTAAGCTGAAGTTGTTTTGGGCAAGTGTAAAAAATTTCAATAAATACCCTGGCCGTTTCTTCTTGCTTCGCCCTCTTCTCCATCGGAGTTGGAGTGAACTTCTCGTATTTCTCCAAAACTGGCCTCTCATAGTCGTCAACAAATTCAATCTCCTAATAAACATGTAAAAATATGAACAAATAACATACACGTGCAATGAACAACGGATAACAAGTAAACAACATTAATTACAAGACACAGAATATTGACATTTTAAACGTATTTGTAAATATGAAAACATTTTGATATAACGTATAAGATACATTAATCACTGAACATAAATATGTACACAAAACATGTATCAAAAATGTATGTCTATCGCAATAAAAAGCTAATTAAATATTCATGAATTTTACGTTTCAAATGTTATTATTTCACAGAAATTTAAATGTAACATTGTCATCAGTGGCATTCAGCGCATTTTATTTTTTGGAAGTTGAATCTAAGTCCGTTTCAGTTTTTGGACAAATTGTGATCAGCAAAAGAGGACATATATCATGTTAGCTTATTACAATTTGATAGATAGTGGAAGCGCACCAAGATTCAGCGTTTTTGACCGGAACCTTTCAAATGTTAAAAAAGAATGGCACTGTACAGCCATTTGATGATAATGTTACATTTGAATTTATATGAAACAACTCGCTCTTGGCCTCCACCAGGTTCGAATTGGATAAATTACCTGAAATAAAATGGTAAATTTTATAAAAAACAAAAAATGTCATCACTTACCTCCTCCTTCTTAGCGACGACCTTCTTTTTGAGGCTCTTTCTCTTCTCTTCCGTCTTCTCTGCTGTCTTCTTAAGAGCGGCAGTTTCCTTCTTTTCTTCGACGGCTTCTTCCTTAGGCTTGGTGGACCTCAGTTTAGGAAGTTCTTCCACCTTGGCCTCTTCCACCTGTAACTTGGACTTCTTCTCAATGTTGTTGACCTCAAGTTTCTTCTCTTCGACCTTGATTTCTTCCTTCTTGGTAACCTTTTTGGTTTCTTCAACCTTCTTGGCTTCTATCTTTTTGGTCTCTTCGATCTTTTTGGTTTCTTCTATCTTCTTAGCCTCGACCTTCTTGGTCTCTTCGATCTTCTTGGCTTCTTCCACCTTCTTGGCTTCTTCCACCTTCTTGGCTTCTTCCACCTTCTTGGCTTCAACCTTCTTGGTCTCTTCTACCTTCTTTGCTTCTTCGATCTTCTTAGCCTCTACCTTCTTGGTCTCTTCGATCTTCTTGGCTTCTTCTACCTTCTTAGCCTCAGCCTTCTTGGTCTCTTCGATCTTTTTGGCTTCTTCTACCTTCTTAGCCTCGGCCTTCTTCTTTTCTTCCTCCTTCTTTTTCTCTTCCTCTTTTTTCTTTTCTTCGACGTGATTTTCTTCAATCACTTCCTCCTCTTCAACTTCCTCCTCATCCTGTCAAAATAAATCAAAGTGAGAAAAATAAATAAATTTTTATTTTTAAGAGATCTGTGTCCAAATATAGATGCCAGAATACTTGTGAAAAAGCAAAGGGAAGATGAATTAAAAACAGTGGCGGACTAATAATTTGTTGAAATTATTTTGTTTACCTTGCCCTCTTGCACCAAGAGCTCTCCTGAGGACTCATCCTCTCCGAACTCGTTCTTGATAACAATCTTGTAGGTGGCGCTGTGGGATGAAGAGCACTTGTTGATGGTCATGCGCGCGTTGGTTCCATCGAAGGACATGCTGATCTCGCTGGACTCACGGATGACCACGGAGTTCTTGAACCAGGTGATCTTGCTGCTTTTGTCCAGGGTCTTGAGCACGGCGAGGAACTCGGCCGTCTCGTTGCTCTTCTTGGACTATTGGAAAACGAAAGAACTCTTAGTAGAACGAACGAATTTTTGGTGAAATTGTTTGATTTTTTTGTTTAGCTCCTACGCACGACTGGATACCGTTTTAAAGACATTACCTTTAAATCTGTGATCACAGTGCAGGACCATTTTACATCATCGGGGTCAAAGACACGGCTTACTATGGATTTCATGACAGAATGGACGTGCTGGCCCAGCATAGCTTTACAAGAGGTATGATATTACTAAATGACATATCTACGCCTTTTGACGCTATCAACATTGGCCTTGAAGGCTTGAGTCATTTTAGGCAAGAGGGTATAATATAAGTCTAAGTGAAATATTCTGATTAGATTTTTGTTCACTTACGTGAGGACATCTGTAAGAACCCAGTAAAAATAAATAAATAAGATTAATAAATACCAATTATCATCTTCATTGCAATCATTAAAAGAGAATACTCCCATTTGTTAGAAGGTATGTACGGATATTTATGTTGTGCTGGGCTGGGACAATCAGGGGCATTAAAATGATTCAATAGTTGAAGAAAAAACCATCTAATCCTTAAAGAGCTCGGGAAAGTCCTCGACTATTATACAATCATCATCCACTGCACAGCAGTGAGTCATCAATGTTTCATAAAATTTCCCATTTATCTCTTAATAAGGTACTTACGATGTTCCTCAATCCCCTGACGATGTATGGTTTTTCTCCCTCTTCCTCGGGGATGTCAGACACCTCCACAACCTGAGAGATGGCTTCTCCCTTCTCGTTCTTAGCCACCAGTTTGTAGGAGCCCTTGTCTGTCTTAGTGATGTTGGAGATCTCCAGCTTGATGGCGAATTCTCCCTGGAATAGGCAAATGAAATAGACACTTAGAATACAGCAAATCATCTTACTAATATTATAAATGCGAAAGTTAGTATGGATGTATGTATGTTTGTTACTCTTTAAATCGAAATTTAATGAATGGATTTTAATGAAACTTTACAATAATATAGCTCATACATCAGAATAACATATAGGTTATAATTTATAAAGCTAGCTATTTATTTTCAATATATTGAAAATAATAATTATAGTTTAATAGAAAACGTCAAAATTTGAGAATGACATTTTGCAAAACAATGATTGTTAAATCAAAATTCTATTTTGGAAAATATTTAAATTAGTGAATTTATTTGAGGTACTCGCCTAATACTTTGAATCGAATCAAGAATTATACATATCTTAAATAAATAGGTTAAGAATTTTGGTATAAACGTAGGTGGGACCTAGGAAAAGAAAATAGATTACTCGAAGTACTAATCCTACGCAGAAGAAGTCGCGGGCAGAAGCTAGTACTATATATAGTTTCAAGTCACACAGTATAACATAGATCCTGACAAAGACACAAAGCTTCTGAGAATTGATGGTGGAAAAATTATACATTCTTCCAGGCTGGGTTCAGTGGCTAATATCTCGATTGGACCCAATCATCAATAGAAAGAGTGATTCAGAGGGCTCCGTCATAAATTTTTGAATAGTGGTAACAATTAAACTCTCAACAGGATCGGCCGTATTCCTGGGTGGGTGCGCATATCGTGATTATTGGTGTACTGTACCTCTCTGACGGGCTCGATGAGTACGGTATGCCTAGAGTCCTCCTTGATAGCGGAGGACTCCTTGAACCACGTGCAATCGGGCGCAAACTTGCTCATCACGTGGCACTCCACGATGACGGTCTTGCGCTTCACGATCTTGATGACCTTCGGCCTCTCCTTGATCACGGGAATGACTGGAAACAAAAACAATCAAGTTATTAAAAAACTTTTCTTCAATTATCTTTCAATCAACTGCCGCATCTTCAAGTGTCAACACTGGTTGCAATTTTTAGGGAATGATTAAGGTCAATTTTCTTAAGTTTCTCAACCTGGTAAGCTTTGCCTGGTCAATTAACGGTTTCCCTCTTTTAGATCTGTGATTCCCAAAATGGACAATAATAATCTACGGAGATGGTGGTGACCTCATGGTCATTTAAAGTCAGTAAGAGAGTGGCGAGGGCAAACAAAATAGTGTTTGATTTAATTTTTTTTGTCAACAATGCACTCAAAACAGTGTCTCACTCAAAATGGGAAGCAATTTGCTCATTAGGCGAGCAACATTGACTTTTTTTCGAAAGCAGGACAGTGTATTTTAGACAAAATTGTATTTTAAAAAAACTTACTTTCAATATTGAGCGTCAAATTGGCGTTAAGTTCCCCAAGTTCGTTCTTGATGTTACACTTGTACAGACCAGAGTCCTCCAGTCCCGGGTCATTCAGTTCCAGGATGATGGTGTAGATATCATCCTTGACTTCCACCCTCATCTTGATCTTGGAGGAATCCGTCACGAGCTTACCCTCATGGTACCAGACTATCGTCGGCTTGGGACTGGCCTTGACCTTGCATCCCATGACGACGAGTTTGCCTCCTTCCTTGGATTGGATGTGAGGCTTCTCCACGAAGGTTGGCGCATCGCCTTCTGGTTCAGGCTCTGCTTCGATGTTCAGGTTCAGATTGGCGTTGCTTTCTCCGAACTCGTTCTTGACGTGGCACCTGTAAGCGCCACCGTCTCCCGCCGCAGGGTTGGAGAGCGAGAGTACCAGTTCGTAGGTGTCTTCCTCGAGCATAGTCGATTTGACCTGGATCTTGGAGCTCTCCTTGATGACCGTGGCCCCTTTGTACCACACCACCTCTGCCGCTGGTTTGGCCTTGCAGACGCAGCGCATGGTGATAAGAGTCCCATCCTCGTTGGGAATGATGCGCGGCTTCTCCGTGAAAGATGGCGCGAAACCATCCTGATCGTCCCCACCTAAGAACACAGCAAATATTTAAACAAACGGTTCTACTATTTAAATAACTCTCGCCAGTCAATGACCAATCTTTGTCCAACAAAACTAAACGTTTAGCGTGAGGTTATTCGACGTCAAGACACGATGAGATCATGTTGAGTCATTTTGCAGGTTGGTTAGAAAAGCATTACATACAGATTATTTTCTTTTGCAACTGTTTGCGTTTTGCGTAAGTTTTACCATTACTTACCAAATCCACTTTACCGTTTTGTAAAAGCATCAGAAAGCTAATCAAAGACGGCGGTAGATTTATTTGGTCTCATCTTTTTTTACATGCTTATAAGATGAAGCATGGTTTGAAGTCTTAAACGTCGAAATATTTCGTTTGTAAGACACTTTAAATACCTTGGAAGTTGAGGGCAATGTTAGCATTACTCTCTCCGAACAAGTTGAAGGCATTGCACCGGTAGTTTCCTCCGTGTTCCACAGTAGGGTTCTGAATTTCTAGAGTGAGGAGATACGTGTCCTTGGCAGTAGCCTTTCTGGACATCTTCATTCTTCCGGAGTCAATAATCTCCGTATCCCTCTGGAACCACGTAATGTCCGGAGCCGGATAAGCTTCCAGAAGACATTCCATGATCAATATTTCGCCTTCCTGTCGGATAGTAGGTTTCTTCGGAAAACGTGGAGGTTTCCCATCAGGAATCCTGAAAGTAAAATAGCATCCAGATTAAGTTTCCATCAAAATTGATAAAATTCAAAAAAGGTCTTACAAGTTACAGGAAACATATAGTGCTTAAAAATGCTTAGTAATTGTTATTCATTATGTCAAAACCTGAATTTTAATATTCGAATTTATCAAACCTTCAAAAAAAAAATATTAATCAATAACTTATACTTTACTCCAAGAGTGAGAATAATTAATGACGGGTGCTTTCATGTTCCTAGTAAGCAGAAATGCCTATGATATTTAAACACGCAATGTGGACAGCGCTTTAGTAAATATCCAACGTGATTTTTAAAAGCGTTGCAAAAACGCATGCTGTAAATCTTCTTTGGCCATTCCCTTGTTGCTGAGGCCTTTATAAGCCAGATGCTTTCACTTCCAACGTTCTTGCATTGCTTGGAGAGCCGTGCAAAATCCCGAAAACTTATTCGGCGTATTATAACAATTAACTGGCAATTTTCTTAGGGTATTGTACACTTACTTTGGTTTTCCACTTCCTTCGAAATTAAGATTAATTTTGGCCGTTCCTTCCCCGTGCTTATTTTTGGCGATGGCTCTGTACTCCCCCCGGTCTGAGTCTTTGACGTCTTTGATCTCTAGCTTGGCCATATGATACAAGCTCTGGTCCTCGTCCAGTGAGATCTTGTGTCTGCCGCCTTCTTTTATCAACGTCTTTTCGTGCCACCTATAATCCATAAAAACTTCGTAAAAATTGCAAAAAGCAAGCAAAATTGTTTAACACAAATAAATTCTTCAATCTGATAATAATATGTATCTGTGGTCTTGGGTCAATACGTCTTTAGTGAGTTTTTTTTTCACGGCCTAAGTTATACTTGAAGTTGATGTTTTGAAGAACTTTGTAGGAAATGTAAAGAGTGATCATGTTTTAAAAAGGAGGAAAGATGATAAATCAAAATAACGAATCGTTATTTAAATTTTCACATAGAAAAAGTCCACCGTATATTCGACACACATTTGGCATTACAAAGATTTTTGTCATCTTCGGTTTAAGATAACTAAGATCTCGTATCTTTTCACAAATCATCCACCAAACCAAACAAACCAGTAAAGATAACTGGAGACCCGCCAAACGCATCTAAATTGTTATTGGTTGGGATTTGATAAATGGGGATATTTCTTCAAAACTAATTGTTGTCCTCAACAATGTTCTTGTTTCCTCTCTCTTGCAACATGAGTATCTTCAAGATCCAGGTACACATTTTCCTTTTTTTCAAAAAAGCCACCCATATACTATTTGCAAATATAACATAAATCTTGAGGGAAAGAGATTTCCCTTAAGGTGTACTGTCTGGAATTAATGACAAAAAGATTGACTTTTCCCTTTAATATTTTTGCTGCACGAACCATATTTGACCTAAGATACAGAATTGATACTGGTAATTGAGGAATAGTAAGGTGTAATGGTGTTTGTATTGTACTAACCAAGTGACGCCTGGCTTTGGCCTGCCAACACATCTGCACTCGAAACTGATGGTGGCACCATCGTCCGTCTGTCGGATGACCGGCCTCTCCGTGAAAGTGGGCTTGATTCCATCCTCGGGCACGGGAGCCTCATCGCCTGATCACACATTGGGAACAACACTGCCACATGAGTCACAGGACAAATAATGGATCACACTATCATTGGGAACTTGAGTAGACCACAAGTAGTCGCAAGTCTCTGACCAAATAATAAGATACACGTATATGAACTTGAATTTACCCCAAATGGACGTAAGTCAAAGGCCAGATATTAAGATTCACGTATATGAACTGGAATTTAACACAAATACACGTCTGGAATTTACTATAAATTGACATAAGTCATAGGCCAGATAATTACATACACACATGAAAGAGAATTTACCACAAAAGGACGTAGGTTACAGGTCAGATGATAGAATATACGATTGTGAACTTGAATTTAACACAAATGGGCGTAAGTCATAAACCAGATAATATAATACATGATAAACTGGAAGTCACAGACCAGATATGTAATAAGGTAAAAATATATTAACCGGAATTTACAAAAAATGGACGTACGCCATAAACTAGATAATAGGATACTTTTATGAACTTGAGTTTAGCAGAAACAGACGTAATTCATAGATCAGATAATGGAAAACACGATTATCAACTTGAGTTTACCGCAAATAGACGTAAGTCACAGACCAGATAATCGGATATATGAACTAAAATGTACCACAAATGGACGAAAGTTACAGGTCAGACAACAGGATACACGATTATGAACTTGAATTTACCACAAATGGACATAGGCCACAGGCCAGATAATATTACAACTTGAGCTTACCACAAATGGACGTAAGTCACAGGCCAGATAATGGGATACATGATTACGAACTTGAGTTGATCACAAATTGAATCTTCAAAAGAACGAAAGTGATAAGGAGCGACTGAACAAGCATGGACATGGAAAAAAGACGTCGATAACATGGTCCTGGCATGCAGTCCTTGCTTCATTCACATTAATTCATCATCTCGTACTTATTTATTTGATTTTCTAACTCTTAAACTACGCGATACAAGTGTTCCCTTTTTTAATGACAGTATCTAGTCTTTTTATATCCGAATTATGTATTATTCATTATCTTGCTCGTATTCTCGACACCCTTTTCTCCGTCTATCCGCTTTATGCTGAATCATTTATGCAGTTCTACGTATTTACATAAGGCCTTGCATTCGTTTTGGGTCTTTCGTAACCCGTTCAGGGTAATGAATTTATCAAATACATTCAATCTACTTTCATTATTCTTCTGTCTGTTTCGTGCCTTCATCATCGCCGGTATTAAAACTCACTGTCTTAGGTTGGAAAGGTTGGAAATAATGCCACGTGTACCGTCGGTTGACCGACGATGTTGTGCTGACGAGCTGGACCGGTGGTTCTCATACGCAGTACTTAGAAAATCGCGTGACATTTTTACAGCTTTTCATTCAATCACCTACATAGTACAACAAGCGACCGACTTGCTACTATTTCCAACTTTAGACTTTTATTTCTCTATTGGCTTCTGCTACATCTACCATCTAAAAATATATATTTTTACATTTTTTCAGTTTGAATCATTGACTGTGAAATCTACTTACGTTTTAGTCTCGCTTCGCGTTCATTCATCAATATTTGTGAATATATAAAAGCCGGACAAAATTAAATTTATGAATTTCTTTTTTAAATTTTTTAGTATTGCTGACGTTTTCAATGAGTCTATGTGTTAACTTGGTAAGATTGGAAATATTGTAGAAAAGAAAATATTACAATTCTGTTACACACAACTTTGGATCATATTTGTTAGTTGTATACTTACGTACATAAAACATATCATAAAGGACATATGGTTGAAACATGAAAAATAAATTACATTATATTTAAAAATACTAAACACATGGTACATAAAAAGTAATAATAGAAATAATTCTTAAAAATACATAATTAAGTACAATAAAAAACCAAATTTGTTGGGATATATTTTAATACAAATAAAATACAATAAACATACTTAAAATATAAAATAAATAAATCTGTATGGATAAAATAAGGGACCCATCGTAAAATGTAAATACGTCTTAAACGCAGTACAGTTGCTTATGAAAAAGAAGGTTTATTTAAGAGGTTAATAGAAATCAGAATCCAAGTTAGTGTTGCCAATGTACTGCGTTATTCAAGCCAATAGCATCGCCTAATCAATTTATGAAAAAACAGCAAACCATAAAGAAATAAGATAATAAAAGTTCACAATATTATTTTTTTCGAAAACCATAATTACTCGCCTACATCTTCTTTGATTATTATTAATGGATTGTCAAAATTCAGTTGCCCATTTATGTAAAAGACCTTATGAATCCAATCCCCATATATACCAATAAAATTGATTATCTACTCAAGAGAGAATTTCGATATTAGATAATGTTAGATCAATTTCACTAGAAGTAACGAATATTGGGCTAATCACTATAAGTTTTTATCTATATTTGGTATCTATTACAGGCCTCAAATCTTCTCTAATATGTTTTGTTCAATATGATCGATGTTTTTAAATTCCATGACAAAATACTATTAAAAATTTTAACTATCTTCTTTCAAAATTTTAATTATAGTTAAATAAAATTGGGCCCAGTACCGTTCCTTCGGGAACACCCAGAAAGTTTTCATTGTTTCCGATACTGAGCTTTTCGTCGTGTGAATATGCCATCATAGAAGAATTCCGAGAGTCTTAAGATATATTTCTATAAGACGAGAACCATCAAATCTCTATGTGATTGGAGAACACTCAACCTTCATCAATGTTAAAGTTCCCGAGCTAACAAGTTGAAGGTTATGTTTTTTGTACTTATTATTAAGTACAAAACCTACGATAAAGTAGGATGGGAAGAATAAGCGATTCAAAAGATATGGTCGCCATCAATGGTTAGATGGATTTAGAGAAGATTGGAATAAAAAAAGGCCTACCAAAGAGTGTTATGGGTGATCAAACAAAATAATAAAGTGAACATTATGATTGAGAAAAACCTCACCTTCTATTGTAAGATTTGAAACTGCATGAAGATGAACACATTAAGCCAAACGAAGCGACAAGCGAAAGCAGTGGAAAGGTGTTAAGACATATTTACTTTTTAAATGGGTTTACTAATTTGTCTAATTCCGTACGAGCTTTATTTATTTTCATTTATGTTTAAGATAGTTTAATCCATTTTAATTTTGTACATTTTTTCACACCCCCTTAATTTGTTTTTTTATTAGTTTTTTTCTTCTTGAAGCAATTACTTATTTTATAAATTAAGAATATTTCTCATGTTCCAATATAAATATAGAATAAATTGATATATATATTTTTTTATATTATATGATTTGTTAATTAAAAATAAACTAAACCTGTTGACGGTTGCATTTTTTCCGAATTTATTTTTTGTGTAAATCTGACAGGTTTTCAGAATGTCCAATTGAAAATGTTTTTTTTTGATAATTTTTTTTACATAAAAAGTTATTTACAAAAAGTCTGGAGATTAAGCAAATATTTTCTTTATACATTGAAAAGGATATTTTCTAAGACAATTTTACTAAAAAAGATACATGTTAGATTTGGGAATTGGGGAGAGTGGGTGAGATTGCAAAGCTTTGCAACTATCTACAAATCACAACACAACAATTAATAGATGTAATTATGTGCATTCAATGTAAACAAAGAAACATATAATTTAAATTGGTGGCTAAAACATGTAAACAAATCTATTTAGAAATATATTTTTTGGTGTAAAAGGTTTTTTTTTAAATGTTCTTTTTTTAAATATTTTTTTTAAGTGTGTATGTGTCTAGTTGGGTTTCTGTTTGGTGTAAAAAAATATTTAGTGGCATTTTATAAGATTTGCACAAATTAATCAATTCAAACCCAACACAATCGTCAACAGGTTATATAAATTTCATGCAAAATGAATACATATTGGTGAAATAAAATGTTTTTCTGGTTTGTTAGGTCAACTTGGACATAATATACAATATTTATAATAAACAATACAAGGGTTTTGAAATAAAAGGGTGGAATTTTGTGTAGATGTGAGAATGCAGTACAAAAATGTGCAAAGTGCAAAAATGTCGAGCAGAAATAAAAATCGAAAAATACAGTCTGTTTTTGATTATTCACTTTCAAAATCATTCTTAATTAGCAATTCCTTTAGAAATTGGTAATCTTTTTGTCAAAAAAGTTTGAAGGACTGACTTTTTACGCTAAATTTGTTTAAACAGCAATGGAAAAGCTGTTGAATTTATCATGAAAAAACTTAAGAAGTATTAAAATCAATGCATAAAGACTGAAAAAGTTCGGCTTAGAAGACGTGTTTTTACAATTTTTAAGTGCCTGCTCTTTCATACTATATGGCAGGTAAATCCGATTTTTTAATGCGACATAAAAAGTAATGTTCAGTTTCTAAGTCTGCGTAACATTATCGGTTTTAAATAGTCTAGAGATATTTTCTGGATGACTTAAAAATTCATAAATTTCCAACTTCCATTTTCTGCAATAGGTCGATCAAGATCAGAAGATGAAATGGATTTTTGAAATAGAATGAAGGTAACTTACTGTCAAAGTTGAGGCTGATGGTCGCGTTGCTCTCTCCGAGCTCGTTCTTGGCCGTGACGCGGTATTTTCCCGCGTCCTCCACGGTCACGTTGTTGATCTCCAGGGATGCGTAATACATGTGCACATCCTTGGACACCGTCAACTGCACACGCAAACAAACTGACATTTAGTACTCTGCTTTGTGGCGTGTGGCAGAGAAGGGAGTGAAAAATCTCTTGGTACAGAAAAATATAGAGTTTACCATAGTCAAAAGAAGGGACTGATCTGACGCAACAAAAGTATGATCAAAAGGAAACGATTCAGAGGCGGATCAAGGAAGAGGTTTGGAACAGGACAGGAAAGCAAGGAGTTGGGAGGAATGATTATGGACTTGAATGAACGTAGATTGAATACAGGTAGTGTTTGTATCTTAAGGCTGTTGCTGGAGTTGAATGCGTGAGAGAAGAGGATTGGAGCAGGATTGGGAATGTCTGTGGAATGGAATCAATTATTGGAGCTAGTGGTAGGATGAATGCAAAACATCTTGTTGCTGTCACAGGATTACTAAACCACTGTACTGTGGGAGTGGATTAACCATGTGGAAGAGAATTGGAACAGGAATGCCAAAGGTATGGATAGGATTGTAGAGGATTTGACAGGTTTCGAAAGGATCGGAAAGCAATGAATATGGACCAGAGTCAGTGAAGATGAAAAAATAGAGACCAATGACAGTGAAGATGAAATCTGGTCATATAGGATTGAACAATAGCCACATTCCACAATTACTGCAGTGTGGGAGTGGATTGACCATGTGGAAGAGTTGGAGCAGGAATACCAAAGTTATTGAGTGGATTTTAGAGGATTGGAAAGGATTGGAGGGGAACGAATAGAGACCAGAAGCAGTGAAGATGATATCTGGGTTGTGTGGGAAGTTTGAATAAAGCAACGTTGTACCAACACTGCACTGTGGGAGTGGATTGACCATATGGAAGAAAGTTGAATCAGGAATAACAAAGATATGGAGAGGAGTTGACAGGATTGGAAAGGATTCAGTAGGGAACAGTGTCAAAGAAGATGATAGCTGGTCGATTGTTACCTTGTGCCTGTCGCTGGGATTGACCATAGCCGCGTTGTGCCACCATTGCACGGCTGGGGTAGGATCGGCCTCGATGCGGCACTCGAATATCAGTCTCTTTCCGTCATCTTCCTGCCGGATCGCTGGCTTCTTCGCGAATGTGGGCGCGATTCCGTCGATTTGCCTGGAAACAATTATATCAAATTGTTTACAATAAGACTCTCACGACCAAAAGTTAAAATAAAATTGCAAATGTTTAGGGTAATTTGTTGTGCTTCTCCCTCATTCGGAATCGATCCCAGGATCCCTGTCTTATCCGGACAATACCTCAATTGTTTCGGCCATTGGATTTGAGAGTATATAAGTAGCCGAGTGCATTAAAGCATTTACCCGGTAAGACATAGATCCTTGGATCAATTCCCAGTTGCGATTGTTTCATATATTTTCCTTCAATGATTAACATTACATTTATGGTGGTGAACACTGCCAGAGTGTCCGAAACTTAGACTAAAGAATTGAAGGAAATGACACACATCAATAGATTCAAATATTACGTTTTTTACTTTATCGTGCAAAAGTTATAATTTTGATTCTGAATAGAAAGTATTTCTTCAATGAATGTATTTTTTTGAATTGCGTAAATCTTAATAAAAGTTTTTCACATACTGAACTGATTATTGAGTTAAACCAGAAGAATCTTTAAAAATACAGGAATTATTTTAGAGACTCACCTCTGTTTTTCCTGGTCGGCGGCTGAAAATAAACAAACTTTGATTAATTCACAAATAACATTAGACATAGATTAAACAGATTCTCTAAAATCATATAAAGGTAAACAAAATAATATTGCGGATTTCAGAGATTTAACAGAACTGAAATTAATTTGATTTTGACAGCCGAAATGCAGAAAGATTTTAAGAGTGAATGATCCTCTCAATTTACCCTGATGAAAAACTAAACTGACTAATTATCCCTGCTGGATAGGCAGAGAGGGTCGACTTCCAACCTACTTGGTCTTGGCACAAACTCCTTGCTCCATTCACACTCATACATCTTCTCATGGTTAGCATCGAAAATTTGTTTGAATTTGTGTTAGTCGTGTTTAGTGACAAGAAGGGTGATTCTGTTTATTTTTGCGACAGCGTAACTCACGTTAAATCGGCCGTATTCGACCAATTTTGACAGTTTTGGGAGATGGGAGATGGGAAGATGTCAGTCGCGGGGAAATTGGCGAATCCAATATCATCGCGTACAAACGTCAAAATAATACGACAAAAGGATAGTATTTTATGAACGCCTTTTTGACTTATACGTAAGTAGTGTAATTCGTGTTTTTAAGTAGGTGATTAATACATTCCTCACAAGACAAGCGTAGACAAGCCATTTAAAGCCATAGAAAATCACAGAAATTTGACAGCCGATAACGCACGACAGATTTTGGATTTTGCCTTAATTGTCTCGTAAGACATTAATTGACTTAGCGCAAAAGATAACACAAAATATACAAAGTCACCCCACAGATCTAAAGATTCTAGGTAGGTATATCTCAAACCACCTATTGTTCTTCTTTTGCCCCTCGACATTTCATCCAACTTTAAAAAAATACCCATTTTCGCCATATTTACAATGCTAACCGCAGAGCTCTTGGTACTCCTGTGTGGTTTTCACAACGACAACAAAAATACCAGCAAAAGATTTTACCGGTTAATAGCTGAGTTCCTTCCCAGACATCTCTTCTTTAAAGTATTTTTTCAATCTTTTTTTCGCTTAAAACGGTGGCAATACGAATTTCAACATTTTGTCACTTTAGTTGTAACCTGAGAATGTTTTGAATAAAAATAAAATAAACATTTTATTGTGTTTAAAGGGGTCACAAAATTATTGCGTTTTATTTCTTAATCTTTTCTATTTCTTATTTTCTTAAACGTTTCTTCACGTCTGTGAAAATTGAAACATATTTGGGTCAAGCAACTCTGTTCAATCGGAACGGCTCTGATAGTATTTATAGAGTTCCTTCATCTCTGTCAGTAGTCAGTTGTCTTCTGTCTGCACTGTCTAGTCCTATATTAGTTATACTGTTCGGTCACTGACCCCAGTCTTATATCTTCCATTCAATAGATATAACGAGAACAACAGAGTAACATACTAACAGAATTATTCTCTAAAGTATAAAGTGTTCTAAAATAAGTCCAATTGTTACCTACGATTGTGGTATACCGTACCTGACCCAAAATGTTAATAGAAATGTATAGAAATAATGATTTTTTTTTAATGGAGGAGTTCCTCAAGGATCTCAACTCAGACCTGTTTAATTTTGACTTTCAATCGAAATTAACAACATTTTGCTAAATGTTGCTAAGTTATCATATATATCATTTATCATATATAAGGCAACCTACGCGATTATTATTAATTTTACAGAATTTACTTTAAATGATTACAGTCATTTGGAACGAGTTTGGAGACATGGTTGCTACAGAAATTAAGAAGAAGAAAACAGGTACGATACTTACGGGCAAAGATAATGACTATGATAAGGAAATATCCTACAAGATATTAAGGCACAAAATGTGGATACCAAGATATTGCACAAAATAATTTGAAATTGGAAACGAAGGAAAACAATTATTGAAAGTTGTGTAAAATATATTCGTTTGAATTTCGAGAATACATTTATTTTTTAATTTTCCTTTACTTACGGGCATCAATAATGACTATAAAAAAATGGACAATGTGGATATCAATGCTGTGATTTTAGGAAAACCAGAAATAAAGTTAATATAAAAAAAATTGTATTTTAGAATAAATATAATAACACATCTAATTACATGATAGAAGTCGATTATGTAATCAGATGACAACTACTGTATGCGGGAAAAATCTGTGTAGAAAATATAAATGGAGGATCTTATCCTTTTGCACAATGCTGTCACTGTTTGGGCTTGGGATGCTTGGGATAAGATGTCATCATAAAAAACAGGTAAAACTATTGTGTATGCACTGTACTGTTGACTATTTTTACAAAGATTGTTTTAATAAGAATAAAGATCATAATTGCAAGAACTGTGATAAGAAAAATATTTAAAAAATTAAGTGGAAAATAGATACTACGCATACAGTGAAGAACAAAATCAAACGTATCTTTGGACAATGTCTGTTCTGTATTAAGAAATGCAATAAACATGGCTTATATTTAAATCAAATTAAGCCTTAGTTCTTTGCCAAGAACAATATATTCTTATAACACGGAGAGTAATAATATAATTTTTTTAAGTCAAGTAATTTCAAACAAATTGTCAAAAGCAACGAGAGCATAAAGCGCAGTAGAGCTTTCCGACAGAATAACAAAACCATAATTCATTTGGACTTTTGGGTTAATTTTTATGCGGAAATTTACGACGTTGTCCGAGACCGGGAAACGCTGACGTTGGGGAATATATTTTTAGCAAATTGGTTGGTGGCAGTATTAAAGACGAAAATAATAATGTAACTTTGTTGCATTATTAAATTAAATACGTAAATTGATTTCATAATTCATTCTAAGCTTTAGATCTGAAAGGATTTGGCTTCCTCCTACTTCCGCTGTTTACTACTGCTAATTCGTTTAAGAACTTTGTCCATTAATGACTGTATATAAACATTACAACAAATGAGAAAAATAGAAATTACAGAAAAGGGATAATAAAGACAAATGACAAATAGAGCAAAAATTAAAAATAGAACACAAGTTACTGCCTGCACAAAGGTTTGGTAAAGTCAAAGGTTTAAGTCATATTAAAAGACAATATGAAAATAAGTTTATTGTCCTAAAGACTGACAAAAATCAATTATATTTTTACCAAACAGTCAGAGCAAAGGCTGCCCAACACCAAGACCGCGAACTAATTACAAATGGCCCGCGTGAGCAAGTTTAAAAATTCCCGCTAACTCGCAATATTTTGTAAATCCTTTGATAATCATTGTTAATCAATTTGACTGTAAATAATCAATTACAACTAAATGTTTGTAACGAAAATTACAGGATGACGGATTTCCTGGCTGAATCCAATAAAATGACAAAAACAGCCTTGAATTAGAGGGTCGTGTTAACAAGTCTCCAAAATTCTAGGCATTGGAAACAATAAAATATTGTAAGTGTAAAATGTTGCTTGTCGAATAATGGAGCACTTAACAAGAGGATTTAATCCGTTTTTTTATCTCTGCTGAATAAAAATTGCGTCCATTTCTTAATCTTGTTCATTACGTCTGTCTCGCATTCTTTTCGAATCTCCTCGTAATACGGTCATCGAGAAGACAGACTGAATCCAGAAATAAACCATCTATTTTTCTGCACAGAGTAAAAGAATCAAGACTTGTGGTGATTATTTTTACTTCGCGGGTTTTAAATTGCCTTTCTTTCGACTGACAGTAGCAGCTTTCAGTGCAAGCTTCATTTCAACTGTTCATTATTTCTCTTTCTGCTTTGCGTAGCTTTAAATTTTGTTGAGTCTTTGAAAGACCAAATTAAACAAGTGCTGATAAGTGAATGGGTGAGTGTTTTATTAGATGATTACATGTTTGGTGCAGGCCGGAGAAATTTACGAGAATTTAACACTAACGACCAAATTCTTACAAAAAATGACTAAATTTTAGATTTAACGGAAGATCTAAGCTATAAATTGCAAACAATTGAAAATGCTGCCCAGCTAACCTAAGTTAAATACATTTTTTCTATTGTCATCCATGTTTGTATTTTTTTATTTATTGACATTATCATATTTCCCGGCTAACTCAAAGAGCCAACTGAATTGATTCGAAGTGAATTTAGTGCACAATTTTCTATTTTCATATATTTCATTTTAAAAATAGAAGTGTTCCTCAAGGATCTAAAATCGGACCTGTTTAAAATTAACTTTTAATCAAAACTAAAGACATTTCGCTAAATATTACTAATCTATCGCGAACATTAAATTTTGCAAAATTATAGAATATTTATTGTTAAAAAACTAAAGAAGATAAATTAGAAATTAAAGATTTTAAATTTCTCTAGAATGTATAAAAATGTTTAATGTGTTTTGTTAACTGTAGATGCTGACTCTATTAATAATTATGTAAAGTCGTGAACTAATCTATGTCGTTTGATTGTAAATGCAGTTACGTCTGACAAAAAACCAGGTCGTCCATGTCTGTAAGTACAGCAAGCAGGTCAGGTATTTTCTCCTTCTCGTTAATGAGAATGTTAAGGTCGCTAGGCTAAAAGCACCCGCCGCCTTAGTGTTCCTCGCGGTTGAACAGTTTGTTCTCGTTGGTCGTCCTACGTCACGCCATCTGACCGATGCAGGTATATTTAGTTCAGGTATAAGAACTACTTGGCGAGGCTAAACGAAGCAGAAGTTATGCAAGCCAGCTGAATTGTGAAGTGTAAATTACAGAGAGCTAAGAGAGTGTGGCATAGTACTTAAAGCATCAAAAAAGATAAAGGATTTATCAACATCAACGTTTATTGTTAATTAGGACATTTAAATAAATATATATCTTTCTTCAATCTTTGCAAAATTACTTTGTGGCATAATTTTAATTAAATTAAACAAATTGTAAACGTAATATTTGATTATAGTGGTTTACACAAAGTAATGTGTTTCATTTATTGTAATAAGTAATGTGGATAAAAGCGATACCCAGAACCGAAGAAGCTACAACCTGAGAACGAGGAGAGCCGACCCCAACAGCCTACTTAGGCAATAAGTTGGGACAGTGCAAGGAAGAAGAAGAATGTGCTAATAAATATATATCTTGCTACATAAAAATATCAAAAAGTGTCCGAAAATGTTCAATGGTTTTAATAATTTGACTGCAAATTCACGTTGCAGATAAATTTAATTAACATATTCGCCAAAAAACTTCAGAATTCGAAACTTCCGCTAAGTATTGCCTTTTATATTGCTAAATATATAACACAGCTAAAAAAATACTTAAAGCAATATATGTACGAGACTATTAAAAAAAAATTAAAAAGCTTTTGTCTTAAATGACCCGGTTTACACCAAATATAATTTGAAATCAATGTTGAGTTCCGCAATAAAGAAATTGCCCTTATGCAAAAGATATGCAAAAACACTTTTTTGGAGTTTTCAAAATTTACATCACGTTTTTCCTGGAGGTAAAAATTTTTTAAAATAGTGAAAAAAATATTTGTGCCAAATTCGAGAATACATTTTTTACCTCTTTTTCCTGAGAATGATAAATTATTGAATGCTTGAAAGAATGACTTAACTCGTCGAACTTAAATGTATTTATTTTCCCTCCCATGAATCACCAAAGAAAGTAGGTTAGTATATTTCTGAAGAACGTTGTACAAAATCACTACGATAATTAAATGTACTATAATATTGCCAACACAAAATGAATTTAAAAAATCAGTTAAAAATTGCATCGACAGACATGAATTGACAATACATTACACATCCTAGCCTAACCTTCACAAACGTTATAACTTTCAAATGGAAAATAGAAGATTCGAGCCAGCAGTGAGGCCGATGTCAATAAAATATAAAATTAAAATTCAATTTTGTACAGTACGAATAAATTAGTTTGAGATATTAAATAAAAAATAAAAAATAAACTAACTAAACTAGGGGCTTTTTTATAGTTGGCTTCTCTAATCAAAACTAACTGATGTTTTTTCAAAATAATATTAATCGATTTGGCAACGTAAAGCATTGTTATAAAGTGCAATTAAATTTAAATAATAAGGATGAAGAATTCATCTCAAACCAGTTTTATAATAGCGGTGTTACTCAAGGACTTAAACTTGGGCCTGTTTCAAAATTGGACTCTAATCAAAACAATCAATATTTTTCAAAAGATTACTAATTGATTTGACAATGCTGCACTATTATGAAATACCATCTAGAATAAATGATCCTAATATAAAACTATATATCTAGTAAGCAAGGATTCAAAGTTGAGAATATTTTGAAATTGGCCTCTAATCAAAACGATCGACATTTTGCAAAGAGTTTGTAATTTATCGTGACCACAACTTGTCGCATTATTAATAAAACAGGGTCCAACAGATGTAATAATTATGATTTATTTGTCTGTAGGATTTATTTGGATGCAGTTTCATTGCAAAGTGCAATGGTCTCTGTAAGATTGCTGCCAAGTTTCAGTGATGCAACGCTGAAACCGGTGAGGCAATTTCGTGCATGTGAAATATTAGGAAAGGTGACTTAATTGTTCTTGAGAAATCTCTTTCCGTTCTTTATGTAACGTTTATGAGAAGTTCAAACTAAAATCTTTTGAATTTAGCGTGACGAAAGATTGTTTTCACTTGTTCTGTCTGCATTATTTAAAAAAATAAGTTTTTTGATCTGACAACCTTTAAAATACATCAAAGAATTGCGCAGCCTATTAAGTAGCAAATATGCAATATTTTCTATACTATTATGTACATTATTTGCCAAATGTCGTAATTTGATGTTAACAGTCTTGGAATATGAAAAAAATTGGTTATAAAACCCTCTATTTTACGTTAGTTTTTGGCACTGTTCCACCTGTCTTCTGGAGTGAGATATATCTATAAGAATTTTTGCCTTTCATGGTGAAGTGACGTGGATCTACTGGATTGAACTTCTGATATGCTACTCTTTAAAAGTACGAAAACCTACAGGTCTACCAGCCAAAGAGAAACTATTAATATAGGTTTATTAAGATTAAAAAAGGGAGTACTTACGACTGAAGTTAAGATTGATGGAGGCGGCCACCTCGCCCATCTTGTTCTTAGCTTTAACTTTGTACAGTCCCGCATCTGTCTCTATCACATCGTCCAATTCCAGAACGACCAGGAATTTGTTGGTTTCAACGGTTTGAATTCTGGAAAGACAACAAATAAAACATCAAATCACAGTCACAAGAAATAAACAACATACCGATTAGCAAAAAAAACTGAAATACATTGTAGACGGATGTCATGTGGAGGTAAGACAGGAGGAGTTGGAGACAAACAAAATAGTACAGGACTATGAGACATTTTAGCAACCAACCAATTATTTGTGGATTAAGCTTTAATTTAGTAATTGAAATATATTTTAAGGAACATGTAATAATGACAATATAACATGGTATTTTCAGGTAAGTAAGGTAAACATGAGAGATATTACATATCATAAAGGGCTTTTAAAGGGAAGTTTTCAGGCAGTATCCTTACCAATAATAATAATATAGATATTAAATATTTATATTAAGGGATCAGTAGGATTTACCGGTCAAATTAATGGTTCCACTGAGCCGAACCCTCTGATATGAAAATATCTGAAGTCGGTGAATTATTTTCCCATTTTAAGGCTCCGTCAAACAGAAGGCGTACTTACGCGCGTCAAGGCGTTAAAACGTCCCAGACATATAACGCTGCGTTGTGTTGTACTGAACACGTCGAAGCCGTTCAAACAGAAAGTACGCGACGTTACGGCGTTTTGGTGCCTGTTTGAAGGAGCCTTTACGCTGACGCCTTGACGCGCGGTAAGTACGCCTTCTGTTTGACGGAGCCTTAATAGTCTGGTAGGTTAACATGTTGAAAAATTTAGGCGTATTAGATTTGTCAAAGAATTTGTAAATAAAAATGCAAAAATCAGTCATTTTAAATACATGTAAAATAACGAAAGATTTTTTAAATATTTATATTGAGGGATCAGTAGGATTTATCAGTCAAATTAGGAATTCCACCGAGCCGAACCCTCTGATAAGAAAATATCTGGAGTCGGTGAATTATTTTCTCATTTAATAGTCTGGTAGGTTAACATGTTGTTCTTGTATTGTTTTGTATTAATTATACTTATATAATACACTTGCATAGCGTGGATTTACTAGATGATCATTTTTGTGGAAAAGTGTGGGAAAGTACTTGTGATGACCTAAAAGTCTGGTGATTAAAGTAAGTAGTCTGCGTTAATTAAAGTAATTACCTTATGATATGCTTTTGTTTTACTGAAGCCAGTAAAGTAAATAAAAAATTAATGGAGATAAACAAGTCTATTGTTAGAGATGGTATGGCCTTGTCTACATAGTTGTGTTATTTTTGTGCAGTCAGTCAGGTAAAGAGGAAATGAATGGTGATAACGAAGTTGATGGCTCACTTAAAGTGATGATAAATAGGACAAGGAAAGAAAATGAAGATAAAGAGGTCTGTTGAAAGATATGGCTATTGGCTGTGTCCAGGTACTTGTGTTTTAGTGAAGTAAAGGTAAGGTGAAGGTTAAAGGAAATGAATTGAGATAAAAAAAGAAGTTGAAAAATGAGAAAATCGATGAAGAAAAAGAAGGTGGTGAATGGAAAATGGATAGAGATAAAGAATAAAATGTTAAGTAAAATTTAATGGAGATAAAGAACACGTAAAATGTATGGAGATAAAGAAGAAAACGGTTAAGTAAAATTGAATGGAGATAAATAAGTCGTAAAATGTATGGAGATAAAGAAGAAAACGGTTAAGTAAAATTGAATGGAGATAAATAAGTCGTAAAATGTATGGAGATAAAGAAGAAAACGGTTAAGTAAAATTGGATGGAGATAAAAAAGACGTAAAACGTAAGAAGATAAAGAAGAATATGATAAAGAGAAAATGGATAAGGATAAAGAAGAAGGCGGTATAGAAAATGTAGATGGAGGTAAAAAATCAGACGGAAAAAAGAAAATGAATGGAGATAAAGAAGTAGACGGAAAAGAAGAAATGGATTTGGATAAAGAAGAAAGCGGTATATAGGACATGGGTGTACATTAAAAAAAAATTCGACGGATGGCGATAAAAACGAAAACGATAAAGGAAAAAAGGAATTGGTTAAAGAAGGAGTTGGTGTAGAGAAAATGGATAGAGATAAAGAAAAGGTTGGCAAAGAGAAAAGGGATGGAGATGGAGAAAACGTTAAATGTAAAAATATTTTGAGGTAAATAAGAAGATCTAAGAAATAAGGAAGTTTGATAGCTCACCTAAACTGCGTCCTATTGTCCTCCTTGAGGAGTTCATCGCTCCTGTACCAGCAGATCTCTGGCTGCGGAGAGCCGAGCAGCTGGCACTCGAAGACCAGCTTGTTGCCGTCATCTTCCTGCCGGAGTTGCGGCTTCTGCGTGAAGCTCGGTGCGAAGTCCTCTACCACACCCATCTTCACACGCGCCTATATGGCCCTAGCCACGCCACGGAGGCCGACTGCCCAATTGCTTATCTAAACAGACACAGAAACAAACAAATCATTAGAAAACTACCCAAGGGACACAACAAAAATATAAAAGATACATATAAAGATTCGAGGTAAACTCTCAAGATGGCCTAGCCTAACCGTATCGACAACCATTAGTCACCGAGTCAAGGGATACAACAGCTACATATAAGAAACATATAAAGATCCGTTGTAAATTGTAAACTCTCCAGTCGGCCTAGTATAGCCATATCGACAACTAAGTACAAATAATCATTTAATATTGCTAACAGACCCGTTACGATATTTTAGTATGGCAATCGAAAAAAAAAAATTATTTATTTATAGTCTGAAAGAGCTGCATTTATTCAACGTTATTAATCACATTATATTGGTGATGTACTCTGCCTGTCTCAGCAGGAAATCATGCAGTTTATAAAACAAGCAGTTTACAAAAAAAAAAATTAAGGACCCAACAATATACATTTAAAATAGAAGACAATCAGCATCGTCCCATTGTAAATGCATTTATAAATTTGTATTAATCAAATCGTTCTATTTTGTCTGATGATCCAAAACTTGGTGTCTAACACAGACATATTATTCATAGACTTGAGAATCAGGGAGAGGGGTAATAACCATCTGCAGCGGGGCGGAGAGGGATGAGTTGACGGTAACGATATGTGATTCGTTAATTCTTCAATATGACAGTATATAGGCATCACGCATTATAATATCACCATTTAGCTCTTAAAAGTAAAATCTGCTTTTGAATGAATAGACCTTTTTACATGGGAGCGCGAATTGTTCGCCCGGTTTGAACAAACTTGTGTAATCCATATAAAATGAAGAAAGGTTCGCTTGTTTTGAGAGTCGAATATTTTGTTACCGTGTTAAGTTAAGACACTTTTACAAATGTTTCATAATTTACTTATCACAGTAAACTGCAACGTGCACACGACGGGACCGGGAATTTCGGTTGCTTCCGCTTCATGTCTAAAACTGATCATATTGTATGATGTGAATAAGCTTAAAATAATGACAAATAATGCCTGCATATGGAAGGTAATACGACAATTGGGTTTATACTCTTTTTCACTTCTATTTTTACATGTTTTAATAGCACAAGTTACCATTTTTGCCGTGTTATTTCGTAAAATGTACCGATAAGAGCTCGACGCTAGTCCGCACAAGAATGATGACGTCACATTTTCTAGATTCACGCGAACCTATACGCCAGCCCGGCCGGTTCCATGGAACCCAGAATTAAGGAGGGGGAAATAATACGCTTTTATCACTTAGGGCAGGTCTATACATATTCATATGTCTATGGTGTCTAATCATTATTTCGAATAATATGTGATCTTTCTAAAGGCCATTGGAAGTGCATTGTGTAGCTTTATTGTTAAGTATCTTAAATTTCTTTGTACTAAAGTATTTTAGCGTAAGGTTAAAAAAGTTATTCAAGCATTAACTAAGCATAATCTTTGTTTGAATAAGAGATTTGTAATAATTAATACGCTTTAAATTGAATTGAGTTTAGTCATTTTAGGATCGAAAGTTAAAAAAGAGTTATTGCAGTTTTATCTCAACAGATAAAATCAATTTTGAACGTTTAGCACAAATCTATGGAATAGTAAAATTTGGGTGTTCGGTTTATGATTTGGCCATTCGATTTAATTAATACCATTCCTTAAAATATGGAAACATTTAAACTGCCTACTGCGGCTTAAAATCAATGAATTCACCTAGATTTCACCGTTTATCTCAAATTTTTAGGTTTCTTAAATATTGGCACATTATGGCAAGTGATCGCTCAAGACATTTTGCAAACTTGCCACAATATGCCAAAAATCGTTCTAGTATTTAAGAGCGATTGACCAGTGGCTGAGAATAAATGTTTAACCGCTTGGACACATAAGCTTGTTTTCACGATAATTTAACGTGGGTAGACATAGGAATGACGTATGGCCCCGTACCTGTGTTATTAAAAAGGCTTGCAACTGTACAGATAGGTTCCAATGAGAAAGATCTATTATTCCCCGTATCAAATTTTTTAAATTAAAAATTTAATATCGATTTAATTCATTCAAAACTTGCTTTAATATATACCTACATTCAAGTAAGCAATCAAAATGCTCAAAACGCACGATGATAAATTATTAAATATCGTGTTCTTCTTGTAAGTATTTTTTGATTATAAGGATTTAGGATTTTTCAATAATGTCTGAACAAAATAAGTGAGTAAACAAAAATTGAAATATTTTAGTTTGTAAGACCTTAAATAAATAGAAAAACTGAGGTATTTTTGTCACAAAACACGTTCTCGGATTTATTTTTTAATGATTTTAATTTAACTAAAATTTAAACTGTGTTGACTAGATTATGTATTGATTTGTATATACGATTTGAAATTCGTGTTGTTTAATAGAATCTATCGTTTGAAAATTGAACAAATCTGCCAACGACCAACAGTATTTAAAATTAGTATTTTAAAAATACACCAAGGACCAGTTGTTTCGGAAAATTTCACGTTTGAATTTCCCTCAAATCGACATTCACCGAAAAATTGGGTTGTTTCAACCTCCGTCAGAAGAAATTTCATCGAAAATTCCATAGGACCAGTTGTTTCGGAATTCCCTTCAAATTTGAATTTCCTTCAAATTTGAATTTCCTTCAAATCGTCATTCACTGAAAAATTGGGTTGTTTCAACTTCCGTCAGCAGTGAAAATACTATAGAAATGTGATGTGAATGTGATCAGCCGAGTCCGGACGGTTAGCGAAATAATGGGAGGCGCATGCGCAGACGTCAAAATTGTGATTCGGCGGGGAAAACTTGAATAAAATTTTCAAATTTATCGAACGTTATTTGTTGCTATTTACTGCTGACGGAAGTTGAAACAACCCAATTTTTCGGTGAATGACGATTTGAAGGAAATTCAAATTTGAAGGGAATTCCGAAAAAACTGGTCCTATGGAATTTTCGATGAAATTTCTTCTGACGGAGGTTAAAACAACCCAATTTTTCGGTGAATGTCGATTTGAAGGAAATTCAAACGTGAAATTTTCCGAAACAACTGGTCCTTAGTTTTTCAAAATTTTAAAACTGCGTGTACCAGATAAAATAACAATCTTTCAAAATCAATTTATGTTTTTTTGTTAAAAAAAGAGTCAATTGGTCTGGAATTTGATTTAAAAGGGACTAATTTTCGGTATTCTCTGGTAATACCTAAGAGTATGGATATTATAATATCCATACTCTTAGGGTAATACCCTCATAATTGCTTCATGTGGTTGTATTCAGATCACGATGGTAAGTTCTTCGTCTTTGAATACTAGTTCGATGACGACTGATTCAAACAAAATATTAAAATAAATAAATCAAATCCTTCGGAAGGATTAGCTTCAAAGACACAACAATTCGGCAATGATAATTCACAATTAATAAGAACGGAAGGAATAATTTGTCTAGTAGTCTGTATGCCAATTTATTATAAAAGTTCCGCTCGGGTGCTTGTTTACACTTCATGCTTTCAGCAAGTTGTCAAGCAAGCTGATTGTACGGTAGAATTTATGTGTTTTTTGGATTATTTTGGTCATAGGACAGACATTAAGACTCACCCAAATCTACATTGAAATCGGATGCTTGTAGGTGGACGGCGCCAAGAACAAATCATTGTGAAAATCATCACTATCAATTTGTGAATTACGGAAGCTCTCAAGTCTGGAGGATATGTTCAGAGTATATAACTTAACGATAGCATTACGACACCACTGTCAAAACTTTGAACAAATCGTTGTGTTTGATTTACACAAAATAATTTGTATTTCACTTAAAGTAATAATAAATTATTTGTTTTGTAGTTTTATTCCGTGTTGCGGTACCTTCTTCTTTGGCCAACGTTTCGGACAGCACTACAGTGTCCATCATAAGAGCAATTGATGATTGTTGTGAAATTATGTCCAAAGTGTTAAATGTCAATGAATATTTTCTAAAGTTCAAATTCTGTTCTTTAGAATTTGTGTGGATTCCGATTGTTTTCATAAGTATCGAACACTTCTGTCTTATGACCGGGAAATATAAAGAACATTTCTCTAACATCGTTTTGAAGTTGATTTAACTAAATATTGATTTGTTTAATATCTATACCTTGAAAGTTATGTATTTTTGAACATAAGTATTCCTTTTTGTTTATTAATATTACACGTGTCTACAATTTACTAGTGATTCGTACAATATTATCTACAATTCACAAAAAAAAACCTTCCTTTTTTATTTAATTGCTGACAATCAAATACAATATTTTTCATCCGGTCCAACTTTGAAAATGTCATATTCCTACGTTCAAAGAATGAAAATAAATTGTTTGATTTTTTGAAAAGCATAAACACAACTATTTTTAAAGTGACTCATTGCGGAGAAATTCACCAAGATAAAATGGTCGATTCTTTCAAAGTAGTTGCCAAAATATCCGTGATTATAATAAGCATCCTAGAGATGCCAAATATCGGAATATATTTAGACCCCTTCAGATTACAGTCGGCAGTTTAGTGTTTAACGTTGGCCAGAATTAGAAATACAAATTGTGTTTAGTAAGAGAATTCACAAGCATGCCAAACGGTGAGGTATTGTTAGCTGGGTTATTTGAAGACCAAAGTTGTTATGACTTGGCAAGATGGAAACCGAAGATTTTGTGATATCTGTAGCCACATTTAGATGACACTATCATTATCGTCTCTCTTCAAGAAGAAATAAACCACTCCCTGGCTAAAATAGATGAAGAAATCTGTAATCTAGGTCTACTGATCAATAAGGCCAAAACAAAACTAATGGTCATCGTCAGGGTAGACAAATACGAACAAATGATGCTCTGATAGATTTAAAAATGGTGAACGATGTTATAATATGCCTAGGCTAGTCTATAAGTTATGTTGGCAATTGTAAAACTGAAGTGAAACAAAGAATTTGCATGACAAAAGACGCCATAAGTATAATTCAAAAGATGTGGAGTGATAGAGGCATAACGAAGGCCATCAAGATGAGACTCGTCCAGGTGGTGATTTTCCTATATTTCTTTATGGTGCGGAAACATGGACACTTAAAGCCAGCGAAAGAAATCGGATAGACGCTCTTGAATTATGGATTCCATGGACAGCCAGACGCACAGATGTGTCCATTCTAGCTAGGCATCCACAATAGTCTTTCAAATATATGCCTACAACGTATTTTAAGAGGGATTGACCAGCAGCTAAGAATAAAAGTTTTAAAATGCTTGCAATTGTACAGGGAGGTTCCAATGCGAAAGATCGATTATTCTCCATGTCAAATTGTTTAAATTAAAAATTTAATATTGATTTATTTCATTCAAAACTTGCTTTAATATATACCTACATTCAAGTAAGCAATAAAAATGCTCAAAACGCACGATGATAAATTATTAAATATCGTTGTACTTCTTGTAAGTATTTTATGAACATAAGTATTTATGATTTTTAAATAAGTAGCTAAAAAAAAATTTAAATATTTTAGTTTGTAAGACCTTAAATAAATAGAAAAACTGTGGTATTTTTGTCACAAAACACGTTCTCGGATTTATTTTTTAATGATTTTAATTTAACTAAAATTAAAAAATTTAAAACTGTGTTGACTAGATCATGTATTGATTTATTTTGTTGTATGATTATAAGATTTTAAATTTGAGTTGTTTAATAGAATCTATCGTTTTAAAGTTGAACAAATCTGCCAACGACCAACGGTATAACCTTAGTATATTAAAAATACACTTAGTTTTTCAAAATTTTAAAACTGCATGTATCAGATAAAATAACAATCTTTCAAAATCAATTTATGTTTTTTTGTAACGTCTAGAATTTGATTTAAAAAGGACTAATTTCCGATATTCTCTGGTAAAAATACCCTCTTAAGATACTTTGGACACGTGGTTCGCCAAACTCAGGACTCCAACTTGGAGAATCTCATATTCGCTGTCAAAGTGTTTGACAGAAGAAGCAGAGGAAGGTCAACAATACGTTGGAGTAACCAAGCATCACTGCGTCCGGTACTAGGGGGTCCTTGGCTCTCCACGCAGCGCAGGACCACAAGGAGTGGAGGAGCTTTGTCCACCATGAAAATTGCAGTAGGGTCACAATCCTCAGCAACGAGGTACCGATTTAAGAAGAATATTTTTGGGACTCTTATATTTGTAGCGTGATATAATTAGATCTATCACATTAACGACCAACTTCGTAACAACGTAAAAGTTTTACAAAATCTAGGACCTAATCGAAGATCTATGCAATAAATCGACGTGAATCATTCAAGCATTTTTATTGCCCTAAAGTTAATACATATTAGAAGGCGGGTACCTTCCCCTTTATTAGATAACCAACATACAATTTGCTTTAGATCACCACGAGTGATTCGCTACGTCTAGTGATTTAGCAGGAGTGCTACGGTTTATGGGGTGAGGCTTTTATCTAAGTCTTGGCGGCGGATGGCGAACCGGATCGGGAGAGACCGGTTAAGGAGACCTTTAGACCTATCTAGCCAGACTCTCTCGACGCATCACCCTGCACTGCATAGAGAGGAATGGGTTCATAGGTCCGCCACTCCTGATGGCTTACAGGATAACTTTCGGTAACTTCTCATCGTTTCCTAGCATGACTGCAGATCGCCAACGAATAAGTGACAATTCATAATGACTAAGTGTCCTTAATATATTCTATATCAACTGTTGTTTGTACGTTAACATTCTGAAGCTGACCTAGGGAACGATGAGAAGTTACCGGAAGTTATCGATACAATCCTTATCGATCGAGTGTGCTAGGGGGCCTGGACACATTGATCCCCAGTATCCTACCTTTCATACCTTTTTCCTTACCAGAACTTCCTTTCCCTAAAAAGGCCCTCCACACGGGATCCTCTAACTTGAAATTATTTTCCTCGGGGCCTCCTGTGTAAAGCTATGGCAAAAAAAGTCTAATTGCTAAACCAATACTTGCAAACTCTGTATAGTAACCCAATATTCTTCTGTTAACCGTATTACACATAGTTTACGATCAAATATAAATGTATCTACTATTCTATGTTGGTGTTACAATGCATTAGCGAGGTCACGCAGCACATTCCAGAAGCATTGAATGACCGAGATATAAACTGAACATGAATTAAATCGCGATATCTCAGTTTATTTTCGTATTTATTGGTCGACCTAGATGAGCTCTTAGTACAATTTGTAAGAGCTTAATGCATTATGTTGATGGATTTTACATTATCTATTATAAAAAATACTTTTAACAACTCTTCCATTGTTGAAGAATATATAGATAATAGTAATAAATCTAAACGAAACGTGAAGCAGAACAAGATGCAATAAAATAAAAAGGCAATAGTTGCAACTCGGACTCGACCCTAGTATCTCTTGTCTTACTGGAACACAGCGTCGATCGATCTCATATTTCAAATTTAGAATTAAGAAGGTATTGTACTCTTTTTTACAAAAAACATAAATTGATTTTGACAGATTGTTATTTTATCTGGTACACGCAGTTTTAAAATTTTGAAAAACTAAGTTTATTTTTAATATACTGAGGTTATACCGTTGGTCGTTGGCAGATTTGTTCAATTTTCAAACGACATATTGTATTATACAACACGAATTTTAAATCATATAATCATACAACTAAATAAATCAATACATAATCTAGTAAACACATTTTTCAGAATTTTAATTTTAGTTCAATTAAAATCATTAAAAAATAAATCCGAGAACGTGTTTTGAGACAAAAATGCATCTTCTACAATATGAGCCATATAAAAATATTAAATATTTAAGGCGATTGAAAATAAACCATGTGAGGACAATCAAAATAGTACATAATAAAAAAAATAATAATAAGTCATATCCTCTATACCACTACACAATTCAATTGCCTTTGTATGTACATACATGATATTAACATCATTTTATGATGCCTCGCTGTCAAATTTAAATTAAATATTTTGACGTTATTATGGTATTTAAAATTATGACGAAAACTATGTAAGAAAAACGTGTTATAATTCAATTTTTTTTTTCTGTCATAAAATAATTAATGTTTGCCAAAAATATATTCTTATAATGAACGAAATATATTTTTCCTACTTTGTCCATAAATAGAATTGTTATTTTCCATTTCGTAATTTTTTTAAACAGTTTTTATAGATTTTCTCATAATGTACTCAATCTCAGGTGGTTCAAATTCTATACGCAACGATGATATGTAACTGGTTAACAATTAAAAATATATTTTTTGAACAGGTATTTTTCTGAAATAAACCTTTAACCTGTTTTCCATCCCAACGAATTAGTCATTTAACTTAACTATAGTATGACTTTTAAATACTTAATCTTTAAAAAAAAAAACTGTTAAGTAACATGCGAAACACCCTGTAGTTCGATATCGCTAAATGATACTAGAGCATTTTGAGGGTTTATTGGTATACAATATGTAAAAAATCTCTCGGCCTTAAAAATAAAACAAATTATTATTTTATTTTTATATTAATTCAACGAGTAAAACCTCAAATTGTGAAATTTATTCACTACATCTTCGACTTGCAGAAAAATCAATAGATGTCGCACATTAAAAACATATTGATAAATTGCAAGGTTCAATTTTATCAACTCTTACTTTATTATCAAACTTTATGTCCAGGTTAAATTTTCCCCACAGGAAAAACTTAACCCTTTCACACACTTTTCCACAAATGATCATCTATGCAAGTGTATTATATAAGTATAATTAATACAAAACAATACAAGAACAACATGTTAACATATACCAGACTATTAAATGGGAAAATAATTCACCGACTCCAGATATTTACATATCAGAGGGTTCGGCTCGGTGGAACTCCTAATTGGACCGATAAATCCTACTGATCCCTCAATATAAATATATAAAAAATCTTTCGTAATCCTACATGTATTGAAAATGACTGATTTTTGCATTTTTATATACTAATTCTTTGACAAATCTAATACGACTAAATTTTTATTGAGCGAGCTAGGTATAATGCCAGTAGCCGAAATAATAAATGGTAATATTTTTATACTCTGAGAATGCCAATTCTTATAATCTCATTTGCTAAATCTGTATATTTTCTTATTTTTTCAGAAACAGATTTTTCAATATTTCAGGAATTTTAATAGCTACATCAATGATTTAAGTTTTTTTTTTTTAATTTTGTCATGTAAAAGTATATCGGATCTATTATGACTAATTGTTCTGTCTTTTAGTATAGTTTTATCATAATATATTTTAAAAAATTCATTTTCTAAAAATGAATTTGGTTCATATTCATAATATTCGTATATTATATAATTATTTTTATTGACTGTTTTATTGTTTTATTGATAATTTCATTGAAAAGATTTGCAGTCGATGTTATTGATTCCTTATCCATTTTGTACATTATATAATCTGGTAGATCCATAACAATAAGATGAATCAATGTCTGTAAGTCAATATTTTTATTAATCTCTAATAACAATCTTTCTTTTTTGTGGCACATTCCCGTAATGAACCTCCTTGAAATTTAAATGCAAATGCATATTTAACTTGTGACCAACCTTTGTTTCCGTATGATTCACTAAAATTTGTTTTCCATATTGCCCATCCTGCGTTTACTGTACATTTTATTAACATACTAGTGTACCAATCTAGGCACTGTTTTTCAAGTAAATACTTTAAAGCCTCAATTTTTTCTGCTTCCTTTAATATCTCGAAACTTGTACATTCATTCTCAAAATCATTGATCCATTGGTTAAGATTTGATGTTTTTTCTGAAAACTTCTCGATTAAAAATCTTTCTGCTATTTTTCCTAGATTAATTCATTTTCAGTGCCCTTACTAGTATTATTGTCAGAAAATTTCGTTTCATAGGTAGATTCGTCCAGGTATTGGTCACCAAATTGTAAATTCCCACCTTCATCTAAGTAAATTTTCCTCAAATCTTGGGTTAATAAAATCCATAATTTCCGTGTTTGATGTATTTTCTTTAGAGAATTCTTAATTTTGGTAAAAAACATCCGTAGTAGTAGTTATGGCGGTGTCTTTTCTTGCAATTTTCAAATTATCAGGAATATCAAATACATGTCCATCAGGTGTCTCGATTGATGTTATGCAAATCACACTAGTTTTTCCATCCGATGCTGTTAACACTGTAAATGTGAATCGTAACTTTTCCATTTTTTTTCACTAAAAATGTAGTTTTATATGACAATTTGTTGTCTTTAGATGACAAATTAAACCCTTTTAAATAAACACTTGTGTTTCTAAGTTTTTTAACAAAGAAACGACATTTCTTTATTTATTCTTTCTATTTCCTTTTTATGGTTTCTAACCTTTCTAACTAACCAACTGACATATTTATAATAATATAATGCACTGATCATAAATAAACCAATCCCCACTGATAAAACAAATGAACATTGACTTTTACATTCTAATTGATAGTAGACAATTCAAAATTAAAGGGAACATTTCCTTTACGTATATTTGCGGCAGAAATGGCTTTATCACAAAAAATCGCTTGGCAAACAGAGTCTAGAGGTCACAATTTTTAAGCGCAAAATTGGTTTTTATTTATTTTGTTAATAATTTTATAAGAAAGAAAGAAAATTATCAATGGAAACCGTCACAGATAATTTGAGCCATAAAATTGTATTTTTAAAGGGTTGTTTTTTTTATGCATTCATACATTTCTAATCTCTTCTGTTCCGGATGTGACAAAGTCTATGTAGGCCAGACAGAGCGGACTATCTCTAAAAGGATATCGGAACACTTTCGAGCATGTAAACTCGGCCACCCTGACAAATCGGCAATCGCCGAGCATTTGATTGAAACCGGCCATTACTTTGGATTTGTTCCTGAAGTCCTGGGAAGACCCAAAACTCATAGAGCACGCCTAATTACGGAGGCAATGGAAATTCACAAAAACCCCATCAATATTAACAGAGACGACGGAGCTAAGCTCAATAGTTCTTGGTATCCGGTAATTGACGGCTACACTTGGTATCGCTTAGACATACTTAAGCATAAATTTGACCACTTTCAATAACGCATCTGCCCTGATGATGGACACTGTAATGTTGTCCGAAACGTCGGCTAAAGAAGGAGTTAACGTAACACGGCCTAATATCCCAAAAATAAAATAAATGTTTTTAAAAAATTTGAAATATTTTAGTTTGTAAGACCTTCAATAAAAAAGAAAAACTGTGGTATTTTTGTCACAAAACACGTTCTCGGATTTACTTTTTAATGATTTTAATTGAACTAAAATTAAAAAAATTCTGAAAGATTTTTGATTAGATATTGTATTGATTTATTTTACTGTTTGATTATATGATTTGAAATTTGTGTTGTATAATACAATATTTCGTTTGAAAATTGAACAAATCTGCCAACGACCAACCTTATTATATTAAAAATAAACTTAGTTTTTCAAAATTTAAAAACTGCGTTTACCAGATAAAATAACAATCTTTCGAAATCAATTTATGTTTTTTTTTTGTAAAAAAGGTATCAATACGTCTAGAATTTGATTTAAAAAGGACAAATTTCTGGTATTGTCTGGTAATACCCTCTTTATCTTCCACTGTTATAAAGTGTTTACCGTTCAAATAACTCCGCACACATTATTTTCGCATTATGCCAACACTCTGAGCTAAAAAACAAGTTTTCTCAATCTGAACACTAAAACGGTCTGCGGAAATCCGCTTATAGATTTCCCTGAAGGATATTATTTCAGTTTCAGAAGCAACGGAAACCAGCGACCAGTATTTTACGATGAATAATAAATACATATCATTTCACAGTCCACGGTTTACTAACGTGTTTCTTTATTACCAACTAAAATTGATGCGCGCAGCTCTCAAAATATATTATTTATATAAATTGTATTGTAAAAATTCAGTAGGTATTGTAAAGAGAAATGATTAACCAATCGAACGCTTTTTGCCACATTATGGCACAATTTCCAAAGCCTCAGATTGCTTTGCTGCCACAATGTGGCAAATATTCTCTAGATTCTTTATATATAAAAATCTCGCGTCACAATGTTCGTCCGAGGTAAACTCCGAAATTGCTTAACCGATTTTCATGAAATTTGGCTTACTGTGTGTAATATGGGCCAACTTAAAAGATGTGATAGTTTTTATCTAGATAATTGTCCTCAATATTTATAATTGCGAATTAAATGTTTTTTATGGGACATTTAATTGAAAATATTGTAAGTTCCATGAGTTTCTGACAGATGGCGGTGTCAGTTAATCTATTATTGGTTATCTAGGTTAGGTAACCATCCAGTAACCATTCGTTAGCCACAGCAACGCGTGGGCGGGTCAGCTAGTTTTTTTTTATGTAAATCCTACGAATATGTGATAATAGACAAAAGATCGGTGAATTCATTGAGTATATAGAACTATAATAAGTTTGTATGTCTCCATATTAAAATTTTTTTAATGAAGCGGAAAAATTTCCTTTAGCAATCCGAGCAAAAAGTTTTCAATTGCTCTGTCGCTGCAGTGGTTAGATGGTAAACTATTAAAATTCTTACAATAAAAATACATCACATCAAACTAGAAAATAATAAAAAAAATGACTTAAATTTTTCGTTTAAAATTATTCACTCCGAATTAGACTGTTGTGAACTCCTGCATCTCATCGACTTCCAGGAACCTAATCGAGCAACTACGCAAAATATATTATCCTGTAACAATAATTTTGGGACCAACTACCACATACACGCACATATTCCTCGCTTTCACGCACTTGCAAACAAATTCACATCAGATATCGACATATTTAACATAAGTTTACCTTTATTTAAGAGATACCTGAATGATATTTTTCTTTACCATATTTTTTTTTAATTAAGGAACAACACATAAGAGATGTTGAAAACATTTTTGTATTTTTTCTGTTTAACTAAATTGCAAAAACTTGTTCCTCTCTTTTCATTTTCGGTAATTTTGTATTATACACTATTTCATTATTTGTATACTGTCTACAATTGAAAAAAATGTTTTCTGCTTTTTATTATCTTTCTCTTTTCCTATAATATATTATTTTCACCTAAATTTACCTTTATACGTATCATTTCTATAATTTTTATTCCTTTAAGTTTAACTTTTTTATCTAAACATTATGTTTCTGTATCATATACACGTACCACGTAAAAGCCCATAAGAGCTTAATATAATAATAAATTAAATAGGAATAAATAAATTAAATATAAATTTTAAAAAAAAAAATTACATAACTTATATTATTGATGTAGCTATTCCAAATTCCTGTAATATTCAAAAATTAAGAAAGTATACAGGTTTAGGAAATGAAATTAAAAGAATTTGGCATTCTCAGACTATAAAAATATTACCTTTTATTATTTCGGCTACTGGCATTATACCTAGCTCTCTTATTAAAAATTTAGGCATATTAGATTTGTCAAAGAATTTGTATATAAAATGCAAAAATCAGCCATTTTAAATAAATGTAGAATTACGAAAGATTTTTGAAATATTTATACTGAGGGATCAGTAGGATTTATTGGTCAAATTAGGAATTCCACAGAGCCGAACCCTCTGATATGAAAATATCTGGAGACGGTGAATTATATTCCCATTTAATAGTTTGGTAGATTAACGTGTTGTTCTTGTATTGTTTTGTATTAATTATACTTATATAATACACTTGCATAACGTGGATTTACTAGATGATCATTTATATGGAAAAGTGTATGAAAGGGTTTAGTTTTTCCCACAGGAAAAACTAAACCCGGACCTGAAAATCTAGTGCGTAAAAAAAAAATTCATATAATAAATAATAAGAAAAACCCTCTTTAACTTTTAAAGGTTATTCCCATCAATGTAATATATCATTGAAGAAGAAGACAACAATAATAATCTAAATTAAAATACGAAAATGAACAAGACACAGAAAAATAATAAAACATAATGGTCGCAACTGGGACTGATATATTTATCCTAGACACTATCTAGGTAACAAATACATTATTTGAATACTTGTTTCCAATGAAAAAAGTAGCTGCCAATAATATGGAAAAAAAAACATTAGTCGATGATAATATTGTTTATTCTGAAATTTGAAATATGAAGTTGACAAATACGGCAGTCTCTTAATAGATCGCAATGGCTGAATTGGTTAGAGCGCCCGTTCCGAGAAGACATGAAATCTGGGGTCGAGTCCCGGTTGCGACCATTATGTTTTATTATTTTTCCGTGTATTTATTATTATTATTATTGTTGTCTTCTTCTTCAAAAAATAAAAATATTTGGTTAGCAAAAAACTGCTAACCTAGCCTAATCTAACCAAACTTAAGTTAAACACCAAAACCTAACCTAACCTCACGTGTGATTAGTTTAGGTTCGGTTAGACTAGTAGTTCTGTGAACAGTTAGTAGACCTCGCTGCAGAGACAGACCTCGCCGGCTCCAGACGGGAGCAGTTGTGACTCTTATGCGGTATTCTCATTTAAAAAGGGCGATATTAAGTTTTTCTTCCACTTTGTAACATGCCGCAAATGTACGTTATATTTTATTTATTTATTTAATATAGATAGATACAAAAGAAAGTACAAGTTACATATAAGGAAGCTTTGCCTGTCCAACTAGGAAAGTTTTCTGTTCCAGAGGCCCTAGCACGCTTGCTCTATAACGATCGATAGGATAACTATCGGTAACTTCTCATCGTTCCCTAGGACAACTGCACATCGCTAACGTACAAACAACAGTTGATGTCGAATATGTTAAGGACACTTAGTCATTGTGAACTGTCACTTATTCGTTGGCGTTCTGTAGTCATGCTGGGGAACGATGAGAAGTTACCAATAGTTATCCTATCGATCGTTATAGAGCGAGCGTGCTAGGGCCTCAGGACAGACAAATATATAATTGATATTATTTTGATGAATAAAATTGTGGAATAACCATTCAATTAAAAAATTTCTTGCGCACGCTGGGATTCGAAGCCGCGACCCGCGACCCCTAAATTGCTAGTCTTAATCCTCGACCACGGAGACTGTCAACTGATATATATTTGCTAGCACAAAAATCATTTTATAACTTAACAAAATCTAAATCTTTGGTGACCATTTAAAATATAGTATTTTGCGAATACGTAACGTAATTTATTTATTTACTTAAACATATTGCTACGTAAATATTATTGTATAATAATATATTCCACCTTTTGTGAGGTATATTTATGATTGAGATTTAAGATTTCGCCTCAGTCATTTAGAATCCCCAATATCATTCTTACATATATTTAAACCCATTAACCAGCGGCTGAGAACTTAAATTTCAACTTGCGATCGTGCCCTTGCAACTACAGGGTGGTTCCGATGAGAAAGATTGATTATTCTCCGTACCAAAAGTTTAACTATTAATCCAATATCAACTTTTTCACTCAAAATTTGCTTTTAATATACATATACCTACATTCAAGTAAGCAATAAAAATGCTTAAACACGTGATGATACATTTTTTAATATCTTGTACTTTTTGTAAGTATTTTTTGGTCATAAGTATTTATGATTTTTTAATAATGTCTAAGCAAAATAAGTGTATAAAATTTTTTGAAATATTTTAGTCTGTAAGCCCTTAAATAATTAGACAAACTGAGGTATTTTCGACACAAAACAAATTCTCGGATTTATCTTTTAATGATTTTAATTAAACTAAAATTAAAATTCTGAAAAGCGTCTTTACTAGGGGGCTAGCTACAGTAAAAGTTAAACTGGCTAGCTTTACACTTGTAAGTTTTGTCGTAATTTTACGACTTCTGGCACATTGGATTTTCAAAATGCAATATGCAACCTTATTATATTAAAAATAAACATGGTTTTTCATAATTTGAAAAATGACTTTACCAGATGAAATAATAATCTTTCGAAATCAATTTATGTTTTTTGTAAAAAAGAGTCAATAATTTATAAGTCTAGAATTTGATTGAAAAAGGACAAATTTCCGGTATTCTCTGGTTATACTTTCTTAATCGTGTTAAAAACATTAAAAATAACTGAACAACTGTCAAATAGCTTTAATTATTATCATCCTAATCCCATAGCCAAACGTAGAAAAATCACTGATACGTCATTCTTATACAAAAATGTGAACTGTATTATTGATTCATCAAATCTATTAAAAATGATCGCATTTCGTTGCCCTGAAAGCCACCCCAGTTCGAATGTATAATCTTACTAATATCATAAACGCGAAAGTTTGTATGGATGTATGTATGTTTGTTACTCTTTCCCGCAAAATTTACTAAATGGATTTTAATGAAACTTTACAATACTATAGCTCATATATCAGAAGAACATATAGGCTATAATTTATAAAGCTAGCTATTTATTTTCAATGTATTGTAAATAATAATTATTGTTTAATAGAAAATGTCAAAATTTGAGAATGATATTTTACAAAACAATGATTGTTTAATAATTTTGACTTCGTCCGCGCAGGATTACTACTTCGATTAGCCTATTTTCTTTTCCTAGGTCCTTTCTATGTTTAAACCTTATTTAAAATATCTATTATTCTTGATTCGATTCAAAGTATTAGGCGAGTACTTCATAATAAACTCACAAATTTAAACATTTTCTAAAATAGAATTTGATTTAAAAACCATTGTTTTGCAAAATATCATTCTCAAATTTTGACATTTTCTATTAAGCAATAATTATTATTTGTAATATATGGAAAATAGCTAGCTTTATAAATCATAGCCTATATGTTATTCTGATGTATGAGAATTATTATTGTAAAGTTTCATTAAAATCCATTCAGCGGTTTTTGCGTGAAAGAGTAACAAACACACATACATCCATACAAACTTTCGCGACTATAATATTAGTAAGAAGTAAGATAATTTATCATACGTTTATCGTATATATTGCTATTTAATTATCTTCTATACAGGGATAAAGGGACGTACCAGACTTTTAACCAGTAATTTCAGACATTATTTGGAGCAAAAAATGTTAATTAAATTTTGATCTCCGGTGACTGAATTTTTTTCTTTTACCCATGGGTTCTATATAATTTCAGTGGCATATTTAGGATTACTGTTCCACAAAATTAATATTTACAACACATGTTTGTCGTGTATTAAGCCTGCGTGTAAATAAAAATTACCACAAAATTATTTTTATTCCTTGAAATGTCTATTATTTTTCACGGTCTTTGCTTTCAATATTATATATTTTGATGAACATTAAAAATATACTTGCATCATCTCTTTTATATTTCTTACAACATCGGATCGCTGTGTAAGTATGTTCAGTCATATGGAGGCGAAATACAGAAGTTCTGACCACGAAAACTATTTTGAAATAAGCGTGGGAGTTACCTACGTAAATTTCATGAAATTTCTCCGTTCTGACTGATCTTATTCATAAACAACAACTTACTACATAAACACGTTCTCCCCACGACAGATGTACAACCTTTTAGAATAGATATATCACAGACACACTGAGAAAACAAATATAACAGAGATGTGTTCATTTACCCATTTTTTTTGGTACAAATACCTATAACCACTAAAAAATTTAAACGAAATTTTGTATCCCGTGACTTTTTCGATAACGTTTTTTTTTTCTTCAAAATCCAACAAAAAAAATTTCTTCTGCAAGTCGTCACTAGTCACTCAGCCGAATAACCGCCCGACTTCTTATCACGCCCTCAACTGTCCAAAACCTAATACTTTTTTATGTTTTTGTAGAAAAAAAAACATTAAAAATGTCACCGGATCCCAAAATTTTTTTTACATTTTTTACTTCAAATAATGTCAGGAGTCATTTTTTTTAAGTTTTTCGGGTACGTGACGATAAACCCTGTATTTTAAATGTACAATCTATTATATAGTGGCTTTAATAAAATAAAAATTGCAATTTGCCACATTTTGGCAACAAAGCAATCCGTAGTTTTGAAAATAGTGCCATAATGTAGCAAAAAGCGCTCTAGTGGTTTTAAACACAGAATAAAACCTTTTTTACATAAAAATCGATTATAAAACAACAGTGTAAACCTATGATTTAAATTGACTAAAATTATAAATTTTGGAAACAAAGTATAAACTAATAACTGTCAAAAATATATATGAAATGCTTTTTTGTAAGTTCTTTCGGTGTTATTAAATATATCTGCTACTTCTGGATATTGGTTACCTAGGCTGTGTATGCGTGGTATAAGGGAGTACATAAACGAAGTGGTATAGACATGATTGTTGCAGCGAAAGATATTTTTAGTTTGTGTGACTCTATTAGGAACATAACATATAATCAATTGCTATAAAGCAGGGCTGTCAATAAAGGAATTAATTATTTTAAAAGGGAAAATAACATCAGATACCAATCTTCTGTTAGTAATTTCAGATTTGTCAGTAGACAGTTCGATTTTCAATAGGAGTATTATATAAAATTAGTGCTGTATTTTGTCAATAGAATCTAAGTGAACCTTATGATGCGGTGACCAAATAGGTGAGTTATATTCAATTTGGCTATAAACTAATGAAGTGTACAAAAATTTAAAGATATAGATATTAAAAACATTTTGGCAATTCTTAGCATTTTCATATGTCCCATATAAAATGTTATTACTTGTGTATGTTGTCTATGGCCTAGTTGATAATCAGAGATATAAATTTAAATTCGATCATGCATTTGTTGATAAGTAAAAATACATGATCCCAACATTTGTAAGTAAAAATATTTAAATAATTTCGTTTCGCCGAATGTCAATAACAAATAATTAAGAATGAGATTCGAGACATAGGTAGCCTTTCATTATCGAAGATTGCATAGTATATTTATATATTTCATTAAGACCGGTCAGTGGTTGAGTGGGCATAGCGTTTGGGTTCCACCCTGGCGTTCCGTGTTCGATTCCTCGGCTGGCTAAGTCCTCCGTCACAACATAAGCAACATCTTCCGCTTAGTGTGGTGGTAGTAGGGGATTTTCAAATCTTGTTGGGTTATTCGTAACCAGGGAATGTTTGTCTTTCTTTTAAAAAAAAATATATATATATATATAGTATACTCGTATTTGCGACGCGTTCTAGAGTAGTAGATACTTTCAGTGACAGACAACCACTTAGAATTGAAGCATTGCACAAAATGGATATTTGAGTTTGGTGATAAGATCTTGATAGACAGATACTTCCTCACCTTCCTGCACCCCACCTAATTCCCCCCCCCCATCCCCCCTGCCTGCCTTCCACCATTACTTTCAGTTGTAAAACTGACCTTCCACCATTACTCAAAGTTGTAAAATAACGCCTTTATCTACATGTACATACATGCCGCCAACGGGACTCGAACCCGCGCCCCCCTGATTGCCGGTCAGATCTCCTGACCGGTTTTTTCAATATGGATGAGTGTTTCAGGCTAATAATTATTGTTTCAAAAGAAGCAAACACATTGTGACTTGACATTTTAAATAAATGAAAAGAAAATACTTTGTTTTAAGTCACTTTAATTTTATTAAACGTCTACCAGTTTCGGTACCTCCGTACCATCATTTAATTCGGGAATTAAAGTCCTACATAAGAACGGAATAGGTTTAAGACCTAACAATTTGGACACTTTGGAAATTAAAAAATCAGTAAATTCAAAAGAAGAAATCATTAATAATCAACTAAATTTAACCTTCAGTCCAATTTTAAGTATGTTCCCCGTGTCTTCACTTATCCCCCATTCCCCTCCAACCCTCCAACAACTGACGCTCTGTCCCACTCTAGTTTATTTTCCCTTTCTTTCACAACATTATGTATATATATGTGTACTTATGTATTTTTAGAAATTATTTTTGTAACAGTCCTGATGATGGTACGGAGGTACCGAAACCGGTAGACGTTAAATAAAAATAAAGTGACTTAAAACAAAGTATTTTCTTTTCATTTATTTAATAATGATTGCTTATAATAAGTGTTCCCTTTGTGCTATGCATTAAATCTTGTCGTAAACATTAGTTTATCAATTAAAAATAGCTTTATTTTAAGTTTTAAAATGGAGATAGAACCAATACTACAATGGTGTTTGGACAAATAAGAACTAAGGAGACATACCCTGTACTTTCACGAATTAAATTCAATATTTTATTCTGTAGATGCGTTTCCCTGGTTACTACAAAATTTAATAATAAAAATCCTCGATATTTAATATTTGGCCACCGGCGCTCGTTAAAAAATGAGTTTGGCTCATGACTCAGTGGGTTGAACCTAACACCGGCAGATTGTGTTGAAGTTGTACAAGAATAGACACAGCATCTCACATCTCACTAAATTTCACGTCTTGGAGCAGCTGACGCGAGCTACCAACAGCGTGCATGGGGGAAATGTCCGATATTACGAGCCAATAAAATGATTTTAATTCTCACGCAGAAATATTATTTGGAGAAAGCTGATTTATTTGCATTTTTAATGCTGCGATAACAAATTTTGATTTTATTAGTTTCCCAGAAAAATTCTATTATTTTTAATTGATAAACTGATGTTTAAGACAAGATTTTTATGCATAGCATAAAGGGTAACAATTATTATGAGTAATAATTATCAGCCTGAAACACTCATCCATATTGAAAAAATCTTCCGAGAAAAGATACATGCCGCAGGCAGGACTCGAACCCGTGTCCTTCTGATGTCAAGTTTTTGATCATAAGTATTTTTGATTTTTCAATAATGTCTAAACACCATAAGTGTGTAAAAAAAATCTAAAATATTTTAGTTTGTAAAATCTTAAATAAATAGAAAAACTGAGGTATTTTCGTCACAAAATACGTTCTCGGATTTATTTTTTGATGATTTTAATTAAACTAAAATTAAAATTCTGAAGAGTGTCTTTACTAGATTATATATTGATTTATTTTGCTGCATGATTATATGATTTGAAATTTGTCTTGTATAATGCAATGTTTCGTTTGAAAATTGAACAAATCTGCCAACGACCAACGGTATAACCTTAGTATATTAAAAATTAACTTAGTTTGTCAAATTTAAAAAAAAGCGTTTCCCAGATAAAATAACAATCTTTCAAAATTAATTTATGTTTTCTTTCTAAAAAAGAGTCAATACGTCTAGAATTTGATTTAAAATGGACTAATTTCCGGTATTCTCTGGTAAATACTCTCAAAATAGAGCAAAAATCTCTCGAAAAATCTGCATTATTTCATAGCTAGGTATAACATTTTAATGTCAACATGTTAAAATCCGTGCAGCAATTTGCGACTGTGACTCCCGATATGGTGCAGCGTACCCGGAGGGAGGTAGACTATCGTTTAAATATTGTCTAAGGTCCAGTTATTTTACATAAATTCAAATGTAACATTGTCATTAAACAGCCATTCAGCGCCGTTTTGTTTTTTTGACATTTGAAAGGTCCCCGTTAAACTCCGATTCTAGGTGCATTTTAGCCTTCTATCAAAGTGCAATAATCTGACAAGCTTAACAACATGATAGTTGTCCTCTTCTGCTGACAGACTTAGAATGGGCATTTAACAAGGACCTTTCAACTGTCAAATAAACAAAATGGCACTGAATGGCAATTTGATGACTTTATCACAGGTGAGTTTCTGCATGTTTTGGGGTTTAAGCAAGTAGTATTCTTTAAATACGCACTTAGATATTTAATTTTAAAATCACGGATACTTTTTTCGATGACCCTGTACATACAATACAAAGATATTTGTGTATATAGTGTGCTTTAAACCACACGACTGAAGTAAAACTTCTTTAGCTACATCTATATATATATGTATAAATATATATGTTTATATGTATAAATATATACATGTATATACATATATTAATTTTCATCAAGCCGTTTGCATCGACGTCCGCTCTCCCCCGCGTTTGGCGCGTCACTGCGTGAAGGTACTGGAACGCACCATTTGTATTTCAAAATACTGACTGATATTTCATACATTGATTATTAGAGAAAGAGAGAAAAAAATGTGCTCGTGCACTGCTCTCTCTTGCTTCTACAGTCGCCCGATATAACGCCTAACGTAACGCTCTCGTCAAGCATTCGCCAGTTTACCCCCAAGTCAAGCGTGCGTAAAGAAGTTAACTTTAAAAAAATTCAATACTACAAATTTGAAAAGAAATACAGTTAAATAACTTATAGTTAAATAACTTTCAATTCATCATTTATGTCAAAATCACATTAAATCACAAACGCTTCATCGCAATCAGATGAATGATATAGGATATTATTTCATAACGTCAAAAATCAGATAGATACGTTCGAGGGCGGGGGCAGAACAAATTACAAAAAAATCATCGCAATCGGAATAATGGTATAGGTAATAATTTCATAACGCCAGAGCTCAACATTATTGATAAAAACCTTTGCAAGCGTGCGCACAACAAATCGCCAAAGTTTCATCGCAATCGCATGTACTTAATTCTGTTACTTTTATACTTTTCATACATTTATTCATTTTATACTCTCTGATGTTTTTTACCAATCAATAACTAATTTATTTATTTATTACTAGGTGGGATACCTGGCTTGGCTCAGGGAGTTGATATGAGATTGTGTGTTAGCCCTCTATCCTCCACCAATATAAAAAAAAGTTTTCGAATGGTCCACAAAGTTCCAAAACATTCTTCAACATTCGAGAGTGTTCTAGATGTTTCGGGATGTTCCCGAACGTTCCAGACTTTTCCCGAACATTCCAAAACATTCCAGAATGTTCCGGGATGTTCTGAAATATTGTGGAATGCTCTCGAATACTTTAGAATGTTCTAGACTGTTCTAGAAATGTATAGATGGCGAAACTTCCAGCCCTTATATCTTCAAAAGCACGCCTTTCAGGTAAAAATGGAAACCTTCTTCGTGGATGGGGGATAGAATGCTACCACACCATATAACTCCCTTGATCATACTGGTACTTTTTTCGGAGTTTTAGCGGCAGAATATATAGTGATTACTTTTTTTATTATTTCTAATATTTTCTTATGCTTTTAATGAGATATGCAATATTTGTATTATATTATATTATTTTAACAGAGATGAATGAAGGAAGACTCTTAAGAAGGCCAAGAACCACTAGGGGTTGTAGAGCCAATTATGATGATGATGCATTCTTTGTTTATGGTATAATTATACCGTGGTTATTAAATAAATAAACTATAATTCAATCTTTTTCCTAATGTGGAATTCCTACCGAAATGTTTGGCAATAAATGCTAGAAAGTAAAATATTCACTTTACCAAGAACTAATTGAATGTGAATTTTTTTTTTACCTTCATAATATCATTATTTGCATTATAAATTGTTTGCTAATGTTAAAGTATTGGCCTTGTATAAAAAACCTAAGAATGCAAGGTCAGATATAAATTATCTAAAAAATTGTTTATCTTAAGTTCGTTTACAATTTTGTACTTGACTTACTTTATCCAGAGATTCCTGACATTATTTGGAATAAAAAAAATTATGAAATTATGGTCTCCAGACCCTTTTTTTTTAATTATTTTCTTCAAAACTAAAACAACAACAAAAAATTCCAGATGTCATATCATGTGAATCCGTTGAATAACCGCCCAACCCCTCACCCCTACCCCAACTGTCGTGATTTTTTATGTTTTAAGATGAAAAAGAAAAAAAACATTAAAAATGTCACCGGAGACCCATATTTCATTTGCTTTTTTTATTCCAAATAGTGTCAGTATTTTCTGGTGAGAGTCAGTTAAGTACGTCCCTTAACATCCTATATATTGGCTTATTGTACGCGTAAAATTACCCTAATTTAACTAAGTGAAACTTAACTAATGAAGTTTAACTAAGTGAAACTTAACTAATATAGTTTAAATAAGTTAAACTTACCTAAAGTTTAACTAAGTGAAACTTAACTAATATAGATACGTTTTTAGATTTTTACGGCCAAAAGCATTTTCGTTGTTTGTTTTTGGAGGGTTATGCCGTGTTGTGCTACCTCCTTCTTTAGCCGACGTTTCGTACAGCGTTACAGTGTCCATCATCAGGGCAGATCCTGCAGATCCGTCGATCGTCACATCGACGGATCTGCAGGATCTGCCCTGATGATGGATACTGCAACGCTATCCGAAACGTCGGCTAAAGAAGGAGGTAGCACAACACGGCATAACACCCCAAAAACAAACAACGAAAATTAACTAATATAGTTTAAATAAGTGAAACTTACCTAAATTTTAACTAAGTGAAAGTGAACTATTGTATTTCAAATAATTTAACTAGGTGAAACTAAACTAATGAAGTTCAAATAATTTAACTGAAAGCCGTGCTATGTAAATTGCCTATATACAGGCGCAGGTGAAAGTTCATATCAAACGTTGATCCGTGAGAACACAATGTAAATACGCATCTCTCAAATCAAATATCTATAAATCAAATTGAATTTTGGCTAACATCTTATATTCTCTTTTTTGTATATCAAGCGTGACAAATTTTCTCATTTAAAGTTACAGATTTATAACATTTCAACGCATATTAGTGTCGTAAGAATGATCTATTCAATGTCTTCAAAATATATTTTGATTTAACATATATACACTTACGTCAATTCATAAATCCGTGTCACTTTTTAATAAGATGGTAGCATGTTTCATAATAAAATAAAATTGAATTTATTACATTAGCTTTCGCAAGTCGGAATGAGTCATGGTTTTAATACGTTTGTCAGATTTCTTGGATAACAACTTGTTACGCGTTCGCCTGCTTTCAAGGTGCCTGTGGGTACTTGGTTGGAAATAGAACAGGCGAATAGAAAATGTATAATAGTTACCCTCTCCTCGGGATGTGCTCCTGGGGGGGGCAGTGCGCAGTGGCCTGCGCAGACTGACGAAAAATCAACCTTATCTCAACACACTTTCAAGAATTCCTGAAATTTATTGAAAGTATCGCGGAACGGCGCACGAAGCGGTAATGTTATAATGTCAACGATATAAAACTATACACACTCGAACTATGTATTATGTTTTTGTAGTCTGTGGATTGTTGAATTTACGTGCTTTTGCGAACATTTTCAACGCTTTAGGCAACACTTTTGATTTGACACAGGTGAAACGCGCCGAAAACAGCGGTATAACGGCGGTTCTACGCGGTTTTCTTGCTGTTTTAGGGGGTTTTTAACTGACGCGTTGGAGATATTCGATTTTTCGTTTATAGGCAAGAAGCTGACGGGTTTTCTAGCTTCTGAGAGCAGAGCTCTATCGGTTTCGTTGTCTAAATAAGACTGGCAGCGAGCGGTGAGAAGCGCGGAGCATTTTGGCGACAGGAGAGTGGGAAGAACACCCACGCTATCTTCTCACAGCTACCACACACTTCAACAAACACTCTATAATATACATTCCACACACACCGTCTCACCCTCCTGACGAAACGGAGAAATAATTCTCTGACTCGCCGATACTTTAAAAAGAAAACACGGGGGAAATGACGTTATGCATTCGAAGTAATTCAGAAATTGTTCTCTCTGGGATAGCGTGTACAACATTGAACCGCGTCCAGGGCAGTCACATCAAAGCATTATATTAAAAACATTTATTTGTGAATAGATTTTTACAAATTTATACGTCTTGTTTATTTAACAATGATTCTATTGACAACGGGGTCACCGCTCAGTTATACCTACATTCAGGATTTCTCCCGGAATGCAGCTGGTCTTCAGCAGTGCCTCTAACATAAAAAAAACTAAACAATTTCAATTGAAATTCAAAATAAATAACATAATCACAAACACAAATAGGTATTCCTTTCATTGTAAATTCTATCATAAAAGATGTTTGACTGTGCAGTCATCGTTGCAGAGCTTCTTAAAGCACTGCAACGATGTCGATATTCGAATAGACAGTGGTATTACATTCCAACGTTTAGATGAAGAATAGATGAATCTTCAAATTCATAAAATTGTATATTTGACACATTTAATATATCTTTCTTCTAATTGACATATTTATACGACCTCAAAAATGGGGTCTTCAGAAACGACGAAGCAGAAATGGGGTCTTCAGAACAGGACAATGACTGAATGAGGACAAGTTTAAAACATGGTGGTAGATATTATGTCTAATTATTAACCTAATCCATCTACGAATTCGAATTCTAGAAGTATTCAAGTAAACAATGTGTTAAATACTTTCAGAATCGCTCTGGTAACATATCAAAAATCGCTCATTATAAAGATTGATTCCAAGACATTTGAATCCCTCACAATTGCCCCCCGGCATATTTTTATACAATAGCAGTAGGTTTAAGGAAAACACGGTATATCTGCTTAAACAAACTATAACTAAGTGTCCCCGAAGACTTTATACCGCCAAAAAACGCACGAAAAACCGTGTAACATATATTTTCATTCAAATGTATCAGGGATAAAACCACGTTTCTATACACTGCGTATAAAACCAGCGTGTTTTTTCGATATTAGCTCCACACAGAAGGCTCTGAGGATAATTATTCCCCTCAGGGCCTGTGTCATCTTTGGGGATGCTGTGTGGAGGGTGTTTTGAGAGAAAAATCTGGGAAGGAAATATGTATGAGGGTTGCGTAGGAATATAAGGTTCAGTGTGTCCAGATCGTCCGCCGCCAAGACGTAGACAAACCTCACGTCACCAAGTCACCAAACGTAGCGAACCACTTGGGGTGACTTATGACAGAGGTGTTGGTTATCCAATAAATGGTTCCCGGGGCGGCGGTACCCGTTACTGCCTCCCATAAGTACAAAAAATCGACACTGTAGATAAATTCGTTTTATATCCTTACCAACTTATTTTTTGAGGCGATTTTAGGATTGAAATTATAATTTTGGGATAAACTATCGGGAGATCAAATGTCAGTTATACTGATTGTCATTGCTTTTGTATCAGAACTGCGTAGTGGACTGGAATGGAAAAGCATTTTTCCCAACTGATTTTTTTTTAAATAGGTATTCGCAGTGTTTGCATTTCATGAAATCCGAAGGGAGCGGTGAAATATGATGAATGTAATATTATTTGTAGAAGGCGTTGTTTGTTTATGTTGGGTGCGAATTGGTCCATGAAGTCAGTGAAGACCGAAGCAGTCTTCAGGTATTTTAAATCTAAACAGACTCGACCATATTTCTCCTCCAGTTTCAAAGAGAAGCATCGTGAAAAATCATGATTCTATCTCTGCAATGAGCAAGTATATAATGATTCTTTTTCGATTCAGGAAGAATTATAGTATTCGGATTTCTTAAATCTTTTTAGCCGCTTGGGCACATAAGCTTGTTTTCACGACAATTTAACGTAGGTAGACATAGGAATGACGTATGCCCCGCACCTGAGTTATTTTAAGTGGAATTTTTTTAACATTAACTCGATATTGGGCCCTGCGGAAAACAAGTGCATGGATCTGTCTTGAAGAGACCCATGTTGTAGGAGAGAGAAAACAGATGCCTGAAAATTGTTCTACAGGCCAGCTGTTGAATTCAAGGACTCCGTTTTCGTAAACCATGTTCAAATGTTGAGCACGCGTTTTGCGTGTTTCCCGACTGTGCACCAGTACCTAAGGGATCAATGACGCTAGTTCTTTGCAGCTTCTTCTACTGAAATACCGGTAGAATAATCACATCATTCACACCTGACGCATGACGTTTCACGGGTATTTTTGAGGAGAAAAAGGAGTGCATAACAAATGCCTGTAAATTGTTCCATAGGCCGGCTGTTGAATTCAAGGACTCCGTTTTCGTAAATCATGTTCAAATATTGAGCACGCATTTCGCGTGTTTCCCGACTGTGCACCAGTACCTAAGGGATCAATGACGCTAGTTCTTTGCAGCTTCTTCTACTGAAATACCGGTAGAATAATCACATCATTCACACCTGACGCATGACGTTTCACGGCTATTTTTTAGGAGATAAAAGAGTGCATATGGGTCTTGAAGAGACCCATGTTATTGAAGGGAAGAAACAGAGCTGTTAAACTCAATAACGAGTCGTAGAAACGATCCGTTTTTGTGTGACAAATTTAAACCACGTGCAAATGTTGGGCGAGGAATGAGAGAGAAAGTGAATTTATATATTAATTTTATTTAAATTGGCAAATTTCAAAATTAAATGGAAAATTGTAGTCGAGTTCAGACTTCGAAGAGATGAGATGTTGAATACAGGGGAGGCAATTTTGTTGAGGCAGAGGATATTTGTTTATAAATGGGCGACCAAAATATATGATCTAAAGTTCCCAATTCTAGACCACAGAATGTAGTATCTGGGGAGTCAAGGACGTGAATTTGAAAAGCGTGAGAAGGAACGGAAGAATGTCCAATTTTCATTCGAATAAGTGAGGAAATTTCTTTTTTGAAAAAATAGGAAAATTGTTGAAACCACGGTTTTTGATGGGATAGTCCTTTGTATTAAGGCATAGCAAGCTCCCTTGGATTGACTAGCAATGTGCTCAAACATTGTGGAACTATCTTTGGGATGAAAAAAATGTCAGATAGGGGAATGTGGTTTACGAGGGTAACAACAGAGTTGGACGCTCCTTGTTTTCCCAAGACAGCCGCAATATCATTACCCATGATGCCAACATGTCCAGAAATCCATATCAGAGTTACGGTTTTTTCAGAGCTTTAAATGGAGGCTATCAGCACTCGAATCAGGCATACAAAGTGATCATCAGAATGAAGAAGAGCACTGGATTTAAGTTTTTGGAGGGATCTGAGAGAGTCGGAGAGAACAAGGGAATGTTCAAAATTATATTTGATTATATATTTCAGAGATTCAAATATTGCAATGCACTCGACTGAAAATATTTACAACTAGCTGATACCCGGCTTGAGTTGCAATGCCACTTAAATAAATACCCCTGCGTGTCCTTTCCCATTCGTCCCCGCTCCCCTTCCGCCACCTCTTCCCCACCCTCGACCCCTTCCCCTCTCGGGTTTCCTTTTCACTCTCTCCGCGTTCTGAACCTCCCCCTCATGAATTCCCCTTCGACCTTCTCCGCCTTCCCCTTCCCCACCCCTCCTTCATTCCCCTCCACCACTCCCAGATTCTTTTCCCCTTCCACCTTTTTTCCCTGCCGCTAAACTCAATAAAATACACTCATTTTTCAAACAACTCGCGTGTGCCCTATTGCATTTTTTTTTTGCAAATTTCATAATTCCAGAACTTACCAATATAGAAATCTTGCTACATAGAAACCTTCACGGGGCATGTCCGCAACAACTCATCAATTTTTTATCGCAATCGGATGAATAGTATAGGAAATATCACTAAATATATCAAACGCGCTAACTGTCAAACGTACGAAGTTAAAATAGTCGTTTTTCTGAAAAACTTTCAATTTTCTGCGCAATTTTCTTAATTTTTCTTTCCATAAGAACCTTCTACAAAGTAATAGAAAATTTTTAAAAAAGATGAATGAAACAGGTAAAGTCGTTCTGAAGTTATGGCGTGACCAAGGGAAACAGTGATTCATTTATATATATAGAAGATATATACCACAGTTAGGAGAGTCGGGAGATGTGCAACAACAGGGTTATAGCACGGGGTTCATTTTCAGAAAAATACCAAATATTTGAAGAATGTTTTACAATTACGTTGATAATTACAACGAATTTATCTTTAAAAAAGCCAAATTCTTAGTCAGTTTTAAAACGAGAATCTTACTTATTATTAAAATTATGCATCATAGTTCAATCTTTTCTTAGGCGACCTTCAGAATGGGGCGACATTTCCGTTTCGTCAGATCATTCATTCCCTCCCACTCTTATGTTTCAGACATTCGTAGCTTTAAAAGCTCTATACAATGACATAAGAATATATTTTTTAAATCGCTTTGTCAAATTGTCGGTGACTATACATGTTATAATATAAGATATAATTAAATGGTGCCAAAATTGGACTATTAAACACCTGCTTAGTTTAAAAATATTTTCAACTTATCCCGTGACATGTGATGTTCCGATTAGATAACTTTTATGTAATGTGTTGATTAGGTAAATGACTTATGTAAAAATTTCGAATAATTATTATTAAATTTTATTTTAGTAGTGTTGGAACTACTCGTAATTTGATTTTAAATGCTGGCAATTTTTTAGTAAAATCTCAGATTTGTAATATTTAATAATTGAAGATAATATACCTGTTTAATCACAGGAGACCATATTTGACCCAGCTCACAAAGGTCTCATATAAATCATTGTGTCTCCCTTACTATCATAGTGAGAAGTATGATCTAAACGGTATTGGAAATAGAATACAACACGCTATATATTCAAATCTAAAAATTAGCCACAAAAAATTAAAATGTACACCTTTATAAAATCAAAGTTTCCAATCGCAATTTGAAAAAAAATTATGAAACTTTGTGAATTTTTTAAGATTTTTTTTTACATGAAATGACAAAAAGGTGAGGCGACAGTAACGTTTATAATTTATTTGTCTAATGAAATATGTATATATATCAGGCCCCCAACATCTCAGCCCATATGAGACACCTCAGGTTGGGATGGGCTGGGCATGTACAGAGAATGCCGGACACACGCGTCCCAAAAAGAATTATGACAGGACACCCAGGTGGAAAGAGAAAAGTGGGAAGACCCAGACTGAGGTGGGAAGACAAGGTAAGAGGGGATGCAGCACAGCTTCTCCAGGTAACAAACTGGAAGTCAGCTGCTGAGGACAGGAGGAGTTGGAGGCGAATTTTGCTGGAGGCCAAAGCTCGATATGGGCTGTAGCGCCATCGAAGAAGAAGAATAATGAAATATGTATGTGTTTTTTTTCTTTTTCATATCAGTAGTTTTAGTTAGAAAAAACGTAAAGTTAGGTTTTTTTTTAAATTTGAAAGCCTGTTTCATCAGCTTTTGAAAACAATGTTTAGTTTTTGGATACGTAACAAATATTCCATTATTTGGATTTTATTGTACGAGAATGTTTTTCGCCTCTGAAAAAATACGCCGAATTTTTGAAGGCTTTACAACTCTCAAAAATGAAACAGAAAAATCAGAACGAGATTTGATCCATCTAGAATTAAACCCAGGACCTTACCAAGTTGGAAATATTTGGGTAGAGCGATTAATTTGTGGTAATGGAATGAAAGCCAACGTCGACGTATGATTATGAGTCGACATTCACGACAAATATATTATTTAACAGTCGGTATCGACTAAAACATTGGCAGTTTATCGAGTCCATTCACTCCTTAGATAACCTTGTTTACATTTCAATAAGTATCGCTAAAATTTTGCACCGAAATCAGATATTATAAACTTTGAAAAAACGGAGTTTTTAATGATTTGCTTGATATTATTACGCCCTCCATGGTCGAAAGGTAAGTCTCTCGATTAGCAATCGGAAGTTGGCGGATTTTAATTCCGGCTTGCGCAAGTCAATTTATTTGATTGATTTGTGTTATTTCAAAATTTATTCATTTAAAATAATATATATCATATTTGCGGCACGTTTCAGATTGCAAAATACTCTCAGTATCATCCTGGTGTAAGACCACCATTCAGACGCGTTGGTAGAAATGGCTTTAGCCGTATTTAATAACCAGTTCTAAACAGTCATAATAACCCCATCTTCCTCCTTCCTATCTTCTTCCCCTCCTCACCACCTTCAGCCTTACAACTCACCCCAGTTAATGAGATTTCCAAAGTCTCACTGACTCCAGACGGGAACAGTTGGGAATCTCGTGCGGTATACACATAAAAAAGAACCCAGGACTTCTGCCTTGCAGGTACCTTGCTTGAGAAAGTCAACAGATGTCGCATATTAAAAATAAAAATGGATATATTTGTCCTAGACACTATCTAGGTTGCAATACGAGAGAACGACGAGAGTACCTGAAGGACCTGCTGGTGGACATGCGCTGCTCATCATATGCAGACTTCAAAAGAGCCGCACAAGACAGGGAAGAATGGAAGAGAAAAATAGAGGAAATTACTGCAAACCAATCCCAGGATTGAAACCAGAGAGAGAGAGGTTGCAATTAAATTTGAAATCAACAAATTAATTTAGACACAATCAAATACTTCAATTAGCTTGAAGAACTAATGATATTTATCCTAGAATCTTTATAATGATATTTATCCTAGACTAGATTTGCAATTAAGTTTGAAATCAACAAATTAATTTAAACACAACCAAATACGTCAATTAGCTTTAAGAGCTAATGATTGTATTACATTTAATGTTCATTGATATCAATTAAAGTTATTGACAACAAGTGTTCCTTAGTAATTAATTGTTGGCAGAGTCTAAAAGAAACAACGAACTCTTTTGGCGCAACACATTTTTCTATTTATACATTAGTAACATCTGCGTGGAATTCTCTTTCTATTATTTAGTAACCAGATCTGATTAGCCGGGTGCTCTCTAACGTTTTTCTGTCTCTTTCTCTTATGGATTCTAACTTCTTTGCTTCCTCCGGCCTAAAAATGTTCCCAATTTGTGGTGCTTTTGTCAAATGGATTTCGACGAATCAAGTGAACCTGCTATTTAAGCAAATTTCTCTTACATAGATAACTGTTATGCTTGTTCAGTGTCGAGTGTCTCTTTATATTATTTAGTAACCAGATCCTTTTATTGGCCGTACGTACTCCGGTGTACCATCGATTTTGGAAGCGATTTTGTCCCTTGTGTATAAAGAAATTGTATCAAGAACAAGGTCAGAATCACTTGGGCCATTCTCGTTCTTGACGTAACGAAATTCTGCTTAGCGTCTAGCCTCTCAGAATAACTTTAATAAATTGTCGATGATGCGGCGGGCAAGAAAGATGGCCGACAAAATGGCCGCCGCGTCAAAATATGGACGGAGTTGGTTTTGAAACTCTACATTCTTTCAATGTTTTTGATATAAATTCATTGTGGAGAGAATAGATTTCAGGTGTTATCAGAAAGATCGTTTTATCTACATTATTTTCATGTAATTTTTGTAATATATCACAAAAGAAATGTTATAAATATTGGATTCGCAAGAAATGTCAAATTATTATTCAAGAAATGTCAAATTTCTATTCAAGAAATGTCAAATTTCTTTTTTTTAAATACATTTTTCCTATGCTGGCTTTCAAAAGGCTGATTATCCGGGTGCATTCCACTCTTTTTATGTCTCTTTCTCTTATGGATTCCACCTTCTTTGTTTCGTTCAGCCTCAAAATTTTCTTAATTAGTTGTGTTTTAGTCACATTCTTCACCAATTCAATTGCACTGCTATTTATGCAAGTTTCTTCTATGTACATAAATAGTTGGTCAGTTTGTTCAGTGTCCAGTGTCGAACTGATTATCCGGGTACACTCCACTGTTTTTCTGTCTCTTTCTCTTATGGATACCATCTTCTTTGTTTCGTCCAGCCCCAAAATTTTCTTTTGAAATTGACTTTAGTATAATATATACACATTAATATAAAAAATAAATATATGACAAAGCAAATGCAACAACAAAATCTATTCTATAATTACGTTTGTCACCATCAGTGAAACACGCAGCATATATAGAGCAACGAAGCGCTTTGGTGTCTGAAACGGTATAGGTTTTGTAAGGTAATTTTGCACAACAAACCCTATTCCAGTTCAGACACGGCGGTGACCGGGAAGCATAATGGTCCAGTATATTAATATGACATTTGGAAATATTCTACTTATCATCATCGTCACAACTGGCTCTACAACCCGTGGTGGGTCTTGGCCTCCTCAAGAGTCTTCCTCCACTCATCTTTGTTTTGTACTAGTTCTATCCAGTTTGGAAGCTCCAAGGTACGTAGGTCTTTGAGGACGTTGTCGTTCCGTCTTAATGTTGGTCTTTCCAGGCTCCTTCGCCCTACAGGTCTAGATTTTAGCAGGGACTTTGGTGCTTGATGCTCTGTCATTCTTTCCACATGACCCAGCCACAGAAGTCTTCCCATCTTTATAAATTGTGTCACTTTTGGTTCCTTAAACACAGTTTAGAGCTCATCTTTGTAACGTCTACGCCAAAATCAATTTTCTAGAATCTGTCCTAAGATAGGCCTCAAAATTTTTCTTTCTAAAATGTCCAGTGCTCGCTCATTCCTCTTAGTTAATACCCATGTCTCAGCTGCGTACGTGAGCACTGGTCTAATAAGAGTTTTGTACACTAATATCTTGGTGTTTCTGGACAACACTGGAAATATTCTACTAGTGACCCAAAACACATCAACATTCAGTTTAATTCACTAAAAGTTTTTCTGCATTATAATTTATTTGGTGGTATTTATGAGTAATCTGAGTATTGTACCAGATAGAGGGTACAATATTAAATATAAACTGCATACTCAACTCAAATTTAGATTTTTGGAGATGACTGACTCAACTGAATGATCGATATTTCAATCTATAAATATATATTTTTTAATTCACGTGATGGATTCATTTAATGAATAAGACTTAGTCTGGCATTGCAATGAGTTGAATCATTAGACAATACTATCTATTTTCATCATTTGTCTTGCGAGAAACACGATAGCTATGTCCGGTGATATATTAGTTCCCTGTGGTAACCCAATGAAGTACAGGTGCCAAAACGGATACATTATTATACATGTGACCGGGAGATTTGCTTTGGGATGCAATACATAATTATTTAGAAATATCTATCCTTGAACCGAACGGATCATTGTATTAATATAACTTTTTTTTAATTTAAATTGTTTAAGGCAATCCAACAATGTGAAATCACAGACTCCTTACCTAAGATTATGGATATTAGAGAGACGGCATGTGAAGTGTGCCCGCGCGCTCCAAGTGTGCCTTTTCGAGAATTTTACCCAAACGGCTTACATTGGCTGCTGGTTTTTGGCCATTTAATACGTTCCGACAGCAGCCATTTTACATGGTGACAGCCAATGTCAGCCATGTGGGTAGAATTCTCGAAAATGCACGCTTGGAGCGCGTGGGCACACTTCACATGCCGTCTCTCTAATATCCATCCAATAAGATGGCTTAAGAAAAATTTATTGTTTGCGAAAGTACACAAGCAATATGAATATTAACAAATAGTTTTGTTAATTAAAAAACTTTAGTCTTTTAAGAAAGGCTATCAAATACAATATTGGATTAAATCACCGATGAAATATTGTATTTGTTAGCCTTTCTTGAAAGACTAAAGTTTTTTAATTAACAAAACTATTTTTTAATATTTATATTGCTTGTGTACTTTCGCGAACAATAAATTTTTCTTAATATTTCAAAGCATAACTTGTAAAAAGCGTTTAAAAGTAAAAAAAAAAAAAACATAAAACATTACGCGCGTTATCTACGAAAGCGTAGAATATGAATTCTTTTGACATTCACCTTAACGCAAGCCGCCTGTTTTGATTTATGCAGAAAACACTTTATGATAAAACATAAAATCATGTTCTAATTTTATTTTGTGAATTTGAGGCACAAGTATTTTATGTTTTTCTTTGATCATAATCTAAATAACTTCATTTTCCACATTAAACAGTAAAACCACATCTGAAAAGAAGTTCGTACGAATGAGATGAGGAGACTGTCAAATATAATTTTAGCCATTTTTTTCCATTTTTATTAATAGTTTATTTATTTTAATTCTACTGAATGTAAACGGTAGGAAAAACTTTTCTTTATCCGAAGCATTTTTTTTGTATTTATAATGTAAACCGATTCGTAGTAAAGATTAATCTAAAATAGTAATTTATCATTTAGCCATTCTGCACTTCACCCGATTTATATAACAAATTTCAGATTTTAAGTACGTTAAAGAATATAAGTTATTTTTTAAGATGATATATGTACATTTGTAGAGCCGAAACAGTGATTATATGAAATTCACTCGATAGAAAAAAATCGCGAAATTTGCTTAAAAAATTATTAAAAACACATTTGATCTTTTATTTAACATGTTAAAGCCAGGGTTGAGCAGTATTTGAACTACTTATAATTGAAATACGTATTTTAAATACAAATGGGTTTTTTTGTATTTCAATTACTTGCTAAAATGTAATTTGTATTTGGTGTTTCAAATACCTGATGCTGGAGTATTTTGTAATTAGTATTTCAAATACTCACGACTTCAAAATACATTTTCACACAAATACATTTAGCGATCTTATGATAATAAGACATCAACAATGGAGTTAGAGTTAGTCAGCTTTCTAAATGATCAAAGTAAATAACTGACCATTCTTGAAAGCTATCCAAATATAAAAAAAAAGTGTTCATACAATGCAACACAAGTTTGTGCTCATCAGGACCTGTAGAAAGATTATTTTATTTAGCAGGTTTTGTTCATTCCCCAACAAAAAACCGTTTGTCTGATGATGCATATAAAAATCTAGTGTTTGTAAAAGGAAATTTTTATTTTACTTATAAATACGCTGGGCTGGATTAGTTTCTATTTACATTACCTAACACCTGGGTCCTATACCACAAAACTTTACAAGTCTATAAAGTGGAGCGGAGATGAGATGTGTCTTTTGAGCAAAATGATTAGTCAATTTTTGCACGTCCCTGCTTCGCTCTGCTTAGCTTTGCTTTTATAGAAACGCACTCTTAAATAAGGGCACTTACGACAATTTATTACAATCAAAGGTTCTGAAAGTATTTTGTAATTTATATATTGTATTTTAAATAAAAGTGGTTAAAATACTGTATTTTGTATTTCAAATACACGACTTGAAAGTATTTTTATTTCATATTTTAAATACACGACATGAAAGTATTTAGTAATTTGTATTTTAATTACAACAAAGCATGTATTTTGCCCAACCTTGGTTATAGTTACGAAAAAAATCACAGTGTTTCTTTATATGCAACTTAAATATTTACGGCCTTACTAAAAAAAAACACTCCGCGGCCGTTAAACGGTGTTTTTGTGAATCTTTAGATATGACAACGCCGTATTTTCTTGTTCAAATTGGAGTTTTCATAATAATCCGCTAGGTGGTGTGATTGATGCGCCTGCGCATTGCTTTCCCGCTGAATAAAAATAGCCCCGAATGCAGAATAAAGTCGGTCGCGATTTTGTATGTGATTAATATGATGTTTTCGTTAATGGTTTCGTTATTTATGACTAATTAGCACTAATATTCATGTAATCAATATATTTACTATTAATTTGTGTTGTTTTTCGTTAATTTAAGTCAAATTGTGGCACTAAAATCGTCTGTTCTAAATTAAGCTGTCAGAAAATGGTTCATAGGTTATGTTCAGAAATAATTTGCATTTTAAGATCTTTATTTTATTATAAATTCTTGAAAGTGATGTTTTTTGGTGACTAAAATGTCTAATACATATTTTAGTAAACGTATCAAATAAATTAATGCCTTAAGATGTGCAAGCAATGTATTCAAACGTAAGTTTTTTTATTGTAAATTTTTGGAAATGAAAAGCTAATTTCAAGATTTTTTTATATTTTTTTATTGTTTGAAGGAGTAAAAAGTGAGGTGACAGATTTATTTTAAAATCATTAAATAAAAGGACTGTGTTTTTTGAATTTTGAATTTTTCCAAATATTTCAATGTTTTAATAGAAAGTGTTTGGGGTAAGTGAGTTTTTTTTTCAACTTGATGTTTGAATCTTAAAATACTACAGTTTTTAAACATTTAAGTATATTTTAGATATGAAAATCTTAAAGGTAATTACATTTTGGTTCTAAAATGGTATTTGTTTTTACGACATCTCAAAAAATAATAAATATATAGGACATTAAAAAAAGAAATTCTAAATTCGTTGAAAATTACAAATGGAACAAATATATACAACAGATAAACTACCCTCCTTGGCCGTGTAAGCAATGTACATATCTTTCCATGAAAAATTTTTTGTCAGTTCTTAATTAGTAAGGATTCTTCATACATGGTTGTTTGACCACTGTACAAATTTTTCAGAAAGTTTATTAGTAAGGCTGGTAAAATGGCGACGTTGTCAGATCAAAACCATTTATTTTGTTTAGTAAGAATTTGAAAAACGAAATGTACAGACTTTACACAACGTGCTACAGAAACACCGTTTAACGGCCGCGGAGTGTTTTTTTTTTAGTAAGGCTGTGTATATTTAATAAAACACGACTTGTTTATAATTGTTTTTTTTTTTATATATTTGCGCGCTCTTTCCTACGTTCGTATTTACATATCTTCTTTTTTTAACGTTTACTTCCAGGCCTTAAGTCGAAAGAAACTAGTAGGAATTGTTCTAGTTAGGTCGGTAGATTCCTTCCCGCCAGTGACCGAGACAGAATCCCGCCTGACAACGCTGAAATGTCGGATTGGCCCGGTTCCGGAATAGACTGGACTCGCCTCATTCAATGCGTCTCATCCATTCTACTGTCTTCAACAAAACATAGCAATAAATATTTTACTTCGCTAAGTTGTGTAATAAATGATTATGCGTTGACAGACAAACGTTCTACTTTGAATATTAAACCTTAAACTAAAATTACTGATGAAAAAACACGTAGGTACATATATTAGACAATATGTTATAAATGTTATTGTCACCTCACTTTTTTGGTAACCTTTTTTATCCTTCTTTCAATATCTCTTTCAGCCTTCCCATCTATCGAGTTTGTGTATTTAATATACAAACTCATCCACCTACTCCAGTATTATCAATCGCACTGTTTTCGTATACTCTTTAATGTATTTATTTATTTTCGCATGTTACGGCTTGTACAAAAATGTATATAAAAGTAAAAATATTATCGCATATGAATGAACCTCATAATTTGAGGACCAACCCGTGGAATTGTATTCTATATGACTCCTTACTAGTTACATATATAATGTTTTCGATGAATGAGTTTGAGATTGGACGTATCTATCCTTACGTGATCGTTACGGTGATTATTAGGGTGATCGCGGATATTTAAATGATACGAACTATGACACTGAATTCAAATTTATTAAAACTATATTTTTGTTACATCAAAAAAACGCGACAATATTTGATCAGAAGGATTGAACAATGTAGACAGAACGTTTTCACAACACAGCCAGCCAAAATAACGTATGGACAAGAATGGCGGACTCTTCGCGCTCTCTTTAGTTTGTCGGTTGTCGATAGGGGTTTCTGTCCCAGTGTTGTCACATTAAAAATATAATCTTTTTGTATATACTGTCTACACTCTCTTATACGCCAAAGTACCCCGAGACCGATTGACGTATAATGTCATGGTACACTGTAGCCTTTTAAAACAAGCTCCCAGCATTACCTGGTCATATAAAAGAAAGTGGTATACAATATTTCAAAAGAATAACTGTTCACCAGCTTCAAAAATGACGAGTTTCAGATAATCGCTTTTAAGTTTTGGACCCCTGAAAATCCAATACTAAACATGAAAATGTTGTTCGTACAAGTTCTATATCATAGTTAGTTTTGCTCCAATTTGTTTCAATTTTTGACACAACAATCTTAAGATGTTTGAAACAATAAAAAAATTAAAAAATTAAAAATTAAATACCCTGAAAAAATGTAAATGCGAGTCCGCTACTGTAAAAAGCTTCGATCGTCCGCCCACAGGACACATGTCAGATTTGAATTTGGAACAAAACTGAAATATGACAGACAAACAACAGAGAACATTTAAATGCGACAGAAAAAATAAATTATTTGACAACGGAGCAGTCAATTAAATTTTCAAATGACAAAAACTTCGTAAAAATGACGGAATTGCTCGACTCTGCATTTTTGTTTGTCAGAAAAATAACGATTTAAATATTTGACAATTTGTTTTCTAGATGCTTTTCTGGAAGAAGTTGGTTAAAAAAAACAGTAAAGTCATTATTTCAATTTATACACGATGTCCCAGGGTAAAGTGTGGTAACTTCGGAGATGATTATACATGACGTAGAAGTGAAAAAAAGTTAGTCACTTTTTTACAAATGAACGAGATAAAAACTCAAGTGACAATTTTCTAACAAATTCCCTAAACAAAATGAATGTATTTTAGAAATATTGTGTTCTATCAAATATTTTTACGTTTTTGAAAATGTTTGTTATTAAAATTTGAGACCTGAAATGTAATTATCTGGTTCTAAAAAAGTACCTACCTATTTGTTATCACTAAAAAAATAACAAATTTGCAGGGTGTAACAACATTTAACCGAATTTTAATGATTTTAACTACTTTGGTGTACAAATAGAAGATGTTATTTTGCTCGCCGATGATTTTTTAAATTTCTATTAAAAACAACAAAATATTTTTTATTCACACATTGCCACTGATCACTCTTCTATACGTCACGACCGAATTTCGTGATACGCGCGTTTTTCGTGTGTTAACATGCTGTTGGAACGAGACGAAGTGGTTATAATTGTTAAATATTTTGTTTGTTTTTAATTGAAAAAAAAAAATTATCGGACGAAAATGTCATCTACGTATCTGTTCCATATATGCTCAGGAATCGCCGGTTTCGGTGAAATTACTTTGGTTGGGTGTTGTTACGCCCTGTACAGCACATTTAAAATGCATTAGTAATATTACAAACTGAGCGAAAAAATTGAAAATTCTGAAGGGAAAAATCGAAAAAATTATTAAAACAGAAGTTACTGCTCTTTACCCCCAGACTCTGTATATTGCTTTAACTAGGTCTCTCGTCAAAATTACGAAGATAAATCGTATGCTATTAGATTAAGCACCTAATCTTGTTAGCAAGAAATATTTAATAATCTGAGGAATCAAATCCAAAATCAAGTAAATTGAGCAATTATTGGACTCATTCCAGACCACCGAAGAGATGTGCGAATAGAACTGTATTGGGGGTATGTCTATTCTATTTGTTCTGGTAAAATTGCCCGCTTTCATAAAATATGTTCAGACTTTTAGCAATGTTTAACTTCAAAACTAAATAGCTTTTTAAAAAAATTATTTGGTTGAGATAATTTTACGTCATATTTATTTCGCACGTAAACTATCGAAATATGTATGCGGGGTAATGTTATATTAGGTTATAGCCCCGTCTCTTTATTGTGAGGAAAGGCTATTCTTATCTACCATTTTAACACTGTATATGTAAAAATTGTGTATTTATTGTTAAAAAAAAGCATAGGTACATATACTAAATAAATAAAAATTTTAAAAATGTGTTTAGATAGTTAAAATAATATTTTTTATAAAATTATTACAATGATACACCAATCCCAATAAAATGTTAAAAATATGTAAATTCAAATATTTATATAGTTTTATTTTACTACCGTTAGACACTTTACAATATAAATGACACGAAAGTATTTTACAGCGCATTGTCCCGGAAAGGTCCTGGTTCGAGTCCCAGATATTTCTGATTTTTCTGTTTCAGATTTTCGATTGAGTTTCGATAATATTATCTTTATTAATTAAAATATTATAATTTGAGGTTTAACTCATTAAGTTAAAAATAAACATATTCATCCTAGACTTGCATAAAAATTGATAGATGTCGCATATTAATAAAAAGTGATAACATTTGTCCTGACACTATCTAGATGGCATTTAGTTCGTGTTGAATCTTGCAATCATACATCAAGATAGCTGCCGATAAAAATGTGCGTAAAGAAAATGAAAATAATGTTGGTGGTTCTCAGATAAATTATGATACAATTAAACGTGACCGAATCGAATAGCGGTACGTTGGCGCAGTGGTAGCGCATTGGCCCGGAAAACCGAAGGAATTTTTTTCCTTTTTTTTATGACGAATAAATTTTCTATAACGATTTTAAATGTGTAATTTTCGATTTGCCGCCAAAAAGGAGATGTTAATTTTTATTCGTCAACGTCGGTGACAGCCGTCTTATAGCAAATGGCATTTTATATGTCAAAATGACATTATAACCAGTTGGAACCGTTTCGGAAGGTGCTGTTTTTCAAATCAATAATTATGATAAATAAATGAAAAGAAAATACTTTGTTTTAAGTCACTTTATTTTTATTTAACGTCTACCGGTTTCGGTACCTCTGTACCATCATCAGGACTGTTACAAAAATAATGTCTACAAATACATAAGTACACACATATATATATATATATATATATACTTAATGTCTTTTGAAAAATCAATAATTATGAATGAAAAAAATCAAATTACACATTTTTAGAACATTGATGAGAATTAGAAAAATAATCTCTAAATCCTCGACACATTTTTAAGGAAATTCATGATATTTTGTGAAAGTATCCCATTATGCCGATATCCACGACGATTAAATCTATTTAAAAATCGCCCTTCATTATTTAAAATACAACCAATCGAAAGATCTTATATAATTTGGCGACAACTCTGTTATTTCAAATCGGTATAGATCACATTACTAGGAATTTTAATGTAATTATGTTCAGTGTTCTACATATAAATCTACCGGTCCCAGTGACTGATGGACAAGTAGTTATATTTAAAGCAATTACAGCAGTTATGGGTGTTATAACAGTTATAATGATAGCAAAGAGGTCGAGAGTGAATGCTGTGAATTATGACTCGGAATAAATTAGCCTTGGCACTGTTATGCATTTGTGTAGCGACGTCACGTTATGCAATTTAATGTTAAATTATTATTGTACAAATGTCATTCGGAGCTTCAAATAAAACGCAGTTACTCTAATCCATTTTTTTTATATGAACACCGCACAATAGTCAAAACTGCTACCAAATTCAAAGATCCAGTGAGACTATGGCATCCCCAATTGGGCTATGTTGTGTGGCTGTAGGTAGTTGGAAGGGGAAGGAGGTGGATAAGTTTCAGATCTGGTCACCAAGCCAATTCAAACAATTTTTCAATTCTGAATGGTTGTGCTACACCAGGATGTTATTGAGAGTATCTTCCACTCTAAAACGTGTCACAAATACACCTTTTATTATGATTTTAGATTTTCACGGCCAAAAGTATTTTTGTTATTTATTTTTGGGATGTTATGCCGTGTTGTGCTACCTCCTTATTTAGCTAATGTTTCGGACAGCGTTACAGTGTCCATCATCAGGGCAGATGAGGAGATGATAAAGAAGGAGGTAGCGCAACACGGCATAACACCCCAAAAATAAATAACAAAAAAATAACTTATATTGTTTCAAATTATTAAATTGTGAAATAACACAATTCAATCAAATAAAATTTAATAAGGATTTTAATCTGCGACCAGCGAAAGCCATACGGATAGCCACTGGAGCGACAGAGCAATTAAAATATTTATTCTCGGATTGCTAAAGGAAATTTTTCCGCCCACATCAAAAAAATCATAACTCCGAATATGAATATGGAGACATACAAACTGATTATAGTTCTATGTAGCCAATGAATTCCCCTATCTTTTGTCTATTATCAAATATTTGTAGGATTTATAAAAAATATATAATTAAGTCTTTAACCTTAAAACATTTTTAAGAATCCAGAGAATATTTATTTTGTTATATTTTGAATGTACAATATAGTCGTTTTAATAAAAAAATAATATATTTTATTTTGCCACATTTAGGCAACAAAGCAATCTAGGTTTTGGAAATAGTGCCATAATGTGGCAAAAAGCGCTCGAGTGGATAGTCTGATTTCTCGACAAATCAGTTCCAATTTTGAAAATCGCAATTAAATTAATTTTTTGTTTGCTTCTCCGAATGGGGTTTTTCCAATTTTTTTTATTCTTGAAAAAAATTACGATTAGAAAGGTATTTTTAATTTATTTTTTGTTGACGAATAAATTTTCTGTATTGATTTAAAATGTGCCATTTTCGATTTGCCGTCAGAACAACATTAGTTTTTGTTCGTGAATTCGGCGACGTTGACGTCACACCGGGCAATGTCGGTATCAGTCGTCTAACCAGCCAGTGGCGTTTTCTGTGTCATAATGACGTTGTAGCCAGTTGGAACCATTTCATGTTAATTTAACAATAATTAATAAAGTAAGGAAAATAATCTATTCCCCTCTTCTCAGTATATTTACATATTTCAACATTAAAATTTTTATATACATCCCTAATTCGTAGTCAAGTCGAATATAACTCCTCGATCTGGTCCCCCCATTATAAATTACATTCAGATTCAATCGAAAGAATTCAACAAAATAAACGATATTTATAGCAGAAACGTCATAATTAAACAATTAAGAACACATTAACAGATTTTAAATACCGCTGGGGGAAAATCTATTATTATCAAATTGGTTTAACCGATAATAAATCAATTTAATCACCTTTAAAATCGTATAAATACATCGTCTAAATGTGTAACAACCGCAGTTTGAAAATGGCCTTGTAAGCCGAAACAGCTGTCACAATAATAGAAAAACTAAAGCATTTGCAGAATTTAATAATAACGTTATTAAATTAAATTTTTTTTAAATTTAATTAAATGGAGTTCTACGAATTAAACACAAAAACAATAAATACATATTTTTAGCACAATGATAAGAATCAGAAAAGTAAAAATACGTTTTCAGATTTTCACGGCCAAAAGCATTTTCGTTGTTTGTTTGGGGTGTTATGCCGTGTTGCGCTACCTCCTTCTTTAGCCGACTTTTCGGACAGCATTGCAGTGTCCATCATCAGGGCATCCTACGACGTCGGATCTGCCGGATCTGCCCTGATGATGGACTCTGCAACGCTGTCCGAAACGTCGGCTAAAGAAGGAGGTAGCGCAACACGGCATAACACCCCAAAAACAAACAACAGAAAAGTAAACTTTAAATTTTTCAAACACTTGTAGCGGTATTCATGGCATATAGCAAACATTTTCAATTTTGAAACTGGTGCCACTTAAATTCAACGCAATTCCGAGTTCTACAGTTATTTTAACCAGAGTTAAAGATAAGAACGTTTAAGAAGAACTTGAAAAAAAGTAAAAAATTGTAATTATAAAAGTGTTGTCCACAAGTTAAAGCGTTTTATTTAAAAATAACTAACTCGTATAACTCGGGAAGTTCGTTAAGTGAATACAAATAGATGTTAAGTAATCGAACGAGTAGTTTTAACGATACTTCTTAACGACTTAACAATCAGAAGCGGTAGTTAACTGAGAAAAACAAAACACCTAACCTCCAGTTAGCTAGACATCAAGTTGGACACAAGCCAAATTCCTAAACTACAGACGACAATAGTTGGACAATTTTAGAATGCGTTGAAGAGAGATTAAACCGACCAGAACATGAAATACAGTTAGTTTGTCTAAGGAAAGATCTGTTCGACTCTCATTTATGTTTTCAAGAAATAAGATTATAATTCCTTAACCCTGGAACAATTTTGGGAGATATTTCTCACAGGCTGATATATATGACACAAGCCAAATTCCTAAACTACAGACGACAATAGTTGGACAATTTTAGAATGCGTTGAAGAGAGATTAAACCGACCAGAACATGAAATACAGTTAGTTTGTCTAAGGAAAGATCTGTTCGACTCTCATTTATGTTTTCAAGAAACAATATTATAATTCCTTAACTCTGGAACAATTTTGCGAGATATTTATCACAGGCTGATACGGGCGTATAAAATTGATGCTATCACATTTTGTATTTCGTTGAGAGATATATGATTTAAAAAGTTTTCGAAAGAGAGTTTTTGTATTTCGTTGAGAGATATATGATTTAAAAAGTTTTCGAAAGAGAGTTCAAGACGCTTTCAATTTGCGTACAGAATATTACCATGGATGCTCCCGAAAATTTTGTTATTATTCGTTTTGTTTTATTATTTTTATTATAAACTAGCTTAGGCCCGCGACTTTGTCCGTGCAGGATTAGTACTTCGAGTAGCCTATTTTATTTTCCTACGTTTATACCAGAATTCTTACCCTATTTGTTTAAAATATCTATAATTCTTGATTCGATTCAAAGTATTAGGCGAGTACTTCAAATAAATTCACTTATTTAAATATTTTCTAAAATAGAATAATTGTTTTGCAAAATGTCATTCTGAAATTTTGACATTTTCTATTAAACAATTATTATTATTTATTATATTTGGAAAATAGCTAGCTTTATAAATTATAGCCTATATGTTGTTCTGGTGTATGAGTTATATTATTGTTAAGTTTCATTAAAATCCATTCAGTAGTTCTTGAGTGAAAGAGTAACAAACATACATACATCCATACAAACTCTCGCGTTTTTTCGAGTAAATTCATTAATCAAATAATTTTGAAGGGTCAAGTTTTTAGGTTATTTGTAAGCCCCAGTTACACTTACCCCACTTATATATCATGATACATCTGGCATCCTCGTTAATTACAGTTAATACATTGTAGTAATTTCAGCCCATTTACTATTATTCCGCCATCCCAATTATACATCACAGTAAACCCATAATGTTAAGTGTAATCAATCAACAGAAGAGTAAACGCATGAATGACAGACGCAAATTGGCCTCGAAACAGAAATGCATTAAGAAAGTGAATCACCTTTGCATTTTGTGCAACCGCTTTTGGCTGCCAGTTCAAGTGTTTGAATAAAATGCCTGTCACATGAAAGGGTACACGAAATATGTATTTTTCAGTCCAATGTGTGAAGAAATATTACGCAAATGAAATATTTTCACTTCACATCACGTCCGATCATACACAAATGTGTTATAAATATCGTTTATCAAGAAGTCCGATCATACACAATTTATCTCGTCCGATCATACACAATTGTGTTATAAATATCGTGTATCACGTCCAATCGTTCATAAATGTGTAATAAATATCGTTTATAGCAGTTGTCAATCATTTGTAAAACTGTGAGAGATAACAAGGAGAACGATTGCGCAGCCCTTTTCATACCAAACTTAATTTTAGATTTGAGGCCAAAATACTTAGGAGTCATTGACCAGCGTCTGAGAATAAAAGTTAAAAATGCTTACAACTGTACAGGAAGGTTCCAATGAGAAAGATCGATTATTCCCCGTATCAATTTTTTTAAATTGAAAATTTTATATTGATTTATTTCATTCAAAACTTGCTTTAATATATGCCTACATGTAAGCAATAAAAATGCTCAAAACGCACGATGATAAATTATTAAATATCGTGTACTTCTTGTAAGTATTTTTTGATCATAAGTATTTATGATTTTTTAGTGATGTCTAAACAAAATAAGTGTGTAAAAAATCTGAAATGCTTTAGTTTGTAAGACCTTAAATAAACAGAAAAACTGAGGTATTTTTGTCACAAAACACATTCTCGGATTTATTTTTTAATGATTTGAATTTAACTAAAATTAAAAAATTTAAAACTGTGTTGACTAGATTATGTATTGATTTAATTTTCTGTATGATTATGTGATTTGAAATTTGTGTTGTATAATAAAATATTTCGTTCGAAAAAACGGTATAACCTTTAGTATATTAAAAATAATCTTAGTTTTTCAAAACTTAAAAACTGCGTTTACCAGATAAAATAACAATCTTTCAAAATCAATTTATGTTTTATTGTAAAAAATAGTCAATACGTCTAGAATTTGATTTAAAAATGACTAATTTCCGGTATTCTCTGGTAATACCTTCTTAACCAAAGTGAAAATATTTTTTTGTGAAAAGGTATAGCAAATATCTAATACGGAAATGCGCTACTTTATTTATTTGTATTTAATTTTATAAAATATTGGTAATTAAAGAAAATAAATCTTTCATAATTTAAAAACTTTGGCAATTAATAATAATTGGTTTTTAGAAAAAGTGCTTTATGTATTTGATGAAATATGAAATAAAAATATAAAAATGATAAAATAAGTATGTTGATGGGTGTAAAGCAAATTACAACGGCCAATTCACGCCATTAACACAATTTTTTTCGCATTTAAATTAAAATTTCTAGTTTTTTCTGTTTTTTTTTTATTGATATTTCATTATATTAACTCAGAAAAAAGCTGCCCCAAAAACCATAAAGAATTGATTTCTTTATTTTATAATTAAAATATAAATAAATATTAGATATTTTGTTTAAAAAAAACAATTATTCGGAATGATTTGGTATTTTGGACTCAAATCCAACATTAATGAATTAATCGAACTTTATCGTCAAAACACAAAAGTCCTCTTTATTTGATTCTCGTAATTCAAGTTCTAGTTTAGATTCACTATAAACCTTATAACCACTGGAGTGACAGAGCAATTAAAAACTTTTTTTTCGAAAAGGAAATTAATTCGCTAAAGGAAATTAATCCGCCCATAAAAAAAATTATATCTCCGAATTAGAATATGGAGACATACAAACTGACTATAGCCAATGAATTCACCTATTATCACATATTCGTAGAATTAATAAATAAAATTTATTAAATCGTTAACTTTAAAACATTGAATCTAGAGAATATTTATTTTGTTATATTTTGAATGTACAATATATTACATAGTCGCTTTAATAAAAAAAAATGCCATATTTTGGCAACTAAGTAATCCGTGGTTTTGGAAATAGTGCCATATTGTAGCAAAAAGCAGTCGAGTTCAATATTCATATGTCTGTGAGTCGAGTGGATAAAGAACATCTTAACATAATATTAACCAATTGAATTTGATAAACATTACAATGTTCGTTATAAGCCCAGAAGAGATAACCTCAAAAAGTGTGACCTTTACGAATATATAAATAAAAACTGATGTCGCCAATGTATATAAGACCTTTCGTCTTTTAGGTCGTAAACATGTCAGTGAAATGGATCTTCTATACAAGAATGAATTTTCATAATTTATTAAAAATGCTTTTTTTTGCTTTAACTCCACACAGGAGACCCTGGGAATGTTTCCTCAGTGTCTATATCATCTTTGGGGTGCTGTATACGGGGTCTTTTTAGCCATGTCGTGGGAGGCATTAAACACAGAGGCCGGAAAATAATTCTGCATCCGAGCTGTTGAAATCAGGAATGAATCTCAGAAACGATCCTATCAACTGCAATGAATTTCCCGACTATAGACCAGTTCGAAGGGATCAATGACGCTTGTCCCTCGTAGCATATTCTATAAAAATACCAATAAAACAAGAACAGCATTCCCACCCGATGCCTGTGCTTTAAAGATTGAATTCCGTTTGATATATTTTTTAAAGAAAGACAAATATTCCCAGGTTACGAATAATCTATGTTTGAAAATCTCTTACTACCACCACAATAAGCGGAAAATGTTACTGGTATTGTGATAGAGGACTTAGCCCGACGACGAATTGAACACGGGTTGCCTGGGTGGGTCCCAAACTCTATGCTAACTCAGCCACTGACCAATGAATTGAGAATCTACCAAGAGTCAAGAGTTTTTCAGATACCTGCATGACATTAAGCAAATAGGACATAAAATGAGAACAGAACTGCAATTTTGATAGTTTTGCGATTTATGGTTAAGATTTTCCTTTTAATCTTAGAGCCCGAAAAACTTGTTACTAATTTTTTGAACCGTTAACAATTTAGAAACATTTAAAATATAACATACTTTTATACATTTATATTGTAAGCATTATTCTGTAAGTAGTAAGTTTTGCAGGGGTGTAATAAAATATTGACTTACCAGTTGCCAGAGAAGTGGGGGGTTAATCCATTTGGAGTTACTTTCGTGGTCTGCTTATTTTTGTTAGTTACCAAGAACAGAACGTAATATGGACTTAAAAGTTGTGTGAAAAATAAAAATTATTATTTATTAGACCACAGATACTCTTATATATACAGAGTTACAGAGCCATCCTCAAATAAAACATAATTATGTATTTACGTTTTTGTATCACAAATGAAAACATTCTCTAACATTTCCCATTAAACTGATTCATCTGTCACAAACTTTTAACAATAGTTCATTTCGTGGACATTCCAAAATATTGACAGAGATGTTTAGGGTTGGGCCTGGTAGGATGGATCTCGTACAAACACTTAAAAAGTAAGCTAATCTTTTTCAAAATCATCTACAGGATATAGTTATCCTTCAACTTAATTTATGTTTTCTTCTATTATTATTTCAACAACTAAGTTTGAAAAACTTACATTATAATAGTGAATAAAAGATTTCTTTGAAAATGGAGGACCATAGTGTGAACCCTGTGGAATACCGCTGGAAGGTGTTTTTGCACAGTGCATTAGATAAGTGAAGTGTTATGAATAGAACCTCAATCCTTTTTAATATTTATTAAGTTTTTAAGATTTTACAATGGCGATTTCTTGCTGCTATCTTGCTTGTTGCATTACTTTCTGTCTCATTTTTGTTTTGTTTTTGTTAGCTTTTACCTTGCTTTCTTTTTTCTTTCTGCTTTTATTTCAATTTTGGTTTCTGCTTCGCTAGTTAGCTTACCAGCAGATTCTCTACCTTGATAGTTGCTATCTTACTCGCTTGCTGCTATCGTTTGATGTAGATTCGAGAGAAAAGTGTCTGTCCCAAAATACGCGTATCCAAGCAGAGTCCGAGCTTATTTCATCTCATTCCTTGAGTTAAAAGTGTATTAATAACAAACTGAAGAAAGAGGCGTACTAGAAATTTAAATCAATTTGGTTCAATTCATGATCTTGGACAACATATTGATATTTTAATTTGTATCAATTATTTTACTATCGTGTAAACATACAAACAAATAATTTAGCAATTCCTTCAAGTTTGTCCTTTTTTCCAATTTATTTTAATTTCTTTTGCATCTTTGAGCTAAGTTTCAGTTAGATTGTTTATACTTAAATGTAAACCATATTATTAAAAGCCGGTATAGTAAATAATGTTTTCTTTGGTATTATAGGACAATTTATTAATGTACTTATTTTATTTTTAAAATGCCTAATGATTAAATCAATGCGCATAGTGGATATATTCTAGACGAATATTCAAAAATGTTAAAAACGTATACGAAATATTGATGAAGTAATACAATCATATTGAGAAATATGTCCCACTCGGTAACTGTATGTTAGATTTTGTCGATTTTATCTGTCAAATGTCAAAATGTCAATGTCAGTAGTCAAATATAATTTAACATCTGAACTATAAAGACAAACAATTATTTGTCCAAAATCTTTGTTACTGTGTGTTTTTAAAGAATTTTTTTCTCCCTATGCAAATTTTCTATGTTATGAAAACATTGGTTCTTTCTGTCGAAAGATAATTTCGTACCAATTTACTAAATTTTATTTGTTTCAGCAAATATGGATTACAACTGTGGGGTATTTTCCGACGAGTTCGGTCCTGATGTGTGTTGAGGGGAGGGAGGCGAGAACTTTTCACCGGAATGTGTGCCACGGCCCACGTGACATAGCAGTGGGGGAGGTGGGGGGTTACGGCGGCCATCTTGCCGAGCTGCGCGCGCATTGTTTACGAGTGTTGCCTCATCTGAATATATTCTGCCGCCCACATTTCGACACGGTCACAGCGGTGGACGATTGTTCTAGATAGGCCGAATTTCAAAATTCGACCTATCAGTGCAACAATATTCAGCATAATATCATTGACTTTTTTCTGTCAGATGTAAACCTTTTTACGATATATTCAAATTTCCAAGATTCGTAAAATACAAAGCTCTACACAACCATCATTATAAGCCCAAAACCTTGTTTATGCAATGAATAAACACCTAGCTAGAAGAGGAATAGTGGAACCCAGATCTTTAGAGCTATCGATGAACTTACCGATTCTCTGTTACTTTATTTGTAATTTATTTCCATTATCACATGAATATCAACAATACAAAATAGTACTTGACTTAAATAAAAAATTATTTCAACTGTTCTACGGAAGTTAGTTATCTTTTATAAAAAAACAATCCCAAATCTAAAGCACCTGATCTATTTTATAGAATCTATGTAATAGATCAGGGAGAACAGGCTTTCTATGGAATAGAAACCCAAAGTTGAACAGAATTCAACGTTCGTTCTGTATTTTGATAGAATGAATCAGGCAGGCGGAAAAATCTATTAAAATGAAACACATCCGTTAATTTAATTTAATGTTTTCTTAATGAAAATGCCTAAACTGATAATTCTCTGAATATATTAATATTTTTTTTTGTAAATTTGTTAAAATTAACAAATCTGAATCCTTGTAACATATATTTTTCACTTAATAAAAATAAATCAAATTCAAAAAAATTTCTTATAAAATAATGATAATATAAACTAATAGACATCGGTCGCCATGTTAATTAATTATGTATCCCTTCCCTTTGACAGGGTCTTGTATTTAAATGATCAGGAGTAAATGTTAGCATAAACTAATGGATCTCAGTCGCCATGTTAATTAGGTACCCCTCCCCTCTCACAGTGTCTTGCATTTGGTGGGTCAGGGGTACATTGTGTTCCAGTTCCCCTTTCGCTTACCCCCTTCCCTTTCCCTTCTCTTTGCGCTTTATTACACCTTTGCCAGTGGCACCTCCGCCTACGCGTGCGCTGATTGGTCGTTGCGCAATCCCCCCCCCCCCCCCCCCTTCTTCCCCCTCTTCTATCCGCAATGGTCGCGATTCTAAGGTCGTCTCAGAATAGGACCACCGTGCGACATGATATGAAACAAATACTATTCCAATCCACAACCTAATCATATAACGCAACTTCTCCACATTTTACACTAATTTTACGAAAGGTTTTTTTTTAATGCATTTATAATTTTATGTAAGCAAAAAAAAAACACTGTACACACTCAATTACATAGAATTTATTAAAAAATAAAATTTTGGAAAAAAAACTACTTTATCAAAAATTGCGAATTATCGTTTTTTACAACAAAAAAATGGACACATTTCCCCAATTTTTATTGGAAATTTTATATGGTTTTTGTTATTTTCTTGCCTTAAACGTACTTGTAATGATATTTTACAAAATGTCGCCATAAAATGAAAACATAAAAATGTTTGAAATTTTATTTAAACTGTGTTTTTATTAATCACACCAAAGTATCCAATTATAACCTTACTAATTTAAATTATAATTTTTTTTATTATTCGGATATTAAGTAGGTACTTATAGGATTGTATATCAAGCATAAAACAGTAGGTAGGTACTGCTTCCCAAAATATTTCCCTCGGTAGCTTTTTATTTCAGACCTGGCAACATTAGAACTAAAAATATGACAGTTTTATTTTTAAATGATCCGGTTCAAATTTCGCGGAATGTCTGACACAATTCGGTACGATAATAATGTCACGTAACCGTGCGGATCTTTTTATAAACTTAATACACTAATAATAATGACGTGCGGACTCTTATAAACTTAATACTGCAATAATAATACTGTGCGGACTCTTATAAATTTAATATGGCAATAATAATACGGTGCGGACTCTCTTATAAACTTAATATGGCAATAATTATTCTATGCGGACAATGTTACAAACTTAATACGATAAAAAATAATTTCGTGTGGACATTTTAATAAACTTAATACTATATTAATTATTTTGAAAAAATCCTGGATTTCACTTCACTTTTATTTAAATCATTTTTTACGCTCTGTTCTTGGATTGGTTGTATAAAGCGTATCACCACAAATAATATAATTTTTGTTAGAATTTCGAAAAAAAAATCTAACTACCAAAAAATCACAATGTTAGAACCGACGATTAGAAAAGGGATGAATTGAAGAAGAAAAAAAAAGAGTTTTTTTTTCTAATTTTTCACTGCAACACAATTATTAATTTGTTATTAAAGCTCGTCAACACAACACTCACCGTCTCAAAGCACTTTTATTTAAACAAACAAAAAAATACTTAATACTAAATTAATTTCGTATTAATTTTATACATTTTTTTAACGGCGGAGAATCGAGTTACTCGCGCCTTAAAAATGAGAATTTTCCACTTTGAGCGCACTACTACTTTGCTAAGGCGGGGGTTATAATTATTGACATTTGAAACCGGTTTGTGTTTGTCGCTCGCGTCTTTCCGACTACTTATATTAGGCTTATTAGACTTACAATAAGAATAGAAAAACTTTGTCGACTTTGAATTTCGTTTCACGATGCATTGCCCGTTGTTGAATATTGGTCGCATGCGGCGCGGCCAGCGATCGGTCAGCGCGAAGACGAACTGAGGAACCGGTTTGGGGAGGGGGAGGGGCTCGGACTCCTGGCGGCCGGGGGAGGAAGCTCGCTCCGCCCCGCACCCCCGCTTTTAGCCGGGTTATTATTTCAGATATTCGGAATTATTTCAGGATGGTACGCCCACTGACCGCCACTGGAGAACAGGCCAGTGGAGGCATATCTGTCAATCTGGTAATTCGAGCGGCTCGCGCTTTGTTTTGGACATATCGATCGCCCAGTCGATTAGTCAGATATCTCATAAAATCGAAATTTTACCCACATGTTGCGTGGCGGTCCGGATCGTGAGAGACTGATCAAGTGAGACCTAACCTAGACCTCTCCAGCCTGACTCTCTTGACCCATCGCCTTGCACCTAACCTAACATAACCTAACCTAACCCAGACCTCTCCAGCCTGACTCTCTCGACCGATCGCCTTGCACCTAACCTAACCTAACCTAACCTATACCTCTCCAGCCTGACTCTCTCGACCCATCGCCTTGCACCTAACCTAACCTAACATAACCTAACCTAACCTAGGCCTCTCCAGCCTGACTCTCTTGACCCATCGCCTTGCAGCGCAGTGGGAGGGATGAATTCATACGTCCATATAATTAATCCGTCCTGTACACATTGACCCCCAGATTCCTACCCACGCTAGCTAACTAACCAACAGACCGTTCCTCCGCAGGAGTATACAGAGAGGATGGCCGAGCAAACAACACACTCTTCTATTTTTCAGACTCTTGACATGGCCCGGCTAAAGTATCCGATTAACTTGATCATGCCATGTCTCCCTCGGGCGTCTCCGACTTCTTCTACCATTCACATTTGCGTCATATTTTACTTTTCCTCTCTTTATTAATTCGCTCTACATGCCCAAACCATCTGAGGTTCCATTTTTACTCTTACACATCAGCCTTGCATTCTTCGCAGTTCTCCACATTTCTCACACGATTATACATGATTTTACCACACATACGCCTCAGGTATAGCAGGGAAGTGGAGTCCGTTCAAAAAATACTTAAAAACACTAGCTTACAAATCTGGAGTACATCGCAATCTCGGTAACTATGCTAAAAGACTTAAGAGGATACCCGGCGGTGATTTTTCCATACAAACGTATTCCCTATTTATCTCTCTGGATTTTAACCCTAGAGAAAATATTGTTTTTGCATAAAATAGATATCAACTACTAGCGTGTCGGTACTTTTTGTTTTTTTTTTGATAAGTTACTTTTTGTAGAAGTTATGACCTTCCAAAAATCAATAAAATTGACTGGTTTAAACGCCGTCAAAAGATGTTCAGTATACAAACCAGACAATGTTTTTTTAAAAAAAGCAAAACGTACAGACATAGAATAGTTTTTTCTTATGTAGTTGGTAAAAAAAATTGAAAATCAGTCCACTTTTGGAGGAGAAAAGTGGGGAATACAAAACCTCCATTTTAGTTAGGTGTCAGTGCATTGTCCCTTTCGCTCAATATCCGGTGGAGTAAGAGCAACAGTGACAGCAATATTTTAGTAAAATCTATTTCTGCACCACCGGGTATCATCTTAAAGAAGTCTTACTCGCCAAAAGAATAAACTTATCAGATATAATCTCTCTGTTTAAAATCAGTAACAATGTGTATGATTCATCTTTAATTAATCAAATTAATCTTAATATAAGGCCGAAATCCACAAGAAACCCGGTAACCTTTTGGATCGATACATTTTTTTACAGTGAATACCGCACAAGAGTCCCAACTGCTCCCGTCTGCAGCCAGTGAGACTATGGCATCCACAATTGGGGTATGTTATGAGGCTGAAGGTAAGTCTGGAAATGAAGGAGACGAGGAAGAGGAAGGTGGGGAATTACCTGGCTATTCACATCTAGTCACTAAACACGGCTAAAACCATTTCAAGCAACGTTTCAATTCTGAATGGTGGTCTTACACCAGGGCGATACTAAGACTATCTTCCACTCTGGAACGTGCCGCAAATATACTATATATTATTTTAAAATATATTATTTTATAATTTTAATGTACTATGTATTATAAGCTCACACTTCGGAACCCGTAACCTAACATAACTTCATATTTTTATGTTGTAAAATTTTTATAATTCCTACATCCTGTTATCACGTACCTGGTTTATACTTTTCAATACTACCAACTTACCTACTTATCTCATACTCTGTAAATCTGAATATATTATATGTTACCTGGTTAATTCGGTAAATCCGAATAGAATATGATATGTTACCAGATTAATTTTTCTACATCACAAAAAAAAAATGTATGTACATATATATTTATCCATTTCTTCATTACATAACTTAGTTTCAGAGAAAAATGATTTTTTTTTTGCTCTTTAGTTTTTTATTATAAAATTATGTACATTTCTTAAAGAATAATATGAACTAAACCTGTCAATTTGTCTGTCCTGGAACGGGAAACTTTCCTAGTTGGACAGGCAAAGCTTCCTAATATGTAATCTGTACTTTTTTTGTATCTATCTATAATAAATAAATAATTAATTGTGAAATAACACAAATCAATTAAATAAAATTTATTTGCGCACGCCGGGTTCGAACCCGCGGCCTTTGGAATGGGAGTCTAACGCCTTACCGTTGGACTACGCCGGCCGCCCCGCGGCGTTTTTTCAAACCAACATCGAGAATGACTCGATTGAATAATAGATACTGCAATCTTCAATCTTCAATCTTGATAATCACCATTAATTAAATACTATTTTCACGTGACCTGGTTTTGCATATTAAATATGCTATAAATTAATAATACCGGGAGGCATAACGGTTCGGTAAGTTAGTATGACATTTTGAAATATCCCACTAATGACTCAGAAAACATTAGCACTTTGTTTAATTCACTACAATTATGCATTATAAGGCGCTCCGCTGACGAGGCAACTGAAAACCAACTAAAACCGGCTGTTTTCTCTGTCTTGATTGTTCAAAAAGCTTGTTTAACCATAGTGACCGTCCGTGGTCGAGTGGTAAGACACTTGACTCCCAATCGGAAGGTTGCGGGTTCGAACCAGGCGTGCGCAAATAAATTTTATTTGATTAATTTGTGTTATTTCACAATTAATTAATAAAAATAATATATACTATATTTGCGGCACGTTCCAGAGTGGAAGATACTCTCAGTATCGCCCTGGTGTAAGACCACCACTCGGAATTGAAACGTTGCTTAATAATGGCTCTAGCCGTGTTTAGTGACTAGATCTGAATAGCCAGGTACTTTCCCACCTTCCTCTCCCCCATCTCCTTCCCTTCCCCACTTACCTTCAGCCTCACAACATACTCCAATTGGGGATGCCATAGTCTCACTGGCTCCAGAAGGGAGCAGTTGGGACTTTTGTGAGGTTTCTCTATAAAAATAAAATAAAATAAAAAAGACGAAGAACAATCAGCTGACAGCTGGCAACTAGCAACGGCCGGCCATGGCAATCAGCAGTGCAAGTCGCAAGTCACCGCTTGCGTTACCATTGACAACGGGTGTTTGAGTGATTGTGTAGTGTGGGGGCCATCACATTGTCATACAAGACCATGTGATGGCCCGTTGAGAGTTTTCAGTTGCCTCAGTGGGCGGATCGCCTAATTGATTTGGTGGTGTTTATGAGTAATCTGAGTATTGTACCAGATACAGAGTATACTTTTACATATCGCCGTTGCATATTTAATATGAACAATGTGATTATTTTGACGAAAATGAGTTAAATATACAGTTATTTTTCTTTTTTTTCTCCATCTTCAACAATATGAGCCATGTAAAAATATCAAATATTTAAGGCGATAGAAAATAAACTATGTGAGGACAACCAAAATAGTACATAATAAAAAATAAAATAAAATGTTATATCCTCTGCATACCACTACACAATTCAATTGCCTTGGTATGTACATAATATTAACATAATTTTGTTATGCCTAGCTGTCAAATGTGAATAAATTTTAATTAAATATTTTGACATAATATTGTATTTAAAGTTATGACGAAAACTGTGTATAGAATTTGAACCACATGAGAAAAACTGTGCATAGAATATGAACCATGTGAGAAAAACTGTGCATAGAATATGAACCATGTGAGAAAAACTGTGCATAGAATATGAACCATGTGAGAAAAACTGTGCATAGAATATGAACCATGTGAGAAAAACTTTGCATATTTGAAGCATATTTGAAGCATGTGAGAAAATCGCGTTAAAATTCATCTTTCTGGCATAAAATAATTAATGTTTGCCATAAATATATTCTTATAATGAACTGAATATATTTTTCCTACTTTGTCCATAAATAGAATTGTTATTTTCCGTTACGTTATTTTTTTAAACAGTTTTTATCGATTTTCTCATAATGAACTCAGTCTCACATGGTTCATATTCTATATGCAACGACGATATAACTGCATACTCAACTCAAGTTTCGATATCAAACTTACATTGATTACATTTTTTTACATTAGCATAGACCCTATGTCATCTTAGGGGATGATGTGTGTATGTTCTATTTAGGGAAAGGAAGTAGAGGGAGTTCTGGGAAGGAAAAATGTCTGAGGGGTGGATAGTAATCCGGAGGTCAATGTGTCCAGGAGTGACGGACGTTTGAATCCAACCCCCCATTGCGGTACAAAGCAATGGGTCGAGATAGCCCAGTTGGAGAAGCCTAGGTCAGCCTCCTAGCACACTCGATCGATAAGGATCGATAGGATAATTGTCGGTAGATCGCTAAAAACAACAGTGGATGTCGAATATATTAAGAACACTTAGTCATTGTGAGCTGTAACTTATTCGTGAGCGATTTACAGTCATGCTAGGGAACGATGAGAAGTTATCGACAATTATCCTATCGATCCTTATCGATCGAGATCGTCTCTCCAGATCTGAAATGCTTGGGTAGTTAGGTAAACGCATTCACCGCAAAGACCTAGACAAACCTCATTCCATGATCACGGGTACCCCTGCTAAGTCATCAATAATAGAGAAACACCCCTTGGGTGACTTACGGCAAAGGTGTTGGTTACCCAATAAATGGTACCCGGGCAGCGGTACCCATACCAGCCTCCTAAATTAAACACTATAATTTTACATTGACATTCGCTTCATTCACGGAGAAAAATGTTGTTCGAAAAACGATCATTTTAATAGTAAAAACGGTTAAAAACGGGACTGGAGTTCTTACGAACAAATTAACAGCGTGGTATACGTAATTTCGTACGTATACCAACAAATTATTCTTACATTTTCCCGCCAATAAACATTGAAACACTGTTAATTTGTTCATAAGAACTTCAGTCCAGTTTTTACTATTAAAATGATCGTTTTTTCGAATATCATTTTTCTCCTTGCGCGGCGTAATGTAAAAAAAGGTGCCTACTTTCAAATATTATTATGATTTCAGAAGAAATTATGGTTTTGATTTATTGGTTAATAACTTTAAATAAATCAAAAAAATATCTTTCATGTACTAAACACAACTTTATTACTCGAGGCCACCTTTGGAAAAACATATTTTAATAAAAGAACAATCGTTCTAATTTTCAGCACATACTTAAAACGATTTTATGTTTTAAACACCTGTCGCTGTAAGAAATCACCTGTTGTGATATTTTTACATGATACTTTCCGCAGCGGAATCCGCCATGACGGCTACCGTGGTCGAGGGTAAAGGCGAATTTGGAGGTTGCGGATTCAAATCCCGGGTGCGCAATAAAGGCAAAATTTAACTTTATTTATTTATTTTAATACATGATTTATCGAAAGTACATGTAGTTTATTGTGATATTTCACCCTCCATGCTAGGGATGACCCTGTATTATGGCGGGTGAATTTTACAGTTTGCGGATATACATTCATTAGTATTGGTTGATAATTTTCATTAATTAATACTGTGCACACAATTCTTCTACAATAAAAATGTTATATGAAGTTAAATGTTATGTTATATGAGTATTTGAGAGTTGAGCGCAGAAATAGAAGGATTTATGCTTGCTATTCAAGATAGAGTAATTAATACCAAACATTATAGGAAGCATATAATCAAAGATCCAAATCAAATTGATGATTTGTGTAGAAAATGTATGGCTTTTCCGGAAACTATAGAACACATTATATCAGGATGTTCTATATTAGCGCCGTCTGAGTCATTTAGGCACAATCAGGTTTTAAAAATAATTCACCAAAGTTTGGTAATTAAACATAACTTGATTGACTGTCATAATATAGTACCATATTATGAATACGAACCAAATTCATTTTTAGAAAATAATTTCTTTAAAATTTACTATGATAACACTATACTAACAGACAGACCAATTGGTCATAATAGACCTGATATAGTTTTACATGACAAAATTTAAAAAATAACTTATATTATTGATGTAGATGTAAAATCTGTTTCTGAAAAAATAAGAAAGTATACAGATTTAGGAAATGAAATTAAAAGAATTTGGCATTCTCAGACTATAAAAATATTACCTTTTGTTATTTCGGCTACTGGCATTATACCTAGCTCTCTTATTAAAAATTTAGGCATATTAGATTTATCAAAGAATTTGAATATAAAAATGCAAAAATCAGTCATTTTAAAGACATGTAGAATTACGAAAGATTTTTTAAATATTTATATTGAGGGATCAGTAGGATTTATCGGTCAAATTAGGAATTCCACAGAGCCGAACCCTCTGATATGAAAATATCTGGAGACGGTGAATTATATTCCCATTTAATAGTTTGGTAGATTAACGTGTTGTTTTTGTATTGTTTGGTATTAATTATACTTATATAATAAACTTGCATAACGTGGATTTACTAGATGATCGTTTATATGGAAAAGTGAAAATCTGGTGAATAAAAAAGTTAGATAGGATTACAAGAATAAGATGAAGAAGTTAAAGAATTATTGGAAAAAAGAAATTTAAGGAATTATTAGTATATAAATCACAGCAATCAAGATAGAAAATAAAGATAAATAATATAGATAAATTATGTTTTGCCTGCTTTTAAAACTGTGCATCCAATTCTTCTATAATAATAACATTTTAAAAAATGTATAGTCAGACTGGATTGCAAGAAGAAGGTAAAGAAGTTAGAGAATTATTAGAAATTGAAAAATTTGAGGGATTATTAGTATATAGATCACACTAATTATTCTTGTACATACTATATTCTAAGATAGAAAAAAAAGATATATTATGTTTTTTCTGAAAAGTGATTAAATTGATAGAGTGTAAAATGAATGGGTATTGTAATTTTAATGTATTCCATGTGTAAGGATCCATATCGTTATTTGTTTTTTAAAGGAATGGGGTTGGCTCACGGTTTTCAAGTTTTCAGGGATAATGTTAAGTCAAAGATTTTAGGAGCTAGGAAGAAAAATTGTCTTTGAGCTGACGTATATGTATTAACTCTAAATCATTATTTTGGAATAATCTTTACATTTATTGGGTTTATATTATAATTGCAAAAAAATATGTATTAGATAAATTTAAGCTTTTCCTATAGTTTCCATTGAGAAATCAGTATTAAAATAAAAGTGTTAATTACATGAATTTTTTAATTACGTGTATGTAAAAATTACTAATGTTTGATTAATCCAAACACTTTATTTATTCATATGACAATACTAAATTTTCTCATTTCTAATGAAGAATTTTTAATATTTTTTATTTTATTATTATTTATTAAAACCTTGTGTATGTGAATGTTAAATTATTATTGTTTGATTTGCCACAGGATGAAAAACTGTTGGTTTGGTCTATCTTCGCTCAGAGTATAGATCTTACTAATATTATAAACACGAAAGTTTGTATGGATGTATGTGTGTTTGTTACTCTTTCACGCAAAATTTACCAAACGGATTTTAATGAAACTTTACAATAATATAGCTCATACATCAAAATAACATAAAGGCTATAATTTATAAAGCTAGCTTTTTATTTTCAATATATTTAAAATGATAATTATTATTTAATAGACAATGTCAAAATTTGAGAATGACATTTTGCAAAACCATGATTTTTAAATCAAAATTCTATTTTGGAAAATATTTAAATTTGTGAATTTATTTTAAGTACTCGCCTAATACTTTGAATCGAATCAAGAATTATAGATATTTTAAATAAATATGTTAAGAATTTTAGTTAAAACGTAGATGGGACCTAGGAAAAGAAAATAGAGTACTCGAAGTACTAATCCTACGCAGACGAAGTCGCGGGCAGAAGCTAGTATAGTATAAACCAACATTAAATATGATCATGGTACAAACCAACATTATTTTTTTTGCTATTTTGTTTAAAAAAGGTGTCCTTTTACATTCTTGATTATGCTTTTATTCAAATAAAAATTCAACCAATTTTGTTGTTCTTTTACTTATAGGCAGATTAACCATTGTATTTTATATTATTATTTAGAACAATTAGTTTGAAGTAAAGGAAACAAAAATATTATTTTTTTTAAACTTCAAACCTCGTTGTACTTCTGGACATACAAAAAAAAAACATTAGTACAAACCAACCCTCAGCCAGCGTTATGTGTACGTTTTAATTCTTATTTAGTTAACTTTTAGGTTTGAATATAAAGCATAGTGTTTTCTCTTTCTTGCACCATTTAGTTCTCATTTCTCACCACGACAGGGAGACAACGATTTATTTAAGATCTATATGAGCTGTTCCAAAAAGCGAAAAAAATAGCCTGAGGGCTTAAACTGGTAGAATTGTTTTTTTCGTTGTTTGTTTTTGGGGTGTTATGCCGTGTTGCGCTACTTCCTTCTTTGTAGCGTTGCAGTGTCCGAAACGTCGCGCGTCGGCTAGAGAAGGAGGTAGCGCAACACGGCATTACACCCCAAAAACAAACAACGAAAATGCTTTTGGTCGTGAAAATCTAAAAACGTATCTGGTAGAATTGTTGACTAATATTTGCCAAGATTCTAACATGTCATTTTCATTACCTGCGTTACGACCGAATATAATATATTATTTTCTTGAAGCTAACACAATAAATTGTTAGCTCTGCGTAGGAGGCGATAGTACATAACATTATTTCTTTGCACATCATTGTATTCTAATTTGGTCCAGGCAGCATCATACTTTGAAAAAAACTTTCTCGCTATAATATATTATACAGTTACGATTGTTTAAATCCACACTTGAAAGATACAAATTATTTTATTTAGATTTCTTGCCAAGCTGAAATTAAATAAGCAAATTTCTTTTTCGTTGTTTGTTTTTGGGGTGTTATGCCGTGTTGTGCTACCTCCTTCTTTAGCCGACGTTTCGGACAGCGTAGCAGTGTCCATCATCAGGGCAGATCCGGCAGATCCGACGACGACGGATCTGCCCTGATGATGGACACTGCAACGCTGTCCGAAACGTCGGCTAAAGAAGGAGGTAGCACAACACGGCATAACACCCCAAAAACAAACAACGAAAATGCTTTTGGCCGTGAAAATCTAAAAACGTATCAAGCAAATTTCTTTTTAAAATTTAATCATCGCAAAAAGTTCACAGAGAGACTATGCAATCCCCAATTGGATATTTTGCAGAAAAATAATTCCCCTTAAGAGGGTATTACCAGAGAATACCGGCAATTAGTCCTTTTTAAATCCAATTCTAGACGTAATGACTCATTTTTACAAAAAAACCTAAATTGATTTTGAAAGATTGTTATTTTATCTGATACACGCAGTATTGAAAAACTATGTATATTTTTAATATACTAAGGTTATAAATTTGGTCGTTGGCAGATTTGTTCAATTTTCAAACGATAGATTCTATTAAACAAATTTCAAGTCATATAATCATACAACAAAATAAATCAATGCATAATCTAGTAAACACAGTTTTCATAATTTTAATTTTAGTTAAATTAAAATCATTTTTTGTGATAAAAATACCCCAGTTTTCTATTTATTTAAAGTCTTACAAAGTAAAATATTTCTATTTTTTTTTTACACACTTATTTTGTTTAGACACAGTGGGAGGAATGGTTTCGTACATATCTAAACATATTCAGCCCCAGATTTCTATCCACCTCTCATTCCCGTTGCTCTTCTTTATTTCTTTTAAAAGACCCTTCACACAGTATCCCCAATGATGACATAGGAGATGAGGGAATTTTTTTTCCTCAGGGCTTCCAAAAAAAGGGAATAGGAATTCATCAAATATGGACGGCCAGACGCACAAATGTGTCCATTCTGGAATCTCAACTATCTGCCTACAACTTATCTTAAGATACTTTGGACACGTTGCTCGCCAAACCGAGGACTCCAACTTGGAGAAACAATGCGCTGGAGAGACCAAGTATCACTGGTCTCCGGTACGTCGGTACCTGCAGCTCTCCACGCAGCGCAGTTCCGCGAGTCTTCATCATCATGGAAATTGGAGGAACCGACAGGAGAAGAAGTCAGGTTATGCGTAGCCCGCGAAATTGTATATTTTTGAATAAATACTTCTTTACGCACGCTTGACTTAAGGGGATACCCGGCGGTGATTTTTCCATACAAACGTATTCCCTATTTATATCTCTGGATTTTAACCCTAGAGAAAATATTGTTTTTACATAAAATAGATATCAACTACTAGCGTGTCGGTACTTTTTGTTTTTTTTTTATAAGTTACTTTTTATAGAAGTTATGACCTTCCAAAAATCAATAAAATTGACTGGTTTAAACGCCGTCAAAAGACGTTCAGTATACAAACTAGAATATGTTTTTAAAAAAAAAATCAAAACGTACAGACTTAGAATCGTTTTTTCTTATGTAGTTGGTAAAAAAAAATTGAAAATCAGTCCACTTTTGGAGGAGAAAAGTGGGGAATACAAAACCTCCATTTTAGTTAGGTGTCAGTAGCCCGAGGTGCATTGTCCCTTTCGCTCAATATCCGGTGGAGTAAGAGCAACAGTGACAGCAACATTTTAGTAAAATCTATTTCTGCACCACCGGGTATCATCTTAAGGGGTAAACTGGCAAATGCGTTACGGAAATTACAGCGTTACGAGAGGCGTAATATCGGACGTTACGGAGGCGAACGATAATAAATTAAAATTAATTTTGAGGTTCATTCCTCACAATCTAATCGTAACAACAGTGCTCAAATCTCAAATGAATGGGTGCTGGTATTCATTTTAAACTTTGTAAGAATTAAATCAACAATCCCATTCTAAGCGTAATTCCCATAATAAAATTAATCAAATTTTCGTTTAGAGTGTGCGAACTCAGTGCATTGAAACGACTGATTTGTCACGATGATTGGTAACAATCCAAACAAATCATCAATATAGATTCTTATACACTGATGATTGGAATGGTTTTATTCGATGCCAGAAAGAAAATTAGATTAGATTACTAAAGAAGTACTTACTTCACTCATATTTTTTATTATTATTAAAACTAAGCAAAATTTCGTAATCGAAACATCACTGAGTAATCAAGAGCAGAAACATATCTAATTATGTTTTAGCTGCGAATTACGCAATGTGGGAGTTTTCAGAGCAGTTTGCATAAAAAGTTTCACCTGGGGAACAGAAATCTCACATAATCTATTCTGAAGTAAGGCCGTCTCCCAAATCAACAACTTATCAATCCCGTGTTTTTTTCAGATAACGATTTTTGGCAATGGGTGGAGATTTTTTATACCTTGAATAACTATTTTCTAACTGCACCAGTTGGTAGTCTGTTAATAGTTATAGCCAGTGAAGAGATAAACTTATATAAATGTGTTGTGAGCATAGAACAAAATATACTTTGGTATTTGTGTTGCCTTGTGTGTACGTTCGTATTCGAAATCATTAATCCTGGATAGGATTCGGTTTACAATCAATACCAAGGTTGTAAACGGGGCTGCGTGTCAGATGTTTATCACTACTATTATCAATAAAACACTTGGGTAAAACAAGTCAGGTATATTTGCAGAAATACTCATATTTTGGGGATGGGGGATGGGGGATGGGGGATGGGGGATGGGGGATGGGGGATGGGGGGTGGGGGATGGGGGATGGGGGATGGGGGATGGGGGATGGGGGATGGGGGATGGGGGATGGGGGATGGGGGATGGGGGATGGGGGATGGGGGATGGGGGATGGGGGATGGGGGATGGGGGATGGGGGATGGGGGATGGGGGATGGGGGATGGGGGATGGGGGATGGGGGATGGGGGATGGGGGATGGGGGATGGGGGATGGGGGATGGGGGATGGGGGATGGGGGATGGGGGATGGGGGATGGGGGATGGGGGATGGGGGATGGGGGATGGGGGATGGGTAGACAATGAATTAATGATGAATGTAGGTAAGTGTTTTGTGTGTTGTGTAAGTCATGGTGTTTGGAAGAGAGAGTACGAAAACAGTGTGCAATATAGTTGTGAATGATGGATGAATGAAAAGGAGCCGGTGGATGAGTTTGTATATTTGGGAAGTATGTTTACGAGATAGGGATATTCAAAGAAGGGTAAATGCAGGTAACTCCATTAATGGAGGACTGAACGCCGTTGGAGCCAACAAAATACTGTCCACAGAAGCTAAGCTAGCAGTCTACAATGGAATACTGGTACCTACCCTGATGTATGGCAGTGAAGCATGGAACTGGCAGAGAAATGTTGAAAGTAGACTGAGTGCTGTAGAAATGAGATCCATGAGACGTATGTGCGGTAAAACCATGTATGATAGTGTAAGGAATATGGAGATCCGAAAAGAATGCAAGGCTGATGTGAGCGTTAAGTAAGATTAAGAAAGGGACACTTAGATGGTTTGGGCATGTTGAGCGAATGAATGAAGAAATGAGTGTAAAGTGAATTTATGTGAATGGTAGAAGACGCTGAGGACGCTCAAGGAAGACGTGGTACGATCAAGTGATTCAGATACTTGAGTCGGGCCATGTCAAGAGTCAATAATAGAAGAGTATGTATGAGATATGTATGAATGTAAACGAGGGTATGAGAATATGATTTAAGATTTTCACGACCAAAAGTATTTTTGTTGTTTATTTTTGGGATATTATGCCGTGTTACACTAACTCCTTCTTTAGCCGACGTTTCGGACAACATTACAGTGTCCGTCATCAGGGCAGATGTGTAGTACACATCCCATAATATCCCAAAAATAAAAAATAAATTAAAACGAGAGGGTATGAGAAGTGAAATGAGAGTATTATGTAATGAGAGTATGAGGAGATGTATGAATGTAAATGAGGCAAGGAGTGTGTGCCAAGACCGAGTTCTTTGGCGGTCTGTCCTCTCTGCCTACCCCTTGTCAAATTCTTTCTTTTAACTTAAATACGAGCTTGTTTTTCAAAACAAACGGTCTCGAATTTTGACTATTTTTGTTACCATTGTGCATTGGTCCAAATTTCAAATACTTTTTCAGCAAAGTCATGGTTAGGGGGAGATAGGAACTGGATAAATGACACCCCAGAAGGAACTAATCACATTCTCATTTCAAAACCAAACAATCTTAAACACATCGATTAATATATCATTTAAGAAAACGGTAACAATAATAATCTAATTTTTTAAATATGAAAATGAACAAGAAACAGAAAAATAATAAAAGATAATGGTCGCAACTGGGACTCGAACCCAGAACCATACGTCTTACCGGGACATACACCTCTACCAATTGGGCCACTGCGATCTGTTATGAGACTGTCGATTGTTAACTTCATAGTACTTCCGCACCTTCTTTTTCCCATCTCCTTCCCTTGCCCACTTACCTTTTAGCCGCACAACATACCCCTTGGGGAAGCCATAGTCACACTGGCTCCAGACGGGAGCAGTTGGGACTCTTGTGAAGTATTGTCTATAAAAAAAATATTTTAAAAGATCTGAATTCGCCATTTTGAAGATATCTACATAAAAAACCAGTATCCAAAAAATCTCTTGGGGTAGAAAGTTATCTTTGTGAAAACACTCCTCGATTGGTGTATGCTGCCAGGCTGGAAGGAGTGGGGAGGGGAAGAAGATACGTAAGAGGTCAGTTGGCAAGTACCTGGCTCTTCAGATCTAGTCACCAAAAGTAGCCATGAGAGAAACTACAACCCTGTATTTAAAATAACCACTCCGTCGAAAGGTCAAGAATTGACACAATTAAAGAGTGCGAGCGCCAGAGGTCGCGTGTTGGCAGCACGGTGCACGTCGTGCTGCATGCTGGGTGCGACAGGGGGCGTGCTGCTGGTTGCGCGTGCCAGCACGCCTATCCGTCAGCCTGACAGCTGTCAGAGATGTGAAGCACTAAACACCTCTTAAATCAGCGTGTTTATTCGTTAAAGTAGTTCAAATTTTTTTTGTTTGTCTGCTCTTAATAATTTGTATTATATAATTGGTTTTAACCCCGTTATAGCACGAGATTGCATACTCTTTTATTCGAAATTTTACACTTAAATATAGAAATGTTTTCTCCCTGCGTGTCCTTTCCCATTCGTCCCCGTTCCCCTTCCGCCACCTCTTCCCCACCCTATTCCCCTTCCCCTCTTGCGTTCCTTTTTCACCTCCCCCCCCCTCCCTCCCGCTGTCCCACTTCTCGCGAACCTCCCCCCTCATGAATTCCCCTTCCACCTTTTCCGCATTCCCCCTCCCTCGTCCTTCCTCCCGCGAACCACCTCTCCTTCATTCCCCTCCTTCATTCCCCTCCCGGATTACCCTCCCCCTCCCGCCTTTTTTCCCCGCCGCTAAACTCCATAAAATAGACTGAATTTTCAAACAAGTCGTGAGACCTATTGCAATTTTTTCTTGCAAATTTCATAACACCAGAACTCACCAATATAGAAACCTTCATGGCATGTCCAAAACAACTCATTATAGGTAATATCTCTCAATATATCAAACGTACGAAGTTAACTTTTCTGAAATTATCAAATTTTCTGCGCATTTTTCTTAATGATTCTTTCCGTAAGAACCTTCAACAAAGCATTAGAAAAAAAAAAAAAAAAGATGAATGAAATAGGTAAAGTCGTTCTGAAGGTATGGCGTAACCAAGGCAAACAGGAATTGATTTATATATATATATAGAGGAACGAAAGAATAGATTACCCATTCCCACCTACCGTAATTTTGGATTATACTATCTTCTTCTTCGTGTGAATTATCAGGTCCGCCCTAAGAGTATGGATATTAGAGAGACGGCATGTGAAGTGTGCCCGCGCGCTCCAAGTGTGCCTTTTCGAGAATTTTACCCAAACGGCTTACATTGGCTGCTGGTTTTTAGCCGTTTAATACGTTCCGACAGCAGCCATTTTACATGGTGACAGCCAATGTCAGCCATGCGATTAGAATTCTCGAAAAGGCACACTTGGAGCGCGCGGGCACACTTCACATGCCGTCTCTCTAATATTCATACTCTTAGGGTCCGCCCGACGTTGGCGATCACTCTGGTGAATATTTCTCTATCTTGCGCTGCCCGGAATAACTCCTCCACACTTCTAATAGCGGCTCACTCTCGTACATTTCGCAGCCAAGACATTTGTCTCCTACCAAGCCCTCAGCGACCCTATATCTTGCCTTTTAATATTAGTTGGAGGAAGTGATATTTTTCCACTAGAAGTATGTGACCCAGATATGAAATTTTCCTGACTTTAAACTCTTGTGAGCCGTTAATAGCTATCTGCTCTAGCCCGCCTGAGAATTTCTATGTTGTTGATGATGTTGGTCCATGGTGAAGCCACATTTCAAAAACCTCTAACCTGTTCATGGTATTTACTTTCAAAGCCCATGTCTCACATCCATACAGCAAGACTGACCACACATAGCATTTTAACATTCTCTGCCTTAGTTTTAAATTGATATTGTCATTGCAGAAGAGGGATTTCATTTTACTGAATGCAGTTCTTGCTGCTTCAATTCTACACTTAACCTCTACATCTGGGTTAAGAGTTTCCATTAATCTAAATCTTTCCACCTTTTCGACATTGCAACCATTTAACTGTATCACTGGTGCAGAGTGATCTAGTCGTCCAAATTATACTATACTCTTATTTTAAACTCCCTAAGATTGGGAAGCGGGTATGGGTACCACCACCCCGAAAACATTTTATGGGTTAACCAACACCTATGACATAGGTCACCCTACGGGGTTCACAACGTTTGGGGATTAAACAGGGGTGCCAGGGTTTATGGGGTGAAGTGTGTCTACGTCTTGGCGGTGGATTTGTTAGCTCAACTACTAGACTACGAGACTGATTGAGGGTGAACTTTTGACCTCTTCAGAACTTCCTCTCCTTCTTTTCTCTAAATAGATCTTCCGCACAGCATCCCAAAAGCTGACTTTTTAAAAAAAAATGTCCCGGACGAACCTAACATAGGTCCTTCGGGAAATTATTTTCCTCAATTACTCCTGTGTGGAGCTAGCTTCACCGTCATATTAATGGGAAGAGTCGAATAGACCATAACAGTCCCAATTAATTTTATTTGCTAATTAAAATAGTTACAACGTTAGATTACAATACTTAAAATAATTTAGTCGCTAGTGTGATTGATCGCTAAGAATGTTGCTAAGTCCATTCTTTGCTTCAAAGCCCTCCGAGCCGTTGGAATGTGTGCAAGTGTGCACCCTTTGGGGGCTTGTCAAACAAAGAGCTATCATGGACTGTACTGTCATCCGTGTAACAATGAATTGGTGCACATGTCAAAAGGTCATTGATGTGCAACAGAAACAAAGTCGGAGACAGAACCGATCCCTGTGGGACGCCAGCGTTTATCGAATGCGAGGAAGAGGTGAAACCGTCAGCAACCGTCTGAATCGACCTCTCCCTCAAAAAGTCGGCAATCCACGTACACAAGGATGCGGGAAGTCCGTAAGAAGGCTGTTTGTTGACAAGTCCTCGGTGCCAGACCCGGTCAAAAGCCTTGGAAATATCCAGTGCGACCGTTTGGGTCTCACCGAAACGTTCCAGGCACCGCCCCCAAACATGCGTCACATACGCGAGAAGATCACCGCATGAGCGGTTCCGCCGGAATCCGTATTGACGATCGTTAATAATTTTGTTCTTCTCGAGGTATGTGAGCAGTTTGTCGTTGATCACCCGTTCCATCTCCTTGGATAGAACTGATGTGATCGCTATGGGGCGGTAGTTGGCCGGGTTGGAGCGGTCACCCTTCTTTGGATGGATAACCGCTTTTTTCCAACCAGAGGGTACAGAGCCAGAATTCAGGGACATTTTGAAAAGCTTTGTCAAAATCGGAGCTATTTCTGCAGCGCACCTCCGCAATACCAGGGCGGGGATTCCGTCAGGCCCACTAGCTTTATTAACATCAAGCCCTCGTAAAACCTGGAGCACATCCCGATGCCGGATCCTCAGCTTTTTCATATAGAAACCGCAGTGAGGAACCGACGTCGGGACCGCACCTCGATCATCGAGGGTTGAGTTATCCGCAAACATTTTACCTAATAGGTTAGCCTTTGCGGTGGCGGTGTTTGCTAGTGAGCCGTCAGGTCTGGTAAGAGGTGGCAGACTGGATTTGCAGAAATTGCGACCTATTGAGCCCGCAAGCGACCAGAAGGCTCTGTTGCCATGCGGGCATGCAGCCAGCTTTTTGCTGATCTGCAGGTCGTGCTCGAACTTTGACCTATTTATGATCCTCTTGCATACCTTTGCCAATTTGTTATATGCTTCTCTGTTTTTGGATGTTCTAGATGTGTTGTAGGCTCGGTAAGCCACGTTTTTTCGCCGAACTGCTTCGGAGCATTGTCGACTGAACCACGGCTTTGAGCCCACACCAGTTTCCTTGACAGTGGATTGAATGAAGCCATCCATGCGGATGTGATGACTTCACCAATTTCCTGGGCACATCTTGAGGGATCCGAAGTCCGAAAACAGACAGCTGACCACGGGAAAGCATTAAAGTGTGCCCGCAGACCGGACCAATCTGCTGACCTGTAGTGCCATACTTTTCTCTTCAGCCTCTCGTTTGGTGGTCTGAAGTTGACGGGGATTGAGGTCGTCACCAGGCAGTGGTCGGACGATCCTAAAGGCGCTGTGACCTCAATCTTCTAACCGTGTGGCACAGTGGTTATAAATAGGTCTAACAGATTGGAGCAATGAGTCTGGACATCAGGAACCCTTGTAGGTTCCTGAACCATTTGCTCCAATCCGTGGCAAAGGGCAAAGGATTCCGCCTGTCGGCCAGCCGATTCTGTTGATCCCGAGAACTTCAACCATGGTTCGTTATGAACATTGAAGTCCCCCAGAACCACAAACTCGGCCGAGGGGTAGCGGGGCAAGAGATCATCAATAGTTTCGCTCAAATGTTTGAAGAGCTCGGACGTGTCTGATTCGCTAAGGTTCGGTGAGCGGTATAGACACGCATAGAACCTTACCGTACTGGCAAGATTGACGCGCACCCACATTACGTCAATCTGGAGACAGATACCTCCTTTTTTTGGCGATTTAAGTTTAACATACATTAATGAATTACAGATAATTCAAAATAAACTAATCAAAAAACTATTTCACTACGAATCCAAAACATCCACAAAAAAACTATATTTGGAAACCAAACTGTTAACATTAAGAAAACTATAGGAATACAATATATGTCTCCTTATATACAAAATAAATAATAAACTCATTCATACAAACACAGAATTCATTAAAACGTCCCAAGTACACAAACATTTTACACGACAACACGATAACATACATTTAAACACTATTCATACTAACTACGGTAAGCAATCTATCAGTTATGGGGGGGGCAATTTATATAATTGCCTTCCAGTTGATATTAAAAACGAAAAAAGTGTCTGTAAATTTAAAAAAAAATTATTCATATTTATTTACAAAAAACAATGTAGTGAAAATGAATAATAATGAAAGTGAGTGAATAGTATTGTAATATATTGTATGATAATATGTTGTATGATAATATAATGTTATGCAAATTCTAGTTAAGTAAGTGAAAATGTTATTTTCTTTTTTTCTGGAATAAAAAAAACTTAAACTTAAAAAAATAAAAATAAAGTATTATTTCCGATAATTTGGAAAAAAATTAATTGAAGATAATATGGTTAATACTTAAATTTGAATTATGAGATTAACAAGTATGACGTTTAAATAAATAGTGGCAAAATATATATTTTTTTAAAACACACAATTCAGAATAAAAATTCGCTGGTATGGTTGCTAAGAATGTCGCTAATGCCTTGTTCCGACCTGACAAGTAGTAAGTCGAGTGGAGAGTAACTCGCTACGCACTGCTGTCAAGTAGAGTTCATTAGTAATGCCTTGTTCTGACTGGGAGAGTATTTTAGGCGAGTAGCTAATATATTAGAAACTAAACGTGTCCGAACACCACAATTTTAGTAGAGTAGGCTAGTCGGCTCTTTAGCAGATTGAATCCATTTGGTTCTATTTTTTCGGCGAGTAGAGTCCCCTGCGCACTGACATGCGTAGTTCATTCGTAGACGCACATACGCGCAATATGTCGTACCATTGGCCCGAAAATTCTACTCTACAATTCTTTATTTTTGCTGCTATTCATCTATTTTCGTGTCCATGGTTTATTTATTTTCATCTCACTAATTTATTCTTCCACTTCTTCTAAAATAATCATTACAATCAGCTTAATTAGCGTATTTACTTTATTGCGTTGCAGCCCGTAGTAGTAAGTCGAGTAGCGAGTAACTTGCTACTTGACTCACCAAAAAGTGTTCGCACTGCTGTCAAGTAGAGTTCATTAGTAAGCGATGCGCTAATTAGGCTGATTGTAATGATTAGTTTAGAAGAAGTGGAAGAATAAATTACTTGGATGAAAAAAAATAAACTATGGTCACGAAAATAGATTAATAGCCGCATAAATAAAAATTTTTAGATTAGAATTTTCGCGCCAACGGCACGACATATTACGCGTGAGTGTGTGTCTACGAATGAACTGCGCATCTCAGTGCGCAGGGACGCGTGAAGAGGAACTCTACTCGCCGAAAAAATAGAACCAAATGGATTCAATCTACTAAAGAGCTGACTAGCCTACTCTACTAAAATTGTGGTGTTCGGACACGTTTAGTTACTAATATATTAGCTACTCGACTAAAATACTCTCCCAGTCGGAACAAGGCATTAGTCTAATTCATTCATGCATTAATATATCAATTCAGTTACAGGAATTTCGAAAAAAGTGCATTTTAATGGTTATTTTTAAAATTTAAAACACGATATGTCATTTTCACAGACCGCCATGAAATTCCGGTAACTGAATTGATTAGTACTAGTTAATATCTAACTGGTACAATTCTTTATTTATTGTTTTAGTCCATATTAAGCATGTCCCGGTTTTGAAAATATTTACCGTTATTTTTCATACAAACAAGGTTACATATGACGACACACACACTCCCGTCTCTTACCGGGCGTTTTAGCGGTCTTAATAAAAATCAAATTTGTAGAATTAATTTAATTATGAAAACGAACTTTTAAAAAAAATACCTAGTATTTATGTTAGGATGTGAACATTGATAAAAAATAAATAAATAAAATTATAATAAATAAATAGTAATTTAAAAAAATAAATTAAAAGTGTGAAAGGGTCCTCAGTTTTGCTAGCTAGAAGTTGGTTGGTGGGTGGATACCGGTCGGTTGTTGTTTTCGTGTATCGGGAGGAGATATAGTATGTGTGTCTGTCTGTAGGTAGCCGGTGGCTCCCGAGCAACGCAAATAGCCCGGCGCTGTCCGCTAATAGACCGGCCACCGCTGCCGTTACAGACAGACACACACCAACCACCGCTCAACACTCGCTACTCACTAGTCACTGCTACTCAAGCAGGGTTGTCAGTGCTAATATAACCACTCAATCTAACCTAACCTAACTTAACCCAAATTAACCTAACCTAACATAACTTAACCTAACCCAAAATAACTTAACCTAATCTAACATAACTTAACTTAACCAAAAATAACTTAACCTAATCTAACATAACTTAACTTAACCAAAAATAACTTAACCTAATCTAACATAACTTAACCTAACCCAAAATAACTTAACCTAATCTAACATAACTTAACTTAACCAAAAATAACTTAACCTAATCTAACATAACTTAACCTAACCAAAAATAACTTAACCTAATCTAACATAACTTAACCTAACCCAAAATAACTTAACCTAATATAACATAACTTAACTTAACCAAAAATAACTTAACCTAATCTAACATAACTTAACCTAACCCAAAATAACCTAACCTAATCTGAACCAGAATAACCTAACCTAACCTAACCTAATCTAATCTAACCTAATCTATTCTAACCTAATCTACCATAACCTGACCTAACCCAAAGTAAACCAACCTATAAATTTGAAAAAAAATGAAAATTTCTTTAGAGAAAAGATACATGCCGCCGACGGGGCCCGAAAAAAAAATGTAATAAGCGGTAGTTGTTGAATGAAACACTAGTGTATACTGAATCATTTGGCGGCCAAGAGGTAAGCCGCCGTAGCTCCGTGGATTAGAGCACCTGACCGGACATCAGAAAGACACGGGTTCGAGTTCCGTCGGCGGCATGTATCTTTTCTCGGAAGATTTTTTTAATGTGGATGAGAGTTTCAGGCTGATAATTATTGCTTATAATAAAAATAAATAAAATAAAATTTTAAATCCTGTCAATTTTTCCTTTTATAGTCAGCACAAAGGAGGTAACAGAAATAGATAATACAGCAATAAAAAAATTATTTAATGAAAGTTAGGTTAGGTTAGGTTAGGTTTTGTTAGTTAAGGAACATTTTGGCGACATACTGGGATCTTTTTTCCAAGAAAATTTTAACTGGGGACACTTTTACTGGGAACATAGTTACGAGGAACATTAATTTCTAGAACTATTTCTTTCTAATAACGCGTAATTTATTGCGTATTACAGAAAAATATCTTTTCTTTTGTTAAAAAATATGTGTTTTATAATAGTAGGGTTAAATCAGTGATTCCCAAGAGGTCCAGATGGACCCCCAGAATAGGTGACAGTTCACAATGACTAAGTGTCCAATATATTCGATACAACTGTCGTTTGTACGTTAGCGATCTGCAGTTGTCCTAGGGAACGATAAGAAGTTACCGACAAGGGGTTCATGGGTGACTCGGTGGGGGTCTACGTTGGCGTGATAAATGGTCTACGTTGGCGTAAATATAGTAGAAATGTAGCAGCAGGGGGGGGGTCCACCGAAACCAGTAAAATTTTGAAAGTGGTCTACGAGAAAAAAAAGTTTGGGAACCTCTGGGTTAAATGCACCTCACTTGTGGATTGTTACTCTAAGGGTTAAAAGTGAGTGTTACTAACCTAACATAACTTTTTTAACGTTTTTAGGATCTTGCTTTTTAGTCCATAAGCTCCACATACGCGGTCCTGTGGTAAAAAAACCCCTGTGGGCCTATGTCATCTTTGGGGATGCTGTGTGGAGGGTATTTTTTATAAAAGGAAAGAGAGAGAGTTCTGGAAAGAAAAAAGGTGTGAGGGGCGGTATCAGGGAGTCAACGCCTCCAGGAGCAATGGACGTGTGACCCTATCCCTCTCACTGGAGTCCGGCTGGAGAGGTCTAGGTTAGGTCTTTTTCAACCAGTCTCTCCAGATCCGGTACGCAACGCAGTTAGTGAGAAATCACAATCGCTGCTAAAACCTTTATCCTAGACCAACTTCACCCCATGAACCCGTTCATCCCTGCTAAACCACAAAACGTAACGAACCACTCGGGGTGAAAAATTGAGCTTCACCCTTTTTGAAACGCACGACCAAATAAACTTATGGTTTGTAGCTAACAGCCATAAACATTTAGTATGTATAAATTTTCTACGCTGGTATCACCGATCAACGATAGCAAGGATCAAAACATGATTTGCGAAATTCATTCTAGTTTCAACGTTCCTGGCAAGTGCCTATTTCCCCTCGGGAAGTTACGCTTTTAATTAATTGTTAAAATTCGTATTTGTGTAAATATATCTGACTTGTTTTACTCAAGTGTTTTTATTGATAAACTAGCTGACCCGGCAAACTTCGTACCGCCTCAGAATCAATAAATGTTGTGTTTAATTTATTAGCTGAAATAAATCAAGTTTTTATTGAGTTTAAATAAATAGGTACCTACTCTAAGTTCAAAAAATTAAATTGAGCTGTTGACTAAGACACGAAATGTTCGGCACACTACACCATTGACAGTTTGAATTGATTCAAAGTATATCGACCAACGCACATTATTTAAAAAGCCATTCCATACAAAATACATGAAAAAATTAATTTTCTTCATAATTATTTTTCCCGTGATTTTTTCCGATGTTTTAATAGTTATTCTGTTAATCGGGACGGATACAAATCCAACAAATCAAAGATCATAAAAATCGGTTCATCCGTTCTTGAGTTATAAATGGTGTAAATAACCCGATTTTGTTTTATATATTAAGAAGAAGATAACCGACACACGCAGCCTAGTTTACAGGCATGGTATTGTATGTAAACCGAATCCTACCAAAGGATTAATAATTGCAAATGCAAGTATATACATATACTACTACAAATACTAAAGTTTGTTTAAAAATTGAATATATTCCCTTTGAGGCAGCCCTGGTGTAAGATCCGTGGAAGCCACACACTACACTGTACGAGAATATAATTTGAGAGCAATAATGTCTCCGATATGACTATAGTAAATACAAGAAACATTATGACCACCACGACCCATTTATAACTTGGAATTCTCGATCCGACGCGCGAAGAGAGCTTTTCAAATTTTCAAATTTTATTATAAATTGGCGAGCGCTCCAAGCGTATTAACTTTACAAATCTGGGATCATTTTATTTTAGAGAATGAAATTTTATTATGTAATAATATAATAGTAAGACGTAAGGAATGCTCTATGTTATTTGAATTTTTTAAATACCGTATATGACGGCCGGCGTAGTCCATGGGCAAGACTTTGGACAATTAAATTTTATTTTATCATTGAAGAACAAGATAACAATAATAATCTAATTTTTTTTTAAATATGAAAATGAACAAGACACAGAAAAATAATAAAAGATAACGGTCGCAACTATGACTCGAACCCAGAACCTTGCGTCTTACAATGTTTCGTGTATGTCTGTCTATTTCGGTAAGACGTAAGGTTCTGGGTTCGAGTCCAAGTTGCGACCGTTATCTTTTATTATTTTTCTGTGTCTTGTTCGTTTTCATATTTAAAAAAATATATATTATTATTGTTATCTTCTTCTTCAATGATATATTACATTGATGGGAATAACCTTCAAAAGTTAAAAAGAGAGTTTTTCTTAAAATAAATGTAAATTTTATTTGATTAATTTGTATTATATCACAATTAATTAATTAAAAATAATATATAGTGGTAGGGCGTTAGACTCCCATTCCTAAGGCCGCGGGTTCAAACCCGGCGTGCGCAAATAAATTTTATTTAATTGATTTGTGTTATTTCACAAATAATTATTAAAAATAATATATAGTATGTTTGCGGCACGTTCCAGAGTGGAAGATACTCTCAGAATCGCACTGGTGTAAGACAACCATTCAGAATTGAAACATTGCTTGAAATGGCTTTAGCCGCGTTTTGTGACTAGATCTGAATAGCTGGGTACTTCCCCACCTTCCTCTTTCTCATCTCCTTACCTTCCCCGCTTACCTTCAGCCTCACAACATATTGAAATTGGGGTGCCATAGTCTCACTGGCTCCAGACGGGAACAGTTGGGACTCTTGTGAGGTGGTTGATCACTATAAAAAAAAATATACAAATATATATTTTTTTAAATTAATTAAAAAAATAAAAATAATATATTTTTTTTTAAAACATATTTGTATAGGATAACCAACAGTCACCACCTGTTGAAAGGGGTGCCCGAGTTCATGGGGTGAGGTTTGTCTTGGGTGCGGGTCTTGGCGGCAGTTGCGCCTACCCAGCTACTACGTGGTGGGCCGGATCGGGAGAGACTGGTTGAGGGAGACCTTTTGACCTTTCCAGCAGGATTCTTTCGGAATATCTCCATGCATCACAGTAGGAGGGATGGTTTCAAACGTCTTGTCCTGGTCACTAATCCCCAGGTTTCGACTCACCGCCCATACCTTTTTTCTTCAGATAATATTCTCTCCTTTCTTACATAAAAATACCCTTCAAACAGCATCCCCCGAAGATGACATAGGCTCCGGGGAGAATAATTTTCCTTAGAGCCTTCTGTGTGGAGCTAATGAAAAAAAACATGCATAAAACTTTTATTTCTGGCTTTTGGAAGTTTTCGATTTTCTTTTGAAGTAGGTACCCATTATCTTCCGAATTACATAGCGTTGGTATTGTACGATACTGCAGATAAGCTTGGAATTATCAGAGGAAATATGAAAATAGACTGAAAGTTGTAGAAATGAGATCCCTGAAGCGTGCGTGTGGTATGTATGTTCGTTTGAGAAATTCTAGTTTTCTGATTCTAGTATAAAAATTTCCTGTAGTCAGAATCAGGAAGCATGAACTCTGTTTACGAAATAATAACTTATTATTGTTCGCAAATCATTTAATAGAAACAGGCCGTAGCTTCAATAAATAAAAAAAACTAAGTTTAAACATTTAAATATAAATAAATACTTAATTAGTGCGCTTTAGAAACCTTACAAATAAACAAAAAAATATATATAATTTAAAATTAAATCAACCTGTAAATGACTCCTTTTGACAATGTTCCCATGTTATGTTGACTGCTCCCATTGTTCTCCCCTCTCAATGACACGGACATGTCGAAACCGGTAGCAGACAGAAAATTAAGTAACAAATGTACCTACATGGAAAGTAAAACTCTTCAAAACAAAACAAAAAATAAATAATAAATGTACCTACATGGAAAGTAAAACTCTTCAAAACAAAACAAAAAATAAATAATAAATGTACCTACATGGAAAGTAAAACTCTTCAAAACAAAACAAAAAATAAATAATAAATGTACCTACATGGAAAGTAAAACTCTTCAAAACAAAACAAAAATAAATAATAAATGTACCTACATGGAAAGTAAAACTCTTCAAAACAAAACAAAAAAATAAATGATAAATGTACCTACATGGAAAGTAAAGCCCTTCAAATGAAAACAAAAATAATTAACAAATGTACTTACATGGAAAGTAAAACCCTTCAAAATAAAAACAAAAATAAGTAACAAATGTTCCTACATGGAAAGAAAAACCCTTCAAAATAAAAACAAAAATAAGGAACAAATGTACCTACATGGAAAGTACAACTCTTCAAAAAAAAAAAAAAAGTAACAAATGTACCTGCATGGAAAGTAAAACTCTTCAAAACAAAACAAAAAAGTAAGTAACAAATGTACCTACATGAAAAGTAAAGCCCTTCAAAATAAAAACAAAAATAGTAACAAATGTACCTACATGGAAAGTAAAACCTTTCAAAACAAAAACAAGTAATAAATGTATCTACATGGAAAGTGAAACTCTTCAAAACAAAACAAAAAATAAGTAACAAATGTACCTGCACGGAAAGTAACACACTTCAAAACACAATGTCTAGTAATTATTACCTAGTTAATGCTTTGGGAATACAAAAAATTAAATAATAAGACCTGCACACGTTCAATATTTTTTTATATGAATTTAATAGTATAGGGACCACACCATAGAATTGTATTCTAACAAGCTGCGTTTTTGTTTGTACAAAACATGTTCCATATATCATCCTAATTTGACTATCCTAAAACGGGATTCCTCCTAGTTGGGCAGTCAACACATTTCATAAATAATGTACAATCTTTTACTTAATAATTTTTTTTTAAATGTTTGAAAATTGTATTTGCAACTGTTTTTAAGATACAGATCATTAAGATCAGTTTGTATGTCTCCATATTCAAATTCGGAGGTATGATTTTTTTAAAGTGGGCGGTAAAATTTCCTTTAGCAATCCGAGAAAAAAATTTAATTGCTCTGTCGCTCCAGTGGTTAAATAACAGAACCGGACGTGTTTTTTTTTAATTTTCAGCATACTTTGCGATATTTTTCTATCGAGGGAATCTTATTAGTGTCCGACCGAACTTTCGGTTTCGGTTTCGGTTTCGGCCTAGTTTCGGCAAAAAAATGGGTTTCGGTTTAGTTTCGGTTTCGGCTGCCAACCAGCCGAAACTACGGCCGAAACCGAAACTGAATTCGGGAGGTTTCGTGTTGCGATCGGATATGTTCGGTACACTGAGCTGCGAGCGACAAAGTGTCATTTTGCTGCGTTAGCACTCATAGTCGTGTCAGGACAGTCAGGACTTGTTGATTTGCATACGTCAAAGGACATCCTACTCTGATTACTTCAACATTATTGAATCCCAGATTAAAAATTACATATTTGAATTCTGATGAAGTTGATAATTGTGCGCGGGCGTCGTTAGTGCAACAATGAGCAAAAGCTGTAATTCTGGAGACCCACAGCTATCTTATCTTGTTCATCTAGAATCGCGTTTTCTGAAAGAGGAGAAGGGCTATGGGATGCCCATGACTTTTAATGGAAGAAACTTCTAGTGTGGATAATGGTGATCGCACACAAGTTGAGCAAATTATTCAAGCCTACTTAACAGAGCCAAGGTTACAAGAAACGCACATATTTATTCTTACTGGAATTCTAGTCCATTTCTGTCTTTGACAAAGGTTGCAGTGAAATTCTTGTCGGCTCCACCGACAGATGTTTCCAGTTAACAACTATTTAGTGCTGCTGGTCAAATTTATTAAAATCGGAGAAAAGATTTCTGTGGCAAAAATGTGGATAAAATTATTGTTTCTCACTTATAATATTAGATTGTTTAATTATGAATACTGATAATAATTAATTCATTAAAATTGTTAATGATTGCAGCACATTGGAGCTCTTCACAGTTTTTTTAAGATTGAGTTCAATTCTGAATGGTGATCTTACACCAGGGCGATACTGAGAGTATCTTCCACTCGGAACGTGCCGCAAATATACTATATAATTTTTTATATTAGATTTTATTTTTAATCAATTAATTGTGAAACAATACAAATTAATCAAATGAAATTTATTTGCGCACTTCGGGTACGAACCCCTGACCTTCGGATTGTAAGTCTAGAGCCTTACCTCTAGACAACGCCGGCCGTATTATTAATAGTACAGCTATTTGGTTCGAAAAAAAGAGGTTACCTGGAAAGTTTTCCGGGAGTTTTGAAAATTGGTAATTTTTGGCTGTTTTCGAATTTCAAATTTGCCAACTCGTATCTTTGCCGGTCGGATAGCAAAATATTTTGGAGAAATATACGAAAAAAACGTAGTAAAAACGTACAAAATTATTGATTTTACCAAAAAAAAATTGTTTGTACGTTAATTGGAAATTTTCTCTAGTTTAATTTTGTACATACATATTTTTATCGTAAAATGAGTCGGAAAGGAGATATTGTCAAAAAAATTCTATTAGGTGCCATTTTTCCAATATGGCGGAGCGAGCGGCAAAGATACGATGTGGCAATGTTGAAATTCGAAAAGAGCACATCGAAATCTATAAAATTACCGATTTTCAAAAACTCCCGGAAAACTTTCCAGGTAAAACTACCAAATAATTGGGCAATAAGTATTATTTGTATAAAAAATATTTAGTTGTTGAACTCAGTAGATAGGTAATTTTTATTTTTATTTTATTGAATTTCATTAAAAAGAGTTCCTTACAAAATGACCAAAGTTTAGAAGAAATTATTTTGTTCTTAAGATGTTAGATATTATAAAGTATTTTTTGTTTAGTGTACCTAAACAAATTAGAAATTTTTTTTTTGTACCTATTTTTTTATGTTATTCGTAAATAACGTTTAAAAAGAAATAACAGACCTACCATTTCTTATTTTAATTTTATTTACCAAAGAGTTCATTTGAAATAAATATACCTAGAATAAGTAGTTATATGTATTTCAAATCAGTATACCTAAAATAAGTAGGTATATTTATTTCGAATCATTATTTCAAAAAGCACAAATAATTTATTTGAAATACCAAGAGACAATTTATGTTATGTTTATTATTAGTTCAAATATCCGAGACGGGATGTTTAATATAAGGTTTTAAAATAAAGGCTGACTGATTAAGATTGATTATTTTTTTTCCCATGATAACATGACCTTATATGGAAGTTTCGGTTTCGGCCGAAACTGAGATCAAAACCGAAATTCGGTTTCGGTTTCGGTTTCGGCAGTAAAAAGTAGTTTCGGTCGGACACTAAATTTTATGTGATTACTGTTTCGGCTCAACAGTATCCAGAGATTATCTAAAAAAATAAATTTTTACAAAAATTTTTTAGAACTTAGAAACGTAAATAGTTCAAGGGACATATGTTGTAAATCGGTGGAAAATTAAAGAGTTCAAGGGACATATGTTGTAAATCGGTAAAAAATTAAAGAGTTCAAGGGACATATGTTGTAAATCGGTAGAAAATTAAGAGTTCAAGGGACATATGTTGTAAATCGGTAGAAAATTAAAGAGTTCAAGGGACAAATGTTGTAAATCGGTAGAAAATTAAAGAGTTCAAGGGACAAATGTTGTAAATCGGTAGAAAATTAAAGAGTTCACGGGACATATGTTGTAAATCGGTAGAAAATTAAAGAGTTCAAGGGACATATGTTGTAAATCGGTAGAAAATTAGAATTCCCAGCCTTAAATTTAGGTGTTAACCAAAGTTACGGTTTAGTATTTTTACACAACGACTGAAAAAATACAAAATTTTCGGTATTTTTTTACGAGTAATGCAAAATACAGGCATTTTTATTGTTTTATTATTTCATCTGCGTTTCGGAAATCATCAGGCCTCTTTACCAGTGCAAAATAATGCGAAATAAAGAGATTCGCATCAAAGAAGTTCATTTCACTTTCACTTCAAAGAAACCCGTTCCCCCTCTTTTTCAACACAAATATTAAGAAGACTTGTTTATATATTGCCTACATTAAAACCGCGTAAACGCCGGACGGAAATACACGCAGATTGTTGTGAACTGCCTCGCACCGTGAGGAAAATTTTATTTCACCTACGAGAGATTTTTGCAAGAATGTTAATTCGTGAAACCGTTCGCTTTTCGTGCAGTCACTTCGAAAAATGAGCGTTCCGCTGATATACATTTCACGTTTATATTACACCTGATAATTATCTCAACCCACAATACATCTTACTAATATTAAAAACGCGAAAGTTTGTATGGATGTATGTATGTTTGTTACTCTTTAAATCGAAATTTAATGAATGGATTTTAATGAAACTTTTCAATAATATAGCTCACACATAAGAATAACATATAGGCTATACTTTATAATGCTAGCTATTTATTTTCAATATATTGAAAATAATAATTATGGTTAAATAGAAAACGTAAAAATTTGAAAATGACATTTTGCAAAACAATGATTGTTAAATCAAAAATCTATTTTGGAAAATATTTAAATTAGTGAATTTATTTGAAATACCTACTCGCCTAATACTTTGAATCGAATCAAGAATCATACATATTTGAAATAAATAAGTTAAGTATTTTTTTTTTTTTTTATGGAATAGGCAATTTACCCTAAGAAGAGTGCTTTGGTTAAGTATTTTGGTATGAATGTAAATGGCACCTAGGAAAAGAAAATAGATTACTCGAAGTACTAATCCTATGCAGACGAAATCGCGGGCAGAAGCTTGTATTTACATAAGTTCCAATTTTCAAAGTGTAAAGGAGTTTTTTAAATTTTTTATTTATTTAATAAATTTTTAAATGTTACAGTTTTTGACATATTTTTTAACTACCATACTAGGCTAATGCCCGTGTTGTGGTAGTCATGCATAATACATATAAGAACTAAAAAATACTATTTAGAAATATAAAAAATACAGATAATAAAAACTAAGGTAAAAGATAGTCATTTTCATTTTCATTCAAGAGGCTCTACGGCGAATGGTTGCTGACTGCACAGTTAACCGCATAACATTTTAATTTTTAATTCCTAAAAACAATTTACATATTTTTATTTATTTCTTTTTTTATTATTTAGGTATATTGTTTATGTTGATTTGATATTTGGTTTGATTATTTTTATGTAATTTAATTTATTTTTATTTATTTTCTGTCTTTTATTGGAGGCACTGCTGAAAACCAGCTGCATTCCAGGAGAAATCCTGAATTGCAGCTGAGCAGTGACCTTTTCGTCAATAAAACCAATGTTTAACCAAAAATGTGTATATTTGAAAAAAAAAAAATTATTGATGAATAAATGATTTTATTATTATTATTTTAAATACATGCACGATTACGAAAGATTTTTTAGATATTTATATTGAGGGATCAGTAGGATTTATCGGTAAAATTAGGAATTCCACCGAGCCGAACCCTCTGATATGAAAATATCTGGAGTCGGTGAATTATTTTCTCATTTAATAGTCTGGTAGGTTAACATGTTGTTCTTGTATTGTTTTGAATTAATTATACTTATATAATACACTTGCATAGCGTGGTTTACTAGATGATCATTTTATGGAAAAGTGTGTGAAAGGGTTTAGTTTTTCCTATGGGGAAAACTAAACCCGGACCTAAAAGTCTGGTGCGTAAATTATTAATAATTAAAAATAAGAAAAGAAAAAAACATATTTAAGGATAAATAAAACTAAATACAAATATAAAAATAATAGTGAGCTGAAAAATAATGAAAGAAAAATATGTTCTAGATAGAAATCAAAATTTAAAATATTAAACATAACAGCGTTACTAAAAAAAAAAAAAGTGTAAAGTCTGTACATTTCGTTTTTCAAATTCTTACTAAACAGAATATATGGTTTTGATCTGACAACGTCGTATTTTACCAGCCTTACTAATAAACTTTCTGAAAAATTTTTACAATGGTCAAACAACCATGTATGAAGAATCCTTACTAATTAAGAACTGACAAAAAATTGTTCATGGAAAGATATGTACATTGCTTACACGGCCAAGGAGGGTAGTTTATCTGTTCCATTTGTAATTTTCAACGAATTTCGAATTTTTTTTTAATGTCCTATATATTTAATATTTTTTGAGATGTAGTAAAAACAAATACCATTTTAGAACCAAAATTTAATTACCTTTAAGATTTTCATATCTAAAATATACTTAAGTGTTTAAAAACTGTAGTATTTTAAGCTTCAAACATCAAGTTAAAAAAAAAAACTTACTTACCCCAAACACTTTCCATGAAAACATTGAAATATTTGGAAAAATTCAAAATTCAAAAAACACAGTCCTTTTATTTAATGATTTTGAAATAAAACTGTCACCTCACTATTTACTCCTTCACACAATAAAATATCTAGAAATTCGCTTTTCATTCCCAAAAATTTACAATAAAAAAACTCACGTTTGAATACATTGCTTGCACATCTTAAGACATTCATTTCTTTGATACGTTTACTGAAATATGTGTTAGATATTTTAGTCACGAAAAAACCATCACTTTCAAGAATTTATAATAAAATAAAGATCTTAAAATGCAAATTATTTCTGAATATAACCTATAGAACCATTTTCTGACAGTTCAATTTAGAACACACGATTTTTGTATCACAATTTGACTTAAACTAATGAAAAACAACACAAATTAATAGTAAATATATTGAGTACATGAATATAAGTGCGAATTAGTCATAAGGATTGAAATCATTAACTAAAACATCATGTTAATCACACACACATTAGCGACCGACTTTTTTTCGTAGGGTTCGCATTCGCGGCTTTTTTTTTTCAGCGGGAAAGCATTGCGCAGGCGCATCAATCACACCACCTAGCGGATTATTATGAAAACTCCAATTTAAACAAGTAAAATACAGCGTTGCCAAATCTAAAGATTCACAAAAACACCGTTTAACGGCCGCGGAGTGTTTTTTTTTTAGTAAGGCTATAAGATTATAATACAAATAAAATTATATACATGGATTGTTTTAAACGCAGATTAAATTATGGTAGGCTACAAGATTATTATGTTTACGGTCACATTTAATTTCGGTGATATCAGCAAGTTGGAATAAAGCCGTGACAGAATAATTTTTTTAATAGTGTTAAGTACTTACGTATTCTTTAAAGAAAGCTCGTCCCTTTTCAAATATCCAATATTGTACACGAGAGTAAAGGGGGTTTAGAATTATTTGACTTTATGTCGGTACTCAATGCATTATATATTTTATGAGCGATGAATCAGAATTGTCGTTGAGCGAATGAGGTTTTAGTTTTGGGGACCACGCAACCCAGGTTTGATGAAAAGCTGGTGTGTGCTTGATGATGTGGAGCCACCAGTAGGTTATTTTTCCGTATATAACATAAGCTTATCTTAGTAAATAACTGTCGAATATTTAAGACCCTGATTTTAGCAATGAGTTCATTTGAAGGATGCGTAGGTTGGCATTTAAATATAATTCTCAAAATTAGTTTTTGAACAGTAATAATAGGATTGATAATGGATTCAGTACAACCACCCCATCCCACTATACCATATGTTGCAATTGATTGGAAACGGCAAAGTATACGCTTCTTAGAGTTTTTGTTTTTTTTTTTTTTTAATTTATAGAGACCACAAGAGTCCCAACTGCTCCCGTCTGGAGCCAGTGAGACTATGGCATCCCCAATTGGGGTATGTTGTGAGGCTGAAGGAAAGTGGGGAAGGGAAGGAGATGGGGAAGAGGAAGGTAGGAAAGTACCTGGCTATTGAGATCTAGTCACTAAACACGGCTAAAGCCATTTATTAAGCAAGGTTTCAATTCTGAATGGTGGTCTTACACCAGGGCGATACTGACATTATCTTCCACTCTGAAACGTGCCGCAAATATAGTATATGTTATTTGTATTAATTAATTGTGAAATAACACAAATCTATCAAATAAAATTTATTTGCGCACGCCGGGTTCGAACCCGCGACCTTCCGATTGGGAGTCAAGTGTCTTACCACTCAACCACGGACGGTCGTCGTATGTATATCTAGGATAGACCTAAGGGAGAAGAATATATAGCACAGTTTAGGGATTATCATTCTTCTTCTTCCCAATTCGGTTCCTCAGTGCTGAGGATGGTGACCCCTGCTCCAATTTCCATGGTGGTCAAGTTTCTTCCATTCCTCGCGGTTCTGCGCTGTGTGGAGAGCCAAGGACACCCTAGTACCAGATGCCAGTGGTACTTGATCACTCCAGCGCATAGGTGACCTTCCTCTGCTTCTTTTGCCAAACATTTCATGAGTTTCTCCAAATAGGACTCCGCAGTTTAACGAGCAACGTTTCCAAAGAATCTTAAGATGGTATTACCAGAGAATACCGGAAATTAGTCATTTTTAAATCAAATTCTAGACGTATTGACTCTTTTTCACAAAAAAAACATAAATTGATTTTGAAAGATTGTTATTTTATCTAGTACACGCAATTTTAAAATGCTGAAAAACTAACTGTATTTTTAATATACTAAGGTTATACCGTTGGTCGTTTGCAGATTTGTTAAATTTTCAAAGGATAGATTCTATTAAACAACACAAATTTCAAATCATATAATCAAACAACAAAATAAATCAATACATAATCTAGTCAACACAGTTTTAAAAATTTAAATCTTAGTTAAATTAAAATCATTAAAAAATAAATCCGAGAACGTATTTTTTGACAAAAATAATTCAGTTTTTCTATTTATTTAATGTCTTACAAACTAAAATATTTCAATTTTTTTACACACTTATTTTGTTCAGACATTATTGAAGAAATATAAATACTTATGATCAAAAAATACAAAATGTACACAATATTTAATAATTTATCATCGTGAGTTTTGAGCATTTTTATTGCTTACTTGAATGTAGGTATATATTAAACCAAGTTTTGAATAAAATAAATAGATATTAAATTTTTAATTTTAAAAAATTGATAAGGGAAATAATCGATCTTTCTCATTGGAACCTCCCAGTACAGTTGCAAGCATTTTTAAAATTTTATTCTCAGATGCTGGTCAGTCGCTCTTAAGATACGTTGTAGGCAGATGTTGACAGCCTATTGCGGAGTTATTTATCAGGATTTCATGGACATATTGATAGAATTTATCCGTGTAACCCTGATCATTTTCCTCCAGCACCACATTTCGAGGGCGTCTATCCGTTTTCTTTCACTGGCTCTAAGTTTCCATGTTTCTACACCGTATAGAAATATGAGCAAAATCAATTCGCGGACGAGTCTTCATGTTAGTGGTCTTCGTTATGCCTCTGTCACTCCCATATCTTTAGCATTTTACTTATGGTGTCTTTTGTCATGCAAATTCTTCTTTTCACGTCCATTTCACAACCTCGGTATATAATCGACTGCTCCAAGGAAGACTGCAGTAACTCACTATTTGGTGTTTTTGAGTTAGTTACATTTTCGGGTTTCATAAATAATTATCCACCTCCCAAGAAGACATTCTGTACTCTAACATTTATACACCCCGAGAAAAAACCATTTCAAAATAGTCGTAAGTCACGAAGTCATTAGTTTTCCAAGTACTAAAGAAGTAAGTTGAGTTACTGCTCTTTTCTTGGGAATTTTTTTTTGTCTACGGTCGTAAGTCAGACTTACTTCTTTTATCCACGGAGAAATATCGATATTATCATTTAAACTGCGTTTGACCGTTGATTTTACAGTCATTGCGGTTTGCCTATTGCAGTGATAAAATGGAAAATATTTATTTATTTATTAGTAAGAAACAAAAAGCTTATAAATAAAATATAAAGATAAATATATACATTGTTAAATAAAGTCAAGTCAAAAAAGTCTCCTATGTGAAAGTTGATTGGAGATGGAGTTTTATTACACATTAAAATTAGTTTTGGGTGAGGAAGAGATGAAGAGGAATATAGGATGAGGATAGGAGATGCTCCGGATACATTACACACGCTTGTATTAATTTTCGATCGTACGTGTTACTTCTAATCGATATTTCTAAAGTGTATTGTTAAATATGTCTATATTTTGAAATTTTGTGTTATATTGTGCACATACACGGGGAATTGGTGATTTTTTTCTAACGTTAGTTTTCTATGTAGGCAAATGAAAAAATTGGGATTGCCGTGTTGATCTTGTCGGAATATGATTATTTATTAAGTTGGTTAGTTCTGGCGAGTCCAGGCCATTATTAAGAATTTTAAATAATAAGATTTGGTCAAAAGTTTAACGTCGTGTATGAAGGGAGTTGAAGTTATGGTAATTAATAGATTCGGTGTAATTTGAGAAGCTTAAGACGAGAGACTTCGCTTTTCGGCCCCTACAAAAAGGACGCCCGGGAAAAAACACTTTTCTACATCGAAAATTGCACAAAATGAATATATATTTTTTATATTGCCTTTTAGAGGGTGAAAACTATGTCGGTATGTTTTCGAATTTTCGATGCGTTTCGTATTAACGTAAACATTCACTGTCAAACATGTACGATTTATCAAAAAATATTATTTAAGGAAAAAGTGCTGCTAACTCAACTCTCATAAAGAATTATAAAATTATAAAAAGCTACCGACGTAGCTTCTTCTTTCTAAAAAAAATATATTTTTTAAAATTTCCCTTTCGTGAAAGTTTCGGTGTAGAAAAGTGTATTCTCCATAAACCCATTTTCGAGCGATTTCTGTAGGTAAATTTGAGCGTTGTCTCATTCACACATTTCGCATTCGCATGTATTGTAAGTGTGCGTGAGCTTATTGTGAGCGGGACAGAATGACAGTCGCGGGTGTTCCGCGTGTCGTTCAAAGTCTAGCTTCTTAAGTTCTGTTTATAATTTATGTGTTTAATTTATTTAATACCAAATTCTAAAGCCTCAAAAAATTGGCTTATTAATTCTTTTTCTTTACATATTATTTGTTCATATTATAATACATTATTAAAGAGCCTGATGACTTATTGGGTCCTTCATCAGCAAGATTTTAGTGGAGTGAATTCTGATGACTATTGGAAGCCTGATGAATGTAGTAATACAAAATATATAGAATTGAGTGTTTGTTGACTAACTTCTCCTGATTGCATGTTGCTTCTTAATTAGGAAAGATGATTGTTCTATCGTTCTACTAAAACAACTGATAATATGGATATTCCGAGCACCGCATGTAATTCATAAAAATGATAACAAAAAAATTATTTCAATGTTTTAATCAACCTACTTTTTTATGATACTGCAGATTAAATACAACCACATACGGGAAAATGGGATCAGGTTGCACATCAAACTGCCACTTTAAATGCAAGAATACGTTGCGCGAAGAATCGCGAAAAAAATGTTCTGGAAATTAGGATGTCATGCCATGCAGTCGAATTTTATTTGTCAATTCGTGGAATTAGTGCCAAAAAAAATCTTGCTGCAAAGCATAACAACTCCAGGCGTGGAATTTCGTGAGAATATTATTTAAATGTGAACAGCATAATAAGTAATAAGTAACATGTTTGCCAAACAATGTTTTTGCAAACATTAGGGATCTCTGATAGAATGATAACCACTGCATGTGGAAAAATTGACGAAGGAGGCGCAATAATTCCTGGTCAGTCTGGGAAACATCTCACAAGACCTAATAAAATTCTCCCTGATATCAAACATTCGGTATACGAACACATCTGAGCCTTTCCTGTAATGGAGTCACACTAAACCAGGAAATTATCCGAAAAGCTTTACCTAGAAAGAGATCTGAGTATTTCCAAAATGTCCAGGCTGTATTGGCAGAAAGAAAGAAGCGTTGAAACATCTGCTTCACTGAGACAGTATTCAGATGTTTTAATTTCCATTATAATTACGCTTTTCACAAGCCTAAAAAAGACCAGTATGAAGTGTGTGAGATATTTAAAATAGCCACAGAAGAAGAAAACATACTGTTTAAAGATGTATGAGCATCAGAAAAATTCAGGCCATAACCGTCATTTTAGAAAAACGGACAAGAGGCGACTGGACAGATTAGTTTAACCCATTGTTTAGTATAATCAAAAACAAAACATCGATATACTCAAACATAAATATCTGGTAGCATTACGCAACAGCCTACTGATTCCAAAGTCTTACCATAATTTCTATCTTTCACTAAATTCTTCCATTGAAGAAACATTGGAGATTCTAATGCCAGAGATGGGGTATCTGATGATTCAGAAAGCGAATGAAAATTGATAATGTTTTTTTTATTCTTTCATTTTATGTAATTACTTAAGAATCTCTGCTATTTTATATAGGTAATAGTTTCTAAAAAATATATAATTTTTTCAGTTAATCGAACTAAAAATGTTTTTATGTTGCATTAAAACACTGAAACACCGTAACTAGGTAATGATAAACTCTCAACTGTGTTTTTTTAATGTGTATAAATTATGTTTTATACTGTTAAAATAAAGCAGCTCGTTGCTACTTCTATAATTTCTTTAATTTTTCCCTGTAAAAAAGAAGTAACTCAACATACTGCATACTGATATTATATAAACCCCGAGGAAAACAGCAGTAAGTCCTAAAACCCTAAAAATTGTGTATGAATTCGAATAAAATACTAAGAAAATACTATACAGTTAGAAAGAGTATTAACCAAGGATATTTATTCAATTTAAATAAAATTCAAAAACCCCATTTTAGATTATGCAACATTTTTTGAACTTTAAAATCGCTCTCCTGCAAAATGATAAAAAGTGAGTTACTGCAGTCTTCCTTGGAGCAGTCGTAATGTCGTTCACCGTTTCTAAGGGGGTTTCTCACCATCCTCCTAACAGCTGATCCATACTTTGAAGTTTATTTTTGATTTACGGTTTATTTATTTATTAAGGCCGCGCTACACCGCTCAAAAAGAAGAAGATGGAGAGATACGACAATATGAACGTGGGAGCGAGCGCTCTAACATTAAAAACCATAAAATTCATGTGAAAATTGTGAAAATGTTTAATAAAAGACAACTCGTTTAAAAAACACCAAAAATCTCGCAGGGGATGTGTCAAGTAGCATTTAATGAAACATTATGAATTTTTTCATACATATAACTTGTAAAATAACAGAAACAAACGTGTAAATAATAATTTTCGGAGCATACTTTGCGATTTATTTCTATCGAGGGAATTTCAAATAATTATCGTTTCGGCGTGGGGAATGTATAGATACTATCTTAAAGAATAACATATATTTTTTTAAGAATTGAAAAACTTCAAACGTTTAAGGAAAACATGTAAGAAATCGGTAGAAATTGGCAGAGCAGCCCCTTTAGTCGGAGTTTATTATTCGGTACTCGAACCTATGAATATTGGCTATATATTGGATTAGTTGGCCGAGTTTTCTAACTATTGCAAGTATTATATAGTATATCCACGAACTGGCGATGCCTATGTGGGATTTTTTTGGTATCGTACATTTATGCATACTATTATATTATGTTTATATTAAATATATTATGTATATACGTTTGTGTGTGTGTGTGTGTGTGTGTGTGTGTGTGTGTGTGTGTGTGTGTGTGTGTGTGTGTGTGTGTGTGTGTGTGTGTGTGTGTGTGTGTGTGTGTGTGTGTGTGTGTGTGTGTGTATGTTGATATATAGCGTCTAATGCACCATGTATAGATATTTATATATATAAATATATATTATATATATAAATATTTATATATATAAATATGCATACATATGTACATATATTTTTTTTGTTTTTTATATTTTTCTGTTTTTTAAGTCTATTTAGTTTATTTTATTTTTTTAAATCTTTTGTCTACACAACTACATAGCTCTCGCTTTTTACTGTTTATAAAAATAAAATAAAAATGTTATTGTAACATGTATGTGACAAAAAAATTATTAATAAAAAAATAAAAATAAAAATAAATTATTGTTATTTTTAATAATATTCGTTATAGTATGGATAAGCTATTAGGAGGATGGTGAGAAACCCACTAAGTCTGATAGAGCATTACTTGTTCCTACGAAGGTGTTTGCCTGTCGATCGCCATTATATATTTAAATTAAATTAGATTTACTGTTTAATGATGGAATATTAATTATTAAAACTCTCAGATTGACGACTTGACCTTTATTTTACAATTAATAGACCGGCCTGATTTACTCGGCCGATATTTTTTACATTAGGTCTTCACAGGAAGCCCTGCGGAAAATAATATCCCTCGGTGCCCGTGTCATCTTAAGGGATGCTGTTTGAAAGTTATTTTTAGGGAAAAGAAGTTCTGGAAAGGAAAAATTGATGAGGGGTGCGTAGAAATCTGGGATTCAGTGTGTCCAGGAGTGACGGACGTACGACTTTATCTCTCAAACTTCAAGGCAAGGCGATGGGTCAATAAAGTCCAGCTGGAGAAGTCAAAAGGTATCCCTCAATTAGTTTCTCCCGATCCGGCCCGGACAAAGGGACCCCTGCTAAATCGCCAAACGTAGCTAACCACTTTGGGTGACCTATAGCAGTGTTTTGTCGTGAAACTGTCAGAGCTATATTTTCGATTTTTTTGACGTTTAACAATAAAGCTTACATCTTCATTTGAATCACAAATTTAACCAAAAACCGTATTGGTCAATAATGGCACTGGCAGTCTAGAGTCGCAGCGGGAAGCTGTTAACCCAAATACGAAACAAGGGGATATCTTGAAACATTTATGAGCGGACAAACAACTAGGTAAGTGTTAGAAAATTATACCATCCAAAAATCGAGGTTAGTGTCGCGACCGACTTTTGAACTAGGGATGTTACGATTGTGATAAGAGTGCAAATGTGCGAATGCGAATGTTAAGGAATCACATTAAAAAAAAAAACTTTAGTCAATATTAATTATAATATTAATAAAAAATATAAACAATAAATCAATTCTTATACAGTAAGTTTTTTTTTTTTTTAGTTATAAGAGTAATTAAGCAATTTAATAATCGAAGTTCAAAAGAGGCATATTATATTTCAGAAAAAGCAATTTTGCAGCCTTTTCTCCCATTTCTAAGGGGCTCGTATATGAGGCACGTGGACAGTGGGCAAGTCACGACAAGATCTGCACACATTCGCATTCGCTAAATATTCGCATCGATTGTTGCGAATGCGAATGTTTAAAATGATGCGAATTATTCGCATATGCGAGTACGAATGCGAACGTTCGTAACATCCCTGTTTGGAACACCGAGAACTTGTCGACATGTCGACTGGAACCATATTACGAAAATGTCGTAAAATTATTATCATCATTTGCATAACATTTATTAATTTGTTTACGAACTGGTCGAATAATAATAACACAGGTACCTAAAACAAAAAATAAGAAGAAAAAAATTGAAATTTTCCTCTTGTTGTACATTTAAAGTATTTTTTTTACATTTGATCCACTCAGGAACCCTGAGGAAAAAACATCCCTCAAGGCCCGTGTCATCTTTAAGTGTGTGGAGGTTCTTTTAAGGTAAAGGAAGGAGAGGAAGTTCTGGGAAAGAAAACAGTATGAGGACTGGGTAGGAATCCTGGGGTCAGTGTATCCAGGAGTGACGGACGTATGAATCCATCCCTCCCACTAAGGTGCAAGGCGATGGGTGGAGAGAGTCCGTGCACTCCTCTCAAATAGCTAACCACTTGAGGCGACATACGGCAGGGTGTTGGTTATCCAAGTTTATGTGGCGGAGGTACCCATATCCGCCTCCCAAATTGCTGACATGCTTATTTTATTGCACCGAAAATTTATAATGCATTCTATAAGACTACAGAAATCAAATGTGAAAATATATCATCCTTCAGCAAAGATAAAAATGTAATAAAGTCTTGGATAAATAGTGTTGACTGTGGATATTAATATGTACCTGCTGTAACATATGATCTTAATCTCTATTAACTTTTAACAAAATTGTAATCTTTATTCTCGTATTTTAAATTTTAATTCCGTAAATACTGATTTTAATATATTATTATTTATTTTTTGCAATTTTTACAAAGATAATATACATATATAGAGTAAATTTAACTAAACTGCTTTAAAAAATACAAGTATACCCACGAACTGGCGATGCCTATGTGGGATTTTTTTGGTATCGTACATTTATGCATACTATTATATTATGTTTATATTAAATATATGTATATACGTGTGTGTGTGTGTATGTGTGTGTGTGTGTGTGTGTGTGTGTGTGTGTGTGTGTGTGTGTGTGTGTGTGTGTGTGTGTGTGTGTGTATGTTGATATATAGCGTCTATTGCACCATGTATAGATATTTATATATATATAAAAAAATATATATATACATATAGATGCATACATATGTACACATATTATTCTGTTTTTTTTATATTTTTCTGTTTTTTAAGTCTATTTAGTTTATTTTATTTTTTAAATCTTTTGTCTACACAACTCTACATTGCTCTCGCTTTTTACTGTTTATAAAAATAAAATAAAAAAATTTATTGTAACATGTATGTAACAAAAAATTTTAATAAAAAAAATTGATTGAAGAAGACGAGTATCGATGACGTCCGTACGAGCTCTCGCTGGGGCTAGTTTGGTCACCACTTGGGACTCTTTTAAGGTGTTCACAATAACAACAATAGCAAAAGTTACAATATAAAATAATGATTTTTTTTATATTCGCCTATAATCTCAGGATTTACCACAAAATTTCCACTGATTTTGATCACGTTAAGCTTCAAGAAGGTAACATTTAACAGAAAATCACCAGTTATAATATCGTTAACATGTTTAGTTAGCATGTTAATATCTGTGCACATTCCAAAACGATAATATTAATCTAATAATGGTTGTTTGCAGGTGAAAAAATGTAATAAGAGGTAATTGTTGAATGAAACACTAGTATATATTGAATTGTTTGGCGGGTAAGAAATAAGCCTCCGTAGCAGAGTGGATTAGAGCACCTGACCGGCAATCAGAAGGGCACGTGTTCGAGTCCCGTCGGCGGCATGTATCTTTTCTCGGCAGGTTTTTTCAATATGAATGAGTGTCTCAGGCTAATAAAATTATTCTTTTTTTTTATAAAAAAAAATTCTTTTTAACTTTTGAAGGTTATTCCCATCAATGTAATATATCATTGAAGAAGAAGATAACAATAACAATCTAATTTTTTAAGATATGAAAATGAACAAGACACAGAAAAATAATAAAAGATAATGATACTTGTTTCCAATAATAAAGGTAGCTGCCAATAATATGAAAAAAAAACATTAGTCGAACATAATATTATTAATTCTAAAATTTGAAATATGAAGTTGACAATTACGGCAGTCTCATAATAGAACGCAGTGGCCCAATTGGTAGAGGTGTATGTCCCGGTAAGACGTTCTGGGTTCGAGTCCCAGTTGCGACTATTATCTTTTATTATTTTTCTGTGTCTTGTTCATTTTCATATTTTAAAAAATTTGATTATTATTGTTATCTTCTTCTTCAATAATAAAATTATTGCTTATAATAATGTAATAATAATTAACACTCCGTAAATGTTTTAAACAATAAACTAATAACAAAAATATTCACAAATAAAATGTGTAAAATATTATGAATACGAACCAAATTCATTTTTAGAAATAAATTCTTTAAAATTTACTATGATAAAACTATACTAACAGACAGACCAATTGGTCATAATAGACCTGATATAGACCTGACATGACAAAATTAAAAAAATAACTTATATTATTGATGTAGCTATTCCAAATTCCTGTAATATTCAAAAAACTGTTTCTGAAAAAATAAGAAAGTATTCAGATTTAGGAAATGAAATTAAAAGAATTTGGCATTATTAGACTATAAAAATATTACCTTTTGTTATTTCGGCTACTGGCATTATACCTAGCTCTCTTATTAAAAATTTAGGCATATTAGATTTGTCAAAGAATTTGTATATAAAAATGCAAAAATCAGTCATTTTAAATACATGCAGAATTACGAAAGATTATTTAAATAATTATATTGAGGGATCAGTAGGATTTATCGGTCAAATTAGGAATTCCACAGAGCCGAACCCTCTGATATGAAAATATCTGGAGACGGTGCATTATATTCCCATTTAATAGTTTGGTAGATTAACGTGTTGTTCTTGTATTGTTTTGTATTAATTATACTTATATAATACACTTGCATAGCGTGGATTTACTAGATATACATTTTTAAGGAAAAGTGTGTGAAAGGGTTTAGTTTTTCCTATGGGAAAAACTAAACCCGTTCCTGAAAATCTGGTGCGTAAAAAAAAACAAAATACATTGAATTGTAGATGGTTGAAACCAAACAACGATGAAAATTATAAGTTCTTAGCCGGTTTCGAGTCACGAGTAAAGAATTTTGGAAAAATCCTCAGCGCATCGATATCCCGCGTTTTTTTGGCGGGTCAGTGAGTTCTATAGATAGTCCAGACTCTGTCTATTTCTAGACCAGAGATTACATCTTCCTCGTCTTCTCACATCTTCCCCATATTGCCACCATCTCACTCCTCGTCTATTTCCGTCCCCTTCTCGTCCCGTTAGAACTACTTACCTAGAAAGAATCCGAGATGCACATAACAAACTTACTCTATTGTAAATTACCAAATAACTAATTAAATTATTTAATTTTGTTAATTATTCTAGAATTATTGACTCTTTCTTACAAAAAAACATAAATTGATTTAGAAAGATTGTTATTTTATCTGATAAACGCCCTTTTTAAATTTTGAAAAAGTAAGTTTCTTTTTAATGTACTAAGGTTAAACCGTTGGTCGTTGGCAGATGTGTTCAATTTTTAAACGAAATATTGTATTATACAACACAAATTTCAAATCATAATACAGCAAAATAAATTAATACATAATCTAGTAAACGTACTATTCAGGATTTTTATTCTAGTTCAATTAAAATCATTAAAAAATAAATCCGAGAACGTGTTTTGTGACGAAAATACCTCAGTTTTTCTATTTATTTAAGGTCTTACAAACTAAAATATTTCAGATTTTTTTACACACTTATTCTGTTTAGACATTATTGAAAAATCATAAATTCTAATAATTATGATGAAAAAATACTTACAAGAAGTACACGATATTTAATCACTTATCATCGTGCGTTTTGAGCACTTTTATTGCTTACTTACTTGAATGAAGGTATATTAAAGCAAGTTTTGAATGAAATAAATCGATAATAAATTTTTAATTTAAAAAATTTTAAACGGGGAACAATCGACCATTCTCATCCCTGTAAAGTTGCAAGCATTTTTAATCTTTTTTTCTCAGCCGCTGGTCAATGGCTCTTAAAAACTGGTAAACTTATATTAAATATGTCGATATTTGAGGTGAATTTGTTTTCAAGTGTGTGAACTTGAGGTATATAGGTTCATAAATAGAAATAGGAATTCGTTAATCTAGTAGATGGTTCCGGAATTTTTGTTGCAGAATATTATCTATACTTTGCCTAGTTTCTCGTTTTCATATTCAAGTCAACAAGATGTAGGAGTTCACAAGGTGTCTAATTCGGTGTGAATAATTTTATATCTAACTAACTAACTAACTAACCATCACGCCGTTTCCCCGCAGGGGTAGGCAGAGAGGACGGACCGCCAAACTCGGTCTTGGCACACACTCTTTGCCTCATTCACATTCATACATCGTCTCATACATTCTCTTCTATTTTTCTGACTCTTGACATGGCCCGACTAAAGTATCTGATTCACTTGATCGTGCCACGTCTTTCTCGGACGTCCCCTACTTCTTATACCATTCACACTTGCATCGTATATTCTCCTTACGCTCCTTTCTTTGTTCATTCGCTCTACATGCCCAAACCATCTGAGGGTTCCTTTCTTAATTTTACTCATTACGCTTACATCAGCCTTGCATTCCTTTCGAATCTCCACATTTCTCAGACGATCATACATGGTTTTACCACACATACGCCTCAGGGATCTCATTTCAACAGCATTCAGTCTACTTTCATCCTTCCTCTGCCAGTTCCATGCCTCACTGCCATACATCAGGGTAGGTACAAGCACTCCATTGTGGACTGCTAACTTTGTTTCTTTGGACAGCTTTTTGTTAGCGCCAACGGCATTCAGTCCTCCATTAATGGAGTTACCTGCATTTACCCTCCTTTCAATGTCTCTATCAGCCTTCCCATCTCTCGTAAACATACTACCCAAATACACAAACTCATCCACCTGCTCCAAGTATTCATTATTCACAACTATATTGCACACCGTTTTCGGACTCTCTCTTTCAAACACCATGACTTTAGACTTACTTACATTCATCATTAACTCATTCTTCATACATACTTCGTTCATTCTAGACACGAGCGACTGCAGATCTTCCATACTGTTATAAATCAGCACCGCATCATCAGCATACAACAGGCAACATACTTTCAGATTACTCAATTTCGCGCCTAACCCCACCTCTTTCAATTCTTTTCACAATTATCCATGTATAGATTGAATAACCACGGTGACATTACGCAGCCTTGCTTAACACCTTTTGTGATGTCAAACCACCCCGTAAAACCACCGTTCACTCTCACACATGCAACGCTTCCCTCATATAGAGCCGCAATTGCCTGTATAAGATTTGTATTCACTCCATACTTAGACAACACCTTCCATAGCTTTTTCCTGTCGACTCGGTCGTATGCTTTTTATAGATCTACAAAGGCACAAAAGAGTTTCTGGTTTTTTGCCAAAAACTTCTCAGTGAGCATTCGCAATGAGAAAATCTGATCCATGCACCCCCTTCCGCTCAAAAACGCACCTTGCACATCCCATATTTTATATCGATCCTATCAAAACCGTGGTTTTAACAACTTCCCCATTTTTTCCAAAAAATGATTTTCCTCGCTCATTAGAATGAGAATTGGTTATTTTTTTTTTTTTTTAATAATTTTTTTTTTAACAATATGTTTTACATAATACATTTTAATAATTTTACATCTCAAGAGTTATTTACTACTCTTCCATTGGAAGCGTTTGCTTGTGTATGGAAGAGGAGTGTACATAAATTCAGTTATTAGTTAGTACTTAAATAATTCATTTTACATATATATGTTTGTTGTCGCAAGTACATATTGTGTGATGAAAAATAATAAAGATGTACAATAAATTTAATGTACAATTTAGTATGTTATGACTAAGAAAGGGTAAAAAGAGAGAATGTTGAGGAAAATATAGGATATTTGTAAGAATTAATTTAGGTAGCTGTAGTTTTTTTCTTAAGAATGTCTTTAAAATATTTTTTGACAGAGTGCAATATTTGGGATTTATCATTAATTTTTCAGATTTCTTCCAATAGTTGATTGAAAAAATTTCTTCCCTGGTAAGTGTAATGGTGTTGTCCAAAAGTAGTATTTAATTTTGGGCATAGAAAAGAATATTTAAGACGAGTTCGGTTTTCAGATAAAAATTGATATTTCTCTTTTTCTTTTATAATTTGAATTAATGATTTTTTAATATATAAATCTTTAAATGTAGGTACTTGAAATTCTTCGAATAGGCGTTCCGTTGGGTATTCCAAAGGCTTTTTAGTATAATTAATATAATTAAAAAATATATTATATTGGAAGAAGGTTACGTTTATATGCGGATCCCCAACTTATAATGGCGTATTGTAGAGTGGATTGAACTAAGGCATAGTAGATTAAATATAGATTTTTTATCGATAGAAAATTTCTGATTCTTAAAAATATGTATATTGATTTTCTAATTTTTTTTACAACTCGACATATTTGTTCCTTCCATTTAAAATTTTTCTCGATAATTACTCCAAGATATTTGATTGTGTTTGTGGTTTTTAATATTGAGCAGTTTTGGATACAGTAAGGCGCTCCGCTGACGAGGCAACTGAAAACAAACTAAAACCAGCTGGTTTCTATGTCTTGATTGGTCAAAAAGCTTGTTTAACCATAGACGAAGAACAATCAGCTGACAGCTGGCAACTAGCAACGGCCGGCCACGGCAATCAGCAGTACGAGTCGCAAGTCACCGCTTGCGTTACTATGGACAACGGGTTTTTGTGTGATTGTGAGCGGATCGCCTAAGGCGACTGAGGCAACTGAAAACTGCCAACTGGCAACTGTCTTTGTATGACAATGTGATGGCCCGCACACTTCACAATCACACAAAACCCCTCAATGGTAACGCAAGCGGTGACTCGCGACTTGCACTGCTGATTGCCCTGGCCGGCCGTTGCTAGTTGCCAGCTGTCAGCTGATTGTTCTTCGTCTATGGTTAAACAAGCTTTTTGACCAATCAAGACAGAGAAAACAGCCGGTTTTAGTTGGTTTTCAGTTGCCTCATCAGCGGAGCGCCTAAGTTTTATTATGAGTTGTCATGGATGATAATGTCAAAGTTTTTAGGGTTATCATGTGTGTGTATTGCAAATGGAATTGCATACCTTTTAGTGATAGTAAATTAATGTCGAAGAAAATTCTTAAGAGTATTTATGTCTTCAGTGGCTTTAAATATTATGTTTTCCCAAGTTTTTATTTCCGATCGTTTTCATATTTTTAATGTTTACAGAAGTAAGTACTTTAATTATTGGAAAGATCACATATCGATCGTGGAAATTTGAAATGCCGTAAAGGGCAAAATGTCAATTGTTAAAGGGGGCGAAAAGAATGTTTTATTTCTTTAGCAAAAAATCATATCTCCTGTTTTTGTGTAGGATCTATAATTGAGCCCGGAATAATGTTGTATCCAACAAAACTATCAATGTTGAGTTAATGATGAAATAATGTCGGGCATATTATTACGCATCTTTTAAGATAGGGATTATGGTAGTGAAAATTTTTTTTAGGCCTGTGGCAGCATTTTAAAGATTGGTTTGTGGAAGAATGTTGTATAAGACCGTTTGTCAAAATCACGGATCGTGGTTTAATTCATGGGAATAAATGGAGAAAACGAAAGTTTTATGGCTTCATCTAGAAAGACTTAAAAGCCAAGATGCTGAAGAATGCAGGAAAGTAGAATTTTTCCAGAAAAAAATATTGTTAAGGCTGCTTTTTAGGCGTTGAAACAGTTTTGTCGAATAATGTTGTATGTTGATCTGAAGACAATATCTCGAATTTAAATGGTTTTGTTTATTCATATCGTTTTTTTTTTTGCTTTTTAAGCTCAAATGCATCAATGACATATGTAAATAGATGTTAGAAGAGCATGGTGCTTTCTTGCAGGTACGAAAAGTAAAAAAAAAAAATCATTTTGTGGAATAATGTTGCCTGTGAAATTTTTATATACAACATATTTCCACAAAATCAGCACAAATTCTTGTAATAAATTCTAATTTAATAGCCTTTTTCCACGTCTTTCCCTTTAAAAGTTTTAAGAATTGTATTTTAAATATAAAATGTTATAAAACATGACCTGTTTCGTTTTTTCAATTTATCTCGGAACAAGAATATTGTTGAATACAACATTATTTCGGTAAAGGGCTCAATTATGATTTTTTTCATTACAAAACAACGATCTTTCAAAATACTTTAATTTATTTTTAATTTTTCCGAAAAAAAATCGTCGTAAAAGACGTAGGTATTTATTTTTCTAGAATAATTTCAACAACACAGATCAAAAGAGAGAAAAAAAACTAATAAAAATGACATATTTAACTCATTTTTGGATTTAATGTCAATTAAAGCATTTCAAATGAACATGATCAATACATATAATTAGTTGTCCCCCCTAAATAAAAAATATCCTCTCTTCTATCAAGCCGTATCTAAAATTGCTTCCCGTTCAATATCTCATACCTTCTAAGTCTGAATAAAATGAAAAAACTTCTAAGTCGATACAAATTGATATTACATAAAATCACATTTTCTCTCTCCATAATTTGAAATGATGGCCCAGAACACCTTTAAAGTGTGAAAACCAAAAAAAAAGTATAGAAAAATTAAAAATGTGCTCATTGTAGAGTTACGTAAACATCATCAACCTGTGTTAATCCTCTGCCGGATGAGCGCTTCTCCAAAGCGATAATCTACTAGGTATCTTAACGGAAAAAGCGTGGAAATCAAACCCGGTGTGAAATAAGTGAGACAGCTATTTGTGGACGATCATCCCGTTGGAAAGGGATGGGCCGATATGAATATTTGAGTTCTGACACTGTGAATCAACTATCAGTTCAACGAATTTTCTTTCAGAGTGAAAGTAAGAATTAAGATTTCTGTTTTGATTAAAGCTGAAAAACAGCGGTTATGGAGAAGCTACTCAAAGAATAACATATAGAAATATGTTTTGGGCGTGTCTGTGTGCCACAAGTAAGGTAAAATTTTCCTTACTTTCGTGCATAAATTGTTGAACAGATAATCAATATTATTGGCATAGCTGATGCCTAGGGCGACATTGATTTTCTACAAAACTGACAAATCCTGTACTAACCTTGCGATGTGGCCACGAAAATGTATTTTTTCTGAACATAAATTTTTTTATCTAAACACTTTATATACTTATGTATTATAGAATATTGGAATTTTTTTATATTTATTTATTTTCATTATTTTTTTAACAGGCATCTTTTAGTCATTTATCAAAAGTTTATGTGTTTTTACCACGTCCCACCTCTATATTTTCTTATTTATTTTTTTATTATTTATTTATTTTTATTTAAAGAAATATTAACATAATACATATATCACATTGTTTACAAATTTTTATGAGGACAAGGACTGATTTCGTCATTAATTTTAGGTATGTAAGATTAAATATGTAGTTTCTAAAATACCTTATTATACATTTTTTGAAAATATACAATTTTTAGATAAATTTGGGCCAACATTGAAAAAAATCACGTTTAACATTTCTGATATGGAATCGGTTACTTCCACTCAGTTAAAGTACGCGCCAAACTTAAATGGCGACCTGAACTTGATACGATCCACTCTCGCGCAGGTATAGTCACTTTACTGACTTTGCCATGACCATAAGCGAAAGAGAAAGTTACGTAAAACATACGTGCAACAGAGAAAGGCGTGGGCGGGGTGGCATGCCGATTTTCGGATCTTAAACTGGTCTATTGGGACGATTTCTGTATTAAGGTCAGATCGGCATTAAAGTTTCGCGCTTGGTATACCATATTTATTTATATATTAACGTCGGATATAAAGATATTTATATGGGAATATTTATATGAAATTTTATACAATTACTTACACATTTGCTTTATTTATTTCTTTAATTCCTAACTGAACTGTTCTAGAGAAAATCTTTCGTTTTAGTTTAGTGATAAATTGAAGATATTCACTGTCTCGACGTCTTTAGTCCATCCATTAGTATTCTGGGCAATTAGGAGTACATACTATATTGTGGTAGTTAGTCCTTGATATTATGCACTAAAAAAAATCCCGACTTCAAGTAATCTGGTATTGCGTCGCTCTAGTTAGTTTTTGTCCAACAGACCATTTTTCGTGAAATTGAATTAAGTATGTAAATGTGCTCAAAAAGCCTTTATTTATGCGATACTCGTTCAAAAAAAATTATAAACAATTATTTAAGGGGTTTTCAAAATGCACTTTGTCTTACGTCCTCCAAAATGTATGTGCTTCTATCGTAAAAAAAAGTTTAAAGTGGCATTTCTCCCGATTCACGTTTTGGACTGTTGGATAAAAACGAACTGAAGCGTTTCTGAACTGAAATTTCACCAATTTGAAGAAACCTTATCAGTCCAACGTAAAAGTAACGGAGATATAGTGCATTAAAAAACCTGCACAAACTTTGGCGAAAACTCCAACATACCAAAATATAATGTAGCGATTGGACGTTTTTTACATTAAATCCACAGATTATTTTTCTCAAGACTTATGTCATCTTTGGGAGTGCTTGTGGAGGGTCTTTTTTAGAAAATGAAGGAGAGGAAGATCTGTAAGGAAAAGTGTATGAGGAGTGAGTGAAGTATGAATTCATCCTTTCCACTGCGGTGCTGGGTCGAGAGAATCCTCCTAGATAGGTCAAATCCCTTCCGATACCACTTTGCATTTCGTCACCGTCATTTTGGGTCATCACAAAGCAAAGAAGACGATTTAAAACAGGACTTAGCTACGCTCAGTTATTTATATCGGATTTGCCGATTTACTCCTTTCATGTATGTGATCATGTACCTAATATTATTATGAATATTTTCCCTAATATGTATTCTATATGTTTTTACTTTCATCTACATATATGGATGATTATACCTAATATTTTATACTAAATAAACATCTTATGAATCTCGACTACCATAATACGGGCATTTGCCTAGCTTGGTAGTCAAAAAGCCATGTAAAATAAACCTGTAACAAACAAAATGAATAAAGATAATTTTAAAAAAAATAAACAAAAACGTTAAAAATACATTGTTTAAGGTTCGGTATTTTTTATGTTCACATTTGAATTAAACTTGCAAACAGATAATGTTCTCGTTTTTCTTCTTCGGTTTTGTTTGAGACTTTTATTCTGTCGTAATATTTTCCCTCCAATTTTATAAATTCGTTGCGAAATTAATAAATCAAAATATCATTTGTCTTCATCTTCCAAATTAACTTGTTTTTAAAACCTTTTTTTTTATTTTTTTTTACCTTTTATGAGCATTTTTATAATCTACGGAGAAAATAATATATCTAATTATTTTTTTTAATATTATCTATATCGGTTGAATCGAGCATCTACCGTTGAATTGTACTATGAGAACGCGAAAGACGAGAAATCTTAGCCGTGAGTGAGACAGGGTGACGGGCGACCTCGCGCGAGTGAGCGAGACAGACCGCGCGCGTAATCCAATCCGCCTCGCCTTATAAGTAAGTCAAGCGATCGCGCGTGGCGCACGGGCGGGATCAGTGCGGGGCGGGGCGGGATCGGTGAGGGGCAGGGCGGGATCGGCGCGGGGTAACACGGTATCGGTGCGGGGTGGGGCGGGCCACGTGGGCCGATGCCACAGTGATGTGAAAATCCATTTTAGCTGGACAAAAATTATTTCGACAGATAATGTTAAAACTATACTTTATAACTTCGCGTTCCTTATCTCCTACCACTCCAGAGGCCCTAGCCCATACTCGCTCGATAACGATCGATAGGATAACTATCGGTAACTTCTCATTGTTCCCTAGGACAACTGCACATCGCTAACGTACAAACGACAGTTGATATCGAATATATTAAGGACACTTAGTCATTGTGAACTGTCACCTATTCGTTTGCGATCTGCAGTTGTCCTAGGGAACGATGAGAAGTTACCGACAATTATCCTACCGATCCTTATCGATCGACCATGCTAGCACCCCAGGGGCCCACTCGATCGATAAGGATCTAGTATGACTGCAAATCGCCAACGCATAAGTGACAGTTCACAATGACTAAGTGTCCGTAATACATTCGACATCAACTGTTGTTTTAAAGTTAGCGATCTGCAGTTGTCCTAGGGAGGGATGAGAAGTTACCGAAAGTTATCCTATCAATCGTTATCGATCGAGTGTGCTAGAGGGCCTGCTCCCTCGTATAACAAATCATTGGGATGCAATAGTTCCATTGACTTTTTTACATGTGAATGGCCCCACAAGAGTTCCAACCGCTCCCGACCGTTTGAAACCAGTGATACTAAGTCATCACCAATTAGGATATGTTTGGCGGCTGAAAGAAATGGGGAGGAGAAGGAGATGGGAAGAGGAAGGCAGGGGAGTACTTGGCTATTCAGATCTGGTTATTAAACACGGCTAAAGCCATTTCAAGCAACGTTTAGATTCTGACTTGGGGTCTTTCACCAAAGAATTTTGTTTTTTTTATAGTGAATACCTCATAAGAGTCCCAACTGCTCTAGTCTGGAGCCAGTGAGACTATGGCATCCCCAATTGGAGTATGTTATGAGACTGAAGGTAAGTGGGGAAGGGAAGGAGACGAGGAAGATGAAGGTGGGGAAGTACCTGGCTATTCAGATCTAGTCAGTAAACACGGCTAAAGCCATTTCAAGCAACGTTTCAATTCTGAATGTTAGTCTTACACCAGGGCGATACTGAGATTATCTTCCACTCTGGAATACTGAGAACATCTTTCAATCTGGAACGTGCCACAGATATAGATAGTATACTAAAATCACCGGCATTGTTTGGGCTTAAATAGTATATTTACACAGACGTAGACGAGGACAGTGAACTTAGTCTTGTTTTGAAGGTCAAGTGTGTAAAATTTCATCAATCTAAAATAAAACTGTATTAAAATCAAAGCCAGGTAGCCCACCCGCCTGTCACAGACAAACTTCTTTATAGTAGTCCTTTTGGATTCGTAGTCGAGAGCCTTACCCCCCGACCACATTTCTTTAATAAAGGAAATAAAAAATTATATATACTGGGTTTTTACAGGTGTTCTCACTCACATGAGAACAATCCAGTTATAAAAACTCAGTAAATAAACAGATATGTACAAACAAAACATAAATCTAATCAGACAAATTGTACATTTTTAAATCTTAAAATTGTTTTTAAATAAAGATCAAATAAAAAACAATTCAAAAATAGAAAATTATAAAAATACATAAAGTAGACTCAAATGACAAATAATATAAAGAGAGGCAAGAGACACAACTAGAGATACAAATGATAAATCCTTAGGCATAAAAACTATAATTTCACAAAATCATTCACAGGCTTCAAACGTTTAATTCAAATTCTATTATTTGAATAATTTAATCATCTTTTGATACGTTTTTAGATTTTCACGGCCAAAAGCATTTTCGTTGTTTGTTTTTGGGCACACATCACACATCGTCGGATCTGCCCTGATGATGGACACTGCAACGCTGTCCGAAACGTCGGCTAAAGAAGGAGGTAGCGCAACACGGCATAACACCCCAAAAACAAACAACGAAAATAATCACTTTTTGGTTTAACTACGAATTTTGTGATGTGTTAAATTGTGTTTAATTGAAAACTGACTGAAAGCTGAACATACTGACCACTCTGAATTGGACCAAAGTGAAAGAGATGCTTCCATCGTCTTGCTGAACAAACATTATTTTGTGCCAGTGTCCTCCAAATCCTAGTTAGGGGCATACATTAATTACGTGAGCAAAAAATGGGGGGGTCCAACCCTCCTGAAAATCTCACCAAATCTCATTATACCGAAGGGGGTCAATAAAAATCTCACATCAACTTTCAACATTTATAGAAATAATATATTTTTTTAATTGTTACACCTCTTTTGTGACCCGCTGCAAAAATGGCTATTATGAAAAACATTTATTTCAAGAGTAAGGAAAAAAGCTCATGTGAGGGGGGGGTTCCCAAAAAATCTCACTTAACCTCACGAAGGGGGGGAGGGGTCTAAATTTTTTTTAAAACAGCTCACGTAATTAATGTATGTCCCCTAATCCCTGGTCTTAAGAGATTTTTCTAAAATCTTTTTGGCCAGCTTTACGTTGCGTTTCAAACCTCTGTGCAGTGTAAGACAGAGTTGAAAGGAACAACGGAAAGGAGTGGTTCAGAGCATTTTGTGGCACAAGAGTCCCAACTACCCAAGGGAGTGGGGAGGTAAAGGAAAGGAGATAGGAGGATCCCTTTTCAGATCTGGTCACCAAGTAATGCCGTATCAAGCAACATTTCGATTCTGAATAACGAACGTCCATGCCATAGGTCACATATTGGTTTACTACGTTTGGTAACTTAACAGGAGTGCCAGGGTTCTTCATGGGGTGAGGTTTGTCCGGGTCTTAGCAGCGAATGCGTCTACCCACCTTCTGCGTGGCAGGCCGGATCTGGAGGACTGGTTGAGGGAGCCCTTTTGACCTCTCCAGTCGGGCTCTGTCGACCCATCACCTTGTATCGCAGTGGGAGAGATGGATTCATACATTTGTAGCTCCTGAACACATTGACCACCAGATTCCTACGCACCAGATTTCTTTCCCTAAAGAGACCCTCCGAACACCATCCCCAAAGATGACATTGGCCCTGAGGGAATTTTTTTTCTCAGGGCCTCCCATGTGGAGCTAATAAAAATAAAATGATTTCAGTGACGTGTACGGTCTGTGCACGACAAATTGTTTGTGACGTGAATAAACATCAGTATCGAATATTTGTATATTTTTTTTTTTTTTTAAATATGTTTATTCAGTTTTTATTTTACAATATTTTATTTTACAAATCTTACGAAACTGATCAATCAGTTTGATTGTATTATTCCTACTAGCTGACCCGGCAAACTTCGTATCGCCTCAGAATCAATAAATGTTGTGGTTAATTTATTAGCTGAAATAAATTAGGTTTTTATTAAGTTAAAATAAATAGGTACTCTCAAGTACAAAAAATGAAATTGAGCTGTTGCCTAAGCACGAAATGTTCGGCACACTACACCATTGACAGTTCGAATTGATTCAAATTATGTCGACCAACGCACATTATTTAAAAACCTGTTCCATACAAAGTATATGAAAAAAATAATTTTCTTCATAATTATTTTTCCCGTGATTTTTTCCGATGTTTTAATAGATATTCTGTTAATCGGGACGGAGACAAATCCAACGAATCAAAGATCATGAAAATCGGTCCAGCCTTGAGTTATAAATGGTGTAACTAAGGCGCTCCGCTGACGAGGCAACTGAAAACCAACTAAAACCGGCTGTTTTCTCTGTCTTGATTGGTCAAAAAGCTTGTTTAACCATAGACGAAGAACAATCAGCTGACAGCTGGCAACTAGCAACGGCCGGCCAGGGCAACCAGCAGTGCAAGTCGCAAGTCACCGCTTGCGTTACCATTGACAACGGGTGTTTGAGTGATTGTGTAGTGTGCGGGCCATCACATTGTCATACAAAGACAGTTGGCAGTTGAGAGTTTTCAGTTGCCTCAGTGGGCGGAGGCGCTAACCCGACTTTGTTTTATATATTAAGATATAAAAACAAAGACCCGAGCAACCTTGATGAACATTTGCAAGCAGTTTTAAGAATCTCCACTACAAAATTATTAACCTCTGAAATTATAAAAAATGGTGAAAGATGTTAAACAGTGTAACATTAAATTGTTGGTTGTTAGAGAATGGTACGTAACAGCAGTCGAAAATTAGTTTTGGTGGCTGGCCATATAAATATGTTAATTTTTTGGGGGAACATGCACCTTCAACGTCACTTGTAAAAAGAACATACAGAAAAAGCACCGCAGGCGAAAATATTCTTTTAAATTCGGTTTCTCATTATTGACGATCGTGACCCCTACTTTTCCATGGTGGACAAGGCTCCGTCACTCCTCACGGTTCTGCGCTGAGTGGAGAGCCAAGGATACTTGGTCATTCCAGCGTATTGGTGACCTTCCTCTGCTTCTTCTGCCAAACACTTTGCCAGTGAATATGAGTTTCTCCAAGTTGGAGTCCTCAGTTTGGAGGGCAACATGTCCAAAGTAACTTAAAATACGTTATGTAGAAGGTTGACATCCTATTGCGGATGCCTAGATCTTTCAAAATGGATAGGTTGATTTGTGAGTCTGGCTGTCCAGGGAATTGGTTCTTGGTGGTAGCTATTGGTTCCCAGTTGAGGGTTCGATCCTCTACTAACTAGTTTAGTACTCCATCATTGAACAAGCCGAAACAGGGTCGCATCTCGGAGTATTAACCTAGCACTCGGGGCTCTGCTAGAGAAGACTGTCTATTTCCCTAGATACGGATGAAAAATTGGACCATTAAAAAACTAGGGGCATTTGGTGAACCTATGAGGAACAACCTCCGTGAAATCTTCCTTCATGGGGTTTGCAGGGAGGAACCATGGAGGAAGAGAGTCCACCTCAGCGAATCAGGGAATTTTCAGGGAATCAAGGGCGAGTGGACTCTTCCGTCATGGGGCTTTCAGTAAACCAAGGAGGCGTGGAGAGGAGAGATGAGGCCCTCTTCCTTGGTGGGGTCTTCAGGGAACCAAGGAGGAATGGAGAGGAGATTTGAGACTTCGGAAGACTCATGGAACTAGAAGACAATCTCATATACAATGACAACCCGGGTGAACTTTATAAAAGGGACCGAGTTACTGTTACGCCGTTCTTCCACGTTCATTCACAAGCGACGCTACGACACCTGTCAAACAAATTTGCTAGTGTAGCACCTAGCGGCGTTTTCAAACACTAATAATAGTATGGAAAACACAGACGAGCGGCGATCGCGTCGCTTGAAGGTAACTCCATGGAAGAACGGCGTTAGGAATGAGATACACAATGGGCCAACGGCCTGTGCTCATGGGAACTATACATAAACCGTATATATATAAATAGTATAATATAAAGGAAACCAACAAAGAATTCATAAACAAACATTGTAATTTTCAAAATATTTCTAGTTTATTTAATAAGCTCATAATCAAAACATCTGACAAAACATGAATCCTTCTACAAACGCAAAAATGGTGACAATTTCTAAAATAATTATTATAGTTTTACCATTCAGTAGGATACAAAGTTGAACATTCACTTATCACACTAGAACTAATAATAATATGGTTTAAAAATTATCAAATATTGAGGTCCAAGAATTGCCAACGATGCAACGGTTTATTTTTTGGTATCGGATATGAGAGTGCAAAGATAATTGGATAATTCCATCGTCCTAGATGGCATTTAAAATTTTCTGCATAGCATTTGCCAAATCTCTGCATTTTTCCGCCATTACTTGGACCTTCTGAAATAAATTTAGCCACACATCCAAAAAGTCATGTAAAAAACTGTGTCTCGAATAACATAAATTATTAATATATCTCGTATTTGATTTTTTAATTACAGAAAGTTAGAACTTAAACGAGGAACGCATTTGTACAGACGATAGAGAACTTGACGCAATTCGAGGTTCATTACAATCGCTCTGCTACGATTTTGGTTTTAATTTAAATTTACAATAATAATAATAATAATAATAATATAACAAACCTCGATATTGCACGGTAGTTCTAAATCGTATAGTTCTTTTATTATCCACAATTCTATCTCTAACGGTATCTTTTAAAGATGTCTACATTCATATAACGTCCGAGACTTGGTAGCCATTATTAAATATTATGATTGAAAGAACGTTTGAATGTCGTCATCATTTCGAAATTAGAAAATTATAAATTGACGCAGTTAATACGCCAGTGTAATATTGAAATATTATGGGTTATTTACTGTGCAAAATTGCCTATCACACGGAGCAATGAATATACAAGCATTCTGTTTTTCTTATTTCAGGTTGTTTTACAGAAATTCAAATGTAACATTGTCATCAAATAGCCATTCAGCCCCATTTTGTTTTTTGACAGTTGAAAGATCCCGTTAAGCATTGCGAATTTCTACCGATTTATAACATATTTACTTTGAACACTTTAAATTTTTAAGTTCCTAACTATACACATGTTATTTTTTAAGATAATATCTATATATTTGCAGAGTCCAAACAGTAATAATTTGAAATTCCCTCGAGAGAAAAAAATCGCCAAGTATGCTGTGAAAATTATCAAAAACACATTTTGATCTGTTATTTAAGGGCGCGCTACGCCGCTCAAAAAGAAGATGGAGAGATACGACAATACGAATGTGAGAGCGAGCGCTAACATTAGAGCAAAGAGCAAAAATCTCGTGGGGGATGTGTCAAGTAGCATTTAAAGAAACATTATGAATTTTTTCATAAATATAACTTGTAAAATAACAGAAACAAACGTGGTAATAATAATTTTTGGAGCATACTTTGTGATTTATTTCTATCGAGGGAACTTCAAATAATTACCGTTTCGACGTGGGGAATGTATAGATGCTATCTTAAAGAATAACATATATTTTGTATTATAACATGCAATTTGTAAGTTGATTTATGAACGTATCGTAAGTCGATTTTGAATGGGTGCATAGTGTAGAAATCTCCTCTGCCAGGGATTGGGGAACCCCCATCGCATATAGAACTAAGGGCTACACGAGCTGAGCCGAATAAACCCAAGGGGTCAAATGTCATAATGTTATTAGTGAAATCGTAGGTTTAAACTACCGTAGTGGAAAACTGCCCCTGTTCGAAAAAGTCATAGATCCGAAGCTGCCAGATAATGATATTACTATATTAATTGATTAATGTATATTACTATGTATATTAAATTATTGGGAGTTGCCTTTATACTGTCAGATTTATTTATTGACAAATTACAGAAAGGGGGACAGACACGCCATCCCAGCTTTGTTTATTATCATTCCTTGATTGGCCCATCTATAAATTTGAATATCTATGTTATTCTATGATTCTAGATGAATTACAGATATTATTGTCACAATCTCAACAAACAAGTGGAACCATGCTGATATATCTATATATGTTAAGCTAGCGGTGCCGTATTATCAATTTTTTTCCGATTTATAGATCGAATTTCAGTGTGAAGGGCTGTTAATACAAATAGCGTGTGATTTATCGAATCGATTTGACGACAACATTCAAAAGAAATACATATAAATCGTTTATTGCAAATTAACAATAGTTATTATGAAACATTTTATATTGCACTCAAAAAGAAAAATAACATTTATTATTTTAACTAGGCACAAACCAATTGCAAAAATGCCCATACGCGCCATTTCCAAGCGTAGACTGAGATAACTTTGGGCACTGGAAAGTAGACACAACCCCAATATATTTTTATATACGTAAAATGGGGTAATTGCACCTTGACTTTATTAAATGCAAAATAAAAAGAAATGAAAAAAAAAAAAACAAGTGCGACATTATACTTTGTAGCATTATATTATTAATATGTAAAAGCGACATAAAAATACACAAAAAATAACGTAGTTGCAGAATTTTTACAATCTTTTTTTCATTTCAAAAATACATCTTTGTGCACATTTCAAATATTTTTGAAGGCAACTTCTTTTTTTTTTTTCTTCAGAAATTTTGATTAAAAAAAGACGTGAAGATTCTCATAGCATGTATTACAATCTACAAAACACACTTTTATTTTTATATACATTTATTTTTAAATTTCAACTATGTTCATCTTAAAAAAGTTTTTTATGGACAAATTTATAGCTACTTATTGTGGATAAAATCCAGAGAATTCATCTACGATACTTTACAGGTATATCCACACACTTTGCTGGGCTTACAGGGCAGTTTGTCCAAAGACACTATGTCCAAATCCACTATGTGCATAGACACAAATTCACTATGCCCAAATTCACTATGTGCATAGACACAAATTCACTATGCCCAAATTCTCTATATCTAAAAACATAGTCCAAATCTTCTGCGTCCAAAGAAACAATCGAAAACCTCTATGTCCAAAGACACAGTCCAAATCGTCTATGTCTAAAGACACAGTCCAAATCCTCTATGTTCAAAGACACAGTCCAAATCCTCTATGTCCAAAGACACAGTCGAAATCTTCTGCGTCCAAAGACACAGTCCAAATCCTCTATGTTCAAAAACACAGCCCAAATCCACTATTTCCAAATCCTTTGTCCAAATCTTATGTCCAAAGGCACGGTCCAAATCTACTATGCCCAAATCGACTATGCCCAAAGATACTGTGTCCAAAGACACTATGACCAAAGACAAAGTTTCTGTCTCAAGATGCTCTATCCAAAGATAAAAATACATAATGTTTCTTGATATTTTTGGACAAACGCCTGCTTGTAACCCAGTCAGTTAATTTACAGCTTATTTTATACGAACTCTACTCCCAAATTGGGCAAATAAAAAATACACTTTTTCATAACATTTCGTAGAAGAAATATTGTTAATTTTCAAGTAATTTTATTATTAATTTTTACACATCGAAATTTTACACAATATTTTAAACATTGAAAAAGACAATAAAAATAATAATTTAGGGAAATGAATGCAACATTGATGAACGTAAATAAAGCACAAAAGAATAACTGAGTAGCAAAAAAAAAATCATTTATTTAATCTGTGAGTTTTTTAAAGTTTGAAGACCAAGAATCTCGAACAAGTCATACAAATTCCACTCAAACGACATAAAATATTTCAACGTGTTTTCCCAAACGAAAAAATATATAACTATATTATTATTTATAACTTAAAGCTAAATATAATCAAAACATGCTCGTCCATAGTATTAATAATAATAATTAATTAATTCAAATATATTCAAGTTTTAACATCTTCTCGGTCCAAACATCACCGACAAAAGTATTAAAAATAGAAATGTGACCATTTTGAAAAAATATTACACTAGTTTCAAATCTTTTTTTTTTTTTTACTTCCGCCATTTGTGTTCCAAGCCGCAGTTTTAAAAAATTGATCCTCGTCGAAGCGGAAAAAAAAAAAATGTGATAGATAAATTAAAAATAAGCATTGGTAGGTCATTTGTACATTAAGATTTTGAGATCTTCCACCAAATTCGGATAATTTTAATTCATGTTTTATTTAAAATAACTTTTTAACACTCGACGAGAATCGGTTTAAAAAGAGCCTTGGGGCAACGAGCCGGCGCATTTTCGCTCACTTTAATTAAATAAATAACAAAACTTTCCCAAAAATATCACAATGTTATTTTTTAACACTTTAGTCGCGGCGACGATATCGGAAGTGATACACGGAATACCTGGGCGTGCTGTACCTGAAGTGATCTTACTTTCCTTTCGAACCAAGGACGGGCCTATAAAATATCAGAAATGATCACCTGTCAACTAATATCCTGTTAATTAATTAAATTTCAATTAATTAGCCGTCGAATAATTAAGTGTCAATTAATTAACTGTCGAATAATTAACTGTCAATTAATTAAATGTCAATTAATTTACTTGTCATTAATTAACTGTCCATTAATTATCTTCCATTAATAAACTGTCCATTAATTAACTGTTCATTAATTAACCGTCCATTAACTAACCGTCTATTAATTAATCGTCCATTAATTAACCGTAAACTAATTATCCTGTTAATTAAATAACTTTCAACTAATTATCCTGTTAATTAAATAACTTTCAACTAATTATACTGTTAATTAAATAATTTTCAATTAATTAACTGTTGATTAATTAACTTTCAATTATTTAACTGTTGATTAATTAACTTTCAATTAATTAACTGTTGATTAATTAACTTTCAATTAATTAACTCTCAAGAAATTATCCTGTTAATTAATTAACTCTAAAGAAATTATCCTGTTAATTAATTAACTCTAAAGAAATTATCCTGTTAATTAATTAACTCTAAAGAAATTATCCTGTTAATTAATTAACTCTCAAGAAATTATCCTGTTAATTAATTAACTCTCAAGATATTATCCTGTTAATTAATTAACTTTCAATTAATTAACTGTGAACTAATTAATTGTCAACTCAATATTCTGTTAATTAATTAACCATCCATTAATTAACTAACCATTAATTAACTGTTCAATAATTAACTGTCCAATAATTAACTGGTCATTAATTAACTGACCAATAATTAACTGTCCATTAATTAAGTGTCAATTAATTAACTGTCAATTAATTATCCTGTTCTGACAAGCAAAGACCTTTGCAATTTCAGAAATGACCTTTTGCACAACTCAAAAAATTATCACTGTTCTTGTGACACAAAGGACAGACAGCCTTTGTTTTATCAGGAATAATCGAACCCGCTCAAAATTTTTCAAGAGGACAAAACAACACAAAACCTTTAAAAAAAAAACACATCATCTGTATTTGAACACTATTATTACAATTATTATAACAACAATGATATATTTGGTAAGAATATTAGTTTTGCAATGTTGTCATCCCCGTGAAAAATAGCAAATATTATAACAATATAAGTAGTTTTGTCGTGAAAGTTACAAAAAATTATCAAATTTCCCCGTCATGCAACATCAGAAATGAAACCTTGCTCAACTTTAAACAAATGACCCTTTTTCTTGTCAAAACAAAGGACGTCCTATGCAACACAGAAATAATGAACAAAGGTGATCCTTTTTCCGTTCGAACCCAAGCGGCCTATTAAAACAAATGATCCTTAATCCACTCATAAGAAATGACCCTACGATCCGGTACGCCAGCAAAATTCCGGCCGTCAATTGGATATGCTGAACTTCTTGCCCTGCTCGGCTAGATCATCGTCGCTCTTGGAGGAGTCCTTGTCGTCCTCGGTGTCCATCCGGCGGTGGTGGGGATCCGAGTCTTGATCATCGTCGTCGTCCATCCTCTTGTCCATCTTTTCGTCGCAGATGAGGGACTCGGCGCTGGTGCAGGGCTTGGCGGGTTTGGATTTGGGCTTGGGGCGAGGGGGGGCTCGGGGCCGGTCGGCCGAGCGGCACTGGTCGCAGTAATAGTCCTCGTCGTCCTTGAGGGCCGACTTGGCGAGCCCCACGCAGTGCAGGTGGAACCACTTCTCGCAGCCGCCGTCGCACTGGACCCAGTCAACTTCCTTGCCTGCAAACACATTGTCACAATTAGTACGAACAAATTTTTACTTACCCATTTCTTTGCATAAAATGACATTTGACTCTGTAGATTTGAGACTGGGTTTGAATATCAAACTAAAATAAAATAAAAAAAATTATATTAAAACAAATAACTTTGTTTAAACCACTAATATAATCACAATTACCTACATGTTTCAAAACCGATGGTTTCTTCGTCAGGGTAGTAATGACATTAATAACAAAATAAACAAACAAGTATAGACTAAAAAGAACTATGGACAAAAATATTTTACAGAGAGGTGATTAATTAATTAAAAATATCGTAAAAAACAATTATTTAAAATTAAATATAAAAAAATTATTTAAAAAATATGAAAAATTACATTATATAAATTATCAAAACATAATAAAGATGTTTAAACAACAAAAATAAATTATTTTAAATATAATTATTAATAAGAAAATAAATTTAAGAGATGGCTATTTTTAAAAAATATTTGGTTATTAATAATATTTAATTTACTATTAACACTTTTTCTAATTTCTAAAATTTCTAAGTTTGCTAATTGTAAATCTGTTGAGTTTGTGTGTAAAATTTTTAACCCTTTATTTATATCAAAAGAATTATTTGTTTCTAAAATGTGATTGGCAAATTCAGAATAGTTATTATTATTCAAACACCTTAGATGTTCTTTAACTCGAATATTAAAATTTCTAGAAGTCTTTCCAATATAAAAAAAGTTACAATCATTACACATTAATTTATAAACTCCAGATTTGTTCAAATAAACACCCTTATCCTTGTTATTTAAAATATATTTTTTTAATTTGTTATTTGTGTAAAAGGCTGGGTTAATATTATCTGGCATGTTTTTAATTAATAAATTTGAAGCATTATTATTTAAAAATAATATTTTTCTCCAATTATTATTATTGTCAATCACATGTGGATAAACATAAGAGTTAATAAACTTTTTCTTATATTTTTTGTTTAACATATTGTCTATTAATTTAGTATTATAACCGTTATTGATTGCAATTTGTTTTATAATATTTAATTCTGTGTTAAAATTATCAAAAGATAATGGAACATTAATTAATCTGCTAAGTAAGGTATGAAAAGCTGCTAATTTTTGTGAAATTGGATGGTTCGATGTATTATGTATAACGATATCCGTATATGTGTCTTTGCGATAAATATTAAAATCAAATTTATTATTGATAATAGAAATACTTAAATCTAAAAAATTTAAGCTATAATTTTTTCCAATTTCTAAGGTAAATTTTATTTTTTTGTGAAGTTTATTAATGAAATTTAAGAAAATATTTAATTGTCTAATAGTGCCAGTCCATATACAAAAAATGTCATCCACATATCGTTTTCAAAAATATACATATTTTAATAATAAGGCACGACTATTAAAAATTTTATCTTCTAAATTGTTTAAAAATATATCTGCTAATAAAGGACTAGTACTAGAACCCATTGCTAAGCCATCTTTTTGTTTATAAATAATGTTATCAAATTGAAAATAATTTTGTTTAAGAATAACATTAAAAAGTTTATATAAATCTTGAGACAAGTTTTTAGAAATGTTTGAAGAATCGAGCAAATTTTTTACAATGGATTTTGTTTCAATAATAGGAACACTTGGAAATAAGTTAATAACATCAAAAGATATTAATAAAGCATTTTTAGGGATATCCACAGATTTTAATTTGTCAATTAACTCAAGGGAATTTTTAATTGTATATTTGGGGTTAAAAATGTTATTTCCAAGAGTTAATTTATTGATAATAGATGCTAACTTATAACTAGGAGCGTTACAATTATTTTATTATGTTTTGATAATTTATATAATGTAATTTTTCATATTTTTTAAATAATTTTTTTATATTTAATTTTAAATAATTGTTTTTTACGATATTTTTAATTAATTAATCACCCCTCTGTAAAATATTTTTGTCCATAGTTCTTTTTAGTCTATACTTGTTTGTTTATTTTGTTATTAATGTCATTACTACCCTGACGAAGAAACCATCGGTTTTGAAACATGTAGTTAATTGTGATTATATTAGTGGTTTAAACAAAGTTATTTGTTTTAATTTAATTCAAAATGACGCCACAAAGTGATTTTGCGAAGTTTGAAGAAAAAAAAAAAATTATGTTTGACAGGTGTTTTCTACGGTATCTGGTATTTGCACTGTTTTAAACAATTATTTATTATTTATTTATTTATATTTAAACGCCCAAAGGGCTTTTACATACATAAAGCAATACATGTTTCGATTAATTACAGTGAAGAGTTAGAAGTGAATAAAATAAAGGTAAGTAACAGAAAATATAAAGACACATAATATAGGTTAGATAAAATATGAGTTGACAAAATGTAGGTAATACAGAATATAAATAAAGTAAAAATAGATAGGCTGCCAATATCCTCCAAATCAATATTAATAGGAATTAATAAAAATGTATAAAATTGGTATTTACAATAGTTTATGAATTAAGTAAAAATAGTTCGCACATACGGCGTTTGAAGTTTGCCAAATTCAAATTATTGTCAAATACATCAATATTGTTTAAATATTGATTACCAAGACTATGTAATCGTTGTATTGGGGAATGCAATTTATAGTTAGAATTAGATGTGTGTATATAAAATGTTAATGTTTGTCTAGTAGTTCGTGTAGGTACATGTAGATTAATTAAATGCAAGAGTTCACAGCAATCAAATTTAGAGTTTAATAATTTTAATAAAAAGGTTAGGTCAGTTATTTTTCGTCTGTTTTCTAAAGTTGGAATATTTAAAATATTCATTAATGATAAGTAATTTATGTGCTCTAAAGGGATGTTAAGGGATTATACTAGACATTTTATTGTTTTTACAGAAAGAAAAAAAACAGGAAAATACAAACTGATGGTTTATTCGATGTGCATTTGTCGGAATTAAAAACACGAGTGATGTCTGAAATGATACCCAGGTTTTGCATTAAGGCATGTTTATCTCTTCTTTTGTCTGTCATCACAGCATTTTACGACTTTTATCACCGGTATGATATAATGTGTAACGGGGAAAGTTACCTGTTGGACGCAGGCAGGTGTTGGCGGCGCAGTCCTCCTCGTCATCGTTGGAGCTGAGGTTACCCGAGCTGGTGTCCGAGGTGGGGGAGGCGGGTGCCAGTTCCCCCTCGGGACCGGCTTCGCGCTTCATCTTCATCGGACCTGGGAACAAGAAAAAAAAATTATTCGTTTGTTTGGATATTTGTCCTCAAATCTAAAATATAGTTTTGAAAGAAAAAGGCTACACAGCCGTTCCTCTTACGGCCCCACCTATGCATCATGTCGGCAACCACAGATGTAAAAGCACTTTATCCTATTGACGGAGAATCAGAGTTTAAGGGTCAGAGATAACCCTGGCTATCACTCGATGAGGTTAGGTTAGGTTAGGTATGAGATGTGCATTTCTCAGTTTCCACTTACTTCTGGGGCGAGAGCCAACTGGAGTAGTCTCTCGGAGGAGGCCCTCATAGGAGAAAGTCGGACACGTATTAAGCAGTTTCCTTGGTTGTTAGACTTACCCCTGCGACCGCGCACGGAAGGTTTGCCCTGTCCCTTGGGCGCCATGCCCCTGCGCCGGCGCTCCTGCTTGGCGAGGTAGTGCTTCTTCATCATCAGGCTGCTGCCGCCCGGCACACCCTGGAACCAAACAAACACCAAATATTCAAATATAAATATAAAAATAAAAGGTTAAACTAGACTATTTTTTTTTTATTAATTCCAGCAAATACCATTTTGTTTAGTCTTTCGTTCACATATTTCAGTCCATTCTATCAAATGCATCTGAAGCTGTAATTCGCAAACAGTTTCGGATGCAACAATAAATCAATATATATATTATGAAAGTAAGTGTACAATGTGCCGCTAAAGCTCAGAAATGAGTCCCGGTAAGATCAAAGGAGTTATATGGTGTGGTAGCCCTCTATCCCCAATCCATGAAGAACGTTCCGGTTTTTACCTGAAGGGCGTGCTTTTGAAAATATGTATAAGGGCTGGAAGTTTCGCCCTCTAAAAATTTCTAGAACAGTCTAGAACATTCGAGAGTATTCGAGAGCATTCCAGAACATTGTAGAACATTCCAGAATGCTCTCGAATGTTCTTAAATATTGTGGACCATTCGAAGCCCGTTTTATATGGGTGGGGGATAGAGGGCTACCACACAATCTCATATCAACTCCCTGCTAGTAATAAATAAACAGAAGAGGAGGCGTGGTGTGTTACCTGCGGATGCTGTTTCCTATTAAGATAGTTGGTGGCCGTGGGAGCAGGTGCAGAAGCACGCCGCGGCGCCGGCGGGGATTTGCGCAGTTTCTTTACACCCGACAGAGATTTGTTGCCTGAGCTCGACGCGGGAGTAACACCTAAAGAAGGAACAAACAAAAGATTAGTTAAAGTCAATCGAATCACATTGATAATAATGGATAATGTGATAGTTTAAGCTGCAAAGCATAGGTGGCTCTAATGCAAATAGTTTATATAATTCTCATAGAGATGTCCCTAGTGTATAGGTTTGCCCCTTCAGATCAGAACTGAAGTAGAGTAGTTTTCTAGCACAGCTCTGTTTTGAGAGCATATCAGAGAGAATGTTGGCCTTTTTTTATGTGAATACTGCACAAGAGTCCCAACTGCTCACGACTGGAGTCATTGAGACTTTGGCATCCCTGTGGTATGTTGTGAGGCTGAAGGTAGTGGGGTGATGAAGGAAATGGGGAGAAGGAAGGTGGGAAAGTACCGGGCTATTCAGATCTGATCACCACACAGAGGTAAAGCCATTTCAAGCAACGTTTCAATTCTGAATGGGGTCTCACTCTGGAATGTGCCACAAATATACTATATATTATTTTTATCGACTAAATTGTGAATAACACAAATTAATCAAATAAGGTTTACTTGCATACGCCAGTAATTGATATAGAGCCTTCCCTCGACCACAGAGGCTGTCAGAATTTGACAGAATGAAAAACGTTTGCATTTTGATTTCAAAAATTAAAAAAAAAAAAAATTTCATGTAATAATTATTTTGCTACCAGGTTCGAAAAGAAAATTTCCTTAGAATTTGATGTAAATCATCTCAGATGTGAAAAATATTCATAATATAACCATAATTCTTTTTTAAGGTTACATGCTTTTTCCTTTGAAGCATCGTGATTAGCTTACCCATCTGGTCTTTGTTCCTGCGCGGTCTCTTGAGGTGGTGGTGCGGCTGGCCCTGCGCCCGCTTGCCGCCGCCGTGGGGGGTGGACGCGTGCGGCGCGCTGGCCGAGGCGTTGTCTCGCGGGGCGGCGGACTGCGCGCTGGGCGCGGAGTCCACAGACGGACCCACGGACACGCGCTCCGTCCACTGGCCGCAGGGCTCGCGCGGGTCGCGGGCCGCACGCACCACGCTCCACAGTTGGGTGGTCTCCACCAGAGTTACCTGCCGATCATTCGTTAATTGTTAAACATATATATTGATTTCGATTGTTGGGGCATGGGTAAATAATATGAAATATTCCTGCGTAATGCGTAGCAAGTTCAATTAAATTTTAACTACTTATCATACCATACCAACACCCCTGCCATAGATCATTCCAAGTGGTCCGCTATGTTTGTTTACGTACCAAGGGTTCCCAGGTTCGTGGGATGAGGATTGTCTAGTTCTTGGTGTTAAATGCTGTGTGCCCACTTTGGCGGGTCAGATCGGGAAAAACTGGTTGAGGGAGACCTTTTTTATCTCTCCAGCCACTCTTATGCAGTGGAATGGATGGATTCATACGTTCTGGAACACCTGGGACACATTCCCCCCAGATTCCTTCCCAGCCCTCATATCTTTTTCTGTCTTAGAACTACCTGTCCTTCCTTTCCCTAAAAGGAACCTCCACACAGCATCCTCAAAGATGACACATGCCGCTCTTGAATACCCGACATATTATTTTGCACTTGACGTGACGCGTCGACCACGGGTTTGACGTTAGTTGAACACTACTGACAGTGCTGGTAGCACGCTACGCGAGTTGCATTCGAATCTAATAATCATTTGACAGAAATGGCATCCAAACCAGATTTGAATGTTAAATTTGTTCTAGAGATGGGCAAATATACATATTTATATAAATATAATTTACCAGAATACATTAAAAAAATATTTACCGGAGAAGACGTCAATTGAGGTTAGAAAAAAAAAAACAATTTGACATCATTCTTATGTAGTTTTTTTTTTGCTTAACGACTGGAGCGACAGAGCAATTTAAAACTTTTTTCTCAAATTACTCAAGATTTTTTTGTCATCAATTTGAATTTTTTCCATCCACATTAAAAAAAATCATACCTCCAAATTTAAATATGGAGACATACAAACTGATGGTAGTTCTATATAGCCAATGAATTCACCCATCTTTTGTTTATTATCACGTATTTGTAGGATTTATAAAAAAATATTATAAAATCGTAAACTTTAAAACTTTTTAAAAAATCCAGGGAATATTTGCCATATTTGGCAGAAAAGCATTCCGTGGTTTTGGAAATAGTGCCATATTGTGGCAAAAAGCGTTTGAGAGGTTATACAGATAAAGAATTACAATATTATTGTCTTCATTGCTAGAGTCACTTGACGTTGAATTAATCCCACAGCTGCATGTTAAAAATTATAAAGTTTGTAGCGCTCTGTACGGAAACCAGCGTTAAACAGCAGCATATCGGTAGGCTACTTGTGATTGCGTTGTAGTCACGTAGCTTGTAAATAATGTTGTCTGAATAATAGAGTATCTTACCTCCAGGAGATCACCTTCCATCATCAGGTCCTCGAATCTGTGAAGCAGGTGTGAGGATAGGCGAAGGCGGCCCTGGGGAGAGGGACCAGAGCGGGGCAAGGCTTGCGGTGACGCAGAATACGCATGCTCCAGCGCTGAACTGTTTCTGCAATAAATATAAATATATTAGGAACAACCCCCGAGAACAACTACGCATATATTTATCAACTCAAATTTGGCATCATTAAATTGTGATATGATAAAATGGAATGGAATGAGAAACTTGACGATCCGAGTTGTGCTTACTATCAAACTCTTGATGGAAAAATTGCAGATGAGATGGCTTAGAGATGACCTAAAATGGGGTGACTTTGATCAATTTTCAACTTTGAAGTTAAATGACTGTTATGATACAGAATAAGGAGCTTAATTCAAATTATAAAATCTTAATTAACCTCTTGAATGCCAGGTGTTTTTGGAAAAAATCGCGCGAAATTATCTTCCCGGCTTTTGCTCAAATATCGTATAAAAACAAAGGAATTGTTTTTTTTTGTGATTGTTTTCTGTTTGCCAGATAATGTACCTTATTATTCATATATATTTCATGATAATATCGTTACAAGTTTTCCCAGAATAGCTATTTTTAACAAAAAAATGTGAAAATATTTCCCATTCGACAAAAAAATGTAAATAAAATATATTCATACGAAAATGATAATTTTTTTTTATTTCTCTACAAACCTGAATAGACACCCTACATGAAAAAAACCAATTCAAAGGTGTTTTCGAAGAAGTAATTACATAAATACTTGTTTGAAAATGAAATGACAGTTGAAAACCGTTTGTAAAAGTGACGCCAAGTTGACCATAGATATTTATTATAAATTATTCAGATGGGTTGGCGCTATGCGGATTTTTGCTATGTCAAGACCGAGAACGGCGCAAGCGATTTTGACCTTGTTCTTCATACAACTTCTTTATACATAAGGAACAAAATCGCTTCAAAAATTTATTTTTTTTAAATTTCGACCCGCGGCCACCGGTGGGCGAACGGCAGTCGAGAGGTTAAGGGAAGTGGTGCCTTATTTTTTTTCCATTTCCTGTCCTTGCCTGCAATTCAAGTGTTGCCAGGCTTATAAAGAGCCATAGAAAATTAAATACTTAATTTATTGCAGTACTTAGTACAAAATAAATTAAGCTCCTTATTTTGTATCACATTACTTTTTATAAAAATATTTGCATCTGAAAATTTTATCATCATCATCTTCCCCTTGTCCTATTCGGGTCGGGGACCCACTGCATTGTCAACGCTCTTCCATGTGTCCCTGTCTTGCGCTGATTGTTCGACCTCCGTCCATGGCAGACCCATCCTCGAAAATGAAAATTTTAGATCATACTTAATTGGGACAGCCGCTTCGCTTATTTTGGACAAAGTGTTTGGGTCCCGATGTGTCCCAATTAAGTGGAATCGATTGTAGTTACATATACACGGTGTCTGAAAACTCTTAGTACAAGCGAGACACTGGTGAATCTACGTCACACAGAGATCCAAACCAAACAAGAGAAAAAAAAACTTTTTTTTTTTTCGATCTACACCAGACAAAACTGGAAAACGCAACTTCAGACGCTGGATGAAGGTGGCTGAAGAATGATGATTGTAATACTATAATACTAACCTGTTTGGAACGTCATCATCCAATCCGCCGGAGGTATTGAGCTGGTGGACGCGGTGCTGCAGGTCAGGGTTCCTGGAAGCTTTGCGGATCTCCGAGGATATGATCTTCTCTGTCTTCTCGCGAGCTGCCGTCTGCAAACAACCATTCAACAAGTTCAATCAGAATTCATTATTGTTCTTCGTATGTAAGCAGTGTGGGGGCTAGATGTTCTCCCGCTCAACCAATAGGGAGAAGGGGAAGTCAGATACACGGTGGTTGAGAGGATTTTTCTCTCTCAACCAATGAAGAGAAGGGGAGAATCAGACACACAGTGGGTGAATGATGAGATGATTTTACCTCTCAACCAATGAAGAAAAAGAGGGAGGAGTCAGATACACAGTGGGTGAATGTCAAGATGATATTTTCCTCTCAAACACTGAGGAGAATGGGGTAAAACAGACACGGTGGGTGAGTACTAGAAGTTTATTTTGTCATTTAAGACTGGTGTAAATTACCTGCGAGGCCAGACTGTCGGTGTGCTGCATGGCTGCCATGGCGCGCGCCGCTTCCTTTGTGGCGAGCAGCGCCCGGGCGCCGTCCTGCCACGCCATGGCGCGCTCCGTCAGGCACTGCAGCGCCTCGCCCTCGGCCAGCCGCACGGGCAGTCGCTGCAGGGCCACCAGCAGCCCGAGGATCAGCTCCAGGCGGGGGCGCCGGGTGCGCAGGCAGCCACCGCACAGCAGGCGCGCCACCGGGGGCTCCGCCTCCGTGGACAGGCAGCCAGCTGGAAAGCAACAGATAACAATTAAACTCATGGTCAGAATGTCTTTTGGACAACATATCTCAAGTTTTTAATCGTGACATAAAGTCGGAAAGTTTTTTTTAATGCAAATCTAAAATATTTCATTTTATTTTTATTGTTTAATCTGTCATCTGTGGCTCGGAGGCCGGCATCCAGGACAATTTTTTTTTTTTAAATGCGATTTTAACCCTTCGTATAAAGAAACTGTATAAGGATAAGGTCAGAATCGTTTGTGCCAATATCATTCCAGACATTGTTTTTAATTTCAGTAATGTAGCTTCTCGGAATGCTTTGAAATTAATTTTCTATCATGTGGCCAAATGTCATCCCACATTCAAGAGGTTAAATAATTAACAATTAAATTTATTCAGTCGGTCTTCAGAGAAGGCCTTGGATGGCCGTGCTCCCCGAACAATCTATCAAATTTGTTTACAATTTAGAAAATTGTTGTGAAATGCTTCTGTCGTCACACAATATGAAACTCTATGCTAAATGTTACTTTAGATCGACTTCAACTCGCCAATATACATTTTGGAATTCCCTCGCCATCATTGGAATTGACTGGAGATTATTCTTGGAGGATTGACTTTTCCCGAATCGGGACGGGCCTTTTGACTGGTAGCCAATGTTCTCCAGACGACCCAATCTCACGATGCGAGGTTCTGTTTGAAATCTTTTCCCGAGGAGTTTTCTACAAGCCATGCCATTCAATCTCCTACTTCGCTGCAACTTAAAAATGATAACACACTATCAACCGATTTATTTAAGAAAACCTTTTTGACAGCCAGCATTAGTTTCAGGGTGTATTTTGAGTGCTAATACAATTCTGTATTTGAAATACCTTCTTTTCATTTTGAACAAAAAATCTAATCCTTACTTTATTTATTTATATATATATATATAATTTGTACATTTATTTATAACAGTTACAGGCAATATAGCCTAAGACAAGACTTGCAGATGCATCTGCCATAATCGAGTTCTCATCGCTCGTAAATAGAATTCAGCATTTCCAAAATGTTGTCACCTAATCCCGTGGTAACAACTTGTAAGATCAGACTTATCACTTGACATTGGAAACCTAAGTAGAAATTTTAAAATGATTTAATTAGTTGCACACGGTACGCTCTGCTGTAACATATCTATTTCGCCACTAGGTACTGCGTTAATTTAATTCGATTTTAACTTGACCAACCACACGGTCAAACTGACAACCGGAAAGTGGAGAAAGAGTTGTTTTTGGTTTTTTTACAATCATGGCGGGGGGTGTCAGTTTGCGCTTTTGAAAGAGAGGTTAATTTTTTGGGCCTTTGGGCCGGAGTTCGTTTGATTAGGTGCTGGGAAGCCTTAAATATGATTTAAATAGATTCACGAGTTGGTGAACTGGCCACCATAACACGGGCATGTGCCTAGTATGGCGGCCATAAATTCCACAATTGTTATATATTTACTATTCAAAGAATAAAGAAACATTAAAAAAAAAAAAATTTTTAAAAATGGCGAAGGAGCCAGTTTTTTTCGAGTCGATGGATGCCGATAGATTACGGTATTGCGGACATGTGTTTTTTGACATGTTTGCTGCCGTGAAGGCGTAATCCCTAGGGAGTTTTCGTCCGTTTGTGTTTGGCACGGGCTTGTTTGTTTTGTTTCATTGTCTTGAGAGGAGACGAATCTATCTAATTGGCACACTGGGCTGTTGGAGCCTATTTTATTTGAACCGGATTTCATCCGAGAAGGAACACTTTGGACGTGCGGATGGCCTGTTTGTATTCTTTTTTCGGCCCCCTGGTCCGGAGTCCCGGAGCCTCGCCTCATCAGGCCTTTCTACTCGCGACGACACTCCTATGGAAGTTCCGTAACGGCGTATCTTTAAAATAAAAACTCGTTCTAAATCAATCTCTCTCTCTCCGTTCCTGTATTTCAATTAATTTTATTACCAGGTATTTATGTTTACTTATAAACCAGTTGTTTACCTATTTTGAGTATTAAATGTTGATTTACTATCTATCACAAATAACTACTCTTTTATTTAAGTATCTGATTTGAATCCCCGGCTTTATGCTCCACTATCTTGAGATGGAAGTTGATTGCTCTGGCTTTGGTTCTGTTGACAGGCACGTCGACAATTAAGCTTACACTGCGTTACCCAACTGAAACAAGCATTTATTTCGAAGAATTTTAAAAACCAATCTACTAATGAGGGTCGTTCTGTGAAGGTCCATTGAGACATTGAGTGAGGTGAGTGAGGCAAACTTACAGTGAAACCATTCCTTGCAGAGTTCGCACTGGATCATGGGTCCGTACTGCCTCTTCTGGCAATAGCAGTAGGTCACTCCGGGCTGCGCCACTCTGATGTCTTTGCGTAGGTTGCGCGCCCTGCAATAAAACAACATACATTGTAGCTTAAACTAGTCCCAGCGAGAGCTTGTATTGACGTCATCCACGTAAATTCTCTTCCTTCTCACAAGTCAAGTTTGAAATGGAAAAAGACAAAAGATATTAGATCGATGACGTCACATACAATCTCTCGCTGAGACCAGTATATCTTCGTCATAATATTAAATTAATATTGTTGAAATTCAGATGAAAATACTTAACCTTCTAAATATCCACTGGACCTCAAAAACCAAATTCCCAAGTAATTAAGAAAAAAAAAATTAAAATTTGCTAAAAAGTCGAAATCTGCAATCGCCACTTTAAATTCAGAAGGTTTATGTTAGAATTTAACAAAATTTTATATGTAACTACAGTATAATCTCACTAATCCGGCACTATTAAAAACTAGAAGGTGTCGGATTATTGGAATGTTCGGATTACTGGATTATATAGAGAAAAAATCATAACAAATAAAAAGCATTTCATAGAGAGAATATAAAGTATGTACATATTTGTGTTCTTGTTTGACAGGTTTTATTGTAACTGTAAACATATCTCAAAATTGCAATTTTAAAATACTCCTTAATTGAGGTCTGCTTTTGACTTCTTTAAAATGTCCATTTTATTTTTCAAATCTAGTGTCTCGTGTTTCCGTTTACTTGACATTTTTAATTACACACTATTCTCACTTCAAAACAACAGGCAAATACGTACATTGATAATTATTACAAAATACAAAAGTTTAAAAAAACTCCAGGCCACCTCAGAAGAGGAAACCCTAGTGAGGAGGACTGTGAAAAAAGACAAAAAAATTATACTTATATTATACTTTATACCTACATAATGCACAAACTTTGCTATTGAAACTATTATTATTAAAATAAAAAATAAATAAAAAAAGGCGTAGAGAATTGAGGTAGGCGCGGGTGGAGGGTGCCGGATTATTGGACGTATCGGTCTAGTGAAGTGCCGGATTAGTGAGATTGTACTGTACTAATGTCATCTAGAAAGTAACTCTATTATTCTTACAATAAATATCAGTCTATTACAACAAGCCGCCTTTGGCATTTTATTAGGTTAATTCACAGCGCCCTTGAAGTGATTTTTCACGAAAACGGCGCTACAAAAATTAGACAAATTATTATTATATTAATAGAAGAAAATTCGTATTAATACTATGCACTGTTATTGAGTCGCAGCTGGCTTTTCAATTCCGATATTCAAATATGACAAACACATTTTTATTATTTTTTTTTTTTTTAAAAAGAAAGACAAACATTCCCGGGTTACGAATAACCCAACAACATTTTAAAATCTCCTACTACCACCACACTAAGCGGAAGATGTTGCTTGTGTTGTGATGGGGGACTTGGCCAGTCGAGGAATCGAACACCACTAACCACTAACCGGTCAAAAACTCACTGTAAACGGTCACTAACATGTAAATTGAATTTTGATGACACAGAACAAAGTTAAAATTGAAAATAATTCAACGAACACATCACAACATCACAACTTGTTTTTATAATTAACATTATAATATTATAGAAATTGAAATTAAAAAAAAAAATTAAAAAAAACCATCTTAACACACTCTTAGTTACAAACTATTCAAATAAGAAAAATGATCCCACACCGGTGTCACTCTTTTGACGTCTCTTCTTTCACTGACAATATAGTTTTATACCAAGTAAGAAGAGAGGAATATAATCCCTAACATAAACTGCCCACCAATTTTGCGTAGAACGATTTTACTCCAATTAAATAGAAAATAAATAATAAAACCGAAAAAAGTAATTTGCTTAGGAGACAATCCACACAGAAGAAAGCAAATTTTAAAAATATAAAACAATACTGCATTTATAACTAAACATAAAATAAAGAAACCTACACACTAGTAAATACTAAATCCAAGAATATGCTAAACTGAAAAAGTCTAAGATAAAACGTCTAAAAAAAGTTTAAAAAAAGTTTTTAAAAAAGTATAAGAAAAAGTATGAAAAAAGTGTAAGAAACAATTTAAAAAAATATAAGAAAAAGTTTAAAAAAGGCTAAAAAAAAAGTGTGAGAAAAGTCTAAAAAAATGTTTATAAAAAAAAGTCTAAAAAAAAGTAGAAGAAAAAGTCTAAAAAAAAAAGTAGAAGAAAGTCTAAAAAAAGAAAAAAAAAAGTAGAAGAAAGTCTAAAAAAAGAAAAAAAAAAGTCTAAGAAAAAAGTGTAAGAAAAAGTTCAAAGTAAAAAAAAAGTCAAGACATACCTCAGCTCGCGCATGTTTGCCATCTCCCTCTCCTCGGCCGTCTTGAAGGCGGACACGATCTGCGTGGGCGTGCGCTCCTCGCTGAAGGTGCGCATGAACTGCTCCGCCTCGGCTGTGGATGCCGTCTCCACGGCTCCCGGCTCTCCGCCCTCGCTCTCGGCCTGCTGCTGCTGGGACTGCTTGCCCGAGGACTTGGCGGTCTGACGCTGGGGGGTGGCGGGGGGTGCAGGGGGCGCAGTGCGGCGTGCACCGGCTAGGATGTCCGTCCGGGGGCTGGACAACAACAATAAACAATATCAGATACTTGCCCCTTTAAAATAATAACCAAAAAACTCACTGATTCCTCACTTACAAACTTTGGCAAACGCATGAAATCTGTTTCAAAGAACTTATTTTTTTTATTTTTTTTTTATTCATAAAATATTTTTGTATATCTACAGTTTTTTTTTTTACATGCTTTTCAACTACCACACTAGACACATGCCCTTGTTATGGTAGTCGAATTCTTGAACTCAAATTAATTTTGAAACCATTTGTGTCACTTTCAAAATTGGAACTGATTATGAGAAGAATTCAGAGAAACCATAAAATACCTTCAGAAATCACCTCAAGGGCGCTGTAAATTTTATTATGAACAAGCTTCTGCCCGCAACTTTGTCTGCGTAGGATTAGTACTTCGAGTAATCTATTTTCTTGTTCTAGGTCCCATCTACGTTTATACCAAAATTCTTAACCTATTTATTTAAAATATGTATAATTCTTGATTTGATTCAGTATTAGGCGAGTACTTCAAATAAATTCACTAATTTAAATATTTTCCAAAATAGAAGTTTGATTTAAGAATCATTGTTTTGCAAAAGGTCATTCTCAAATTTTGACGTTTTCTATTGAACAATTATTATTATTTTTAATATATTTAAAATAAATACCTAGCTATAATTTATTAATTTATGTTATTCTGATGTATGAGCTATATTATTGTAAAGTTTCATTAAAATCCATTCATTAAATTTCGATATAAAGAGTAACAAACATTCATACATCCATACAAACTTTCGCGTTTATAATATTATAGTAAGATTCTTAGGAATTCAATCTTTTTTATCTAAATTAATGATTTACAAATAGATGCAGAAAACATCTGACAGGTCACTTCCGATAAACACACTATAATTATAAAGTTTATTCTTGAAGAAGACATGACTTTGCGCGCAAAGGACACTACATAAAACATTGGACATTGCATGATTTTACATTTGCTACTCCCATCACTGTTCATATCAGATTCATAAAAAGATTAGAGCCAAAAATAGTGCAACTTTACTGACCTCTCTTCAGACACCTCAAAACTACATATAATAAAGACATCTGTTGAATGACATTGAAACTACATACATATTCATACACACTACATCTTCCGAGGGTGGGAGAACCATGGAGGTTGAATAGTCGTGTCCTACCTGAGCGCCTCCATGAGACTGTGCGGCCAGGCCTTCTTGAGGAAGGTCTTGGCGGTGCGCTCCTTCCACTGGCGCGCCGACTCCAGGGACTTGCTCATCAGCTCCTTCTCGTACAGATTCATGGAGATGGCCGCGCCCTTCTTCACTACTCCCTCCAGGGTGCTGAAGTATGGGTACGATTCCTTGGACTGCATTTCTTCCACCTGCGCGCAACAATACAACATCATTAATATTACATCTAATAAACAGCAGGTTGTGAAACAGAAGTGAAAAGAAGTATTTGCAAGACAAAATACGCTGGTTGGGCCTTTTTTACACAATACACAGATACACATTATCTTTATATGTAAAAATCTCATGTCACAATGTTCGTCCGTCGTCCGAGGTAAACTCCGAAACTACTTAACCGATTTTGATAAAATTTGGCTTACTGTGTGTAATTTGGTCCAACTTCAAAGATAGGATAGTTTTTATCTAGATTATTGACCTCAATATTTATTATTGTGAATTAAATATTTTTTATGGACAATTATTTGAAATTATTTGCAAGTTCCTTAAGTTTCTGTCAGATGGTGGTGTGAGTTAATTTATTGACACAACACTTGGTTACTTAGGTTACATAACCATCCAGTAGATGGCGTTGCGTTTCTTTAGTCACAGCAACGCATGGCGGGGTCAGCTAGTATATCTATATATGATGAACCACTGTACTTGTAGTCAGTATTGTTACATTTCCTAACCTACCCTCCTCCCATAGACCAGTCACATTCAGTCATCAATTGATCCTCACTGTATAAACATCTCCGCATCAATATTCCTTAATTCGCTTTCTGCCAGTGTCAATTCACAGGTCCAGACGCCACAAGTAAAATGCAAAACATATTAAGTGACAGAGGCACAACGAAGACAACCAAGATGAGACTCGCCCGGGCATTGATTATCCCCATATTTCTTTCAGTGCGGAAACATGGACACTTGGAGCCAGCCAAAGAAAACAGATAGACGCCCTCGAAATGTGGGCTGGAGAAAAATGCTCAGGATTCCATGGACAGCCAAACGCACAAATGTGTCCATCCTGGAAGAGCTAGTCATCCACAGTAGGCTTTCAATTATCTGCCTACAACGTATCTTAAGATACTTTGGACACGTTGCTCGCTAAACTGAGGACTCCAACTTGGAAAAACTCATAGACACTGACAAGTGGAAGGCAGAAGAGTCAGAGGAAGGTCACCAATATGCTGGTGTGACCAAGGGATAAAAAATTATAAACGCGTGACTCATGTTTACAATGAGTCTGCAACTAAAAATTTATAATTGCACTCAGAACACCAAAATGGTTTCCCTTAAATTGCGCCAGCAGATCTGCATCTCGAATTTTATAAGTTGCTTTCAGAAGACTGGTCATTACACCATCTTACAAGTATTTAATCCATGTTTACTGAAAGAAATAATGAACGGTGACTCCTGTGATGAGGTGAAGTAAAGTTAGGTTAGATTAGGTTACCATCTGCAGCCAGTCCTTGGCCCCTTGCATAGCGGTGGTCAGCTGCTGGCGGGTGGGAAGGAAGGCCTCGATGGCCTCTCCTTCCATCAGCAGCGTCTCCGTCTCCTCGAGGGACTGGTTCTCCGACTCGGGGGACAGGCATGACTTGGCGCGCTCCTCCCATTTCTCCACCTGGACACAGACAAAAAAATTATAATACATACATACAATATACAAGAGTACACCATATAAAAACTGCTGCAGAGAAAATAAAATACTGCCAGAAAAACCTCATTTCTGAAAAACTGTCCCAACTTTCTGATGCCAGGGGGACTATGACATTCAACTCGGGGTATGTTGGGATTCTAAAGGGAGTGGGGGAAGGAGATAGGAAAGAGGAAGGTTAGGAAGTACCAAGCTACTAAGTACCAGTTACCAAACACAGCCAGTCATTTCAAGCAACATTTTCATTTTTAATGCTGGACTTTTACTAGGATGACAAAATCCATTCTGGAAGAGCTAAATATCACCAATAGCCTATCAACTGTTTGTCTACAGCGTATGGGTGCCGGCAAATAGTTGATAGGTTGGAATGTCATTGTCTGATAGGAGCCTGGTTCACCAGGACAATTGGAGTGGGGGTCACGATCCTCAGCAACGACTAAAGAATATTACTCTCATCTGTGTAGAATTTCAGTGTACCTGAGACTCCTCATTCAAATATTCTCTTTTATATAAATTAGGAATAATAGTGGCCCGAGAACAGATCCCTGTGACACACCACTATCTTTTAAACACTCCAGGTGCAATATCTACAGACAGAATCTAGGTTTAAAACACCATCATATTATTTGATGAACATCAAATTAACATTCGGCGCCATCTTGAAATTTAAATGGTTCCCGAAAGCTGATTATCACATTTTTTAACATTTTGATCAAATTTAATTTTGATGAGTTAGCTGATAATATAAAATCTTTGTGGTTAACCATATCAAAAGCATTCTTTTCAGCTTACTTGTTTTCTCCCTCCTATGTTGCAGACTTGTCGTTCCTTCCTTTAAAAACGTAATTCATTCAAACTTAGGGGTAGATACTTTCAGTATCGCCCTAGTAAAAGTCCAGATAAAGACTATATATCCAATATGAGTGAGAATTAAATAACTATCAGAAAGGGTCAGTTACCTCCATCTTGAGATTCTGCAGCTTGGCGAGGTGCAGCTCCACGCGGTAATGTGGCTGTATCTTGACTCCCTGATCCAGGAGTCGGTTGATTACATCAACGGTAAGGCTGTCGTAGTCCTCACAGTGGTTGCGTACTTCCTCCAAGTATTTCTCCTGAGGAATTCAATGTCAAATTAGATATTTAGATGTCAAAGTGAATAATAGTAAAGACGAGACGAAAATCAAAAAATTGATTCGAGGAACGAACCTGCTGCAGCCGATTTACAACGTGCGGCAGCCGGGGAAGTTGTATGCAAAGCGCCGCCCCCTTTTCTGCGCACGCCTCAAGCTCGCGTATCTTGCCCGGGGTGGTTCCTGGTTCGCCCACCAGCAGCGACTCGGCGGTCTTCTCCAGCTCCGTGGTCTGGCGGAGCACTTCCTTCACTGCGGAACCTGGGACCAAACAATATTTTCAATTAGATTACATATAAAATACATGATTACCGTTTGTTATACTGACTCAATTATGGACGATTTATTAAAGACGCGCCGGGCACCAAAGATGGCGGACAAAATGGCTGCCGCTTGATAATATGATAGCTGTCACATTCGAAGTCTATATTTATTCATTGTTTTTTATATAAATCCATTGTGGAAAGCATAGATTTGAGTGATTATTAGGAAGTTCGTTTTATCTACATTATTTTGATGTAATTTTTGTAATATATCACAAAAGAACAGATATTGTCTAGTGAGTCGGGTAGCGCACATGAACTGTAAATATACTTTAATGTTAATAAACGCCCGGGTTACCGGCATTGAAATTGAAAAATTGAAATTGAAAGAAATGTTATAAAAATTGAATTAGTAAGAAAGGTGAGAACTATCAAATTTTTTACATCGTATTGAAAAAAAATATTTTTTGTATGCTGGCCTTCAACAAGTTAATGTCACAGCTATAAGGCGCTTAAGCTGGAATCAGACGATTCACTCGAGGGAAGGTTTCCGCCATGTTTCCGCCATGTTTTTTCGGCCTAATCGTCCATTTTGTTTCATTCCATGTTCACACGGCGCTATAGAAATAAGCGTTCACTCGTCCATTCCGACCACAGCGTCGCCGAGCGAGGTCAACCGCGCTGGAATTCGTTTGTTTTCCAGCGCTGTCCGGCCCCGAATTTTAAGGTTAAACATGTCAGATGCATCGATTTTTACGAAATTTTGTTGACACAATTAAATAAAATAAATATAAAAAACAGTATTGTTTCGTCTTATAAACCTTTTTATTTTTTATGACATAATAACACAATTTGATTTTACTTTTTTTATTACGAACATTTTCCTACAAATTAATAATCTTACATATATTAAAAAACATATAAAATACATGGATAATAAGGGATACCCAAAAATTTATATGAGAGGTGTTCCCAAAAGCAAACAAATTAGCCGAACGAATACCATTTTGACGTTTTGCGTGCGATATGATAGCGCCCTTTCATGGTCCTTCCCGTACAGGACGCGAGACAAACTGATTGAGAGTTCACTCGGTGTTCAGACGTTTCACTTTGCTCTCTTCCGCGCGCATGCGCGCGCAAGTGAAGGATGCCGAATGAAAATATCCAACATTGTTGGATCGGTTCACTTGAAGATTTCATTCGGCAGTGTTCGGCACTTTCGATTCATTTCATGTTCAGACGTGTCATTCCGAGTAAACTAGGCCGAATGAAATGCGGAAATGAGCGATTAGTGAATCGTCTGAATGGCGCTTTAGACATTTTTCCTTTCCAGCTAATATGTAATTCAGCTTTATAAATTTATTATACAATTTAGTAATTTTTTTGAAATAATAAATTAATTGAATTTAATGTTAAAGCAAGGCTGGTAAATACATAGTCATAACATGTGGATCGCAATCTGAATCGGGGCTTGTCAAAATTGTGTATTTCGTTAAATATTAAAGCTAGCTCACCTTCTGGAAGGACACAGGCCAGTCCGTCGATCTCCTCGCAGAAGAGTGTGAGCTCCTCGATGGTGAGGCGGTACTTGAGATCTGCGCTGTGGCGGGTCCTGGTTCGCATCTTGTTCAGGTCCAGCTGGTGGATGACCGAGGCGCACTTCTCCGCGTCCTCGATGGCCACCTCCAGGGCGCGCACTATGTCCGACTTGTGCATCTAAACAATCACAACACACACATTGTTTTAGTCATATTCGATTCATTCAAGGATTTCTATAAATCATTCAATTCATTCAGGTTATACACTTCTTTTACCATATTCAGCTCACTCCCTCATTCACCTCATTCAACTATTCGCTAAATTTGCCTCATTTGCTTGAATAACTTAATTGGCTTCATTCCCCTCATTCACCTCACTCAACACATTTACCTCACTCAACATATTCACCTAAATCACCTAATTTACTTCATTCACCTCAATTAACTGAACTCACTTACATAACTTGTTCGTTTCATTCTCACCCCAAATAACTCACTCTCCCCCAAATAACTCACTCTCCCCCAAATAACTCACTCACCCCCAAATAACTCACTTACCTCACATAACTCATTAACCTTATTTGCTTCGTTCGGTTAATTTGTCTCATTCAATTCACCCACATCACATAAATCATTCGCCTAATTCACTTCATTCACCTAATTCACTCCATTTACCATATCACTTCAATCACCTCACTCAACTCATTCACCTAATTCAATCCATTCACCTAATTCACTTCATTCACCTCACTCAACTCATTCACCTAATTCACTTCATTCACCTCACTCAACTTATTCGTAAGGTGTGTGTTATCTAATTCACCCATCTATACGGTGTGTGTTACCTAATATCTCCTCACCGGACTCATTCAACCAATTCACCGCATTCACTTCGTTCGCCTTATTTACTTCATCCGATTGAATTTATTTTTTAAATGTCATAATAATACCTTCAGTTCATGCGCCCTCTTCAGATGTGTCCTCAGCCCTTCCAGATCGCAGGACTTGGGCGTGTCGGGGTCCAGAGCATTGGACACTGCATCGGCCCACTCCTTGACGGCCTCCGAGCGGCGTTTCAGCTTCTCCACCATGCCGGGGAGCTCGTCCAGGGTAAAGCGATACCTGGAACACCATCAGGATGTTTTATTACAGTGATAATACAAGTTATTACAGGCCAGGGACTGCAGCTCAAGGGCGTCTATAAGTGAAGTTGATTTATTTTATTAATAAAAATGGAGACAGTTTATATATGTAGCAAGGTTATGGGCCCATTATGCTATCTCTCATTTTACCTCATTCCTTTGACATAGTCCCTTTGATAAAGTACACCAGGGTTGTCATTGGAGATTCGGCTATGTGTCTTCCCATGTAGGTGACCCTTGTTCTGGGAATTGGAGTCTTTTTATCAGTCTGCTTGGGTCTCCTGAGTAGTCCTATAGGTTCCCTCATGCATGAAGTTCCCTCACACGGAGTGCACTGTCCATATTGAGTAGTTGTATGGTCCATCTCATTCCGGGTTAGGTTAGGTTATGTCTTGTAACGTTATGGTGTGTTACCTGAGCTTGTGGCTGCGCGGAGGACAGTTGCACAGCTCGGTGAAGTGGCGCAGGCAGGCCAGGTGCTCGGTGCAGGAGCAGGTGACGGCCGACAGGAAGCAGGTGGTCTTGCAGCTCACGCACTGTCTCTCGTCGTCTGGCAGCAGCTCGAAGGCCTCTCTCTCCGCCTCCGTCACGCCCTGGAACAGTGCAACAGACAGTGTATGAGTTAATGTATACATACTGCAGCAAAATATCATATTTACATATAAACCAAACATCCAATTTGAGCATGAGATCATTGCATGATTCCAAACACTGCGATAGGCTGGACACATGACTGTGAGGGTGACCCAGTTGGAAACGACCCATAGGCAGTCCAAGGTAAAGAACTGGAAGGATTTAGGAGTAGAGGCTCAAGAACACAGCCAGTAGAAAGCATTTATGGAGGAAGCCAAATCCCACCCTGGGGTACAGCTATGTGATTTTTAGTTTTTTAACATAAAACCTTGTACGTAATGTATGGTTTCATAGTGCTTTCACACAAACGAAGTATTGAATTCCGTGAGTCTAAACTTAAACTTTAGGTGCAAGCGGGTTCCCTACAGAGCGTCGGACCATCCTGGTCTTTTGTAGGGTCTTTTGTAGGGTCTTTTGAAGAATAGGGAGGAGAGAACGTTCTGAAAAGAAAGGGGTATGGGAGGTTGTAGTGAATTGATTATCAAAGTCAAAAGAGGTCAAAGGGTCTCCCTCAACCGGCCTCCCCGATCTGGCCCGCCAAGCAGCTGGTGAACAAACTTGGACTTTGACTTCACCCCGTAAACCTAGGCACCCCTATCAAGTTACCAAAAGTAGCAAACCACTCGGGGTGACCTGCGGCAGAGCTGTTGGTTATCCAATATGTATATGGTGAAATTTGGAGTGATTGTAAACTCACCCAGTCGAGCAGGCTCTTGCGCAGCTTGCGCTCGTGATTGACCATGGCACGCATGTCCTGGTAGGTGGCCAGCGCCACGGTGGCCTCCAGCCTCTCCGCCTCCAGCGCCATCTTGCACACCAGCTCGTCGTGCGAGAACACGCAGAACCGCCGCAGGTTGGAGTAGTGTGTGATGCACTCGCGCCCAATCTTCAACTGCAATACAACAAATGCACAATAAGCAATCATATATTTATGTGAATGAAACATTAAAAAAAGATGACGTAATTTTTACGAATACAAAAGGATATCACTACAAACTAATCTGTCTTTAAAACTTTGAATCCGCTGTCTAAAATTACAAGCATTTTTCTACAGATTCTTTCAAATTGATAAAAATCAGCATTTATTGTTTCGACTGAGAAGAAAATTTATTTAGCATTATTAAAATATAAATAGATTACCCAATCAGCAGGTGTGAAGTTGACAGCTTCGGCAAAGTTGTATCCTTGATTGAAGCCAGCGTGGTACGCTCGGGGGAAGGTGATGACAAACTCTCCGGCATTTTGGTCCGTTCTGTGATGAGGAAAAAAATAACAATTAAATTTGATAACCAGCAAAAGACTAAAAACAGAGGAATGTTAATGGCACAAAACTTTCCGTAAATAAGTAAAATAAAAAATGCTTACTTGTAAAACAAAAAATTTAAAAACAGAAAAAAAAATTATTATATTTTTTTTTTTTTCAATACAAAAAAAATTTAAATATCCTTATTACGATCATAACAAAAAAAACTGAAAGTAATAAAAAACAAATCATGACAGAAAACTAAAACAAACAACAAACAACAAACAAAAAACAATAAAAAACTAAAAAAAAACAAAAAAAAAAACATTAAAAAAAAAACTAAAAAAAAATCATAAAAAAAAAAAAAAAAAAACAAAAAAAATTTAAATAACCAATGTGTTGGTCGGTTTTTTGATAATAACCAAACAAAAATAATAACAAAATATGACAAAAAATTACAAAAAAACAAAAAAAATTCAAAAAAAATAAAAATTACAAAACACAAAAAATTCCAAAAAAACAAAAAAAATTACAAATAAAAACAAAAATAACCTAAAACAAAACTTGACAAAATACTTAAAGTAACAAAAAACAAATCATCGCAGGAAAAAAAGTTACAAAACTAAAACAATATCAAAAAATTGCAAAAACAACCAAAGAAACGTTTTTTTTGGTTGGTTAGTTGGTACCTGTAGACGGGCACCCCCTGGTTCATGAGCGTGTTGGGATTCATGATGGTGACCAGCTGATGCAGCAGGTCGGGTTGCCACTGGAAGAGCTCCGGCGCCGCCTGCCGCATGGTGGTCTCAAACTGCTCGGCGCGGTGGCCCGGCACGCCGTACCATGTCTTGGGCTCGCCCCAGTGCATGTAGTTGATGGAATAGGACCAGTGGTCCTCGTTGTGCCAGCAGAACGTGGCGAAACACATGCCCACGTACATCCACGGCACCTGGACAACACAAATAAACATTACAATAAGGTATTTTCACAAACTAGGGATACCATTCTAAATAAGTGGAAGATTTAGGATGGGTTGTTTAAAAACAGTTATTTTCACGCTCTGAAGTTTTATTAAAGTTTTGTGATTTTTTCAGTTTTAAGAAGCAACTAGCTTCTGCCCGCGACTTCCTCTGCATAGGATTAGTACTTCGAGTAATCTATTTTCTTTTCCTAGATCCCATCTACGTTTATACCAAAATTCTTACCATATTTATTTAAAATATCTATAATTCTCTATTCGATTCAAAGTATTAGGCGAGTACTTTAAATAAATGCAGTAAATATTTTCTATAATAGAATTTTGATTTAACAATCATTGTTTTGCAAAATGTCATTCTCAAATTATGACATTTTCTATTAAACAATAATTAGTATTTTCAATATATTGAAAATAAATAGCTAGCTTTATAAATTATAGCCTACATGTTATTCTGATGTATGAGCTATATTATTGTAAAGTTTCATTAAAGTCCATTCAGTAAATTTTGCGTGAAAGAGTAACAAACACACATACATCCATACAAACTTTCGCTTTTATGAAGCAATTGGCCTATATAATGATATAATTTATTGTTATAATTTTTTGAAACAACCCGTCCTTGGAGTTTATTTTTTGATTAAGATTAGAAATTTTCATTCAGAATTATTGATTTAAAAAAGGGCCTAAAATTGCTTATAACTGCTTTTATCGACTTTGAATGGTTTGACTCTGGAGTTACTGTCGAAATTGAAATCATTCTCGACTTGTTTATGGACATTGACGGTTTTATTTAATTTATGAAGATTATTATATATTTTTTAAAAAAAGACAAACATATTCACAGGTTACGAATAACCCGGCAATATTTGAAAATCCCCTACTACCACCACAGCAAGGGGAAAATATTGCTTGTGTCATGATGAAGGACTTAGCCAGTCGAGGAATTGAACACACCATACCCTGGGTGGAACCCAAATGCGATGCCTACTCGGCCACTGACCGGTCAGATACTTGTGCTATGTACTTATAGTATATAATATTGTGCGCTAAAAGACTGGCAGTGGTTTTTTTTTGTCCAAAGAAGCAAAGGTAGCAGTCTACAATGGAGTGCTGGTAGCTGGTACATACTAGCTTATTTTTTTTATTATTTCTTCACTGTTTATAATCTGATGTTTTAATGTACATATTTTATTGTCGATTTGTTGTTAGTTTACCTTCATGCCGGAGATGTCTGCATTGATGTGTCCCAGCACGCTGCCTTCCAGGAGCGGCAGGTTGTTCAGGTTCCAGCTCGAGTCGGCGTACTCCTGGTCTCCGGGGTACAGGTGCTTGCTGGCCTTGGTCGGGAAACCTGGGGACAATCATCGTCAAACGTAAGAAATCCATCCCTAATTTGAAACATGGCGTTTATTGAAACACAAAGTTAACAAAGAGAATGTTGTGCAAGTTAACGAGTCAAAAACTTACCAGAGCCATGGTCCATGGAATGGAGATCCGCCCCGTACTCCACGGTAACATCCTCGTCGATGGAAGACACGATTCTCCAGAACTCCTTCTCCACAGTGGAAGTTGGCACCATCTGTAACAGGCAGTCAGTTAATGCAAATTCAATTCCAATTCTTCCTATTACACCTTGGAAACTGCAGCTTGGGACATTTTTTCAGAGCGTCAGGTCAACCTTGTTATCCTGGCCATTTTTTATGTGAATACCTCACAAGAGTCCAAACTGCACCAAACCGTCTGAAGCCAGTGAGACTATGACATCCCTTATTGAGGTATGTTGTGAGGCTAAAGGCAGTGGGTAGGGGAAGGAAATGGGAAGGTCGGTTTGTACCTGGCTATTCAGATAAGCCATTTCAGGCAATTTTTTATTTTTAATGAATACCGCACAAAAGTCCCAACTGCTCCTGTCTGGAGTCTATGGCATCCCCAATTGGGGTTTGTTGTGAGGCTGAAAATGGGGTGGTGGGGAAGTACGTGGATATTCAGATCTGGTCACCAGCTAACCAACACAGCTAAGCCATTACAAGCAATGTTTCATTTCTGAATAGTTGACTTACACCGCCATTTTTTGTATTGTTCGTCAAACCACCGAAATAATGCAAAAAATTTGTACTAGGGAAATGAATCCTCTTCCTCAGGATCCAACACAAGTACCTTAACTACTAGGCCAAAAGCTAACTGAATAAATACTCACGTGCACCGGCATATTGAAGTACTCTGACTTGAACTGGTCAGCCATCTCTCCAAACTGCTGGAGAGTGTACTCCCGTTGGGCTTGCTCGAATCCGAAGGCTTCCGTCGGCTTTGAAACCTATAAACACATTGTTACGATTAATAAAAAATAATAATTTTTAACCCCTCGAGCTTAGGAAGGACATTACTAACCACAAACAGCATATTCAATTAGAAGGAAGGTCTGACCGGGCATCCATATATTATAAAAGTATTTGTATATATTTCTCTATAATGCGGCGGAGATATGTAATTTTTTCATTGTTGGAAAGAGAAATAAATATTCTTCTCTCAGTTTGTCGCAATTACCTAAAAATTGGTGGGATTTTTTCGTTTTGGAAATTATATTATTTTATTGGATAAACGGCATAAATGAAGACCAAAGTTTTCTTACTAATTCAATATACAAAAGAAATGTATTTTCTAAATATCGAATTCTTTCAAAATTATGGACATTTCGATATGTTTATTTCAAATGCAAACATTTAAAAAATTATTTTATCTAGTTTCTAAAATGGTGCATATTTCTTTTTACGATAACTTCAAAGATATTTATATAGCACATTTAAAATACATCGGAAGCATTCCAAAAATTCATGAAATTTGGTGTCTTAGCAGAGGTGGCCGAGTCTGGGACGCGTCTGCCCACTTACTATTTGGCGGGCCGGATCAGAAGAGACTGGTTGAGGGAGACCATTTGGACTCTCGATCGACCACAGTGGGAGGAATGGATTCACACTGACCCCCATATTCTTATCCACCCCGTCATACCTTTTTCCTTCTAAGGACTTCCTCTCCTTCCTTCCCTTTAAAAGACCCTCCACACAGCATCTCCAAAGATGACAAAGGCTCTGAGGGTATTATCCTCTAGATCTCCTGTGTGGAGCCATTGCAAACAAAAAAAAAAATCTTTGTATGGCTATCGAGCTTCCGAGTTCTTCTGCTACGAACACAACATATAACGAAACAGGCGTTAGGAAACATGGTAGGTTGGTTACCTCCTGGGCGATGCAAGGCGGGCACCTCCAGTCCCCCTTGGGTATGTCTCCGAGCGGGGGCAGCAGACAGAAGGTGTGGTAGGAGTCGTCGCAGCCGTCGCAGAGCAGCATCTGCTCCTCTATATCGCCCCGCCCGCAGTTGTGGCAGATGTATTTGGCCAGCTGGAATTATGCAATGCAGGTTAAATGGATTGATATGTTGTCAAATAAAAATATCATTTTCAGAATGGTACACACATTACTAAAACTATGGAATATACAATTTTTTCTGTAGAGGTAGTTAACAACAAGTTTATGTACGTTTTAATGTTAGGTAAAGCTATGTCATCGTTTGTACAGATTAGATTCAACAAGCTATCAAAGAATCTTGTTGTGAACCCAAGTAGCTTTTTTTTTTTACGTTAGGTCCACACAGGAGGCCCTGAGGAAAATAATTTCCCTCAGGGCCTATATCATCTTTGGGGATGCTGTGTGGAGGGTGTTTGTAAGGAAAGGGAGGAGAGGATGTTCTGGGAAGGAAAAAGGTATGAAGGTTGGGTAGGAATTTGGGGTTCAGTCTGTCTAAATCATCCGCCGCCAAGACATAGATAAACCTTACCCCATGTACCCGGGCACCCCTGCTAAGTCACCAAACGTAGCGAACCACTTGGGGTGACCTATGGCAGAGGTGTTGGTTATCCAATAAATGGTTCCCGGGGCGGCGGTACCCATTCCCGCCTCCCAATTTGAAGCTTGTTAAAACAGGGCGGTTGAACCGCTTAGTTTTAGAACCAAGCGGTTTGACGAGAGATCCATACATCTTAACAAGCATCTGGTTAAAACCGTCCTGTGTGAAACATCACTTTAACTGCCAGAATTCTCTCTCCCTCAAAAGGTGAAAACCTCAACAAACCGCATCCGGTGCAGTCACAGACGCTCAGTGTTTATGATTCACAAAAAAAGGTTGTTTGACGCAATGAAATGTGAAATGAAAGTGAGTTGAAATGCGAAATGATAACTGGATAAAACAGGACATGATAAAAAAATATTAAGTTAGGTTTACAAATTTGATGATGCCGTGTGGAGGGTATTTTTACGCAAAGCAAGGAGATGAAGTTCTGAAAAGAAACAAGGTGTGAGGGGTGGGTAGGCTTCTGTGTATGGAAAAGTGACAGACGTATTAAACCATTCCTACCACTGCGGTGCAAGGAGATAGGTCGAGAGAGTCCGACTAGAGACCAAAGAGTCTCCTTTAACCAGTCTCTCTCGATCCAACCCACCATGCAGTAGGTTGGCAGATGCATCCCTGCTAAGTCACTGAGTGTAGTGTCTTTGAATGGCTTGTAGGTTCAGTGGATTTTGGATAGTTGGCAGTAGGTTTTAAGCTTACGCCAGTTACCGACAGATGTCGGGGACTTATAGGAAGAGCACCTAGGTAATATAGCCGCTCAAACAGAGCCCTGTGGAGCAGATTTATTTGCTAGAGTTAAAGCCGGTCGCTATACAAACTATTATAAATATTGTAAACATGTAATATCTTACTAATATTATAAATGCGAAAGTTTGTATGGATGTATGTATGTTTGTTACTCTTTCACGCAAAAACTACTGCATGGATTTTAATGAAACTTTACAATAATATATTTCATACATCAGAATAACATATAGGCTAAAATTAATGGAGCTAACTATATTCCATATATTAAAAATAATAATTATCTATTGTTTAATATAAAACGTCAATTGTTAAATCAAAATTCTATTTTAGAAAATATTTAAATTAGTGAATTCATTTGAAGTACTCGCCTAATACCTTGAATTGAATCTAGAATTATAGATATTTTAAATAAATATGTTAAGAATTTTTTTTTATATTCATAGATCTAGGAAAATAAAATAGGCTACTCGAAGTACTAATCCTGCGCAGACGAAGTCGCGGGCAGAAGCTAGTTATAAATAAAACAGTATTGTCAAAGGACCTTATTATATTATTTATTGAAGAAGCCCAACACAAAGTCTGCCTGCAGATTACAGTAACTATAGAAAAGAAATACAGATTAATTGTTGTTATTCTTACAGGGTCGGCTGCATCAGGCGCGGCGGGCACCACGTTGACCGTCATGCTGACCTGGCGCTTGGCCTGGAGGGTGCGAGAGGCGGCGGACCGCACCGGCCGCGCGCTGCCCAGCCCCGCGGGGCACGAGGCCATGGCCACCGGAGCCGCGCGGCCACGCTTGCTGGGGGACTCGCGCAGAATACCTGGAGGAAGGTTCATGAAGGATTAATTGAATGGAAGATACATACATTTTTTTTTTACATTATCTCTGGCTTGCCATTGAAGTAAAATCATGTATTGGTTTCAAAGTGCTTTCACACAAACAAAGTATTGAATTCCATATGTCTAAACTTAAACTTTAGGTCGCACAGTTTATACCCGCGCTGTGCAAGCGGGTTTCCTACAGAGCATCGGACCATCCCATCCATCTCCACGCAGGAGGCCCTAAGCAAAATAATTTCCCTCAGGGCCTATATCATCTTTGGGAATGTAGTGTGGGGGTATATTTAACCTGTTTAATCACAGGAGACCATATTTGTCCCAGCTCACAGCTCACATATGTCCCAGCTCACATCCCACTCATAGAAATCGTAGTGTCTCCCTGACTATCATAGTGAGAAGTGTGATTTAAACGGTATTGGAAAGAGAATACAACACGCTATATATGCAAATCTAAAAATAAACCACAAAAAGTGAGGTGACAGTAACGATTATAATTTAGTTGTCTAATTAAAAATGCATGTGTTATTTTTTTTTCATTATCAAGTAGTGAGCCATTTATACAACTTTTTAAAGTTTTCATCCAAAATTTTGACATTTAAAAAATTACATGGTTATTTCTAATAATAAAATTTGAAAGCCTATTTTATCACCTTTCGAAAACAGTTTTTAGTTTTCGGATACGTTAACAAATATTCTATTTATTTGGATATTATTGCAAAGCGGGAATATTTTGAGCCTCTGACAAAAAATGCCAAATTTTTTAAGGGTTAAGGAAAGGAAGGAGAGGAAGTTCTGGGAAGGAAAAGGGTATGAGGGTTGGGTATGAATCTGGGGTTCGATGTGTCCAGATCATCCGCCGGCAAGACCTAGACAAACCTCACCACATGAACCCGGGCACCCCTGCTAAGTCACCAAAAGTAGCGAGCCACTTGGGGTGACCTATGGCAGAGGTGTTGGTAATCCAATAAATGGTTCCCGGGGCGGTGGTACCCATTCCCGCCTCCCAAATCAAAAATGACTTGCAAATGACATGTAAAACTAAAGAGCAACAAAACAACGGTCTAGATCAGGCGTGTCTAACTAAAATCCCATTTATATTAATAGAGACGAGGGAGCAAAGCTCAATAGTTCTTGGTATCTGGTAATTGACAGCTACACCAAAGCAGAAAATCATTTTGATCAGCTCGCAGAGGAGTGAAGCTGACAACACGGTATCGCATCAATACACTAGACTTCACCACTATCAATTAATTACACATGTGCCCTGATTATGGACACTGTAACGCTTTCCAAAACGTTGACTAAAATCCCAAAAATAAATAACGGAAAGGACTAGTTCACTTGATCCATGTCTTCATCGGGCGTCCCGGACTTCTTCTACAATTCACATTCCCGTCACTTCCTTACACTTCTTTCTTCATTAATTTGCTCTACTTGTCCAAATCATCTAAACGTCTCCCTTTTAAGTAAAATTCAGCGATTAATCTGTAGCTGAAATAACAAACCTTTCTTATCATCCACCAGGTCCGTTGAAGGTTTAGCAGACAGTTTCCGGAGATCCTTCTTCCGATCCCCTCCCTCGGAGCCCATACAGCCCTCCGTTTGACTGCCTTCATGCTCCAACTCTGGTTCATTCTGTTGAAGAAAAAATAACATTATTTTTATTGTATATCCCGTCGCAGGCCGTAGTCCCCCCGGCGGGTCCGGATTTTTTAAGCGATTTTGTCCCTTATGTATAAAGAAATTCTACGAAGAACAAGGTCAGAATCGCTTGGACCATTCTCGTTCTTGACGTAACAAAATACTGCATAGGCTAGCCTCTCCGAATAATTCAAATTAATTCTCGATGACGCGGCTGGCATCAAAGGTGGCCGACAAAATGGCCGCCACGTGAAAATATGAACGGAGTCGTAGTCGGAGTCTATATTTTTTCATTGTTTTTTATATAAATCCATTGTGGAAAGCTTAGATTTAAGTGATTATTAGGAAGATCGTTTTATCTACATTATTTTCATGTCATTTTTGTAATATATCACAAAAGAAATGTTATAAAAATTGAGTTCGTAAGAAAGGTGAGAAATGTCAAATTTTTTATGTCGTATTGAAAAAATATATTTTTCCTATGCTGGCTTTCAAAAGGATATAGCTGAAGTTCTGGCATTACCTGGGCTATACGTCGAATTTTTCAACTCGGATCAAATCAGATATAGAATTTTTATCTTATTTATTAATGTCAAGTGTGCAAAATTTCATCAAGAAGTATTACAATTATGTTTAAAGGGTGGGGAACCGTGTGAAGGAAATGAACAAACCATAAAAATTAAAATAATCAAAAAAAAACCTTTTAAAAAAATGGAGTTTTTTTTTACATTGGTAAAGGAGGCTCCGAGGAAAAAATTCCCCTGGGACCTATGTCATCTTTGTAGATGCTGTGTGGAGTCTATTTAGAGAAAGGAAGAAGAAGTTATGGGAAGGAATAAGTTATGAGGGTTGGATACGAATCTGACGGTCAATGTGTCCAGGAATGTCGGACGTACGAATCCAATCCTCCCACTGCGGTGCAAGGCAATGACGGGTCAAGAAAGTGTAGCAGGATAGGTTGGGTCTCCCTCAACCAGTCTCTCCCAATAATACGATGGGCAAACGTATCCACTGCCGAGGCTTACTAGACAAAACTCACCCCATGAACCCGGGCACCCCTGCTGGTCACCAAACGTAGCTTGGGGCAACTTATGACAGAGGTTTTAGTTATCCAATAAATGATTCCGGTGAGGCGGTACCCATACCCGCCTCCCAAACTGAAAATTTTTGCCACCAGATTCGGAAGTGAAACATAACCTCACATTTATTTAATTCTAAAACCAGTATTGCCATAGTAGAGCAGTAGATTGTGTTTATCCGAGTACTCACGTTCATCTTCTTCCAGCGGCGAGTGGGGGGCTTGGAGTCTGTCTGCGGAGGGGGGGATCCCTTCTGAGCCGAGTTACGCCCCTGCCCCTTGCAGCTGCCCCCCGTGTTGGCCTTCTCCGGGGTCATCTCGCCTTTGGCCTCCAGTTTCTACAACAACAATATCGGTTTAGAGAGAGAATAGTCGGTTACGGGTGAGTTTTAGGAAAATCTTTGGGGATGCTGTGAGGAGGGTCTTTTTGAGGATAGGGAGGAGTGGATCCTGGCCTCAAAAAAAAACGGGGTATGTTTCAAACTCCATCACATTTGATGACCGACAAACCAATGATTGGTCATCTTTGGGCATGCTGTGAGGAGAGTCCTTTTGAGGAAAGGAAGGAGTGAATCTTGGTCTCAAAAAAATGAAGCATGTTTCAAATTCCATCACATTTGATGACCAACAAACCGGCTATTCAGTGTAATTTTGAATTGATGAGATTTCATCAGATTCTCGGTTCATTTTAGTTTTTGATCAAATTAAATAATATTAAGGATAACGGCTATGTTGGCATGCTTCAGCTGAAGGAAGCGAGAATGTTAAATTTGTTCGCTTTTTGGAACAACTCAAATAGGTTTCAGAGCGGAAGATACTCTCAGTATCGCCCTGGTGTAAGACCATTATTCTTATGTAATATATTCTTTATATAAAAATAAAAAATAAATTTAAAAAAGTCCAACAGAAATCGTTGAATCTTCCTTGACATCATAGTAAGAAATGTGATATACATGATGTTAGAAACAAAAAAACACCAAGTTTATATATTCAAATATAAAAGTTAACCACAAAAGAAATAAAATTTAGGACTTTTATAAAACCAAAGTTTCAGATCGGAATTTGAAAAAAATTAATGAAACTTTGAGAAATTTATTAAAAATTATTTTTATATTGAATGACAAAAAAAGTGAGGTGACCATAAATACATTTGTCTAATAAAATATGTATGTTTTTATTTTTTATCACTACCAGTAATTTTAGTTAGAAAAAACCTAAGGTGAGCCATGTTTTATTTTTCTCTTTTATGTTTTTTAACTTTATGCCTACTAATAATTATTTTTTGTTCGGAACCAAAACTGGTACGGTAGGGCTTTATGAGTTAAACTACATGATTAACCTAGAGCATTGCTCTAAAAAAAGGTGCATCACAATGTACTTAAAAAAATAAAAACTTAATGTAATAACATGTAATTGTAAATTTAATTTTTTTTTAAATACAGCACAATATGAATAACATATTTGGTACTCACGATGCCCTCCGCAGCCTCCCCACTCTTGAAGAGGTCGTAAGGAAAGAGAATCTTCTCGTAGTGATTCTTAAGGATGGTGCCCACTCCCTTGCCCTGAGGGTGCCCCATCCGCACCGCAATCTTGGACCACTTGCGCTCCGCCGTGCACACATCAAAACCACCTGAAACACAAACATATGATTTTAGATTTTCACAGCCAAAAGTATTTTTGTTATTTGTTTTTGGGGTGTTATGCCGTGTTGCGCTACCTCCTTCTTTAGCCAACATTTCGTACAACGTTACAGTATCCATCGTCAGGGCAGATGAGTAAATGATTGTGGTGAAGTGCGTAAATACTGCTCTTTGATTACGTCTATTCGAAAATTGGACAGATACGAAAATCCAAACTAGATCTTCTTTCTATGCTGGAATACAAAAGCATATTCCAAGTGAACTTTGGTTCTACGGCAAAAAAAAATCCAAAAGGTTTATTTTCCGCATTTCGAGAATGAGAATTGGTCACTGCTATATTGCAGCTCATTTATTTAAAATCCGAGTCCTCAATAGTCCACTCTGCCAGTGCAGTGAGGAAAAGGAGACTCTTGACCGTGTCTTCTTCAATTGTAAGACTTATATATCGTTTGCTTATTAAAAATCACCCACCATCCTCCCCTTAGTATTCCGTATTTGCTGTCTCTCAACAATTCTCGCGTTTTTTTCAATTCTATATAAATTCATAGACTTGAATGATTTCAATATTTGATTTGTCCTGTCCCCTTACAGATTATTCTTAAAAAATAATAACTAAATTTCCTAACTTTAACGGCACAAAGCACTCTTTCTAGGTTGAATTGCCTATTTCAAAAAAAAAAAGAAATACATCTATTTGGATTTCACTTTTGTTTGTTTTAACCAGTAAGCTGCTGAATTATTTCTGTAATATTTACAAATACTTACCACCATCGCTTTAGTAATTTCGTTTTTACACATACTTACAAAAACAAAATAATATAAAAAACGACAATACATGCGATCCGCAGCTTATGGGTTAAACGAAGTGGAATCTTTGAAGTAGAAATTAACTCACTTCCCGACATCCGTTCGAGTTGAACCTAGGCAGATAGATTAGTTGTCGATGACAATGCTTTCTATTGGCAGCAATCACGCACACAAGCGAAAATATAGAAATTTTTCAGAAATTAAAGCACCTAATTAACAAAATAAATGCTACGTCTTACGAACTCGGGATTTGGCCCAGTTGGTAGCGCGGTTGATTCCAATCATTCAAGTAATACTTGATCTGTTTTGGCTGGTGATCCAGGACTTGGTGTCCAATTTATCTTTAGCGTAATTTGTGTTCTGTCTAATGGCCAGTGGATGTGAATTGCTTAGCTTTGTTGTAAAATGTAAGTATCGAAAATTTCTTTGGCCAAATGTTGTTTTAGCGAAATGCATAACCAAGGATTATGCCCTTTTGAATCTAGTATCACAAGCCATTTGGACATTGTCAAATAGAGTTCTGTTTTTGGCGGAAAGTTGCCTAATATATCGTCTGAATAAAAGATATCGTCTGAATAAAAGATATCGTCTGAACTTCTGCAAATAACGGGGACCACTAAGGTGAGACTTGTGCATGCGCTGATTTTCCCTGTTTCTATAAGGTGTGTGCAATATAGTTGTGAATGATGAATACTTGGAGCAGGTGGATGAGTTTGTATATTGGGGAAGTATGTTTACGAGAGATGGTAAGGATGATAGGGATATTGAAAGAAGGGTGAATGCAGGTAACTCCATTAATGGAGGATTGAACGCCGTTGGAGCCAACAAAAAGTTGTCCACAGAAGTGAAGCTAGCAGTCCACAATGGAGTACTGGTACCTACCCTGATGTATGGCAGTGGAGCCAACAAAAAGTTGTCCACAGAAGCGAAGCTAGCAGTCCACAATGGAGTACTGGTACCTACCCTGATGTATGGCAGTGAAGCATGGAACTGGCAGAGAAAGGATGAAAGTAGACTGAATGCTGTAGAAATGAGATCCCTGAGGCGTATGTGTGGTAAAACCATGTATGATCGTGTGAGGAATGTGGTGATCCGAAAAGAATGCAAGGCTGGTGTGAGCGTAATAAGTAAGATTAACCGCCCTGACTTCGGGTTTTTTCTGCAAAATACTCATACCTGATAAGATTTTGCCAAAATTTATGCATTTACAATAGGTTTATTAAAATAAAAGTTTTTAAAACATAAAAAGAAAATATTGAAAAAATAAAAATAAAAAATTTTAAATTTAAAAAAAAATGCATTTGTGATGCGGGATAGTGCAGAATGGTACAATCAACATTAACGTATCACGTACGTTCGTAGGCCTAGGGCGGTTAAGAAAGGGATGCTTAGATGGTTTGGGCATGTTGAGCGAATGAATGAAGAAAGGAGTGTAAAGAGAATTTATGACGCGAATGTGAATGGTAGAAGAAGCTGAGGACGCCCAAGGAAGACGTGGCACGATCAAGTAAATCAGATACTTGAGTCGGGCCATGTCAAGAGTCAGAATAATAGAAGAGTATGTATGAGAAGATGTATGAATGTGAATGAGGCAAGGAGTGTGTGCCAAAACCGAGTTGTTTGGCGGTCCGTCCTACCCCTGCGGGGAAACGGCGTGATGGTTAGTTAGTTAGTTTATAAGGTGTGGAAACATGAACATTTTGCAAAAGCAATCGGATAGATGCCTTTAAAATGTTGAGATGAAAACGAAAAGCCAGACGTACTAATATATTAATTCTGGAAGAGCTAGGCATTCAAAATAGGCTATCAACTGTCTGCCTATAATGTGTCCTAAAATATTTTGGATACATTGTAGATCAAACTGTGAACTCGAACCTGGAGAAACTCAAGGTCACTGGCAAAGTGTTTGGCAGGAGAAGCAAAGGATGATCACCAATACGATGGAGTAATTAAATATCACAGGCATCTAGAACATCATTGTCCGCAGCTCTCCAAGTAGCACAGGACTGTTAGGAGTGGAGGAGCCTGTTAGAACCCTCAGCAATGAAGCAAAGATATAAGAAGAATGAATGATGGATGAAACATATGACACGACTTACCTCCTTCCTTGACGATCTTATGCAAGCCAAATAAGTCGAGGGGCTTGCGCTCCACGGTGGGTATCTTCAGCATGGAGCCCTGCAGCTCCCAGAACTTGACTATCTGGTCCAAGAAGTTGAGCTTGACGCGCGTGATGGCCTCCAGCTCATTGAGACGCTGGATTCGCGGGGTGAAGCGCAGACGGTCCACATCTACGGCGAAGGGCGGCTGCCAATTCTGAAAGCGACAAATGATTTCATTGATATATTTCAAGGAATGAGACAGACCAGCATATTTATTTTTTTAAAGGCGGAGTAGTTATCGTGATCACTTTGGCCATAGGACCCATTGGGCTCCCCATTTTACCTCAATTATTATGTCTCCTGGTTCTACAGTATGTTTATCCAGGTATCTGAGCCTAGTTCCGGCCAGGGCGAGACATTGGCATCATAAATAAATTGTAGTATCTTCATCCTCTTCACATTTCCTGGATCTATTGGTGTTTTCCACACCCAATATCTGTATTTGTATCCTGAGATGGCAGTGTCCCGTTAGTAGTCCTACCAGGAGAGCAAAGTTCGCTGAAGTAAGGCAACGGTTTGCATCGCAGTCCGTTGTGGGACTTTTCTGCCCAGGGTCAAGTAAATGATTCAGATCTATTCAGTGTTCTTTTAGTATATTGGAGCTTTGAAATATCCATAACTTATATAAACATAACTTCAAAACTAACTCGTCAAAGTATCAAAAATTGCAAAGACGATTTCTGATATCAAGGATGAATCTTGTGTAAAGCATTTTACTTTAACACATTTTGAAGGAAAAAACTAAAATACCTTACACAAGATTTAACCTCAAAATCAGAAATTGTTAAGAGGCTAGACTTTGCACCACACGCGGAACACACGCGTCTGTCATTCTGTCCCGCTCTCAATAAGCTCACACACACTTGCGATACATGCGAATGCGAAATGTGCGAATGGGACAACTACCGTAATCTCTCATGTTTACCTACATCGCTCGAAAAAAGGTTTCGGGAGAAAACATTTTTCTACACCCAAAATTTCACAAAATTGTAATTTAAAAACAAAAATATGTTCTCGAAAGAAGAAGCAATGTCGGTATGTTTTTATAATTTTGTAATTCTTTATGAGAATTGAGTTAGCAGCACTTTTTCCTTAACCCCTAAAAAAATTGGCGTATTTTGTCAGAGGCTAAAAATATTCCCGCTTTGCAATAAAATCCAAATAAATGGAACATTTGTTAACGTATTCGAAAACTAAAAACTGTTTTCGAAAGGTGATGAAATAGGCTTTCAAATTTCTATATTAAAAATTACTATGTATTTATTTAAATATAATTTTTTTTTGCGAAAACTTTAAAAAGTTTTAAAAATGGCTCACTTTACTTTTTTTTCTAACTAAAATTACTGATAATGAAAAAAAATAAAACGCATACTTATTTCATTAGATAAATGAATTATAAACATTACTGTCACCTCACTTTTTTTCGTTTCATGTAAAAAAAATTCTTAAAAAATTCACAAAGTTCCATAATTTTTTTTCAAATTGCTATCGGAAACTTTGGTTTCAGAAACAGGGAAATTTTAATTTTTTTGTGGTTTTCTATTAGATTTGAATATGTAGTTTGTTGTATTCTCTTTCCAATACCGTTTAGATCACATTTCTGACTATGATAGTAAGGGAAAAACAACGATTTCTGTGAGACCTATATGAGCTGGGACAAATATGGTCTCCTGTGATTAAACGGGTTAAATAATATTTTCCGATAAATTATACATGTTTGACAGTGAATGTTTACGTTAATACGAAACGCATCAAGAATTTGAAAACATACCGACATAGCTTTCACCTTCTAAAACTCAATATAAAAAAGAAATATTCGTTTTGTGCAATTTTCAAGGAAGAAAACTGATTTTTCCCAGGCGTCCTTTTTGTATGGGCCTGAAAAGCGAAGTCTTATCGTCTTAAATAGATTACGAGAATTCGCCTTTGCAAACTTTGACACCTCCGAACACAGTAAGGCGAACTTGGAACCCTATCCAACAAAAGTGACAAACTATTTCGCGCCTCATAAAAAACGATTAGCTGTAAGATACAAATAAAATGGCAAATGCAAAAGGTTCAAAGTGATGTTAGAACTTTGTCACACAAGTATCTATAGAAACACAAGATCTCAAAATTATTTTGGTTTTAGAAATGATTTTGATCCAAAAGGTAAATTTTAACGTCAGTTAGAACCTCGTCCAATCAAGGTGACGATAAGGTGAGATGTCGTATTGTTTCTACAATATTTTTCAATTGCCAAATAACAATAAAAAATTGTTTAAAAAGTAGTAGGCACATAATCGGTTAGCAACTGTACTAGAATTACTTACAATATAGTATTATGACTCCAAAAGAATAAGTTGTTAAAACATAAATAATACGATGCTTAATATTGGTCATTTCCCAGTGCAATAAATTTATTTATCTATTTTTATTATAAAGTAGTTTATTAATTTCCTTGATTACATTTTAAACCATAAATCAAACCTAACAAACTAAAATAAAATTTAAAGAAATCTTAACGACTTTAATGGAAAATTATTGCAGAAAACTCTGCAGTTTTTTTTCAAAATTTGTTTAATAGATCCCCTTAATTTAACTTAACGAATTTCGGTTTTTGGAGGACTGGCATCAATTTGGGAGGTAGGTATGGGCACCGCTGCACTTTTGTCATAGGTCTCCCCAAGTGGTAAGCTACGTTTGGTCACATAGAAGGGGTGCCCGGGTTCACGAGGTGAGGTTTGTCCAATCGGCGGCGGTGGATGCGTCTGTTTACCAATCGTTCGGCAGGCCGGACTCTCTCAACCCAACGCCTTGCACCGCAGTGGGAAGAATTCATACCACACTCCTGGAAACAGTTACCTATAGAATTCTACCCCTCATACCCTTTCCTTTACCTTAAAAGACCCGGTACACAGTCGGCAACACGCCAAATATGCCCCCAAACATCTGACGCTACTGTTAATTAATATTAATTTTTCACGTAAGAAAAGGTCGCTTCTACGACTAGTTCTGTCCTTTACAACCCAGCTGTGGAATTATTTGTCAATCTACGTGTTTCCTCCCTGCTACAATATGCATCTCTTCAAAACCCAGGTTCATTAATAATATTTGGACGATTTTTATAGCGACGCTTTTCTGAAAAATTGTTTTAAGCGTATAGTTCTTTCTTCCTAACAGGAATTGAGAAGAAAAAATTCCCTCCTCCTGGCATCCTGCAAAGTTAATATTTAAAAAAATCAACAATATAAAAAAACACCACATAAGCAGAATTTTTCAGATTTATTTAATCTTTACTTTACTATGAGTGCAAAATATAAAAAAGTTTTTCAGTATAATCTCTCTATAGATAAGCATGTTATAAGACAAGTACAAATCGAATTATAATTCATTTATTGTTAAGTTTTTGAATGATTGTGACCACTTTACAATGTGCGTACTATCTCAACATTTATACGCAGATAAACAACACATTATTTAATTCTAAGAAAATTTTGTAAACACAATTTTTTTGTTAAAGTTTAAGACAAGAAAAAAACTTTACCACGGAGGCCTTCTTAATCTTAAGCAAGAGACTAGTTGACGAAAATAATTTCCCTCAGGGCCTGTCATCTTTGGGCATGCTGTGTGGGTGGTCTTTTTAGGAAAAGGAAGGAGAGAAAGTTCTGGGAAGGAAAAAGTTGGGTAGAAATCTGGAGGTCAGTGGGTCCACGAGTTGCAGACGTATGAATCTATCCCTCCATCGTCTGCGGTTCAAGGCGACGTTCCGAGAGAGTCCTGCTAGAGGTCAAAAGGTCTCCCTCAACCATTTTCTCCCAAACCGACCAGACAAGCAGTTGGTGGGTAACTTGCCAATTGGGGTGCCCTATGGTAGAGATATAAGTTATCCAATGAATGTTTCCCAGGGCGGCTCCAAAATTCGGCGCTCAACGGATACAAAATTTTTGTATCCGATGGGTACTTTTGTGCTTGAGAAGTAAACCTAATAAAAATATAATCGTAGTAACCCTATGGCGGAAAAAAAAATAAAATTAACCACTTACTAATTTTCGAAAGAATAAATGGCTAAAGCGCCATATCGCAATATGTCATGTGCTGAAATAGTGCGTAATCCCATGAGTTTGCGGGATTGGAATCCCTACTCGGTGTACTTTCACAGAACCTTTTAATTTCGCAGACAGTCATAGTAAACTGATTAAATCAAATGGTTAAGTGTAAACTTCAATATCATCAATTATTATATTATCAGTATACTTCATCACCATAAATTATATTATCTGTAAACTTCACCCGCCATAACCCAGGGACATCCCTAGCATGGCGGATGAAATAACACAATATCTATACAATGTATAAAATTCATTTAATAAATAAAGTAAACCAGACTAAGATAAGTTTCAATTTACAATTGACATCTGTATCTGTATTTTCTCCTAAATAAATAAATACATTACAAAAAAACATATGTAAATACGAAATGAAAAAAATAAATATTAAAGCATTAATTAAAATTCATACATTGTTGAAATGACTTCAATCAAAGTATATTTATCAATTAATAATAATAAATTGATTAAAATACATCTCTTTTGAACCTAAGATGCTTTTTTTTATCAATATTGTTTGATAATTTAACAGTTACTTCATTTTGTATTGCATTTACAATCATTTACATAGAAAATCACAGAAACTTGACAGCCGAAAACGCATGAGGGACGCCTTCCGACATCTGATTGATTTTGCCTTTTTTTCTTAATTGTCTCTTGTTGTAAGAAGGAAGAAACAGTAACAGACTTAGAAGGAAGATCCACAGCCGAGCTGTTGAACTCAGAAAAAAACCCATTCTCAAACAAATTTGAGCGCACTTTTGGCGTGTTTCCCGACTATGCACCGGTGTCGAAGAGAATCAGTGACTGATTCGTTCCTCGGAGCATCTTCCATTGAAATACTGGCAGTATAAGGAGGGATCCTGTGCTCCAAAGATTGCACTTCGTTTGTTAAGATAGGGGATTTACCAAACGGACTGCCCGTTTCTGCACAAAGTCAGTCAACAAGAATAAATAATTTAAAAACTCAAAACAACAATCGAAATATTTATAGTAACATAAAAAGTATATTATATAAATATAAAATTTAGATAGGTACCAAAGTTTGTCTCTGAAATAAGGGTTTTAAATTTATTATACTTTTATTTAAGTAATTTTTTTCAGTTTGGCCCTGAATTAATTATATTTTAAAATTGTATACATGGCAGAAAGTATATACCAACAATCCTTAGATATACATATGAACAACATACACAAAGCCAAATTGAACAAAAAGTTTGCTTGGTTGCCATGGGGAAAAAAATATTAAAATCAATATTACATGTTTGCAAAACAATAGCTTACATAAACTTTTTTTCAATAAAAAAATACACAAAGTGCCTAATAATAAAAATTTTAAAGGAATATGGACCTAATGAATTCATTTTACAATTAAAATGATTAGATATTTGTCTGTATTCATTTTCTGGATTAAGGTAGAAACATAGCGGGTCGACATACGTATGCATCGCTACGCCTAACAATATCTGGACTGCTTAGCAACCATACATGCAATGCGCGTTGCCAATGTGATTCTAAAACATATTTTCATAGAAAATGTATGGTTGCTAAGTAGCCCAGATATTGTTAGGCGTAGCGATGCGTACGTACGTCGACGCATTATGTAACTACCTTTACTGTATTTATGTACGTGTTGCAATCGTAATGAGGGTTGGACAGTAAAAAAAGAACTGTATTAAGTTTGTAGATAGTTGGAAACAAAAATCAATATCGTACGCAATTGAAAATAACTATTCCTTTGCTCTATTACATGATTTCTTCTCGGTGATCGGCGTGAAATATCAGAGTGCTTTACGATGCTAGGAAATAACAAACTTCTATACTTATAATAAATAACCTTTGGCTGTCTGTTTCAAAAATTGCTAGAGTAAAAGTAAGAGTTAAAGAAATTACTACTGGAAAATATTACAAAAATGCTTTTTAAATCTATACAACCACCTCTTTTAACTTTTACTTACTCTACACCACTCTAGAGTAAGGCTGCCCAACCTTGGCAAAATCACAGGCGGGCCACTGATGGGGGGGGAGGGATGGTTAGAGAATTTCAGGATATGAATTATTTAGTTTTGTCATTTTATTGGATTCAATAGGTAGTATGATATAATAGGTAGTCATTTATTTTTTAAATACTCAACAACGCGAAACAAAACTTAACTTATGATGTGGCCGTTTAATAAAATAATGCGGTGTTTTTTCAAAAAAATTCAAGGAATATTCTGGTTTTTAGACTGGCCACACCAACAATTATCACTTCAGTACACTTGGCAGTTAAAATTTAAATTTAGCGTATGAATTAGCTTTCTGTTGAAACGAAGAAACTAAATTAGAGGTATTTGAAAGCAAAAAGATTCTGTAGGTCCCAAAGACTGCAATGGGCTGAACATATAAAAATAATACATCGGAATAAGGTCCTTCTATGACAGGTAAGTATCCGATTCCGACGATTCAAGTATCTTGGCGACTACCAAAAAATATCTGTGCAGAGATTCGTATGCAGGCACTCGCTGCCGACATTTTTTTAAACTCGTCGGTGACGCCAGTCTCCAGCGACCAGCCTCCGGGCAAAGTTGTTTACACTCACACCGTCGTAATTTTAAATGTGGCGTTACTTGAATCAGACATTTTGTAAGAATTCCTTTTTAATTATTTCACTATATATAGTTTGGTTATAGGAGTTTCTTTGATGCCTGTCTCACTAGAATATACCTGAGTCGAGACACACGTAGGAGAAACATAAATGCGAACAAACACACACATAAACACTAAGGTAAAATACATTTTAACATTCTTCTTTGAGGTTGATAGATTAATCTTCCAATAAAAACAAAAAAGAAAGGTAATAGGAAGCGTAAATTAATCCTATAAAGAGAAAAATAATATTACAAATGTAGAAAAAAAAAATTAAATAAAATAGATATTGTAATAATAATTCCACCGGAGCGACAGAGTAATTGAAATATTTTTTCTCGGATTGCTAAAGAAAATTTTTCCACCCACATTAAAAAAATCATACCTCCGAATTTGAATATGGAGACATACAAACTGATTATAGTTCTATGTAGCCAATGAATTCCTCTATCTTTTGTTTATTATCACATATTTGTAGGATTTATAAAAAAATATATAATTAAAATATTTTAAAGAATCTAGAGAATATTTATTTTGTTATATTTTGAATGTACAAATTTGCCACATATTTTCCAACAAAGCAATCCGAGGTTTTGGAAATAGTGCCATAACGTGGCAAAAAGCGCTCGAGTGGTTATGGAAGTTAGGTTTTATGAGATTATATTACTTAATTTAGGTTATGTTGTGGGTAAATTGATATTCATACAAGTGATTTGTTTTACAGATGTTTGCAATAGTGATACGTCCTATATTATTTGTAATCCAATTCCTTATTTTGTGTTTGAATTTGGTCACTGTTTCTATTTGTCTAATCGTAGCTGGTAGTGTATTGTAACAAAGCGGGTGGTTTAGTACAGTCAACAAAGAATGACAGGATATAAAAATGTCAGAGCTACAGCAACTGTTTTGTCATAAGTGAGGTTATAAAAACTAGTTTTGACGTTTCGGAAATTCAACAATCAATGTTGACGCGGATCTCATGATTTCAGTAGTAACGTGTACGGACTGTGCGCGACAAGTTTTTTGCGAAGTGGAAAACAATATTATTAACATTACCTAATAAAAGATATGAATCTCAAACTTTCCTCTAGCGCTTCTCCGACCACCAAGTCAATCGCTACAATATATATCTCCAATATTGATTTATTTATTTATTAATTCAACACTCATAGGGCTTTTGCAGATATTTATATACATGTGTCTAACGTTTACAAACATATCGATTCATACAATACAATAAATTCTTATTATTTTACAAGCATAACACATAAGTCAAGTGGATTTAACAAGGACACGGATATTCTATGGTTGTCACTGTGGAAAAGATGGTGCAATCGAGTGAATTTAACAAGGACACGGATATTCTATGGTTGTCGCATTGGAAAAGATGGTGGAGTCGAGTGGATTTAACAAGGACACGGATATTCTGTGGTTGTCACAGTGGAAAAGATGGTGGGGTCGAGTGGATTTAACAAGGACACGGATATTCTATGGTTGTCACAGTGGAAAAGATGGTGGAGACTAGTGGATTTAACAAGGACACGGATATTCTATGGTTGTCACAGTGGAAAAGATGGTGGAGTCAAGTGGATTTAACAAGGACACGGATATTCTATTTTTTTTTTTATTTTTTTTTTTATTTTTTTTTTATTTAACATTCTTTTTTTTACATATTTGAACATTAAGTCCCGTTAAACTGATTTATATCAGTTTGTCAACGGGTTCTTTTACAAATAATTTTTAGAGAATTTATAAAATATACATTATATATACATACATTCACGGTTATGGTTGTCGCATTGGAAAAGATGGTGGAGTCGAGTGGATTTAACAAGGACACGGATATTCTGTGGTTGTCACAGTGGAAAAGATGGTGGGGTCGAGTGGATTTAACAAGGACACGGATATTCTATGGTTGTCACAGTGGAAAAGATGGTGGAGACTAGTGGATTTAACAAGGACACGGATATTCTGTGGTTGTCACAGTGGAAAAGATGGTGGGGTCGAGTGGATTTAACAAGGACACGGATATTCTATGGTTGTCACAGTGGAAAAGATGGTGGAGTCGATTTAAAAAGGACACAGATATTCTATGGTTGTCACAGTGGAAAAGATGGTGCAATCGAGTGAATTTAACAAGGACACGGATATTCTATGGTTGTCGCATTGGAAAAGATGGTGGAGTCGAGTGGATTTAACAAGGACACGGATATTCTGTGGTTGTCACAGTGGAAAAGATGGTGGGGTCGAGTGGATTTAACAAGGACACGGATATTCTATGGTTGTCACAGTGGAAAAGATGGTGGAGACTAGTGGATTTAACAAGGACAGGATATTCTATGGTTGTCACAGTGGAAAAGATGGTGGAGTCAAGTGGATTTAACAAGGACACGGATATTCTATGGTTGTCACAGTGGAAAAGATGGTGGAGACAAGTGGATTTAACAAGAACACGGATATTCTATGATTGTCACTGTGGAAAAGATAATGGAGTCGAGTGGATTCAACAGGGGTATGGATATTTATAAAACTTAACATTTGTGGGCAATCTATGACATTATTCAATAACTTAAAAAGTAAACGAATATCATTAATAGTTCTCCGAGTAGAAATTAGCGGTAATTTTAGATTAGACATTAAGGTGATTGTCAAAAGAATTCATATTCTACTCTTTCGTAGATGGCGAGCAAAAAGTATTTTAACTTATAAACGCCTTTTACAAGTTGTGCTTTGAAATATTAAGAAATTTTTATTCGCCAAAGTACACAAGCAATATGAATATTAACCGCTTGGACACATAAGCTTGTTTTCACGATAATTTAACGTAGGTAGACATAGGAATGACGTATGCCGCGTACCTGAGTTATTAACATATAGTTTTGTCAATTAAAAAACTCTAATCTTTCAAGAAAGGCTAACACATAGAATATTGCATCAGCTATTCAATCCAATAATTTATTTGTTAGCCTTTCTTGAAAGATTAGAGTTTTTTAATTGACAAAACGTAAAACATATAAGTAAAAAAAAAAAAAAAAAAAAAATAGTATACGTGCGCCATCTATGAAAGAATAGAATAGGAATTCTTTTGACTTAAAGTATTGTAGCAGAAATCAATTACAGATGACAATCATTGTTTATTTTTGCGATAATTTTATTCACTTGTAAAATCGTTAACCTCGATACAGGCTTAGTCCTAGTGGGGTTAATAATTGAATTGTGAAACAAAAAATAAATAAATATTTAGTGGAAAACACAGTTATTATTACAACAACATTATATTATTCTATATACATGTATGGATGTATCCCTTTGTATTATATTTATGTTAAACATATCTACATGTATGTATATTTTTATTTTCTTTGTTTGATATACTTCTTTTATATTGTGTTTATTGTTTTGTTTATCTAGAATTTTTTTATTTTTCTGTATTAATAATATATGTTCAGTGTCTGAGTGGACACGGCGTTTGGGTCCCACCCGGCCGTCTCGTGTTCGATTCCTCGGCTGGCTAAGTCCTTCATCACAACACAAGCAACATCTTCCGCTTACTGTGGTGGTAGTAGGAGTTTTTCAAATATTGTTAGGTTATTCATAACCTGGAATTGTTTATCTCACTTTAAAAAAAAAAAAAAAATTTACACTAACAGGCTCTAAGCAGAGGTAAGACCACCAAACAACTATGTCTTAGCACACTCCTTGCTTCATTCACATTCAAACACCATATCATACATATTCCGACTTCCGACGTGGCCCGATTCATTAGTATTAATTCGGCCCCTTAGGGTCAAAGAAACGTATCTCAATTTTTATTGATTTTTAGTTACGGATGTTACTAGTTGCAAAATAACACATTACTATAAGTGACAAAGAAACGTATCCATAAATTCAACGGATAAACATATACATCGATACGTATCTGTAGAAAATCACAGACACTGATCTCATCATCACAGATACAGATCTGTAGAAAAATGAGATACATTTTTTTGACCCTAAGGGGCCGAATTATTAATCATATTTTATTTAGTTCACCTAATACATCATTTAATGTAACTAATATCATTTGTCTCAGAAATGTCTTAGCGCATAACCACATTTTTGACATTGTTTAAAAGTAAATAAATATTGATATATTCAGAAAGGCAATATTATGTCAGTGTTGCCATAGGGAAGGGAGCATGTACACAAGCGGGTGGGTAGTCTAAATAGGTTAAAAAATGTTTAATAATGGAAGCGACAATGGTTGCTAGGTCCTCGTACAAATTGCACCAATTTTATCATGTCTTCGACCATTTAGAAATATCAAGAACATAAGATGATGGTACGCATCATTGTGAAAATGTGTTTATTTGTAGAAAGACAACCATTATAGATTATTTTTACATTTTTACAAACTGTTCTGATGCTATCCAGCCTTCGATAGGTAAGGAGCATAAGATGATGTGTCTCATCATTGTGAAAATGTGTTCACACATAGAGAAATACAAACTTAATTTAACAAAATAAAAATATTTTTCAACTAGAAAATGTTAAATAAAGCTAGTGGCAGTGGTTGTGCCATGACCTCGTGCAAATTGCACTGATGCTGTCCAACATTCGATAGGTCAGAAACATCCAGAACAATAAGGTGATGTGTTCCATCATATAAAAATGTGTTTATTTGTAGAAAAATTGAGAAATTGCCCTAGGATAAGACATCTAGGTGTGTTTATGTCGTAAATGGGTTAAATATATAAATAAAACAGTAAAGAATAGAAACATTTTCCCAATCAGTCACAAACAAGATGGCATCCACTGAATGCACTTTTCACGTATTACAAACAGAAAATAACGCACCATCCAATATGGTAACTAAACCAACAGAATCCCAAACAATCCGCCGAGAATTTAGCGTAAATATTTAGGGGTTAGGTCTGCGAAAAGGTGAAAATTCATCTGTTATTGTTAAGGACATATTGGTTGGAACGCACAAGACAATATTATAATATAGAAAACACTTCAAGTTGCATCACTGTCGCAATGAATGTGGGAGTAAAAACAACATCAATCGATACAATATGGCGAGAATTCGCACAAATATGATCATGATGGATTCGCCTCCCGAAAAACGACGATGGACGTAATAATAGGTCTGGTTTTTTTGTTAGAATGTTGCAAAATGCAAATAGTCATACTGACCAGCGGAGGTTTGATCTTGCAGATTCCGTGTTTTTCAGCCAAGGGCCGGATCTTGCTGATGTAGGCAAGAGGATCCAGGAATTCTTCAGGCGTTGGCGTGAAGACAGGAGCTTCGGGAGGAACATTGAAGGCGAAGAGATCCTGCTTTAGAGGGGACGCGCTGTCCCCCATACTAACTTCCACACTGGCCTCGTCACATTTTCCCATTTTACAGGAGATTCGTGATGTCTACGTGCGTAAAAATAGCATTTTGACGAATGACATAGAATAACGATTGATTATACACTAGAAACACGAGGATTTGTAATGGTTTTCCATGCGAACAGGCTCGACGAAAACTTCACTTTAGAAACGACTGCCCCACGTCCGCCATGCAAATTATTACTACAGATAAGATGTTTACCTAAAATAGACCGGGAGTCGCGCTGTACCAGCGGGGACAGCAAAATGTGTTTATGGCTATTAAATATCAAACTTATTAAATTTTTATTCGGTGAAACATAAAATTGTATTATTCATGATGCGATTTCTTCAATAACACCACATTAGCTATTTAAAATTTATATTGAAATCATTTCCATTGCTCTAAAATTTTTTTTCAAGTTTCTGGCTTTCACTGCTAAAAGGTGATCAATGCCATTATTTCAATGGATAGAGATTATTCTATATGAAGATTGTTTAAATTGGAAAATTAATAATTATATGGAAAAGTGGAGTCAAGTTCAGACTATTAACAGATGGAATGTTGAATAAAGAGGTGACAATTTTAGAAACAGTTTGCTAAAAAGAGAATAACACTTTGTTTAGAGAGGGACATCCAACTTTACTGTCTGTTTATAACGTTCTCTGAGCTTCTTACCAAACTGAGAACTTTTGAAGAATTTCGTATGGTACAGACAGACATGCTCAATATTAGCAAGAGCAAGCATATCACTAATGAGCAAATGCTACCCGATAGCATGTATGTAAGTGACGTTGCTAATATTGAGGACGCTCAAATGAGCAAGCTCATTGATACGCGGGTGGGAGTGAAGTGCTGTAAGCATGTGTAAACAGGCTTGCTTATGAGAATGCTCATTTCGATCAGTTTTCAATTCGAGAATATATCAAAAATGAATCACAATAGAAGTTCAAATTCCCCAAAATTTCTTTTACCTGTAAAATGAAAGCAATTATTCTTTCGACATTAGCATTTATTTTATATTATCTAGTCATTTTCAGATTAGTTGACATCTTTGACCGAAGTCGACTTTTTTAACCATATATGAACCATGTGAGACTGAGTACATTATGAGAAAGTCGATAAAAACTGTTAAAATAACGAAAAGGAAAATAACGATTCCCTTTATGGACAAAGTAGAAAAATATATTTCGTTCATTATAAGAATATATTTGTAGCAAACATTAATCATTTTATGCCAAAAAATTGAATTTTAACGCGTTTTTCTCACATGCTTCTTATTCCATGCACAGTTTTTCTCACATGGTTCGTATTCTATACACTCTCTTCGTCATAATTTTAAATACCATATCATGTCAAAATATTTTATTTAAATTTATTGAAATTTGACAGCCAGGCACCACAAAATGATGTTAATATTATGTACATACCAAGGCAATTGAATTGTGTTTAGTCGTAGTTCCTTAAGGCAGCAGAAGAGATCCTTAATTCTGACCTTAAGGCTATGGAAGAATATTTCCTCAATTGGCGACTAAAGCCAAATGGGTCGAAAACAGTTGTGACAGCTTTCCAACTTACCAACTCACAGGCAAACGCCAAACTCTGTGTTCAGTTTGATGGAAAAAATATTTACTGTACGACACGTGTGTGGTTGGTACATAAACTGTAAAATAGGGAGCTGGGCACACCTGGTACGCCAATGGTCTTTTGTACGTGATTTTACTACTTAGTAAAATGATTCTAGTTAAAGGGCCAAAACTGAATTTAATACTGCAAAAGGTTTAAATATGTTTGCACTTTTGGAGACTTTTGGGATTAACGGGAGACTGGGTTTACTTTTGAAGAGCTGAATTCCAGCGACTTTGATTCTAGTAAAAGGTCAAAACTGATTTTAGTACTGCAAAAGGTTTAAATATGTTTGCACTTTTGGAGACTTTTGGGATTAACAGGAGACTGGGTTTACTTTTGAAGAGCTGAATTCCAGCGACTTTGATTCTAGTAAAAGGTCAAAACTGATTTTAGTACTGCAAAAAGATTTAAATATGTTTTGCACTTTTGGAGACTTTTTGGGCAGGAGACTGGGGTTTTACTGGGAGGAACTGAATTTAGTACTGATTAAAACACTTTAAAATGGTTTGAACTTGTAGACTTTGGTTTGGAGGCTTCTTGGTTGCTTGCTTGTTGGCTGGTAGTATTGAACTGATTTGCCATTGAAAGGCGATCTTTATTTATAGGACCGACCGAGGTCGCATCTTCATTGCAAGACACCTCCTTGAATTTTGCAAGGGGTTTCAATTAGGAATTTTTTCTAATTGCTGTGTTTTGCATTCAGATGTATAAAAAATTGTATATAACAGCTCTGGCCAAGTTAGCTTAGGACCCCCAAACCAAATCCTTACATCATTTTTATTGTTTTTATAAGAAAATATACAAGTTTACATATGTGATTCAAAGTACATTTTTAAGCAACAAATATTTTTCTTAAAGGGTAGAAATCACTAGTAGGTATCAGTTTTCAAGTTAATTTTTTAGTACATGTCTATTTTTTTGTGGTGATATTTATTATTTGAACCTAAGTACTAGCAATTTCCCGTAATTTGACTTGAGGTTTTTGAAATAGCGAATTAGGAGTCGTAAATATGTTCGATTTCGTAGTTTCCTTTGTTCGCTTTCAACCAATGGCAGCTCGGCGGGAGGCGGAGTGGGGATAACGTAAATAGTCAAACGTTTCCTTGGTGGTGATCATTTGCATGTCTGCGGGCTCTGGTGAAGGATCTACGTTGTTTTTCAGATGTGTTTTGGAGTCGGAGTCTGATGCCGCACATGCCCTTTATTACCAATTGCGTGTAAGTTTGCGATTGTTACAGATAATTGAAGAAACGTAAATGTATGCTGGCGGCATGGTACTGGGCGGTGACGTAAATTCAAAATGTTGAATTTTTCGTTGTCTCAGATGCATTTGTGGACTCGTCCGATACATTTACCATGACCCCTTTCCTCGCTACCTTGGAGTTACTTTGGACAGGAGCCTGAACTACCGGCAACACATGGAAACAGTTGGCAAAAAAACCAGGACAAGACTAAACATAGTCAGTAATGCCACAATGCGAACCATCAGCGGAACCTTAAAATCTACTCCTCTCCCTTGGCTCCCCGTACTTGCAAATATAACCCCGCCAAGCATCAGGCGAGAGATTGCAACACTGAGGGAATACAAGAAGGCGCTGCAAAAAAGCGCAATTCCTTTGCACGATGATGTCGTCTCCCACCCGGAATGCCGCTTGAAGTCCCGAAAACCCTTCTGGACGGAAGGAGAAAGACTCCTCCAATCACCCCTCAACCCTGAAGACAGGTGGAAACTTGAGTGGCAATCGGCCAACGTGGAAAATGCCTATCTCGTTCAAGACCCCACTGAGAGACAGCCTGGGTTCTCATTGCCACGCAAACTCTGGCCGTCATCAATAGGATAAGGTGCTCCCATAGCCGTTGTGCCCATATGGTGCATAGATGGGGCCTTAAAGAGTCGGCGATGTGCGAATGCGGTGCGGTGCAGACCACCGTACATGTGGTCAACGAATGCCCGCTCCATTCATTCCCCGGCGGGATTGATTAGGTCCACAGGGCGACGCCTGGGGCCCTGGACTGGCTCGTAGATCTAGATGTCCCCCTCTGACCCCCCCACCATACGAAAGAAGAAGAAGTCGTTTGGTGACCATTTCTGAATAGTCAGGTACCAACTCTTCTCCATCTCCTTTCCTTCCTTACTATCTTCAGACTCCTAAAATTATATGGGTTACCATAATGTCAGTGAGATAGACTTTTGCAGCAGTTAGGACTCTTTTGTGGAACTCAAATTATTTTTTAACTCAACAGTTTCATGACCTGATATGAAACGAACGAATTATTTTATTCAACTGATCGTGTCGTTTCTTTCCTGGGCTAAACTCCTTCTATCATTAACTTGCGCATCTTCATATATTTTCCTTGCACTCCTTTATTCATTTAGCGTTCTACATGCGTAAACCAACGTAACTATAACGCTTACATCCGCTTTGAATTATTTAATTATTTAATATTGAATAAATGTTTTAATCGTTGTATAATGTTAAATATGTGAAACACATTATTCCTCCATTATTATATCATTTTAAAAAGGCAACAAGTCTTAAAATAATTGTCAACGACAAAAATATTTTTGCTAAAAAACACTCAAATATCACTTATATATGGATAGTAAGCACCAACTTGGATGAAATATAATTAGTTTTTAATTTAAGATAATTAGTAGGTGTAAAATTTGAATTCGGAACATTCTCCGAAGACTTTAGATAATGTAATCGTTCAGACGCGGAGGAAGTTGCGATTGCCAGCAGGCGCAACTAAAAAGTCTTCCAACTAAATAGTATCTTGTGTGCGCACTTCTGTATAATATAATATAGATTTTTCTACCCGCCACTGCCGAAACGGAACTGTCTCCGCAACTAAAGTGTCTCGTCTGCGGGCGCCCTAAAACAACATGTAGGTGTTCTATTGCGCAGTAGGTATATTTTTGAATTTACCGCTGCTTTGGGTCCCCGATACAAAAAGTGCGACATGCGCATCTACCGCCCTCGCGAGCTCTTTCTATGAAGTATACAATCGATGAAAATTTCAGTGGCCGCCATTTGCGAAGCTAAGGCTTTCACAGTGAGTCCCGTGCGCTTATTTCGTGTTATGTCCATTGAATCATAGTCAATCGCCGTTTAATTTAATTGTTAACCGAAGTTAAGGATCCCGCCATGATTGTGAGAGTGTTATTTTTTGTGGTGGGTGCGTTTCTGGTGGCCTGCGGCGCATCTAGCATCCGCTCTTCCGAGGTGGACAATGAAGGTAAGTTTGTGAATTTTGTTTCCTCATGGTGTTATAATTCGTTCGTTTGGACGAGCGTTGCGTCTTACGCCCTCGGTTGTGAAATAAATGGAAGCCCAAATCAATACGGAACAGATTGGTGATGGTTGCACCTTATGATTCTCGCTCTTTTTAACAGAAAAATTGCTTTGAAAAAGGGTAGTAATCGTGGGATACTCTGAAAATGTGTCACCATGTTGTATAGGTATACAGCAGCTGTCTTATGGACGTAGTACGAACCTTATGTATTATTTATTTTATTTGTATTTTTTTGTTAAGGGTTACGAACATAATATGCCCCGCTGCCCTGAGTCACGGGCTCTATGTCACCCTTGATATTAATGACTGTTTTGCTGCCGAATTAAATAAGGGAGGAGAAATAAGAGAAAGTGCCAAAATAACCACTAGATCTACCCGGCCATCTATATGGCTATTTCAAACTAAAACAAATTATTTTTTTATGGTGATCACTGCACTAATATTAACTTAGCCGGGTAGGTACCTAATACTTACCTTAGGTTGGGTAGGTACCTAAAACTTTATTATACGAGATACTCTCAGAATCGCCTTGGTACAAGACCTCCATTGATATGGCCAGATCTGAATAGCCAGATACATACAACCTTTCCCTTCAGCCTCACAATATAATATATAATACATACTTCAATAAATTTGGGATGCCATTCTCCTGTACTGTCATTTTCTTTCGCTGTGAAAAAAACAATTATTGATCTGTATGTAATTTATACCTCGAAGTGCAACCTACTCGTGTTTTTTTCCGTTGTGCTAGCAACCGGCTTGAAGAGGTGATACATTGTTTCTTGGATTTATCGACTAGCGTTGAGTCGTAAACCGTAAACCATTAGCTAGTAGCTAAATTGACAAATGCGTCAGGTTCCCCCCATCCAGACATCACGGATTCATTTCATTTTAACATTTCCAACACTTATAATGATGGGATTATGTGTAATTGTACCGGTGACCTCCGGATTCGTAGCTATACGCGCATGTTGTCGTATATAGAGGCTAAACCATCTGCCGTGTCGAGTTTTATTCCAAAATCTAACCTGCTACAACGTCCCCCATGTTAAATTTTGTATTTCACAGTGTCGGATTTCTCGGAACGATTTTACCCATAATATAAAATTACTACAGCGTATTTCAGAAGTCATTATTTCCAAGTATCCTTTAATATAGATATGATTTTTTTTAGTTTTTGGTTGGTTTGAGTTATTTGTAGCTTATCAACTATCAAAACATGTTCTGAAGGGGTAGGCATAGAGGATATAGCGCCACACATCTCTGTATTGACACACATTCCTAGCTCTTCTGTTATAATAATATATCGTCTCAAAAATACACACATTACGTAGTTGATGTTATTATCTTTTGTAGGTACCTGGCTTTGCCCGAGTTTCAACTCTTTTATTATTAAAAGTTTGAAAAATTACAAACAAGCGATAAATATAAATAATTGGTTTGTCTTGTTTTGACATTTGTATATTTGTTTTGAAGGCTTCATAGCTCATTGTGGAAATTACACTGCGAGCTGAAAATTGTGAAGTTGAATCATAAATTTCTGACTTTTTTTGCTTACATTAGCTGAACACAGTGAGGAAAATAATTTCTCTCAGGTCTTTTGTCATCCTTGGGGATGCTGTGTGGAGGGTCTTTTTTAGGAATAAAGGAGATAATGTTCTGGGAAGACGGACGTATGAATCTATCCATCTCACTGCGGTGCAAGGCGATGTTCCGAAAGAATCCTGCTGGAGAGGTCTAAAGGTCTCCCGATTCGTCCTGCCATGCAGTTGGTGGGCAGATGCCTCCGCCCTCAAGACTCGGGCAAACCTCACCCCATGAACCCGGGCATCCCTATTAAGTCACCAAACGTAGTGAACCATTTCGGATGACCTGACAGATTTTGGTCATCCAATGAATGGTCCCCGCGGCGGCAGTACCCATACTAGCCTCACAAATATCAAACAAACAGATTTTCTGCTTTAGATTTGAAATGATTATGGTCAATAAGTGTGGTGTTCCATTCTCACTGCCTACCCTGTCGAGAAAATGACGCGATGTCTAGTCATAATAGTGTAGGAACAACAAAATTAGTCATTTTCTTCCTGTGATGTCATAGGGGATTTGTAAGTCTATGAATCATTGGGTACCTTTTTGTTGAGGGAGTGATTCGTATCGTGTGCGTTAGTTGTTCGCTATGTTTATAAAATTAATAATAAAACTTCTACAATCTTCGCAAAATCACTTTGTGGCGTTCTTATTATCTTCTTATTCTTATTATTAATGCTCTTATTATCCTGACGAAGAAACACTTCGAGACATGTCGATAATTGTAATTATATAGTGATGTACACAAATCTATTTGTATTTTTTAAATAATAAAAACGTTTATTTGTCAATAGATTTTTACAACTTTATACATCTTGTTTATTATACAGCTGGTTTTCAGCAGTGCCTCTAATAAATATAATCTTACTATCTTTCTTACTAAAAGTTTGTATGGATGTATGTGTGTTTGTTACTCTTTTTTGAGTTTGAAACTTTACAATAATATAGCCCATACGTCAGAATAACATAAAGGCTTTATAAAGCTAGCTATTTTCAATATATTATAAATAATAATTATTGTTTAAGTAATAGAAAATGTCAAAATTTGAGAATGACATTTTGCAAAACAATCAAATTTCATTTAAATCAAAATTCTATTTTAGAAAATTAGTGAATTTATTTGAAGTACTCGCTTAATACTTTGAATCGAACCGAGAACTATAGATATTTTAAATAAATAGGTAGAAACATAGATGGACCTAGGAAAAGAAAATAGGCTAATGGAAGTACTAATCCTGGGCAGACGAAGTCGCGGGCAGAAGCGTGTAAACAATACATCACAAAATTTCAATTAAAGCAAATAATATTAAAATTCAAAATAAATAATATAATCACAAAGACAAGTGGGTATTCTTTTCATTGTAAATTCTATCAAATATAAGATGTGCGGTGCGGTTAGGGTTACCAGATGACAGGAATTTTCCTGTCATGTCAGGAATTGTAGCTGTCTGTCAGGGAAACAAAAAAATTGGAACTTGTCAGAAATTTTGAAAAATATTAGAAAAAATAAATTTAATAGAATTTTGTGCGCAACGCAATTTACAGAGATTACGGAATTCTCGGCAGAATCGAATAAAATGACAAAAACATGATTATACAGGGTGTATCGGCACGTACCCGATAAACTTTAACCAGCGATTCCTGATCATATTTAGAGTAAAAAATGTTATGCCGACTTTTCTCTCCGGTAACGTTTCTTTTCAATAAAAAAATAAAAAATAGAAAAAATCCACACGCCGTCACTGTCCACATCGCCGCGCTACTCCCACCTCGCCTACCGCCGCCTGTCGCGATGGGGGTAGAGTGGAGTGGTGGACAGTGACAGAGTGGAATTTTTTTATTTTTTTTTATTGAAAATATATTTCATTCCAATGTTTTGATGTTGGATAGCTGAAACTACCCTCAAATACAGCAGTTTAAATATTTAACAATTCATTAATTTATTATAATTTATTCATTTTCTTGTTGATTATTATTGTAGATGTCAAATTTTGTAGTTTTGCAGTAGAGCTCTTTAAAGTTACATTTCTACATTTTTACTATTTTTGAGATCAAGAAATATAGTGTTGTTTTGACATTTTGCATTTCATTGTAAATTAAAAATTCCGAAAACACAGACTTTAAAATTATTAACAGGAAATAAAAATAAGCCAAGAAAACGATTTATCAATTTTTAGCAGATCCGGCATTGTTCTTCCGGACCGTCGACGCAATTATTGTATTCAATTGAATGGCGTAGATTAGTAACAGAACAAAGGAAAATTGATTTAGCAATCTTTTACAAATAACAAAGGGTTATGAAGAATTTAGCTGAATATTGAAAACGAAGGAAACGCGGAACCGAAAATCTCGATTTTCAAATCAGTTCACTAAACTCGGCTTGATGGAGAAAAAGAAAAGAAAAACAACTTTTTATTTCACTCATTTTCGAAATATAATTTAAACGTATCTGTGCTTTATATATTACGCTATAAATAACACCGGGAACCTTAACGGTGCTGTACATTAGTATGACATTTTGAAACATCCTACTAGTGACACAGAAAACATTTATTTTTTGTTTTTATTCACTACAAGAGTCTCTGCTTTATTATAGTTGAAAAAATCTCCCTCCTTTCTTTCTCTATATCATGCACTTTATAATGTATGATACAGCTAAAAAATGATATTTTAACCTACATTGCATTATTATTTTTATGCTGTCTACAATTGAAAAACTGGTTTCTGTTGTTTGTTTTGTTTTTTTTTCTCTCTTTCTTTTTCATATAATATATTATTTTCACTTAAATTTACCTTCATTCCTGCTATTTATGTAATGTTCATATTTTTAGTTAATTTTTTTTTTATCCAAACATTGTGTCTCCGTATATATCATATCATACACTTACTATGTAAAAGCCCGCAAGGTCGTTTAAAATGAATAAATAATTGTTCAAAAGAAGCAAACACATTGTGACTTGACATTTTAAATAAATGAAAAGAAAATACTTTGTTTTAAGTCACTTTATTTAACCTTCAGTCCAATTTTAAGTATGTTCCCCATGTCTTCACTTATCCCCCATTCCCCTCCTCCCTCCAACAACTGACGCTCTGTCCCACTCTAGTATACTGTCCCTTTCTTTCACAACATTATGTATATATAATTGTACTTCTGTATTTTTAGACATTATTTTTGTAACAGTCCTGATGATGGTATGGAGGTACCGAAACCGGTAGACGTTAAAAAAAATAAAGTTGACTTAAAACAAAGTATTTTCATTTAATTTATTTAATAAATAATTGCTTTAGGAGTAATCTGAATATTGTACCAGATAGAGGGTACACTTTTACATATAACTGCGTACGCACTCAACTCAAATTTCAGTTTTTCGGAGATATCTGATTAATCAACTGAACGATCGATATATTAACTTTTTTTTTTAAACTTACACTTGCATAGGTAAATATCGCCCTTGTGAAAGACCACCGTTTCGAATTGAAACGTTATTTTAAATGCATCTTCTACAATATGAGCCATGTAAAAATATTAAATATTTAAGGAGATTGAAGACGAACCATGTGACAATCAAAAGAGTACACAATAAAAAATAAAATAAAATGTCATATCATATCCTCTGCATACCACTACACAATTCAATTGCCTTGGTATGAACATAATATTATCATCATTTTGTGATGCCTAGCTGTCAAATTTGAATAAATTTAAATTAAATATTTTGACATTATTATGGTATTTAAAATTATGACGAAAACTGTTTATAGAAAATGATCCATATGCGAAAAACTGTGCATAGAATATGAAGCATGTGAGAAAATCTCTTAAAAATTCAATTTCCTGGCATAAAATAATGAATGTTTGCCATAAATATATTCTTATAATGAACGAAATATATTTTTCCCACTTTGACCATAAATAGAATTGTTTTTTTCCGTTTCGTTATTTTTTTAAACAGTTTTTATTCATTTTCTGAGAATGTACTCAAGAGTCACATGGTTCATATTCTATATGCAACGACGATATTTAATACGTAAAACATAAACACACGTGTAAATAATATTTGATTTATGGTGAGCATTCGAATATTGCTATCTTCATTATCTCAAACTAACAATATGGAGATGTCTCACTAATTTACTGGTCGATCAATATATTTATGGGATTTTCCTGTACCCCTAGACAGGTGTTTTAAGAACTGTGTTACCAGGTACAAAAATGAATAATAATTATTCGAGCAGTGTTCAGCATCACCCTGTTATACCGTTTCGTAAACCCGTGTGTCCAGTTCTCGGTAAATACTAAATGTCACCCGAGATTTTGCCTTTTTACCGAAACAGAACTTGATTTAATTATGTATGTATAATTAATATTCTGCGAAACTCGCTCGGGAATATTTTATTATTATTAATCGAATTATAAACATAAATATTTAAAAATTTCTAGCAAACGCCAAGTAAATTATTTTATAGTATAGTAATAATATTAACTAGCGGTGAAAAACCCGATTCGCAGGTTTTTGCTGCTAGGCCCTGCGGGCGGCTTTTCGTTCTGCTTTGCCTAGTTTAAGTGTTGGTGACTATTTATAAGGCATCACCTTCATATTTATTTTGCAAAACTAACTAATATATAATAGTAGACATTCTTACATTAACACGATAGACTTCGCATTTCGGCCCATACAAAAAGGACGCCCGGGAAAAAACACTACATCGAAAATTGAATAAAAAAAGGTTTTTTTTTATACTGCCTTCTAGAGGGTGAAAAATATGTCGGTATGTTTTCGAATTTTCGATGCGTTTCGTATTAACGTAAACATTCACTGTCAAACATGTACGATTTATCAAAAAATATTATTTAAGGAAAAAGTGTTGCTAACTCAACTCTCATAAAGAATTATAAAATTATAAAAAGCTACCGACGTAGCTTCTTCTTTCTAAAAAATATATATTTTTTAAAATTTCAATTTCGTGAAAGTTTTGGTGTAGAGAAGTGTATTCTCCATAAACCCCTTTTCGAGCGATTTCTGTAGGTAAATTTGAGCGTTGTCTCATTCGCACATTTCGCATTCGCATGTATTGTAAGTGTGCGTGAGCTTATTGTGAGCGGGACAGAATGACAGACGCGGGTGTTCCGCGTGTCGTTCAAAGTCTAGCCTCTTAAGACCGTGAATAATGAGAAGAACACTCTTCACCTCAACATAAATCTTCTTATTATTGAATGAAAGGGAAAAATGTTACTTCTTCTTCATACTTTTTTCCTTAAATATAGTATTATAGATGGCGCAACTTCCGTTTGCAAATCGCGTGTGAGCGAGTGTTAAGTGTGTATATTACGGCAGCAGCTCCGTGGAAAAATTCACGTTCACGGACGGCTCAGAACGGTTTCCATACAGTGTGGCGGTGGAGATTTACCCGGAGTCGGGTTCCTTAATTTGATCCGTACGGGCATTACCGTATTAATATACTTCGATATTTTACCTTTGATTTCAATATGTTTAAACAATATTCTTGAATATTTACTTGGAATCACAGTGAGAGTTGATGCGAACGCATTACTCACATATGTAGATGCATTGCTTTTATCAACTGCCTTTTATTGTATTGAACCTAAAATGTAATTAACCTTCATATTCAAATAACCATGTTTGTATACAATTTATGTAACTCTACGTCTGTCTCGACACAGGTTTACCCTAGTGAGACAGGCATTGAAAAAAATAACATGTAATTATAATATATGTATAGATTAAATAATAATAAAAAAAAATATAAGCTCGGTTCAAACTTGTGATTCGACTTTAAAAACGAATATTTCAGTATCTTTGAAAATAAGTTTTTTATTTTTACATTAGCTCCACGCAGGAGAGGCACCGAGGAAACAAAATCCCCCAGGGCCTATGTCATCTTTGGGGATGCTGTGTGGAGTTTATTTTTATTGAAAGGAACGAGAGGAAGTTCTGGGAAGGAAAAAGGTATGTGTGGCGGGTAGTAATCTGTGGTCAGAATAACTATTAAACAGCCTCGCCGGATCCGGCCAGCGTCGCAGTCGGTGGGCAAATGCATCCGCCACCAAGACCTGGAGGTGATTTCTCACGGCGCTCTACAAATTGTCCAATTATTATTAGACTAATCTCACTCCATGGATCCGGGCACCCCTGCTAAATCACCAAACGAAGCGAACCAATTAGGGCGACCTATGGCAGGACATCCTATAAATGGTTCCCAGGGTGGCGGTACTTATATACGCCTCCAAAATTATTTTTTAACATAATAAAAATAACAACAAATCTTTTCCAAAATTCAAATATTATATTTTGATCGTGAAACGGCTATTTCTCAGTGACGTTTGCCAAAGACATCTCTGTCGAAAGTGTATTTTGTTTCTGAATTGTGTTTTCTTACCAGGGCAATACTGATAGTATCTTCCACGCTTAGCACATAATATGATCACAGTTGACTTGACTTCGAGTCTGAAGGTTGCGTGTTCTATTCCCGTCGTGGTGCAAAAATAATACATCGAGATCAGTGAGGAGATGGACCACTGAATATGTAATACACACTAGAATTGACTTACATATAGATTTGAATTGAAACTAATGTCGCCATTGACTTAATATCGGGTTATAGCCCATTTAGCGCACGCTCTGTCTTTCTTAAACTTTCGTATTTCATAATGTCAACACAGTTTTATGTTAAATTTTGTAGCTCTATTTTTCCAATATATTTTTTTATATGTATATCTACCGCACAAGAGTCCCAATTGCTTCCGTCTGGAGCCAGTGAGACTATGGCATCCCCAATTGGGGTATGATTTGAGGCTGACGGTAGTGGGGACAGGAAGGAGATGGGAAAGCGGAAGGTGGGAAGTACCTGACGATTCATATCAGATCATCAAACATGGCTGAAGCCATTTCAAACATCGTTTCAATTCTCAATGGTGGTCTTACACCGGCACGATACTGAGAGTATCTTCCACTCTGGAATATATACTATTTTTTTGCGCACGCCGGGTTGCCCCTCGACCACGCCTCCCGGTTGCTCCTATTTGCCAGAGTTATCATGAAACACGTCAACACGACGGCCTCCGTGGTCGAGGGGTAAGGCTCTCGACTAGCAATCCGAAGGTCGCGGGTTCAAATCCCTGCGTGCGAAAATAAATTTTGTTTAATAATGTTGTATTATGTTACAATTAATTAATTAAAAATAATATAATATGGTATATTTGCGGCACGGTCACAGTTCAAGATTTTTATTTATTTATTTAAATACATCGAAAGTACCTACAGTTTATTGTGATATTTCACCCTCCATGCTAGGGATGACCCTGTGTTATAGCGGGTGTATTTTACAGTTTGGGGATATACATTACAAGAATAAGTTGAAGAAGTTAAAGAATTATTGGAAAAGAGAAATTTAAGGAATTATTAGTATATAAATCTCAGCAATCAAGGTAGAAAATAAGATAAGGAATAAAGATAAATTATGTTTTGCCTGCTTTTAATACTGTGCATATAATTCTTCCATAATAATAAAATTTAAAAAAGATACTCTCAGTATTACCCTGGTGTAAGACTCATTCAGAATTGAAATGGCTTATGTCGTGTTTGGTGACCAGCTCTGAATCACCACGTTTATCTTACCCAGCTCCTTCCCGTCTCCACTACCTTCGACCGCACAACATACCCCAATTGGAAATGGCACAGTGTTGTTGGCTCTAGGCGGGAACAGTTAGGACTCTTGTGCGGTATTCACTTGAAAAAACATAGCCTTTCCTGTGTTCTTCTTTATTCTATAGTTTGAGCATCGCTGCATGTTGGTTGGGTGTGGTGAATGTGAAGTTTTAGGAGCATTGTATAGTTTGTTGCTCACCTGTCGTAACGGATATTGGTTATAAATATACTTTTTATACTTATACTTTTTTATACACGACATGTACACAGCTCATAGTGCTAAAATTATGAAGTAACCCCTCTGGCTAATTTGTTCGCTTTTTGGAACAACTCATTTTTTTTTTTTTTTACATTAGGTCCACACAGGAGGCCCTGAGGAAAATAATTTCCCTCAGGGCCTATGTCATCTTTGGGGATGCTGTGTGGAGGGTATTTTTAAGGAAAGGAAGAAGAGGAAGTTCTGGGAAGGAAAAGGTATGGGGGTTGGGTAGGAATCTGGGGTTCAGTGTGTCTAGATCATCCGCCGCCAAGACCTAGAAAATGAACCCCATGAACCCGGGCACCCCTGCTAAGTTACCAAACGTAGCGAACCACTTGGGGTGACCTATGGCAGAGGTGTTGGTTATCCAATAAATGGTTCCCGGGGCGGCGGTACCCATTCCCGCCTCCCAAATTGTAATAATATATAGGTCTCAAAGAAATAGTTGTCTCCCTTACTATCATGGTGAGAAATATGTTCTGAACTGTTTTAAAAAAGAGAAAACACGTCGCTTAATATTGAAATTTTAAAGTTAACCACAAAATAATTCAAATATACACCAAAGTTTCCGACCGCAATTTGAAAACAAAATGATGATGATACTTTGGGAATTTTTTTATTAATTATTTTCACATGAAACGACAAAAAATTGAAGTGATGATAACGTTTATAATACATTTGTCTTATAGATATGTTTGTTAGAAAAAATGTAAACGGATCCATTTTTAAAGTTTAAATCGATTATTAAAAAAATCATCCCATCCTTGAAATGTTTCTATATGGTTATCTGATCACACTCCTTATTTAGTCTGATTGTATTATGTTTATCCACTGAACATATATTATTCCTAGAGGTGTGATCTTAACCGATTTGAAAGCAAAACTGATGTCAAAAGAAAACCTTTCGTCTCCTAGATAGTGGACAGGCCAGAAAAAGCTATTTCGGCTCCTAGACACTAGTCAGGCCAGAAAAAGCTATTTCGGCTCCTAGACACTAGACAGGCCGGAAAAGGACCTTTCGACTCCTAGACACTAGAAAGGCCAGAAATAGGCCTTTCGACTCCTACTAGACACTGGACAGAAATAGGCCTTTCGACTCCTAGACACTAGACGGGCCAGAAAAGGACCTTTCGACTCCTAGACACAAGACAGGCCAGAAATAGGCATTTCGACTCCTAGACACTAGACAGGACAGAATAAGACCTTTCTACTCCTGGACAGGACAGAAAAAAGACCTTTCGACTCCTAGACATTAGACAGGACAGAATAAGACCTTTCGACTCCTGGACAGGACAGAAAAATGCCTTTAGACAGGCCAGAAAAGGGCCTTTCGACTCCTAGACACTAGACAGAAAAAACTTCGATTTTTGAAAATGCATCGTCATTTTTACCAGAATGACCTCACTTCGGGCACACCAACAATTCACGCTTCCTATCTTCGGTGTGTTTAGCACTACAATCACTGCGTATGACATGTCCCGGCCATATAGGGCAGTGAATAATATGACTTCATTAAATGCAGACAGATGGTTTATCCATTCATACACAAGGAAGTAACAGTGTTACTAGGTATTCATATGCATGATTTCAACCATTTTAGAATACATCATCTTTACTGTTCCACATACTTAAATTTACAGTTGTGTAACAAACCATCTGATTATTATGCAGATTTCCGAGCGTATATTGTTTTTTTTTTTTTTACACTAGCTCCACACTAGAGGCCCTGATGAAAACTATTTCTCTCTGGCCTTTGTCATTTTTGGAGATTCTGTGTGGATGGTCTTTTTGTGAAAGGAAAGGCGAGGAAGTTCTGGGAAAGGAAAAGGTATGAGGGCTGGGTAGGTATCTGGGGTCAGTGTGTCCAGGAGTGACGGACGTATGAATCCATCCTGCCCACTGCTATGTGTCGAGAGTGCGGTTGGAGAGGTCAAAGGGTCACCCTCAATCGGCCTCTCCCGATCTGGTCCGCCACGCAGGAGGTAGGCCAACGCTTTCGCCACCAAGACCGAGACAAACAAACAAACCACCTGGGGTGACCTATGGTGGGCGTGTTGATATCTCTGCGTTTCCCAAATCTGTGATGTACCACAAGGATCTGTTCTTGGGCCACTATTATTCCTTATTTAATAACTAGCCATCATGTCGTTTTCCGCAAAGGTATACAGAGGTTATTATCCACCAAAAAACTCTGTCTTGGTATTACACTACTTGCTTCATTCACATTCGTACATTGTCTCGTATTATTATACATTCTTCCTGATTTATGTATCTAAATGAAACATATTAACGTAGAGTGTTATACTGCAAAAGTATATTATGAGTTGATTTCCCGTAGACCCTCGGTTTTGAGCGTTCACACCTTTGTGTAATTGTGTCGAATGAATTCTCAAATACTGTAGTTGTTTTATTGATACAAAAGCTTATCACCTGGAATGGTACTTCTCAGTAAATTATTTATTCAAAAGTAAACAATGTGTGAGGTGTTTTACTTTAGTGGCGACATCCTGTTTGTTTATTAGACCGATTTTGAAACGATATCGTACTTTCTTTTCTTGCTTTTGATATACATGTTATTTGTGTTTAAAAAATTGTTGAAGGAGGCATAACTGATTCTTTTTTATGGTTGTGAGCCAAGGAACTGACATATGAAATAATTAAATAAAACTAGCTGTCCCGGTCACGCGTTGATGTGGCTAACGAAATACAACGCCATCTTATGGGATGGTTACCTAACCTAGATAACCAAGTTTTATGTCGATAAATTAACTCACACCGCCATCTGTCAGAAACTTTTGGAACTTACAAATATTTTCAAATCATTGTCGTATAACAAACATTTTACCTGTTGTAAGTCGGATGATAAATATCAAATATCTATATAAAAACAAAGGAATTGTTTTTTGCGATTGTTTTCTGTTTACCAGATACTGTATCTTATTATTCATATACATTACATGATAATATCGTTAACAAGTTATCCCAGAATAGCTAACTTTAGCAAAAAATAAAAATCTCCCATTCGGCAAACAAATATCATAAAAATATATATTTATACGAATTAATTTTTTTTTTTTTTTCATTGTTTTTTTTTTTTCTTGCTAGAGCAATCCCGATGAGTTACAAAACACATTTTAGGACAGGAGGAACTTACAATTCATAGGTAGGAGGTAGTAGTTACAATTTTACAAAGGTATTTTGATATCATAATATAAGTTTTACATTCAGTACAGCATAAAAATAAAAATAAAGACAGGTTAAGTAGAACAAACAACAAGAGAAAACAAGTAAAGAGAAGGAAAAACTGATACGAGTATATAAGATAGAACAAAAAATGACAAGACGATTACATATTTTCATTTTTAAATGTAGTTAAAAAATATTCTTTTAAAGCATTGCTTTGCAATTTTTTATTATGCTAGATGTTTTTGTACATATCTGGAAGCGAATTATATAGTGTATAGGCAATATAGTTCAGAGATTTTATCCCATATTTTGTGGTGTGTTTGAGGAATGCGGATTTTATTGTTATTTCGAGTATTGTGGATGTCTTGATTGTAAATTGGCTTGGTGTTAGTATGAGTTGATTGTTGGGTAATTTGTAGGATGGTGCTTGTGATTTCATGTTTAGGAAGGATTGTGATTGGAAGGTTACCGGAAACTGAATAGATGTCCCTGACATGGGTGTCCCATGGAAGTCCATGAACATTTCTGAGAGCTCGGTTTTGAACTACCTGCAGGTCGGCTATCAATTTCTTTGAGGCAAAGCCCCAGATACAGCAGAGATAGGAAAGGTGAGAGTGTACCATGGCATTGTGGACTGAAGTTAATAAAGGGATGGGTAGTAATCCTTGAAGCCTATATAGTACACCAGTTATGGGTGTAATTTTCTCCTTTACATGATTTACGTGGAGATCCCACGAGAGTTGGGAATCTATGATCAGACCTAGATATTTTGTGCTCATTTTCTTTTCGAGGGAGTTGTCTCCAATTTTAATATCGAGGCTGAAATTTTATTTTTACCGAAAAGTATATAGTGGGTTTTTTTTACGTTAAGGGTTAGTTTGTTTATTCTCAACCAACTTGTAAGATGGGAAATATAATAATTGATTTTATTGTTTCTACACAAACCTAAATATACACCCTACACGAAAACCAACCATTCAAAGGTGTTTTCGAAGAATTAATGACATTGATACTTCTTTAAAAATTTGACAGCTGGTTAAGCGACAAAAAGCGTGATTTCCGAATGTTACAGATAATTATTTAAAAAAATATTCAGAATAGCTAGATTTCAAATCAACTGTTATGTCAAGAAATATATTGGCGCAAGCGATTCTGACCTTGTAATTTATACAGTTTCTTTATACATATGGGTTAAAATCGCATATAAAAAAAACAACAATTTTTGCAAAAGAGGTTAATTTGCAATAATAAATATTGAGGTCAATAATCGAGATAAAAACTATACTAACTTTTAAGTTGGACCAAATTACACACAGTTAGCAAAATTTCATCAAAATCGGTTAAGTAGTTTCGGAGTTTATCTTGGACAAACATCGTGACGCGAGATTTTTATATATACAGATGAATGCTGTGGAAATGAGATGTAAAACCAGTACCTTATTGCGAATTATCGAAAAGAATTAGCCTATGATGTAAGAATACTATGATCTAAGAAAGGAATACTTGGCGGTCCATCTCTCTGGAGAAGCGGCATGATGTATAGTTATATTTAGGTATTTTAAAAAACTGTTGCTGTCACTGTCGCTCTAACTCCCCCGAATACTGAGCAAAAGGGACAACTGCCCCTTAGGCTGATAATACCTAAATACAATCATCAAAATCGAGGTTTTGTGTTACCCATTTCCGTCCTCCAAAACTGTCTCAAGTAGCATTTAAAGAAACAAACGTGTAAATAATAGTTTTCGGGGCATACTTTGCGATTTATTTCTATCGAGGGAATTTCAAATAATAACCGTTTCGGCGTGGGGAATGTGTAGATACTATCTTAAAGAATAACATATATTTTTTTAACAACTTAAAAACTTCAAACGTTTAAGGAAAACATGTAAGAAATTGGGAGAGCGGCCCCTTAATAAGAGCAACGTCGAAATAGAATCCATGTCCACAAGGTTGGGAACGAAGTATCTAACCACTGTGCCATTTAGGTCACCTACAACAGACAGAAAACATTGATTACGATAGAAGGGATACTGCTATCAATTAAAATTAATTAAATTGTGATCAATAGTGATAAGTTAATGTATTTATTACTAACGCAGGATTATTTACATTGCGAAAGAAGCCGATATCAATTTGTTGATTTTCATATATTATTATGATTATTGGCCCACCTCTTTTTGATTCATATTTTCTTTCGGGTGATGTGATTTCAACCGGTTCCTTTCATTGTTGTCCTGGTAAAAGGTCACTAGAGTTGTGGTTTTTGATTTATCTTACATCAACGGTATAAATATACCTTAACCACTGGAGCGACAGAGCAATTTAAAACTTTTTTTCGGATTACTAAAGGAAATTTTTGGAGACATAAAAACTGATTATAGTTCTATATAGCCAATGAATTCCCTTATCTTTTGTCTATTATCACATATTCGTAGGATATATGACGACCGTCCGTGGTCGAGTGGTAAGACACTTGACTCGCATTCGGAAGGTCGCGGGTTCGAACCCGGCGTGCGCAAATAAATTTTATTTGATTAATTTGTGTTATTTCACAATTAATTAATAAAAATAATATATGTTTTATTTGCGGCACGTTCCAGAGTGGAAGATACTCTCAGTATCGCCCTGGTGTAAGACCACCATTCAGAATTGAAACGTTGCTTAATAATGGCTTTAGCCGTGTTTAGTGACTAGATCTGAATGGCCAGGTACTTTCCCACCTTCCTCTTCCCCATCTCCTTCCCTTCCCCACTTTCCTTCAGCTTCACAACATACTCCAATTGGGGATGCCATAGTCTCACTGGCTCCAGAAGGTAGCAGTTGGGACTCTTGTGAAGTTTCCCTATAAAAAAAAAATATATATATATATATATCAAAAAAAATTATAAAATCGTTAACTTTAAAACATTTTAAAGAATCTAGAGAATATTTGCCACATTATGGCAGCAAAGCAATCCGAGGCTTTGGAAATAGTGCCATTTTGTGGCAAAAAGCGTTCGAGTGGACAATTATTTGAAGACCCCAAGGCAAGAAGTTGTTAACTTACATTGAAGGCATTCTGAGATATTTAGACTTTGGCGTTTTGCCTTATAATTTTTTACTTGAATGTCATATACAATGTACTGATCCTTCATGGTGTAGTAAACAAACCAAATTTATATTACATCTAGTAATATTAAGTAGTTTTACAGTCTAAAAGTTAAAATAAACACGTTTTCTACAAAAAAATGTAGTTAACATGTTCATGCCATCTAGATATCTACAGGGATAGGTGAGGAAGATACAGAATTGAAAGGCAAGAACATGTTATATTTTTGTTGTCTTATTTAATCAAACAAATTAAACATTTTTTAAATATTATAAAGTAACTAAATAATAATTATTATTGAAAAGAAAAGGTAGCAGAGCATATGAGTAAAAAAATTTTTTTGAGACTGAAAAAATCCACAAAAAACCTCATCCAGGTATGGTAACAATTTTTGGATATCATTCCATGTGGCCGCATCGATTTCTTTGTTATCTCTCACTTTTGATGACAGCATTGGAAGATTCTCTTCCAGTTTTGGTGTACTACAAGATTTAAGACTTTTTTATAATTAACGTAAGAATCACCTCTCATCCTAACTAACTAACTAACGAACACCATCACGCCGTTTCCCCGCATTAGTGAATTCGCCGGCCAAATAAACTAGCCCCGTGTCATTGATGCTTTATTTACCTGGCAGGTTAACTAACTATCACGCCGTTTCCCCGCAGGGGTAGGCAGAGAGGACGGACCGCCAAACAACTCGGTCTTGGCACACAGTCCTTGCCTCATTCACATTCATACATCTTCTCATACATACTCTTCTATTATTCTGACTCTTGACATGGCCCGACTCAAGTATCTGATTTACTTGATCGTGCCACATCTTTCTTGGGCGTCCTCGGCTTCTTCTACCATTAACATTCGCATCATAAATTCTCTTTACACTCCTTTCTTCATTCATTCGCTCAACATGCCCAAACCATCTAAGCGTCCATTTCTTAATCTTACATATTACGCTCACATCAGCTTTGCATTCTTTTAGGACCTCCACATTCCTCACACGATCATACATGGTTTTACCACACATACGCCTCAGGGATCTCATTTCTACAGCATTCAGTCTACTTTCATCCTTTCTATGCCAGTTCCATGCTTCACTGCCATACATCAGGGTAGGTACCAGTACTCCATTGTGGACTGCTAGCTTCGCTTCTGTGGACAACTTTTTGTTGGCTCCAACGGCGTTCAATCCTCTATTAATGGAGTTACCTGCATTCACCCTTCTTTCAATATCTCTATCAGCCTTCCAATCTCTCGTAAACATACTTCCCAAATATACAAACTCATCCACCTGCTCCAAATATGCTCATCCTAGCGTCCCGCGCTATTTCTCTTGCTCGCCCTCTAAGCCCTCTGAAACAAATTAATAAGCATTACAATAAAAAATGCTTGACTTTTAGACAGAAAAACACTAAAACAAAAATGCTTCACCCACTTTCAAACTACTCCTAACCTCAAACTACTTTATAGACAAATTAAGATAATGCTAATGTTTTATACAGCTTACCTGATTCTGTGATCAATTGTTGACAGATTTTCACCATTTTTCACCTCTGGAACTCATTTTCAATGATTTTTAAATAAAAAACACGCACTGCAAAACTTTTGAAAACGACCAAGGTAAACCTCAAAGTGAGTGAAAAACATGTTAACTACAGAAATCTCAACCAATGTAGATGGGAAGAAGTTGTTAATTACAGAATTACGGCAAGAACTTGTTATCTTTGTAGTTAACAAGTTCTTGCCCTAATTTTATTAACTTAATGTCACAGAAACACGTAGTTAACATGTTCATCACATTGATTTAAGCATGTTCTTGCCGTTTTTAAGCTCTGGCATAGTGTTCATTGGAAAGAGCGTATGCGAATTAGTTTAGAGAGCATTCTAACTCATTTTTTACGAAAATGTAAGTTAACAACTTCTTGCCTTGGGGTCTTCATTTATATCCAAGTTAAATACTATTTTAAAAAGTAACAATTATATATGGCCTAAGTTTAAGTTACTCCTGCATGAAATTATTCACATTCAATGATTTAAACTTTAATTTAAATGATTTTTTAATATTGGAACTGATTGTGCAAGAATTTTTTTTTTATATTACCTCCACACAAGAGGCCATGAGGAAAATAATTTCCTTCAGGCCATATGTCATATTTGAAGATGAGGGTCTTTTTGAGGAGAGGAAGGAGTGAACATGGATCTTGAAGAGACCCATGTCGTGGAAGGGAAGAAACACAGAGGCCAGTAAATCGTTCCACAGCCGAGCTGTTGAACTCAAGAACAAGTCGTAGAAGCCGAAGGTTGACAAGCGTCAACCGTGTACATATGTTGCGTTTGGCGTGTTTCCCGACTATGCACTGATCCGAGAGGATCAATGACTAGTTCCTCGGAGCTTCTTCAATTGAAATACCCGTAGAACAAGAATATTAACTAATATTCCAGCCAATCTAGTAGGCACCTATTCGAAATTGTAATTATAATAACCCGTGTTTTTACGCGGGTCTGCTCTAGTTGTAAAATAAAATAAAAGATTTTAAGAAAAATAATTCTCCACAGAACTAGGGCATCGAAAATTATAATATAAATTTGTCAAATTGTGTAATTTGAGTTGTTTTTAGTTTTCGATCGTTTTAACTTCATAGTAAAAGTTAAATTTATCATAAACACGTATGTGATGTCATTTTGATGTTTGTATGAAATGCTTGCCAAGAATCTAGTATTTCAATACCAGTCTAAATATTCATTATTTTATTTAATAATTACTAGCCAGTTTCGCACGAGTTTCACTACGTGAAACTTTCTTTTTGACAGTAGTATGGATAGTTCAAAGATCCATAGTTCACGGTGAAGATAGTAGCGTCGACCTGCTTAATTACATAAATAACTATACACATAGCTAATAGCTATATATAATAGATATAGCTAAATAACTATCCAAATGATTGCAGAACTTAAAAATAAAATTACAATGGTCTCGGGAACAATTTATTGGCAACACCTCCGCCATAGGTCATTCCAAGTTGTTTTCTACATTTGGTGACTTAGCAGGAGTGTCCGGGTTTCATGGAGTGAGGTTTGTTCTGATATTGGCGGTGGATGCGTCTGCCCACCAACTGCGTGGCAGGCCGGATCAGGAGAGGCTGGTTGAGGAGACCTTTTAGAGAAATTATCCAAACATTATTATTATTATAAAATCGCCTTGCACCGCAGTGGGAGGGATGGATTCATACGTCCGTCACTCCTGGACACACTGACCCCTAGATTCCTACCCATCCTTCATATCTTTTCCTTCTCAGAACTTACTTTCCTAAAAAAGGCCTTCCACACAGCATTCTCATGACATAGGCCCTGAGGGGAATTATTTTAGAGAGAGTCAGTGATTTTTTTGTAGTTTGATCATATTTTCTGCCTTATTATATTTAAAAAAGTTAAACCATAAAATCGACTCCAGAACTCCAGATATAATGTAGATTCACCAGTCCCGCTTGCACTATAAGTTACCGGACACCGTGTATATCCTTACTTCTCGAGATGGATCCCATTTTTAAGTTCATCGAGTTGATACTGACCTGACGTTGATACAGAAATCGTCGCAATAAACGATTTTAAGGTAAAACATGTGGCAAGCATCCCCGCCCACGCCTTTCTCTGTCGTACGTACGTTTTTACGCATCTTATTCTTTCGTTTACGGTCATTGTAAAGCCGGTAAATTGCCTGTACCTGCGCGAGATTGGATCGTACCAAGTTCTGGTCGCCATATAAGTTTTCCGTGTACTTCGCCTGCACATTGTACAATCTATGCATAAAAAATTATGAATGAGTATTAATTTGCAATGTTATTTTTTTCCACTTATGGCGCCCTAAGATATGCGATCTCGGCTTATTAAATTAACATTATCTTTTATTGGTGGCGCATAATATAATATTGTTTATTGCTCATTCAAATCTATCAACCACACTTATAAGTATGGCATTGTTTAAATGCAAAATATATGTTGGATCAATTTGTTTTATAGCTCCTTTATAAATGTAGATATTATTTATAGACGTGATTCGATCATTGTATCAAATATTCTCATGAATCCGATCATCCCATATAATATTTTTAACACTAGCTTTATACGGGAGACCCGAGGAAAATAATTAATAAAAAAAACTAGTTTTAATTAGTTTATTTACTGACCGGTTTCGCTTTGCTCAAGATCATCAGGGCATTTTGTACCATGATGATGCTTGAGCAAAGCGAAACCGGTTGGTAAGTATACTCATTAAAGCTCGTATGGTATTACTCAAAATAGGTGTTTTATTTTTATTACGTGATTGCTTTCTACAATAATAGAAAATAATTCACTTCAGGGGTTGTGTCATATTAGGGGATGCTGTGTGGAGAGTATTTCTAAGAAAAGAAATCGGAGTAAATTGTGGGAAGGAAAAATACGAGATAGTACCAGATAGGAATCTGGGGGTCAGTGTGAACCATCCCGCGGTGCAAGGTAATGATCCGAGATAGTCCTGCTGTGGGGAAAATCACAATGAGGGATGCCATAGTCACACTGGCTTGGTTTCGTACTGAGCAGTTGGGACGTTTGTGCGGTATACACATTTAAAAAAAAAAATATTGTTTGAAAAACCATGCCCCGAAAAGAGTGGGTCATTCCACAACACGTTGTATTTTTGGCAACAAAACAATAACTATTTTATTCATCTGTACGCTTTGAGGTTGATTCACCCGCTATAACTGTATACCGTATCATGTCCGATGGACTAGTCGCCACCTCGGTTGGACAGGGTTCTATCTTCACTTTACCTTGTTCTGAGATAAGAGGTGTCAAAGTTTGCAAAGGCGATCTCTCAATATCTATTTACCGAGTTTTGATTTTGATATTGAATCTTGCGTAAAGTATTTTAATTGAACTAATATTAAAAGAAAATATTTAAATAGGTCGTATTGTTACCATTTTAGAACATACCTAAACATGCAGATAGAACCATATTATGCAATCAGCTAGGGCATAATAATTCATTGCATAAGGTTCTAACTGTATTTCCCTAAAGCAATTAAAAACTAGGACCATTTTCTATTTAAATATTTTCCATTAAAATATGATAAACTCGAAATAAAAAAATTGTTAAATAGATTACGACAATTTGTCTTTTTTTTTACATTAGCTCCACACAGGAGGCCCTGAGGAAAGTAATTTCCCTCAGGGCCTATGTCATATTTAAGGATGCTGTGTGGAGGGTATTTTTAAGGAGATGAAGTTCTGGGAAGGAAAAAGGTAAGAGGGTTGGGTAGGAATCTGGGGTTCAGTGTGTCTAGATCATCCGCCGCCAAGACCTAGATAAACCTTACCCCATGAACCCGGGCACCCCTGCTGAGTCACCAAACGTAGAGAACCACTTGGGGTGGCCTATGGCAGAGGTGTTGGTTATCCAATAAATGGTTCCCGCGGCGGCGGTACCCAATCAGGTCTCTATTGCTTAGTGTGAATTAGTGGTTAGAGTCATTATCCCGGTAAGGCAGAGATACTGTGTTCGATCCCCATTTGCGACCGTTACCTTTTTTTGTGTTGGGTCCATATTCTGAATCATGCTGCGTTTAAATTTATCAGTATTATCTTATTAAATTAATAATACAGGGGCTAAAGAAGGAGATAGCGCAACACGGCATAACACCCCAAAAACAAATAACAAAAAAAACGAGTGTGCTTTAGACCACACGACTGAAGTAAAACTTATTTAGCTCCATCTCTATGTATATATATGTTTATATGTACAAAATACATATCGACCCTATGGAATAACAAGGTTCCATCTGTTACGGTAACGTCATGCGATAATGAACTCTAAAGTAGCTTACTACAGATCCCATTATCGCACAACGTTACCAAGGCAGATGGAACCTTGGGGTAGATACATAGACATATGAATATGTATAGACCTGCCCTAAGTGATAAAAGCGTATTATTTCCCCCTCCTTAATTCTGGGTTCCATGGAACCGGCCGGGTGGCGTATAGGTACGCGTGAATCTAGAAAATGTGACGTCATCATTCTTGTGCGGACTAGCGTCGAGCTCTTATCGGTACATTTTACGAAATAACACGGCAAAAATGGTAACTTGTGCTATTAAAACATGTAAAAATAGAAGTGAAAAAGAGTATAAACCCAATTGTCGTATTACCTTCCATATGCAGGCATTATTTGTCATTATTTTAAGCTTATTCACATCATATAATATGATCAGTTTTAGACATGAAGCGAAATTCCCGGTCCCGTCGTGTCCACGTTGCAGTTTACTGTGATAAGTAAATTATGAAACATTTGTAAAAGTGTCTTAACTTAACACGGTAACAAAATATTCGACTCTCAAAACAAGCGAACCTTTCTTCATTTTATATGGATTACACAAGTTTGTTCAAACCGGGCGAACAATTCGCGCTCCCATGTAAAAAGGTCTATTCATTCAAAAGCAGATTTTACTTTTAAGAGCTAAATGGTGATTTTATAATGCGTGATGCCTGTATACTGTCATATTGAAGGATTAACGAATCACATATCGTTACCGTCAACTCATCCCTCTCCGCCCCGCTACAGATGGTTATTACCCCTCCCCCTGATTCTCAAGTCTATGAATAATATGTCTGTGGGTAGATATATTAATTATCTACAAATTTTAATTTAAATTTATTATCGTTCGCCTCGCCCGATCACACTTTTCGTAACGCTCTCGTCACGCATTCGCTAGCTTACTCCCCAAGTTAAGCGTGCGTAAAGAAGTTTTAGAAGTCGGGTGCGCATCGCTAGTTGTGCGACACTCAGTCGTCTCTGCCTTCCCTAGCGGAGAAGTGGCATGATGGTCCTTTTTATTATTTTATTTCCAGTCAGCATCATACTCGGCTTGCGAAAATTTCCAGGAAATCAAATCAACAGAATATTATCTTACTCGGTATATCTCCAGTGTAAATATTTACATTAGGCAGTTTGTACACGGTTTAGCAAATAACAAGTTGAGAGAATTGAGTATTTTTAGTATCAGACGAATCCTTGGAGATTTATTAACACGAGTTCATTGAGAAAAGAAATGAAAAAAGCATTTTATACTTAGATATTTAAAAATGATACTTCAGCTTTTTGATTTTTTGCAAATCGTCAGGTGAAACTTTTAATAACTGGGCATACCAATCTGCTCATTTTGGGAGAGGTAGGAATTTAAAACCACAAACTAAGATACTCTCAGTATAGTCCTGGTGAGAGGCCAACGTTTTGATTGGATGATACTCTCAGTATCGCCCTGGTGTAAGACCACCATTTAGAATTGAAATGTTGCTTGAAATGGCTTTAGCCGTGTTTAGTGACTAGGTCTGAATAGCCAGGTACTTCCCCACCTTCCTCGTCTACTTCCCTTCCCCACTTACCTCCAGCCTCATAACATACCCCAATTGGGGATGCCATAGTCTCACTGGCTCCAGACGGGAGCAGTTGGGACTCGTGTGAGGTATTCACTATAAAAAATAAAAAAAATTCAGAATGTTGCTCCTTGAATTGTATATATTCTAGCCGTTTTTTGCAGCTAGATACGAATATATTGACTTCAGCCTCACAACACAGCGTAATTGGTGGAGGGGGGGGGGGGGGGGGGGGGAGAGTGGAATTGGGACGCATAGGAAAAGACACGCAGGGGCTGGGCGGAGAAGAGTAAGGGATTGCAAAGGAGACATAGTAGCGGTAGGGGATAGCAGTTGGTAAATTTGGAAGATCCATGCTTCTCATACATACAGCTGTGTGTGGCGTGCTCGCGCGTTAGAAATTCTTCTGATTTATTCGTGTGCAACAGACGGAAAAAAAATAATCTTGTGTATCTAAAATATCGCTTAGTTATCTTATAAATTAATATCTATTTGATTCCTAATTATTACAATGAAATTTATTTAAAAAAATATTTTGACTGTCCAAACCCTTTTAAGTTTTAGGTTAGCTTTTTTGTTCCATGTTTTCCTGGGATATCACCGACTCTCTTTCTTAGATCAACTTGTATGCTTTGATAAAGTCTTACCGAAGTTAATATCACTCTGAATCTACTAACTTCATTATTGCTACCTACCGGTTAAAACAGGTTATCGTTCACCTGGCAAACTAGGTGCAGCTAACCTGGCAGTGTGATCAAATAATATGCACCTATCTACACAATTTAAATACACTGTTACCGACTGAACAGGTAAATCCCTGGAAATGAGAGCTATACTGAATGCCAATTTACGCAAGACTGCTAGACCGAATTTCCTAATTTGGCGAAAGTATCTCAAGATACGTTGTAGGCAGACAGTTGAGAACCTATTCCAGGATGGACACATTTGTGCGTCTGGCTGTCCATGGAATCCTGGGCATTTTTCTCCAGCACCACATTTCGAGGGCGTCTATCTGTTTTCTTTCGCTGGCTCTAATGCCTTGTTCTGACTGGGAGGGTATTTTAGTCGAGTAGCTAATATAATAGTAACTAAATGTGTCGGAACCATAGAGATATACTTAAAGGCGCTATGTCATACATATTTCCCCGAAATTCGTGTTCAACAATTCCCGAAGAGGTGTAAATAAATCACTCGTTCTAACTGAAGCCACCACATCGAAAGGCTCGGCTGTCAGACCCCCGCGTCCTTTTAGTCAAGCCAATTGCTTGATCCTTTTCCACATTATTTTCGACGGTTTAAATCTACTAAAGTGGTGAAATAGAGACTTGGTTGCCTGACCTCCAACTCCGAAGAACATTTTTTTCCATTTATCTAATCTAAATATATATCAATGGTCCGAACACCACAATTTTAGTAGAGTAGGCTAGTCAGCTCTTTAATAGATTGAATCCACTTGGTTCTATTTTTTCGGCAAGTAGAGTCCCTCTCCACGTGTCCATGCGCACTGACATGCGCAGTTCATTCGTAGACGCAGACATGCGCAATATGTCGTGCCGTTGGCGCGAAAATTCTACTCTAAAATTCTTTATTTTTGCGGCTATTAATCTATTTTCGTGACCATAGTATTTTAATCTCACTAATTTATTATTCCACTTATTTCAAAAATAATCATTAAAATCAGCCTTATTAGCGTATTTACTTTATTGCGTTGCAGCCCGTCATGTCGCGACGCGTCGCTTGCTAATGAACTCTACTTGACAGCAGTGCGAACACTTTTTGGTCAAGTAGCTAGTTACTCGCCACTCGACTTACTACTTGTCAGGTCAGAACAAGGCATAAGTGTCCATTTTTCCACACCGTACAAAAATATGGGGAAAATCAGTGCTCGGAAATCTCATATCACTCCAATAGGAGATACCATTTTCCAAATTGGAGTACCACAATCCTATTGGCTCCGTACATTTGATCTCGTAAATACAATAATTATTCAGTAAAGGTACGATGAACCTTAGTAACTTCTTAGTAGGTTAACAGCCTAACGGAATTGCTTATCTTTCCTATGTTTCCTATCTGAGATAATAAAATTGAACATTACTGTTTGTTAGCTAACCTCAAGTGTCATATAATAATAATATATTTGTACTTCGCAGTTTTTAGTCACAATGATTGAATGAACAATAAATACGAAGCAACGCGTCCCCTTTTGTATGTATCCTTTCGTCACTGCTAATTAATTATAAATAAGGTACAATATACCGTCGTTGCATATTTAATATGAGCGATGTGACGATTTTGACGAAAATGAGTTAAATATACAGTTATTTTTCTCCGTCTTCTACAATAATAAAGCGATAAACAATAATTTATGTGAAGACAATCAAAATAGTACATAATAAAAAAAATTATAAAATCATATGCTCTGCATACCACTACACAATTCAATTGCCTTGTGGTGTGTACATAATATTAACATCATTTCATGATGCCTAGCCTAAGAGTATGGATATTAGAGAGACGGCATGTGAAGTGTGCCCGCGCGCTCCAAGTGTGCCTTTTCGAGAATTCTACCCACACGGCTGACATTGGCTGTCACCATGTAAAATGGCTGCTGTCGGAAGGTATTAAACGGCCAAAAACCAGCAGCCAATGTAAGCCGTTTGGGTAAAATTCTTGAAAAGGCACACTTGGAGCGCGCGGGCACACTTCACATGCCGTCTCTCTAATATCCATACTCTTAGTGCCTAGCTGTCAAATAAGAATAAATTAAATATTTTGACATTATTATGGTATTATAATGACGAAAACTGTATGTAGAATATGAAGCATGTGAGAAAATGCGTTAAAATTCAATTTTTTGACATAAAATAATTAATATTTGCCATAAACATATTCTTATAATGAACGAAATATATTTTTCCTACTTTTTCCATAAATATAGTTGTTATTTTTCGTTTCGTTATGTTTTAAACAGTTTTTATCGATTATCTCAGAATGTACTCAGAGTCACTTGCTTAATATTCTATATGCAACGACGATACATTATACATAGCATTTTGTAGTTTAATTGTATGGATTCTATATTGAGGTTTGGACACACCTTATATCTAAGGCATTTATTTTGCAATTGTAATTTCAATATGTGTCATTTCTTCTCGGTAAACAGTCTCCCAGAATCATAAAACTGCTTGAAATGACTTTAGCAAAGCATCTTCTTTTATATTATCGTCGCTTTCGTGTGATTCTTCATTAGAAATTTGAAAATTTAGTATTGTCGTATGAATAAATAAAATGTATGGAACATTAGTAATTTTTACACACACGTACATAAGGTTTTAATAAATGATGGTAAAAAATTAGTATTGGTCAATGGACATAGTACATTCCAACCCTCATTTTTTTGTAATTACTATGGAGATAGAACAAAAAGTGATGTTCAAAAAGTAAGTTCCCGCTGAAAATTTGTTTTTTTTTTGTGTGTGGATATCTTATCTTACTAATATTATAAACGCGAGTTTGTATGTATGTTGGTTACTCTTTAAATCGAAATTTAATGAATGGATTTTAATGAAACTTTACAATAATATAGCTCATACATCAGAAATACATATAGGCTATAATTTATAAAGCTAGCTATTTATTTTCCATATATTGAAAATAATAATTATTGTTTAATAGAAAACGTCCAAAATTTGAGAATGACATTTTGCAAAATAATGATTGTTAAATTAAAAATTCTATTTTGGAAAATATTTAAATTAGTGAATTTATTTGAAGTACTCGCCTAATACTTTGAATCGTATCAAGAATTGTAGATATTTTAAATAAATAGGTTAAGAATTTTGGTATAAACGTCGATGGGACCTAGGAAAAGAAAATAGATTACTCGAAGTACTATTCATTCGCAGACGAAGTCGCGGGATGAAGCTTGTAGTAGATAAAAATATAACATTACAGTTTTCACAGTTTAAAAAAAAACATAAATGGACATAGTAAAAACTAACCTTCAGCAAGCGATTTAAAATGATTAAGCAGTTTTTAGATGATTAGCATTTTGCAGTTGTGTAGTATGTAATGTCTAGTATACATTATTATAGTAGATGTCCCGTGGTTTGGACACACCTTACTTCTAAGGCATTCATTTTGCATTGAAATCCTTTCGTGTATACATCAGCCAGACGTGATGCAATACTTTCAGGGGTAGTCAACCTACACAATCTATGTTATAATAAGTGCCAAGAAATTAAAAACGTTTAAATTTAAGTCAGGTTTAACATCTCAGGCTAATTTGTTCGCTTCTGGGAATAGCTCATACAGGTCTCATCAGAAATCGTTGTATCTCCCTTACTTTATTATTATTTTTTATTTATTATAGATAGATACAAAAGAAAGTACAAGCTACATATAAGGAAGCTTTGCCTGTAATTTGTCTGTCCTGGAACGGGAAACTTTCATAGTTTCCCGTTCCAGGACAGACAAATTGACAGGTTTAGTTCATAGTAATGTATACAAGTGCATAACAAAAACAAAAACAAATTAATGTGTATGTTTTTCTTTTTTTCGTTATTAGGTTATTAGTAATTTTAGTTTTAGAAATAAACGTAAGGGTTCGCATTTTTAAGAGTTTTTTAATGTTTGCATTCAAAACTTGTATAATTTAATAATTATAGATATGTTCATTTCCGATAATAACATTTGAAAGCGTATTTTATGGCATTTTAAAAATAGTTTTTAGTTTTCGGATAAGTTCAGAAATATATTCAATTTATTTATTTATTATTTGGTCAAACTTTGTATCAACCACTATTATAATATTTACCTAATAATAATAATAATCACATTTACCTATATAATTAGGTAATTGTGATTATATAATAGTGGTTGATACAAAGTTATTCGTTTCATTTCAGACTTTGTCTATTGAGGCAGGTAAAAGAACAGAAAATTGTAAATCAACCAATTTATATTAAATAAACGCCTGGGTTGCCGGCACTGAAACTGAACTGAACTGAATTTATTTATTTATTGTTTGAAGAATTTACAAAGTGTTAAAAATGATTACATTAATGATATTGCCGTTGGAATTGTTACTAGACTAGTGAAAAAAAAACAAATAATAATAATCAAAATGAAATATAAAACGTAGTAAGTATACATTACCTGCAAAGAATAAGAAAGAAATGAAGAAAGAAAAAATAGCAAATAACTCAATTTATTTGGATTTTATTGCAAAGCGGAAATAGTAAAATCGGGACTGAAGTTCTTACGAACAAATTAACAGTGTTTTTAGATTTTCACGGCCAAAAGCATTTTCGTTGTTTGTTTTTGGGGTGTTATGCCGTGTTGTGCTACCTCCTTCTTTAGCCGACGTTTCGGACAGCGTTGCAGTGTCCATCATCAGGGCAGATCCGTCGATGTGTCACATCGACGGATCAAACAACGAAAATTAACAGTGTTTCAATGTTTATTGGCGGGAAAATGTAAGAATAATTTGTTGGTATACGTGCGAAATCTCGTATACCGACACATTATTCTTACAAGTTCCCGCCAATAAACTTTGAAACCCTGTTAATTTGTTCGTAAGAACTTCAGTCCCGTTTTTAACCGTTTTTACTATTAAAATGATCGTTTTTTCGAATAACATTTTTCTCCGTGTGTCCTTTGTTATCGGAAGTTTGATATTAATACAAATAAAGTAGTACGAAAATACACAAAATAAATGTCCTTGCATTCATGAAAATTTACTCGCACACTCTTCTTGGCTGTGGAAATGAAAATCCCAAGAGTCTGCCCAATACAAAGTGATGGAACACCCCTCTAGAGGATTACTCTTTACTTTTTCTTTTCTAAAAACCTGTCTAATCTCACCAAATATTGATTCCATCCACTTGGGAGTTTCATTCGATTCAGTGCGAAAGAAAATATAGTAAATGATACATCGCTTGACCTAGTTTGTAAACATGTATTTTTCAAAAATTTCTCCATCCTTCCTGGAGGCATTTTCCATCACCTTTTTAAGAGGGTAGATTTATACTGCCAGAATGAATTTACGAGTATGACCAGAAATTTCGAGAGCAAGAATTTTTTAATTTATCATATCATAATTTACCTTTTTTTAGCTGTATGTAGGGTCTTTTAGGGAATGTACGGAGAGGAAGTTCTGGAAAGGAAAAAGGTATGAGGGGTGGGTAGGAATCTGGAGATTAATGTGTTTAAGAGTGACAAAAGTTTGAATCCATCCCTCCCACTGCGATGGGTCGGGAGAGTACGGCTGTAGAGTTCAAAATGTCTCCCTCTTCCGATCCGGCTCGCCACGCAACAGTTTTCAATTTGGGAAGCGGTTGCGGGTACCGCGGCCCCGGGTACCATTTATTGGATAATCGACACCCCCTGCCATAGGTCGCCCCGCCAAATGGTGACCAACCTCGTTTAGTGACTTAGCAAGAGAGCCCAGGTTCATGAAGTGAAGTTTGTCTAGGTCTTGGAGGTGGAAGCGTTTTGCCCACCTACCGCGTGCCGGATCGGGAGAGACTGGTCGAGGGAGATCTTTTAAACTCTCCAGCCGAACTCTCTCGGCCCATCGCCTTGCATCGCAGTTGGATGCAGCCACTCCTAAACACATTGACTCCCAGATTCCTACCTATCCTTCATACCCTTTTCCTTCCGTAAAAAGACCCTCCGTACAGCATCCCCGAAGATGGCATAGGCCCTGAGGGATTTTTTTTCCTCAAGTCCTCTTGTGTGAAGCTAATGTAAAAAAGGTGGTCTAAAACACCGAGACAAACTTCACCCCATGAACCCGGGCACCCCTTCCAAGTCACCGAACGTAGCGAACCATTTGGGGTGACCCACGGCAGGGGTGTTGGTTATTCAATAATTGGCGGCGGTACCCATACCTACCTCCCGAATTATAACAAAAACCATTATAAAGTAATATAAAATGCTGAAATCGGGCGAAACCGGATAATAACTATATATAATTTAAGATTTTCACGGTTAAAAGTATGTTTGTTATTTATTTTTGCCGTGTTGTGCTACCCCCTTCTTTAGCCAACGTTTCGGATAACGTTGCTGTGTCCATCATCAGGGCTGATGATGAACGATGATAACAAAAAAGGGTAAAAACTACTTATAATTAAATATTTAAAAAAAATATGTTGATGAATGTAAATGACTTGACAATTCCTGCCTTTTGTGGCAAATGGTGCATGAAACGCCAAACCACAGCCCATTGTCTTACCACGCTGCGAGCCAATATGATCGCTACGGTTCCGAACTGCGTCCTCATTTGGCTGTGGATAAGTCACGTATCGTTTGGGTCTATAATCGCTCAGATAATGCGACAACAAAAACGCCTACGCTGTCTAGTTTTTATTTATGGTGATTTCTGCAAAGTAATTCGAGTTTGAATTTATTTTGCTGATCAATGTTTTTTTTATCATTTTTTGTTCCGCTTTTATCAGCTATCAAATTACTGCATTTATGCACTATACAGACGGGAAGCTCACATCAAAAGATACTTTATAACGCAATAGCGCTCGCCATTCAATCCCATACTGACCCGCCAGACGTAAAAAGATGATAAGCGCGGTTCGAGTCTTCGCTATTCGGCGTTATTCTCCGTAACCGCTAGCGGCGTGATATCAGAAAATTTATGCGACCCCCCTCCGCCGTAAAAAGGAGAGAGGGTCATTTTGAATACACGGAGCTCCATGAGAGTGGAAGATACTTTCAGTATCGCCCTGGTGTAAGACCACCATTCAGAATTGAAACGTTGCTTGATATGGCTTTAGCCGTGTTTAGTGAGTAGATCTTAATAGCCAGGTACTTCCCCACCTTCCTGTTCCCCATCTACTTCCCTTCCCCACTTACCTTCAGCCTCACAACATACTCCAATCGGGGATGCCATAGTCTCACTGGCTTCAGATGGAAGCAGCAGGACTCTTGTGAGGTATTCTCTATAGAATTTTTAAAAAGCGCCGTGCTCAAGCCGCTGTCAGCCGTCAAGTTGACATATCCAGTACAAAGAAATGATATTCCCTCGGCCGCTCCCGAATTCAACTGACCCCATCTCCTGCCGTAGGAAGAAATCTTTTATAACGTAGTGTGTCGGTAGAAAAGATACTTTATAACACAATATCTTTTGATGTGAGCTACGTGTTAGTCGCCCGTTTTCGCGTTTTTGAAGTAAAACTTCTTTAGGCGCGATATGACGAGTAATTTAGATGTTTTTCGGACGAAAATAAAGTTTTCAAATGGAAATGACTTTCGGATATCGGTAAAATTACTGCTATCTGTGTTTGTTTTATTTCTAAAGGGTTCTCGCTACAATATTTTTGTACACGCGATACTGACACTAAGACTACCTGCCACTCTTAGTTGTTTGACCTTTGTGACGATAGTTCGGCAGGTGTCGGGTGTAGTGGATAGACCCAGGGACCATGTCCCGAGTACAATATGGACTTGCGGCGCTCATTGCAAACAGGCTAATACCAATATTGACTTGGGAACGTTAAATTACCACACGATTGTGCCTTGCACAGGTCATTGTTGACATTGCAGAATGCAAACAGTCGCCTCCCTGTTACAGTCATGGCATCGCGATAACCGGGATAGTTAATAATATTGAAAAAAATATTTATTTTCATTTATTTTGCTGTTTTCTTTTCTCTTATCATTTCACCACAAGTTTTTCTCATTAAAAAATATTAACATGACAATTTGTCATTTTTTTTTAGTTATACACGGTGTCCGGAAACTCTTAGTACAAGCTGAAAACCCCTGAATCTACGTCATATAGATTAAAAAAAAACATTTTTTCGATTGGTTAAAAACTTTTTTCCATTTTTTCGACAAAAAATGGTTAAGAACTTTTGCTTCGACGCATTCAATGAACATATTTTTTTATTATTATTCAAATTTGACCTAAAAAATTCCAACTTTGGACTTAATTTACTCGAAAACGAAGTAATTTATCAAAAAAATCATAACGTACCAACTGCTAGTGGTCGATATTCTATATACAAGAAGTTAATGGACGTACTTGACTTACTTTTTTACAGTGATTCCTGACATTATTTTGAGTAAAAAATGTAAATGAAATTTAGTCCATAGTGACATTTATGTATTTTTTAAAAATATTTTATAACATTTTCTTCAATATCAAACAAAACAAAAATCTTCCACATGGTTGCCCCTAACTGTCCAATAGTTATTTCCAATAGACCAAAATTTCCTTTAAATTGGGGGATACTACGGGTGGGAATGCTATCCTTGTTCTACCGGTGTTTCAATGGAAGATGCTCCGAGGAACAAGCGTCATTGATCCCCTCGGCACCGGTGCGTAGTCGAGAAACATGCCAAACGCGCGTCCAACATATGTACACGGTTGACATTGTCACATGAGAACGGGTCACTTCTATGACTCGTTCTTGTGTTCAACAACTCGGCTGTGGAACGATTTGCCGGCCTCTGTTTTTCCTCCTTTCTACAACATGGGTCTCTTTAAGACCCACGTTCACTTCTTCCTCTCATCAAAAAGACCCTCCACGCAGCATTTTCAACGATGACATAGGTCCTGAGGGAAATTATTTTCCTCAGGGCTTCCTGTGTGAAGTTAATATTAAAGAAAATACGTATGAATGGACAGAACGTCTCCTAATTTCGTCTTAATAAGAATAATAATAATTGGACTATTTGTAGAGCGCCGTTTTTCTGAGAAATCACCTCAAGGGCGCTGCAAACACCCGGCAAGTAAATTCTAAACCCTTGATATATTTTTTGGTAACGACCAATGAGTCACACCTGTCTTTTGCTGGTATAACTACACGTAATAATTATTAAATAATTATTAATGAAAATGAAACACCACGATAATATAATGTTATTATGTCAGCATACTATAATATTCTCCAGTGTACATAGTCACCGTGCCCTTGAATATGTTAGTGTTGTTGTCACTTAACATAATAAATAAATAACCTGTCTATGTTATGCCACCATTTTTTTTAAATGTCGGCTCTAAATGCTGATTCATATTTTGCTTATGTCTGTACCTTAGAGGATAAACCACGGAAGTTCACTTTTGGGCGGTTTTGAGTTGAATATGCAGAAAATTTTCTGTATTTCATTACATTATTGGATGAACAAATGAAATCTATAAACAGTATATTAACTGATTTAACTAATTCCAAAACCACTGGTGTCAAATTTACTTTGAGGACAAATTAAAATATATTCATTAATTGAAATATTTGTTTTAACTATGGCCAAAAACGAATGATATTATGAAATATACCGTTCGCAGATCTTAATTATTGCAATAAGTAAAAAAAATTATAGACCTTCAAACATTTACGGCCTTACTAAAAAAAAAACACTCCGCGGCCGTTAAACAGTGTTTTTGTGAATCTTTAGATTTGACAACGCCGTATTTTCTTGTTCAAATTGGAGTTTTCATAATAATCCGCTAGGTGGTGTGATTGATGCGCCTGCGCATTGCTTTCCCGCTGAATAAAAAAATAGCCGCGGAAATGCAGAAAAAAGACGGTCGCGGTGTTTGTGTGATTAAGATGATATTTTCGTAAATGATTTCAATCCTAGACTAATTCGCACTTATATTCATTTACGCAATATATTTACTATTAATTTGTGTTGTTTTTCGTTAGTTTAAGTCAAATTGTGACACTAAAATCGTGTGTTCTGAATTGATCTGTCAGAAAATGGTTCTTTAGGTTATATTCAGAAATAATTTGCATTTTAAGATCTTTATTTTATTATAAATTCTTGAAAGTGATGTTTTTTGGTGACTAAAATGTCTAATACATATTTTAGTAAACGTATCAAAAAAATTAATGTGTTAAGATGTGCAAGCAATGTATTCAAACGTGAGTTTGTTTATCGTAAATTTTTGGGAATGAAAAGCTAATTTGAAGATTTTTTATATTTTTTTATTGTGTGAAGGAGTAAATAGTGAGGTGACAGTTTTATTTCAAAATCATTAAATAAAAGGACTGTGTTTTTTGAATTTTTCCAAATATTTCAATGTTTTAATAGAAAGTGTTTGGGGTAAGTGAGTTTTTTTTTTTCAATTTGATGTTTGAAGCTTAAAATACTACAGTTTTTAAACATTTAAGTATATTTTAGATATGAAAATCTTAAAGGTAATTACATTTTGGTTCTAAAATGGTATTTGTTTTTACGACATCTCAAAAAATAATAAATATATAGGACATTAAAAAAAGAAATTCGAAATTCGTTGAAAATTAAAAATGGAACAAATATATACAACAGATAAACTACCCTCCTTGGCCGTGTAAGCAATGTACATATCTTTCCATGAACAATTTTTTGTCAGTTCTTAATTAGTAAGGATTCTTCATACATGGTTGTTTGACCACTGTACAAATTTTTCAGAAAGTTTATTAGTAAGGCTGGTAAAATGGCGACGTTGTCAGATCAAAACCATATATTTTGTTTAGTAAGAATTTTAAAAACGAAATGTACAGACTTTACACAACGTGCTACAGAAACACCGTTTAACGGCCGCGGAGTGTTTTTTTTTTTAGTAAGGCTGGTAGTTCACAACACACAAAAATCGCTTTCCTGAACAAAAGTTTGAAATGGACCCTCGTGGTTTTTCCTTTAAGGTATAGATGTAGTCATTCATTTACTAAATTATTAATTTACTAGCGAGTACTCGGCATGAGTTGCAATGCCCCTCAAATAAAGAAAGTGTTTATGTTTTTATTCGGTTTTTTGAAGTGCTTTTAAATACATACCTTTTGTTTTTCCGTCTGCTGCGTACACGAATAAATCATACGTTTTTCCGACGCGTTAGCAGGCCACGTAAAGTTGTCCGTGTGAAAAGCATGGATTTTCCAAATCTACCCTCTGCTATCCCCTACCGCTACTTTTATTTTTATTTTTATAGAGAATACTTTCATAAGAGTCTTAACTGCTCCCGTCTGGAGCCAGTGAGACTATGGCACCCCCAATTGGGGTATGTTGTGAGGCTGAAGGTAAGTGGGGAAGGAAAGGAGATGGGAAAGAGGAAGGTAAGGAAGTACCTGGCTATTCAGATCTAGTCACTAAATACGGCTAAAGCCATTATTAAGCAACGTTTCAATTCTGAATGGTGGTCTTACACCAGGGCGATACTGAGAGTATCTTCCACTATATCCATGTACCCCACCCCACCGTCAGCCATCTCATGGGTCCCCGTTCCCCTCTCGCGTCTCTCCGTCTCGCGAACCTCCTTTCTTATCCCCCTCCCGGATTCTCCTCTTCCCTCCTTTCCTCCCTGCTGCTAAACTATATGAAATACGCACATTTTTTAAACTACTCGCGTATTTAAAAAAAAACGAATTGTAATTTTTTTAATACAAATTTCGTAACGCCAGAGCTCACCATAACATAAACCTTTGCGGTCGTGCGCACAACAACTCTCCAAAATTTCATTGCGATCGGATGAATGGTATAGGAAATAATAATGGTCAAACAAAACATTTTTAATGATGAAATTGTGAAAACACAAATCAATCAAATACGATTTACTTGCCCACGCCCTAATTTGAACCCGTGACCTCCGGATTACTAACCGAAAGCCTTTACCCTCGACCCCGCGGAATTTTTTACCATTTGTTGAATAAAAAACATAACAAACCTTTTCCACATTAATCAGAATGAATGGAAAAAAAACAATATACATGTTATGAAGGAATTTTTTAATCTTACCAGAAAAGAAAATCTCTGCTATTTGTTTATTTAATTAATTCTTGTGGTATTTTTCAAGAATGTGCCTTTATTAATGGCGCCAGTACTGCTTTCAAAACAAAACAAAAAATATTACATTTTTGGCGGCTTTCATAATAAGCATGGTGGTTTGAATCATCGCAGAGATTTTTTTTTTGTATTTTGCGTTTTAAATTTGTTTTGTTTTTTACTATACAGGGTGTTAACGAATACGTACTTGACTTGCGATCCAGTGATAGGGTGATCCAGTGATTCCTGTAGTAAAAATTGTGATTAAAATTCGAAGTCTCCGGCGACTTTTAAAAATGGTTTTTGTTTTCAAAAACGAACAAAAATCTTACACATTTCATCATTGTTTACTCGGTCATGTAACCGATCAACTCTTCACCCCCACCATAACTGTTCAATATCTTTTGATTTTTTTGTTTGTTTTTATTTGAAAACAAAACAAAAAAAAAATTACAAATAATTCACACTCCTTTCAGAATCGAATCGTCCCCAGTCCTCTATCTAATATGGAGAGTTAAATGTTAGAAATAAAACTTATATTTTTTCTTTCCTCTGGAACCAGATCTGAATTTCTAGGTATTTCCCTATATTCCTCTTCTCTATCTCTTATTCGTCTTCTTTCCCTCCTCCTACCTCTCAAACTCCCTTAAGCTCACATTTAGGAGGGGGGTACGAGTACCGCCGCCATTTATTGGATAACCACAACACCTCTGCCATAGGTCACTCAAGTGCTGCGTGAATTTGCAGGGTGTGGTCGGGTGAGGTATTGGCGGCGGATGCGTCTGCCCACTTGCGTGGCGGACCGGGTCGGGAGAAATTGGTTGAGGGAGACCATTTGGCCTCTACAGTTGGTCTATTCCATTGCACCGCGGTGAGAGGGATTCATATGCTCCTCACTCCTGGACACACTGATCCCCAGACACCCACCCATCCCTCACACCCTTCCCAGATCTTCCTCACCTTCATTTCCTTTAGAAGACCCTCCACACAGCATCCCCAAAGAAGACATGTGTGCTGAGGGAAATTATTTTTTTCACGGCCTCCTGTATTTTTTTTTTTACATTAACTCCACACAGGAGGCCCGGAGGAAAATAATTTCCCTCAGGGCCTATGTCATCTTTGAAGATGCTGTGGGGAGGGTCTTTTTGAGGAGAGGAAGGAGTGAACGTGGGTCTTGAAGAGACCCATGACCCATCTCACCGTCTCCAGACAGTTGTGACTCTTGTGGGGTATTTACATTTAAAAATCTAATTTAAATTACAAAAGTGCTTTGCGAATAATATATATATCGCGATTTTTCTCAAAAAACTGCGCTATACAAATCATCCAAATATTATTAGCACATCACAAACAACCGAAATTATTATGCAATAAAACATATACATTTGTTTTAGACCACTTTAAATTTTAATTACACTCTACCGGTTTCGGAAGAACCCTTCGTCAGGAGAATATTAAAACTAACCTATGATACAAAATATTGATAGATTACTAAACATTTATGTGCTGGAGTGGGAGGTCAAAGGGGGAAGGGGGGGTAATTGCGGGAATTCCAGCAATAACAGATCGGTTTATTGGAAACATATCTAGAATGGGACTAAACGATAAATTAATTTGGTTATTCAATATATTAGCGTTATTATTTAGGGATTTTTTATCTCCTGACGAAGGAAGGGTTCTTCCGAAACCGGTAAAGTGTAATTAATATTTAAAGTGGTCTAAAACAAATTTATATATTTTATTGTAAATTATGGCGAGCCACAAAGTTAATGCTTATTACGAACATGACATTATTATGTTTTGATAGTTTTAAAAAACAACGATATAAATATCTAATTTGAGTTAGTCGATAAATCTACCTATAATATGTTAATATCCTATTGATATTTCGTCACCTCAATTGGACAAGGTTATAACTATTTTTTTTTCAAAATCACCTTTGGATGCAAAACCATTTCTTTTGTATATTTACATTTCTATAATCAAAATAATTTTCAGAATAATCTGTGTTGTATTTCCGTATATAATGTGTACGACGAAGTTCTAATATCAAGTTTTTAAAGCTTCTATTTATTTTAAAAAGTTCTAACATCAATCAATCTGAACCATTTGAAAATCCCAAATGTGTGTATCTGACAGTTGGTCGTTTTTACGAGGCGTAGTATATAGTTCATACTTTAGTTGGATAGCGTTCTAACTTCGCCTTGCCATGTTCTGTGGTGTCAAAGTTTACAAGAATTCTCATAATCTATTTAACAATTTCTGATTTTGACGTTCAAATTCGTGTAAAGTATTTTAATTTAACATATTTTAAAGGGAAAATATTTAATTAGAAGGTGGCTCTATCTTGGATTGGCATTAGGGAAATGTAGTTAGATCCTTATGCAATGAGTTATTATGGCACGCCATGAAATGTAGTTAGATCCTTATGCAATGAGTTATTATGCCATGCCATGAAATGTAGTTAGATCCTTATGCAATGAGTTATTATGCCATGCCATGAAATGTAGTTAGATCCTTTGCAATGAGTTATTATGGGACGCCATGAAATGTAGTTAGATCCTTATGCAATGAGTTATTATGCCACGCCATGAAATGTAGTTAGATCCTTATGCAATGAGTTAATATGCCATGAAATGTAGTTGCATGCCATGAAAGTGGTGACTTAACTTTCATGGTACGAGTTTTGTCTAGGTCTTGGCGGCAAATGCGTTTGCCCACCTACTGCGTGGCGGGTCGGATTGGGAGAGACCGCTTGAGGAAGACCCATCCTAGACCTCTCCAGTTTGAGTCGACGATAGATTCTTACATTGTCACTCCTGGACACACTGACCCCCAGATACCTATCCAACCCTCATACCTTTTTCCTTCCCAGATCTTCCTCTCCTACCTTTCTTTTAAAAGACCCTCCACACAGCATCCCCATGGGGCTAATGTTACAAAAAATGTAAAGTGACGATCTTTATCCAACATAAACCGTCAAGCAGTGCTTCCTACCTACAGAGTGTGAAGTGTATTTTTGTGTCACTCAAATGCCACCATCTGCAGTGATTGATTGTAAGAACTCGGGTTCGAATCCTGCCCAGAATATATCCATAATAATTCCTCCTCCTCGGGACAAAATGATACACTTGTTATTGAATGATGGGACATATCTGCTGGGGAGTGATGTACCTGTTAGTAGAGGAAGATTGATTGATCAATTGATTTACGGAATAAAAGATTTGAAAAAAAAAAATGTTTTTTTTCAAGAATTGTTAAAATTTTTTATTTTATTGTAATTTGTGGTTTGACATATTTAATAAATAAATTTAAAAATACACTTATTTTGTGTAAAACCACGAGTTTCTAGTAATTTATTTTACCGACCGGTTTCGCTTTGCTGACTGTTTCGCTTTGCTTAAGCATCATGTTTTATTTTTGTGAAATTTTATCATTTGCTAAGCTAGAGTGGAAGTCGCCCTGGTGTAAGACCATTATTCAGAATTAAAAAAAAAACGTGGCTTGAGATAGCTTTAGCTATGTTTGGTGACCAAATCTGAATAGCCAGGTACTTTTCGACCTTTCTCTTCCCCTTTCGAAGCGTCCCTTTCTTAATCTTACTCATTATGCAAAACAAATCCTATTAAGGCTATTTATTGGCTGCGCGGCCGGTTTCATCCAAAATCAGTGGCGGTTCGTGGTCTTTTTAACGGGGGGTTCAGAAATTCAAGAGAAGATATATTGTCTAATCAAAATTTACTTTACAAATTAAATAAAGTTAGTGGAGGGGTACCTAAATAGGTACTATTGTTTTTAAATAACTTGATACTCCTCGACACAAATATTGAACGACCAAAAAAAGTTTTAGAGGATTTAAATTGTTTAATGGTTTTTGCAACCCTCAATGTACGTTGCTAATTATGATTGTTTTTTTCAATAAGAAAAATTGCGTAGAATGTAGAATATAATATAATTAATATTTTAAAACATAAAAAAAAACAAGAAACACAAATAAAGGTGGCACGAAATAAAATGAGCTTTTTTCATTTACACAAAAAATCCATTATACACGTATAAAAAAAAAAATTATATTTAATTTCCAAACTTTTTTCATAAGCATTAGCGTTATTTTTTGTATATAACACTGTATTCCGTCATTGTGTGAAAAAATTAGGACAGAATATTCGCGACAACCGATAAATGCAACCACTTTCAATTTGAAAGCCGAAACAATATTGGGAAAGCTCAACACAAAATTGCATAACTAGCGACGTTGTTTGCCGAAACTTTAGTAAATGTACTCTTAACTAAGGGATATAACGACTTATCTATAAAAAAAAACAAGTCAAAATCGGTCACATCAATAGTAGATTTATAAATGCCATTAGTAAACGGTTGGAGAAATGCAGAAACAAGAAAATAAAAATGTACAAAAATTACTACAAAGTTAAATACCATAATATATAACATTTCAGCCGGTCATCCTGCGACAATCTCGGGCTTCGTTTCGGCGAGACTCGTCAAAGTTCGGAGGTCACGTGAGATCTTGACTCGTGATCGGCGCACCAAGCTGCGTAGTTTTGTCCATTCTACCGGCACAGCGATTCGTATCGGCTATGATTTTTTCGTATGGACAAATGTGTGCGGATCGCAACGCGCACAAAATGGGAATAGATACCGTATTTTTCGGTGGCGCGAGTTTTAAAGACGGAATTTTAATGTCGAGCTATCTGTGGTGCGCTTATATTACTATACAACAAGATTTTTTTATTTTATCATCTTTTTAATGGGGGTTCACCGCACAACCGCACTTTAGAGAAAACCGCCACTGTCCAAAATGGTAGTTTTGGATTTGAGGCCAAAATACCCAACCAAACTGAAAAACTATTTCTGTAATCAAAAGGTATGTCAAATGGCAGCTGTTCCTCTTAATATAATAATTAATTTCGATTGCACACATTTTAAATGTGAATAGTTTCAAATTAATTTGATTTGTGGATAAATGAAATGCTCACATAGAAACGTACGCACATATAAAGTCAGCCATTGACGAATAGACAGTACATCCGTGGAGACTGCATCATCTAATGTATGCAAATCTCCTTGGCTTTGAATCGCAAACTTCTGCCTTGCGTCCCGTCCCGTCCCACGAATACTAATTTAATAGTATTCACTGCCTCCGTTGCTACGACTGTTCAAATGTACAAGACGCAGACTAGTGATGAATTTATAAATTAACGTAAATTAAAGAAACAAGATTTCGAAATGGATGCTTGGATGGTTTGGATATTTGGAATGTACGATTGGAGGAAGGAGCGTCAATAGAATGTTAACAGTCCACAATGGAGTTCTGATTCCAATCCTGTAGTATGGCAGTGAGGCATGGAGCTGGTAAAAGAAGGATGCTGTTTGAAAACTTCAACGGTTCTTTTTGAAAATTACAGATGGCGCCACTTCCGTTTACAACAACCCTAAACTACTGTCTTTAAAATAATAATACTATCATATAAGATACAGACTAGCGATGAATTTATAAATTTATGTTAAGTGAACAGTACGGTGCGATGAACAAGAATTCGAAAAGGAAGCTTGTATGGTTTTGGATATGTGGAACGTATGATTGTAGAAAGGAGTGCCAATAGATTGATGTGGAAAACGCTGTGAAGTTAGGTTAGCAGTCCAAAATGGAATGCTGTTACCAACCCTGTTGTATGGCAGTGAGGCATGGAACTGCTGTTTGAAAACTAAAACTGTAGAGGAAGTTGCTGTTTAAAAACTTCAACAGTTCTTTTTGAAAATTACAGATGGCACCACTTCTGTTTACAACAATCCTAAACTGTACAATCATTAAGTTAATAATTCTATCAGATAATAATATTTGGATGATTTGTACAGAGCCATTTTTGTGAAAAATCACCTAGGTACAGTGCTGTACAGATATGTTTATATTTTTTAAGTACCTGGACAATCTATTTTAACAACTAATGGCTGTTTAAAAAACAAATTGCATCCACTGGTCCATTGATCAATATACAAAACTATACATATTGTGTTGTGAAATTTGCACAGCTTTTTCAGTGTGGAGCATTTGGAAGCATTTATGCAATTATTTTCATTTCGTAATATTATTTCCATCGTGAGCTATGGAGAAATCTGTCATATTATGTATCAATAAGAGCGACTGTGAACTATGGTGGCGTATATTTGATTTTTATACAAATGTACAGTTTCATTCCAAGATTGATGAAATTTTGCACACTTGATCTTCAAAACAAAACGAAGGTCGTTGTCTAAGTCTGATTTTGAAAAACGCACTTCAGCTAGTCTATCTGTCTATATTATATTGTTGTTCTGAAATATCATAAAAAAAACGTTTAAATTAAGGTCATACTTCTTTGTATTGTTGATTGTTTTTAGCCCGTGTTGTCAGTTGTTTGCGACCCGCTTAGGCAGATGCGTATTTCCTCTGTCGGTCACACAGGAGACGCCTGTTGGCATGCTAATGTTGCCAGATGTGATTGGGACGTCCCCCTAGTGTATGCTAATGATATGCCCGCATCACAGATGATAGAGACAAAGGGAGAAATGGCACGGGGGCGTGCCGACTGTCCCCTAGCTACGACCAAACTGCATAGACTGAAAAGCGGCTCTGCGATGAAAGTTATACGTTTGTTGTGTGGGTAGAAACAAAGGCGGGGCGCTGCTATTCGTAGATGCGAGCAGCACTAGTGTGGATGAATGATGTTTCTGATTAGCGACATGCATCGGACAGCAAATTGATATCTACATTTTTTATGTATGCTCAGAAAATATATAAAATATACCAAATTTGCTCAGAAATCGCTGGTTAAAATCCTTCAAGTGCACCCTGTGTAATATACAGTAGTCGGAAAAATTGAACCAGTCTGAAGATGTCCGTGACCCGCTAAAACTGGTCATAAATAAAAAGGTTATAAATTGTTTCAAAAATTATTTTAACGATTATAATTATTATTTTAACCACAAACTAACTGTCAATATCAAAAATAGAAATACATATCAATTCCTCTATTAAATAAGTTCGCCATCATTGCACAGGCAACATCTTCAGCTTATAATGATGGTAGTAGGAGTTTTTCAAATATTCTCAGGTTTTTTAAAATGTGAATACCTTGCAAGAATCCCAACTACTCCCGTCTAGAGCCAGTGAGACAATGGAAGTCCCAATTGGGGTATGTTGTGAGGCTGGAGGTGATGGGGTGAGGAGAGGAAAGAGATAGGGGAGAGTAAGGTCGGGAAATACCTGACTATTTAGATCCGGTCACCAAACATGGCTAAAGCCATTTCAAGCTATGTTTCAATTCTGAATGGTGGTCTAAGACTGGGGCGAAACTGAGAGTATCTTATTATTATCACCGCAATTATGCTATACGAGTATATTATTTTTAATTAATAAAGTTATTGTGAAATAACATGATTAAATTAAATAAAATTCAATTGCAACTCTGGGATTTCAACCCGCGTTCTTTGGGTTGCTAGTCGAGAACCTTGCCCTTTGACTAGCAATTATTTGTAACCCGGGAATATTTGTCTTTAAAAAATAAATATTATTTATCCTGTGTGGTACATTTTTTAGTTCAGGTCGAAAGTCTATAACTTTGACGCCAAATACTTATAATTTGGTTACTCTCCAGTGGGAAAACAACTGGTTTTATTTCAGTTGTTACCTACGTTAGTTGTGAATCTCTAACTTTAAGTCACAGGTGTAAATATGTAATAATGTAAGTCAATAGTTATGTCAGTAGTTATAAGTCTTAGTCGTAAGTCACTAGCTATAAGTCTTAGATGCAAGTCCTAGTTATAATTATCTCTAGCTATAAGTCTTAGATGCAAGTCCTAATAATAATAATAATAATTGGATAATTTGTAGAGCGCCGTTTTTGTGAGAAATCACCTCAAGGTGTTATAATTATAAATCTTAGTTTATTTGTACAGCGCCCTTGAGGAGATTTTTCACGAAAACGGCGCTATATAAATTAGCCAAATATTATTATTATTATTGTTGAATGTTTTTTTTTTTTTTTTTACTACCAAATGGCATAATATCTTAAATAAACAGTTTGCACAGGTATTATTGACTGTGCTTCACCCGATGGCATTGAAAAAGCAGTATTTGAACTTTCGACCTTTAGTTTCTGAAGCAAGCCATCGCTAACGAAGGCATTATTTACATACTCATTAATTACTATTCGTTTAAATGCCCGGCCGACGGCAATTGCTTTATAAAATGGAAATTTTTCCAACGGAATACAAGTAATGAAAAATTTAAATCTCTTAATGATTACTCTAAAAGACATTCTGAGATGGGAAGACGAAGTAAGAGGGGATGCAGCACAGCTTCTCCAGATAACAAACTGGAAGTCAGCTGCTGAGGACAGGAGGAGTTGGAGGCGAATGTTGCGGGAGGCCAAAGCTCGATATGGGCTGTAGCGCCATCGAAGAAAAGACATTCTATCTATACCACTATTTGTACTCTATATTTATCACAATTATCCAGAAACCAAACCAAGATATTAGTGTACAAAACTCTTATTAGACCAGTGCTCACGTATGCAGCTGAGACATGGGTACTTACTAAGAGGAATGAGCGAGCACTTCACATTTTTGAAAGGAAAATTTTGAGACGTATCTTTGGACCGATTCTAGAAAATAGATTTTGGCGTAGACGTTACAATGATGAGCTCTGTACTCTGTTTAAGGAACCAAACATGACACAATTTATAAAGTTGGGAAGACTTCGGTGGCTGGGTCATGTGGAAAGAATGACCGAGCATCAAGCACCAAAGTCCCTGCCAAAATCTAGACCTGTAGGGCGATTAAGATTAAAATTAAGATGGAGCGACAACGTCCTCAAAGACTTACGTACCTTGGACCTTCCAAACTGGAGAGAACTGGTACAAAACAGAGATGAGTGGAGGAAGACTCTTGAGGAGGCTTAGACTCACCACGGGTTGTAGAGTCAATTGTGTTGATATTTATCATAATTAGTCTATGATTAGTCCTCACATTGCTTTAGTTGTCTATGGGCTCTTCGGGTCACATGGTCCCGTCTCTGAGATGTGCCGAAGGTAACCGTAGCTAGATGTGAAGAGTCGTTATAATTCTAGGGCTCCACAGACAAAACCTAGCTTCCAGTTAGAAAGGATGTTAGCCCTGCGAACTATAATTATACATTATGATATGTCAATAAACAGTCACTGTGATTTAAACCTAAGTCTTTCAATAAGCATACTGTAGTACTGGAGAATACTGGTCTCAGTATTTACAAATAATGTACGTCTCTGGAGAGGACATTGCAAATATTACAAAGAGCGCCTGTGAACATTGTCTTATAGAAATAAACATTGAGATATACATAGAGACAATATATGGAGAAATCTATCATTTTTATATATTAAAATCTCACGTCACTATGTTCCTCCAAGGTAAACTCCGGAACTACTTAACCGATTTTGATGAAATTTGGCTTACTGTGTGTAATTTGGTCCAACTTAAAAGATAGGATAGTTTTTAGCTCGATTATTGACCTCAATATTTATCATTGCGAATTAAATGTTTTTAAAGGGACTATTACTTGAAATTATTTGTAAGTTCCATAAGTTTCTGACAGATGGCAGTGTGAGTTAATTTATTGACACAACACTTGGTTACCTAGGTTTCCTAAAGAAACAAAACATCATCTACCATGCTGTAGATGATGTTTTGTTTCTTTAGTCACAGCAACGCGTGGCGGGGTCAGCTAGTATTATGTATAAAGAAGAGCATCTGTGAACTATGTCTATGTCTACAAGTGTGGCACACGTTAATCCTAATGTTAACTGTAATTACCATTTTACACAAAACTTTTTTCTCGGATTGCTAAAGGAAATTGCCCACATAAAAAAATCATACCTCCGAATTTGAATATCGAGACATACCAACTGATTATAGTTCTGTATAACCGATGAATTCACCTATTTTTTGTCTATTATTACATGGATTTATAAAAAAAAATATGATTAAATCGTTAACTTTAAAATTTTTTAAAGAATCTAGAGAATATTTATTTTGTTATATTTTAAATGTACAATGTGTATAGTCGTTTTAATAAAACACATATTGGCAACAAAGCAATCCGTGTTTTTGGAAATAGTGCCATATTGTTGCAAAAAGCGCTCGAGTGGTTAATTAGAAATTAGACAAAGGTATTATAAAAGTTATCGTCACATTATTTAATTTTTATCTAAAAATATTCATTAAAAAATTTTGCAAACCTTGACAAATATTTTTCAAATGCTAAATGTTGTTTCATAGAATTAAAATTTTTCCGTAATGTCTTCATTTAAAATGGAAATTCAAAGCTTGGTGTTCTCTCTTTCTAACACTATTAAATCATATATCTCACCGTAATACAAAATGAGATAGCATGATTTTATGAATCCATTTCAGTCTGGAAGAAATATCTCCCAAAATTGCTCCAGTGTAAATTTGACTGTTTTCTTTAATTTCTATGCTCTTTGATGAATTTACCAATTGTTCTGTTGTAAAGTCGTCAAAGTATAAATTATGTCCTTTTAGTTGTTAAGACATTCAAGGCCCAAATTATTCCCTGGCAATTCAGAACTGAATGGGTTAAGGATTAATTTAAATTTAAAGCAATAAGCAGATAATTCTTATCCGATTTAGGAATTAACATTTAATTAATTAATTATCTTACCCATGGGACCCAGTCTCGTTTTCTAATTTATATATCTCAAAACTGAATTCAAAATTGTTTCCAGTTTTTTGTTGTTGTTTCAGATTGAGAAATGGATACGTAGATTGTTAGTCGTTTGAAAGAAGTAAAGAGTGTAAGGCAGAAGCGGAGATGAGTTGAGATCATGTCAAGGGTCAGAATAGCAGAAAATTATGTTACAAGACTTTTTCTTGACAATTGTTATAACAGACAAGTTGAATCTATAAATTCACCGTCTTATGCGGAAAACAATCAAACCCACAATATGCTAAAATTGCCTTTTTGACAATTCCTACTTCATCAATAGTCATCAATTTCATTTACTGAACACAATAGACCTTCAAAATTAGGAACATTCATGTTGGTTGACAGCTTTCAGCATTTTTCACAGTAAACATATATTCATAAATAAAATATTGCAGAAAAAAAACCTTTGTGGTTTGGATGGTGTGTTCGACTTTGAACTAATTTCTCTAAAACTATCCAAACCATAAAGAGTTTTGAAAAAACATAATTTTAAAAATTTTGTGTTTAATTTTTTTAATTTAAAAATTGTGCCTGTATCATACACGAATCATGTAAAAGCTCAGTAGGACGTTAAAATTAATAAATGATTAAATTTGCTGAAACCATCAAACCTATAAAATGTAACCTTATTGGCAAAATAATCAAGATTTTAAATATCACACACAATAAACAAACAGTACAGGATATATTATAACATTTGTAAAATGTTTAGACTCTCAATCAGGAGGAATTTCTGTTTTCTTCTTCTTCTTCTCGTGCCCTGTCCATTCAACGGACGTTGGCTATGCGGACTTTGTTTACTGCGGCCCGGAACAGCTCTACAGTAGACTAGTCAAACCACTGTCTCAAGTTTTTCAGCCACGATGTCCTCTTCTTCCAGGGCCCCGTCTTCCGGCAATCTTTCCCTGCATTATGAGATGCAAGATCTCGTACTTTTCCGAATGTCTCATCATGTGTCCCAGATATTGAAGTTTTCGAATTTTTATTATTTTAATAACTTATTTTTCTTTATTCATCCGAACCATGACATCTTCATTTGTAACTCTGTCCATCCAGCCTATTTTAAGTATTCTTCTGTAGATCCACATCTTGAATGCCTCAAGTCGTATTATAAGTTCTTCAGTAAGTGTCCATGCTTCCATTCCATAAAATAATACTGAAAACACGTAGCATCTGGCCATTCGCATTCGTAATCCAAGGTTGAGATCATGACTCCAGAACATCTTTTTCATGCGGATAAAGATTGCACGAGCTTGCTCAATGCGGCATTTGATTTCAACCGAAGGATCCCATCTTTCATTTAAATCGCAGCCCAAGTATACAATACTTTGTACCTTCTCTAGTTTTGTTCCGTTTTACTACAGTCAAATTTGGATGAAACATATTTTGTTAAAAAAAAAATAATAAGGGAGAAAAAAAAGAAAAGAACAAAAAGTATGTTTTTTTAAGTATTCCTACTTATTGAAATAATAATAGGTAATAATAAAATATTAAGTAGGTACAGGTGGGTAAATGGTGTTTGCATTGCATTTTATAGTTCTAATACATATATGTTTTGTAAAAAGTAAAACAAAAAAGTGAAGAGAAGAAAAAGAGTAAAAACAAAATAATATATTAAAACTTAAAATTAACTGCTGTTTGTTTAGCATATTTTATTGTAATTCTTCTAAAAAAATTTAACTTTAACCATTTAATGCGGGAATGTTATATATTTTTTTAATTCTGCCAATATTTAAATGCTATTATCTCCTATAAATAAATATCTCAGCTTGCCATTTCTGCAAAAACACTGTCTAAATGTGAAGTAGATAAAGAGTGTATGTCAAAAGGGTGAACATTCTATCCTCTCTGTAGCACTTACAGCAATTAGAGCATCAATGAAAAATGCTCAAACTGTGTTAGTAGTAGGATCCTCATTTGGTGACCCAGTTAGATTAAAACATCCTTTGAATTTTCCTCTCAAAAACCTTTTAAAATTGCATTAAAAAATACAAAACAAAACCCTTTTGAGAAGGACTGAGTGCTCGCCAAAGGAGTGACTCAAATTCTCATTCACGTACTACAGGGTGTCACACAGGTTACAGGCTGCTCACAAAAATACATTATTTCATACTACGCAATTTTTATGTGAAAGCTTTGTAGGCGAACACAAGATGTAACAGAACGTTACCGACATACTTAACCAGTGATTCCTGAGTTTATTTTGATTTGATTTGTGCCGGCTATTAATTAGGGAGGTGGATATGTGTACCGCCGCCCCGGGAACCATTTAATGGATTACCAACACCTCTGAAATAGGTCACCCCAAGTGGTTCGCTACGTTTCATGATTTAGCACGAATGACCGGGTTCATGTGCGAGGTTTGTCTAGGTCTTGGCGGCGAATACATTTTCCCACCTAATGCGTGGCAAGCCGGATCGGAAGACATCTTTTGACCTGTCCAGCAGGGCTCTCTCGACCCATCGCCTGCACATAAAGTAAAAGGGACGGATTCATACGTCCGTCATTTCTGGACGCACTGACCATCTGATTCCTAACCACCACCCATACCTTTTTCCTTTCCAGAAATTCCTCTCCTTATTTTTCTAAATAGACCCTCCACACAGCATCCCCAAAGATGACTCAACACATCATCCCCTTCTGTCAAACATTGCGGGAACGAGATGTCATGATAGCTTATGTGAAAAGCAAAAATATATATTTTTAAATTATGTCAAATCTTTCAAGGATTCATTTTCGCAACTGGGCTTTGTGGCTGGCTTTATCTGGCAACCAGATTACCTTTCTCTTCCCATCTCCTTTCCTCTCCCACACCCTCAGGCCTCACAATGCACCTCAATTGGAGATCCGACGGTCCCATCGAGCAGTTCCTTCATAAAAAAAGATAAAAAATATTTGATTACCCTTTAGACTAGGTACAGTTCATTGTGGCACCCACAAACAATTTTTATTAAGTTGGCCCTATTGTGTTTTGTTAAGCCCACTGCTTTATTAATAACACATTTGATAAATATTTCCATTCGGCATACGACGAAGCATGTAAAAAAAAAAATGCTACAAAGAAAAATGTGAAATATTTTCAGAGCAGGATTTAAATTTGTAAAGGACGGGAAATACATTTATGAGGGGATTGGCTCTAATGGGCAGATTTAAATAATTTTTTTTTATAATTCTGAAATTGTGTTGAATATTAATTTTATCTTCTCATGGAATGTTTTTAATTGTTTTTTCTTAAACTTGTATTACTGTAATGCTTAGAAATTTATGTGAATAAAAGTTGTCAGTTATTAGAATTGGTTTCAAACTTTTCAAAATTTTATTTCATAGATTACAAGGGATATCTTTACTGGGTTATTATACGTGGAGGCCGGGTTGAATAGTTGATTTAGCAGTTTAAGAGGCTGAACTGGCTTTAGTTTAGTTTGGCAACCACCTTTGGTCTGGTGCCCCTGTATATGAAAAAAAAACTGCAACAAAAATTAGCAATCTGTTTGATAGATATTTCTATATTAATTTATATTGTGGGTATACTTGCAAAAAAATGTTAACTCTTAAATCGCTGTTATGAAAATACAAGCGATTAAGTGTTGTATCAACTTCAAACCTTTTTTCAACTTCAAAATTTGGGTAGCTATCGCTCAATGGCATAGGCAAAGCAACCTCAATCTGGGTAGCTGCCGCTCAAGGGCTTATTCAAAGCGGTGATATTCAAATTTGGGTAGTTATCGCTCAAGAGCTTAAGCGCTGCTAACCAAAATTGGGTAGTTATCGCTCATAGGCTTAAGCGATGCTACCAGAGTTTGGGTAGTTATCGCTCATAGGCTTAAGCGATGCTACCAGAGTTTGGGTAGTTATCGCTCATAGGCTTAAGCGATGCTACCAGAGTTTGGGTAGTTATCGCTCATAGGCTTAAGCGATACTACCAGAATTTGGGTAGTTATCGCTCAACAGCTTAAGAGATGCTACCAGAGTTTGGGTAGTTATCGCTCAACAGCTTAAGCGATGCTACCAGAGTTTGGGTAGTTATCGCTCAACAGCTTAAGCGATGCTACCAGAGTTTGGGTAGTTATCGCTCAACAGCTTAAGCGATGCTACCAGAGTTCGTGTAGTTATCGCTCAACAGATTAAGCGATGCTACCAGAGTTTGGGTAGTTATCGCTCAACAGCTTAAGCGATGCTACCCAATTTTGGGTAGCTATCGCCCAATGGCATAAGCCGTGCTACCTCGATTTGGGTAGTTATCGCTCAAAGGTTTAAGCAGTGCTACCCAAATTTGGGTAGCTATCGCTTGAGAGGTTATGGAACTATGAAATCATGTTATGAAACATTTAGAGTGCATCCAATTTACGACATGTTAATAATGAAGAAATGTTTGTTTGTTGTTTCAGCTATTCCCTATCTGGACCTGGTGGACCTGGAGAACGGGTACCACGGCCTGATCAAGGAGAACGAGACGGTGGTGGAGGTGACCCCGCCTATCCGTGCCAAGGGCGACATCTGCTCCTTCCTCATCCTCAACAACAAGCACCACGGGGAGGCACCCTTCGAGGTAAACCCATTGAATTACATTACACGTCCCTGTTGACACTGCAATGGTTAGACTAATCTAACAACTGCATGCCCAGAGTTTTTTTTATCAGGGTAGGTAGTAGGAAAAACAGCAAATTAACCCCTCATGCTAATTTTTTCACTTACGGGAACAGCTCATATAGGTCTCATAGAAATCGTAGTGTCTCCCTTACTATCATAGTGACAAATGTGATCTAAACGGTGTCAGAAAGAGAAGATACCACACTTTATGTTCAAATCTAAAAATTAACCATAAAATAATTAAATGTACACCTTTACTACAAAGTTTCCGACTGCTTTATTAATTATTTTTACGTGAAAATACAAAAAATTTAAATTATGATAATTTTTATAATACACTTTTCTAAATATGTGTGGGTGCTTTTATTTTTTTATTGTCATTAATTTATGTTAGAAAAAACTTTATGTAAAACTTTTTTATGTTTGCATTCAAAAAATTTATATTTAAAACTTACAAGTTTATTTCTATGTAAACATGTTTTTATTAAAAAAAAATAAAAATATCACCGGACAGCAAAATGTCATCTACATTTTTAACTCTAAATATGCTCAGGAATCGCTTGTTATCCCGCAGATTTTTTTTAAATTTCAAACAATTTTTTTATTGAAAAATATTACTTATTACTTTACTAGTGAGGTTGATTATTATGTGAAAAATTATGCTTCTGTAAAAAGAAATAATAAAATAAATAAATTGTAGCCATATTGAACTATGTCTTTTTATCTTTTTTATAGGTGGTGGTGACAAATGGGAATGAGGCAACACTGCGCGTGCGTCACACGCTCAACTGCGAGAAGCGACGCAACTACAAGTTTGATATTGCCGCTGTCGGCTGCGATGGCAGCTATTCCAACACGTAAGATATATAAATTAACCATTTACAATAAGGAAGTTGAGTCCTTTTAAAAAAAAAAAATTTATCATTGTTCACATGCAAACTTAAATACTAGTATTTTTTTTTAAAGTTCGTTTTCATAATTAAATTAATTCTACAAGTTTGAATTTTATTAAGCCTGCGAAAACGCCGGCAAGAGTATAATACCGTGCGGGAGAGTTTTTGACGTAACCCGGTCCTTGATTGTGTGAAATATAAGAGAAAATATTTACAAAACCGGGACACGCTTAATTTGGACGAAAAAAATAAATTTAAAAAGTTGTTGTACTAGTACTAATCAATTCAGTTACCGGAATTTCGAAATAAGTGCATTTTAATGGTTATTTTTTAAATTAAAAAACACGAAATGTCATTTTTCAACGAAACTTGCAACAATTCCTAACATAACGGTCGGTGAAAAATGACATTTCGTGTTTTTAAATTTAAAAAATGATTTTTTTTTTTCGTCCATATTAAGCGTGTCCCAGTTTTGTAAATATTTTCCCTTATTTTTGCACACAATCAAGGACCGGATGACGTCACAAACTCTCCCGCACGGTATTATACTCTTGCCGACGTTTTCGCAGGCTTTAATAAAATTCAAACTTGTAGAACTAATTTAATTATGAAAATGAACTTAAAAAAAAAAAAATACTGGTATTTAAGTTTGCATGTCATCTACATGAGTTATACATACATTTATAAGTCAAAATACTTTTCACTCAACTTCCCTATTGGCAATTTAAAAAAATCTTTTTATCAGCTTGGAAACAAACAAATCAGGCCTGGAAAATGCTTTGAAGTGATTTTGTAAGATTGCACACTTGTAAATAAGTTCATGAAAAAATCTTCATGTCGGTACATAGATCAAATAATGGGACATAAAAATTCATATGCAAAAACATGCAAGTACCATTCGGTATGGCCCGGCCGGCATTGATACTCAGCAATGTTTTTACCTGCTAGGTAATATTTCATGTTCTTTATATAAACGTCGCCCCAAAACAATTAACTTGTTGAAAGCCAGCATACAAAAAATATATTTTTTCAATACGACGTAAAATATTTGACAATTCTCACCTTTCTTACGAATTCAATTTTTATAACATTTTTGTGATATAATACAAAAATTACATCAAAATAATGTAGATAAAACGAACTTCCTAATAATCACTCAAATCTATGCTTTCCACAATGGATTTATATAAAAAACAATTAATAAATATAGACTTCGAATATGACAGCTTTCATATTATCAAGCGGTAGCCATTTTGTCCGCCATCTTTGATGCCCGGCGCGTCATTGGGAATTAATATGAATTATTCGGAGTGGCTAAATGCTATCCAGTAATTCGTAATATCAAGAACGAGAATGGCCTAAGTGATTCTGACCTTGTTCTTCATACAATTTCTTTATACATAAGGGGCAAAATCGCTTCAAAAATCCGGACCCGCCGGGGGGTCTGCGGCCTACAAGAGGTTAAAGGTTATTCATATCAATGTTGTATATCATTGAAGAATTACATTAATTGAATATTCCATTCGTTCCAGTTAGACGAGAGATCCTGGGTTGGGTTCGAGTCCCAGTTGTGACCGCTATCTTTTTATTTTTATTTTATGTGTCTAATTCTTTTTCATATTTCATTTAGATGTATTGGTTTTGTCTTCACCTTCCACGATATATTATATTGACGGGAATAACCTATAAAAGTTATTTACACAAAGAAATTGAAATATGTTTATTTACAGTTAAAGTATTATTGATCACCGTGACAAGACGAAAAAATGTATTGCGTTAAGGTGAAATCGCCGTAAATTTAACGCTGCCTAAAATTTAAATGTGTTTCTGTTGAACAGAGCCGTTGTCCACATCACCGTTGTGGACATCAACGAGTACCCGCCCGTGTTTGAAGAGTCCTCGTATGTGCGCGAGGTGGAAGAGGGCCGCCTGTACCCGGAGATTGTACGCGTTGAGGCCACAGACCGTGATTGCACGCCTAAATACGGCGACGTCTGCAAATACGAGATCCTTACCGCCGATCAGCCCTTCCTCATTGATAATGAAGGTTAGTTTTCTGATACTCTGTACAATTTGGGAGGCGGAAGTGGGTACCGCCGCCCCGGGAATAATTTATTGGATAACCAATATCTCTGCCATAGGTCACCCCAAGTGGTTCGCTACGTTTGGTGACTTAGCAAGGGTGCCCGGGTTTATGAGGTAAGGTTTGTCTAGGTCTTCGCAGCGGATGATCTGGACACACTGAACCCCAGATTCCTACCCAACCCTTATACCCTTTTCCTTCCCAGAACTTCCTCTTCTTCCTTTCCTTAAAAACACCCTCTATACAGCATTCCCAAAAATGACAGGCCTTGAGGGAAATTATTTTCCTCAGGGCCTCCTGTGTGGAGCTAATGTAAAAAAAAAAATTGTATTTATGATGAATAAAAATGTTTTCGTAAAAAACATGTCATCTCCTTCCTTTTTTTTTACTCTCTCGAATTGTTGTCTTGCACTGCAGCTTAAGGGATGGATTCATACGCCTGTCACTCCTGGACACACCGACCCCTAGATTCTTACCCACCATACTTTCTTCCTTTCTAGAACTACCTCTCCTTCTTTTTCTTAAAAAGACACTCCACACACCATCCCCAAATATGCACAGGCCCTTTACAGGCAGGTTACATTGGCTACACACTGTCAGATAGGGACAGCTACTTGGATAACATGTTGGGTGGAGGACTGAGGCAACATATGTGTATAGTTTGGTCACGCCGTGTTTGAACCATCGACGACGTGAGTCTAACAAGTATAACAACCTCGCCCGGCTGATTGCTGGAGACTGATGTGTACGAACTATCACGAGAATGGCAGAAGTGACAGAAAAATTTGAATCATTGGGTTTGCGAAGGTGTGGCGTTCCAGATACATTATCTTGCCTCTGTCCCTCAACCCATGTGTTTGTACTTCAGTTTTGGTTTGAAGAGAATTATTGGCTCTTCTTGAGATCATCAATGTTTTTTTTTTTTTTTACATTTATTTTACATTTTTATAAGTTAAGTCCCGTTAAACTTAAAATCAGTTTGTAAACGGGTTCTTTTAACATTTACTTTTTTAAATAGAGACAGGTACATAAAATATACTCATTATTACATTATATCGACGCTGAAAAGGATAAATGACTAAAGCGCCATGCAGCTGGAAAGGAAGAGTGACTGAAGCGCCGTTAGATGTATGGCGCTTAAGCCATTTTTCCTTTCCAGGTGGATGGCGCTTTAGTCATTTATCCTTTCCAGTGCCAATATATATACATACATATATTTTAGCATACATCCTTATGAAAGAACGAGAAGAGCCGACCCCAACAGCCTACCTAGGCAAAGAGTTGGGACAGTGCAAGGAAGAAGAAGATCCGTATGAAAATCATTTCACGGCTTTTTATTGAATTGGGTAATATACTGTAAATTATTGGAACAAGGTATACAGTTCTTTGCCCGTATTTATTTAGGTATCTGGAAATAAATTAATTACAAGTCCATCATTTGCAGTTAGTCTTGTATTATGAACATGTACCACTATTTTATTGTATTCAGATTGAGATGTATGCTGACTCGCAATTTTAAGCCACAATATAGCACAAACAGATAATAAATTTGCAGAGTTGTATAGTAATGATTTTGGTATATCATGTCTTTGTTCGTATTCAGCTTTGTTTAGTAATAATTTTACCAAGGAATATTGTACATTTTGCACTGAAAGAAGGTTTGTTTTTGTTTAATGTCCCCATGTAGTTATTCCATATCTTATTATTAGGGATTCCGCCAATGAATACTGAATCATGTTTTAATTTGCAGGAGTAATCCGCAACACGGAGCCATTGGACTACGAGCGTTCACACAATCACATCCTATCGGTGGTGGCGTACGACTGCGGCATGCGGCAGTCTGTGCCCGTCATGGTCACCATCAAGGTCAACCGGCAGTGCAACGCTGGATGGAAGGGTATGTCTCCTCATCTTACTATTATCCAATTTACAGTTTCAAATCTCATTCATTAGATGATTGCAAACCTAACCTCCACATTCAATTTGAAAGCTAATGCAGAGCTCTTTTTATTCTCTCGTTTAAAATGAATTACTATTATTTAAAAATATATTATATTGTCTGTTTCGGCAGGAGTGGCCGAGCGCGTGGACTACCCCCCCGGCGGCGGCCCGCTGTCCCTGTTCCCCACGGCGGGGCTGGAGCCTTGCGTGTCGGCCAAGTGCGGAGTGGACAGCGCGCCGCAGCGTCTGCGCGCCACCGTCTCGCTGCGCAGCTCGCACATCGGCAAGGGCTGCGACCGGGACACCTACTCGGTGCACAGCCAGAGGAGGATATGCGGTGAGCCCCACCTAACCTGACCTCAACTAACCTTATACCTCAATGTGGACTAATTTAAATTACACCTCTGTGCTGAACCAAGTGACTCCCGATGCCTTTGACTGACTGAATAATCTCAGCATCCAGCTTTTATCTATATAAGCGGGTATGGGTACCACCGCCCCCGGAACCATTTATTGGATAACCAACACCTCTGCCGTAGGTCATCCAAAGTGGTTCGCCACGTTTGGTGACTTAGCAGGGGTGCACGAGTTTATTGGGATGAGTTTTGTCTAGGTCTTGGCGGCAGATGCTTTTGCCATCTACTGCACGGCGGGTTAGATCGGGAGAGACTGGTTGAGGGAGACATTCTGACCTCTCCGCCAGACTCTTGACTCATCGCCTTGCACCCCAGTTGGAGGAATGGATTCGTACGTCTGTCACTCCTGGACATACTGACTCCTAGATTCCTACCCACCTCATGCCTGTTTCCTTCCCAGAATTTCCTCGTCTTCCTTTCCTTAAAAAGTCCCTCCACACACCATCCCCAAAGACGACGTCATGAAATTTATTTATTTAAAAAAAAAGTTTATTATTGGTTATTATTTCTGTAAATATACATTTAAAATAAAATAAATAAATATCCAATCTTTTGTATTGGCAGGTGCCAGCTCCCAGTCAGTGGATCTGCTGCCCAGCCCAGGAGTTGGAGCTGAATGGACCAAGACCCTCAAGACTGATGAAGGTAGCTATTCGTTAATTTTATATGTACATATTGTATGGACTATTCAATCCTACTATCCTCTTCAGTGAATTCAAAAGCACTTTGCTTTCTGCGATGTCTGGTAAATTGTATACTATATATGCATATATTTTTTGTTCCACCAGGCCACGAGTCGGACCAGATCTTCTCGTTCGACGGAGCCACCACGGCCGCGGTGATCCCCGAGTCGGTGCTGAACCACTCGCTGTCCAGCACATTCTCCGTGTCCACGTGGATGAAGCACGCCGAGCATCCAGACATGGACAGGCACCGCAAGGAACACATCATCTGCCTGGCCGATGACCACAGTTAGTATTGTCGCCTGATCTGATGCGCCTCGCTCCGTCTATCTAAACCACTATCCTCAACCTAACCTAACCTCATTATTAGCTCTTGTTAAAGTTTATTATACTGTCTTACTATTTGTTGCTCTCAAGTGTTTAATTAGCTTCGCTTCTTTGGACAGTTTTTTGGTAGCGCCAACGACGTTCAGTCCTCCATTAACGGAGTTACCTGCATTTACCCTTCTTTCAATATCTCTATCAGCTACTACCCAGATACACACTCATCCACCTGCTCCAAGTATTCATCGTTCACAACTATAATTCATACTGTTTTCGTACTCTCTCTTTCAAACACCATGACTTTAGACTTACTTACATTCATCATTAACTCATTCTTCATACATACTTGGTTCATCCTAGACACAAGAGACTGTAGATCTTCCGTACTGTTAGAAATCAGCACCGTATCATCAGCGCACAATAGGCAACCTTCCCATCTCTCATAACCATACTTCCCAAATACACAAACTCGTTCACATGCTCCATGTATTTTATGGAGGACTGAATTGTCACAAGTCTCCATCACAAGTAGAGAATAAGTAAAAAGTTGCCAGATAACCCTTTAACTTTTTTGCAGAGATGAACCGTCACCACTACGCCCTTTTCGTGAGGAACTGCCGCCTGATTCTGTTGCTGCGTAGAGACTTCACTGAGGGAGACGTCAATATTTTCCGTCCAGCGGAATGGAGATGGAAGATCCCACAGGTCGGTGACAATCCTAATTATTCACTTTACAATAAATTATTGAGGAGTGAAATTATTGAAGTATTAACATATTTTGCTTGGAATGAAACTTGGTTAAAACCATTTCAAGCAACGTTTCATTTCTGAATGGTGGTCCTTACAACAGGGCGATACTGAAAGTATCTTCCACTCTGCCTATAATTGTGGTGTACTGTTAAATCCAACGATAAACAATACAATTCTGACGATCGGGAGTTTTCAATAATGCTTCGGTTCGTCAGAGTCTTGTTTATTATCATATCATTTACAATGAATATCTAACTGGACTTAACGTCCGTTCTAAAGGATGATCTGTGTTAATCTGCTACATATAACTATTCTAACAGCATCTTTTGAGAGACATTGACACTATATACTATAATGACATCTGTTGAGAGCCATTGAAACTATATACTCTAATGACGACTGTTAGAGACAAACTATGTAGATATTCACATACAATACAATAATTAATTTAATATCTCTGCTAATATACTAAACACGGAATTAATATTTTAGGTGCTCCACAAGAATGCATTTGTGTATTGGATAAAATAATTAAAAAATATAATTGTTATATAACCGCCTCCCAAATTAACTGATGACATTCCTGAGTATGTATTAATTAATTTTGGTGTTCAGCAAGGCTTAGTTTAGGGTCCACCTCTAAAAGTTAACTGTTAAATAACCATTGTGTCTGTGTGCGCAGGTGTGCGACAACGAGTGGCACCACTACTCGGTGAATGTGCGCTTCCCCAACATGGACCTGTTTGTGGATGGCAAGCAGCACAACGCCGAGCCCAAGAATCCCGAAGTCATCGATGACTGGCCGCTGCACCTGACCAAGGGGATCACCACCACTCTCACCGTGGGAGCTTGCTGGCAAGGTCAGGATACTGCCCAGTTGATTCAAATATTACATAAACACTAATCATTATCCAGTCTTCTTCTCAAGTCGGTTCCTTATTGCTGAAGATCATGACCCCTACTCCAATTTCCACGATGGACAAGGCTTCTCCACTCCTCGGGAAGCCAAGGACACCGGCGTACCAGACGCCAGTGATACTTGCTCACTTCAGCGCATTGGTGACCTTCCTCTGCTTCTTCTGCCAAACTTTGCCAGTGACTGAGTTTCTCCAAGTTGGAGTCCTCAGTTTGGCGTGCAACGTGTCCAAAGTATTTTAAGATACATTGTAGGCAGAAAGTTGAAAGCCTATTGAGGATGCCTGGCTCTTCAATGGACACATTTATGCGTCTACTGTCATTAAGAAGTCAATGAATCTTAACATTTTTTGTACGTTTCCACAGGATCGGAAGGCAAGATGAAGCACTACATGAAGGGCTCTCTGGCTGGACTAAACGTCCTTCTGAATGCAGTTGAAGGACACCAGCAACTGAAGTGCCTGGCCCAGTGCAGAGAAGGACTGAGCCTGGCTCCTGACCTATGTGAGTTTGAATTTTATAACCCTACTTCTTTAGAAGTTAGATTAGGTTATCTTCTTCTTCATCATTCTTTTTGTCTTAAGTATCTCGTAACGTTGACCTAACACAAAAGATACAGAATCACCCTTCTGTTGTTTCTTTGATCTGTGATTAAAACACTGGCATTACATAGGCATCTCTAATCTAATACATATTGTTTCTTCCAGACCTAAACTCCGTGGTAGTGGAGGGAGACAGTGTCAAGGATCTGGAAACCCTCCTCAGGAAGGTGACTTATACCAATTCAAGACTTTTCCCCACACCTGGTAGGAGGAATGTGCACATCGCCACTTCTGTCAGGTAACTAAATATCATCAATAAATAATCTATTTGCTGGTGTTTCAATTGGACTGGGGAGCAATTGTCTCCAGGGAGTCCTTGTCCTGCGCCACTTCAGCGGCCTCCGTCTGCAGCAGGACTAGCCTCTTCTCGCACAACCTCTGGATTTGTTATTCCCAACTCTGTCTGGGGCGACCCACTGGACATCTTCCCGGAATCACACTCACAAATTTACTTGATTACATTACATTTTAGAGTTTGTTGTTTAAAAGATTGTTTGTTGTTTTATTATTTTTTCTAAACATTTTCTTTTTGTTCGATTTTTTATTATTATAATTAAGTTTTTTAGAGTTAAGTTTAAAAATACTGGCATTGTTTTTCTTTGTGTTTGCTTATGAGTATATTAAAATATGATTACTGCAGACACATTAGTCTAGGGATATTTATATTTGTATTTAATTTTGTTTTATATTACCAACATGAATGTTTTATAAATATCCTGTTTGTGTCTCAAATAAATAAATAAATAAAAAAATAAAAATAAAATGACCAAGTCACCTAAATTTTGTCTTTTGTAAGGAGAGTCTTCTTGTTCGTCGTTTCCTCTTTGCTGAGGATTTTGATGCTTATTCCAATTTCCTTGGTGACCAGGCTCCTCCATTCCTTGCGGCTCTGGGCTGCTTAGAGAACCAAGGACACTCACATCTATCACAATCATATTCCTGCTTCTGCTTCTTATTCTTCCGTTTCTTCTGCTTCTCCCATCTTTCACTTTGCCAGTGACCATGAGTTTCTTCAGGCTTGAGTTTCTTCAGGCTTGAGTTTTTATGAGTAATGTGTCCAACGTATCTCAGAATATGCTGTTGGCAGATATTTGATAGCAGAGATTATTTTCCTAGTTATCTAATAATATTTTGTTGTATTTCCAGCTGCGAGAATGGCTCCATGGTGAAGGTGCGCCCCTCCGAGTCCTACATCATGGTACTGCAGCCGCAGACGCCCACCATTCTCATCTCTGGCTCCTCCAACACGCCCTGCGACTACGCTCAGTTCAGGGCCAGCGTCGGAGTCTTCAGCAATGTCACCGTGCAGGTCCTCAGCTCAGACCACTCCAGGCCCAGAGGTTAGTTGCTCACGTATTCAGCTTGTGCTGATGTTCTTGGATAATTTCTGTGTTATATGTTTTCTTCATCTATTTAAAAAATAATCTATTTCTTGACTTATTTATTGATGACTTCTCCATCTACTTCATAATTTCCTTCTTCGTCTACTTCATTATCTACTTCTTCATTGACATCTTCATTGTTTACTTCTTCATTGACATCTTCATTATTTACTTCTTCATTGACATCATCATCTACTTCTTCATTGACTTCATCATCTACTTCATCATCTTCTCCTTTATCGGCTTCATTATCTAATTCTTCATCGACATCATCATCTATTTCTTCACCTATTTCATCATCTACTTCTTCATCTCTTTCATTTTATTTTCGTCATTATCTTCAGTTTCCTCTATCTTGGATAACTTCTATTTTGTCCATTTTCTTCTTGATCTATTTTTTTTTTAATATTCTTTTTTTTAATTTTAATTTATTTATTGATGACTTCTTCACCTACTTATGTACTTCACCATCTCTTCCTTTATTTACTTCATTATCAACTTCATCATCCACTTCTTCATCTCCATCCTCATCTCCTACTTCATCTTCTTCGTCTTTGTCTTCAGCTTCCTCTATTTTGGATAACTTGTTTTGTCCATTTTCTTTTTCATCTATTTCTTTACCTACTTCTTGATTTATTTATTGATGACGTTTTTTATCTACTTCATTATCTACTTCATCATCTCCTCCTTTATTGACTTCATTGTCGACTTCAAGATCTACTTCTTTATCGAATTCATCATCTGCACCTTTATCTACTTTTTCATTTCCTTCTTCATCTTCTTTGTTTTTTCAGCTTCCTCTATCTTCTATGCTTATCTTTGTAGAAGATTCATTAACCAATTCTCATTCCGATTCATTAACCAATTCCAATTGAATTGTAACCAAGGGTCACATAGGTCGAGATTAGTAATAATATCGTTGGACCACCAAATTCCTCAACAGTTGAAACCCTTCATCACAAAGACCACCGCCATCAAATACAAGTTGCACTTTTCCTACCATTAAATCAAACTAATTAACCGTGTTTTTCCAGACAAAGCCGCCCAGAAGCTGGACTCCTGCGTGGTGTCTGTCTATCCGGCCCTCAACCCTGACCACGAGGCCCTCAGCATCAAGGATGTGGTGGACCTGCCCCTGACACACGATATCCGTGCCACGGTGTCCCGCGATGGCGTTATCCTGGGAGGCGCAGACTCTGTGGAGAGCTACCAGGAGGTAAATAATTGTTGCCCAATACCCAAATATCACTGATCAGTTGATCCCTAGAAGTGGGACTATACTAACCCAAATGAAACTAATGTCGGCAACTTATACAAGAAAATTTGTGCAAGACAATTTATACAAAATAATTTACGCAAAACAGTTTATTCAAGACAATTTATTCAAGACAATTTACGCAAGACATTTTATAAAAGAAAATTTTTGCAAACAATTTTTGCAAGACAATTTTTACAAGACAATTTATGCAAGATATTATATTCAAGACAATTTATACTATACAATTTATGCAATATATTTTATAGAAGATACTCTTTATACAAGATGTTCGAGATAGTTTATACAATACACTTTATGCATGATATTTTGTACAAGAAACTTTATACAAGATATTTTATACAAGATATTTTATACAAGATATTTTATACAAGATATTTTATATAAGATATTTTATACAAAATAGTTTATACAATACACTTTATACAAGATATTTTATACAAAATATTTTTTTCGAGTTCAAGATTTATGTAAGATATTTTATACAAGATTATTTATACAAAATAATATGTAGAATACAAATTATGCAAGTCAATTTTTACAAGACATTTTTTACAAAACAATTCAATATAATTTGTACAATACAATTTATACGAGACAATGCTTATTATCAAAGACATTAAAAAGATTATCACACCAATAAAATTTATGACACCTTATGCAAGACAATTTTTACAAGATATTTTATACCACACATTTTATACAAGACACTTTATACAAGATATTTTATACTACACATTTTATGCAAGACACTTTATACAAGATATTTTATACAACACATTTTATACAAGACACTTTATACAAGATATTTTATACAACACATATACAATTACTTTATACAACATTATACAAGACACTTTATACAAGATATTTTATACAACACATTTTATACAAGACACTTTATACAAGTTATTTTATACAAGACACTTTATACAAGTTATTTTATACAAGACACTTTATACAAGATATTTTATGAGTTGAAGACAATTTATAAAACACGATTTATACAATACAACTTATACGAGTCAATTTGTACAATACATATATACGAGACAATTTATACAATACATTTTATTCAAGACAAGATTTAAATACCGTGTATATAATATTGGTTATCTTGTCCAGGTCCTGCGTCAGATCCAGTACACCAACAAGAAGCCGGCCTACTACCTGAACCGAGTCTTCAAGCTCACCTGCTCCGAGCTAAACGGGAGGTTCACCAGCAACGAGTATGTTCAGACTGTGAGTACCAATTCTAATATTCTAGACTTACCATTTTAAAACATTCTCATTTTCTTTCCAGCCCAAAGTTACGACTACAAGCTACTATTTCCCCATTATGCTGTACTAGATCTGCCTAATGAAGTTTTTTTCATCCTTTCTCATTCTCTGCCTCAGTTTCTTTGGCCCCCGTTACCCGCTAAGTTACCCCGTGGGGAACCACAGACCCCAATTCTGAACTGTTAGGGTTGGGATTCGTGTACAGCACTTTCTCAGTGATCTGCCACCCGATTATCCGACAATTACTATAATCAATAATAATTTAGACAAAAAGAAGGATGTTAGAAGGAGTCCATTGTGCAGTATCAGCTGTCATATTTCTGTGATTTTCTATGGCTATTAATGGCTTGTGCATGTTGTTGCCTGTCGTGTATTGATGTCAATCGGTTCTGGATTATTTACCTACTTAAAAACACAAATTACTAGTTATTAGTTACTAGCGAGTTCCCGGCATGCGTTGCAATACCACTCAAATAAATTGTTTCTAAACTATATGAAATACACTAACTTTTCACAAACAACTCGCATGCCACCTATTGCAATTTTTTGTACAAATTCCATAACGCCAGAGCTCACCAGTATATATGTATAGGAACCTTCGGGGTCGTGCGCACAACAACTCACCAAAGTTTCATCGCAATCGGATTAATAGTATAGGAAATAATTTCATAATGCCAGAGCTCACTATTATATATATATATATATATAGAAACCATCCCGGGCACACACTCATTAAATCCTCAAAGTTTCATCGCAATCGGATGAATAGTATAGGAAATAATTTCATAATGTCAGAGCTCACTATTATATATAGAAACCATCCCGGGCATGCGCACATCAAATCCTCAAAGTTTCATCGCAATCGGATGAATAGTATAGGAAATAATTTCATAATGCCAGAGCTCACTATTATATATAGAAACCATCCCGGGCATGCACACATCAAATCCTCAAAGTTTCATCGCAATCGGATGAATGGTTTAGGAACACACAAGGGACAAACAAAGAAACATTCATTTTTATATATTAGGGTCATAACTACATACTTACATATAAGCCTAATAGACAATCATAAATGACTATCCGTATGTCGTATTATTTTGATGTTTATACGCAATGACATTCGATTCGTAAATTTTCCCACGACTAACATCTAAACGAGTATTAAGCGGCGAATGCCCCGTCAAACTACTTTTAATAGTTGGTATCGTAACGCAAGTGCAGTATTTGTCTTATTAGCGCGATACAGAATACCGCATTTAAGAAAACTGTCAAAATGAGTCATATACGGCCGATTTAACAAAAGTTAGGCTGTCGTAAAAGATACAAATTCACCTTCCTGTTTTAATTTTTAACATATCTTATATATATGCACCGGTTTTTGAGGTAGCGGATTAGTAATAGAGTCGGAACTGTCTTTTTTTTGTTTGTCACTTCAGTGTCCAGTTTTAGTAATGGAACCGTTTCTCTGTCTACCTGTATATTGTGACTAATGATGCTTTTGTTTCTCCAGCTGACAGTGATCCACCCGCACCTGAAGAACTCGGAGCCGCAGAAGGTCAAGGAGACACATCCCCACCACAGCGCCGAGATCCACACCGGCATGGCCGACAAGATGGACACCCTTGACAGGATTGCCAGCTCCGTGAGTATACATCTTCATCTTCCCTTTTATGCCATCCATCACCCATGAAAATCTATTTTTCTGAAGAGTATCTGTGGCGGACGGAGTGGATTTGTTTTTTATGCAAATCTACAGTTAGTGTTATTAAAGCTCGGGTAACACCGGAGTAACTATGTGATTTTTGTGAATTGAATTTCAAAAAAATTGCATATCTATAAATGAAAAATAAACGATGTTTTTTGTTTTGTTTTCATGCTACAGGAGTCGCACCCACATTCGGCGGAGAACTACGCAAAGGCCGCCAATAAGCACAACCTTCCCCTGCGTCCGTACGCCGCGCATGCGCAGCTCAACGCGCACAGCGTGGAGTTGCTGTCGCCGCGTGTCATGGAAACTAACCAGGGCAAACAGAACAGTAAGCACTTTCATAGTTCGTCGTATACAATCAGGCCAAGAGCTGTCCAACGGTCACCTATAAATATCCTATCTAGGATGCTGGTATGATTACCTCCACCCCGAGAACCATTAATTGGATAATCAACACCTCTGCCATGGGTCACCCTAAGTGGCAAGCTACTACTGGTGACTTAGCAGGGGTGCCCGGGTTCATGGGGTGAGGTTTGTACAGGACTTGGTGGCGGATGCCTCTGCCCACCAGCCGTGTGACGGGCCAAATCGGGAGAGGCCCTGAGGAACTAGCGTCATTGATCCCTTCTCTTCGAATTATTTGTTGTCCTCTGTGATTCTTCCCTCCTACAAAATGTCAAAACCCATGTTCCAAGACCCTCCACACAGCATTTCTCTCCCTTATTGTGTAGGTTCATCTTTAATGTCACAGCTGTATTGCGCTTTAGCTATTTTTCCTTTCCAGCGTCGATATATGATCAGTTCAGTCAAAAACTAATATCTCCAATTTTTTTCTACTTAATTAGAGTTAGTTAAGAGAAAATTTTGAATTGGCGCTATTCCTCCAACCTTATTCTATATTCTACTGCAGTAGTAACTTTCTGCGTCAACAGGTGGCAGCACTGCAGTCGCTTGAAAATGGCCGACATAGTATTAGACAGCGTTCTGTGATTAAATTCTTGAATGCAGAAGGTGAAACGCCCATTCGCAATTGTGAAAGTGGATTTGGATGTCAGATCTGTAACGAAGCTTTTTTAAAATTATTTATATTAACTCCATACAGGAGGCCCTGAGGAAAATAATTTCCCTCGGGGCCTATGTCATCTTTGAAGATGCTGCGTGGAGAGTCTTTTTTAGGAGAGGAAGGAGTGAACATGGGTCTTGAAGAGACCCATGTTGTAGGAAGGAGGAAACACAGAGGCCGGCAAATCGTTCCACAATCGAGCTGTTGAACTCAAGAACGAGTCGTAAAAACGACTTGTTCTCATGTGACAAATGTCAACCGTGTACATATGTTAGTATGTACATATGAAGGACAAACGCCTTGTCTGATGAAAAACGGAGCGGTAGGCTGTTAACTGCAGTGACTCCACGTAACATTCAGCGAGTCGATGATTTCATTCGTGGTGACCGCCGGATAACTACAGATGAATTGTGACGCATTCTCTCTCTCAGTATAGGCAGTGTGATGTGAAGCTCATCGTGAGATTCATTTTGAAAATGCGGAGTCCGTGAAAACGTCCGTGCTTCAATGGCTTATATAGGAAGCAGGACTGTGCTTTTTACCACACTGGAATACATTCTCTTGTTAAAAGACGGACCAAAACTGTGGAAATGGACGGAGATTATCTTGAAAAGTGACAAATTAACACGTATTAGTGTGGTTTTTAATCTGTGTGATTGCATTTTAATTTATTGACAATTAACCTTTTGAAAGCCAGCATAGGAAAAATATCTTTTTTCAATACAACGTAAAATATTTGACATTTCTCACCTTTCTTACGAACTCAATTTTTATAACATTTCTTTTGTGATATATTACAAAAATTACATCAAAAAATACAGATAAAACGATTTTCCTAATAACCACTCATATCTATGCTTTCCACAATGGATTTATATAAAAAAACAATGAAATAATATACACTTCGAATACGACTCCTTTCATTTTATCAAGCGGCGGCCATTTTGTCAGCCATCTTGGATGCCCGGCGCGTCATCGTGAATTAATTTGAATTATTCGGAGAGGCTAGACGCTATCCAGTATTTTGTTACGTCAAGAACGAGAATGGCCCAAGCAATTCTGACCTTGTTCTTCATACAATTTCTTTATACGTAAGGGACAAAATCGATGGTACACTGGAGTACGTACGGCCAATGACAGATTAAAAGGAGAAAAAAAAAGTTGGCATTACTTTTTGACTGAACGTAATATAACACAACACAACCTCCCTTGTTTTTATTATCTGCTTTAAATTAATTGTCCTTTCCCTATATCAGATCATGTAGCGCTGCTAATCGGAGTGATTGGAGTGGGCTTCCTGCTGCTGGGCGCCGGAGTGGGACTGGTGAGGATCCGCCGCTCTCGCTGCCCGCCCCCCGGCATGGCCCCCGTGCCCCCCGCCTCCGCCGACCACGAGATGACCTGGGACGATTCCGCCCTCACCATCACTGTCAACCCCATGGAGACGGTGAGTCACATGACATCTTCTACTTACGGTGTTGGTTTATGGAGCACAGTGGTTAATACTTCTTTTACTGCCAGTAATATTAAATCCTCCCCAATTGCCGGTTTTAGCAATTAACAAGGAGATGTTGTATGAACCTCGAAGTCCATCATCGTCTTGCTTTAAAATGCTGAAAAAAGTTTCGATATCGTTGGCTGAACTGTATATTTCTTTTCCAGGTCTTGAAAATAGGTCATATCTTTGTTTTTCTTATCCGAGTGCACTTTATTTAAATGATCTTTTAACCTATATGGCTTCATCGCTTCATTCAAAAATGTTTTTGGCAAATAAGGCATATTGGCGATGACAGATTTGTAGTAATTTTATTCCTATGTGTCCTACTGTGCTAGAACCACTCCATAATTTATTAAGAAAAAATGTAAAATGGTGTTGGTCTGACGAATGCGAAAAAGCATTTATAAATAGTAAGTCTCTCTTGTCTGATAAAACTTTGTTAGTTTTATTTGATCCGTCAAAACCATTGTGTCTTACAGTCGATTCCAGTGCATATGGTGTCGGATGTGTCTTAAGTCATGTTGTAAAGAATCAGGAATTTCCTATAGCTTTTGAGTCTGCGACGTTAAATTCGGCTCAAAGAAATTATAGCCAATTGCACAAAGAAGCCCTTGCGATTATCTTTGGAATCAAGAAATTTCATAAATATTTAATTGGTCGTCCTTTTACGATATATACTGATCATGCACCATTGTTGTCTTTATTTGCCGAAAATAAAAAAGTCCCGGTTTTAGCAGCATCACGTCTCATAAGATGGTCTATAATATTGTCCGCGTACAATTATAAATTAGTTTATAAAAAAGGACTGAAAATTCCTCAAGCTGATGTTATGTCACGGTTGCCAAGTGAACAACAATGTAATATAGAGGAATGCAATTTTGTATACATGTCAACACCCTTAATTCCATTTTCAGAAGTTGAAAGTCATTCTATAAAAGATGAAATATTATGTAAAGTCATTAAGTATGTTTCAATCGGTTGGATTGAAACCTTGTCAAGTCCAGAAATAAAGAAATATTTCAAGTTCAGAAATTTACTGTCGGTCAAAGGAAAATGTCTTTTATTTGGTGACAGAATTGTAATACCAGAGTCTCTAAAGTCTAAAGTCCTTAATCTAATACATTATGGTCATCCTGGTATAGTCAGATCAAAAATTCTAGCTCGTTCTTATGTTTGGTGGTTAGGTATGAATCAAGATATTGAAGATATAATTTCTAGATGTGAAATGTGTCAGTCTGTACAAAATGCTAATAAAAATGTACGTCATAATTGGCCTATTGCTGAAAGTCCATGGGAAAGAGTGCATTTGGATTTTTTTGATTTAAAAGGTTCCAAATACCTATTAGTTTGCGATTCATATTCAAAGTGGGTAGAATGCTTTTATATGAAAAATACAAAATATTCGGATTTGTTATCAAAATTAGGTGAAGTTTTTTCCAGATTTGCGTTTCCGAAAACCATTGTTTGTGATAACGGTCCTCCATTTTCATGTAAAGAATTTTCTATTTTTTGTAAAGAAAAATCTATTAAATTATTATTTTCTCCACCTTATAATCCTGAGTCAAATGGATTAGCTGAACGATCTGTCCAAACATTCAAAAAGATTTTAATTAAATTTATGTTTTCAAAAAATTCTAAATATTTGTCACCAGCTCAACGTTTAATAGATTGTTTGTATACTTATCGTTCCACTCCTACTTCTGTCACGGGTGTGTCTCCTATGGCTAAAATATTTTCGTATGAGCCACGTACACCACTACACATTTTGTCAGAAGAAAATCATGTAAATAAAAGTAAGGAATCACAAAAGGTCACACAATCGAGGAAAAATGCCATAAAAGAGTATAAGGAAAATGATAGTGTTTTAGTCTACTTAAGACATCTAAAAAGTCCGATGAAATGGGTTCAGGGAATAATTGTACAAAAATTAAGTCCATGGGTATATTTAATTAAATTAATGGGAGGAGAAATAAAAAAGGTTCATGTTAATCAGATAAAAAAAAGTTGTTTAAAGTTTAAATCTAATTATGAAAATCCCGAAAAATGGTTCGACTTGGGAAGCCAAGAAAATAAAAATGATAGTGAACCTGAACCCAGCACAAAAAATGATGTTATTACTAGGTCTGGCAGAGTGGTGAAACCCCCTGTCAGGTTTTGCCATAGTGATTATGTTTAAGTTGTGTCATTGTGATTAAGTTAAAAAAAAAAAAAAGAAAGGAGGAAAGGATGTTATGTATTGATATGTTGGTATTCTCTTGTCATTGATATCGTTATGTTGGTAGCCCAAAGCGGCACTTGGAGAATAACCTGGAATGTATCGGAGTGTCAATAAACGTCATAATAAGTCAACCGTTTTCTTATTGATTGCAAATCCCAGACATTATATTGATAAATCCATATTTAATATAATACGCGCTACAATGGTAATGAAAATAAAATAAACAATCATTGCCTTTATATAGATTGGAAATGTAAGACGCACCGACAGGAACAAATAAACTTCAAATTACTCACATGAGGTAAACAAATAAACTTGTTTACCTCATGTGATTAACCGAAATTTTTTGTATGAAAAAATGTATTGGAAATCACAGACAATTTTATTTAGTTAATTTAACTATGGACCAGGTTCACGAAATATATGCATCCACAATATTTCATGCGTAAGCGGCTCTAATTTAGCCGTCTTTACGACTCATTTGAGTAGTAAATCACATCTCAAGTGGTGTCGTGTTTAGATTCTGTCGTATTTTTATAGATGGAATTTGTCTGCCGTCGCCCCTCTAAATTTCCTTGATGTCCCCAATTTTCTTTGAACCTTCTACTGCCCCCCTGAAAGCCTACAGCGCCCACTAGGGGGCGTTATCGCCCATTATGAGAAAGACTGGTCTAGGTTATGGCGGCAGATGAGTCTGCCCAACCACTGCGTGGCGGGCCAGATCGAGTGAAACTGGTTAAGGAAGACCTCTCCAGCCAGACTCTCTCGTCCCTGGACACGTTGATCTCCAGATTTCTACTCATCCCTCATACCTTAAGATGGTATAAGCCCCGAGGGAACTTATTTTCCTCGACCAAATGGTTGAGTTATAACAGGATCTTTCTAAGCTCGGTCAATTATTATAATATTATTATCAATGTTTTGTTGTTCTGTCTTGTTTAGAATGAGGAGGAAGGGGGAGAGATGGACAGCTCAGAGGGAGACAGCTGCTCCGACTCGGACTCTGACTGTCAGCACGACTCTTCAGATGACGAAGATCATGACGGTATGTCACCATAATATATTGTTATTTACTAACGCCAGGTTGTTTGAACCCGTCATAAATATATTTGAATTCATCATAAATAAGAACCCGTCATAAATATATTTGAACCTATCATAAATATTTTTGAACCCATCATAAGTATATTTGAACCCATCACACCACAACGGTCATCAATTGCTCAATAAGGTTGGAATTTTTCAACCTTCGTCACAATAATTGAAGATTGTCAAAGCGCTCAATTTTGAATTTTTTTTCCATGTGAGCGATCCCCGTTTCAGTGTGTGATCAATTTTTTGTCAGCCGTCAAGCATAACAACTTAATAATGAAACATGAAGTGTTACATTGCTTTTCATGATTAAACATGAAGTGTAATATTGCTTTTTGTGTTGAATCCTGAAATGTTACATTCAATTTTGTGATGAAACATGAATTATTACATTGCTTTCTTTAAAGAATCATAAAGTGTTACGTTGCCTGTCGTGATGAAACACGAAGTGGTACATTGTCTGTAATAAAGCGTGAAGTGTTGTTTGGTGGCTGATCGAAGATTGATCAAAAGCGGAAATGGGCTGAGAATCCACGTTTAATTGGAACTATTCAAATTTCAAAATTTCAAATGAATGTAAAAATTGAGAGATTGTCAATCAAATGTAACAGAGGGTGAATACCCCAACCCAAAGGCGGATCTCCAGTCCATCTTAAGAAACTTTTTTTTTTAAATCTTATAGCAAAGGAACTTAATATAACGCGTTGAGCGCTAAATATAACACTATTTCTTAATTCTGAAATATGTGTGTAAAAGACATTATAATGTGTATGGTAATGTAATAAAGGTTAGCAAATAAAAAGATTCTTAACATTGAAAGACATTGAATTTATTGGATATGTTAATCGTTACAAGTTTAAATTTTGAATAGCAAGAGACTCTAAGTTTTATAATTTGTTAAATAGAAATCGTCAGGGCATGTTTAGATTGTGAAACAACATCTAAATAGTGATGAAACGAAGTTTCAAAGTTTATCGTTAAGGCCACATGTTCTGAGAGGTAAGACACAAAAAGCTAAATTTCAAGGAATGATCATGTTAAAATTATTTAGGGCGCCAGCTCTCCCTTTTAAAATAAGAGAGAAGCATATTTATATTTGGATAATAAACCATTTCTAATTTAAAATCTAAAGTATCATAATGGTGACAATTGGCTCACGAATGTCGGTAACGCGATCCCTTGCGTCTCCGTCTTGTGTTGTAACGTCCTCACCCTTGCGCTCGCCTCTTGGTACTGGTGAGAAAAGAATACTTGTGCTCGAAGGCCGGTATGCCCAAGCAGCTGTTGTGTTTGAAAACAGCAATCAGTACTTATTTATGGTCGTAAAGCCAAATATGGGGTAATTAGTTTCAGAATGCTACATTACACCCTTTCCTTCCAAAAAGAATTTCCAATAGGAAATTGCAGGCCCTCCCGGCGCCTTGACCAACTCAGACACGAATCTGCATGAGCGACTGCAACTGATGAAAGGATTCCATTGTGGACAGCCAAGGTAAAATGGTTAGGCTCCCCTCCAGGGTGACCAACATGATAACGGTGTAGCTCCCCTCCAGGGTAACCACGGTTAGAAATGGTGAGGTTCCCCTCCAGGGTGACCAAGATAATATATAGTAAAGGCTCCTCCTTCAGGGTTCTTGACTTGATCAGGCCGCATACAATATGTTGAAGAAATGTAGGAATCTTGAGGTAAAACAGATGAGATGAGTGCCAATGAATTTGTAAGTGAAGGTCTTGAATGGATGAAGAAGGTTGAAGTTGAAAGTTGAACATTTTTATCTCAAGTAGTCCAATGGTATTGAGAAGTCTGTATAAGGTTGAATTCTTCCTTCAATATTAACCATGATAGAGTTAGAAGCCGCTGCTATGTGTACCCAAAGAATGCATAGGCGAAGGGAAGAGGAAGGTTGAAGTTTACAGTTGATATTCTCCATTCTTGATATAGCCCAGCGAAGTCTAAACTATTCTATCAAATGGTTTACTGATAATGAAAATTTAATGAAAATAATTTATGTTAGAAGATAACAAATGATCATTGTTTTAATTATACAAAATAAAGACCCTAAGTGAAATAATATATAATAAAATCTTCAAAATTTTATTGATTAAAAAGTGGCATCTCTGAACTGAATTATGCAATTTAAAACCCTGCAAATTTAACCAAAAGTGACTTTATAACCAAGACGCAACGCAAAGCTTCACAACACCACCCATAGGTGTCATTCCTCTAATTAGAATGAAAAAAATAATAGTTTATTTTGATGAAACAGTAATTTTGAATTAAAGATTGAAAATTTTAAAATCCACATTAGGATGTTGATATGAAAATAGTTAAATTAATATTAACTTTGTGATAATCCCAAAAGGGGAACATTAAATTGATATTTGATTATGATTTATAATAATAATTTGTGATTTGACAAATATATAAAATACATATTATTTAATAACACATATTTGCAAAATAAAAGCATACCATGCAGGCACAATTTATGAGAAAGTGATGATACTACTTGTAAATAAACAAAATAAATGTATGCACCATGTACTCATCCAAAAATCACACACATTCAGAATAGAATATATTATAATATGAACTTATAGAACCCTAGCACAGCGTACATTCATTTGAGCGTGTTCAACGCAACATAAGCAACATTTAAAAATACATAACATTTCAAAACAAAACAATGACAATCATTAAATAACATTCAATGTGAGAACACAAAATCTTCACGTTCTCACGTTCAATGTTAATATTTTAATCGCACCCACTAATGCGTGATAGTGGAGGCGATACTTGTATTAAATTAATTACATTCATGACTCTAGATAAAACCACCAAGTGACCGGAGATCACAAAATACCTAAAATTTCCCTTATTCCCTTAAGGAATGAAATTTATCAACTTATAAATTTACTCCAAGGATTTACATTAATCCAAAATAAGTTGTTGACAACAACCAATATTACTTATGATTCTCCATATAGATCCTCAAAACATGAGACAGAAAATCAAAATCCCCAACGTATTAGACGATGAGATTTATCCGAGATAACGCAAACGTTATCTAATCGCCAAAGTGGTAACAGCGCTTTCACTCCCCAAAAGGTATGCATACAAGGAGTAACTGTTAACCAGCGAACAAGGAATATACCCGATCCAACTATATTGGAACCGAATAATAAAAAGTGAATTCAACGCTCACTTATGAATCACCACGACTTCCCCAGAACGGAACATGGACACATATATGACAGACATTATAACAATCACAAGACACAAAACTACGAAATAACCACGCAATTGACGCTAAAACATACGTGTTCAATGTTTCAAATTGCATATGAAAAATTTCAAATTGCATACAAAACGAAAACTAAAGCCCGAGTTAAGTGATTTTACTACAAATCACTCCCTAAAAGATTTTATTGTGCCTTCAAAGATAATGAAAAGAATTTAGTAGTGACCATTGACTCAATCTGTTGAAGAAATAAATTGCGATATAAAACTGTATTGACTATCAATTTATGTATTTAGCAAGGAATCTAACCAAAATGTAATCATAATCCGAATTCTAACGAAAATGCGTGACTGCAATAATAGATGTCGTTAATTGTTATTACAAAAAAATCATCATTAAATGAAAAATTGAAATTACTAAACTGTCAAAATAAGGAATTTTCCGCGGTACAAACAGACATCAAATTGACATATAAATCCCCAAAGGAATGTACAACTTAATACCCGAAAACACCGAAAAAACTAATTAATTCTGAAAGAAATTCCAAAAAAATTTTAAACTACTACTCCCAAAATATAATTTAGAAAAAAAAAAACAAGTATAGCTTCGCACCACCAATTAATTAAGTTTAAATTTTTAACATAATAAACACATCTAGTTCAAACCAAACTCTAAATATGTATAAAATCCCTCAATCGAGGACAAAATCCAGAAAGAAGTAGAAACCAGAGTATAAACTATGATAATCAAAAAAAAAAATATTTTTTATTTTTACTAGATCAAAATGGTGATAAAAAATTAAATTCTGAAAACAGACATTCAATTGATAAATAATTCTCAATACGTGCGTAACCAACCACAGTCAATCCGTAATAAAGCATGTGTGCAATATTTATATATATATTTTTAATTTACCATACGTAATTAAATATTTAAATAAAGAAAACCGGAGAAGGAATGAATCTACAACAAATTATTATTATTATTTTTTTTTAAACGAAATAAAACCAGCATTCTTGATCCTAAACAATGTTTGACATCCCCCGAAAGGAAACATTATTCAAAATGAAAGAAAAGTCGCGTTATTCCATTCTCTAAATGTGTGAAAGTCCCAAATATATCTGTACTGAAATAAGATTAGTTGTAATTATAAAACCCAATATAACTGCTTGTAACACCGTACATAGTTACTAAATTAGACTTTTATCTAAGCGATATTATCTCAAGCTAAATTATTAAAATGAAATGGTAAACAAACCCCAAATTATTTTGAACAAAGTTTAATAACTTAAAGAATTATCGAATTACATCATGATAATGTTGATTTATAATTATGACCGCCGTTCAAATTTCCCTGCTAACTGAACGCCATCAATAATCATAGAAAAAAAATTATCATCCAAAATTATTTTTATACGATAAATAATTAAATAAAAATGAAAAACTGTTCAATTTTCGCCTAAAACTGAACCGATATCAGATACATCATCTTATTTATCATAACCAACTAAGAATTGAATTAATCCATTAATTAAATTTATTGCAAGAATTTAAAAGCTAATTCATTGATAAAAATTGAAAATTAAGTTGATTTGCATTTAATTAAAGAAGCTACAATAAATTAAATGGAATCATTATAATTCAAAAAATTTATCTCCCAAAATTAAGTTAGCTGATAAAATATACCTCCATTCCACATTCAAACATCCGAAGAGTATTGCAAGATTTGAGAGAAATTTTAGACACAACATTATATACAAAATCATTTCTGTCAAATAAAACAAAACACCCAAACGCAAAAATAAAAGAAAGATAGACTTAAAAGCAAACTTGTAACCACGAAGTGAAGACAGGATCTGAAAACTAGAAGAATCCGTTGACTGAACGTTCATAGCCAAGGAACTCTGCAAAGCGTTCTAGCACCTTCTGAAACGTAAGTTGTACCCAAATTTATTCAAGGAAAAGCAGGATTAATCAAACTGAAAGACAATTATTCAATTATTAATGAGTACCCATTGACGCAGTTATATTAGAAAGGAAAAAAAAAAACTAAATACGAATCAAGTTACCATATATTAGGTATAAAACTATAGAGTTAAGTAAAAATAATCATGAAGGATTTTTTTTTTTTTTTTTTTTTTAAAGAAACCCTAGTGCCCTCAAATAAAACAAAAGCTTAATAAAATTATACAAAATTGAAAACTCAGGCTAATTCATTTGACTTAAATGGATGTGTTAATCCATGTTGAATTCATATTTAGTAAAATTGTGTTGCATGACAATGTAAATTTTATTCAATGTAACATAATAATGATCTGAGGTAGGTAAGTAATTATTGAGAGCAAAAATTCTCCAGCACATTTTGTAGTTGCTCAGGAAAGTATCTAACCTTTGTAAAATATATTATTTAAAGTCAAAATAATTAAATAGGAAATATAGCTCACATGATTAATTGTGGAAGGCAAAACTCGACCGCATTGAACACGCATTTCCTTGAACCCATCACCTGAAGAATCACATACAAACCAAGAAACTATTGGGAAAAACGCAATTAGACACAAAAATTTAAAATTACAAAATAATAATCACTGATAAGATGTAAATTGCACATTGAAGCTAGGGTAGCAATTTATTTTGAGACCGGAAAGTTGACATTCTTATCACAATGAAATATGGCGTTTACATCTCAAAATATGTGAATACTTAATATATGTGGCAATTATGAGCAAACTTAAAGAGAGCGATCGAAAGTTAAAACATCATTAATATGAAAATTATAAAATATTTAAAAAAACCCAGAGTACCAAGGGAGCTTAAAAAAAAATCTTGTAAAATTATGAATAAATTAAGTGAGTCACAGGAGCACAACACAAGACGTAGTTACGCAGGTACCCACACCCGGAACCAAAAGTCACCATTATAGTTTCTAAAATAGCATGATCACAACTTGAAATTATTAAAACATTAAAAAAACACATACACTGATACATTTATATCCTACCCCACAAAAAAAATTGTAACAAAATCACTAGGTTCACCACGAGGGCCGCCAAATATAGCAAAGGAACTTAATATAACGCGTTGAGCGCTAAATATAACACTATTTCTTAATTCTGAAATATGTGTGTAAAAGACATTATAATGTGTATGGTAATGTAATAAAGGTTAGCAAATAAAAAGATTCTTAACATTGAAAGACATTGAATTTATTGGATATGTTAATCGTTACAAGTTTAAATTTTGAATAGCAAGAGACTCTAAGTTTTATAATTTGTTAAATAGAAATCGTCAGGGCATGTTTAGATTGTGAAACAACATCTAAATAGTGATGAAACGAAGTTTCAAAGTTTATCGTTAAGGCCACATGTTCTGAGAGGTAAGACACAAAAAGCTAAATTTCAAGGAATGATCATGTTAAAATTATTTAGGGCGCCAGCTCTCCCTTTTAAAATAAGAGAGAAGCATATTTATATTTGGATAATAAACCATTTCTAATTTAAAATCTAAAGTATCATAATGGTGACAATTGGCTCACGAATGTCGGTAACGCGATCCCTTGCGTCTCCGTCTTGTGTTGTAACGTCCTCACCCTTGCGCTCGCCTCTTGGTACTGGTGAGAAAAGAATACTTGTGCTCGAAGGCCGGTATGCCCAAGCAGCTGTTGTGTTTGAAAACAGCAATCAGTACTTATTTATGGTCGTAAAGCCAAATATGGGGTAATTAGTTTCAGAATGCTACAATCTGTTTAAAAAATGCTTTCGATATCATTTAAAAGTTTGTACATAACAAGAATTATTATAACATATGACCACCGTTCTAATAAATTTTGTTTCTTTTTTTTCAGTTATAATAAAGAATCGTAATAAGTACAAGAACGTCAACCAGCTGGAGTGGGACAACTCTACGATGTAGACAGCTAGTTGTAGCGCTCATTTCTTCGTAGTATAGGCGGTCGTAGGGTCCGAAGACAAGTGGGGGGAGGGGGAGGGGTTTGGACGGAGTTGATTGTTGTGAATGTTGTGTACTTAAAACTTACAAAATATATTATATGTAAAAATAATATTTGATGTGGATTGTGGGGGTGTCCTGTGTCATATTCAGTGGAAATGTATTGTAAGTAATTTTGACTTGTTACATTCGGGATTGTAATGTAACGTAGCATGATTTTTTTTCTGAAGTTTAACACTCCGCTGCTTTCGGTAACAAAGCAAGTAGCTATTACATTGCTTTTAGTGATGAAACATGAAGTGTTACATTGCATTTTGTGATGAAACACGAAGTGTTACTTTTCTTTTCACGATGAAATATGAAGTTTTACATTGCTTATTGTGATGAAACACAATGTGTTATATTGCTTTTTGTGATGAAACATGAAATATGACATTGCTTTTTTGTGATGAATCATGAAATGTTACATTGCTTTTCGTGATGAAACCTGAAGTGTTACATTGCTTTCTGTAATGATAAACAAAGTGTTACATTGTCTGTAATAAAGCGTGAAATGTTTAGATTTACTTTCTGTAATAAAACGTGTTGCAGCTGTTAGCTAATTGTTACATTACTGTCTCTGAGGATAACATTGCATTTTGTATTGAACATGAAATGTTACATTGCTTTCTGTAATGGAGCATGAATTGTTACATCATAATGATATGACACTGGACACTATTATAACTCACTCAGGTTTGGCTTTGTCGGGAAATGTGTTTTTATTTCTGTTTTACACACGTAATTTCATGTAACATTACATAATCATTTACATTTCCCGTCGAACATTGCGAAACATTCTCGAACATGGGAGGACGATTGTAGCGTCAAAGATGACGTGAAAAAATTAAGGGAAACTTTATTCTGATAATTATTGTGTTCTTTAATTTCAATTGTTGATATTTTCTAATTCTTTAAAATTTACGTGTGCCATATTCTTAAACTTTGTGTACGAAGGATTCTTATTTTGCTGTAATCAAGTTGTATGTAACATTGTTGATTATTATGCATTTTTACTTGTTTCAAATATTGTAATATTTCTTTTTAATGTTATTTGAATATCATGTTAATTACGACTTTTTTCAAATATTTACAAAAAAACTATTGTACAGAAATGTATTCAATACTACTTATGCTTTTATTATTATATACTTAACACATTCCAGTGTATAATCACCCTGTCTAAATTATATTATGCTGCTTTGGGGGCCCTCATCCATCAGTGGCTGAAAAGGGCTGATGATGATAATGATTATGATTAAAGTATGAAGAAATAAATTATTATCTATTTGATTGTTATAATATCTAAACGAGTGCAATAAAAAATAAGCAGTTTTTTTTTTTTTTTTTCATAATTTTCATAAAAAAATTATGGTTTTCCTTAATTTTTTCACAATGTTTTTTCGCTGTGTGCGTTTAATATTGGTGTTAGAGTGAAACACAAGATTGTCTTATAAACACCGTCACACTTGCACACTAAAAGTAATTAATAAATAATAATATTAATAATGATAAAATAAATATATTATATTTCGCAAGAAAAAAACCTCTCACCTTTTAGCAGCTTTTTTTACAATTGAACAACCAACTCTAAATCACTAGACGACTGGTTCTAATTTTCCATATTGATATGTATAATATTACATACTTAGTTATATTTCTATTTTACATAGTATGTATCTATATCTAATAACAAGTTACATATACATAAATATATACATTTACTTTGCAAATGAATTGATTTACACATAGAAAACCCTGAAGAAAAGCAACAGCAAAAAAAAAATGTTATGTACACTCGTGCGTAAATTTTTTTTTGATAAAACACGATGGCACTCTACGGGTTAAGATTTTTTTTTGTAATTTTTTTTTGCATATTTTAATTTTCTATACTTAGTATGCAATAAGTGTAATCTATTTTTGTTCATAAATATACTGAAATTGAATAACAACAGAGCTTGTAAGTCTTAAACCATCCTAAATGTAAAAAAAACGATATTAAATGAAACTTGACACTTGACAATTTAAATTTCATATCAACATTTTATCAAAATGGTGTATAGCTATCGTATTTGTAAGTTTTGGCTAATTTTCTACTAAATGTACTTAACGCATATTCCTGTATGTATACGTTAAACACACTACTGTATGGGAATCGTTTAAATTTTGCGTAATGCCTTGCGTTAAAATACCTTAAAAAATATATATCTGTAAAAGATAGCTCTTTGAATTGTAACTTAACCTAACAGAATTTAACCCATCAGTTGCCATGTCACATCTCTGTGCGTGACATCTATGTGCGTAATATCCATGCATGTCCGGAATATCGGTGTATACACCTGTGCATGTACATAACTTTTATAAAGTTACAGATAAATAGCTCAGATTATAAATCGGATAAACTTTTTGATCAATTCGACTGTGAGTTTTTCTGAGGCATTACGCAAATAATTGCATAAATCTCCTTCGATATAAACTAACTGTAGTATTTTCTGCTATCGTAACTTGACGTAAGAGTTCTCATTACGTAACTTAAAAAAACTTTTTAAAAATGCTGCGTTACGTCGAAATCAATTGTTCCAAACTGCTATTATAAACTCCAATTTCGCGTATATATAATATCAAATTTTCGTGCGCACAAATTTGTATTTCAGTAAGGAATCAGTTTTGCGTAATGCAATATTTCTAAAATCTTTAAACGCTTTTTTAGTGAACATTGTTTGGATGTTTATCTTGAGTGTTATAAGTTATCGTACGTTTTTACGCAGATATGTAAAAAAAAATCATTTATTATGTAAAAATACGACATATCTTAACGGAATTATCAATTTTCTGATCGGAAAAACATTGCGAAAGCTTTTTTTGAAAAGAAAATGTTCCGTATTCAACTTAATAATAATAATACAATGTCAGCTTTTTTGATTTTTTTTGAGATTATTTTGGCAGTTTTTTTTTATATCCTTTTAGTTTGCGGTAAACTCTACGATATTTTGTATGTCTTCTAAATAATAAATTTAAAATAAATAAAAAATTGAAATACGTATGCATGAGAACTTAAGTATATAAAAAATGAAGGAAGCAATTTTATTAACAAAAAACCACATAATCATCTATGTTTATAATATATAGAAAATATAACACTATTATGTAAAATCGTAATAATACATTTATTGGTATAAAGTAAACATAGCAGTAGTTATGTTGTATGTTGATGTATATTTATATAAAATATGTATTACATTTTTTTATAATTTAAATGAAATAAAATTATCAAATTTCTTGCGTAGTGGTGTTATAAATGTAAAATTTATTTTGTGATGCAATGATTTTTGATATTTAATGAATATTTAAGTTTTTTTAAATTAACAACTGTGTTACATTTTCAAAGATGGTAAAGTTCACCCTACTTTACAACAAGTTACCCAAAATTTACAAGTAACCCAACTTTACAACAAATTACCTTTTTTTATAATATGTATACCGCACATGTCTCAATCGCTCCCATGTGGAGCGAGTGAAGCTATGGCATCCCCAATTGGGGTATCTTGTGAGGCTGAAGGCAGTGGAGAGGGGAAGGAGATGGGGAGAGCAAGGTGGGGAAGTACCTGGCTATTCAGATCTGGCCAGCAAACATGGCTAAAACCATTTCAAGCAACGTTTCTATACTGAATGGTGGTCTTACACCATGGCGATACTGAGAGTATCTTCCTAACTAACTTCCTAATTTAACTTTTCAAGTAGTAGAAACAGCCTTTTTACAAATTATTTCAACATTATAAATGTTGAGATAGAATATGATAATTCTATATGACTTCAACAAAAATCCTAATAAATGAACTTAGAAATGATTTACCGATTAGTATGTATGTATTCTTTGCCGTCTTTGATATATGTATTGTACAGTACGCGCCAAACTTAAAAGCCGACCTGAACTTGATACTATTCATTGTCGCGTAGGTACAGTCACTTAATTGTCTTTACAATGACCGTAAGCGAAAGAGACACCTAATAACATGTGTGCGACGGAGAAAGTCGTGGACCGCTTTTCAGGCCTTAAATTCGCCTATTGCGGCGATTTCTGTATCAACGTCAGGTTGGCATTGAAGTTTGACACATACTGTGCGATAATTTAACAAAAAAAAAACATTTTAAATTCAATATTACTGTCTGTTTTTGTTAATGAATTTTAAATTCAAAGAAGAACGATTGAACAATTTTATTTCATTTATTATTGGACTATGTTATTAAAACATATGTAGTAACATTGAATAAAAAAAATCTTTGCATTGCATTTTTTTAATAAAATTTTTGACTCATTTCCGACATGCCGATTTTATTTTGAAAATGAAACCTGTAATAGCATTATTTGTATGAACTTGAATAAATCAACTAATTTGATTTGTGTAATATTTTTATTGTGGTGCTTATAAAAAAAACCAGAATATTTATGAAATATTTTAACAATTCTTTTTATATGTTGATATTAATCCAAGTATTATTTTTATTTATTTATTTTAATCAGTATTTATCCTTGTATTATTTTTCTTCCTTTTAAAAAATTATTATTTTTATTTATTCATTATTATCATTAATTTTAAATTTGGTTGCATTTTAGAATACCAGTAAACAAACTTAATATTTCTTCTTTAACACAATAATGTTTATTAGCTTTTATGTTATAATTATGAAACTTATTTTTAAAATAATTTTAATGTTAATATTAACAAAATATACCCATTTATTATTATTAATAATAATTGTTTGATGTAATTTAGAACTGACAAAATGGCAACTTTACGTTTTGAGATTAGTTTTTTTTTTCAAATGTTAAATAAATAAATAATGAAGTATTGTTTTAAATTTGTTAAATTTTGTCTGTTGATATTGAACCGTTTCAAGAACAAGTTAGTTTTTTGTTACAATATAGTCTGATCAAAATATGTTTTATAGTGAAATCTCACTAGTCTGGCACTATGTTAAAACTTTATGGTTCAGTATGAATTATTAAAAAAATGTATGGAAAACTAGATAATAAACAGATAATTAAAATATTAACTATTTTTGCCTTTATTTAATATATATAATATGTCGATCTCCCAATTGATTAATCAGACATTTCCAAAGCTATGTTTTGATATAATAAGGAAAGCGATATTCGAATGCTCACCATAAATCACATAATATTTACAGGAGTCTGTGTTTTGCATATTAAATATGCTATAAAGATCTGGTACATTAGTAGGTAATTACATTTTGAAATATCCTACTAGTGACCCAGAAAACATCAACATTTTATTTAATTAACTAAAAGTTTTTCTGCATTATAATTGATTTGGTGGTGTTTATGAGTAATCTGAGTATTGTACCAGATAGAGGGTACACTTTTACATGTTACTACATACTCAACTGTGATTTTTCATTGATGTCTGACTAATGTACTGAACGACGATGTCCTACAAGCTTTTCTATTGAATCCCATAATTAATAACTTATCACAAACTATTATTTTCATTTAGATAGTGCCAGATTATTGGTTTTTACTACAAATACAATCAAAATAAAATATTCAAATAATATAGTTAAAATACCAACTTATTGTTACTTGTGTTAAAATGTTGCCATAATTTTCATTATTAAAAAAAAAATTATAAATTTGCTGAAATTTTGTGTCAACAAAATTAAAGTGTTTTTTTTTTTTTAAAGCATGTTTCGGATAATCTGCCATTTGTTTTACGAAATAAGTTGTTTTAAAAAATAATTTAAGTTTTCTCGTTGATCTGAATTTGAAATGTTTTCACATAAATAAAACTGTCAGTCATAATTTTTTTTACTCGCATTTACTTGTCATAAAAAAAAAATAACACTCTTTTTGAAGAAAGGCATTTATTTTTTCCACTAATGTTAAAATAAAATAATTTTACGCTTCAGCTAACTCGTCACGCTTTGCTCGGAATACATAAATGTAAAAATATATATTTTCTTTACATTATCCTGTCCTACAGTTGTAAAAAAGAGAAAATTAAATGTAACTTCTCTAAAATGGCCGATTTGGCGCGAATACTTTCTAGAAAAAAAATATCTACACATATTATATGTTTATAAATATACTTAGGTAAGTAGTTTTTTTAAGTTTAAGAACCCTGTCCATGTAAGATAAGTATATATATTATATTATTCTAGAAGTGATAATATTATGAAAGCGAAAACAACAAAAAAATTGAGTTAACAATATTGCACTTAATTGTGGTAGACATGAAACGATTGGTTTTTTGACGTTCCTACCACGGATCACTGTCAAGCACCGCCATTTTGATCTTGTCGATAATTTAGTTTTTGTTGACATTTTTGCCTTTGTTGACATTTATGAATTTGTTGACATTTATGAATTTGTTGACATTTATGAATTTGTTGACATTTATGAATTTGTTGACATTTATGAATTTGTTGACATTTATGAATTTGTTGACATTTTTGCCTTTGTTAACATTTTTGTCTTTGTTGACAATTTTGTCTTTTTTCTTTACAATTTTGACCTTTGAACAATAATTTTTCCTGTCAGTTTAATTTTTCATTTCTCGTAAATGGCGGAACTAAATGACGAAATGTAAAGATTTGTATGTATGAATTAACAATAAACAATAAAATCGCTTTTCATGTATCAGAAAAAACAACTTCTTGTACGTATAAATCAATTTATCGTAATCATTTGAATGAAATCTTTCCATTTCTAAAACTTTAAAATCATTTTGTAAACAATGCAAGAAAATACAAGTTTGAGTGGTCTAATTTTTGGATAGCTGCTTTACCAACTGAGCTATTCAAGCTATCAGATTTGTTAATACGTGAAGATTGTTTGAAATGATTGACGATGAATAATAATTTTTTTAAGTTATCACGCGCACACAAGACACGTTTTCTGTATGATTTTGGATGTATTGTATAATGATTATTATTATAATTGTATTTGTGGGTTTTTAGAGCAGACGTAAGTATAATTTGTGTATCGCATCGTCTATGGTAGAAGGCGGGCAGCAATTGCGCCTTGCGCGACTAGCGGAGCGGGGTGATTGTTGCCGTTGCCACCCGCGCGAGCGACGGCTGTTTCGCCTCCGCGATACTCGGTGTATTTAAAGGAATAATAATTGTATAAGGACAGACCACTCTGGTTGTATGTTAACTTGGATGCTTGTAATTAAATTGATAATTTTAAAAAGATTTGTTTTTATTTATTTTTATCCTACACTTTACCATTTTTGTTAACCCTAAAAGTACACAATGTAATAATGACTGATTTGAAGGGAAAATAGAAGTCATCAAGACCAGTGAAACTGGGAAAACAAGAATTTGGGAGGCAGGTATGGGTACTACCACCCCGGAAACCATTTGTGGAGGCTGATTGCATGGAGTAAGTCGTATTGAAAAAGAAAGAGATATTGGTAAGTCGTGATATCTCCACGTGCTGCAGGTCGGAATAATAAACTCGGGGGATGATTATGTATTTACACTAATGCACTATTTACAGATGTTATAGTATTTACAAGCGTAGTGAGATTATTCCGACACGCGAACTGCAGACAGCGAGGTTGTGTTACTAGGCCGCTGGCCTGTCGTCGTGACTGTGTGACTAAGACTGACTGGCTTAGCTTGCTGGAGCTCTTATATAGCCCGAGTCTGGCAGGTACGAGAACAACAGGTGAAATGCGCCCACGCTGGAACATTCCCGAAATTTCGGCGCAGCGCTATGTGTCGCGTATTGCAGATTCCAGACCTTTCGAGAAGGTGGTCAAAATAATAATTCAGTGCAGCGAGGCAGGTAGGTGTAGCGGCGCCGGGCAGTGCAAATTAGTGCGACATAGATATAAATAGGTAGGCCGCTACATTTTACATACTTGTAAACTGCTACATACTTGAATATCCAACACCCCTGCCATAGGTCACCCCAAGTGGTTTGCTACGTGTGACTGCCCTGGTTCATGGGGTGAGGTTTTTCTAGATCTTGGCGGCAAATGCATTTGTCCACCTACTGTATGGCAGGCCGGATCGGGAAAGACTGCTTGAGGGAGACCTAACTTAGACCTCTCCAGCCGGACTCTCCACCCTTCGACTTGCACCGCAGTAGGAGGGATGGATTCGTACATCTGTCACTCCTGGACACTTTGAAACCCAGATTCCTACTACTTCCCCTCATACACTTGCATTATTGTTAGAATTAGCGCTTGCATTATTGTATGCATAACTAATTGGACTACGCAGGCAATCCAATTTATAATTTATATAGAAGCCAAAGAAAAGAACAATTTCAAAAGATGCTGCCACCCACGGAGAGGTCTGGAATTTGGAAATTGTAGCAATCTACGGAGTTTTGACTCGCCAGGACACCATTGTCCATTGATTGGAGCGAGCTTTTCATTGGGGACACTATCAAATACCAGAGGATCGGATGGGTGGGTGTTTTCCACGGTAATTAACTTCACCATATTATTCACACTAGTGTAATATTCACCATAGTGTATTCACACTAGTGTAATAAAATGGTCGATCCAGGGGTAAGCTGTTTAATTTATCAATCTCTGTAATTTAATACTTATAATTTGTTAATATAGAAATATACATTATTTATCGTTCTGGTTTTTAATTGTTTCCTTGATTACTTAAAAGTGTGCTCTGTCCCCCACGGCCTTGTAAACAGAATTTTGCTCTACGCTGTTGGCCTGGTCATAAAGACCAGTGGCGCCCCTTTAATAAAATAAAAAGAAAGCCTTCAGCCACCACTAACTTTATCTTTATCTAGTCTATAATTTCCTCATAACAGTTCCACAGCCGAGCTGTTGAACTAAAGAACGAGTCGTAGAAACGACCTGTTCTCATGTGACAAATGTCAACCGTTTACATATGTTGGCATAATAGGTAATGATATTGCGGATGCCTTGGCAAGGAGCGTCTAACCCTGTTGGTACCCTCGTAAAACACATTCCCCTATCTAACATTTTTTCTATCATCAAAGATAGATCCCGCAATATTTGATTTTGCACATTGCTAGTTGCTAGCAATGTGCCAAAGAGCCTTCTATGCCTCAATACAATCCCATCAAAACCATGGTTTCAACAATTGCCCAATTTTTCTAATGGGCTCTACATACGGTGCTGCGAACAGCCGGCTGTTAGCAGCTGGCTATTGTCTCCTGTCTCCCTTTTCCTCGTGCGAACCCGTAACATTCTGTTTCACGTTGTCTTCTGTCTCTTTTATTAACACAACAAATTCAATATCACCATCTCATTTCCTCGGTTGGTACTAACGGCAGACGGTTTCTTCCAATTTGCAGTCAACGTGAAACAGAGTGTTACGGGTTCGCATGGGAAAAAAAGAGACGGGAGACATCCTCCAACCTACGATTTTTAGCCAGCTGCCAAAAGCTGCTGTTCGCAGCATGGTGTGTAGATAGTATAAAAAAGAAATTTCCTCACTTATTCGAGAATGAGAATCGAACATTGTTCTGATCCTTCTCACCTTTTTAAAATTCACTTCCTTGACTCATTCTGTGGTCTAGAAGTGGGAACTTTGGATCACATATTTTTTGGCTGTCCCTCTCTAAATAAATATCCTCTCTTTTATCAAGCCTTATCAAAAATTGCCTCCCCTCCATTCAATATAATATCATCTCTATGTTTTGTTCACACTGTTTTCCTGCAGACAAGCTACTTGCAGTAGCTTTGCAGGTATATTGTTAACATGAAAAAAAAATCTGTTTTTCTGTAATAAAAAAAAAAAAAAAAAATCTTCTAACTTCTAAGTCTGAACTCGACTCCAATATTCATTATAATTTTGAAATTTGCCCATTTAAATAAAATTAGTATTTAAATTCATCTTTCATTTCTCCATAATTTTAAATGATGGCCTACAACACTTGAAGGGTGAAAGCCAGAAATAATTGAAAAAAACCTAGGCTTCAGGCTAATTTGATTGCATCTGTGAACAACTCGCACAGGTCTCAGGTGTTTTTCTTACTTTCATTGTGAGGAATAATATCTGAACGGTGTCAGAAAGAGAAAACACCACGTTTTTTATGCTTACTTGTGCATGCAAAATTGAGTGTGTAGACTTGAAGACGTACCTTTACTAGTTGATAAAAATTAACTCTTTCAAATATCTAAATGATGAAAATGGTAATACATTGCAATCCTTCTGCCAAGATAATCGTAACTAACCGCTTGGGCACATAAGCTTGTTTTCACTACAATTTAACGTAGGTAGACATAGGAATGACGTATGCCCCGCACTTGAGTTACTAAACTACTTGTTTTACATGGTGTTTTCCAGATATTTGGGGGCTCCAGATCAGAGGTGGCTGCTTATCTCAACAGCAAGATGCGCTTGCAATAATTTATTTTTACAGTGTAACAATTTTAGGAAGGAAATAAAAACAGTTTTTAAATAAATAATACATTTATTATCCTAATTTGGTTACATATAGTTTTATATTTACAATATATGCAATAATTACAAACCAATTAATTTAATAATATACAATTTACCTGCTTTATAATTAGAAAAAAGATAATATTAACAATATTAAATTAAATTATACATAATCTACAATTTGTGATGATTAAAAAGTGAAAAACTATAATATTACGTAGTTAATTTTTTTTTTACAAGCAATGTACTAATAATTTTTTTTTTTGTATTAGCTGCGAAACTAAAGCTTTTAAATTTTATTTATTTTTATAAACATATTCACAAAAATTGTGATTTGAATTTTCTCATATAGATTTTTATTTTTATATCCTCTGTGTTAAAAAATTAAGGAACATTGATTAAAAAAAAACATAAGTAAATCCCTTAAGATTCATTATTTAAAATAAAAATACTTAAGTGAAATTTAAAATCCTTAAGCAAACATAAAATTCTTAAGCAAAGTGTAAAATTCTCAAGTGAAATTAAAATCCTTAAGTGAACTTATAAATTCTAAAGTGAACATAAAAAAGCTTCATATTAAAATTTCTAAATAAAAAAATATGACTAGTTTTGGGTAATACTATCTATTTGGCATTTAGAATTTTTTTTAAATGTGTTTTTTATTTTATTTTAAATGGTTTTTAACCTTTTGCCTCCCACTGAACATTAATAGCGTGGAAATCAAAAGGTTTGTGAAACATGCATTAGTTTAATAAAGTCAAATTAAGTAATGGATATGCATAAAGGCATATAATACATGTGTATATTATACACGCTTTTACAAACACTGTGTAACATGCAAATATGCTAGTTCCATCGAGAGCTCGTATGTACTCTCATTGACGATCCTCATCTTCCTTCTTATGGGTCTTATATGAAAACAAAAAGACAGAAGATTCTAGAACAATGACGTTACGTACAAACTCTTGCTGGGACTGTATTTACTTCACAGCTCAGCTTATTATTGAAGAAAACACGTTTCACCAACACAAGACTGGGATCAACTGCTATAAACCGTCTTATTTGTAACAATAATTATTACACAAGACAATTTTGCATAATGACAGTGCAACTTACGTTTAGTATGAAAGAGATGACATAAGAGGGCGAGAAGGACTATAAAAGTGTGTGTACGGTTGTCCAGTGTCTCTTCTTTATCAAGTATTTTTCAAGATAATACATTTACAGTCTACTGATTATTATTATTACGCCATCTCAATTCATAGTATTGTAGGTATTATTTATAATTTGATTTTAAATACTGGGAATTTTCATTTAGTTGCCGTACTATAACATAATGCGTTGGTGCTGAATGACAGAGAGGTTTTCGGTCATAATAACAACGTACTTCTTACACACTATCCTCCGTGTTTCCAAACATTTCTGATAACATCGCTTTTGTAAATATGAATGCTTGACCATTCATTGGCCGTACGTACTCCGGTGTACCATCGATTTTGTCCCTTATGTATAAAGAAATTGTATCAAGAACAAGGTCAGAATCGCTTGGGCCATTCTCGTTCTTGACGTAACGAAATACTGCACAGCGTCTAGCCTCTCGGAATAAATATAATAATTTGTCGATGAAGCGGCGGGTAAAAAAGATGGCCGACAAAATGGCCGCCGCGTCAAAATATGGACGGAGTTTGTTTAGAAACTCTATATTTTTTTCATTGTTTTTGATATAAATTCATTGTGGAGAGAATAGATTTCAGGTATTATCAGAAAGATCGTTATATCTACATTATTTTCATGTAATTTTTGTAATATATCACAAAAGAAATGTTATAAATATTGGATTCACAAGAAATGTCAAATTTCTTAAGTCGTAATGAAAAAAAAAAAATTCCTATGCTGGCTTTCAAAAGGTTAATAAAACTTAATGTGTTTGAATATTAAATCTCTTTCAAAACCGCTCTGTCGCGGTTTTCAACATGCATTACAGTGTGGCAACTAAATGAAAATTGCCAGTAATAAAAATCAAATTACGAGTAGGACCTACAATATAATTGTTACAATGACATTAAACAGACATTACGTAGCTTGAAAAATATGGTCTTAATGTTTATAAGAATTATCTAAATTCATACTTAATTTTATTTATTTTCTTACAATATTATGCAGTCTACTTAAAATTAATACAGTTAATTTATTAACTATACAAAATATTTTATTAGAATACTGATTTGATAGTTTGTTTTATTATTATTATTTATTAATATTATATATTATTACTAAGGGCATTTTCTTTCAAATTCCACTAAAACAATTGTTTAAAGGTCACAAAAATCTCATCAAAGGGCTATCAAAGTAACATTCATACTATCTCAATAACTAGTTTAAAAAAAAAAAAAATAATGTTTAAAAATCTATAAAAGAACTTGATTTAAAAAAAAAAATTGTTTCAGAGTTTTTCCAAATATTTTAACATTGTTAACGAAATTATTTAACATTTTAATGGAATTTTAAAAATGTCTGTTTACTAACTAATAATTATTTACAATGTGCTAATCTTCGTTTAATTTTATAAAACAATTATCAATTGGAATACATTATTAAATCTCATTGTTTTTAAATCAAAATAATAATTACAGGAAAGTCAACTAATAAATAATACACAATAATAATCATTAAGCAAATTAATTAATATAAACAAAAATCCAATTACTGTCCACTAAGTCCATAAGTGATGACCTCTCAATGGAAAAATCTTATTAAAGTGACTTCTGTTGATTTCCCGTTACAAAGCAATCTTTTCTTTAGCGGACAGTAGCAAATAGGTATGCCTACCTACATAATTTAAAGAGTTGATATATTTTTTTATGATTTTATAATTGAATTTTTTGCTTAAAAATAAATTAAAAACTTATCAAATAATATCTTAATGGTATTTTTTACATCCATATTATTGTTAAATCATTATATTATGCCTTACAAAACAATGTAACATTACATTCTGGCATAAGAGTTAATATGTTTAATTTCAATTTGTAAGAGTCAAAATGTTTTTGACTTGTGTGAATTAATTGTTTGAATAAATTTATTTGAATTATTTGATTTGATTTAACGTCTTTCAATTAATTGTTTGAATTATTTTTTTTGAATTAATCATTTGAATTAATTAGTTTGAATTAATTGTTTGAATTATTTTGGTTGTATTAATTTTTTGAATTAATTTGTTTGAATTAATTGTTTGAATTAATTTGTTTGAATTAATTGTGTGAATTAATTTTTTTGATTTTAATTGTTTGAATTAATTTGTTTGATTTAACCTTTTTCTTCAAACACTTTCTTTCAAAACAATAGATAATAATTTAAAAAAATAAAGCGAACTCCAAATATAACTTAATATTTAGAGATTCAACTAAAATTATCTCCGTATTTCGAAAATGACAAATTTTATCATTTTCCTAAAGAATATGATGTACTAAGAAATAATTTAATTTAAAATGATTATTAATTCTATCTACAATATAAACACAATATGATTTCATGAGCACCATTCTGAAGGCCAACTAAAGGAGCTTTTAGGCTCTGTTTCACAAACATCCTACAAAATCTCTTACAATTTCAACATACATTTAACAGTTTCCCGCTTGTACCACTAGCTTCCAGACATCATGTATAAACAGAATGATTTTTTTTAAATATTATCGAATATAATTTCATATTTAATGTGACAATTATTCAATTTATTTCAACAATACAATTATCATAATTGTTTGTATTGTAAATTCAATACCGTTTATCAGCCAATAATTTCTAAATACATCTTTTGACACTTTTAGCACAAGCCGAATTGATTGAAGCCTTCAAATTCTGATATTGACCAATAGATTGCTTGTACTAGATTCAAGTCCAATACATAAGTCCATCCCCAGTACATAAGAAAGTGCGCATATATCGCAAGATAGTTTTACACTTGTCATAACTGTCACATTAAGCGAATTATAACATCCATTACAATGATAAAATGAATTAAAAATATTTTTCTGTTCACAAGCTATAAAAAGGTCCCGTTTTTCGTTTTTTTTTCATCTCATTTGGCCCAACATTATTGTCAATCTGTTAATAATTGAAGACACATTCCATTTAATTTATAATAATAATTGAAATATTGATAATCACTGATATCTGACAGAACTTTAAATCAAACATTAAATAATATCCCCGACTCTTTCGTGCATCATCTTGTAGGGCGTTGTAACAAAATTATTTTCTCCTAATCATCTCCTAAAGCCTCGATTACATTGAGCGAGTTTACAAGCTACTAGCCGGCGAATTCACTAATGTAATCATATTTGCTAACTAACTAGCAGATTGTGAACAATACGAAGTTTACTAGCAGATAGTGAATTCGCCAGTGGATTCACCGGCTAGTAGCTTGTAAACTAGCCCCGTGTCATTGATGCTTAACAATCAATTCAGTTTTTTCATTAACACCACACAGGAGGAAATGAGGAAAATATTTTCCTTCAAGGATTATGTTAAATTTTTGAATGCTAGTGTGAAGGGTCTTGAAGAAACCCATGTCGTAGGAGGAAACACAAGAGGACGGCAAATCGTTCCACAGCCGGGATGTTGAATTTAAGATCGAGTCGTAGAACCTACACGTTCTCACGTGATAAATGTAAACCGTGTAAAAATGTTGAATGAGCATTTGGCATGTTTCACAACTATGCACCAGTGCTAAAGAGATCAATGACACTAATACCGGTAGAACAAGGACGACATATCTACCTGACGCCTGTGCTCTAAAGATTAGAAGTGTGTCACTCCGACCATTTTACGGACTCAAATCCGGAACTGGAGTCAGCCTAATGGACTCGATTCATTGGACTCGGTCCTTTGACTCCTTTGGTTCCTTTCGCTCCGTCTGACTCGCCGAATCCGGCGGAGTCAAACGCATTGCTTCGTTCCGCTGGACTCATTACTCATTGAATCAGCTGGAGCCAAACCGTTGAGTTGATTCAGCCGAACTCACCGAATCCTGTGGAGTCAAAATCTTTGTGTCGTTCCGCTGGACTCAGCGAATCAACTGGAGCCAAGCCAAACTGTTGATTCGGCTGTAATCGCCGGAGCCGGTGTAACGTCAAGGAGTTGGAGAACGATAGAGATAAGAGTTTTATAGATTACTTTAATGTTTATTTGAAGAATATCTAACATGAATGTTATCTTAATTATAATATGATTATTATTATATTTAAGATTACATGATGTTTTATTGATATTTGTAATGTTGGATTTTTAACGGATACATAATTTATATCGGAGTAGGAAAAATATTATAATGGACTCGTATATTTTGAAGTAGGTATTCATTCAGCTGATTAAATTGTTAATAATTAAGTCCAGAATTCTTTTGGTGTTTGAAAAATTATCTTCGTAAAGTTATGTAGTAATAGTACTTATGTAACGTTGCCGCGAATTTGCTGGAAGGCAAATTAGCTCCATGTAGACCAACAAAAGATAAAAATCTACGCTTCTCGCTATGTTTTAACTCCGAGATAATGCTAATTGGTTTTGAAATGATTCCGGGGTCAATTTTAGACACAAATTCCCGCTGTTCGGAACGTTGCCGCGAACTTGCTGGAAGGCAAATTCGCACCATGCAGACCAACAAAAGGTAAAAATCTATGCTTCTTGCTATCTTTTGACTCCGAGATAATGCTAATTCTTTTTTAAATGATTCCGGGGTCAATTTTAGATACAATTACCCGCTGTTCGAAACGTTGGCGCGACTTGCTGGGAGGCAAATTTTGCTCCATGCAGAACAACAAAAGGTTCAAATCTATGTTTCTTGCTTTCTTTTGACTCCGAGATAATGCAAATTCTTTTTGAAGTGATTCCGGGGTCAATTTCAGGTCCATTTTCTAACAGATTGGAACGTGTGATAGTGAATCCGGAACGGATTCATTACATTTTGAGAACTCGGAGCGATTCACACGCATTCGGAGCCATATTCATTGGATTCGTTCCGGCCGGAACGACACACTTCTACTAAAGATTGCAATCCGTTTGTTAAGATAGAGGAATCTATCAAACAGACCGCTCGTTTCTGCACATAGTCAAGGGGTTTTTAGGTATTTTTGGGTTCCAAAATTCAACATCGGGGCGCACTTGCAATTTGTACAGGGTCAGCAGTTGTGTACTATTAATGGTTGTTGATGTTTATTGATGATTCAGGAGACTGCCAAAGCTCAATTTTATATAACTATAACTAGAAGTCATCTAGTATCTATCAGGTATAGGCATAGATAATTATATGATAATATAACAATAATAATAATACTTTATGGTGTTTTTTTACAAATACAATAAAAATAAAATAAAACTATTAAGGGGCAATTTGCAGTAACCGAAATCATATTTAGAGGGGGTGAAGAATGAAGTCAGCTAAACCGGCGAGTATGCCACGCGCTAGCGGACGCCGAGAGAGCAGCGAAGCCAAAGCACTAGATGGTACCCTCGAGTATGGTTTGAACATGAAACGGGCATCTTTAAAATTATCTGTGTCAAGTTGAATGTGCATGTTTTTGGTAAATTTCGATGGCAACATTATCTATTGCAGAAAGAGCTCATGATTTTATGATTCTTATCAGATGTCGATCAAACTTGTTTGATAAATCAATCGATACAATCAACAACACTGCTAGACGGTAGGCTCGTAACATGACTCGTAACTCGTACAGCGCCATTCACATGGTTCACTAATCGCTCATTTCCGCATTTCATTCGGCCTAGTTTACTCGGAATGACACGTCTGAACATGAAATGAATCGAAAGTGCCGAACACTGCCGAATGAAATCTTCAAGTGAACCGATCCAACAATGTTGGATATTTTCAGTCGGCATCCTTCACTTGCGCGCGCATGCGCGCGGAAGAGAACAAAGTGAAACGTCTGAAACCGAGTGAACTCTCAATCAGTTTGTCTCGCGTCCTGTACAGGAAGGACCATGAAAGGACGCTATCACATCGCACGCAAAACGTCAAAATGGTATTCGTTCGGCTAATTTGTTTGCTTTTGGGAACACCTCTCATATAAATTTTTGGGTCTCCCTTATTATCCATGTATTTTATATGTTTTTTAATATATGTAAGATTATTAATTTGTAGGAAAATGTTCGTAATAAAAAAAGTAAAATCAAATTGTGTTATTATGTCATAAAAAATAAAAAGGTTTATAAGACGAAACAATACTGTTTTATTTATTTATTTTTATTTAATTGTGTCGACCTCGCTCGGCGACGCTGTGGTGGGAATGGACGAGTGAACGCTTATTTCTATAGCGCCGTCTGAACATGGAATGAAACAAAATGGACGATTAGGCCGAAAAAACATGGCGTAAATCTTCACTCGAGTGAACTGTCTGATTCCAGCTTAACCGACAGATCTTACAGATCTTACCAGACCACGATGCGGTCAAAAGATTTCGACGCCTTTCTAACCATTCACCACTCTCAGACTGTAAAATGGTCTTCCTTTCAATTCGCAGACGTTCTGGGGAAGAACATTGCAAATCTTTTAAAAACTGCTTTTTTGCAGCATCAAATGATATGTTATCCATATCCGGCTTTTGACATGCATCACCATATTCGGAATCTGGTTTTAATGAATTTTGTGTTTTATTTATTGTTTTTGTTTTGTACTTATATTTTTGGTTACTAAGTTTTCTATGTTTATTTGCTTCAAAACGTTTCAAAACATTGACATTGTTGTAGCCGAAAATGATTTTTTTTATTTTAAATTTCAACTTTTTGTATGAAGATCATTCAGTTGTTGGATGTGGCGCATCCCCAAACTGAAAGACTCCTGAAGATCTTCATACAAAAAGTTGGAATTTAAAAAAAAATATATAAAAAAAAAACAAACAACATCAATAACATCGTTTTTCAATCCTAGCAACTCTAGCTCACTGAAAACTCACGGACCGCCACTGATAGGCGGGTATATACCGGTGTATAAATTACCCGCTGTAATAATTGTAGAGGTGGTAAAGTATCGCTGAATCTAGAAGCAAGCATTAATTGCACATTTTTACTGCGTTCTTTATTCTTCCTTTTGATTTTTTTTCACCCTGCTTACTAGCGGATACCTATTTTTCTTATCTTTGTTGTCCATTCTAAGCAATAAGTATCCTCTGGAAAAAAAATACGGTTTATATAGGTCGGTTTTTGTATTGATTAGTTGATGATGAACGTACCCTACATGTTAGAAATAACGACGTGCTCTGTCAGACTAATCATTTGTAACGTTAAAAAACCGCAATATCGAAAAATATCAAAAAAGTTTAACTAGCGTGTAAATCAAACGCGATTTTATTAGCCGGTAATAAATGTGACCGGTCATTATCGGCTATCGTCACGAACATTCGCAGTACAAAACATTAGTTTTAAAAAAAAAAATTTTACTGTCGAAACCTACACACATGTGCACATCTATCATTCTATGTCGACTAACATAACTGTATAATTAGAATTTTATGTAAAATCCCAGTAGGGCGTAAATAAATAAAACTAGTAACACGATTCTGGTGAAGGGGCCACCTAGAATATTCTATGCCGCTGGGACAACCGGCCGGCGACACAAATGGAGTTCGAGTAAAAAGGTCAACTTGGTTCTGAAATAATTCATGGAAACATAACGACTAACCATTACTGTGACCTCTTTTCTAATGTGCCAACACATTTACGTATTTTAAAATAAAATGTAAATGTAAAATTTGACGACCTCTCACTTCGAAACTATCTCGCATACTGACGGCAAATAGCTTCCGTCGCTGTTTATATAATGGCGTGAAGCAAATTATAATATGGTAATATTGAAAAACTGTTTTTATTTATTTAAGCATTGTTTTAATGCTTTTTAAAATAAATTTTTGGTCCAGCCGTTTAGACAACATTGTTGTGGTGATAAAGTATATTTTAATAATTCTTTTGTATTTAGAATTAAATGATTTAATCGAACTTTAAGCTATTTTTAGAGGTTCTGTAAATATTTTTTTATACAATAGTTTTAAACATTTTAACACTTTTTGTAGTATCATCTTTTAGAAGAATAATTTATTTGTTCAAAACATAATATTGTTTTCTGATAAACAATATAGAAATTTTCTAAAAACTGCATCAAAAACCGCAAATTATGCTGCGCTTGCGGTAAGATACCCTTAACATACAATACTTATTTTAATAGATATCAATTCATATTATTTTTCTTCTTTTACAACAATATATTTACAGAACAATGTAAAAGAAAATAGTATGTAGTTTTGATGACGTATGTACGAAAGTTAAAAAAAGTCAATCTTTCAAGAAATTAAGTACTTAAGTCTTTTAATTTTGACCTATTTAAGCTAATACCTGGTAGTAAGTAAGCTTAAAAATATATAATTTAGTTACAAATATACATTTTTTAAGCATCTATAATAATTAACGGCACATGATGCAATACTTGAATAATTGTTGCAATTATTCATAAATTTTCACAATCTACGGATAAATTCCTCAATGTTATGTTATTAATTATATTATTAACACTGTTATTGTCTAATTTTCGATGCAATCATCGTTATAATATTGAATCATTCAATTAATCAGATTTCTTTAAGAATCTCGATGATTGTATGTTTTATGGAAATCTTTTAAGTGACAATATGATAAAAAAGGATGATAAAATGTGATAAACATATTATAAAATGTATGTACTTTTCCATGATTTTGATTGGGGCTCCAACAAACTTATCAACACGGATTTAAAATTGATCCCTATAAGTTCAAATAATATAATTAATCTACTAAGGGGTAGGTATGGAAATTTAATGATATTTTTCATTACATAATATTATCTTCAATGGATGTGCATTTGCGGGCGTTTGCAAGTTGGCTAAAATGTGACTATAAATACCCCAGTGGATAACCGGTTGTCACTTTATGATGACATTATTTATTTTATTAAAAAGACGTGTCGAAAAGGTGAAAAGATTTAGATACCTCGGCAGCATTCTTATGGAGACTCTTGACCCAGATTGAGAAATTAAGTGCAGAATTGAAGCAGCAAGAACTACATTCTGTAAAATGAAATCTCTCTTCTGCAATGACAATATCAACTTAAAACTAAGGCAGAGAATGTTAAAATGCTATGTGTAGTTGGTCTTGCTGCACGGATGTGAGACAAGGACTTTGAAAGTAAATACCATGAACAGGTTTTTGAAATGTGGCTTCACCGGAGAATGCTCAAAGTCCCATGGACCGACATGATCACCAACACAGAAATTCTCAGGCGGGCTAGAGTAGATAGAGAACTGCTCACATTAGTAAAAGTCAGGAAAATTTCATATCTAGGTCACATACTTCGAGGGGAGAAATATCACTTCCTCCAACTAATTTCAAAAGGCAAGATAGAGGGTCGCCGTGGGCCTGGTAGGAGACAAATGTCTTGGCTGCGAAATGTACGAGAGTGGACCGATATTACAAGTATGGAGGAGCTATTACGAGCAGCGCAAAATAGAGATATATTCACCGGAGTGATCGCCAACGTCGGGGGGACCTGATAGGGCACTCAAAGAAGAAGAAAAAGACAAAAAAACTTAGTTAACATCATAATTTTGATGTATTTACCACTCTTTCCCTTCCCCTCCCCCCACCACCCCTCTCCAAAGGCGATCTATATTCAATTTTTAACTTTAGTGTTACATTATTCCTGACGAAGCTAACATTGTTCACGAAACATATAGATTGCTTATATAAAAATAAAGTGATGTAATAAACTAAGATATTTGTCTTTTTAATAAAATAAATCAATCATTTACACAATTTTCTAATAGTTTTGAGTTATCCCTTGAAAAAACTTTCTAAAATCAATTCCAAAATTCCAAACAATACCTTCACAAATGTACAAAGTGCTCCCACTATCTAATATAAAAATATATATTACATCCTCACGCTAAATACAAAAATATGTCCATAACTTTCATTCTTGGCACAGCCCACAAAAATATGAGTTACGCCGTTCTTCCACGTAGCTATTCACAAGCGACGCTACCGCTACCTGTCAAACAAATTTGCTAGTGTAGCACCTAGCGGCGTTTTCAAACACTAATAATAGTATGGAAAACACAGACGAGCGGCGATCGCGTCGCTTGAAGGTAGCTCCATGGAAGAACGGCGTTAGTACTGACACACATTCAAAATGACAGTGACTTATCAAAGATACTTATAAAGCTGTAAGATGAAAAAGAAATACTTAGATCAATAATTTTTTCTTTAACACGGGTTTCCGTCAATTCAAATGTATTATTTGATGAATTTATTTACATATATCATTTGTATTGAATAATATCATACGATTTTATATTTCATTGAGAAAATACTGTTGATCTTTGCTTATACCTACACTAAATCTTTTTGTACTAACTTAGCCTGCTGTCCCACTGTCCGGTAAGGAATCGACATAATGACCCTTTGGTGAGTCAAGTAGCGAGTTACTCGCCACTCGACTTACTACTTGTCAGGTGGGAACAAGGCATTACTGACCCATGAAACGCAGGGTTTAATTAAAAAAATGAGTTTTGTCTTTTGAAATAATATCATTTTCTGAGGTGTTTTTAAATCTCACACTAATAATGTTTTATATATCCAATATAGGTACCAATAACTGTAAAATTATAAATAGTGCAATAAATAGGGCAACATTTTGAAAATATTAAAAAAATATATGAATTTGGAATGTTATTTACTACAATTTGGTATAATTACAACCAAAGACAATAGTTTGTTGTCACTGCAACATATATAAATTTGAATTTGACACTGTTAGACCAAATAGAGATCAAACTTGGCACTATTTTAAGACAGAAAACTAAAATTTGACAATACAATACAATAGCGAAAGTCCGATATGGATTATACTGGAATAAATAATATCATTTGAATTTGACATTATTCCATGAAATGGTGCAAAAATTTGACATAATTGCAACAAATATCTATATATTGATGGAAAACGACTTATAGAAATTTACCTTTGTCGCTATAAATAGCATAGCATTTAAATATCATAATCAATACCATTAAAATAAATGGTATAGAAATTACCTAATTTATAAAATTATGACTAAAATGAAAGCCTAAAGACCTGCTTTAGGCATTTGTTCACATAATAAATAAGCAGAAATATTAAGGGCCGCTTGTTTCGAAGAACTTCAACAATTTGCCAAAGTTCCATGTTGATATTCAAGTTCTGTTATTATAACATATTTTATGTAGAGGATCTCATGTAAATAGGAAAATTTGACTGTGATTTAGCATCGTCCTGAAGAGTGATTTTGTATCTTTTGCGACAGCGTAACGTGTGTTAAATCGGCCGTATACGACACATTTTGACAGTTTTCTTAAATGCGGTGTTCCGTACTGCGCTAACGAGCTAAGTACTGCACTTATGTTAAGATACTAACTCTTAAAAGTAGTTACGCTAACGCCAAAGATGACAGGGCGTTTGTCGAATAATCCTCGTTAAGAGATGTTAGTCATGGGAAAATTTGTGAATCGAATTTCATCGCATACAAACATCAAAATAGTACAACAAACTGATTAGGATTAGATGTAAGTAGATAAAATAAATAGTAATTCGTGCTTTTGAGTAGGTAATCAATCCACTCGAACTGACATCAACACCCGACAGGCATAGACAAGCCATTGAAAGCAATAGAAAATCACAGAAATTTGACAGCCGATAACGCACGACGGATGCCTACCGACATCCGACGAATTTTGCCTTTTAGTCTTTATTGTCTCGTAACGCTGACTTAACACAAAAGATACAGAATAACCCCTTTAGTCTTGGTTGGGGCGGCTTTGGTAACACAAGTCAAAAGACAAATATATCATGCAGTTGAAATAAAAAGGGGAATTTCGCATTGAAACTAAAATTAAAAATATAAATCAATTGATTGAAGAATTAGTCTACTTTTTGGCATAGAATCAAAGAAGGAACACTGATATGTTTTTGTAATACAAGATAATGTCATGTTTTGATAGATGGCCAATTAAATCATTAATTACGTAATTTAAAATGTGATTTAGTTGATATCATGATGTATGGCTTTGTTTCAAAACAATACAAACAGAAATTTACCGAGTAGATTTCTGATTTGATGGGTAATTCATCATCTTAAAATGACATATATTGATATCAATCATGGAATGTACAATGATAAATAAATTATGTCAATTAACCACTGGAGCGACAGAGCAATTAATATATTTTTTCTCGGATTGCTAATTAAAGAAAATCATACCTCCGAATTTGAATATGGAGACATACAAACTGATTATAGTTCTATGTAGCCAATGAATTCCTCTATCTTTTGTCTATTATAACATATTTATAGGATTTATAAAAAAAATATAATTAAATCTTCAACCTTAAAACATTTTAAAGAATCTAGGGAATGATGATATTGTTATATTTTGAATGTACAATATATTATGTAGTCGTTTTAATAAAAAAAAAATTGAAAATTTGCCACATTTTGGCAACAAAGCAATCCGAGGTTGTGGAAATAGTGCCATAATGTGGCAAAAAGTGCTCGAGTGGCTAAAATCATTCAATATCATCGGAAATAATAAACGAAACGAATCAATTAAAATATATTTAAAAATGGGGTTTCGCGAATTTTGGCACTATTCTATTTAGAAATGAGTTTGACACTTTTGCTAGAAACAGAGGTGAACTATGTTTGACACTACGGAGAAAATTGAACTATTTGATGAAAATGTAGATAAAAAGGCACTCTAATTTGACATTATTGTAAGAAATATCATTGAAATTTGATATTATAAATATGTTGCTCTTGGGCCCGGTATATCAGTTGATTTGAAGCTCGGCTTGATTAGAATGTCGAGCTTAGCACAGCTTGGAACGTAATCCATATATATGTCGAAAGCCTAGATGTCACCAATATTATGTGTATTGTCTATGAATTTAATAGAGGAATGTGTTAACTTTTTCCTTACAAATCCGCCGTCTATGCTCTCTACTGCATCTCCACGCACCGGGAAATCGCGATATTTCAAAAACCACGACAAGATATTTTTAGACGGGTTCAATTTACGAGTTAATTTTTGATAAAGTTTTACACTTCAATCAGCGTGGTACTTACTATAAGCACGTACACTAAATTTTATTAGTATTTGTATTGCTAGAGTCAGTTTACTATTATTGAAATTAACCGCTGGAACAAACTGTCCTGACATTGAAATTTAATTTAAAATTTTTCAAATCCCTGTAGACTAATTTTGAGTGATTATCATTTCCAATTGCTCGAGTAATATAATAGTACATACTTGTAAAATTAGGCAATTTACTTAAATTTCGTTGTTGTATTCGAATATTATTTACATAAATGTCAGATTTGGCATATGACTGCTAGCGCCTCAGCGTCTAAAAAGGAACTATTCTGCCGCTTATCGAAGCTTAGTAGATTTAGCACGCCAAAATTGGAGCGAGGAATGTCGTACATAGCAAGAGTATGGACTGGCTGATATACCGGGCCTTGATTGTTGAAAATTGGCAGTTTTGCAAGAAATTAAGCATAAAACAAATTAGTGATGAAGTTTTCTCAAATTTGACAGTTTTTAACCAAATAGTAATGCAGATTGTCACAATTCATTGGATAAATCAAATTGTAGAAAAATGACAGTGTTTCATCAAATTAACAGCATGAAATGAAATTTCTCCAAAGAGCATTAAAATACGACACTATAGAAGAAATAATTATCTGCTAAATACTGCTCACTTATATGACAAATATTGTTTCAAATTTTGAACGAATAATTACTTTATTTAAAATTAGTAAAAATCCTTCTATTATTTGAAAAGAACTCAAATTTAAAAAAATTTTAATGAGGTTATTTTGCATAATTAACTATTGCTAAATTAATGGTTGTCGTTGTTTGAAAAAATTGTCTAAAATAAATTTATATTAGTTTTTGTTTACTAAAATTTAGTTTTCGATAACTTCATAGTAAAAATATCTTCATAACTTACTGAAATTAAAAAATCGAATGTTTGAATTTTTATACGCCTATATTCGGGACCTTTATTCATTAATCATAATCAATAATGGGCCAGGTGCAATCTATCTAAAAAAAAATTGAAATACACTTAACATTCATTCTTAATACTTTTAAAAAAATTGTGTAAAAAATTAATATCTTACTTAAAAATATGACATATTATTATTATTATGACATATTATTATTATTATTAGGAATAGCGTTTATGTATTTATTAATATCACTACCGTAATTGATTACTGTTCTAATATGGCAAGTTCTGAACGAATCACCCTTAGACCGGCAAAGTAGATTAACTAGTCAGTTAACTCAGTTAATTATTTAGTTAACGCAGTTAATTAGTTAGGTAACTCAGTTAATTAATCAGTTAATAAGTTAGTTAACTCAGTTAATTAATTAGCTAACAGGGTTAATTAGTTAGTTAACACAGTTAATTATTTGGTTAACTTAGTTAATTAATTAGTTAACTCAGTTAATTAATTGGTTAGCTCAGTTAATTAGTTAGTTAACTCAGTTAATTAATTGGTTAACTCAGTTAATTATTTGGTTAACTTAGTTAATTAATTAGTTAACTCAGTTAATTAGTTAGTTAACCAAGTTAATTAGTTAGTTAACCAAGTTATAACTGGAAACGTAAGATTAGAAGGTCTGGTTAGCAAATAACCATGTAAATGAAGAAAATGTTACAATTGTAGTAGGCTGGTAGGGCACTGCTACCTCAGGAGCACACCGAGAACACACAGAAATGTAAAGACGATGAAGAAACCCCCATTGACCCATTGATATATGGTGCTAATACCTGTCTTGATGGGAAAAAGACTCAGATACCTGGGAAGTTGAACCACTAACGACATTATTAACACTGGGTTAAAGGAATGAGGTGAAATATGGGATAAAGCACAACAGGCCTTACGGGAATATAAATAATCTTCCATAATATAAATAATAATTATCTTAAATTAGTTATTACATAAATAATAGCTCATTTGTCAAACAACTAACTTAAAATCTAAGCCAAGCTCTCTTGACGAGGCCATTTAGAAGAACTTAAGAACATGTAACAAGGTTAGGCACTAAATCAACTGCTAACTCAACAATTTAACCACCATCTTCAAAATAAACTTCAGGGGATTTCTCACCATCCTCCCTATAGCTTATCTACCCTAATAACGAATGTTTTAGATTTACGATTTACAGTTTATTTATTTATTAAGTTGGAGTTTATAATTCGGTATTCGAACCTATAAATAGTGGCTATATATTGGGTAGGTTGGACAAGTTTTCTAACCACTGCAAGTATTTTATTTTTATTTTTAATAATAATTGTTATTAGGGTAGATAAGCTATTAGGAGGATGGTGAGAAACCCCCTCAGTCAAATGAAGCAAGTTACTAATACAATTCGTTATTAAGTATTGAATCCAACCAGAATAGATTTATCACTTTTTTAAAAAAATATTACCAGCTAATCACAAAAGCATTCCGTAATAAATATAATCAATTTTAGCCTTGGGTACTTGGAAATTTTTAAGCGTTCGGTTTGGAAATTTCACGACTGCCTTTAAAAAAGTCATTCCTCCGAATTTTAATATGAAGACATGTTAACTGCTTATAGTGTTAGAGAGCCATTGAATGCACCCATATTTATAAAAAAATTGTTAAATTTATAAACTTCTGAATTCTGCAAACAATTTACTTTAAAAAACGGTTTGTAGTATTACTTTCTTGGAGCAATATTAAATATTAAGGCTTCTGTGCATTGTCTATGACTTAGTTGATAATCAAAGATATAATTTAAATTCAATGATGCATCTTTTTAATATGTAAATACATGATTTGATTTGTAAGAAAAAATATTTCAATAATGTTGGTTTGCGGAATGTCAATATCAAATAATTCAGAAGTGATGAGAGGCATCTCTTGTTACAGTATGAAACTAATAAGTTAGCTTTGTGAATAATCGAAGATTTCAACATGTAGCAACTTTTTAAAATATCTCTTCAAATTGACCACATTTTGGCCAGCGGACGGGTGTTTGCAAATCGGTCAAAAGATCAAGGTTCATCTAACAGTTCCGGGTTACTATCCAGGTTGGATTAATCACACACATAACTGGTCACTCAATCACTGAGATCAATTCCGTAAGCTAGATGGAGTTTGTATTGACCGGATATGTTTTTTAATCTTACCGGGTACGATACATCATAATAAATATAACTGGTTACCTGATCCCTCAAATCAGCTGGATGAAGTTCTTTTTGATTCCAGTTCACTTGTGAGGTTATGTCATCTTCCCGGGTTACCCGGGTACAATAATTAATCAGGTCAGCTTGATGGAGTTGATTTTTATGTCAAGTGAGCTGACGAGATCATATAATCCTTCCGGGTCAGATACATCAGAAATGTAATAATTGGTAACCCAGTAACATAACTTGATGAAGTCGTCATTGATAATTAATTATATATTCCGGGTTTCCGGGTAAGATCCATCACAAGCATAACTGTTAATCCGATCACTGAGCTCAAAGAGTGGATGATGATATTGCTATTGACTCCAGGTCACCTGGAAGAGATATCTAATCCTTCCGGGTAAGAAAAATCACTGGTCACCCACTCACAGAGAAATAAGGTCTACTAAAAAATTCCAGGCTATCCAATCTTTCCAGGTAAGATAAATCACTGCTTTCCCGCTCACTGAGAAAAATAAGGCCTGCTACATTAATTCCAGATTATCAAATCCTTCCGGGTAAGATAAATCACTGGTTACCCGCTCATTGAGACCAATAAGGTCCGCTACAAAAAGTTGTTATGGATGCCAGGTCGCTTTGTCAGGTTTTCCAATCTTCCCGGGTAAGTTTCCAGGTGAGATCGGTCCCCCAAAGGACCGGTTCCGGGTCTAGTCCTCGCCGCCGCCCCCGTACTCCTTGCCCAGGCCGAGCAGGATGAAGAATGACAGGCCGAGGAAGACGGATCCGAGGAGGTCGCCGAGGGAAGTCAGGTACGGGATTGCGGAGTTGTCAGGATCCATCTTGCTCTTCCACATCTTGTTAACGATGACATGTGCTATATATAGCAACACCATGACCTGGAACAAGAATACAAATAAAAATACTTTACAATTCACACTACTTCTAGAGGCAAAGTCTCATCCATCAAAAGGAAAGGATTCACAGCTTTTTTCCTAACAAAACTTAAATTTGATTTGTGGCCAAAATACTCAACCTAACTAAATAACATTTTTTTTAATGAAAAGGTATATCTAGTACGGATATGTGCTACTTTATTGATTTGTCATTTGATTGATGATTGATGTGAAATTTTCATCATTTTAGAATCCATTTATTTTCTTAATTTATTATACGATACGGCAAACAGTCCACTTCCTACAAATGGGGCTGTCTATAGAATATTAAAACGAAAGAAGAATACATTTTCTGTTTAATTAGTTTGGTAGTGTGATGTAAAGTTTATGTTAGGTTAGTTTAGAGAGTAGATTAGAATAGTTTAGGATAGGATAGGTTAGGTTAGTCTAGGTCAGGATATGTTAATTTTGATTGAAGAAGGGTAAGGTGAAGGATAGATTAGTTTAGGTTACCAGGTTAGTTTGAGTTTTGTTAGGTTAAGTTAGATAGGGATAGGATAGGATAAGTTAGTATATGTGAGCTAACATTAATTTTGATTAAAAAATGGTATAGTGAAGAATAGATTAGTTACGCTTAGGTTAGGTGAGTTTGAGTTTGGTTAGGTTAAGTTAGATAAGGATAAGGAAAGGATAGGTTAGGTTAGTATATGTCAGGTTAAATTAATTTTGATTAAAAAATGGTATAGTGAAGAATAGATTAGTTACGCTTAGGTTAGGTGAGTTTGAGTTTGGTTAGGTTAAGTTAGATAAGGATAAGGAAAGGATAGGTTAGGTTAGTATATGTCAGGTTAAATTAATTTTGATTAAAAAATGGTATAGTGAAGAATAGATTAGTTACGCTTAGGTTAGGTGAGTTTGAGTTTGGTTAGGTTAAGTTAGATAAGGATAAGGAAAGGATAGGTTAGGTTAGTATATGTCAGGTTAAATTAATTTTGATTAAAAAATGGTATAGTGAAGAATAGATTAGTTACGCTTAGGTTAGGTGAGTTTGAGTTTGGTTAGGTTAAGTTAGATAAGGATAAGGAAAGGATAGGTTAGGTTAGTATATGTCAGGTTAAATTAATTTTGATTAAAAAAGGGTATAGTGAAGAATAGATTAGGTTAGCTTAGATTAAGTAAAGTTTAGGTTAGGTGAGTTTGAGTTTTGTTAAGTTAAGTTATATAAGGATAAGGATAGGATAGGTTAGGTTAGTCTATACATTAATTTTGATTAAAAAAGGGTATAGTGAAGAATAGATTAGTTCAGCTTAGATTAAGTAATGTTTAGGTTAGGTTAGTCTGAGTTTTGTTAGGTTAAGTTAGATAAGGATAGATAGGATGAGTTAGTATAACATGTCAGCTTACATTAATTTTGATTAAAAAAGGGTATAGTGAAGAATAGATTAGTTCAGCTTAGATTAAGTAATGTTTAGGTTAGGTTAGTCTGAGTTTTGTTAGGTTAAGTTAGATAAGGATAGATAGGATGAGTTAGTATAACATGTCAGCTTACATTAATTTTGATTAAAAAAGGGTATAGTGAAGAATAGATTAGTTCAGCTTAGATTAAGTAATGTTTAGGTTAGGTTAGTCTGAGTTTTGTTAGGTTAAGTTAGATAAGGATAGATAGGATGAGTTAGTATAACATGTCAGCTTACATTAATTTTGATTAAAAAAGGGTATAGTGAAGAATAGATTAGTTCAGCTTAGATTAAGTAATGTTTAGGTTAGGTTAGTCTGAGTTTTGTTAGGTTAAGTTAGATAAGGATAGGATAGGTTAGGTAAGTCTATGTCAGCTTACATTAATTTTGATTAAAAAAGGGTATAGTGAAGAATAGATAGTTCAGCTTGGATTAAGTAAAGTTTAGGTCAGGTTAATTGGTTTGATTGAAGAAGAATAAGGTGAAGGTTAGGTTATGTTACCTGTAGCGTAGAGCAGATGAGGTAGGCCAAAGCGAAAGCGAAGGTAATGGTGACTCTGGACATGAACATGTAGTCTGCTGCGAACATGAACACTATCTGCCCCACCACGGCCAGGAAGATCAGCAGGCGCGCCGTCTTGGCCGTGTAAGCTGAAAGAAGAAGAAGAAGACGTTAATAAGCTTAAAATAATGCACATTACAAAAAAAACACTAACGCTCTAAGGAATTGGACTAATTGACGTTCAACGCCATTTATAATTTTTGATATTTAAATGGTCTCCATTAAACGCTAATTCTCTGTCGTTTTTGGTCGGCGTTTGATCAAATTCTAACCTGCCAGCAATCAACATGGTTACACTACTTTGATTGCTGATAAAAATTTTAAAACTAACAAACAGGCCGAAAATATGCAATTAAGGGGATACCCGGCGGTGATTTTTCCATACAAAAGTATTCCCTATTTATTTCTCTGGATTTTAACTCTAGAGAAAATATTGTTTTTACATAAAATAGATATCAACTACTAGCGTGTCGGTACTTTTTGTTTTTTTGATAAGTTACTTTTTATAGAAGTTATGACCTTCCAAAATTCAATAAAATTGACTGGTTTAAACGCAGTCAAAATACGTTCAGTATACAAACTAGACAATGTTTTTTTAAAAAAAGCAAAACGTACAGACATAAAAAAGTTTTTTTATTATATAGTTGGTAAAAAAAAAATTGAAAATCAGTCCACTTTTGGAGGAGAAAAGTGGGGAATACAAAACCTCGATTTTAGTTAGATATTAGTAGCCCGAGGTGCATTGTCCCTTTCGCTCAATATCAGGTGGAGTAAGAGCAACAGTGACAGCAACAATTTAGTAAAATCTATTTTTAAAATTTCTCCACCACCGGGTTTCATCTTAACAAGAAACTTCAATTGCTTAAAATTAATATTTTTAGTTGTTACCACTTTTATTGTTTAAAATACCAACATCTTTCGTAAGCAATGCTCTTCGTCAGAGTTTACTTAAAACTATTTTAAGTAATCCTGTTGTAAGTAAATCCTGACGAAGTAAGCGTTGCTTTTTAAACAATAAAAGTGGTTAAAAGTAAGTATTTTATTAACTTTGAATTAAAACGAAACCATAAAATAAGTTGCTGAGTTTGGAGAAGATTTAATTATTTCATCTGCATTGTCCATTTGTGACAGTGTCAACCATAGATGATAGAAATAATGAGAGATAAGGCATGGAAGCAGGTCGACCGTCGCAAAGCTACGACCAAACTACATAGATTATCGAAGCGGCTATGCAATGAAAGTTATGCGTTTGGTGTGTAGCTAGAAAAAAATATCCGGGAAAAGCTATGCATAGATGCGATTTGGAGTAATAGGAGTGAACGATGTTAGCGACACGGCTCATGTTTCTATTATCTATGGCTGTAGTAGAAGTCTACTATATCTATGACTGTAATAAAGTCTCCTTTATCTATGGCTGATGTAGAAGTCAACTTTACTTTATCTATGGTTGTAATAGAAGTCTACTTTAAACTTACTTCCATGGAAGAGCACCTTCCAGGGCCACTCCACGATCCTAGTTCCTTCGGGCAGTACTCCGGGAACGGTGGTTCGATGCAGCATGGTGGACACACGCGAGGCGAGCACCGAAACCAAGTTACCACCGATACCGTTCACGATGGGTTGGAACACCACAAAACCTTCGAATCGGTCCACAGCCTGGTCGAGCACCAAACCTCCAAGACTGGAAATAAAAATCAATAATTATTAACAAACATTCAGATATTATCTGTGATCACTGATTAGGCACTCTTAAAATACTTTCTGCTGACTCTAATCAAGTGTAATTTCACATATTCACTCTGGAGGAAAGAATCATAGTATGTTATATTTCATCATTTACTCTGGAAGAAAGAATCTTAGTATGTTATACTTCATCATTTACTCTGGAAGAAAGAATCTTAGTATGTTATCTTTCATCATTCACTGGAGGAAAGAATCATAGTATGTTATCTTTCATCATTCACTCTGGAGGAAATAATCATAGTATGTTATATTTCAGCATTTACTCTGGAAGAAAGAATCTTAGTATGACCTTTATCATCATTCACTCTGGAGCAAAGAATCATAGTATAATATAGTATGTCATAGTTCATCATTCACTCTGGAGGAAAGAATCACAGATGTTATCTTACGTCATTTACTCTGGAGGAAAGAATCATAGTACGTTATCTTTCATCTTTCTCTCTGGAGGAAAAAAACCATAGTATGTCATATTTCTTCATTCACTCTGGATGAGAGAATCACAGCATCTTTCATCATTCACTCTGGAGGAAAAAATCATAGTATATTATAGTATGTCATAGTTCATTATTCACTCTGGAGGAAAGAATCACAGTATGTTATCTTTCACCATTCACTCTGGAGGAAAGAATCATAATATATTATCTTTTATCATTCACTCTGGAGGAAAGAATCACAGTATGTTATCTTTCATCATTCACTCTGGAGGAAAGAATCTTAATATGATATCTTTCATCATTCAATCTGGAGGAAAGGACCTATTCATGGTTATGTATTTACACTGAGTATTATAGTAATTGGAAATGGCTCGTATAGGTGATTTCATCGCTTCATCACTCACCCGCTGATGAAGAGAGCTACGATGACGGGCGTCCATCCGGTGGTAAGTACGGCGCGTGTATACTTGTTGTAGTAGACGATGTAGACCCACATGGGCAGGATCAGCAGGTAGATGGCAATCACCACACAAGGCAGCCAGATGCTCTCTTCTGCAAGAGCAAAGTTACATTGGTTACATGATGAAATTCAACAGAAGCAAGTTTTCGAGGTTATAAATGCTGACAGACTGACAGACTGACAGACTGACAGACTGACAGACTGACAGACCGACAGACCGACAGACAGACAGACTGATAGAACTAAAACTCACCTATGTTCCTGTACATGTAGGATGCAGTGATGGACAGCACCGTTATGGAGACTACGTCCCCGATGGAGGCAGCCAGTGGGGTGGCCAGGTTGTCAGGGTTCATCTTGAACTTGTGCGAGACGATGATCACAGACACCAACACAAAGTCTGTAAACAACAGAAACCCACATTATAACAAAAACATTATGTTTAAAGGGCAATATAATATCCAGCAATCCATTATCCGTTTTTGTTAACAGCGCTACGTGCGGATGTTTTTACAACCATGAAGCTAAACAGTATTAGTTTTAAATTTAATGCAAAATCTTGTCATGAACGGCGCTAACACACAACCTAGCATGGCCGCATCTCAGCGGCTAATGAATCGCGAGAATTTATGTCTCGAACTGCCATAAAAATGATTAAACGGGAGATGGAAAATAAATGAAAATTATATACTTCTTAAAATTAATTTTTCACATCAAATCAACTTTCTCAACATCTTGAACAGTTACTTGGGTGTCCATTTTATCTATCTGCATCCTTACTCTTGGACTAACAATAGTCTGATTTTTTAAACACTGTGCTGTAAATTGTAAAAGTATGTCCAAAACTGCAATCAACACTTTGACAAAATTCTCAATGACTTTTTCCTGCCAAAGCCAAAAGAAATTATCAAAATTCAACCTAAATGGCAAAAAGTTTTGTTGGCATTATGCCAATATTATGGAGGGTAAGGTCTATTAGTTCCTGTGTTGATGCAGATGTGTTAGACTTCATTTTATCTTTTATTTAAATTTGGTCAGAGCACGTTATGTTGGGTGAGATCGGGTTAAGGTAACTTAAGAAATGTCAGATTATCTTAGGTTAGGTTAGAGCAAGTTTAGATCAGGTTAGGTTTAGTTTACAAAGGCAGGTTAGAGAAAGTTAAGTTATGAAAAATTACAGGTTAGAGAAAGTTAGGTTAGGTTTAGTAAGTTTGAAAGGAATGTAAAGAAAATGTTGAGACACCCAAAGAAGACACAGAAAGATCAAGTGATTCAAATATTTGAATTGCGTCATGCCAAGAGTCAGAACAACAGGAGTGTATGTTTGAAACGATGCATGAATGTAAATGAAGCAAGGAGTGTGTGCTAAGACCAAGTTGTTTGACGATCCATCATCTCTGCCTACCCCTTCCGAGAAACGGCATGGTTAGTTGGTAGGTCTGGATAGGGTAGGCCCGGTTGTAGGTGAAGTAGGAGGTTAGGTTAGGTTAGGCCCAGTAGCAATCCGTGACTTTTCAGTGGGCTAGAAAAGCTAAGATTTTAAAAAAAAATCTTCCAAATATTAAAAACAAAAAAAAATCAGCTACAACAACATCAACAATGTCGTATATTTAAACTTTAGCATTTTAGCTCATGAAAAGTCTAAAACCGCTGGTTAGGTTAGGTTAGGAGGGTTACAGGTTAGGTTAGGTTAGAGGGGAGGTTAGAGGTGAGGTTATGGTTGAGATAGTTACCCAGCACGAAGCAGGTGGTGGTAGCGGTGAAGACAGCTGAGGAGGTCAGCAGGAGGGCATTGGCCAGGTTCACCTCCTGGTCCACCACCGCGTTGACGCAGATAGCAAACAGAGCGACCATGATGGCTGCCACGATTGCTTGCACCTGGACACAACAAAACATACCAATTCATTATAAAGGGTCATTCAATAAGGACGCTCGAATTTAAAATGTAAATAAAGCAAGTTGTGTGTGAGATATCTACTTAATTTTTTGAATGTTTGAAAATATGTTTTATGACAATAAGTGTGAAATATAACGTTGTTCAAATATCCGCCGCGGCTTTGCTTGGTGGCACGTTTTCGGAAGGTCCAATTTTCAATGAATTTGCTGGATGGCATTTGTTATGTTGACTTTGAGGGCGTCCATTGTTTGCGGTTTATTCGCATAGACTTGCGATTTAAGATAGCCCCAAAGAAGAAAGACTAAAGGCGTTGAATCGCACGACTTTGGTGGCAGTCGCCGTTCACGTCGTGTTAAGTTCAGGTCGCCGCCGCGCGAAAAAACCATGCCTTTTTTGATCAAATTTCAAATTTGATAATTTGCAAACGTTGTTCAACGTTATAACCTTCCATGGTGATTTGCCATACACAACTAAACAATGGACAATAAATTGATAGGTGTCACTTTAACAACAATGTTCGAGCATCCCTATTGTAAGACCCTATACATATTACAGCTTGCAGTGATGAAATCAATGGATTTGGATGTCTGTTTGTCTGTGAGAAGCTCATGGCAACTGACAGAGTCACCTGATCAACAAATCAGTTAGTAATTCTGGTAAGAGATCTGCATCCACAATAATAGGTTATATCAGCCGTCTATCTACAGCGTATCCTAAGATATTTTGGACGCGTCACTCGTCAAACTGAGAACTCCAACCTGGAGAAAAGCATAGCCACTATTGGCAAAGTGGAAGACAGGAGAAGCAGACGAAGATCACCGAAGAGTTGAAGGGATAAAATATCACAGGCATCTGGAGCATCCGTGTTCTTGGACCAAGAGGAATGGAGTAACCTGATTTCTCACGTTATACGATCCTATAATAATAAAGCAAGGACTCCATAAGAAATCTGCTTATCATTTTGCATCCCTCGACGTTCGCTTCCAGTCCTAAATCCTTCCCATTCTGCTCAAATCCTCGTCCACGCAATCCACCAGTTACTGTGATTGCCTTTGCATCACTTCCATTGGGCCATCCACTTGTTCATTATGATTTTTTTGTGTCCTATCATCTGTATTCTCTTTTATGAATTACTAGATAGCCAATAAAATTCTAGTGGGCCAACAAAATCATCTTACAGAGGGTTCATAATACCCGATTTGATTCTCGATTTGATAATTAATTTTAAATCAAGTATTCATATATACAAACATACAATTCTCAGTAAACACGAAGTGACTAAAACAGAGCATTGTTTAATTTTATCAAGTTCAACAAGAGATAAAATCTTTGCCTTTATTGGGCATAATTTAACGACAGTGTTTTGTCTGAGATAATAATTAGTGTGAATCAGTGAAATATGCATTTAAAAAAATGTATTAAGTTAAAAGAAATATACATATTTCGCGTTGTTAATTGCACCCATCGTAGCGAACCACTTGGGGTGACCTATGGCAGAGTTGTTGGTTATCCAATAAATGATTCACGGGGCGGCGGTACCCATTCCCGCTTCCCAAATTACGCCTCCTAAATAATTATAAACAACCTAATCATCTTCCTCCGCCTAAAAAATGTAAGTTCTTATTTAGTTTTTAGTCTAAGAAGTTATAGGTACTTCAACTGCGCGTAAAGGTTAGACGCATTCAATTTAATTTTTTATTTTGAATTAAGTGAGTATAATTAAAAAAACCTATAATTGAAACATTAGACCTCAGATCCAAATTTAAGGTTTGTATAAAAAGGGCCGCGCAGCCAGGGTGATACTGAATCTTCAACTATTTGTAGGTAGATATTTATCAGAATGACCGATAACTGTCAAGTTGGTATAGAGTATATATTATATCCATGAGATGATTGACTTTAGCCCTGCGAACGTGAAAAGTTTAAATAAATCAACACGTCACTACATAAACATAACAATACTTGTGAAGTACACACTTATCTGTGAAGATATACGTGGGGAGCAATGGATTGCATTGAAAGATGTGCTTGCAATCATGTGAATCGTGTTCCACTCAAGCAAACACTTCAAATGCAGCAGTAATTATGCCTTTTAAACCAAATCGTTTTGTGTTTTGTAAAATTTTATTGAAGTGTGTGGTGCATACATAATACATAGATACATATCGCTTTGATATGAAATCAGTAGACTTGAAAATTTCGCGTTTGCGAGAATTTGCAAAATTTTACACAAATTTCGTTACTTTTACGCCAAAAATGAAGTCTCTATACGAGGGAAGCGTTGCATGTGTGAGGGTGAACGGTGGTTTTAAGGGGTGGTTTGACATCACAAAAGGTTTTAAGCAAGGCTGCGTAATGTCACCATGGTTATTCAATCTATACATGGATAATTGCATGCAAGAATTGAAAGAGGTAGATCGCGTGAGAAATGTGGAAAATCGCAAAGAATGCAAGGCTTGGTGTAAGCGTAATGAGTAACATTGAAAGGGACCCTCGGATGGTTTGAGCATGTAGAGCGAATGAACGAAGAAAGGAGAGTAAGGAGAATATATGACGCAAGTGAGAATGGTATAAGAAGTAGGGGACGTCCGAGGAAGACATGGCACGATCAAGTAAATCAGATATTTGAGTCGGGCCATGTCAAGAGTAAAAAAATAGAAGAGTATGCATGAGACGATGTATAAATGTGAATGAGGCAAAGAGTGTGTGCCAAGACCGAGTTGTTTGGCGCTCCGTTCTCTCCTGCGGGGAAACGGCGTGATGGTTAGTTAGTTAGTTTCATGGCAAAAACGCGAATTCTTTATTTTCTGAGAAAATAACGCGATTTTGCGTATTATTCAAGCGATTTTCTGGTATACAAATAAGAAAATATATAACGCAGTTAACTTCACCTCGAAAACGATGCGTAAGGTCATAACATTTTTGGTTTTGATTAAAAAATCTAAAAAAAAATTTTCTGAAACTTTTTGCTGCATAATACAAAGTTTAAATAACTGTTTCGTGTTCACTAATCGTTCATTTCTGTATTTCATTCGGCCTATTTTACTCGGAATGACACGTCTGAACATGAAGTGAAACGAAAGTGCCGAATACTGCCGAATGAAATCTTCAAGTGAACCGATCCAACAATGTTGAATATTTTCATTCGGCATCCTTCACTCGCGCGCGGAAGAGAGCAAAGTGAAACGTCTGAACACGGAGGGAAATCTCAATCAGTTTGTCTCGCGTCCTGTACTGGAAGGACGCTATAACGTCGCACGCAAAACGTCAAAATGGTATTCGTTCGGCTAATTTGTTTGCTTTTAGAAACACGTCTCATAGAAATTATTGGGTCTCCCTTATTATCCATGTGTTATATATATTTTTTAATATATGTAAGATTATTAATTTGTGTTATTATATCATTAAAAAAAAGTTTATAAGACGAAACAATACTGTTTTTTAATATTTTTTTTATTTAATTGTGTCAACAAAATTGCGTAAAAATCGATGCATCTGACATGTTTTTCCTTAAAATTCGAGGCCGGACCGCGCTGGAAATCAAACGATTTCCAGTGCGCCTGACCTCGCTCGGCGACGTTGTGGTGGGAATGGACGAGTGAACGCTTATTTATATAGCGGCATCTGAACATGGAATGAAACGAAGATGGAACATTAGGCCGAAAAAACATGGCGTAAATCTTCACTCGAGTGAACTGTCTGATTCCACCTTTATCAGCGCACATGTCAGATTCTTGTTATGAAAATTGCCTTTAACAAGGCGTTAGTAACAAAATAAACTGATTTTGCAAAACTGCAAAAGAATTCCTACTACTTGAAGCCAGTTGGATTATGGCATCCTCAAAATTGTGTATGTCGGGAGGATGAAGAATGTATGGATAGAAAAAAGAAGGGGAAGACTAAGATAAAGGCTTTTAAGAACCTATAAAATCTGGTTTCCGGTAATCTGTTTATGAAGGCGTATAAATATATATTTCCGGAAATATAATTATAAATGTTTAGATGGATTTCCGGAAAATTCCCTACTCTAAACTTGTCTTATCTGAAAATAACATACCTAAGTAAACAACACGCGCAATAATGAATAACTATTTAATAATAATAAATTAATTATTGTTTAATGATCGTAACGCCATTTCCAAGAAACAAATAATGTTCCCATCATATTATCTATATCAAGACGTATCGCGATGGGTGATCTTAAACATTCATGATAATATTGATACCTATACGTAATTAGTATTAACATTAACACCTCGATAATGATTCCGTGAGAGTTGATCCTCCGACATTTACCCCCCCGGGCAAACTTATGCGCAACATGCAGTCGGTTTAAGGAAAATACAGTAAACCTACTTACCTACACAAATTATAACAAAGTGAAGAGTTGTGCAGAGAGGATATACCGCCGAATAACAAAAGTATAAAACATATTTTCATTTAAATGCATCAAGCATAAATCTACTTGTCAATATCTTACTTATTACTTAAAGTTTGTATGGATGTATGTACGTGTGTTTGTTACTCTTTCACGCAAAAACTGCTGAATGGATTTTAATGAAACTTTACAATAATATATTTCATACATCAGAATAACATATAAGCTATAATTTATAAAACTAGCTATTTTCCATATGTTACAAATAATAATGATTGTTTAATAGAAAATGTCAAAATTTGAGAATGAAATTTTGCAAAACAATGATTGTTAAATCAAAATTCTATTTTAGAAAATATTTAAATTAGTGAATTTATTTGAAGTACTCGCCTAATAATTTGAATCGAATCAAGAATTATAGACATTTTAAATGAATAGGTTAAGAATTTTGGTATAAACATAGATGGGACCTAGGAAAAGAAAATAGGCTACTCGAAGTTACTAATCCTGCGCAGACGAAGTCGTCGGCAGAAGCTAGTACTGAATATAAAAACGTATAAATACAAAAATCATCAATGTAAATAAATGCTTTTGATATCTATATTAACTTATTACCAAATGTAATTTTGAAGTCGATTTTAGGTTTGAAATTGCATTAAGCAGGCTACAGACCTTCAGTTTTAACTGTGCAATTTAACTGTAAAGATAAATCGTTAGGTATGTAGGACAAAAAGTTGAACTTCGGGGATCAACCGTCGGGTTACCTTCGATAACGGGGGCCAATTAACAATAAAAAGCGGATATGAAAATTACAAAAATCCTCACTTGATTTTCAAAGGCAGTAACGTTGTTTGTAAATAAAAAATAATTACAATATCACAACTTGTCAGCGATCCATGGTTTATAAAAGTGTATTCTGCTTCTATTTACTTCACAAATCGTCATTTTGGTTGGACATGGTTCTAACTTCACTTAAATCGCCCTAGTTGGTTGCAAATTATGGTTCTATCTGCACGTTTAGGCATGTTCATAAATGGTAAGTATATTTCCTATTTAAATATTTTTATTTATCTCAGAACAAGGTTTAACCTTGTTCTGAGAAATGAGTTGTCAATATGAGTTGATCAAAGTCAGATATGAGTTGTCAAAGTTTGCAAAGACGATTTTTTCATAATCTATTTGCCGATTTATGATTTTGAGGTTATATCTCGTGTAAAGTATTTTAGTCTAACACATTTTGAAGAAAAATATTTAAATAGGAAATACACACATTTAAGAACATGCCTAAACGTGCAGATAGAACCATAATTTGCAACCAACTAGGGTATAATATTTTATTGCATAAGGTTCTAACTACATTTCTCTAATTCCATTCCAAGATAGGGCCACCTTCTAATTAAATATTTTCCTTTAAAATATTCTAAATTAAATTACTTTAATAAGATTGAACCTCAAAATCATTTAAAAATATTTTTCAAAAATAAAAATGAAACGCGCTTTTCGGCGATGCTTTTTTTCTCGCATAAATCAAAACAGGCGGCTAGTGCAAAGTGGGAATTTAAACCTTATCTCCATCTACATAAGGAGTGTTATTGTTTGCGGCCCGTATCCGGATGTTACATGACGTGGTGCATTCTTCTTTCGTATAGTGGGTGGTCAGAGGAGGACATCTAGGTCTGCGAGCCAGTCCAGAGCCTCAGGACTCGCCCTGTGGACCTCATCAATCCCGCCGCGGAATGAATGGAGCGGGCATTCGTTGACCACATGTACGGTGATCCGCACCGCACCGCATTCACACATCGCCGACTCTTTGAGGCGCCATCTATGCATCACATGGGCACAACGGCTATGGGAGCACCTTGATGGCGGACCAGAGTTTGCGAGGCAATGAGAACCCAGGCTATCTCTCAGTGGGGTCTTGTACGAGATGGGCATTTTCCACATTGGCCGATTGCCACTCAAGTTTTCACCTGTCTTCTGGGTTGAGGGGTGTTCGGAGGAGTCTTTCTCCTTCCGTCCAGAAGGGTTTTCGGGACTTCAAGCGGCATGCCGGGTGGGAGACGACATCATCGTGCAAAGGAATTGCGCTTTTTTGCAGCGCCTTCTTGTATTCCCTCAGTGTTGCAATCTCTCGCCTGATGCATGGCGGGGTTATATTTGCAAGTACGGGGAGACAAGGGAGAGGAGTAGATTTTAAGGTCCCGCTGATGGTTCGCATTGTCGCATTAAGCTGAACGTGGACCATGGAAGTGTGGGCGCTTCTGGCCCATACTGGAGCACAGTATTCAGCTGTTGAGAAAACCAGGACAATGGATGCCGTTCTGAGGGTATTGGCGTCGCATCCCCAACTAGTTCCAGCCAGCTTACTGACTACATTTTTGTACTGGTTTTTTTTTGTGGTGCATTGCATTAGGTACAACAGTAAGTTTATCATGATTGATTTTTCGGGTACTATGCCGTGTTGCGCTTCCCCCTTATTAGCAAACGTACAGCCAGCCTTGCAGTGTTCAACATCAGGGCAGATGTAACCGTTAAAATTTCAAATTATAACATTGGGCTTATTTTACCTGGATTCCACTGTAGAATGTACGTAGATATATATACAATAATAATTCATTGTTAACAGAACACTTGGCTAATTGTAATTAATCTGATTAAATCATTACTTTTATCATCGTGTAAACATTATTAATATATCCTATAATTATTGATAACGCCCGCATTATTTATATTTTATCTGAATTTTTATTTTTAATGTTAAGGTGATACAAGAATTCACAGTCTGCTCTTTCATGGGTGGCGCCAGTTAAATAAATAAAAAATCGTTTTTTAAGTTATGCTTTAAGGGGATACCCGGCGGTGATTTTTACATACAAACGTATTCCATATTTATCTCTCTGGATTTTAATCCTAGAGAAAATATTGTTTCCATATAAAAAAGATATCAACTACTAGCGTGTCGGTACTATTCGTTTTTTGGATAACTTACTTTTTATAGAAGTTATGACCTTCCAAAATTCAATAAAATTGACTTGTTTAAACGCCGTCAAAAGACGTTCAGTATACAAACTAGACAACGTTTTTTTTAAAAAAAGGAGTACGTACAGACATAGAATAGTTTTTTCTTATGTAGTTGGTAAAAAAAAAAAAAATCAGTCCACTTTTGAAGGAGAAAAGTGGGAAATACAAAACCTCGATTTTAGTTAGGTATTAGTAGACCGAGGTGCATTATCCCTTTCGCTCAATATCCGGTGAAGTAAAAGCAACAGCGACAGCAATAGTGAGAGTAACAATTTAGTAAAATCTATTTTTCAAATTTCTCCACCACCGGGTTTCATCTTAATATTAAGATGAATTAATTATTTACGTCTTGAATTTTGATTGAATTTTAACTGAATGTAAAAAAAAAATAATTATTTTAATTTTTATTTTAAACTTAATAGATAAAACTTCAAATTGTAATATTTTAATTAATGAAGACAATATTAGCGAAAATAAGAATAAATATTCATCCTAGACTTGCAGAATAGCGAATAGATGTCGCATATTAAATAAAAATGGATAAATTTATCAAGACACTATTTAGATAGCATTTAATTCGGGTTTGATTTTTTTTTTTTTTTTAGAGTCCCAACTGTGAGTGAGTGAGTGAGACTATGGCATACCCAATTGGGGTATGTTGTGAGACTGAAGGAAAGTGGGGAAGGGAAGGAGATGGGGAAGAGGAAGGTAAGAAGTTCCTGGCTATTCAGATCCAGTCACTAAACACGGCTAAAGCAATTTCGAGCAACGTTTCAATTCTGAATGGTGGTCTTATTACACCAGGGCGATACTGAGAGTATCTTCCGCTCTGGAACGTGCTGCAAATATAGTATGTATTATTTCAATTAATTAATTGTGAAATAACACAAATTAATCAAATTAAATTTATTTGCGCACGCCGGGTTCGAACCCGCGACCTTCGGAGTGGGAGACCAAAGCCTTGCCCCTGGACTATGCCGGCCGTAGTCCAGGGGCAGGGCTGCTTTCTTTATGTACGATTGCAATCTCCTGCGTAGAGTTAAGGGGCGTTCTGACGTTTCGATTTTTGTTGACCCACTTTTATTTTACGAAAAAAGTTGAGCAACATTTTGTTCACACGTATCAATTTAAGTTGAACCGATTTTGACATTCAAAATGGCGTCAACTGAAATTGTTAGTGCGTGCGTCTATCTAATTTCTGATGTTCTGTGAGAGGAGCTGGAGATTATGAAAAAACATAAAAAACGTCGTACTTGGGTGAGAAAATGGATCACGAGAAGGAGTGAATTAGGCGCATCCAACACAATTTTTTTCAAAATAATATTATTTAAATTTCAAAAATAATATTCCATTTTTGTATACTTCTTGTTTTTGATCCGAAAGACAGGGATGGCTTTGGTACATATCCATAAATCTGAACATTAAATCGTCCGACCATTTCAGATATTTTTTGGTTGAAACGGATTCCATGACGGTAGGAACTAGTACCGATAAAATGAAACGCCTGACGTTTACTTTTTCCCGCGAGTAACTAAAAATGATAAGCGACTTGAAACATGTGTTCAGACGCGACGATTCGATGTAAAACTCGAACGATTAGTAAAACCAAAATGGCGATAGTCATACTTGAACGACAAAAGTAGACGGGCTATCAACTTTCGCTAGCAACAAAAAAAGTTGATAACTTTGTTGACAAAGTGTTCACACGTGTCAATTAGCTTTCAACTGTCGAGTTAACCGACAAAAATCGCCCCGTGTGAACCGGCTATTACTGTAATATATTCGGATGTTTGGTAATATTACAAAAGCGGATGTAATTACCTGCACCAGCGAGATGTTCCCGATGACCATGGTGAGTATCTCTCGCGTGCTGGTCATGTGACCGAGGTTGGCTTGGGTGGACAGCCTGGAGGCCAGACACATGTCTAGATTACCTGCAACAAACAGACGATACATTATAATATTTATATTGAATTTGGGATTCCACCCCGAAAACTATTATTTGGACAACCAACACTTATGTCATAGGTCACCTCAACAGGTGTCTCCGTGTTTATAGGGTGAGGTTTGTCCGGATCTTGGTGGCGGTGCGTCTACCAACCAACTGCGTGGTAGGCCGGATCCTGAGAGACTGGTTAAGGTAGACCTTTTGACTTCTCCAGCAGGAATCTCTCGGAACATTGCCTTGCACCACAGAGGGTGGGACAGATTCATACGTCCACGTGGAACGCGGTGTAGGTACGTTTTTTAAGATGTTCTCCATTTTAAAATTAAAAAATAAGAATTTATGGCTAAATACCTAAATAAACTCAAAGATTGCAGAAAAAGTCAATAGATGTCACAAATAAAAATAAAATGGATACATTATTTATCCGAGACACTATCTAGATGGGATTTAATTAAGGTGTCCAAAGAAGCGAAGCTATCAGTCCACAATGGAGTGCTGGTACCTACCCTGATGTATGGTAGTGAAGCATGGACTGGCAGAGGAAGGATGAAAGTAGACTGAATGCTGTAGAGATGAGATCCCTGAGGCGTATGTGTTGTAAAACAATGTATGATCGTGTGAGAAATGAGGATATCCGCAAATAATGCAAGGCTGATGTAAGCGTAATAAGTAAGATTAAGAAAGCTTAGATGGTTTGGACATGTAGAGCGAATGAATGAAGAAAGGAGTGTCAAGAGAATATATGACGCAAATGTGAATGGTAGAAGAAGTCGAGGACGCCCGAGAAAGACATGGCACGATCAGGTGAATCAGATACTTGAGTCGGGCCATGTCAGGAGTCGGAATAATAGAAGAGCATGTATGAGAAGATGTATGAATGTGAATAAAGCGAGGTGTGTGTGCCAAGACCGAGTTGTTTGGCGGTCCGTTCTCTCTGCCTACCCCTGCGGGGAAACGGCGTGATGGTTAGTTATAAATATACTTTAAGAAAATTAAGATAATGTTGGTAGCTTTCAGTCGAAAGTGATAGAGTTAAATATGACCGAAGTGGTTAGAGCAGACCCCCGGTAAGGCTAAGGTCCTGGGTTCAATTCCTAGATACGACTGAATCGTTTTCTGATTTTTCTGTCGCTTATATTGTCTTCAATGATTAAATGTACATATATCACTTTGAAGTACATATTGAAAATATCTTAAGAGGCTAGACTTTGAACCACACGCGGAACACCCGCGTCTGTCATTCTGTCCCGCTCACAATAAGCTCACGCACACTTACAATACATGCGAATGCGAAATGTGCGAATGAGACAACGCTCAAATTTACCTACAGAAATCGCTCGAAAAGGCGTTTATGGAGAATACACTTTTCTACACCGAAACTTTCACGAAATTGAAATTTTAAAAAATATATATTTTTTAGAAAGAAGAAGCTACGTCGGTAGCTTTTTATAATTTTATAATTCTTTTTATTAATTTTGTGCAATTTTCGATGTAGAAAAGTGTTTTTTCCCGGGCGTCCTTTTTGTATGGGCCGAAAAGCGAAGTCTATCGTCTTAAGACCCATTGACTAGCGGCTGAGAATTAAAGTTCCAAAATGCTTGCAACTGTACAGGGAGGTTCTAATGAGAAAGTTCGATTATTCCCCCTATCAAATTTTTTAAATAAAAAATTTTATATCGATTTATTTCATTAAAAACTTGCTTTAATATATACCTACATTCAAGTAAGCAATAAAAATGCTCAAAACGCATGATGATAAATTATTAAATATCGTGTACTTCTTGTAAGTATTTTTTTTATCATAAGTATTTATGATTTTTTAATAATGTCTAAACCAAATAAGTGTGTAAAAAAAATGTGAAATATTTTAGTTTGTAAGACCTTAAATAAATTGAAAAACTGAGGTATTTTTGCCACAAAACACGTTCTCGGATTTATTTTTTAATGATTTTAATTTAACTAAAATTAAAATTCTGAAAAGTGTCTTTACTAGATTATGTATTGATTTATTTTGCTGTATGATTATATGATTTGAAATTTGTATTGCATAATACAATATTTCGTTTGAAAATTGAACAAATCTGCCAACGACCAACGGTATAATCTTAGTATATTAAAAATAAACTTAGTTTTTCAAAATTTAAAAAGTGCCTTTACCAGATAAAATAAATATTTCTACGTGAAATTATTCACTTTCAATATGCTTGCAGAAAACAACACAAAAAACAGCAGTAACAACGAGTATCATCAGCAATCGCGGCCATTAGCAGACTGCCCTTTTGTAGCCATTTTTTTTTCTGTACAAGATTTTTTTAAATCAAAAGGAACGTCATCTGGGACATGAAACGATGGAGAAAACCTAAGAGTATGGACATTAGAGAGACGGCATGTGAAGTGTGCCCGCGCGCTCTAAGTGTGCCTTTTCGAGAATTCTACCCACATGGCTGACATTGCCTGTCACCATGTAAAATGGCTGCTGTCGTAAAAATGTCGGAACGTATTAAACGGGCAAAAACCAGCAGCCAATGTAAGCCGTTTGGGTAAAATTCTCGACAAGGCACACTTGGAGCGCGCGGGCACACTTCACATGCCGTCTCTCTAATATCCATACTATTAGGAGAAAACCAATAAAAAAATATTTTTTAAATAAAAATCAATGCACTCAGTTGTTAATCTTATAGCTTCAAAGGCTTCGGATAATCTGCAAACAGCGATTAAGTCGGATTAAAAGAATCAATAGATAATATTGTGTTGGGATTAGGGCAAGCGCCCGGAGCAGTAAATCAGCGGTTGCAAATCTGAAGCAATTCTTTGTTTTTTATTGAAGCTATAAAAATATGAGAAGTAAAATGCGTTGTGGAAAAAACCAGAAGCGATACGAAGAAATGCTTTTTAATTGTTTTGTTTTTTAATGTTAATACCGCGCAAGAGTCCCAATTGGTGCAGAATTTGATTTGTATTTGACGAGTTAAAGTATTTCACCCCAAAACTGTAGTCATAATACGTCTCGACGCCATCTAGTGGGAGATTTAGCACTTACAATGCCTCTCTCATGTAAAATAAAGTTGGTTGTTTGCAGGTGAAAAATGTAATAAGCAGTAATTGAATGAATTAATAAGTTGAATGAAACACTAGTGTATATTGAATTATTTTGCGGGTATGAGGTAAGCCGACGTAGCTCAGTGGATAGAGCAGTTGATAGGAAATCAAGTCGAATGTCGGACACGTGAAAAATCTCGGGATAATGTTAAAATGCTAATATTTTGGTATCAGAAAAAATTGGAAGGTGGCTCCGGTACCGCCGCGCAGGGAACAATTTATTGGACAACCAACACCTCTGCCGTAAGTCACCCCAAATGGTTCACTAAATTTGGTGACTAGGCAGGGTTGTCTGGGTTCATGGAATGACGTTTGTCCGGATCTTGGCGGCGAATGCGTCTGCTCACCATCTGCGTGGCGGGCTGGATCGTGAGAGAGAGGTTTGGGGAGACCCTTTAAACTCTCCAGATAAACTCTCTCGGAACATCGCCCAGAGGGAGGGTTAGATTCATACGTCCGTCACTCTTGGACACACTGACCCCCAAATAAGAACCCATCTCTCGTACCTTTTTCCTTCCCAAAATTTCTTTTTCTAAAAAGACCCTCCACATAGTATCCGCGAAGATGACACAGGTTATAAATGGAATTATTTTTCTCAGAAATTTTTATCTGTCCTTATTTATGCAAATTTACCCATTTCTTCACTAATTCAAATGAGAATTGGATGCTGTCCCGTTCTTTCTCATCTTTTTAAAATTCAAATTCTTGAATTCCCAGTTTGTACTTACTGTGGTCTAGAAGTGAATACTTTAGATCACACATTTATTGGTTGTCCCTGACTAAATAAATTAATATCATCTCTTCTATCAAGCCTTATCTAAATTTTCCTCCCCCCCCATTCAACATTCACCTCTTCTAAGTCTGAACTCGACTCCAATCTTCCATACAATTTTGAAATTTGCCAATTTGAATAAAATTACTGCACACATTCATATTTCCTCTATTCATAATTTGAAATGATCTCACAAGAAACATTGGTTTGTTCCTTGTGTTGGTCTGCGTGGAGCAAATTTCTTTTCCAACAAGTTCGCGGCAACGGAATGACTAGCTTTGTGAGGATCATTTTTAAAACAATCCTTTTTTTTTTTAATTTTTAATTATTTATTTTTTTTAAATTTTTAAATTTTTTTTTTAAATTTTATTATTTAGGCATTGAGGCAATTAGAAATATTTTATGTATATCTATGCTATCGCGGACTGTTAATTAATTACATGTTCGTAATAATTAATTAAGCCACTCAGGCATTTACCAATTATGTTGCAATGATTGTCCATCATTCTACATTGGAAAGACAACCAGAAATGTAAATATTAGAATCACGGAACATTTAAGATGTTTAAATAATAATAATTTTTCGGAGTTTGCCAATCATCTTATTTCCACCAATCATACTTTTAATAAGGACACAGGGGTTAAAATTCTTCACCGTAATAATAAAAGCAAAAAGTTAGATAACCTGGAAGCACTTGAAATTAAAAAAATCCCTAAATAATAATAACCAAATTAATTTATCGTTTAGTCCCATTCTAGATATGTTTCCAATAAACCGCTCTGTTATTGCTGGATTTCCCGCAACTACCCTCTCCCCCTTTGACCTCCCACTCCAGCACCTAAATGTTTGGTATATATCTATCAATATTTTGTATCATAGGTTAGGTTTAATATTCTCCTGACGAAGGAAGGGTTCTTCCGAAACCGGTAGAGTGTAATTAAAATTAAAGTGGTCTAAAACAAATTTATATATTTTATTGTTAATTAATTATTCATTAATCAGTTATATGAATATCATTAAAGAAGAAGACAACAATAATAATCTAAATTAAAATATGAAAATGAACAAGAAACAGAAAAATAATAAAACATAATGGTCGCGACTGGGACTCGAACTCAGATCTCACATCTTACCGGGACAGGCGCTCTAACCAATTCAGCCGTTGCGATCTATTACGAGACTGTCGTATTTGTCAACTTCATATTTCAAATTTCAGAATTAACGATATTATCTTCGACTAATGTTTTTTTTCCATGTTATTGGCAGCTACCTTTTTTCATTGTTAAACAAGTATTCAAAGAATGTATTTGTTACCTAGATAGTGTCTCGGATATATATATCCGATTTTATTTATATTGAACACCTATTGACTTTTTATAAAAGTCTTAATGAATATTCATTTTTTATAAGAAAAACTCTCTTTTTAATCGTGAGATCTATATTTATAGTTATTGTAACACATTTGAAGGGCGAAAGCCAGAAATATTTGAAAAAAAGACACCAAGTAGTCTTAAGATGATAGACTTCGCTTTTCGGCCCATACAAAAAGGACGCCCGGGAAAAAACACGTTTCTACATCGAAAATTGCACAATGTGAATATATATATTTTTTATACTGCCTTTTAGAGGGTGAAAACTATGTCGGTATGTTTTCGAATTTTCGATGCGTTTCGTATTAACGTAAACATTCACTGTCAAACATGTACGATTTATCAAAAAAATATTATTTAAGGAAAAAGTGCTGCTAACTCAACTCTCATAAAGAATTATAAAATTATAAAAATCTACCAACGTAGCTTCTTCTTTCTAAAAAATATAAATTTTTTAAAATTTCAATTTCGTGAAAGTTTCGGTGTAGAAAAGTGTATTCTCCATAAACCCCTTTTCGAGCGATTTCTGTAGGTAAATTTGAGCGTTGTCTCATTCGCATATTTCGCATTCGCATGTATTGTAAGTGTGCGTGAGCTTATTGTGAGCGGGACAGAATGACAGACGCGGGTGTTCTGCGTGTGGTTTAAAGTCTAGCCTCTTAAAATCTCAAAATGACGAGACACACAAAATCTGCGGACGGATAGATCCCATTCAAAATCCAAATACGGAGCGATGACAAATTTGTAAAACTTGTAAACATGACTCAATCTTGTAGCAATTGTTTCTCATCAAAACATCCTCTTGATTAGACGTTACTTGATTGTGATTACTGATTACAAATAACTGATTAATATTGTTTGATTACCTTTTATTAACAATTATTATTTATCAAAACACTCCATTCGAAGTTCATTCAGCCGACCTTGTGCCTAATATTGTGTTGGTGAATTGGTCAATATTTACCTGCTACATATTTCTGTAGTATTTACAAAAAGTAAATGGAAAAGAAATTTAATCAATATGTACATAGTTATCTCTTATGACTTATGACGTATAATCAAACGCAAATAATAAAATTTTCCTTTTTGAAGTGTGGAAATATTTTTTATTTATTGATCTATTAATTGTTTTTGTTTTTAATTCGCAGAACTCCATTTTTATTTAACACTAGCTTATGCCCGCGACTTCGTCTGCGCAGGATTAGTACATCGAGTAATCGATTTTATTTTCCTAGGTCCCATCTTTGTTTATACCAAAATTCTTAGCCTATTTATTGAAAATATCTATAATTCTTGATTGGATTCGACGAAATAAATTCACTAATTTAAATATTTTCTAAAATAGAATTTTGATTTAACAATCATTGTTTTGCAAAATGTCATTCTCAAATTTTGACATTTTCTATTAAACAATAATTATTATTTTCAATGTAATGAAAATAAATAGCTAGCTTTATAAATTATAGCCTACATGTTATTCTGATGTATGAGCTATATTATTGTAAAGTTTCATCAAAACCCATTCAGTAGTTTTTGCGTAAAAGAGTAACAAACATACATACATCCATACAAACTTTCGCATTTATAATAATTAAGTAAGATAGTAAGATTTAATGTACATACGTACTGTACAGAGCCTGTAGATACTTTGATAGTACACAACTGCTAACCCTATACAAATCCTCCCCACTTGAAAAACTCCTAAAAGTGTTCCCCACGGTTGAATTTGGCAGTTACCTCTGGTATGGAGCCCCAAAATACCTTAAAAAAACCCAGATTCTCTTATTCTAACAAACGAATTGCAACATTTATAACACAGGTGTCGGGTGGGATGCCGTCCTTGTTATACCGGCATTTCAATGGAAGATGCTCCGAGAAACTAGCTTCATTAATCCCCTCGGCACTTGTGCATAGTCGGGAAACACGCCAAATGCGCGCCCAACGGTTAACATATGTCACGCGAGAACAGGTCGCTTCTACGACGCGTTCTTGAGTTCAACAGCTTGGCTGTGGAATTACTGACCTCTGTGTTTCCTCCCCCCTACAATATGGGGTCTTCACGACCCATGTTCACTCCTTCCTCTCCTCAAAAAGACCCTTTACACAGCGCCCTCAAAGATGACATAAAAAACATAAATCAAATTTATAACGTTACGTATTTTAGTTTTTGTTATTGTTTCGGCGTTCAGTGCCATTTTCAAACTGTGGTTAGACCACCCTGAGGCGATAAATTATTTATGTGATTATTATTTACCTCTTTAAATTTAAATTTCTATGCTGCCTAAAATGATTTATTACCTGTAAAACTGATTCATTGAGAAAATAATTGTGACAATAGATTCTATATTCTGTTGGGTACTTTGAAATCTGTTTTCCCCACATTAAATAGTAAAGTAATGTTTTCTTAATTAATAATGACGTTACTGCTTATGATTTATTTACATTTTTAATAACGTTTAGGTCTTGTGAACATACTAAGAAGTGGGGAGTACTCATAATAAACAATTTCCTTTACTTCTTACTAATATTATAAACGCGAAAGTTTGTATGGATGTATTTATGTTTGTTACTCTTTAAATCAAAATTTAATGAATGGATTTTAATGATACTTCACAATAATATAGCTCATACATCAGAATAATATATAGGCTATAATTTATAAAGCTAGCTATTTATTTTCAATATATTGAAAATAATAATTATTGTTTAATAGAAAACGTCAAAATTTAAGAATGACATTTTGCAAAACAATGAATGTTAAACCGAAATTCTATTTTGGAAAATATTTAAATTAGTGAATTTATTTGAGGTGCTCGCCTAATACTTTGAATCGAATCAAGAATTATACATATTTTAAATAAATAGGTTAAGAATTTTGGTATAAACGTAGATGGGGGACCTAGGAAAAGAAAATAGATTACTCGAAGTACTAATCCTACGCAGACGAAATGTTATTAATAAATTAATGTTATATTATGATCGTTCCTTCGTTTATTGTTTTCTAAATGTGCGAGTAAATTTAAACTAAAACACTTTCTTTCTAAATCTAAGACCCTTTCTTTCAATCTATTTAAAAAAAGTCTCATTTTAAAAAGATTCAACTGATTTGTAAAAAATTCAGACTTTCCCGTAATTTTCACGGGTCTGAGCTAGTCCACGTCATATTTATATTCGAACTATTTTAATGTCAACAAATATTAATTATTAGCTGGGGTACCCGGTTTCGTTCAGGACAACATTCGAGAGTGTTCTGAATGTTCCGCAATGATGTTCCTGATTCCCTATTCCCGAACATTCCACAACATTCCAGAATGTGTCGGGATGCTATTCCACCACTCCTTCTCTTCGCGTCTAAGTTTTATCGAATCTTCTAGAACTTTCGGGAAGACTGTTCTTGAAATTTTTAGAGGTCGAAACTTCCAGCCCTTATCCTTCATCATGGTGGGGGGATAGAGATCTATCACACCATTAACTCCCTTGATCGTACCGGGACTCGTTTTTGAGTTTTTGCGTCCGCACGTTGTTTTGGACTTTCTTTTATAATATACTAGCTTCTGCCCGCGACTCCGTCTGCGTAAGATTAATCGTTCTTAACCTATTTATTTAAAATATGTATAATTCTTGATTGGATTTAAAGTATCAGGTGAGTACTTCAAATAAATTCGCTAATTTAAAAAATTTCCAAAATAGAATTTTGATTTAACAATCATTGTTTTGCAAAATGTCATTCTCAAATTTTGACATTTTCTATTAAACAATAATTATTATTTTCAATATATCAAAAATAAATAGCTAACTTTAAAAATTATAGCCTATATTTTATATGTTATTCTGATGTATGAGCTATATTATTGTAAAGTTTCATTAAAATCCATTCAGTAAATTTTGCGTGAAAGATTAACAAACACACATACATCCATACAAACTTTCGCATTTATAATATTAGTAAGATATTGATTTTCTTCATTGTAAAGATACACCAAATAACTCATATATTTTATAGTTATTGACCTCAGCGGTTTACAAATTATTATATTATCTTTTGTCTATGGATCTTAGGAAATGATTGATTTAATAGCTAGTAGCCTTTTCTTTGCACGAAGAGGGAAAAATACCTTCCGTTGTTTCGTAAAGCCAACAGTCCTCGATAGATTTCGATACGCTTTCCGCCAATGGCAAAGCCAGGACTCGACCAGTGAGGTATGGAATCTGTGCAATTGGTACTACGCAATACGTGCTATTATCGGCTGCACTACCTTCGACCGCCTGCGTAATTCTTGAAGTACCATCGATCCATTAGGCTGTAATGCTCCTTATGCTGGAATCAGACGGTTCACTCGAGGGAAGGTTTCCGCCATGTTTTTTCGGCCTAATCGTCCATTTTGTTTCATTCCATGTTCACACGGCGCTATAGAAATAAGCGTTCACTCGTCCATTCCGACCACAGCGTCGCCGAGCGAGGTCAACCGCGCTGGAATTCGTTTGTTTTCCAGCGCGGTCCGGCCCCGAATTTTAAGGAAAAACATGTCAGATGCATCGATTTTTGCGAAATTTTGTTGACACAATTAAATAAAATAAATATAAAAAACAGTATTGTTTCGTCTTATAAACCTTTTTATTTTTTATGACATAATAACACAATTTGATTTTACTTTTTTTATTACGAACATTTTCCTACAAATTAATAATCTTACATATATTAAAAAACATATAAAATACATGGATAATAAGGGAGACCCAAAAATTTATATGAGAGGTGTTCCCAAAAGCAAACAAATTAGCCGAACGAATACCATTTTGACGTTTTGCGTGCGATGTGATAGCGTCCTTTCATGGTCCTTCCCGTACAGGACGCGAGACAAACTGATTGAGAGTTCACTCGGTGTTCAGACGTTTCACTTTGCTCTCTTCCGCGCGCATGCGCGCGCAAGTGAAGGATGCCGAATGAAAATATCCAACATGGTTGGATCGGTTCACTTGAAGATTTCATTCGGCAGTGTTCGGCACTTTCGATTCATTTCATGTTCAGACGTGTCATTCCGAGTAAACTAGGCCGAATGAAATGCGGAAATGAGCGATTAGTGAAACGTCTGAATGGCGCTTTAGGTGATGCTTAAAAGAATTCATAATCTACTCTTTAATTCTTTCATACATGGCGCGCGCAAGTAAATACTTCTTTACGCACGCTTGACTTGGGGGGTAAGCTGGCGAATGTGTAACGAAAATTGAAATGCGTTGCGAGGCGAACCGGCTGACTGTAGAAGCAAGATAGAGCAGTGCGCGTGCACATTTTCTTTCTCTCTTCCTCTCATAGCCAGTGCATGAAATATTTCAGTCAGTATTTTGAAATACCAGTGACGCGCCAAACGCGGCGGGGAGCGGATGTCTTGCACGGCTTGATCAGGCGAGGCGAATAATAATAAATTTAAATAAATATTTATAGAAACATATACAGGGTGAGAATACAGGGTGTAACAGGACGTACCCGAGAGATTTTATCCAGCGATTCCTGAGCTTATTTGGAGAATTAAATGCTTTTGTCATTTTTCTGTCCGATAATTTTTTATTCTATTAAAAGCAAAAAAAAATATTTTTCGATCACACGTCGCTACTGATCCCATCGTTTTGTTAAATACTTCGTCGCGATGGGTTTGAGCGATACAGCGCTGTTTCGTGGATGCGGCATGCTGCTAGAATGAGACATAACGCTTATCAAGACGCTAGATATGATGCTAGAATACGTACGCGCTTCTGAGGTAACAAAATCAGTTGCGACGCGCGGTGGAAAAATATTTTTATTAGAAAAAAATGTTATCGGACAGCAAAATGACACACATATACTCATAAATCGCTGGGTAAAATCTCTCGGGTACGTCCTGTTACACCCTGTATACATGTATATATTTTAGTCATATAAACATATATATGGACATACATATAGATGGAGCTAAATAAGTATTTATTTCAGTCGTGTGGTCTATAGCACACTCATATTTTTTTTACGGAAAAACGCATTTTACAAGTTATGATATAAAATATTAGGATTAATAATTAATTGTTTGCGCCCGTACACAAGCAATATGAACATGAATAAATAGTTTATCAATTAAAAAACATAAATCTTTCAAGAAAGGATAACAAATACAATATTGGATTGAATCACCGATGATTTTCTTTTAGTCTTTAGTCTTCTCGAATGATTTTAGTTTGTTTATGGATAAAACCATTTATTCATATTCAAGTCAGATCGTAGACGATAAAATGGTATGGTGTTATTTGGAGACACAGGTGGTTCCATGTCTAATCGGACTATGAGATCTCAGCATCTAAATTCCCATAGTAAATTTATTCTGGCACGAAACTTACTCACATGATAATTCATCACATCATTACTCACATTAACCTACCCTTCCATTCCCCTCCCCCCAAACCCCTCACCTAACCTAGCCTAACCTAACCTAACCTAACCTAACCTAACCTAACCTAACCTAACCCAACCTACCCTAACCTAATCTAAGGTTAAAAACACCAATTATCAGTTTTCGGTGCTTTGAGACATGATGAATTATCATGTGAGGAATTATGATGTGAGGAAAAGTTTGTACTCAATATTCATACACTAAAAAAGTTTTTACTGAGTAGACCGGTAACCGACATAGATGTACCGGGTTAGTTCAAATTAATTTTTTTACCTCATAATAAAATAATAATTCTTATATATTCATAAAAATGCAAAAATCAGTCATATTAAATACATGTAGGAATACCTACGATAGATTTTTTAAATATTTATATTGAGGGATCAGTAGGATTTATCGTTCCAGTTAGGAGTTTTACCGAGCCGAACCCTCTGATATGAAAATATCTGGAGTCAGTGAATTATTTTCCCATTTGGTCTCTAGTGGGTTGACGTGTTGTTCTTGTATTGTTTTGTATTTATTATACTTATATAATACAATTGCATAGCATGGATTGACTAGATACTAGATGATCATTTGTGGAAGGGTTTTGGTTTTCCTGTGGGTAAGATTTTACCCGGACATAAAGTCGTAAAATAAATTTTCTTACCTTTTAGGCCTGATAGTGATGGGACGAGAACAAAAATGGACGAAACTTCCACGAACACAGCCCATGTCTGAAACAAATACACCATCATTAGTATAAAGTTTTTAATTTGGGATAACCATAACCACCCCCTCTGCCATAGGTCACTCAAAGTAGTTCGCTACATTTGCAAACTTAGCATGGGTGCCCAGGCTCATGGGGTGAGGTTTGTCTAGGTCTTGGCGGCGGCAGCGTCTGCTCACCTCGGGATCGGGAGAGAATGGTTGATAAAAGTATTTTGACCTCTCTAGCCGTACTCTACACGGAGAAAAATGTTATACTAAAATACGATCATTTTATTCGTAAAAACGGTTAAAACTGGGACTGAAGTTCTTACGAACAAATTAACAGTGTTTCAATATTTATTGGCTAGAAAATATAAGAATAATTTGTTGGTATACGTACGAAATTACGTATACCAACAAATTATTCTTACTTGTTCCCGTCAATAAACATTGAAACCATGTTAATTTGTTCGTACGAACTTCAGTCCTGTTTTTAACAGTTTTTACGAATAAAATGATCGTATTTTAGAATAACATTTTTCTCCGCGTATGGACCCATCTCCTTACACCGCAGCGGGAGGGATGGATTCTTGCGCCCGTCATTCCTGGACACACTTACCCCTTGATTCCTACCCAACCATGAGGTGATTTTCTCATGAAAACGGCGCTACATAAATTGTCCGAACATTATTATTATTATTACCCTTCGTACCTTTTTCCTTCCCATGAATTCCTCTCCTTCCTTTCCCCATTAAGTCCCTCCACATAGCATCCCCTAACATGACAGGCCCCGAGGAAAATTATTTTCCTCTGGGCTTCTTGTGTAAAGCAATAAAATCGTCAAAATGGAGATTTTGTTTTCTTCATTTTTCTCCTTCAAAGCTGGTCCGAATTGGTAGAATACATTTTGCCTTTTAAAAAAATACCTTGTCTAGTTTGTATACTAAGCGACAATTTTAACGTTTTTTGGAGGTCCTAACTCCTATAAAAAATTACTCATTAAAAAAAGCAAAAAGTACCGTTAGTTAGTGGTCGATATCTAAATTACATTAAAAAATATATTTGCACTAGTGTCAAAATCCAGAGATGAAATTGGAGAATACGTTTGTATGGACAAAACGCCACCCGGTTTCCTCTTAAATAAAAAAAAAATTAAACTCTTTCACGCAAAAACTGCTAAATGGATTTTAATGAAACTTTACAATAATATAGCTCATACATCAGAATAACATATTGGCTATAATTTATAAAGCTAGCTATTTATTTTCAATATATTTAAAATAATAATTATAATATGCTTTTTAACAGATTACTTTTTTGCATAGTCACAAAAAAAAATGTATGTATCTTTTTTATATATTTCTTCATAACCCAACTCAATTTAAAAAAAATGAATTTTCTTGTTTTTATCTTTGTTTTTATTTTTGTTTGCAATTATGTACTTAAGGAATAATATGAACTAAACCTGTCAATTTGTCTGTCCTGGAACGGGAAACTTTCCTAGTTGGACAGGCAAAGCTTCCTAATGTGTAACTTGTACTTCTTTTGTATCTATATATAAATAAATAAATAAATAAATTGTTTAATAGAAAATGTCAAACACTGAGAATGACATTTTGAAAAACAATGATTGACATTTTAGAATATATTTAAATTAATAAATTAATCGAATAGAGAATTATAGATATTTTAAATAAGTAGGTTAAAAATTTTGGTTTATAAGGAGATGGGTCCTAGGAAAAGAAAATAGATTACTCGAAGTACTAATACTACGCAGACGAAGTCGCGGGCAGAAGCTAGTTAATAATAAGTTATTCTCTTGATCTTCCCCACCTTCCTCTTCTCCATCTCCTTCCCCTCCCCAATTCCTTCAGCCTCACAACATACCCCAATTGGGGATGCCTTAGTCTCACTGGCCCCAGACGGTAGCATTAGGACGCTTGTGCGGAATTCATATATAAAAAAAAAGAAATTATTGATAAAATAGGTCAATATTTCCTAAGTGGGACGTCGTAGTACAATAGAATAAGTAATACATTCTGATATCAGCCCAAGATAACATTTTATAAGATTAGATAAACGATGTATGAAACTTAAAGAAAATTTGCAACTTTCATATTGTAATAACTAATAACACACAGGAGCTGTGTGGCTAAAAAAAGGGAGGAGGAAGTACCTGACACTAGTCAGATCAGATCACGGAATATGGCTAAAGCCATTTCAAGTAACGCGCTACGTTTCGATTCTGAATCGAAGTCTTTCTGCCATACTGATAGTAGTAAGTATATTGTAATTTATCCCAGAATTAAAAAAAAATATTCGGATAAAATATAATCTTACATATAAAAATTGATGTTTGTTTCTTTGTTCGTATTTTATGCGCTGCCAAATTGTTCACCCGATTGCGATGAAACTTTGGGGGATTTGATGTGCACATTCCCGCGATAGTTATAAGATAGTGAGCTCTGGAGTTGTTAAATTATTTCCTACACTATTCGTCGGATTGCGATGAAAATTTGGTGAGTTAATGTGAACATGCCCGCGAAGGTTTCTATATAGCGATATTTCTATATTAATGAGCTCTGGCGTTATGAAATTTGCAAAAAAATTGCAATATGTTACACGCGAGTTGCTTGAAGAATGGGTGTATTTTATGGAGTTTAGCGACAGGGAAAAAAGGCGGGTGGCAGCAGAGGAGGGGAATCCGGGAAGGGCGAAGGGGAATTAAAGAGGATGGGTTCGCGGGAAGGGGCTGAGGGAGGGGGGAAGAAGGAGAAAAGGAGAAGGTGGAAGGGGGGTGCGCGAGGGGGGGGGGGGGGGGGTAACTAGAACGAAGACAGCGGGAGAGGGGAGAAGGAACGCGGGGAATGTGAGAGGGGATCGCGGGAGAGGAAGACGAGGCGGAAGGGGAACGTGGAAGAATGTGAAAGGACACGCGGGGAAAAATATTTTTTTATTTAAGTAGCATTGCAACGCACGCCGGGTATCAGCTATATATTAATAAAAAATAATAATAAATAAAGCCTTATTAAAATGCGATTTATTGTTTAATCGGGTAATTTCCTTGCAATCATTTTTATCAATGAAGGTTTTATTGTGTCGCTGTCAAGGTCTGTATTTTAATGTAAATTTTTTATATTATCACAAATTCGTAGGATTTAAAAAAAATATATTATAAAATCTTTAACTTTAAAACATTTTAAAGAATCTAGTGAATATTTGCCATATTTTGGCAACAAACCAATCCGTGGTTTTGGAAATAGTGCCATATTGTGGCAAAAAGCGTTCGAGTGGTTAGATGTACGCAAATGTATAATTTGTCTGATTAGATTTATGTAATTGTTTGTACCTATTTGTGTATTAACTGAGTTTTTATAAATGGATTGTTTTCACGTAAGCAGTAACATCTGTAAAAACCCACATTAAATGAATAACATTTTTTGTAGAATCAATCGAAAAATCATCAATAATGAAGTTGTGTGAAATAACGTAAGATTCACATCGAGACTGACGACACATGTGACCACTGTGTTTCTTTATCTCTGTAACATATCAATAGATATGATAATAAATGTTTATCCGGAGTGGAAGTTACTCTCAGTATCGCCCTTCTGTAAGACCACCATTCAGAATTGAAATGTGGCTTGAAATGGTTTTAACCGTGTTTAGTGACTAGATCTGAATAGCCAGATACTTCCTTACCTTCCTCTCCCCCATCTCATTCCTTTCCCTGCTGACGGGAGCAGTTGGGATGGTTTAAACTATAAGAAAAATACGATTGTTCGAGTTCATCGGAGATAAGGCCATACCGATTTGAAAGAAAACCGACGTCGTCAATTAGCATGAGATTCCTAATGTTGTACGCCGAAGTGAATCACTATATTACGCTTGTAGACGTTTCAACGACCTCCATGGTCGAGGGATATGAAAGACACTCGACTAGCAATCCGAAGGTCGCAGAATCAAACCCGACATGTCCTAATATATATTTTTACAATAGCTCAATACGAGGCCCTGAAAAAAATTCCCTCAGGGCCTATGTCTTCTTTAGGGATACAGTGTTTAAAAAAAAATAAATTATTAGGTCCACATATGAGGCCCTGAGGAAAATAATTTCCCTCAGGGCCTATGTCATCTTTGGGGATGCTGTGTGGAGGGTATTTTTGGGAAAAGAAGGAGAGGAAGTTCTGGGAAGGAAAAAGGTATGAGGTTTGGGTAGGTATATGGGGTTCAGTGTGTCTAGATCATCCGCCGCCAAGACCTAGACAATGAACCGCACGAACCCGGGCACCCCTGCTAAGTCACCAAACGTAGCGAACCACTTGGGGTGACCTATGGCAGAGGTGTTGGTTATCCAATTAATGGTTCCCGGGCGGCGGTACCCATTCCCGCCTCCCAAATTGAATGAGTGTGGAGGGTAATAAAGATATAGAATGAAGATGACTTACTTGCACGTGTCCCAATACCAGCCCGGCCCCAATGGTTCCGATTCCTGCGATGAAGAAGGGTACAGCCACCTGCATTAATGTACTCCACCATTTTTCGTCCTTTCCCTGTAAAAAAAAACATAACAAATTAGCACAATGTAGTATTGTCACAAATTATTTATTTATTTCTAAGAAACGAACAGCTCAAATACATCTATAATATAAAAATGAATGTTTGTTTGTTTGTATGTTCGTATGTTATGCGTTCAATTGCGATGAAACTTTGGGAACATGATATGCGCACACGAGGGATGGTTATAGGATAGTGAGCTCTAGCATTATGAAATTATTACCTATACTATTCATACGATTGCGATTAAAATTTCATCTGATTGCTATATTTTTTTTTTATTTGCCGTGAATACGCCCGTGAATATATCTATAAATACACTGGTGAGCTCTGGCATTATGAAACTTGCATTAAAAAATTAAATAAGTCACGCGAGTTGGTGGAAAAATCAGTCATCCAGAGGAAGACTAAAGAACTCCTGGATAATTCAATGCTCCAAAATTCTAAGTAGAAACGGCCTGGATGAAAGCGATACCCAGAACCGAAGAAGCTACAACCTGAGAACGAGGAGAGCCGACACCAACAGCCTACCTGGGCAATGAGTTGGGACAGTGCAAGGAAGAAAAAGACGCGAGTCGGTGGAAAAAATGATGTATTTTTTGGAGTTAAGAGGCAGGGAAAAAAGGCTGGGGGGGAGGTGTGCGAGAGGGTCGGATGGGGAATTTAGGAGGGGGATTATATAGGGAGATAGGCTTCGCGGGAAGGGGGACGAGGAAGAGGGGAAGGCGGAGAAGGTGGAAGCGGAAGACGTGAGGGGGGGGGGATACAGGGAAGATGAAAAGTGAACGAGGGAGGGGAAGGGGACGCGGGAGGGGAAGAGGAAGAGGAGGCGGAAGAGAAACGGGGACGATTGGAAAATGACACGAAGGAGTAACAATTTATTTATTTTAGTAGCATTGCAACCTTTAACTCGTGTTCTACTATGAAATCTTGAGAAATTTCTTGACTAATTTCCGGTATTCTCTAGGAGTACCATCTTAAGACTATGGATATTGAATCATAGTAATAAATAATAATAATATTTGGATGACTTGTATAGCGCCGTTTTTGTGAAAAATCACTTCAAGGGCGTTGTAGTTCCATGAATACACCCGACCAAAAAGACATCAAATCACATTATTGATTACTTTTTGCAACATATTTTATTAGGTTTCATGACAACTCGACAAAATGGCATTTCAAGAATCCTTTGAAAAGTCATTACAATTTATTAAAAGTGATGAAAAAAACCCATAACATAACCTATTAATCCTATTTTTTATCATTTTAATGACTTTTAAAAAGAGATCTGAAGTACCACTTGTCCGGTCACCATTTTATTGTGACATATTAATATTTTGACAGCTGCGAGTCAATTCTCAAGATCCAAGGTACGTAAAAGTTTCACGAGAAAATAAAGAATAAATAAATTATTTACCTCGTACACATGACAATATTGACAGTGACAGCATTTCAATTTCTTTTAAAATGATCCATCAATATCAATTTTTTTAAATGTTACAACAACTGTATTTCTGCACTAAAAACTAAAAATAAATATTAAATAAAGTTCTACAAATTAACCACACATACGTAAATACATAATAGTAATTTACTGTGAGAGTTATTTAATTATACAGCTGTTAAATTTTCGTGTTTTGATCGCTTGAGATTGGTTCAATATTATTGCGAATTTTCGAGTGCTAGTGGGAGCGTGGAAGATGATTGTTTTGGTATGGGAATTTTTCATCTGCTGCAAAAAAAAAATTAAAAGTATTTAATGAAAAAAAAACATCTCTAAATGTAAGGGAATGCAGCAAGGATGAAAATATAGTCCACCACTAAATTCAATTTTGAATTCGGGTATGGATACCACCGTCCGGCAACCAATGACCGAATAACCAACATCAAAAGAAGGCTAAAGAAGGAGGTATCGCAACACGGCATAACACCCCAAAAACAAACAACGAAAATGCTTTTGGTCGTGAAAATCTAAAAACGTATCCGAATAACCAACACCTCGGCCATGGGTTATCCCAATAGGTTAGGGACGTTTGGAGACTTAGCGGAGGTCTCCAGTTTTATGGGGTGATGTTTATCCTCGTTTGATCGGAAGATGCCGGTCGAGGAAGACTTATTGATTGGATTCTATGATCTGAGCTCTCAACCCATTGTCTTGAATCGTAGAGGGAGGGATGGATTCATACATTGGTCACCTTGGGCAAGCTGACTTACAGATTCCTACCCAAAACTCACACCTTTCTCCTTCGCAGAACTTTATTAATTGAATAATACCCTCCACATAAAATCATCAAACATGACAATGTCTTTGAAGAAAACCTCGACGCGAAATAAAATAAAACACTGCACAAAAACACACGGGGTTTTTGCTTCGGCCATGATGATGGAAGCTGCAAGTCTATCTGATGGCTAACAGAGGAAGAAACAAACGCACATCACAACTAATTAACCCAAAAATCAATCATAATTAATGTGGAATACTTACTTCTTCATGCAATAAAAAATCAAATACAGCGTAACACCATTCACTCAAGGAGTTCCTTCGACTATCAGGAATTTCGGGATTATCAATACCATCTGATTCTGGATTGGAGGAAGGATTTGGACCAGGGTTTTTATTCAATCTTGGATGTCTTAGGCTTGCTTTGTTATCATTTGGTTCAACATCTGTTCCGGGGATGGGTTCAGGATTGGCTTCTGGGTTGAGTTGAGGGTTTGATTCAGGACTTGTTGGAGAGTCAGGAGGACTTGGATCATCAGTACCGCCTGGTTCTTCAACTGAGAGAAGGTTGGACTGGATTGGTAGAGGGAAGGAGGCTTTTGGAAGAGATTGGATCTGTAAATGGGAGGATGAAATATGTTTTAGTTTTGCAACCGTTTTAATGATAATGATAAGACACAATTACTGAATTCTTAATTTTGGAAATGGATAGAATCGATTATCATTATTACTTAGGTAAATTACATCCATGTCAAATTGTCCGTTTTTTAATAGGCTTAAATTTTAGAGCGTTTAAGTGTGAACTACATAAATTGGATATTATTTTGATAAAAAGTTAGGTTAGGTTATTTGACAGTGTCATTTTATTTTAAAAGTAGTTTAGTAAATCTCTCTATGGGTAATTCCGGCAGAGTTATATTAATGGTACCTACGCGAAATTCAGTGTAATTGAGGCATGTTTCAGATTTTTTGATACTCTCAGTATCGCCCTGTTTAAAGACACCCGTTTAGAATATAAAACTTGACTTGGAATAACTTTATCAGTGTTTGAATTTATCAGATACTTGCCAACCTTCCCCTTCCCTATCTCCCTTCAGTCTAATTCACTGCTTTATACAGTTGTACTACTCTACTTTCTATTTTCTTTGTAATATCTATTTTATCATTCAGTTTTATTATAGTTAATACACATTGTTTTGTTTTAAATATTGTTTATATTTTTGTATCTACATGTACAATCTAACGTTATTATTACCCTAATGCCTGTTCGGTTTAAATTTAAGAACCCGACTCCGAGTAAATCTCTGACGCAGCACCGTATGGAAACCATTCCGACCCATCCGTGTACGTGAAATTGTTCACTAACTACTGCCGTGATATTAACACTTATCACTCGCTCATCGTGCGAGATGAAAATGGAAGTGCCGCCATCTATAATATTTAAATCGAACTATTGAAGTTGTCATATTGTTATTTTTCGCGTGGAATTAAATTTGATAATTTTCAGAGTATTCTATATTATTAATGTTCTAACGTCTATCGTAGACACTCGCGCAACGTGCGAGTCGCAAATGGAAGTGCCGCCATCTGTAATATTTAAATCGAAATATTGAAGTTTTCATATTATTATTTTTCGAGATTTACGTCAGTGTAAGAGTACTCCTCTCTTATTATTGAATTTCTACTATTATATGTATAATGTAAGTGTTCTATAGATTTATGTTCACAGTTGTTAGTTTTGCAAAAGGGCGAAGCCTTAAAAATGGTCGCTAATACGTAAACCACGGGGAGCGGGTTTTTAACTGCTAGTTCTTATTATTACAGTTAAATATAGCCTATGTAATATAGTGTAATGCGCCTAGTATGGTGGTCGTGATTAAAGCAAATGCATATTGTATTTTGAAATTTATATGAAATAATTAAAAAATATAAATAATAACAACATACTACAGTTAAGGATGCCTTAGTCCCCCTGACTTCGACAGTTGAGACTCTTTTATGGTATTCACATAAATAAATTAAAAATCACAAATTCCACAGAGTCGATAGAGAGAGAGGATAGACTTTGAACCACACGCGGAACACCCGCGTCTGTCATTCTGTCCCGCTCACAATAAGCTCACGCACACTTACAATACATGCAAATGCGAAATGTGCGAATGAGACAACGCTCAAATTTACCTACAGAAATCCCTCCAAAAGGGGTTTATGGAGAATACACTTTTCTACACCAAAACTTTCGCGAAATTGAAATTTAAAAAAATATATTTTTTTTAGAAAGAAGAAGCTACGTCGGTAGCTTTTTATAATTTTATAATTCTTTATGAGAGTTGAGTTAGCAGCACTTTTTCCTTAAATAATATTTTTTGATAAATCGTACATGTTTGACAGTGAATGTTTACGTTAATACGAAACGCATCGAAAATTCGAAAACATACCGACATAGTTTTCACCCTCTAGAAGGCAGTATAAAAAAAATATATTCATTTTGTGCAATTTTCGATGTAGAAAAGTGTTTTTTCCCGGGCGTCTTTTTTGTATGGGCCGAAAAGCGAAGTCTATCATCTTAACGATGACGTTTAAAATACACTGAAACATGTGACAATTTCAATAAAACATTTTTTCTGAGTAGTGTCCTTCAAAATAATTATCCACTGTAGATGGTTTTACGTAAGCAGACAGTTTTCGGAAAAAATGTCTCATAAATTATGGTCGCTTGCAAATTATTCTTATAATTGAAAACATCTGTACCTTGTTTACGAACATCGGGTACAATAAAACCTGGTAAATATGCTACAGAAATGGTAATATATCATTATAAACTGAATTTTTGCAAATTAATTATAAAATTTATCTCTGTTACCTTCACATAATTAAAGTTTTCAATCGATTGCCATTTTTTAAATAGATATATTATTATTTCTTCAAACTTCGCAAAATCACTTTGTGGCGTCATTTTGAATTAAATTAAAACAAATAACTTTGTATTAAACCACTATTATATAATTTTAATGTCATTACTACCCTGACGAAGAAACCATCGGTTTTGAAACATGTAGGTAATTGTGATTATATAATAGTGGTTTAATACAAAGTTATTTGTTTTAAGATATATTATTAATATATCTATTTAAAATACTATTATAATATAACTAACTAACTAACAATCAGGCCGTTTCCCCGCAGGGGTAGGCAGAGAGGACGGACCGCCAAACAACTCGGTCTTGGCACACACTTCTTGCATCATTCACATTCATACATCTTCTCATACATACTCTTCTATTATTCTGACTCTTGACACGGCCCGACTCAAGTATATGATTTACTTGATCGTGCCACGTCTTCCTTGGGCGTCCTCGGCTTCTTCTACCGTTCACATTCGCGTCATAAATTCTCTTTACACTCCTTTCTTCATTCATTCGCTCAACATGCCCAAACCATCTAAGCGTCCCTTTCTTAATCTTACTTACTACGCTCACATCAGCCTTGCATTCTTTTCGGATCTCCACATTCCTCACACGATCATACATGGTTTTACCACACACACGCCTCAGGGATCTCATTTTTACAGCATTCAGTCTACTTTCATCCTTTCTCTGCCATTTCCACGCTTCACTGCCATACATCAGGGTAGGTACCAGTACTTATATTATAATATAATACTTATAATAATATATTCAATGTCTATAAGAAAAACTCTCTTTCTTCAATGAGATATCAATGTTTTCGCCAAACACCTTTTAAATTATCAGATATGCAGAGTTGAGCTAACTTCTGTTCTTGCAAAACTGATTACACCAAAACCAATTTATTGGCTAACCGACACCCCTGCCATAGGTCACCTTTGGTTACTTTATGTTTGGTGACTTATCAGGGTTAACGGGGTGTGGTTTGTCTAGGTTTGTGGATGTGTCTGCCCACCTTTGAGATAGACTGGCTGAGGGAGACCTTTTGACCTTTTCCAGCCGGACTCTTTCTAAACATCGCCATCGCCTTGTACCGAAGTTGAAAGAATGATTCACACGTCACTCCTGGACACACTGACTTTCAGATTCCTTTCTAAAAAGACTTTCCAAATAGAATTATTTTACTCAGGGCATATGTATTTAATTCAACTTTTTGAATTTCGATTTTGTTTTCATGGATGAATGAATGAATGCGAATCTTGGAAGTGGAACGCGTGCATTTCTCAGAAACTGGCTACTAGCCACCTGAAAAGATGGCCCAAAAATTGAACATAGATGTACCAGTGGCGGCTCGTGACTTTTGGTGAGCTAGAGTTCTAATTTTAACAAAAATGGCATTGTTGATGTCGTTGTAGCCGAAATATACATATATATATATTTTTTTTCGAATTTTTTTTTTGTATGAAGATTTTCAGGAAATTTCAGTTTTGCTGGGCGCCGCACCAATTTCCTGAAAATCTTCATACAAAAAAAAAAAATCGTTTTTTTTTTTTTTTTGTCTACAACGACATCAATAATGCCATTTTTGTTTTAATTAGCACTCTAGCTCACCAAAAGTCACGAGCCGCCACTGATTATAACAAAAAACTCTTTGTTTTTGTTACGGGTTAATTTTTTTTTAATATGACAGGAGTCCCAACCGTATCCCCATTGGGGTAAGTTGTTGGCTGAAGAAGTTGAGAAGAGAAAGAAATGGGTGAAAGGACGGTTAGGAAGTACCTAGCCATTCAGATAAGGTCACAAAACAAGGGTAAAGCCAAAATTTAATGCAAAGTTACGATTCTGAACCGTGATCCTTCACCAGGGTGATACTGAGAGTATTCGCATTTGCAGTCAGCGACCACAACCTCTACATTGTCATTATACATTCGTCGTCTCACCAATTCCGTATCATTGTTAAAACATGATCTTGAATTATCTTAAGGTATCCGAATAATTCTTTCAATATTTTTCAAAGTCAGCAGAGAGACTGCAAGAATTAGCCTATTGTCAATTTAATATGAGTTTAAATCAGTCATTGAAATTAGCATGTTCTTTGTAAACTTGTGTGAAGTTTGCATGCATTTGTCAGCCCAGTTGTAAGAAATGGATGCATTCATTGTCTTAAAATGCATTCAAACAGATGTTGTATCAATTGTGTTATTACTGAAACAGTTAGACACATAAATTATGATTAAGTGTGAGTAAACGAATTTTCAAGAAATTATTGTTATTCATTAGATATTAGATATTTATGTACCTACATAAATCTATAAAAGTATCTCTACAATTTAAGGAATTTTGGCGTTTCCGATAAGTACACATGACAGTAGTAATTCGCCAATTCGTCTGGTTGAAAGGGGTAAAGCAAGGCTCTCTTTTGAGACCGCTACTAAGTATATTAAAATGACTTGGTAAATAAAATACACGTGTTAGGTGTAAAGTTGCGATGTGAGGCACATACTATAAGGCTCGAGGTTAGTGACGCAAGGCACGTGTTATGTGTGAAGCTAGTGATGAGAAATTTGAACGATTTCAATAAATACACATCACAATAATAATTCGCCAAATCTTCTGGTTAAAAGGAGTAACGCAAGACACTCTTTTAGGACCACTACTATTTTTGCTTTATATAAAAATTACCTGGTAAAATACATGTGTTAGATGTAAAGATGGCGATGTGAGGCACATGTTAGGCATGAAGTTATTGACATAAGGCACGTGTTATATATGAAGCTATTAATGATAGCATTGAAGTAAGTTTACATTTTATTACCAATGCTCTCCCAATGATGTCGTTGTCGATGCTGGTTGTAAAGGAACGTGCTAGGGTTGAAGCTATTCATGGGAGGCACGTGTAAGGTGAGATGCTAGTGATGATAGTGTTGAAGTAAGTAAGAAATATGATGTATTGTTACCAGAGGCCTGTGGTTGACGGGAAGCTTTGTGTCCCCGATGGTACTGTCGCCGATGCCGCTGTTGGAGGCAGAACTTAGCGACACCATGTCGAGTGTGGAGTTACTGTTGCTCTTTTCATCTGAGAACAACAAACATAGAACAATACTATTACAAACTATCCATAATAACATATTACATATATTAAAACTGTGATTTCCATATAAGTTGGAGAGATTTAGATAGAGAAAGAGAAAACAGTTAGGCAAAAATTTGTTCACAAAAATAGTTTTCAAAAAATCATCCACTTTACTATTTTTAGCAGGGGAATTCATAACCGACGCGTGAAAATTCCACGGGATGGTGAGTAAGTTCAAATTTTGAAAGTGAAAATTAGAATAATTTTTTGTTAATATATATCAAAAGTAAGGTTCCATGACATACTTCATACTTTTTACGGGCATAATGTAAGACTTGAGTTCGGTGTTTTCTCCGCTCCTATGGTAACCAATCTACGTGAAATTTCGGATTTATACTTAGAATAGTGGACTGAACTGGAATCGACAACAAAATTTTGCAAAAAACTGCATTTGAGTAATTTCCATACTTTTTACGGGCATAATGTAAGACTTGGGTTCGGTATTTTCTCCGGTCCTATGGTACCAATCTGCTTGAAATTTCGGATTTACCATACTATTTTTAGCAGGAGAATTCACAATCGATGCGTGAAAATTCACGGGATAGTCTGTAAGTTTAAATTTTGAAAATGAAAATTAGAATAATTTTTTGTTAATATTTATCACAAGTAAGGTTCCATGACAATTCAACAAAGTGACATTTCAACATCCCTTTAATAACACAAAATAATTAAAAGTGATGAAAAAAATAGTCCATTACCGGTTCACGGCGAGTTTATCGAAAACGAGTTCAACCTAACCTAACCTAACCTAACCTAACCTAACCTAACCTAACCGAACCTATTTAACCTGGTTTTTTTCATCACTTTCACAATGACTTTTCAAATATACGTAGGCATATTTGAAAAGTCATCTATACGTAGGTACCTTATTTATCGCGGGTACTCTTGTGAGGTATTCAAATAAAAACAAATTTTAAAATCGAGGCTGTGATCGCTGTATCAGAGCTAAGGAGTTTACCGCTCTGCTATGGGCGTTGACATTTACGAAAGCCGGCGAAAAGTGTGTAATAAAATGACTGGTTCTGTGCAGTAGGCCGCATGAAAAAAAAAAGATAAAAGTTTGTTGCAAGAGTCCTTGAACTTCCAATTTTTAACCAAGACATAATATTTAATTTATTTTGTTTTTATTTACACTTTAATGCCTTCCTGATCTCAACGCTTTGGTGAATACATTAGTTACGCAACGATTATACTGTATTACTTTCGATTAATAGACCGGTTAGTTAGTCGTGTGGATCAATGCGTTGGGTTTCAGCCCAGGTGACGCGCTTTCAATCCTCTGCCACCTAAGTCCTCCATACCCACAACAAGTGCCATTTTGCCAGTTTAATGATAGTTATGAGAGGAATTCAAATGCTATCAGGTTGTTTCAGACATAGAGGATAGACCGACACATAACTCTGTCTTGGCACACCCTTCTTTCTTCGTTCACATTCATACAAAGTCTCGTCTTAATATAAATGAAAGTTTGGTTGTGCCTTATGCATGCCCGCAAAGGTTTCTATATATAATGGTGAGCTCTGGCGTTATGAAATTATACCAATTATCTGATTGCGACAAAACTTTGGTGAAAGTTATTGTGTACGCCCTACAAACAAGGTGAGCTTTGGCGTTGTTAAATTTATATTTAAAAAAAATTGCAATAGGTGGCGAGCGAGTTGTTTGAAAAACGAATGTATTTCGTGTAGTTTAGCGTAAAGGAGGAAAGGAGGAAGGGGATTCCGGAGGGGGGAAGGCGGAGAAGGATAAAGGGGAACGCGGGAGGGGGAGGGAAGGAGGGAGGGATCGCGGAAATAGCGAATGCGTAAGTGGGAAAGGGGGAAGGGAAACTCGGGCGAGTACGGGGATACATGGGAAAAGACACGCAGGGAGACAATACTTCTTTCTTTATGTGGAATTGCATCGCATGCCGAGTACTCGCTAGTACATTGTAAGATAGCTGTATTTACCTTTAAATAATAACATATTGTTTCTTTTCTTTGAAGATTTAATAGATTTATATCAATAATAATTGTCTATTGAAGATTTCTCGCAATATTAGCTTTTTATGGTACACAAAACTGGCTTAGCTTACCAGCTGTCGAAACATATTAAAAAGGCGTCATTTCTTCTGCAGTTCATTCACATAATAAATATAATTAAATATTGGATCAATGCTAAAAATTGTCAAATCAATGTTGGAAAAAATTGTGACAAAATGGAAAGATAGAAATAGGTCCGTCCAATACGGTGACCCGTCAATTGATCAGACGACAATTGGCCCGCCGACACTTATCCCGCCGACATTTGATCCGCCGGACAATCAACTCCCCGGACTGTTGATCTCTATGCCAATTGATTTGACCAATTGGCATAGGAATCACCTGTCCGGGGATCAACTGTCGGCGGGCCAATTGTCGGCGGGCCAATTGTCGACGGATCAACCGTGCAGTACTGGGCGTCAAATATTTTTGTAGACGCTTTCTTCACTTATCGAAGGCCCGATAGTAGGCGCTCAAAAAGAAGAAGAAGGAGATATACTCAATATGAATGTTAGAAGGAGCGCGCTTATATTAAAAACGATAATATTCAAGCGAAAATTGAGAAAATGTTTAATAAAACACGACTCGCTTAAAATAGAGCAAAATCTCGCGACAATACAGAGAAACACTGTGAATTTTTTCAAACCTATGATGTGATAAATAACGGAACCGTAGTCATTTTTCGAAACATACTTTCCAGAGTGCAAGATACTCTCAGTATCGCCCTGGTGTAAGACCACCATTCAGAATTGAAACGTTGCTTGAAATGGCTTTAGCCGTGTTTTTTTAGTGACTAGATCTGAATAGCCAGGTACTTCTCCACCTTCCTCTTCCCCATCTCCTTCCCTTCCCCGCTTACCTTCAGAATGTATACATTTACGATCTTGTTTAGTTTGCAGATAAATCTCTTGTTAATTCTCAAAAACATATACTGAAGAGATAAACAGAAATGAAGTTACTTTTGAAGAAATTGTTCAAAAACTTTCAAATATCGAAACAAATATCTCACAACATACCCCAATTGGGGATGCCATAGTCTCACTGGCTCCAGACGGGAGCAGTTGGGACTCATGTGAGGTGTTCACTATAAAAAAAATACTTTGCGATTTTTTTTTATCGAGGGATTTTAATGTGATTACTGATTACCGTTTAGGCTTTTTTTTAAGAACTTTGAAACTTAAAGTGTTCAAGGGACATATATTATAAATAGGTAGAAAATCGGAGTACTGAGCCTTAAGAGGGTATTACCAGAGAACACCGGAAATTAGTCCTTTTTAAATCAAATTCTAGACGTATTGACTTTTTTTACAAAAAAAACAAACTGATTTTGAAAGGTTGTTATTTTATCTGGTACATGCAGTTTAAATTTTTTGAAAAACTAAGTTTATTTTTAATATACTACGGTTATACCGTTGGTCGTTGGCAGATTTGTTCAATTTTCAAACGATTTATTCTATTAAACAACACAAATTTCAAATCATATAATCACACAACAAATTAAATCACAAACATAATCTAGTAAACACAGTTATCATAATTTTAATTTGAGTTAAAATAAAATCATTAAAAAATAAATCCGAGGACGTGTTTTGTGACAAATATGCCTCAGATTTTCTATTTATTTACTTACAAACTAAAATATTTCAATTTTTTTTTACATACTTTGTTTGTTTAGACATTACTGAAAAATCATAAATACTTACAAAAAGTACACGATATTCAAAAAATTATCATCGTCCGTTTTTGAGCATTCTTATTGCTAACTTGAATGTAGGTATATATTAAAGCAAGTTTTGAATAAAATAAAAACAATATTAAATTTTTAATTAAAAAAATTGATATGGAGAATAATCGATCTTTCTCATTGGAGCCTCCCTGTATAGTTGCTATTCTCAGCCGCTGGTAGCTCTTAAGATTCTGATTTTATTTTAGGGTATTGTGTGTAATATTAATATAATGTATCTACAATTTGGCGTTAGGTTTGCGGTTTGTGTTCATAACATGACTGTAACAAATTCAAGGTACTCAAACACCTCGCTCGAGAGATTTAGATTTGGTCACAGTGACCTTGGGGTGAATGTGTTTAAAAGGTCTTTTTTTATTGTCGTGGAAACAAAGAGTCAAAGCGTGCAATTTTTGACAATTTTATTAGGAAAGGAATGCTTACGACAAAAAAAGTAAATCGTATCATAATTCATCGTCATTAAAATGATACCAGGGTGGGGGAGAAATTCGAAAAATAGATTTTACTAAATTGTTGCTGTCACTGTTGCTCTTACTCCACCGGATATTGAGCGAAAGGGACAATGCACCTAGGGCTACTAATACCTAACTAAAATCGAGGTTTTGTATTCCCTACATAAAAAAAAAAACTATTCTATGTCTGTACGTTTTGCCTTTTTAAAAAAACATTGTCTAGTTTGTATACTGAACGTCTTTTGACGGCGTGTAAACCAGTCAATTTTATTGATTTTTGGAAGGTCATAACTTCTATAAAAAGTAATTTATCAAAAAAAACAAAAAGTATCGACAGGCTAGTAGTTCATATCTATTTTATGTAAAAAACAATATTTTCTCTAGGGTTAAAATCAAATTAAATTAGAGATAAATAGGGAATACGTTTGTATGGAAAAATCACCGCCTGCTATCCCCTTAATGATCATGTGCACCTCTGCTATAAGTCACCCCGAGTGATTCGCTACGTTTGATGACTTACCAGGGGTGCCCGAGTTCACGTGCTGAGGTTTTCGGGCTCTTGCGGCAGTTACGCATGCCTATCTACTGCGTGTCGGGCCGGATTGGGAGAAACTGGTCGAGCGAGACCTTTTGAACTTTCCTGCAGAACTCTCTGAGAACATTGCCTTGCACCACAGTGGGAGGAATGGATACATAAGTTCGTCACTCCTGGATAAATTGAACCCAGATTCCTACCAAATATCGTACCTTTTTCCTTCCCAAAACCTCCTCTCCTTCCTTTCCCTAAAAGATCGTCCACGCAGCATCCTCAAAGATGACCCAGGGAACTACACGGAAAAAAAATTTATTCGAAAAAACGATAATTTTTATAGTAAAAATGGTTAAAAACAGGGTTTCAATGTTAATGGCGGGAACAGAAGAACTTTCTGTAAGAATAATTTTTTGGTATACGTAATTTCGTACGTATACCAACAAATTATTCTTACATTTTCCCGCCAATAAACATTGAAACCCTGTTAATGTGTTCGTAAGAACTTCAGTCTTGTTTTTAACTGTTTTTACTATTAAAATGATCGTTTTTTCGAATAACATTTTTCTCCGTGTAGGTAAAAAAAAATGAACATCGAAGACGACATCTGAGCGACAATTTGAGCGACACTTAGTTGGCTTGATGAAATTGATAATAATGCTTGTTTCGAGGCTATTCTAAAAACAGTTTTACACAAATGCATTTGTCCTCCATCATTGTACCACCAAAATCTTCTGCTTATAATAAAAGTAATAATAATTAAAAAATCGATTAAAAACAACTCATCATTTCCACTTCGATTTAAAAATAAACTAAACTAGAATAATTGTGAAAACAAACCAAATAATTTAAAACTGTTTTAAATCTTTCAACGTTGAAATATTTTGACTGCAAATTTTTAACGGCCTCCGTGGTCGAGGGGTAAGACTCTTGACTCCCAATCCGAAGGACGGGAGTTTGAACCCGGCGTGGGCTAATAAATTTAATTTAATTAATTTGTGTTATTTCACAATATAGCATATTTGCGGCACGTTCCAGGGTGAAAGATTCTCTCAGTATCTGGTGTAAGACCAACATTCAGAATTGAAACTTTGCTTGAAATAGCTTTAGCCGTGATTGGCGACCAGATCTGAATATCCAAGTGCTTCCCCACCTTTATCTTCCTAATCTCCTTCCCCTCCCGACTACCTTCAGCCTCACAACATGCCTCAATTGGGAATAACGAAGTCTCACTGGCTCCAGACGGGAGCAATTGGGACGTCTTGAGAGGTATTCAAATAAAAAAAATATATTTACACATTATGTAAAAAAATCACAATTTAGACTTCAATTTTGTATGCTTCATAAAGTATACTAAACTACTATAAATAATTATTGTGAAAATTTAAGAACTACGAACAGCTTTGTCAACAAACCAAATAATTTTTTAACTATTTTATTGTTCAAATATTTTAGCTAGAATCAAAATTCCATATTACGTCTCAATGTATGATCTAATATTTCAAACAATGACAGAATTTTAACAATTATTTATTTTTCAAAATGTATACATTTACGATCTTGTTTAGTCTGCAATAAATCCTCAAAAACATACACTGAAGATATAAACAGAAAGGAAGTGTACTTACTTTTGAAGAAATTATTCAAAAACTTTCAAATATCGAAATTCTTTTGCCTGTCTGCAGTTTTAGCATTATTGATCGATAAAACCCTGAATAAATTTAATATTGACAAAATACTTCATCTATGATCCAGATATCAATAATTGCGAGCACGGTCTACGATTGTTAACAGATATGACGGCACGATGATTGATAAATTTTAGCGCGGCCTCCATCGCATCAGATAAGTTTCGGTTAATTATCAATATAAATATATATTTTTAATTATATCGTTCGTTATGCAAAATTACTAACTTTTTAAATGAACGGATTGAACTAATGAAGCTCTTAGAAAGAGTCGTATACGTGATCCATAGATCTAGATAATGCATCTAAGATGCAATAAATTTATTCAGTTCGATATCTGAGAAACGAAAGTGGTTGAAATATGAATAAAGACCTCATTAACTAATAACTCTTGTTTAGTGTCAAAAAGTAAATGCAGACTGCCAAATTATTAATATTTTTATGTAATTGCTTGGGGTTTGATTTCATTTCGTTGCGTCAATTCATAGAAAATACTTTCAGTGTTGCCAGCGTATACCTATCGATTTCTTATTTATTCCCTGTCAATACCGATTGGGTTGTCAACGGTGAAACCGTGCTAGGGACATCGATATAAAATCAGCCTATCGATCCAATATTGTAAAGTTATCGATTTCACCGTGCTAGATTATTCATTCCCTGTCAATATCGGTTTAGCTGTCAACGGTAAAACCGTGCTCGGCACATCGATATAAAATCATCGGATGTTCGCCTATCGATACGATATTGTAAAGTAATCGATGATTTCACCATGGAGCTCGAGGAGCCTAGGAGTAGAAAGGTCTTTGTAAATTATTGGTAATACGAGTCTTCGGCATACTCGTAAACCACATTTCTATTTGATTTTCTATTCAGTGGGTAAAATCATTTAATATTACGTGTGGGTACTTCCGTTTGTTTTAGATTACCAATGTGCTAATAATGGCTTTAGATATATATTTTTACGACTTTAGAGGATTATAAATTACGACTTATGACAATGTATGTCATACATTGTTTTGTCTACGAAATTGATGAATGATGAGTGATGTGTGTATTAACCCTACGAGTGCTGCTGTATCATATGTGAGACTTTTACGGCGTGACTCAAATGCGACTGTCGCAAATATGATACACGAAGTTTTAGTCGCTAATGTATTAATTAATATTGATTTGATGGACATTGGCGATTGTCGATTCTATTTATTTATTTGTTTATAAGATATATACAGAACATTAAATATAAGTTGTAAGGATTGTTAAATAAATTAAATGGTTTTGTACCTATTAGGTAGGTAAATCTGTAAAATCGCCTGGTTTTTAAAATTTAATTAATTATAATGGAACTGATGATAATCTATGATAACCAGTCTATGATGTTTTCACCCGCTCCCATATACTTTCGCTCTTTACTTTGTTTACCTGATATTGTTTCTCTGTATTATGATTTAGTTTAAATATTATATTCCTGATGAAGGTTGAGTCCAACCGAAACCGGTCAACCAATATCAACCAAAATAAAGTGGTTTTAAACTAAGTATTTGTTTCATTTGAGATTTATTTTTAATTATTATATATGTATATTAAATCAGAGGCACTGTTGAAAACCAGCTGCATTCAGGGAGAATTCTTGAACGTACAACAGTGACCCATTTGTCAATAGAATCAATGTTATAAAAATAAAGGGATATTTTGTAAATATCTATTGACAAATAAAATTCTAGGAAAAACGCAATATCCACGTGAAACTGGTAAAGTGGTTTTTTGACGTAGGTTAAATCTAAATCGTAAAAATGATTTAGGTATGTACCGACCTAACAGAATAATATTATTATGTTGTTTACAGTTTACACTACCAAAGCAATTCAAAAGATAATACATCAGATTTGTTCAGATATAACCTGATAAGGCCGACATTAATGGGTTATGTTTTGATGAAAGGAAAGGTGACCGTTTGTTACTTGAAGGTGTTAACCTCATCATCTGTAACAACTGCACAGATTTTGCGTTTAGAGAAAATGATGAAAAGGATTTTTATTAAGGGGGATTATGGATTTTCTTAAGAAGAAACCCGGAGGTGGAGAAATTTGAAAAATAGATTTTACTAAATTGTTGCTGTCACTGTTGCTCTTACTCCACCGGATATTGAGCGAAAGGGACAATGCACCTCGGGCTACTAATACCTAACTAAAATCGAGGTTTTGTATTCCCCACTTTTCTCCTCCAAAAGTGGACTGATTTTCAATTTTATTTTACCGACTACATAAGAAAGATGTCAGGAGAATAGAGATGTCAGGAGTTCCACTAAAGAACACCAAGGAGTTTGTCTACCTCGGGAGCAAAATAACATGGGACGGTCGGTCTAAGAGCGAGGTCGACAGCCGTATACACCAGGCTAGGCTTGCATTCAATAAAAGGTCGAAAATAATAGAATCGAATAATATAGACCTAAAACTGAGAATACTCCTCATCAAGACCTATGTATGGAGTATCTTGACGTACGGCTGCGAAACATGGTGCCTATCCGAAAGAGATAAACGGAGACTAGAGGCTTTTGAGATGTGGTCCTATAGAAGACTATTAGGAATTTCCTGGAGAGACCACATTACAAATGAGGAGGTTCTCCAAAGAATCGAAGGAGGAAGGCACCTGCTCAAGACCTTGTCCGAAAGGCGTGCAAGATGGATCGGCCATATAATACGACAAGAAGGCCTCTTGCATGCCATAATGGAGGGTATGACCGAGGGGACAAACTCCAGGGGACGCCCACGCCGAGAGTACCTGGAGGACCTGCTGGTGGACATGCGCTGCTCTTCATATGCAGAATTCAAAAGAGCCGCACAAGATAGGGAAGAATGGAAGAAGAAACTAAAGGAAATTGCTGCAAACCAATCCCAGGATTGAAACCAGAGAGAGAGACATAAGAAAAAACTATTCTATGTCTGTACGTTTTTTTTTTATTTTTTTTAAATAACACTGTCTAGTTTGTATACCGAACGTCTTTTGACGGCGTTTAAACTAGTCAATTTTATTGATTTTTGGAAGGTCATAACTTCAATAAAAAGTAACTTATCAAAAAGTACCGACACGCTATTAGTTGATATCTATTTTATGTAAAACTAATATTTTCTCTAGGATTAAGATGCAGAGATATAAATAGGTAATACGTTTGTATGGAAAAATCACCGCCGGGTATCCCCTTAAGGGGGAATAACTAGACACATCTAGAATTCTGTAATTTTTAAATCTAATTCTTTACATATCGACTATTTTTTACAAAAAAATATAATACCTCACGAGAGTCCCAACTGCCCATAAATTGGAGTACCAATGTTATGAGGCTGAAAGGAGTGAGGAAAGGAATGATACGGGGAATGTAGAGAAGAGAGTCCCTAAACACGATTATAGCCATTTCAAGCAATAACATTTCGATTCTGAATGTTGGTCTTGCCGAGAGATTTGCCTGGTGAAATTTTTTGACTTACCCTTTTCTATGGAATTTTTTAATTTTTTTAAAGTATATTTTATTTAGTTATAAAATTTTACATCTTATATCTAATATATTCTATGCTAAGACTACTAATATTATTTACTAGGTACTTACTTACTAAAATTTGGACTTCACAACATTGAGACATAATCCACGAAAAACTGCAAGACTTTTAGTTTCCTTAACAATTTCAGGGAGTTCATTGAACATTTTAAAACCTTTCTAATAAATATTGTTTTGTGTTCCTGATAAATTTGTTTTAGGAAGCCTAATATCGTTGCAGTTTCTCGTATCTGGTAACATAAATATATTATTCACAGGGATATGCAGCAATGACGAAACGCGGAAATAACGTAATAAACATTCTTAATTGTCACATTTTCACCGACAATGATGAATGACAGGGGAAAACCGACGTAAATGTTAAATGTTTTTGGTAAGTATTGCTAAGTGTTTTCATTATCATGACTTATCAGTAATCTCAGAAGAAACAATCACAGATGGTAGGATTTGATATACATTATATTAATTAGACCGACAAAAAAGATAATCAAATACCTGAACCAATGGAGCGACACAGAGAATTATTAAAAATCGCCTCGAGTGCTCGCCACTTTTGAAAATTAATTTTGAATATTTCCCGCCCATATTAAAACATCATTACTCTAAATTTGTGTACGGAAAAATATAAACAAATTAAAGTGCTATTATAGCCAATGAAATCACCTATATTTTACTAACTATTCTATATTTTTAAAATTGACAGAAAAAATGTTAAAAAAATGTAAATGCGTGAAATTTATGCTAGATTTGATAATGCCGCTATTATATTTTTAATATCTAATGAATATTGTTCTACGTTTTTATGTTCTCTATGGCCTATAATCACAGATGAAAATATATACTAGAAAACCAATTTTTTTATATGTGTTCAACAAATCAATATTTTGGTTTGAAAATTATTTTGAAGTTTATTTATTTATTTATCTATATAATACATGTTACATAATTGTGACATTTACATAAAGTTGATGTATTAAATCACCATACTAGGCGGCTGCCTGTATCATGGTGACCAATATAGTATAGTTACATTGTATGAAATATGAAGTCTAGTGTAAACATGGAATTAGTATAAATCATGTTAAATATTGGAAAAATTATAATAAAAAGTAGAAAATAGAAAGGAGAAAAAAAGTACATTAGCATTAGATTATAAAAATGTACATAACTTTTTTTATCTTTTTTAATATGTGTGCTTGCAAGCACACATGTATAATGTATGTGTATAGGTGGACACATATATACAGACATGAACATACATATACATAGCCATACATGCACCTACGTACATAAATACATGCACATATACGTACACAATCATACATGTACATACATATATATATTTTTTGTTTGTTTGTAGAAGACAATCGATAAGGCCATAGACATAAAGCCTATTTTATCAACTATTTGATAGAATAAATTGCTGGCTATGAAAATGTTTCAAATAATTACAATAAATGTTTTATGAATGGTAGGAAAATGTGGTCCAATTTTGGACCGATATCAATCGCAAAAAAATAAAAGCGGTCCAAATTTGGATCTTAATCGCTCCAGTGGTTAAGCAAGAATGTAGGTATATGTTTGTGCACAATTTGGGAATTATGTTTACGAGAGATGAAATGGGTCATATAGATATTGAAAGAATGGTAAATTAATAAAGAAAACTTCATTAAGAAGAAACACGGTCGCCGAGAAATTTTAATAATATGTATTTGGCTTGTTGCTGTCATAATCGCTGTTACCTACCCCCCCCCCCTCGAATACAGAACGAAAGGGACAACTGCACCTAACGCTGATAACTAAATTAAATCGAGGTTTTAATAAATTTGACAGATGACACTTTAACACCATAGCTGCTATAACCTAACAAAGTTCGAGCGTCTCTATTGAAATACCGTATTATATCTAGACATCGGATTTTATGCATTTTCATATTTGCATATGCAAATGCATATAACTGTCTAATTACGGAGTTAATGCATATTTTGGCCTTTTTTTCCAATCGTGCATATTTCGTTGGTCAATTTGACAGTTTTGAGACCATTCAGTCAAGAAAGCTAGCGTTTGATGACGCATTATATCTAGACATCGGATTTTATGCATTTTCATATTTGCATATGCAAATGCATATAACTGTCTAATTACGGAGTTAATGCATATTTTGGCCTTTTTTTCCAATCGTGCATATTTCGTTGGTCAATTTGACAGTTTTGAGACCATTCAGTCAAGAAAGCTAGCGTTTGATGACGCATTATATCTAGACATCGGATTTTATGCATTTTCATATTTGCATATGCAAATGCATATAACTGTCTAATTACGGAGTTAATGCATATTTTGGCCTTTTTTTCCAATCGTGCATATTTCGTTGGTCAATTTGACAGTTTTGAGACCATTCAGTCAAGAAAGCTAGCGTTTGATGACGCATCCATCAAACAGAATATCGCCCTCATCTCAATACATTTCCACAAGTTAGCATATGCCATAGAAAAATCGTAAACAAAAAACCTTCCTCTATTTCAATCAATAGAAATACTGGAAACAATGATCGAAATCGCCAACGCCCTTCCTAATTCAATATCAGAAAAGATTCGTAAAACTTTAGACTCTATTTCGCTTAAAAACCCGAGTCTTGAAGACACGAAGGACATGCCTACTTCAACAGCATAGGTCATACATACCCTGCCTAAACATGTATCTCCAGAAATGGCGCCGAATTTTAAATTTTGTCCTGCGACGTCATTTGACGTAGAGAGTTTGTTTTCGGCGTACAAATTAATACTGGAAACGGCACAAATTTGCGTTCTAAAATTTTGAAAAATACTTATACAGTCACAAAAATTATGCATAATTTTAAGAATATTTCGCTGTTTTAGTAAAATCTTTAAATAAAATACATTAAATAAAAACGGTTTTTTGATATTGCATTGTGCATATTTTGGGCACATCAAGAGTTTTTAGTGCATATTTCGGCCTTTTTTAGTGCATATATGCATGCATATTTTGGCACTTTGTTAGTGCATATAATCCGATGTCTAATTATATCACCTTAAATTACTCTATCACTATATGAAAAGCATATTCTATTGTCTAAACCATTTTTTCATCTTTGTCGTGCTAAATTAATAGCATAATATATTATATACATATATTTATTATTTATCTTAGTCCTTCAAAATTCAAATCAACTATGGTCACCCTACTTTGTTTACATTGTAATGTGCCAAGGGCCTTTAGCTTGCCCATTATCTGTGTAACAATATTGTTCTCTGAAGTATCATTTTTATTTTACCTATATTATTTTGTGTTTTTTGAAGTATTATTTTTTTTTTCCTTTTGTGTTATTTTGTTACTTTAAGTAAATAATTGTTAACCTCAACACAGGCTTGTCCTAGTGAGGTTAAAAATTGTATTGTAAACTGTTATACCTAAAATGTGAAGAAGAAACAATAAACAATAAACTATCACCAAGCGCTATCTCTGCTTCACTTCCAATACAATAAATAATGTAATCGTTGTTTATAAATAAAAATTAATAATTATTTATTACACTATCTGTACCGTCCTTGTCTTAATCGAACTTCTAATCGAAGGCTATTAAATGTATTCCAAATGACACGATGCGCACGATCGTGCATCACTTTCTTCAAATGCTCACAAGCGTGTACATCTATTTATTTATCAATTATTAATTATATAACAAGTCAGCTGTTTGCAATGTTTCACGATTTGTATATTTTTTATGTGAACAATGCTCTTGCTGTATGGATGTGAGACATGGACTTAAATGGAGAAGTAAATACTATGAACAGGTTGGAGGCTTTTGAAATGTGGCTTCACCGCAGAATGCTCAAAGTCTCATGGACCGACATGATCACCAACATAGAAATTCTCAGGCGGGCTAGAGCAGATAGAGAACTGCTCACATTAGTAAAAGTCAGGAAAATTTCGCATCTGGGTCACATACTTCGAGAGAAGAAACATCCCTTCCTCCAACTGATATTATAGGAGACAAATGTCTTGGTTGCGAAGTATACTAAAGTGGACCGGTATTAGAAGTGTGGAGGAGCTATTCCGGGCAGCGCAATATAAATACATATTCCACAGAGTGATCGCTAACGTCGGAGGGACCTGATAGTGCACATGAAGAAAAAGAGGAACGATGTACGAAAGTGTTCACTGCCCCAAGCTAGAAGGACGATAGCATTCTTAGTTGGGGAAGGGAAGGAGATTTCTCTCATGGCGTATATCATCTTTGGAGATGCTGTGTTTTTTTAGTGAAAATGTTTAGCGAAAGCCAGGAGAGTTAGTTCTGGAAAGGAAAAAGGTAATATGAGGGGTGGAAAGAAATCTGGGGTTCAATGTGACGGACGCATGTATTCATTCCTCCAACTGTGCAAAGCGATGGGTCGAGAGAGGTTTAGTTAAGGTCTCTCTTAATCATTCTCTAGTCACGCAGTACGTGGGAAAATACGTTCACCACCAAGATCTAGATATACCTGGCTATTTAGATCTAGTCACCAAACACGACGAAAGCAATTTCAAGCAACCTTTCAATTCTGAATGATGGTCTTACATAATTCTTTTTGATATCAATTCTTCTGCTATAGGTCACCACAAATGGTTCGCTACATTTGGTGACTTAGCGAGGTTGCCCGGGTTCAAGGGGTGAGGTTTGTCTAGGTCTTGGCGACGGACGACCAGGGCCCCTGAGATGTAGATCGATAAGTAATGTATCGATGACTTTCGGTAACTACTCATCGTTCATTAGCAGGACTGCAGATCGCCAACGAATAAATAACAATTCGCAATGACTAAGTGTTCTTAATATATCCGTAGTGTACTGTTTTTTTGTACGTTAGCGATCTGCAGTTGTCCTAGGGAACGACGAGGAGTGCTAGAAGTCCGGAAACACCGAACTTCAGATTCCTACCTATCCCATACGCATTTCTTTCCCAGAACTTCCTCTCCTTCCTTTCCTTAAAAAAAACCTTCCGCACAGCATCTCCAAAAATGATTAGGCCTCCTGTGTGGAGTTAGTGCAAAAAAATCATTATGTGAAAAGTGTGCCGTGCTATCTTAGATATTGATTTATCATAACTTGTTTATTACAAGGAAAAATAATAGTCTTTATCTAAGGCGATACTGAGAGTATTAAAAATAAGACAGATATTCATTATAAAGTAATATTGATTGCAATGATTGATTTTAAAGTAAATCCTATAAACCTTTTGACATTTCTTCTAAAATTTTCCACGATTTTTTGTACAATAATAAGATTTGTCTCTAACTGTTAATTAAAAATAATTTTAGTGTAATTAATTAATGAGGATGTTAACGTCACATAAATGTTATGTAAGAATGATCTTGTCATAGATTTAAACTAGTCAAAGTTGAATAATCAGAGGCGTAAAGATAATATCGCAAAGCCCCAGGGCACTTTTAAACAGTCCCCTTTCCTTCAAAACGTTGTAATACATTCTTCCAATTAGAATAACAACATTGATTTACAAAACAATCTAAAAAATAACGTAAAAATTTGGCTCAAAAGTAATAATAGGGCGTTTACCGGTGCGCTCACCCAAATAAGAAGTTATTAATCCAACCAAACTATATTTTAATACAAGTGTAGGTATGTTAATAGGCATTATAGGTATTATAAATAATCTTTTCTATTCTTTAAATATAACCTACTTCTTCTTCCTTGCACTGTCCCAACTCATTGCCTAGGTACGCTGTTGGGGTCGGCTCTCCTCGTTCTCAGGTTGTAGCTTCTTCGGTTCTGGGTATCGCTCTCTTCCAGGCCATTTCTTCTTAGGATTTTAGAGCATTGAGTCATCCAGGAGTTCTTTGGTCTTCCTCTAGATGACTGTCGATGAAGCTCCATAGACATTGCCTGCTTCACTGTATGGTATTAACTCCTGCCGACCATCTAAGCATTCGCATTTCTGCTGATTCAAGTTGCCTGGTGTAGGAGTCTTTAAATATAACCTACTGTTTATATGTATGTTATTTTCTGTTGTTAACTTTACGTACTTAACTGATTTATAAATCAATATTATAATATTATTATTACTTTTTTTTTTAAAGTTTTTATTTCAGCAGGACTTGTAGGATAGTGCAATCCCAGTCTGCCATATTACATACAAAACCATAATATAATAATATAACACAAAGTACATTAAAATTCTAAATGAAAAGAAGACAAAATGAGATTACATATTAGGTAGGTAGCTAAATGTCTATTCTCACTTAAAATGTATTTTTTAGTTATAGTTGCAAATTTGATATTTGCAATATAGATATATATTGCAATCGAGATATTTTTTATATAATCATGGATAAAAGAAGCATTGGAGATGGGGCATGAACAATAAAAAAACAATTCCCCTCAGGACCTTTGTCATATTTGGATGCTGTGTAATGTGTGAGTTTTGGGAAGGAAAAAGGGTAGGAATCTGGGTGTCACTATATCTAGGAATAATTCATCTCTTCTACCGCGATGGAATGCGAAGGGCGAGAACCCGGCCGGAGAGGTCAAAGGGTCTCTCTCAACCGGTCACTCCCGATCCAGCCTGCCATGCAGTGGATAGACGCATCCGACGCCAAAGTCACAAAACCTTAATTCACAAAGGAACCGAATTCTAAAAACACATTTCTTAAATACCTACAAGATGAAAATGCCAATATATTTATAGTGTCTTATTGTAAAGTCGTTTATAAAGACGAATTTGGTATTATTTACCTATTATCAAGCTACAGATATAATATTATTAATTTTAATTTTTTCTCGCGGGCCCCTTTCAAGTCTGCGTCCTGGCACGTGCCCATTCTGCTCGACCGTTTGCTACGCCAGTGGGAATCAACAATTAAATGGATTACAAGATTATTAGGTACTTAATCAATTAAATTCGATTAATTTCTCATTTTTCAGTCTATTATTTATCTGCTTAAAACTAATGTAAGTATAATTCCTTGGATACAGTCAAAGAGTATGGATATTACATAGTTCCATGGATACAGTAGATATATATTATTTCGCAAAATCAACTGTTGTTTTGTGAACACTGCACAAGAGTTCCAACTACCCAGTGACACCCCCGAGGCCCTAGCACGCTCGCTCTATAACGATCGATAGGATAACTATCGGTAACTTCTCATCGTTCCCTACGACAACTGCACATCGCTAACGTACAAACAACAGTTGATGTCGAATATGTTAAGGACACTTAGTCATTGTGAACTGTCACTTATTCGTTGGCGATCTGTAGTCATGCTAGGGAACGATGAGAAGTTACCGATAGTTATCCTATCGATCGTTATAGAGCGAGCGTGCTAGGGCCTCTGGTGTGTTAGCACGGTCGCTCGATATGAAGTTACCGACTGATTGTCGGTAACTTCTCATCGTTCCCTAGGACAACTGCAGATCGCTAACGTACAAACGACAGTTGATATCGAATATATTAAGGACATTTAGTTATTGTGAACTGTCATCTATTGTAATACTTTAATTAATGAAGATAATATTAGCGAAAGTCAATCAAAAATCCGAAACAGAAAAATCAGAAAAAGATACGGATACATCTGGGACTCGAACCCAGGTCCTCCGGCAATCCGGGCCGACGCGCTATCCACTGCGCCAACGTATCCCTATCCGATTCGGTCATTTTTAACTGTATCAGATGAGTCCCAGATGTATCCGTATCTTTTTCTGATTTTTCTGTTTCGGATTTTTGATTGACTTTCGCTAATATTATCTTCATTAATTAAAGTATTATAATTTGAGGTTTAACTCTTTAAGTTAAAAAGTTAAAAATAAAAATAAAAATATGTCATCTATTCGTTTGCGATCTGCAGTTGTCCTAGGGAACGATGAGAAGTTATCGACAATCATCCTACCGATCCCTATCGATCGACCATGCTAGCACCCCTGATATTATTTATTTTATTTATTTATTGTTTCTTTACATGGTAGGTATTATTGTTCACATTTCAATAATAACCTCACTAAGCAAGCCAAGCAAGAGTCAATTAAGACAAGCCTGGTTTGAGGTTAATAAGTTTATAAGGTAGTAAAAATAGAACAAAAAATATTTAGGTACCTATTGATAAAACAACAAAGGACAAAGATGAACCAATTGATGGCAATTTTAACACCGATAATTAATATTTTTTTAAAAGTGCAGAAGTTTTCTTAATATGTTCTAGAAGGATATTGAATATAAGTGATATGGATATATATATATATGATATGCTACCCTGATGGCTGTGAGGCATGGAACTGGCAGAGGAAGGATGAAAGTAGACCGAATGCTGTTGAAATGAGATTCCTGAGGCGTATGTGTGGTAAAACCATGTATGATCGTGTGAGGAATGTGGAAATCCGCAAAGAATGCAAGGCTGATGTAAGCGTAATGAGACTAATGAGTAATGAGTAAAATTAAGAAAGGGAACCTCAGATGGTTTGGGCATGAAGAGCGAATGAACGAAGAAAGGAGCGTAAGGAGAATATATGACGCAATTGTGAATGGTACCTATAAGAAGTGGGGGACGTCCGAGGAAGACATGGCTCGATCAAGTGAATCAGTCAAGTCAAGAGTCAGACAAATAGAAGAGTACGCATGATACGATGTATGAATGTGAATGAGGCAAAGAGTGTGTGCCAAGACCGAGTTGTTTGGCGGTCCGTCGTTCTCTCTGCCTACCCCTGCGTGAAACGGCGAATACATACGTTTTTAGCTTGTGTCTTCATTAATAGTCAAATAAATCGAACGTATGACATAAATCTATTGTTTAGTTCAGAATAATCTATTATCATTACCAATCTTAATATATAAAACAAAGTCGGGTTAGTTACACCATTTATAACTCAAGAACGGCTGAACCAATTTTTATGATCTTTGATTTGTTGGATTTGTCTCCGTCCCGATTAACAGAATAACTATTAAAACATCGGAAAAAATCACGGGAAAAATAATTATGAAGAAAATTAATTTTTTCATATATTTTGTACGGAACGGCTTTTTAAATAATGTGCGTTGGTCGACATAATTTGAATCAATTCGAACTGACAATGGTGTAGTGTGCCGATCATTTCGTGCTTAGTCAACAGCTCAATTTAATTTTTTGAACTTAGAGTAGGTACCTATTTATTTTAACTTCATAAAAACTTAATTTATTTCAGCTAATAAATTAAACACAACATTAATTTATTGATTCTGAGGCGGTACGAAGTTTGCCGGGTCAGCTAGTAATAATATAAAACTTACGATATTCTAACCTAACCTTGTACCCGTTCAGAGTCGACAATGAAATTACTTGTATTTATATGAACGGGCATAATGTAATAAAGTTTATTAGAAAAAAAGTGAAATCCGTTTCGTCACATTGACTAAGTTTGCAATACAAAGCGTTCGCATTGAAAATAATGACAAAACAAGAGGTCTCGCACGGTAGATCGATAAAACCGTATGTCAATACGATATTGACTACATTCGCATCAACTGTCAATTGGAGTCACCTACCGCCGCGGTGCAAGACGATGCGATGGGTTGAGAGGGACGCCCCCCTGACGTTAAACGCCATTCAGACGGTTCACTAATCGCTCATTTCCGCATTTCATTCGGCCTAGTTTACTCGGAATGACATGTCTGAACATGAAATGAAACGAAAGTGCCGAATACTGCCGAATGAAATCTTCAAGTGAACCGATCCAACAATGTTGGATATTTTCATTCGGCATCCTGCACTTGAAGCAAAGTGAAACGTCTGAACACCGAGTGAAATTTCAATCAGTTTGTCTCGCGTCCTGTACGGGAAGGACCATGGAAGGACGCTATCACCTCGCACGCAAAACGTCAAAATGGTATTCGTTCGGCTAATTTGTTTGCTTTTGGGAACACCTCTCATATAAATTTTTGGGTCTCCCTTATTATCCATGTATTTTATATGTTTTTTAATATATGTAAAATTATTAATTTGTAGGAAAATGTTCGTAAGATAAAAAGTAAAATCAAATTGTGTTATTATGTCATAAAAAATAAAAAGGTTTATAAGACGAAACAATACTGTTTCATTTATTTATTTTTATTTAATTGTGTCAACAAAATTGCGTAAAAATCGAAGCATCTGACATGTTTTTCCTTAAAATTCGGGGCCGGACCGTGCTGGAAATCAAACGAACTCCAGCGCGGTTGAGCTCGCTCGGCGACGTTGTGGTGGGAATGGACGAGTGAACGCTTATTTCTATAGCGCCGTCTGAACATGGAATGAAACGAAGATGGAAGATTAGGCCGAAAAAACATGGCGTAAACCTTCACTCGAGTGAACTGTCTGATTCCAGCTTCAGCGATCACTCTGGTGAATGTGTCTCTATCTTGCGCTTTCCGGAATAGCTCCTCCACACTTCTAATACCGGTCACAACTGCACTTGTGCCGGTTGAGTAATGCAACGCAGCAGTGAACGCGCGTTTGCTGATTTGTTTCACTCAATTCGTGAGGCACCCACCTTTCAAGCTTTTTCACCTTCCCAATTTGCTTCAAGTGGATTAAAACACTTTTATCACTAACACCGCAGCCTGCAGCTAACTCGGACGTGGTTTGTGATGGATCCGCTTCCATAATAGCCTTCAATTCTTCATTATCAACTTTGGTCTCCGGCCGTCCATGGGGCTTGTTCTGCAGGTCGAAATTTCCAGAACGAAAACGTTGGAACCAAAAACGCACAGTGTTTTATTTTGCGGCACCGTCGCTATACACATCATTAATCCTTCGAGCCGTTTCTGCAGCACTGGTGCCACGGTGGAACTTGTACTCGTAAATAACGCGATATTTCAAGTTTTCCATTTTGTAAACTAAGTGACGCAAAGAAAAAAAACAATTAAGGAAAAAACAAATGAATTATAATTTGTAAATGCATGAGTAAAGCTGTATAAATTTGAATTTGGAATTCCTAACCAATGAGAAGATATTTGAGATCAAAGTTGCCAGTACGGCAAAACGCCAATTTCATATGTAAGGACCTAATAAATACTAGAAAATCAATTTTTTATATGTGTTCCAACAAATCAAAAGTTTAGTTTGAAAATTATTTTGAAGTTCGTTTGTAGAACTGACGCTTTCTAACTGCCAAAATTCATTCTAAAAGAATTCAAAGGTAATCGAAAAGGCCATAGACATAAAGTCTATTTTATCAACTATTTGATAGAGTAAATTGCTGGCCATGAAAATGTTTCAAATAATTACAATAAATGTTTTACGAAAATCGGTCCAATTTTGGACCGAAAGCAATCCTAGAAAAATTAAAGTGGTCCAAATTTGGACCGAAATCGCTCCAGTAGATAAATGGTTCTCGGGGCGGCGGTACTCATATCCGCCTCCCAAATGGAAAAAGCATATTGTATTACGCAATAACTTTAAAGGAGGGTCGTTTGCCGGAAGTGTTTGTTATTCGTTTGTTCATTGTGTTTATTCCAACAATCAAACAAAACTAGCAAGTAATATGATTTTTAAAACTGCCTGATAAGGATATCAATTTTGATCATACCACAAAGAAGAACACAAGAAATACAATATGGGCGTATTTCTTTATTTAGAAGTTATGTAATTCTTTATTATTATCTGTTGTTCTTTCTTTCATTCTTTTTTCTCTTCTCTGTAGGTAATGTACACTTACTATATTTTATATTTATTTCGGTTTTTTCACTAGTAGAATCTCCGTCTAGTAACAACTAAAACTTGATTACGCATGCTGTGAACATTTTTAATCGGAGTGTTAATATCTGTGCATATTCCAATAGCAATATCATTAATGTAATCATTGTCAACACTCTTTAAATGTTTCAAACAATAAATAAATAAAAAGGAGTCTGGCCAAACGAGCCTTAGAATTCTGATATAAAACCATCAGTATGAAAATCAAATGTGATGGTGATATACTATGTCAGGCAAGTGTAAGAGAGACAGAGCGCGTGCTAAATGACTGGAAGCAAAATGTGTTGACAATGCATTCCAATTTTTTACACAAATATATATCTAATTCCCGTGAATACTATTTTTAACCTCTTAAAAAAATATATGTAATTTTTGAGGTTTAAATTAAGTTTGGTATTTCACATATTTAGTGGTTGATATCTATATTATACTAGCTGTTACCCGGCATGCGTGGCAATGCCACTTAAATAAAGAAATGGTTTCTTCCTGCGTGTCCTTTCCCATTCGTCCCCGTTCCTTTTCCGCCACCTCTTCCCCACCCTGTCCCCCTTATCGCGAACCTTCGCCCTCACGAATTCCCCTTCCAACTTCTCCACTTTCCCCCTCCCTCGTCTTCCCTCCCGCAAACCACCCCTTCTTCATTCTCATCCACCCGTCCCGGATTCCCCTCCCCTTCCCGCTAAACTCCATAAAATACACTAATTTTTCAAACAACTCGCGTGAGCCCTAATGCATAACTCATATCTATTCAATTTCATAACTCCAGAACTCACCAATATAGAAACCTTCACGGCATGTCCACAACAACTCACTAAATTTTTAACGCAATCGGATGAATAGTATAGGAAATATCTCTAAATAAGTATATCAAACGCGCTAACTGTCAAATGTACGAAGTTAAGTTTTCTGAAATTATCCAATTTTCTGCGCAATTTTCTTAAATTTTCTTTCCCTAAGAACCTTTTACAAAGCATTAGAAAATTTTGAAAAAAAAATAAAAAAATAGGTAAGTCATTCTGAAGTTATGGCGTGACCAAAGGGAAACAGGAATTCATTGTGTATATATATAGATTAAAAAAATATTGCACTAGTCTCAAAATCCAGAGACGAAATTAAGGAATACGTTTGTATGGAAAAAACTCGGTGTCCTAATAGTTAGTTGCAACATTGTTTTCCATTGAAAGCATTTCTAGTGTGTATTCCCTTTTATATTATATTCCCTTTTATATTATATTCCCCCTATTCCCCTTTATTCAGTGGCTCTGATTGTTGTGGCGATGATTGACTATATTACCAGTTTGATATAGTTTACTGCTAGGCAACAATAAAATACATATTTAATGTTATAGTCAATAATAACAACGTTTTTATCTCAGATAACGGGCAACTATGTTATAAGGAAATCATTTATAGTTTATCACCTTTTAAACGCACGTTCTTAACCTTGAAAAGCTGAATAATAAATTTTGTTTTTATACAAGTCTCCACCTACAGTTTTATTCGGAGATTGATGAAATTTTGCAATTATAAAAATATTTTTAATTTTACAAATATGTTCATATAGATGACATGCAAACTTAAGAGAGTATTATTACCAGAGAATACCGAAAATTAGTCCATTTTAAATCAAATTCTCGACGTATTGACTATTTTTTACAAAAAAAAACATAAATTGATTTTGAAAGGTTTTTATCTGGTACACGCGGTTTTAAAATTTTGAAAAACTAAGTGTATTTTTAATATACTAAGGCTATACCGTTGGTCGTTGGCAGATTTGTTCAATTTTCAAACGATAGCAAATTTCACATTAAAAGCATTAAAAAATAAATCCGAGAATGTGTTTTGTGACGAAAATACCTCAGTTTTTCTATTTATTTAAGGTCTTACAAAATAAAATATTAGATTTTTTATTAGATATTATTGAAAAATTAGAAATACTTATGATCAAAAAATACTTGCAAGAAGTACACGATATTTAATAATTTATCACCGTGCGTTTTGAGCATTTTTATTGCTTACTTGAATGTAAGTATGTATATATTAAAGCAATTTTGAATGAAAAAAATTGATACGGGAATAATCGATCTGTCTCATTGGAACCTTCCTGTACAGTTGCAAACATTTTAAAACTTTTATTCTCAGCTGCTGGTCAATCGCTCTTAAATACCAGTATTTTTTTTTAAAGTTTGTTTTCATAATTAAAATAATTCTACAACTTTGAATTTTATTAAAGCCCGCGAAAACGCCCGGTAAGACGCGGGAGAGTATTTGACGTCATCTGGTCCCCGTTTGTGTGAAATATAAGGGTAAATATTTACGAAACCGGGACACGCTTAATACGGACAAAAAATTTTAAAAGTTGTAGTAGTTAGATATTAACTGGTACTAATTAATTCAGTTACCGGAATTTCGAAAAAAGTGCATTTTGATGGTTCTTTTTTAAATTAAAAAATACGAAATGTCAGTTTTCACCGAAACTTGCAATAGTTCCTACATAGCGGTCGAGGTGCAAGGCGATGTGTCGAGAGAGTCCTGCGGAGAGTTCAAACTAAAGGACTCCCTTAACCGGTCTCAACTCCAACCGGACCACGCAGTAGATGGGCAAACGCATACGCTGCCAAGACCTAGACAAACCTCACCCCATGAACCCGGGCACACTGAGAAAAATGTTATTCTAAAATACGATCTTTTTATTCGTAAAAACGGGACTGAAGTTCTTACGAACAAATTAACAGGGTTTCAATGTTTATTGGCGGGAACATGTAAGAATAATTTGTTGGTATACGTAATTTCGTTCGTATACCTACCAACAAATTATTCTTACACGGAGGGAATACAAGAAGGCGCTGCAAAAAAGCGCAAATACTTTGCACGATTATATCGTCTCCCACCCGGCATGCCGCTTGAAGTCCCGAAAACCCTTCTGGACGGAAGGAGAAAGACTCCTCCAATCACCCCTCAACCCTGAAGACAGGTGGAAACTTAAGTAGCAATCGGCCAACGTGGAAAATGCCCATCTCGTACAAGACCCCACTGAGAGACAGCCTGGGTTCTCATTGCCTCGCAAACTCTGGTCCGCCATCAATAGGATAAGGTGCTCCCATAGCCGTTGTGTCCATGTGATGCATAGATGGGGCCTTAAAGAGTCGGCGATGTGCGAATGCGGTGCGGTGCAGACCACCGTACATGTGGTCAACGAATGCCCGCTCCATTCATTCCCCGGCGGGATTGATGAGGTCCACAGGGCGACGCCTGAGGCCCTGGACTGGCTCGCAGACCTAGTGTCCCCCTCTGACCCCCCCACCATACGAAAGAAGAATATTCTTACATTTTCCGCCAATAAACATTGAAACACTGTTTATTTGTGCGTAAGAACTTCAGTCCCGTTTTTACGAATAAAATGATCGTATTTTAGAATAATATTTTTCTCCGTGCACCCCAGCTAATGCTACCAAAAGTTTGCGACACCGCTATTATATTTTTCAATCATACCTTTACTATTATGTGTAATTCCCTCGATAGGTCAATAGCACTATAAAATATAAAGCCATTAATTTTAAAGTTTTTAGAGCGCGAAGGTCCCATTTGAATAATTATTATTGTCACTGTCAAAGCAGATAAATAATGACGATATTATATAGTTTTAATGGTTATGTTCCATCGTGTCACACAGTGTTACCTCATGCCACGTACGTGAAACGAAACACGTAACACTGACAATGCCATAGAGTAACCATCGTTAAAATTTATTAGGCAGGAAGAGGAAGAATATAAATTTATTAATTACTTAATCTACAGTTAGGTTACATCACAGATAATCCCTTGACAGTTGGCCCCCCGCATACTATATTCAATATGGAGTCGGTTTAGGGAAAATACGGTATACCTACGTAAACAAAACATCACCCGTGTCCCGCCAAATCACTATTTAGATTTATCTTTACTACGAATCGGTTTACATTATGAATATGAAAAATATGTTATGGGATACATTGAAGTTTTCCTTCCTTTTTAATTTATTGGAATTAAAATAAAATTATTTATTACGCCACAAAAAACATAAGCGCAAAGTCGGGTTAGTTACTCCATTTATAACTCAAGAACGGCTGAACCGATTTTTATGATCTTTGATTTGTTGGATTTGTCTCCGTCCCGATTAACAGAATAACTATTAAAACACCGGAAAAAATCACGGGAAAAATAATTATGAAGAAAATTATTTTTTTCATATATTTTGTATGGAACGGCTTTTTAAATAATGTGCGTTGGTCGACATAATTTGAATCAATTTGAACTGTCAATGGTGTAGACATGGGCAGATTTATTCACAGTAGTGAATCGATTCAGTCTGATCCCCTCGGCCTTTTGATCTGATTCCTTTCATTCGATCCTTTAATTCATAAAATTCCCAAAAAAAAAAAAAATATATATATATATATATTTATATATATAGATATATATAATATAATATAATATAATAAAATAGATATATATATATAATAATAAAAATTAGACACATTATGACACTGAAAAATGTATTTTTATAAGTAGTTATATCCAGAATATAATAAATCAAATAAATCATCAAATTAAACAGTTTTACAATTTTTATTATATTTATTTTAAACTTAAAATAGTTCCGCTTCGTCTGATCGAATATAAAACGCATTCTACCCAAATTACGCAGGGCTCGAAATCGGAAGTTTTCGACCTACGATGTAACTAAATTGACGGCTCGGCCCACGGGGAAATCGCACTGCACTCCCAAACGGATTTGCGGCAGGCATTGAGAATGAATTGTATCTTTTGAGCAGTGTCTTGTGTCTTGCCTGGGACTTGTGACTGGGAAATAAATTGACGGTTCCGCTGCGCGGGGACTAACGACGAACCGATTCGCAGCGGTCGTTAAGGATTGGATTAGGAACTTCCGACTAGCAAGTGTCTTTTGACTTGCTGTGACCTAATTTACTTGCGTTCCGCGAACCTAACGACTCACTTCAACAGAGGCAGTACATACTCGATCATGGGAGCGGGATTTGAAAAGAGGCGATCATACTAATTCGCTCATTCGTTGAATTAGTGGAACAGAAGTGACATAGAGATTGGGTTTGACCGCTTCGGTCCGGACTGACGTGTAGGACTGTGACGACACAACTGAATAAGGAATACATTTATTAATTCAATGAATGAGTGGGACATATGGGACTGTAAAAGAGAGGTGCGTTGTTCGGAACTCGGAACTACTTCGTTCGACTCGCAACGTTTTGTCGCCTGGGCTGGAGGTGTGGGGACTCTCTGACCTATGGGTTTTCGGCGCGGGATATACTATACGTGATAGAGGTAGTACAATGCATATAGCACATTACCTCCGGTATCTTCGCGGTGCGCGCTTATAGGTAACTTATCCGCGCAGTAAACATACAGAATAATATTAAATAAAATTTCTACGAAGCATTAAAATATGTAAATCGTTAACATAAAATATTTTTTTAATGTAAAATAAATAGAAATAAAAATATGGTGCCGTTTAAAAAAACTGTAAGGAATGAAGATTTAATTCCTTCTGAAAATGAGAATCAGATCGAGTGTGTTACAAGATTGAATTGATTCATTCAAATCATTCATTCAATTTTGCCCACGTCTACAATAGTGTAGTGTGCCGAACATTTCGTGCTTAGTCAACAGCTCAATTTCATTTTTTCTCAGAGTATTTATTTTAACTTAATAAAAACTTCATTTATTTCAGCTAATAAATTAAACACAACATTTATTGATTTTGAGGCGGTACGAAGTTTGCCGGGTCAGTAGTTTTATAATAAATTTAAATATGAAACGAGCACTCGAATAGGGAATTCCCCGTAGCGGTCTTTTCCCGCCAAATCATTACAAATTCAAAACGCATTATTGTGGATAAACTCGTGACATAAATAAACATTTATATATAAGCTGGTTTATCTAAGGACAGCTTAGAATTATTTAATTATAGACATGAGGAAGATCAAAACTGAATAATTTAATTCTGAGTTCATATTTTTCCTTCTTACCCTACATAATACTACTTTTCTGTTTTTTCCTTTATCTTTAAATTATTTTTTTTATAGTGAATACCTCACAAGAGTCCCAACTGCTCCCGTCTGGAGCCAGTGAGACTATGGCATACCCAATTAGGGTATGTTATGAGGCTGAAGGTAAGCGGGGAAGGGAAGGAGACGAGGAAGAGAAAGGTGAGGAATTACCTGGCTATTTAGATCTAGTCACTAAACACGGCTAAAGCCATTTCAAGCAACGTTTCAATCCTGAATGGTGGTCTTACACTAGGGCGATACTAAGAGTATCATCCACTCTGGAACGTGCCGCAAACATACTGTATATTATTTTAAATAATTAATTGTGAAATAACACAAATCAATTAAATATTTTTTTTTTGCGCACGCCGGGTTCGAACCCGCGGCCTTCGGAATGGAAGTCTAACGCTCTACCGCTGGACTACGCCGGCCGCCATTTGTCAATATAGCTTATTGACGTCCTCCGTGGGTTAGGGAAACGGCTCTCGACTACAAATACGGAGATAGCGTGTTCAAATCCGGCGTGTGCAAGTAGTAAATTTTTTAAATTAATTTATTTAACAAAAATAATATAAATTACATTAGCGGGACGCTCCAGAGTGATTACATTATATATATATATATATTTTTTTTATTTTTTATTTATTTATTTTTTACATTAGGTCCACACAGGAGGCCCCGAGGAAAATAATTTCCCTCAGGGCTTATGTCATCTTTGGGGATGCTGTGTGGAGGGTATGTTTAAGGAAAGGAAGGCGAGGAAGTTCTGGGAAGGCAAAAGGTATGAGGGTTGGGTAGTAATCAGGGGTTCAGTGTGTCTAGATCATCCGCCGCCAAGACCTAGATAAACCTAAAACCATGAACCCGGGCACCCCTGCTAAGTCACCAAACGTAGTAAACCACTATGGCAGAGGTGTTGGTTTTCCAATAAATGGTTCCCGGGGCAGCGGTACCCATTCCCGCCTCCCAAATTACTTATCCCAAATACATTCAGTATAGCCCTTTTTTATATTGTCGCCGCATAGGGAGGCCTCGAGGAAAAACAAATCCCTGTCATCTTTGGGGTAGCTGTTTGTAGGGTCTTTCTAGGCTAAAGAAAGAGGGGAAGTTCTGGGAAGGAAAAAAGGTATGAGGGATTGGTAGGAATCTGGGAGTTAGTGTGTCCAAGAGTAACGCTTGTATAAATCCAACCCTCCCTCTGTGATGCAAGGCAATGTTTCAAGAGAGATCTCTTGGAGAGATCAAAATGTTTCCCTCAACCAGTCTCTCCCGGTCCGGCCTGTCACGCAGTTACAGCCCTGCTAAAGCATCAAACGTAGCGAACCACTTAGGGTGACCTGTAGCACGGTAAATATACATGCCTCCCAAATTGCACAGAATACGGGAACGTTTGGGTTGGGTTAGGTTAAGTTATGTTAGGTTAGGTCATGTTAGGTTAGGTTAGGTTAGGTTAGGTTATGTTAGGTTAGGTTGTGTTAGGTAAGGTTATGTTAGGTTAGGTTATGTTAGGTTAGGTTATGTTAGGTTAGGGCTAAGAGTATGGATATTAGAGAGACGGCATGTGACGTGTGCCCGCGCGCTCCAAGTGTGCCTTTTCGAGAATTTTACTTAAATGGCTGACATTGGCTGCTGTTTTTTGGTCGTTTAATACGTTCCGACATTTTTACGATAGCAGCCATCTTCCATGGTGACAGCCAATGTCAGCCGTATGGGTAAAATTCTCGAAAAGGCACACTTGGAGCGCGCGGGCACACTTCACATGCCGTCTCTCTAATATCCATACTCTTAGGGTTAGGTTATGTTAGGTTAGCAATCTATTCCCCTTGTTTCCAGCAAATGGAACTCTATGAGAAAAAATTAAAAAATGGCCTACACGTTACAATAAAATGCGACATAACCCAAGTTTGTTTACACACGAATCCTTCAGATGGCATTATATATCAAACAACATATTTCTATCAGCTGATATTTAGTCCATTTAATACTATCCATTCCACAACACAATTAGCTGAAGGTCCCGCTATCGCCAGAAATCCTTGACAAAAGCCTGTGTCATGCTAGGAACAGAGCTATACAGTGCCGTAGAAAGCACTGAATATGAAATCCCTAGAAGACACCTAGCCACTAAAGCGATTGGTGTTCAGTTGTTGATTTGGCCATTCGATTTAATTAATATCTATCATTCCTCAATATATTAATATGGAAACATATAAATTGTTTATTGCGGTTTCAAGCTATTGAATCCACCTAAATTTCCCTGTTTACTCCATATTTGTAGGTTCGTTAAATGTGGTCCAATTTTAGACCGATATCAATCGCAGAAAAAATAAAAGCTGTCCATATTTGAACCTTAATCGCTCCAGTGGATAAACAACCATATTTGAAAAAAAAAATTATAGAGAGATAATTATTTTTTTTAACACCAACACCACAAAGAAGGGCCTTGGGAAAAATTATTCTCTCAGTGCCCATGTCATCTTTGGGGATGCTGTGTGGCGGGTATTTTAAGGGAAAGGAAGGAAAAGGATATAAAGGGTGGGTAGGAATCTGGGGTCAACGTGTACAGGAGTGACGGACGTATGAATCTATCCTTCCCACTGCAGTGGGTCCAGAGAATCTGGCTGGAGAGATCTAGGATCCAAAATCAGTCTCTCCCGTTCTAGCAGTAGGTGGGCAAATGCATTCGCCGCCAAGACCTAGACCAACCTCACCCCATAACGTCACCAAACCCGAAGTGAACCACTTGGGGTGACCTATGGCAGGGGTGTTGATTATCCAATTAATCGTTCCCGGGGCGGCGATATCCATACCCGCCTCCTAAATTGAAACAACTAGCCAACTTACATTATAATACCTCTGGAATATTCTAGATCACAGACAGACCAGTTATTTTTTTTATGTGAACACCGCACAAGAGTCTAAACTGCTCCTAACAGCCTGGAGCCAGTGCGACTATGGCATACCCAATTGGGGTGTGTTGTAAGGCTGAACGTAGTGGGGAGGGGAAGAAGATGGGAAAGAGGAAGCAGGTAAAGCACCTGGATATTTAAATCTGGTCACCAAATACGGCTAAAGCCATTTCAAACAAAATTTCAAATCTGAATGGTGGTCTTACACCAGGGCAACACTGAGAGTATCTTCCACTCTGGAACGTGCCGCAAATGTATCATTATTTCAAAATGATTAAATTGTGAAATAAAACAAACCGATGAAATGAAATTTACTTGCGCACGCCGGGATTTAAACACGCGACCTCCGGATCGCTAGTCGAGAGCCCTACCTCTAAATAACGGAGGCCTAATTAGGAATATCTTTATATTTTATTTGGTTCTACAAATTAAACACAATAACAAAAAATAAAATGATTATTATGTTCAAAATTTTTTAAATAATTGTTTCATCTATTTCATCATGAAGTAAGGAAAAATTAAGCTTACTTAGTGCTTGGCTTTACATGGCTAAATGTGTATCTATTCATTGGAAGAAAGGTAGGTACTCCCTCATATAAAGATAATAGCGTACTTAACATTGTCTAGGTAAGTACTAACTGCAATTATTGTAGGTACTGCATTGTATAATTTGCAATAATTATTGTTTATGAATTGCGGACTAAACTTGCCCGTTTACGATGACAGGAATTAAAAGTACATTTTTTTTTAATAAATAGTCATTTGAAAATATTTATTGATGGTGCAATATTTCAACAATGTTAAGTTGTTAAACTGTTAGATTTTGCGTTTGTTCGAAGTGAACTTGAATACATTTCTCTTGTCTGGAACCCATATTATAATGTTCATGTTCAAGCGAAAGAATAAGTTTTATAAATTAAAAAATTGGTACTCCAGCAATTATGTTGAAGTACAACACTCTTTTATATGATAATATGAATATGCATCAATTGTCGGACAGAAGGATTTTCAGTGATTTATTATTTCTATATAAAATATGAAATGATGTAATTGAGAGTCCAGAATTGCTTGCATTGATGAGCTTTCGGATTCCACTACGCAATACTAGAAGTCGGGATTTATTTCAGTGCTGAAATTCTAGGACTAACTACCATATGTCTTCCTCCTTGCCCAAAATATAAATGGGAATCTTGGTGTTGAATTTAGCAGCCACCTCTAAAAACAGCGTACGAACTCGATCTTGGATCAAAATTAAATGCAACTAACTAAAACATCACGCCATTTCCCGCAGGGGTAGGCAGAAAGGGTCGCACCACCAAACAAATCGGTCTTGGCACACACTCTTTGCCTCATTTCTCATTCATATATCGTCTCATACATACTCTTCTATTATTCTGACTCTTGACATGGTCAAGACACTCAAGTATCTGATTCACTTGATCGTTCCATGTCTTCTTCGGGCGTCCCTAATTCGTCTAACATTCACACGTGCGTCATATATTCTCCTTACACTCCTTTCGTTCTTTCGCTTTATCTGCACAGACCATCTGATCTGATCATCCCTTTCTTAATCTTACTTATTATGCTTACATCAGCTTTGCATTCTTTGCAGATGTCCACATTTGTTACACGATCGTACATGGTTGGTTTTACCACACATACGCCTCGGGGATCTCATTTATACAGCATTCAGTCTACCTTCACCCTTCCTTTGCCAGACCATTGCCTCACTCCTGTACATCAGGGTAGATACCAGCACTCCATTGTGGACCCATTTGGAGAGTTTTTCGTTAGCGCCAACCGCTTTCTGTCCTCCATTATTTGCACAACCTGCATTTATACTTCTTTCAATGATATAAAAATTTTGTATCGTGAATTATCAAAATACGTTCAGTAAGCAATTATCTTAGGCTTTTACACTTTAACAGAGGGTTTTCGACAAACCTTTGAATAATGGCTAAATTATAACACTCTCCAAGGTTCTAAGTATGCAATTAAGTGCGGTAAATACTAAAAACACTGTAAATAGAATTGTCATTTTTATTACGACTTGTTTATTGATTTGCCATTGGCCTTACGGCATGGACGATGTTTGCCTTTAATAAATGCCATTACGTAGCAATCAACCAACCCCAACACATTAGACAAAGCGTCTAAGAAAATGTGTTCAAACAAATAATAAAAATGAATCATCCGCCTTAAGAAAACAAACCATTCATTGAACCTAACATTATTGGCCTACGTGAGAAACGGAATCCCAAGATTAATCAAAAAACTACTTCGTGCTTCGATTTGTTAAGAAAGATGAATCAAAAACACATCGTGCATAGATTCGCTAAGTTTTCCACGTTTACTTTCTGTATTTATCCTGTTTATTAGCATTTTATTGCGGAAAAAGCGAGATAAATACTAAAATAGCCATTGTTTAAGGATGCATCTGTCAGGTTTCCCGCCCACTTTTGTCTATGGCGCACGCGTGCGCAGTTAGAGCGTGATCAGCGTTCCAAAACACATCCTACATGGAAAACTGTAGATGTCAAAGCGGGGCGAGATGTTTAAAATTTTAAACATTATTCGGTGTAAATGATGTTTTGAGGCACTTATAATCTGATTAACAAACGTACGAACGAAGGACGAATTAGATCCTACGTCTGTGACGCGTTGATTACGCGAAATGTTTATTAATTGAGCGATTACAATCGATAGGTAGCGGATTTGAAATGTTTTGGTAGGCACTACAATGGGAGAGTGATTCATTGGGAGAACTCGCGAGCGTCATTGCAGTTTTTAGGGGAGAATTATTGTTATTTTATTCTTGATGTTTTGGAACATCTTGATTACACATCGCAGCAAGTCAACTACGCTGCAATAAGTCAAAAAACGGGTACTTGCTTTACACTAACGAACTAATTCTTGTAAAATTGTTTTATTTTTTATTACCGACTGTAGCTTTTTTGGCCACATTTTGATAAATTTGCAAACACTCTCGAGCGTTGGCTGGCCAAAATGTGATGTGCCAACTTGAAGAGATGTTTTAAAGCATTTATTGGAAGAATTTCAAAAGTTCCCGCGTGTTGAATACTTCGATTAATCACAAAGAAAATTTAGTGTGTTTTTATTTATTTTTTAACAAAAGACATTATTATTGACATCACGCCGAGAGTACCTGGAGGACCTGCTGGTGGACATGCGCTGCTCATCATACGCAGACTTCAAAAGAGCCGCATAAGACAGGGAAGAATGGAAGAAAAGAATAGAAGAAATTTCTGCAAACCAATCCCAGGATTGAAATCAGAGAGAGAGAGAGAAATTTTTCTTGCAGATCATTGGCCATGTGTTTACACATTAAAAAATGCATGTTCTAATTTAAATTTATATCTGTGATAGGCTATAGACAAAGTATGCTACGTCCACCCATTTTAAAGTAAATAATACACAGAATTCGTGCGTTTATAATTTAAAGTATTTTTAATATTTTTTTTATGATTTTTAAAAATATGGGATTGAATGGTTCTCTAACACTATATGCAGTTTATACGTAACCATCTTAAAATTCAGAGGTATGATTTTTTTGAAAGAAAGGAAAGGCGGTGAAGTTACAAACCGAAGAATTAAAAATATCCGAGTGCTCAAGGCTGAAATCGATTGTATAGTGGAACGCTCCAGTGGTAGTTTGAAGTACTTTTATCAAGTGTTAAGTTATTAAGTATATGTATCTTACTAATATTATAAACGCGAAAGTTTGTATGGATGTATGTATGTTTGTTACTCCTTAAATCGAAATTTAATGAAAGGATTTTGATGAAACTTTACAATGATACAGCTCATACATCAGAATAACATATGGGCTATAATTTATAAAACTGGCCATTTATTTTCAATATATTGAAAATAATAATTATAGTTTAATAGAAAACGTCAAAATTTGAGACTGACATTTTACAAAACAATGATTGTTAAATCAAAATTCTATTTTGGAAAATATTCAAATTATTTACTTTATTTGAAGTACTCGTCTAATATTTCGAATCGAATCAAGAATTATACTTATTTTAAATAAAAAGGTTAAGAATTTTCCTATAAACGTAGATGGAACCTAGGAAAAGAAAATAGATTACTCGAAGTACTAATCCTACGCAGACGAAGTCGCGGGCAGAAGCTAGTAGTATAATATAAGTTACTTATATTCACCGTACTCCTCAATAGAGATTCATTTTCCGAGGCGGTTTCTGAGGTTATATAATTATGATTTCATATACCTAACATAATCAAAACTTTTGTATTTTTATGGATAACCAATACCCCCGCCATAGGTAACCCTAAGTGGTTCGCTACGTTTGGTGACTTAGCAGTGGGCCGGGGTTCATAGGGAAGTGAAGTTTGTCTAGATCGAGAGAGACTGATTGAGGGAGTCCTTTTGAAATCTTTAGCCGGTCTCTTTCGACTCATCGCCACATTGACCCCTAGATTCCTACCCTCACAAATTTTACCTTTCCTTTCTTTCCTTGATCTAAAAAGGCCCCCTAAACAGCATCTCCAAAGATGTCATTGTCCCTGTTTTCCCCAGGGCCTCCAGTGAGGAACTAATAAAAAAACGGTTATCTTCTTGGTATTTTGGTTCTTATCCTGATTTTGTAATTTTTAGTATTTTCTAATCTTCATGTTTACAAAAACACTCAATAATCCAGCGTCACAGCCATAATCTTAGCACTTACACAGATACGTAAGATATTAAATTTAGATTTTATGAAATGATACCACAAGTAATAATTAATACTAGGTATTGTTGCTTTTGAGAGATTGATATTATTATTTATTATCAAGACGGTGACGATTGTTCCAATTTGTCAAAGTGACGTTCAACGCCATTTGTGAGTTTCGGAACAACAATGATATAATTATTACATTATTTCCCATAAGATAAGAAGAATTTGACAAGAGCGCATGATTGTAACGTATTCACTTATATATTACAAAATAAAATTAAGTGTTCCAAAATGGATGGAAGTTTACACTGAGATTCAGTCGTTCCACTGACTCAGAGCATTTAGGACAATAATCTATGGTGACAAATAATCAGTAATCTATGGTGGCATATAAGCGCCTCCGCCCACTGAGGCAACTGAAAACTCTCAACTGCCAACTGTCTTTGTATGACAATGTGATGGCCCGCACACTTCACAATCACACAAAACCCCGTTGACAATGGTAACGCAAGCGGTGACTCGCGACTGTCACTGCTGATTGCCCTGGGTGGCCGTTGCTAGTTGCCAGCTGTCAGCTGATTGTTCTTCGTCTATGGTTAAACAAGCGTTTTGACCAATCAAGACAGAGAAAACAGCCGGTTTAAGTTGGTTTTCAGTTGCCTCGTCAGCGGAGCGCCTAAATGATAAATAATATGGGACAATAATTTATGGTATTCATAAAAATTACAAAAAATAACAGATACCAACCGTGCAATAACGGTGTACAACAATACATAAGAATTGACCACCACAACACGGGCATGGGCCTAGGCGTGGTGGTCGTAAAATTCTCAAAACATGAAACTAGCAGTTTAATGAATAAAGAAAAATTAAAGAAAAAAAAACAGCAAGCATGTAAAACAACAATAACAACAGCAACAAACAAGATACAATAAAGTTTAGGTCAAGTAAAGTCATTAGAATTGAAGATTTGAAAAATTTATTAAAGTTCTGAGGGCTATCGCTAAATAAGTCCGTTAAGAGGCTAGACTTTGCACCAAACGCGGAACGAACGCGTCTGTCATTCTATCCCGCTCACAATAAGTTCACACACACTTACGATACACGCGAATGCGAAATGTGCGAATGGGATAACGCTCATATTTACCTGCAGAAATCGCTCGAAAAGGGGTTTTGGAAGAAAACATTTTTCTACACCCAAACTTTTACGAAATTGTAATTTAAAAACCAAATCATGTTTTCGAAAGAACTAGGTATGTCGGTATGTTTTTATAATTTTGTAATTCTTTATGAGAATTAAGTTAGCAGCACTTTTTCCTTAAGTTCATATTTTCCGATAAATTATACATGTTTGACAGTGAATGTTTACGTTAATACGAAACGCATCGAAAAACATACCGACATAACTTTTACCTTCTAAAAGGCAATTTAAAAAAAAAATATTCATTTCGTGCAATTTTCGATGTAGAAAAGTGTTTTTTCCCGAGCGTCCTTTTTGTATGGGCCGAAAAGCGAAGTCTATCGTCTTGGTTCTACCTACATCTTGCCACGAAAGTTGATGTTATAATATATTGTCCACACATTCGAACAAGACGTTGGGAAAAGATAAAGTTGGTACGTTGGAAAGGAATATAGAAAGTTTCAAAGTTTCTTAATAGGCGGATTTTCAATTTAGAAGGCGGGTGTGGACCCCGGGAACCATTTATTGGATAACCAACACCGCTGCCAAAGATCACTCCAAATAGTTTGCTACGTTTGGTGACTTAGCAGGGGTGATCGGGTACACGGGGTGAGATTTGTCTATGTCTTGGCGGCAGGTGCGTATTCCAACCTCCTGCGTGGCGGACTAGATGCGGGAGACCTTTTAACATCTCCAGCCGGACTCTCTCGACCAATTGCCTTACACCGTATTTAAAGGGATGAATTCAGCTTCCTACCCATGTTTCCTTCCCAGAACCTCCTCTCCTTCCTTTCCCTAAAAATACCCCCCACACAGCATCCTCAAAAATGACATTAGCCCTGAGGATTTTTTTCCGAGGGCCTCCTGTATGGAGTTAATATAAAAAAGACATCGATTGATATTAATTTTGATTGTGACCAAAAGGAAAGATTCTAGATGAGTTTTTATAATTTTGAAATGAAAAAACCAAATCATTATTGGGAAAAGGGCTAAGATATCTGAAAAATTGAAAACTCGTTGAAAAATCAGGAGACATGACCAAATACACAATAACAATCCTGATAAACTTTAATGTATAATACCTAAAGAAGTTGTTCTACTTTAAAGAAATTTGGAGAAACATGAGAGATAGCACAATAGGCACTTGGTCTGACTGCTTATGGGAGCTATACAGAATAACTCCACATCAACAATAAATAAATTGCATGTGGTTATGTTAAACCCATTATGGCAATTATGTTTCATATTGCACCGCGTATTTAATTCAGCAATTTAAAAAGATTGAAGATCGTCGCCTGAGGAAAGATTGCATTTATAAAAAATAAATTGCACGAAAAGACAATGCTTCCGTGGCATTAATTATTGTCACAAAACATCAGCAGATATTAAAATAAAACACGTTGTTTCCTACAGAGGAGTTTGACTTACTTAATTAGACGTAAACACGTCAATTTTCTTCTAAATTATGGTACATACATATCAACTTCATGTAAAACCAACTCCATAATGACTATGGCATCCCAAATAATTGGAGTATGTTATGAGGCTGAAGGGAGTGGGGAAGGATTGGAGATGGGGTAGAGAAAGGTTGGGATGTACCCGACTATTCTAAAGATCTGAAGGGTAATTCTGTATATTTTGTGTTATCTTTTACGTAAAGTCAGCGTTACGAGACAATTAAGACATAAAGGCAAAATCTGTCGGATATCGGAATTTGTCCGTCGTGCGTTATCGGCTGTCAAATTTCTGTAATTTTCTATGTTTTTCAATGGATTCTCTATGCCTGTCCATTTTTAATGACTTGTCTATGCCTGTCCATTTTCAATGGCTTGTATATGCCTGTCATGGATTAATATAAATAAATAAATAAATAAATAACCCATTTAAAAACACGAATTACTATTTATTATTATTATTAGTTCATGAATGACTGTCCGCTTTTCGTTTTTTTATGTTTTATGCGATGAAATTCGATTCGCAAATTTTCTCGCGACTGACATCTATTAACGAGGATTACGCGGCAAAAGTGTCGTCATCTCCTGGCATTAGAGGAACTACTTTTACGTGTTGGTATCTTAACACAAGCACAGTATTTAGCTCGTTAGCACGATGGGGAATACCGCATTTAAGAAAACTGTCAAAATGTGTCTTATACGGCCAATTTAACAGGCGTTACGCTATCGCAAAAGATACAGAGTCACCCTTCTGGTCACCAAACACGGATATTGTTATTTCAGACAAAATTTCGGTTCTAAATGGTGGCCTTCCACCACGGCGATACTGAGAATATGTACCAACCCTGGAACGTGCCACAAATATATTTAACATTAATTTTATATTAACAATTTGTGAAATAATATCAAATATAAAATTTCACGTTCTGTGAATAAAAGATGGCCATTTTATTAGTCCAAATGTTGTGATTTTAAATATATCGCAAACGTCAGTGATTTGTTAAATGACGTGAAATATTTCGAAGTTCAAACACAAAAACGGATTTATAATTCTTATTTTTGTACATTTCGAGGTTACCAGACGAGGAAATATATTAAAATGAATAATTACTGCAAAATTACCACAACACAGGTAATTACTAAGAGTCCATACAGTATTGACACAACTGTCGGTATATCCACACATTAATGCAGTATATCTTAACATAACAAACTGCATCTCGAATATTCGCAAAAAAACTATTACAACGTAATTAAAAAAAAAAAAAACACCACGTGTTTTTGGAACGAATTAAGTAAAAATATCATGTTTGGAAGAGCTTGATTCAGACAGTTTCTCATAGTTTCACATCTTCCTCACATTCTGTCAATTCTGGCGTCCCACAAGGATCAGTTTTGCATCCATCACTGTTTTTGTTGCATATTAATGACTGTTTTTCATGTCCACCAATATATTGTTACACAAATTTAAGTACAACGTATGATAGTTTTTTGTTTTAAGCCTCCAAAAGGGAAGAAAAATGGTTCGAAGAGTTTTGAAGGAGTAAGAGAGTTTGAGAGAGTTTGTTCTCATTGGGTAAGAATAATCTCGTCGAATTTAATGTTTCAAAGATTGAATCACGTCTGATTACGACTAAAAGGAATCGAATAATAATCTAGTCTCATTCAACAAAAGCAATCTTCTAAACAAGGTGTCCAAACGACGTAACATGAAAGTGAATAGTCCAGCGAAGGGACATTTAGAAACTGCAATAGCTCAGAGAACTATGAAGCAGATATTGGAAAGTTACCTTGAGAGCAATTCTTTTGTATATTAAATCCTTATAACCCTTTATTATATGAAAATCATTGAACTGGATAGATCAAGGTGAAGGCTTTTGCAAGAACTCTTCAGAAAAATCTAGGTAGAAAGTTATAAGGACGTTCGTCCTATTAAACCGTATTTGTATTGTGTGTAAAACAATAAACAGTCACTGTGATTTCAAAGAACCAAAGTCTTTTAATCAAACAGCATAGCACTGAAAAAAGGTCCAGAACTAATACTAAAGACATTATTTAATACCTCTGTAAAGGATTACAGAAAAACAGATATTACAGTTAATGATGGTTGACAGATGACGATTGTTGGTTATTGTTTGATGTTTTTTAAGGGTTTACGAAGGAACTCACCGTTGATGATGTATATCTCCCTCGGGCCCACTCTATCTGCCGGTAAGGGGGTGGGCTTCTCGTCAATTGGACTATCTTTACTCTGCTCCGACTTGCCGACCATTCCTGTAACAAAAAAACAAACATGATTAGTAAAGTGACCAACGAGGGATCCGAGCAGGCCATAGAAGTGGTCACACCAAACTAAATATTGAAAGGCGGATCAAATTCCAACACTATAAGGAATGAGAGAGGGCACCCGGAATGAGACTCATAAACCAACCAGACCCTAGCCTAACCAGACAAATACTCAATATGGACAGTGCACTAAAATAAACATTGAAAGGCGGGTTATATTCCAACACTACAAGGAATGGGAGAGGGTACCTGGAATGAGACAATGGATAAACCAGGCAAATAATCAATATTGACAGTGCCCTCACTGAGGGAACCGATATGACTACTAACGGGACACTGCCATCTCAGGAGATGCATGCAGTTGTTGGGAGTGCAAATGTGAAGGGACGAAGAGACTCCGATTCACCTATGGTGCCAACCTCCCGATTTCCAACCAACCTAATGTAAACAATGCTCAGATACTTGTGAAAACACATTGTGGAACCAGGAGATATAGTCAACTTTCCAATGACAACCCTGGTGAACTTTATCAAATGGACTATGGTTCACGGCGAGTTCATCGAAAACGAGTTCAACCTAACCTAACCTAACCTAACCCAACCTAACCTAACCTAACCTAACCTCTCGTTGTCGATAAATTTGCTTTCGTTGAATTGATTTTTGATGAACTCGTCATGTCATTTTTCAACGAAACTTGCAACAGTTCCTAACATAGCGGTCGGTGAAAAATGACATTCTGTGCTTTTAAATTTAAAAAATAACCATTAAAATGCACTTTTTTAGAAATTCCGGTAAATGAATTGATTAGTACTAGTTAATATCTAACTACTACAACTTTTTAAATTTATTTTTTCCGTCCTTATTAAGCGTGTCCCGGTTTTGTAAAAATGTTCCCTTATATTTCACACAATCAAGGACCGGGTGACGTCACGAACTCTCCCGCACGGTATTATACTCTTGCCGGCGTTTTCGCGGGCTTAATAAAATTCAAACTTGTAGAATTAATTTAATTATGAAAACGAACTTTAAAAAAAAATATACTAGTATTTAAGTTTGCATGTGAACATTAATAAAAAAATATAAAAAAAGGACTCAACTTCCCTATTGTGTTCATAATCCTAGACACTAAATACTGTGGAACTTCACCATCAAAACACACCAAATTAAATATCCGATAAAATTAAATCCGAGACGAATATCGTTATCACGTCAAGACGTAAGCAAATAGCTAATAAAAAACATTACAAAATTTGTTAAAAATCCAATCACAGCACCTTCAGTACCTAAACAGCTCTGTACTATCTTAATCCGAATGTTATCTTTTTATTATGCCTGTCGATTTTTTGTTTTACAAGCGCTATATAGCTATTTTACAATCGCAATGTCAGAGATAACACAGTAGATTATTCACAATTATATTGTCGACTCGCGCATTATAATTGTTATAATAAGAGGGTCAGTCAAAGAGTATAATGCCTTCTATGTATTTCTCGTTTTAATTGTCAAGATTTTTATTTTTTCTTTTTTTATTTTCTTTTTTACAGGTTTATTTTACATGGCTTTTTGACTACCAAGCTAGGCAAATGCCCGTATTATGGTAGTCGAGATTCATAAGATGTTATATTAAGTATAAAATATTTGGTATAATAATAAATGTAATTTAATTAATTGATTTATTGTATTTTTTTAACCTATGTAGTTAAAATGCAATTACATAGGTTAAAAAAAACCACACTATTGACGATTAATTTGTCACTTTCACATTTTGTCACATTTGTCACATTTCCACAGTTATGTTCCAACTTTTTAAAAATGGCATCTATTCCAGTGTGGTAAATAGACAGTCCTGCTTCTTATATAAGCAAGCCATTGACGCACGGACGTTTTCACGGCCTCTGTATTTTCAAAGTGAATCTCATGATGAGCTTCACATCACACTGCCTTTACTGAGGTTGATAACGCATCACAATTGATCTGAACACAAATGATGTCATCGACTCGCTGAATGTTGCGTGGAGTCACTGCTGCTCCGCTTTTCGTCAGCCAATGACGTTTGTCCTTCAGTTTCGTTACAGTGACGAACCCATATTCTAACAGTGCTGACATCCAATGCGATGGAATGGGCGTTTCACCTTCTGCATTCAACAATTCAATCACAGAACGCTGTCTAATACGAGCATCAGTGACAGCCATTTTGCAAGAGACTGCAGTGCTGCCACCTGTTGACGCAGAAATTTACTACTGCAGTAGATTGTAGAAGAAGGTTTGAGGAATAGCGCCAATTTTTGTATTTTTTTTTACTTAACTAACTTTACGTAGAAAAAAATTTGAGGTATTAGCTTTTGATAGACCCTCGTATGTTTTTAAAAAGTTATATGGGATGATCCACACGAGGCAGAAAGTGTGAATGATGACATGTGTTAGGTGTAAGCCCTAAGTAAATTATAATGTCTGTGTGTGGAATGATTTAGTGGAAACAACCCACAGGCAGTCTAACGAAGAAGTACATAGAGTGTGTGGAAAAGTATTGGAGCAGGGTGGACAGGAACAACAACTGGAATGTTGAGGAATGGCGAGGAATGACAGTATATGGTGTAGGACAAATCCCACCCTGGGATGTAGTAATATTGATGAAGTTTTACTTTCCATGTCAATTTGTTACTTACATTATAATTTAAGAGTGTTTTAGCAGAGAACACCGGAAATTAGTCATTTTTAAATAAAATTCTAGACGTATTGACTCTTTTTTACAAAAAAACATATTGATTTTGAAAGATTGTTATTTTATCTGGTACACGCAGTTTTAAAATTTTGAAAAACTAAGTGTATTTATAATATACTGAGGTTATACCGTTGGTCGTTAGCAGATTTGTTCAATTTTCAAAAGATAGATTCTATTAAACAACACAAATTTCAAATCATAAAATCATACAACACAATAAATCAATATATAATCTAGTTAACACAGTTTACAAAATTTCAATTTTAGACAAATTATAATCATTAAAAAATAAATCCGACAACGTGTTTTGTGACAAAAATACCTCAGTTTTTCTATTTATTTAAGGTCTTACAAACTAAAATATTTCAGATTTTTTTACACACTAAATTTGTTTAGACATTATTGAAAAATTATAAATTATTTTAGAAGCAAGGAGTGTATACCAAAACCGAGTTGTTTGGCGGTCCGTCCTCTCTGCCCACCTTGCGGGGAAACGGCGGGAAGATTAGTTAATGAATTAGTTATGTAATGTATGTACAGCGGTAGTGGTGTATTTAAATAAATAAATAATTCTTATTTGTAAGCTTTTATATCGATCACTTCATGAAAATTCTCCAGTCCTAAAGAATCCTAAAATTCAAGTCTTTCAAAGTAAATATTTACTCAACTTTGGCATTAATCTTCTTATAAATGAATACCAACAGTGATGGGGGGCAGTAAATGTAAAATCATGCAATGTCCAGTGTTTAAAAATATAGTGTCCTCCGCGTGCAAAGTCATATTTTCTCCAAGCATAAACTTTCTTATTAAAGTATGTTTATCGGAAGTGACCGGCCAGGTAAGTATGTTTCTGAATCTATTTGTAAATAATAAACTTAGATAGAGCCGATCTTTTATAAATTGTACAGCGTCCTTGAGGTGATTTCTCGCAAAAACGGCGCTGTACAAATTATCGAATTTTTCTCTCTCTCTCTGGTTTCAATCCTGGGATTGAAACCATTTGCAGCAATTTCCTCTATTCTTCTCTTCCATTCTTCCCTGTCTTGTGCGGCTCTTTTGAAGTCTGCATATGATGAGCAGCGCATGTCCACCAGCAGGTCCTCCAGGTACTCTCGGCGTGGGCGTCCCCTCGGTCATACCCTCCATTATGGCATGCAAGAGGCCTTCTTGTCGTGTTATATGGCCGATCCTGAGCAGGTGCCTTCCTCCTTCGATTCTTTGTAGAACCTCCTCATTTGTAATGTAGTCTCTCCAGGAAATTCCTAATAGTCTTCTATAGGACCAAATCTCAAAAGCCTCTAGTCTCCGTTTATCTCTTTCGGATAGGCACCATGTTTCGCAGCCGTACATCAAGATACTCCATACATATGATAAGGAGTATTCTCAGTTTTAGGTCTATATTATTCGATTCTATTATTTTCGACCTTTTATTGAATGCAATTATTATTGGTCTGCATATAGGTATAAAATTAAACAACATAAATGTATCAGTTGTATTATTTTAGAGAAGATTCGAGAAGGCCAATTGTTTGTAAAATTTGAAGCCAACTCCGACCTACTTTAGATAAAGTATCGGTAATTCTGTCATTCCGAGTCCGAACGTAATTGCTATTAAAAAACCGAACCTTTCATCACATTTCTTTTTCAAGAACACAGGGTGGTCCGAAAATACTTCAACATTGCAATTTTACAAAATTTATATTTGGGAGACGGGTTTGGGTACCGCCGCCCCGGAACCATTTATTGGAAATCATTTTTTTATTATAGAGAATACCTCACAAGAGTCCCAACTGCTCCCGTCTGGAGCCAGTGAGACTATGGCATTCCCAATTGGGGTATGTTGTGAGGCTGAAGGTAAGTGGTGAAGGGAAGGAGATGCGGAGGAGGAAGGTGGGAAAGTACCTGGCTATTCAGATCTAGTCACTAAACACGGCTAAAGCCATTATTAAGCAACGTTTCAATTCTGAATTGTGGTCATACACCAGGGCAATACTGAGAGTATCTTCCATTCTGGAACGTGCCGCAAATATAGTACATATTATTTTTATTAATTAATCGTGAAATAACACAAATTAATCAAATAAAAATTATTTGCGCACGCCGGGTTCGAACCCGCGACCTTCCGATTGGGAGTCAAGAGACTTACCACTCGACCACGGACGGCCGCCCGTTTATTGGATGCCATAGGTAACCCCAAGTTGTTCGTTACATTTAGTGACTTAGCAGGGATACCCGGGTTTAAGGGGTGAGGTTTGTCCGGGTCTTGGTGGATGCTGATCGGGAGAGACTGGTTGAGAGAAATCTATCGATCTCTCCAGCCGGATTCTCTCGGAACATCGCCTTGCATCGTAATATGAGGGCTGGATTCATATGTACGTCACTCCGGACACACTTACCCTCAGATTCCTACCCACGCTCATAACTTATTCCTTCCCATAACTTCCTCTCCATCCTTTTCTAAAAATACCCTTTACTCAGCATCCCCAAAGATGACATAGGCCCTGAGGAGAATTATTTTCCTCGCGGCCTTCTGTGTGGAACTAATGTAAATAAAAATTACAGCCGCACAAGAGTCCCAAACCACCCGGAACCGGTGAGACTAGAGATAGCCATCCTATATTTTTGACTGAGCTCAACCAAGTCCGGTTGTGACTCGAATAAATTGCATTTTTCGTCTGTCTGTAAACTTGTTTATGTGTTCCGTGTCCGGTCGATTCATAAGATGCAATGCATGATTGATAACGTATACTGTGAATACCACATCAATACCATCCCAGAGCCAATGGGACTATGGCAACTTCTATTAACTGTAATTTTTGTGAGGCGCTGAAAAAAAGAAGGATGGAAAGTGTGTCGCTATTTAGATCTATTCAGCAAACATAGCTAAAGCCATTTAATCCAGATAATTAATATTTTTAATTGTAATTTAATAACAATTTAAAATAATAAAACATAAATTTTACATAAGTTACTAGCTGACAAGGCAAACGTTGTTCTGTCATATAAATTATTTGAGGTCAATAATCGAGATAAAAACTATCATATATTTTAAGTTGGACCAAATTACACACAGTAAGCCAAATTTCATCAAAATCGGTTAAGTAGTTTCGGAGTTTACCTTGGACGAACATTGTGACACGAGATTTTTATATATAAGTTATGTTAGCTTGGGTTAGAATAGGTAAGGTGAGATTCGGGTTAAGTTATGTTTGGGATAGTTTACCTGTAACTAAATGTGTGATACATCGCTTCAGATATATTTTTGAAAACTTAGAAAATAATGTAATCAGTGATTATTAATATTTTTCCATAATTACTGTATTAAAATAATTTGTACTAAAAATTATACACGTGTAGCGGCCACTAAAATTGTCTCCTAGTATATTTTATTTGGAAGAAAAACGATTTTTTGCTACAACCGGATTACGTAATATAAAAAAAATAAGAAGATTAAGTCATTGAACAGAACTCTAAACTAATCGCTAGAACGCTATAACATAATATTATTTCAAGGTAAAACTGTTTGTTTTAATTTATCCGTATCTAATTCAAATGTGTGAAAATGTTTAATGTATTGCACCGCACGAACTAAAACAAACTTCACCAAATAAGAAGTATATTTATTATTTAAATAAAATCAAAAAGTCTAGTTCTATTTTTATTTATTGTTATCAAGTTTAATTTATAAAACTCCATTTTATTTAAGTATAGGATTGATTTTTTTTATACATTCAATAATATTATTATTTCATTTATAAAAACAGTTTATTTATAAACAAGTTTTGCTATGTAATTATTATTACACGTGACAGCTGTTTCGAAATATCTTAAATATATATAATTAATATAAATAATAATTAATAAATATAAATAATAATTACGTTCGAAAACATGTTTATAAATAAACCGTTTTTATAAAGTAAATGATAATATTATTGAATATATAAAAAAAGTCTAATTCTGTTATTTTTTTCCGCGTGTTTTTTTTCCCAACTGCCTAAAGCGAGTGGCAGTATGGAACCCCTAATTTCGAATATGCGGGGAAGACGACGGTTGGGAATTACCTGGCTATTCAGATATGTAAGCAGGCTCCATTAAAACACCCGTAAAACAGACTCACCGTTTTCGTTGTTTGTTTTTGGGGTGTTATGCCGTATTGCGCTACCTCCTTCTTTAGCCGACGTCGGATCTGCCGGATCTGCCCTGATGATGGACACTGCAACGCTAATCCGAAACGTCGGCTAAAGAAGGAGGTAGCGCAACACGGCATAACACACCAAAAACAAACAACGAAAATGCTTTTGGCCTTGAAATCTAAAAACGTATCTGACTCATCGTGTATAAATTGCGTATGTCCATTAGAGATGGATCAGTATCTTGAATAACTTTATCAACTTTTATTTTGTATGGCGTAATCCTGGTTTCGAATCCTAGACGTTACCGTATCTTTTTCTAATTTTCAGTTTGAAATTTTCGATTGAGTCGCTAAGATTGTCTTCAGGAGTATTAATTAATAGTATAAAATATTTTGAAAAAAAAAGTTATTTACAATAAAACATATAAATTTGTTTTAGACCACTTTAAATTTTAATTACACTCTACCGGTTTCGGAAGAACCCTTCCTTCGTCAGGAGAATATTAAAACTAACATATGATACAAAATATTGATAGATATATACCAAAAATTTAGGTGCTGGAGTGGGAGGTCAAAGGGGGAGGGGGGGGGGGGTAATTGCGGGAATTCCAGCAAAAACAGAGCGGTTTATTGGAAACATATCTAGAATGGGACTAAACGATAAATTAATTTTATTATTCAATATATTAGCGTTATTATTTAGGACTTTTTTTATTTGAAATGCTTCCAAGTTATCTAATTTTTTGCTTTTATTGTTAGGGTGAAGAATATTAACCCCTGTGTCCTTATTAAAAGTATGATTTGTGGAAATAAGATGATTGGCAAACTCCGAAAAATTATTATTATTTAAACATTTTAAATGTTCCGTGATTCTAATATTTACATTTCTGGTTGTCTTACCTATGTAGAACGATGGACAATCAAGTTATTTAGTTCCTGAACGCCCGGTAGCACATCAAAGCGTGCAGTTTTTTCGGTTACGCCAGTCAGTACTGGGTATTGGATAACTCTCCACAGAGTGCAATCATCCGAAACCTTTACAGAGTTTAGCAAGCGGTCACTGTTGGACAAATATCGTCCAACAGTGTAACATGGCAGACATTTGCATAAACAATTATTATTCAAATAACTATAAGGTCTTTCAATAAGGACGCTCGATTTAAAAATATAAATAAAACAAGTTGTGTGTGAGATATCCACCCAATTTCTTTTTTATTTTAAAGTATATTTTATGGCAATGAGTGTAGAATATAAAACCGTTCAAATTTCTACCGCGGCTTTGCTTGGTGGCACATATTCGGAAGGTCTAATTTTCAATAACTTTGTCGTATAAATCTGTCTGAATTTGTGGATAGCGCTAGTTACTTTGACTTTGTGGACGTTAATTGTTTGCGATTTATTCGCATAGACCTGCGATTAAAGATAACCCCAAAGGAAGAAGTTTAAAGGCGTTAAGATGATAGACTTCGCTTTTCGGCCCATACAAAAAGGACGCCCGGGAAAAAACACTTTTCTACATCGAAAATTGCACAAAATGAATATATTTTTTTATACTGCCTTTTAGAGGGTGAAAACTATGTCGGTATGTTTTTGAATTTTCGATGCGTTTCGTATTAACGTAAACATGTACGATTTATCAAAAAATATTATTTAAGGAAAAAGTGCTGCTAACTCAACTCTCATAAAGAATTATAAAATTATAAAAAGCTACCGACGTAGCTTCTTCTTTCTAAAAAATATATATTTTTAAAAATTTCAATTTCGTGAAAGTTTCGGTGTAGAAAAGTGTATTCTCCATAAACCCCATTTCGAGCGATTTCTGTAGGTAAATTTGAGCGTTGTCTCATTCGCACATTTCGCATTCGCATGTATTGTGAGTGTGCGTGAGCTTATTGTGAGTGGCACAGAATGACATACGCGGGTGCCCCGCGTGTGCTTCAAAGTCTAGCCTCTTAAACAGCACGATCTAGGTGGCCAGTTCACGTCGCCGGCGCGCGAGATAACCGTGCCTTTTTGGTAACATTTCAAATATAATGATTTGCACACGTTGTTGAATGATGTAACCTTCCACTGTGATTTTCCGTACACTACTAAACAATTGACAATAAATTTAATTATTATTTATTATTTAATTGATAAACTAATGTTTACGACAAGATTTTTATGCATAGCACAAAGGGCAACATTGCTTATAATATAATAATTGTCACCCTTTGTGCTTTGCATAAAAATCTTGTCTTAAACTATACTTTATCAATTAAAAAAATAATAATTAAAAATAAATCGATATTTAATTTTTTATTTAATAAGTTTGATTCTGTGAATAATCGATCTTTCTCATTGGAACCTCCCTGAACAGTAGCAAGCATTTTTAAACTTTTATTCTTAAGTAGGTAATTAATCCATTTTACACACGACAGGCATATACAGGCCATTGAAGGCCAGAGAAATTTGACAGCCGACAACGCACGACGAACGCATTTTGCCTTTTTGTCTTAATTGTCTCGTAACGCAGACTTAACGTAAAAGGTAACACAAAGCTACAGAGCGATACTAAGAGTGTCTACTGCTATAATCATAGTAAGATTGTGCACGCGATGGTTTACGACGGATCACTCGTGAGTTATACTTCAGTACATTTCACGTGCCGTCACTGCGATGGCATGTAGGAAGCCATTCTAAGCTATTATTAACGGAGATGTGTAGTGTGTAGGTACTCGGCTAATTGCACGGTCATAATCGACGTGACCACAGTTAGTCGCTCATTTACCAATGAAGCCAATCACAAGATGCACATAATGCAATATCGAGGAGATGGGAACAAACGGGAAGACTTCACAATATTAATATGAAGATTTTTTTTAAAATTAATCTACCGAAAAGTTGCATTAAGATGATAGACTTCGCTTTTCGGCCCATACAAAAAGGACGCACGGGAAAAAACACTTTTCTATATCGAAAATTGCACAAAATTAATATATTTTTTTTTATACTGCCTTCTAGAGGGTGAAAACCTAAGAGTATGGATATTGGAGAGACGGCATGTGAAGTGTGCCCGCGCGCTCCAAGTGTGCCTTTTCGAGAATTTTACCCAAACGGCTTACATTGGCTGCTGGTTTTTGGCCGTTTAATACCTTCCGACAGCAGCCATTTTACATGGTGACAGCCAATGTCAGCCGTGTGGGTAGAATTCTCGAAAAGGCACACTTGGAGCGCGCGGACACACTTCACATGCCGTCTCTCTAATATCCATACTCTTATGTGAAAACTATGTCGGTATGTTTTCGAATTTTCGATGTGTTTCGTATTAACGTAAACATTCACTGTTAAACATGTACGATTTATCAAAAAATATTATTTAAGGAAAAAGTGCTGCTAACTCAACTCTCATAAAGAATTATAAAATTATAAAAAGCTACCGACGTAGCTTCTTCTTTCTAAAAAAAATATATTTTTAAAAATTTCAATTTCGTGAAAGTTTTGGTGTAGAAAAGTGTATTCTCCATAAACCCCTTTTCGAGCGATTTCTGTAGGTAAATTTGAGCGTTGTCTTATTCGCACATTTCGCATTCGCATGTATTGTAAGTGTGCGTGAGCTTATTGTGAGCGGGACAGAATGACAGACGCGGGTGTTCCGAGTGTGGTTCAAAGTCTAGCCTTTTAAATGTCAATGTCATGGTTTTAGCTGTATTTGGTGACCAGATCTGAATATCCAGGTACTTCCCCACCTTACTCTTACCATCTCCACCCTTTTCTCACTACCTTCAGCCTTACTAAATATAGTAAATATCCCATTTGCGAATGAATTACATCACGGGCTCCAGACGATTTGGAGCAATTGTGCGGTTCGCATAACATTTTTCAATATAATTGTGGGTGCCAGGTTTTGAACCTGTGATTTATTTATTTGCAAAAACAGTACAAAAACCAATACATTGCAAAAGCGGTAAACAAAATTACAATTAAATTTTGATAAAATAAATTGATTTAAATCGGTACACATAAGTAAACAGTTAACATATATAATATTTCGCGCTTAAAATTGTTATATAACATGTGGAAAATATCCAAATTACCTGCGAGGGAGTTAATTAACCTAGAGAGTCTTCCTAAAAGCACCACCATTTGTAAGTTAGTTCTGCACCTTGGAAGAATTAAAAGCCTGTGTTGGCGGCCTCGCGTGAAGTTATCCGGGACATATTTTAGCCAGAATATCTGGTATTGATAGTAAACTATTCAGAAGCTTATCAGCAGTAATGTGATCTCTGATTCCGGAGTCAAGAATTTTGACAGCTCTTCTAAATAAGTATATGAAAAGAAAGAAAATTTTTGATTGCAAACGTAAAAAAATGTTTTAAAAATGGCCAAATTTCTAACTAAAATTATCAATAACGAAAAAAAATTAAAACACATACTTATTTTTTTACTAAATATGTATATGAAAAGAAAGAAAATTTTTGATTGCAAACGTAAAAAAATGTTTTAAAAATGGCCAAATTTCTAACTAAAATTATCAATAACGAAAAAAAATTAAAACACATACTTATTTTTTTACTCTAAAGTATTATAAATGTTATTGTTATCTCACTTTGCGATCCGAAATTTTGGTTTCATGGAGATGTAGAACATTTGAATTATTTTGTGGTTAACTTTTAGATTTGAATATTAAGTTTGGTGTTTTCTCTTTCTAACACCGTCTAGGTCTTTCTCACATCGATAATAACCACTCAAACGCTTTTTGCCACATTATGGCACTATTTCCAAAGCCTCGGATTGCTTTGCTGCCACAATGTGGCAAATATTCTCTAGATTCTTTAAAATGTTTTAAAGTTAACGATTTTATAATATGTTTTTTATAAATCCTACGAATATGAGATAATAGACAAAAAATAGGTAAATTCATTGGCTCTATAGAACTATAATCAGTTTGTATGTCTCCATATTCAAATTCAAAGGTAAGATTTTTTTAATGCGGGCGGATAAATTTCCTTTAGCAATTATTCCCAAAAGCAAACAAATTAGTGTGGGGGTTAAATCTGGTGAAATTATTCCGTAGTAACGTAGCTTACCAATTTCATTGGTATGTCTAGGGCCTAGCAATCGAATTGAGATGGTATGGGCACATGAGACGGAGACCACCAGACCTCACAGTGAAGCAGGCAATGTCTATGGAGCTTCATCGACAGTCATCCAGAGGTAGACCAAAGAACTCCTGGATGAATCAATGCTCCAAAATTCTACAGAGAAACGGCTTGGATGAAAGCGATACTCAAAACCGAAGAAGCAATAGGTAACCTAAGAACGAGAAGAACCGATTCCAACAGCCTATCTAGGCAATGAGTGCAAGGAAGAAGAAGAGCCTAGAAATAGAATGGTATTGGCATCAATTTTCTTTCAAATCTGTTTAGGTACATATAACATTTCTAGGAATTGTGTGTTCATTGGCTTTATATTATAAAAACATTAAATCAAGTCACTATATATAAAAATGAATCCCTGTTTCCCTTGGTCACGCCATAACTTTAGAACGACCTTACCTATTTCATTCACCTTTTTTTTTAAAGTTTTCTAAGACTTTGAAGAAGGTTCTTACGGAAAGAAAAATTAAGAAAATTGCGCAGAAAATTGGATAATTTCAGAAAACCTAACGACTATTTTACCTTCGTACGTTTGACAGTTCACGCGTTTGATATATTTATAGATATTTCCTGTAATATTCATCCGATTGCGATAAAAATTTGGCGAGTTGTTGTGGACATGCCCGTGAAGGTTTCTATTCAGCAATACTTCTAAATTGTTGAGTTCTGGAGTTATAAAATTTTCAACAAAAATTGCGATAGGGCACACGCGAGTTGTTTGAAAAATGAGTGTATTTTATGGAGTTTAGCGGCATTTAAAAAGGCGGGAGGGGAAGCAAATCCGGCAGCGGCGGAGGAGAATGAAGAAGGGGTGGTTCGCGGGAGAGAGTACGAGGGAGGGGGATGGCGGAGAAGGTGGAAGGGGTATTCGTAAGGGGGAGGTTCGCGAGAAGGGGGACAGTGGGAGAGGGGAGGGGTACGCGGGGAAGGTGAAAATGGAACGCGGGAGGGGGAGGAGAACGGGACGAGGGAAAGAGGTGAGGAAGGGAAAAGGGGACGAATGGGAAAGGAAAAAACAATTTCTTTACTTGAGTGGCATTTCAACGCTTCCCGGGTATCAGCTACTTATTAAATAGCCGAATAACAAAAAGAAACATTGCGTCTAGTTTCTCTTCTGGCCGACTACAAAGTTATCTGTGTCAAGCTATAATGTAATTCTCTGACAGTTTTGAATTATTAACATTTTAAAATAACTTGATGCGGGTGTTTATAATAAATACTAAGATTAAATAAATATTAACAAAAACACTTGAATATTTCTAATAAATACTGGTAGCAAATTGATTGCTACAGTTTTGTTTATATTTTTTTTCTTTGAATTGTTAATTTACTTATCGTAGTTATTTCCCGGTAAAAAACGTTAAGATGATACCCGGTGGTGCAGAAATAGATTTTACTAAAATATTGCTGTCACTGTTGCTCTTACTCCACCGGATATTGAGCGAAAGGGACAATGCACTGACACCTAACTAAAATGGAGGTTTTGTAGTCCCCACTTTTCTCCTCCAAAAGTGGACTGATTTTCATTTTTTTTTTTTTTACCAACTACATAAGAAAAAACTATTCTATGTCTGTACGTTTTGCTTTTTTTAAAAAAACATTGTCTGGTTTGTATACTGAACATCTTTTGACGGCGTTTAAACCAGTCAATTTTATTGATTTTTGGAAGGTCATAACTTCTATAAAAAGTAACTTATCAAAAAAAAAACAAAAAGTACCGACACGCTAGTAGTTGATATCTATTTTATGCAAAAACAATATTTTCTCTAGGGTTAAAATCCAGAGAGATAAATAGGGAATACGTTTGTATGGAAAAATCACCGCCGGGTATCCTCTTAAGGCCCGGTAGTACCCGCTCAAAAAGAATAAGAAGGGGAGATACGTAAATACGAATGTTAGAGGGTGCGCGCTAATATTAAATATGATAACATGATGACATGACAACAATAAAATTAGGTCCTTAATAATTCACATTACTTGTAAGGTATTCCTTAAACAATACTAAAATAATCTACCAACCCCAGGTTTTAAAAGAGCATCATATCAATGATATAAATTATTCAATGTGCATATACTTCTCACATCTATAAACATACTTACATAAACACACACACGCACATCACCAGGTAATTACAAATAAGACATTCAATGAGACATATTTATTTATTTTCTCATGTTGTCCGTAAAACGGTTAGTTATGCACCAATATATCAGGGAGAAGATTATAAATTACAAAGTACAAAAGGGCAGTTTTACCATTTTATGACATGTGTCAAAAGATAGTTGCTGAACTGTCTGTAAGTGACATTGAAAATGTCGATGGTCAATGCAGAATCGTTAAGCAGTTGAGTCACTCTGTTTATTGGCGCGTTCTGATAGGCAGAAGTCCTCACTTTCGGTGCATAAAAAAGTGCATGGGATCTCCCACGAGTATACTTGTTAGGGACATAAAAATTAACCTCTTTCAATATAGGCGGACTATATATCATAGGTACCACCATAAAAAAAACATTAAAAATTGGTTAAAAATTTTACAACAGATTTACAATTAGCAAACTTAGAAATTTTAGAAATTAGAAAAAGTGTTAATAGTAAATTAAATATTATTAATAACCAAATATTTTTTTTTAAAATAGCTATCTCTTAAATTTATTTTCTAATTACTTAATACTTATATTTAAAATAATTTATTTTTGTTTATTATGTTTGGATAATTTATATAATGATATTTTTCATATTCTAAAATAATTTTTATATGTAATTTTAAATAATTGTTTTTTACGATATTTTTTAATTAATTAATCACCTCTCTCTATAATATTTTTTTCTATAGTTATTTTTAGTCTATACTTGTTTGTTTCTTTTGTTATTTAATGTCATTACTACCCTGACGAAGAAACCATCGGTTTCGAAACATGTAGGTAATTGTGATTATATTAGTGGTTTAATACAAAGTTATTTACTTCAATTTAATTCTAAATGACGCCACAAAGTGATTTTGCGAAGTTTGAAGAAATAAATAACTTTGTATTAAACCACTATTATATAATCACAATTACCTACATGTTTCGAAACCGATGGTTTCTTCGATAGGGTAGTAATGACATTAAATAATGATTTTGCGAAGTTTGAAGAAATAATATGTTTGTGTTTTCAAATTCATTTAGCACATAAATATTTATTTATGTTTCTAATTCCAGTAATTGTAATTAAATTTCGTCCAATTTTCGTAGATGTCTGTAATTAACCGGACGATCTATTTGTCCACTCAGTTGCTAACCTGCTGAAAATGCATTAGTTTTTTCTTCTCATTCAACAAACCACGACTAAATTTCACGACGGGAGGCCCCCGGCTTTCCCGACCTTGTCCTTTAATTATAAGTGCTTCCTCTACAAGTTCAAGTTACTCGCGTTCTGCATAACTTGCACTGCACGGTAAAGCAAAACGGAAGTCCCCGCCCTCATGCATAATACGAATTACTTCCTATCCGACCGTATGTTTGCTAACTTTATTTCTGTGGAGGGAATCGTGCGCTTGATGCTATGTACATATATGCAAAGATGTAACCCAGGCTATCCTAGACTAACCTAACCTAACACGCAAAAAAAATTTCAACTACTAGCGTGTCGGTATTTTTTGTTTTTTTTTGTAAGTTACTTTTTATAGAAGTTATGACCTTCCAAAAATCAATAAAATTGACTGGTGTAAGCCCCGTCAAAAGACGTTCAGTATACAAACTAGAAAATGTTTTTTTAAAAAAGCAAAACGTACAGACATAGAATAAATGTAGATGTTAAAAAAAATATTGAAAATCTGTCCACTTTCGGAGGAGAAAAGAGGGGAATAAAAAACCTCGATTTTAGTTAGGTATTCGTAGCCCGAGGTGCACTGTCCCTTTCGCTCAATATCCGGTGGAGTAAGAGCAACAGTGACAGCAACAATTTAGTAAAATCTATTTTTCAAATTTCTCCACCACCGGGTTTCATCTTAATGATTAAAATTAATACATAACTCTTAGGTTAAGACGAGAAATACGTGGGTTGATGAGACATCAATATTAATTATTTCTATTTTAAGAAATAATTGCGGAAATGGAACAACTGTCTAAATAAAAATTAGCGTAGACACTTGCCCAGTATAAATTATCATTTAAGTGGGAATGAGAATTTGCAGGCGGAAGTACCAACAATGGAAACTGTACGATAATATAAAAAATAAAATAAAAATATAATATATATAATAAAAAAGAAAATCACAGCTTTTTAACTAAAAGTCGTACTCGTCAAAAACATATATTTCCAACACAAAAATGTAACACCTCATTTGCACAACATCATTACATATATCTAGGAAAAAAATACTTTTCAACAGTTTACCGGAAAAGATAAGAAAAATTGAAGACGATAAATGTCTACTAAAAGCGATTAAAGAGCAATTCAATGTATAAAGATTTATTCTTTCTTTTTAACACTTTTCAGTTCATTGTTTACGTATGTTTACTTTATCGTTACAATATTACTTCAATTACTTATTTAGAATATTTTGTTGACATCTAAAAAGTTTTGGGTTTAGATTTATGTATTTTTTTCTGATGTATTTTTAAAGTTCTTAACAAAACTTTTGGTTTATGAAATTATGTATAACTAGCTTATGCCCGCGACTTTGTCCGTGCATAGTACTTCTATTAGACGATTTTCTTTTCCTAGGTCCTTTCTATGTTTATACACAAAATTCTTAACCTATTTATTTAAAATATCTATAATTCTTGATTCGATTCAAAGTATTAGGCGAGTACTTCAAATAAATTCACGAATTTAAATATTTTCTAAAATAGAATTTTGAATTAACAATTAACAGAATTTGCAAAATGTCATTCTCAAATTTTGACATTTTTCATTAAACAATTATTATTATTTGTAATATATGGAAAATAGCTAGCTTTATAAATTATAGCCTTTATGTTGTTCTGATGTATGAGCTATATTATTGTAAAGTTTTATTAAAATACATTCAGTGGTTCTTGAGTGAAAGAGTAACAAACATACATACATCCATACAAACTTTCGCGTTTATAATATTAGTAAGATAAGATATACCGTGATTTCTTGTACTTTTCCAACCTTTCAACAATTTCTATTAATTCTTTTCAATTTTTATAAACTTATTCTATGTAAATATGTATATGTTCTCTATATGTATATATATATTCTCAATTTTTTTCAGTAATATTTTTATTCTGTTTTCTTTTACTGACAATATTTTTTTTTTTTTAAAGGCGGAAAAATTTCCAGTAGCAATCCGAGAAAAATGTTTTAAATTACTCTATCGCTCCGGTGGTTAAACTAAGTTTATTATGACAATTGTCTCTCTTTGCATGCCGCTCGTGTTTCTTACCTCTCTTTGTAATATTTGTTACTTGAAAGCGCTTGTATATAATTTTGTATATTTTTTATTTGTGATGTATCTGTTTTTCTAATTGTATTATCTGTATGTAATTGTAGATTTTTTGTAATTGTATGTCCCTATTTGTACAATAACTGAGTTTTTATAACTGTATTGTTCTCACGTAAAAGTGTGAACGACTGTAAAAACCCAGTATAAATAAATAATGAAAATATTTAAAAAAAAAAAACCCACCCAATTTTCTTTTAACATCCTATATAGTTAGTTGCTTTTATACTTATAATGATTATCAAATGGCTTTGAATATTATTTAGATTGCCCTTAATGATTTCCGTGTATATTGCCGGAAAGTATTGATAATTATTAGTTATTATTATTAGCATGTAAAGTTTCCCCACTTGTTGCATTGTCTAAATTTGATTAAATGTTGTTAAAGTGAGTTGTTTCCGAATTAATAATTCGTATGACTCACTGAGTTTTTTTCCTCTGACCGGACAATTCAACGCAGGTAGTGGCATACATACAACACACCTTTGAAAAGTTATATAATTAAGTAATAAATAAATAAATATTCAATTATTTATAAGAAAAACTCTCTTTTTAACTTTTGAAGGTTATTCCCATCAATGTAATATAAAGGTAGCTGCCGATAATATGGAAAAAAATAGTCGAAGATAATATTGTTAATTCTGAAATTTGAAATATGAGTTTGACAAATATGACGGTTTTATAATAGGTGGAAATAGTCGAATTAGTAAGGGCGCCCGTCCCGGTAACACGAGTGGTTCTGGGTCAAAAGTGGATTTTATTTATTTTGTGAATGTTTTTGTAAGAAAGACAAGAGTTACGATAAATTTAACCATTAAAAACTATATTTTTAAAAAGTCGTTTCTTGTAATATGCAATCATAAATTTCTAACAATTTTTTTTTAGTAGGTAGTTTACGCTAATATTTTTAGTAGTTTACGCTAATATTTTTAGTAGTTTACGCTAATATTTTTAGTAGTTTACACTAATATTTTTAATAGTTTACACTAATTTTTAATAGTTTACGCTAATATTTTTAGTAGTTTACACTAATATTTTTAATAGTTTACGCTAATATTTTTAGAAGTTTACACTAATATTTTTTATAGTTTACACTAATATTTTTAATAGTTTACGCTAATATTTTTAGAGTTTACGCTAATATTTTTATGAAGTAATTATCTCAAGCCAAACGATAGAAAAAGCTTTTATTTATCCAAAGAATATTTTGTTGTTAATTTTTTTTTATAAGAAAAACTCTCTTTTTAACTTTTGAAGGTTATTCCCATCATCATCTTCTTCTTCAATGATATATTACATTGATGGGAATAACCTTCAAAAGTTAAAAAGAGAGTTTTTCTTATAAAAAAAAATTATATTAATTTAGACTTTTATAAAAAGTCAATAGGTGTTACATAAAAATAAAATCGGATATATTTATCCGAGACACTATCTAGGTAACAAATACATTATTTGAATACTTGTTTCCAATAATAAAGGTAGCTGCCAATAATATGGAATAAAACATTAGTAGAAGATAATATTGTTAATTCTGAAATTTAAAATATGAAGTTGACAATTACGACAGTCTCAATTAGATCGCAGTGGCCCAATTGGTAGAGGTGTATGTCCCGGTAAGACGTAAGGTTCTGGGTTCGAGTCCCAGTTGCGACCATTATCTTTTATTATTTTTTTGTATCTTGTTCATTTTCATATTTAATTTTTTTTTATTATTATTGTTATCTTCTTCTTCAATGAAATATTTTGTTGTATTTATAATGTAAACCGATTCGTAGTAAAGATTTATTTAAAACGGCAATTTACCATAAAGCTTCGCCTTAAAATATGTATAGCCAATAGACAACAAAAAAATATTTGACCGAGCGACGTAAATTCACGAGGTTTGTTACTATGCACTTTTAGCGAAATATTTAAAAATGTTTTAAACGTTAGTCGCTTCATTTTTCCGATTCGTTCAACCGATTTGCATGCATTTTTTTCTTTGTTCTAAAAGACGAAAATTCTACACAAAATTTGTATCATCTGAAAATCTACACGTTCTAAAAGCAATTTTTATTTTTTTTACCTTAGCTCCACACAGGAGGTCCTGAGGGAAAAAAATCCCTCAGGGCATATGTCATCTTTGGGGATGCTGTTTGGAGGGTCTTTTAAGGGAAAGGAAGGAATGGAAGTTCTGGGAAGGAAAAAGGTAAGAGGGGTAGGTAGGAATCTGGGGGTCAACGTGTCTAGAAGAGACGAATGTACAAATGAATCCCACTGCGATGCAAGGTGATGGGTCAAATGAGTCTGGCTGGAGAGGTCTAAATCAAGTCTCCCTCAACCAGTCTCTCCTGATCCGGCTCGCAAAGCAGTAGGTGGGCAAACGCATTCACCGTCAAGATCCAGACAAACCTCACCCCGTGAACCCGCGCACCCCTGCTAAGTCACCAAACGTAGCGAACCAATTGCGGTGACCTATGTCAGGGGTGTTGGTTATCCAATAAATGGTTCCCGGGGCGGCGGTACCCATACCCGCCTCCCAAATTGAAAATGTATTTAATTACTACTCCATAAGTTGAGCTCATTGAGCTCAACTTATGGAGTAGTAGAATAATTATGTATAATTGTATAACTTGTCAATATATAACCACCTGTATGTAAAATCTTTTTCTTATTAATAAATAAAATAAAAAAAATAAAATAAAAAAAAAAAATATATAAATGAGAAAATCTTCAGAAAACAAACATAAAAAAGGAAAAAGATTTTAATTAAAGTAACCCGGATTAAAAAATAATTGCATTATAAAATTGATTTAATGCATAAAAAGTATACATATACGAGTATTTAATTTTCTCTTAATTCATAAATCAAAACCAAAATTTTCTCTAAAATCATAAGATTTTAAATGAGTATGGGTAGGTACTTAAATACTTACCTACTTAATTATTATAAAACCATATACTTTGAGTAACACCTTTTTTATTTCAAATAAGTGCTTCCGCTCACGGTGCAACTGAAAAAAAAAGCAGTTTGCAACTCAACTCAATATCAAGTGGGTAACCATAATATTCCTGAAAAAATGAGCATAAGAAAGTCCAAATAAGCATAAACGACGATTACGAATTAAAAATATAAAAAAAAAAACTGTTCTGAACTGAAGTCAAAAACCGTAGTCTTGCATAATAAAGTGGATGCAGTAGATTTTTGAAAACGGAAATACAAAGCAGAAACAATTTTACAGACAGAGAAAATTCCAAACGGTCGAGTTTAAACATTGAATTAATTTACACAGAGATTCCTCACATCATTTTGAGTAAAAATGTTTGGTTTCCGGCGATATTTTGGATGTTTTTTTAAAAATTTTTAAACACGATTATTAAAAAAAATCAAGTTACATCATTTACGGAAAATATGTTAAAATTTAAATGTTAATAATTTCACATTACTGTTACATTATAAAGGATGTACCACCATAATAAATCTAGGCTTGTATGTATAGGGGGTGTGTTATTATGTTCGTTATTACTTTATTTATGTGTTAAAGTATTCAGTTAATATTTTCAGTAAGTTTTTAAGGGTGATTTTTTTTTTTTATATTTCTTTCTGGTGATGTATTGAAAAACTTTATTTAAGTAATGTATTAATTAAAGACATTTCTAATTAAATTGCCCCTTTGTTTTATATATTTTTTAAATGTTACTGTTTAATAAGTAGATATTCTCGGCTGGGTGACCTGTGATTACTGAATACATATGGAAGAATTTTGTTGATGTTTTGTTTTGAAGAAAAAAAAAGCGTCAGAAAAGTCACCAGAAACTCAAATTTCATAAAAATTTCTTACTCCAAATAATGTCAGGAACCACCGTTTAATTATATATATTTTTTTTATGTGAATAGAATACCTCACAAGAGTCCCAAATGCTCCCGCCTGGAGCCAGTAAAACTATGGCATCCTCAATTGGGGTATGTTGTTAGGCAGAAGGTAAATGGGGAGGGGGAAGGAGATGGGGAAAGAGGAAGGTAAAGGTAAGGCACTAAACGTTTCAATTCTGAATTTTGGTCTTACACCAGGGCGATACTGAAAGTATCTTTTACTCTGGAACGTGCCGCAAAAATTCCTTATAGTATTTAAAGTGATGAATTTGTGAAAACACAAATCAATCAAATAAAATTTATCTTCGTACGCCGGGATTTGATCCCGCGATTTCCGGATCTCTAGTCAGAAGCCTTGCCCCTGTACGACGGCGGCCGTCAACTAAAAAGTACGAACCCTAACACTCTGTACCTATATCAATTTAATTTAAAATATCATTTTTTATTTCTTTCAAATGAAAATATATATTTTTTTAAATTTGTGATATAATTTTCATACCAATATGAAATAAACGTACCTAGTTCATTTTTATATAATCTAAAACGTGTAAAATCTTTTCAAATCACAATTTGTAAAAATAAGGAATTAAAACATAATTTACTTATTTGAAATGAATATACATAATATATATACTATATTTTGACGTCAATGGCCAAAAGAATAATAATATAGAGTTGTTTTATCAAATAATTCTCTTTTAATCCAGGTTGAATGACTTAAACTAATTTTAAGATAATTTATACAATTACAAGCTCTATAAAGTGTTACTATTAGCCAAAAATTAAAGTAAAAAAATGTCCGAGTGTTTTTTTTTATTATAATTGGTTTACATCGTAGTATTTTCTGTACATTTTTATTTTATTTTTGGTTGGTAATCCGTTATTATGGAAACCACCGAACATAATGATTTAATTCACTATAATAATGTGGAATAATTGAACTAATTAATATATCTAAATTGAAAATGATATTAAGACCCATTGACCTGCGGCTGAGAATTATAGTTCCAAAATGCTTGCAACTGTGCAGGGAGGTTCCGATGAGAAAGGTCGATTATTCCGTGTATCAAATTTTTTAAACTAAAAATTTAATATCGATTTGTTTCATTCAAAACTTGCTTTAATATATACCTACACCTACATTCAAATAAGCAATAAATATGCTGAAAACGCATGATGATAAATTATTAAATATCGTGTACTTCTTGTAAGTATTTTTTGATCATAAGTATTTATGATTTTTCAATAATGTATAAACAAAATAAGTGTGTAAAAAAAATCGGCAATATTTTAGTTTGTAATACCACAAATCACGTTCTCGGATTTATTTTTTGATGATTTTAATTGAAATAAAATTAAAATTCTAAAAGTGTCTTTATTAGATTTTGTATTGTTTTATTTTGCTGCATGATTATATGATTGGAAATTTGTGTTGTATAATACAAAATTTCGTTTGAAAATTGAACAAATATGCCAACGACCAACGGTATAACCTTAGTATATTAAAAATAAACTTAATTTTTCAAAATTTACTAAGAAATCACTCATGTACCAGGCCGTCCAACTTTATAACACAATACCGATTTAAATTACTCAGATTAAAAATAATTGTTTAAATTTAAAATTGAATTAAGAAAGATTGAATTAAATTAAATTCAAATAAATTAAAAATATTTGAAATCATAATATGTTTACCAAAAAAGATAAATTATATTTTTTACAGCGGAAATTTTAAATTTTGTGATGGTTAAAAGATTAAAAAAATTACTTAAATTTTACACTTTCTCAATTTTTTTTTTCCCTTCCGTTCTGCGTCTTTGATATATTTCTAAGAAAATAAAGGTATCCTTTACGACTTGCATTTTGATATGGTTTTTTAATGAAAAATTAAAATTAAATTAAATTGTCTTATTAAATAATTTAAAAAAATGTTAAGTATTCTGAAAGATCTATTCAATGTTATTTTATAATAAAAAAATCATAACTACAGGTCTACAAAAACAGAAGAAATTACTTTTTGAAAAAAAAAAAAAAACTTTCTTTTCACTCTCCAGAACAATTAACATTTTGTCCTTGACAGCATTTCAAATATCCATGATTGATATTTAAATATATATATTTCTCATTATTAGCAAACACGATGATGTGAGCTAACTTAAGATTAATATTAATTAATAGATAAACTTATAGCTAACAGATTGCATCCACCGATTCGTCGATCACTAATTCAAATCAAATATACAATCCATTTAACAAATAGACGTGATGCTGTGTTAAAATCTAGAAAATATTTATATAATATTGAATTAAGTATTTAATTGAAATTTCGCAGATATCAGATACACTTATATATTAATAATAATTAAATATAAAATACGAAAGTAGGTACCCGTATACCACTCTATTTAAAAAATTAAATAAACAATCAACAAATAAATAAAATAAAAACACAAGTAGGTACTTACTCGAAAAAAAATTACCGTGCTTCATTTTGGCAGTGAAGAAGAAAAACATAAAAATTCAAAATTGATCACAAAACATCACTTTAAATTTATCGATGCACAAAATAATTAAAAAATATATATTATATAGGTTACACAGTAAAAATAATAATAATTTCGATTGTCACAAAATTATTCAGTTTATTATTTTTTTAAATCAAAATAAAATTAACACTTATTTATTAGTCACTTTTATAATTATGTTCCTTTTTCAAATATTAAATTGATTTATTAACTGTTATTAATTCAAAATTGACAGTTATGTCGAGATTTTGCCGACGATTTTTTAGTTTGTTTTATTGCGATTTTTCGAACGTTCTGTCGCGATTTGTCGACCGTTTGGACTGCGATTTCGCGAGCGACTGACTTAAAATCGCAAGTAGCGTAAAATTATATAGGATTTGATAAGGCGTATCAAAGGCTGTGACAGTTGTCGTGACGGCGGTCTAGTCGATAGATAAAACGATACGTTCGCTGCGATTCGCAGGTATAAGCCCGTCTTACATGGGTTAGTTGGGCCCACCGAATTGAGATTATCCCTAGAAATGCATTTAAAAATATATATATTACTAATCTTTCTAAGAAAATTTCAGGTTATTACAAATTGTCACTTGTTCGTGTGTAAATATTTTTATTTGTATTTATTTTTAATTTAGCTCCACACAGGAGGCACCGAGTTAAAATTCCCCCAGGGCCTGTGTCATCTTTGGGGATGCTGTGTGGAGGGTCTATTTAGGGAAAAGAAGAAGAGGAAGTTTTGGGAAGGATGGTTAGAAATTTGATGGGTCAATGTGTCCAGAGGCCCTAGCACACTCGCTCGATAACGATCGATAGGATAACTATCGGTAACTTCTCATCGTTCCCTAGGACAACTGCACGTCGCTAACGTACAAACAACAGTTAATTTCGAATATGTTAAGGACACTTAGTCATTGTGAACTGTCACTTATTGGTTGGCGATCTGTAGTCATGGTAGGGAATGATGAGAAGTTTCCGATAGTTATCCTATCGATCGTTATCGAGCGAGTGTGCTAGGGCCTCAGGAGTGATAAATATGAAGCCATCACTCCTAGTGCGGTACAAGGCGATGGGTCGAGATAGTTCGGCTGGAGAGGTAAAAAGGTCTCCATCAATCTGTCTCTCCCGATCCGACCCGCCACACGGTTGGTGGGCAGACGCATCCTCCACCAAGAACCAGACAAACCTCAGCCCGTGAACCTGGGCACCCCTGTTATGTCACAAAACGTAGCGAATTACTTGGGGTAACCTATGACAGGAGTGTTGGTAAACCATAAAATGGTTCACAGGGTGGCGGTATCCATAGGCGCCTCCCAAATTGAATACATTATTTTTAATATAAATTGTTAGATTCAAATAAAATGTGTAGGTGTGAGTGGTGGGTAGGAATCTAGGGGTCAATGTGTGCAGGAGTGATAGACATATGAATACAAGGTGATGAGTCGAGAGAGTTCGGCTGAAGAGATAAAAAGGTGTCCATCAACCAAAGGGCAGGTAGAGGGAGGGGAGGGGGTAGGGGGTTGGAGTGGAGTGGGAAGTTTATTATTAGAACTAGTAATTAAAATTACATTAGAACGGAAATACCCATTAAGTACGAAATATATTTAAAATTGTTATAAAATCCTATTTTAGATATTTTCCCACTTAACCCGGTCTTTCCCTTCTAATGATATTGTAATGCCTTTAAGGTCATGCACCACCAAGTAATGTCAAATCAAGTATTTTTGGTTTGAAAGTTAGACTAAATAACTAACTAACTAACCATCACGCCGTTTCCTCGCAGGGGTAGGCAGAGAGGACGGACCGCCAAACAACTCGGTCTTGTCATACACTCCTCGCCTCATTCACATTCATACATCTTATCATACATGCTCTTCTATTATTCTGACTCTTGACGTGGCCCGATTCAAGTATCTGATTCACTTGATCGTGCCATGTCTTTCTCGGGCGCCCTCGACTTCTTCTACCATTCACATTCGCGTCATATATTCTCTTGATACTCCTTTCTTCATTCATTCGCTCTACATGTCCAAACCATCTAAGCGTCCCTTTCTTAATCTTACTTATGACGCTCACATCGGCCTTGCATTCTTTTCGGATTTCCACAATCCTCACACGATCATACATGGTTTTATCACACATACTCCTCAGGGATCTCATTTCTACAGCATTCAGTCTACTTTCATCCTTTCTCTGCCAGTTCCATGCTTCACTGCCATACATCAGGGTAGGTACCAGCACTCCATTGTGAACTGCTAGCTTCGCTTCTTTGGACAGCTTTTTGCTGGCGCCAACAGCATTCAGTCCATCATTAATAGAGTTACCTGCATTTACCCTTCTTTCAATATCCCCATCAGCCTTCCCATCTCTCGTAACCGTAAGTTAGATCGCTTAGACATATTTTAGATGCTTTAATTAAATACTGCGAGCAGAACACACATTTTCCTTTGAAATAATAGATAATTTTTTTGAATAGTCTTTTTATAAGCCCAGAACAAAATAAAGCATCAGGTCTATCAAACTGCTTTAAAGTTCAAAATCTCCTACTTACGAACTACTTTTCGTTTGCGGTTTTATTGTGTACGTGGAAAATTAAATTCTTTAGAAAACGATCGTAAATTTTTTTAATATTTGTGCCTGAACTTCTTAAAATAAAATGAAATCACGCTTTTTGGCGATGATTTTTCATGAATAAATCAAAACAGGTAGCTGGTGTCACAAAAAAAAAAAATATTTGTCATCAATCTTCGCAAAATCACTTTGTGGCATCATTTTTATTTAAATGAAACAAAACAACTTTGTGTACACCGCTTATATAATCACAAATATCAACATGTTTCGAAACCGAATAAGTTTATATTTTATTCTATAAGTTTCGTCAGGATAATAAGAACACGGTTTCGAAACATGTCAATAATTGTGATTATGCAAGTGGTGTACACAAAGTTATTTGTTTCATTTAAAGAAAATAATATATTTAAATGTTTGATAAATGTATCCATGACTAATTTCACAAGAAAGTACCTAAATATATTCGCCCTTACTTTTAAGATAACGTTACGGCCCCAATACAATTCTATAAATACATGTATATATTATCTTCAGTGGTCTAGTCTGATCAAATGCGGGAAATCCAAAAATTAGGTATTAATAATTTATCTATTAAACAATTTTATTAACTCTGCATTATACAATATAATATTGCAAAACATAATTTATTATACACAGTATTATCATGATTCCGTGACAGTTGACATCCCGGCATACTTATAAACAATATGCAGTCGGTTTAGGGAATTTACGGTATGCCTACTTGCATAAAATTTATCTAAGTGTCCCGAAGAGGTGTGCAGAGAGGATGCACCGCTGAATAACAAAAATATAAAATATATTTTCTTTCATAATATATAAAAAAGAGAAAACCCGGTCGCTGAGAAATTTCAACAATAAGTATTTTACTTAAGAGGGTATAACCAGACGATACGGGAAATTTGTCCCTTTTAAATCAAATTCTATAGACGTATTGACTTTTTTTTACAAAAAAACGTAAATTGATTTTATTTATTTATATTTAAACGCCCATAGGGCTTTTACATACATAAAGCAATACATGTTTTGATTAATTACAGTGAAGAGTTAGAAGTGAATAAAATACAGGTAAGTAACAGAAAATATAAAGATACATAATATAGGTTAGATAAAATATGAGTTGACAAAATGTAGGTAATACAGAATATAAATAAAGTAACAATAGATAGCCTGGCAATATCCTCCAAATCAATAATAATAGGTATTAATAAAAATGTATAAAATTAGTATTTACAATAGTTTATGAATTAAGTTCGCACGGCGTTTAAAGTTTTCCAAATTCAAATTATTGTCAAATACACCAATATTGTTTAAATATTGGTTACCAAGACTGTGTAATCGTTGTATTGGGGAATGCAAATTTGAAATATTGTTATTTTATCCGGTAAACGCACTTATTAAATTTTGAAAAACTAAGTTTATTTTTAATATACTAAGGTTATAACATTGGTCGTTGGCAGATTTGTTAAATTTTCAAACGAAATATTGTATTATACAACACAAAATTCAAATCATATAATCATACAGCAAAATAAATCAATACATAACCTAATAATAACGACACTTTTCAGAATTTTAATTTCAGTTCTATTAAAATCATTAAAAAATAAATCCGAGAACGTGTTTTGTGACGAAAATCCCTTAGTTTTTCTATTCAATTAAGGTCTTAACTAAAATATTTCAGATTTTTTTTTACAAACTTATTTTGTTTAGACATTATTGAAAAATCATAAATACTTATGATCAAAAAATATTTACAAGAAGTACACGATATTTAATAATTTATCATCGTGCGTTTTGAGAATTTTTATGACTTACTTGAATGTAGGTATATATTAAAGCATGTTTTGAATGAAATAAATCGATATTAAATTTTAAGTTTAAAATTTTGATACGGGGAATAATCGATCTTTCCCATCGGAACCTCCCTGAACAGTTGCAAGCATTTTGGAACATTAATTCTCAGTCGCTGGTCAATGGCTCTTAATAATACTGGGCCAATTTTTTTTTACTGAAGCCAATTTTTTTTTACTGTAACATATCTATGTATATGTTACAACAAAAAAAATATTTGCAGTAGTGTCAAAATCCAGAGAGCAAATTAAGGATTACGTTTGTATGGACATTATGCCGTCGGTTTCCTCGAATATTGTTTAGAAAAAAAATCTTTGATACACCTTAATTACTATAAAAGAAATTAAATATGCCTCTTTCCGCTTACCGGATTTAAAAATTTAGAGTAAGCGTCATTATTACGAAAAGTGAGTAGGTATTTATGTCGGGGGAGACGAAAAAATACACATTTTGTGTAAGATTATTTCACTTACGCGAAGTGTTCTACGCTATGTTTGGCCAAGTGAAGCGGTCTTTTACACTGCATTTCAACAATGACTACAAGAAACAACTATTTTAGTGCACAAAATAGGTTATTAGGTTCTTAGTTTGGGTAAACTAAGTAATTCACGCGAATTTAGATTGAAACAAGATTTCGCAAATATCAAATCCATACAAAAGAAAGCGGAGTAGGTACTACAACTTTACCTAAAAGACAACTTAGCTAATTGTATTCGGGGCGATGCAAAATAACGCAGTCAAAATTTAAATACAAAATTTCATAGAATAGGTTCATATTGTAAAAAAATTATTGTAAATGATTGCCGGCTATCATCACATTCGACGAAAGCTAGAATAGGTAGGTAATTATTTTAAACAAATTATTGTAAATGACTGCCGGCTGTCATCCCATTCGACGAAAGCTAGAATAGGTAGGTAATTATTTTAAACAAATTATTGTAAATGACTGCCGGCTGTCATCCCATTCGACGAAAGCTAGAATAGGTACTTATTGTAAACAAATTATTGTAAATGACTGCCGGCTGTCATCCCATTCGACGAAAGCTAGAATAGGTACTTATTGTAAACAAATTATTGTAAATGACTGCCGGCTGTCATCCCATTCGACGAAAGCTAGAATAGGTACTTATTGTAAACAAATTATTGTAAATGACTGCCGGCTGTCATCCCATTCGACGAAAGCTAGAATAGGTAGGTAATTATTTTAAACAAATTATTGTAAATGACTGCCGGCTGTCATCCCATTCGACGAAAGCTAGAATAGGTAGGTAATTATTTTAAACAAATTATTGTAAATGACTGCCGGCTGTCATCCCATTCGACGAAAGCTAGAATAGGTAGGTAATTATTTTAAACAAATTATTGTAAATGACTGCCGGCTGTCATCCCATTCGACGAAAGCTAGAATAGGTAGGTAATTATTTTAAACAAATTATTGTAAATGACTGCCGGCTGTCATCCCATTCGACGAAAGCTAGAATAGGTAGGTAATTATTTTAAACAAATTATTGTAAATGACTGCCGGCTGTCATCCCATTCGACGAAAGCTAGAATAGGTAGGTAATTATTTTAAACAAATTATTGTAAATGACTGCCGGCTGTCATCCCATTCGACGAAAGCTAGAATAGGTAGGTAATTATTTTAAACAAATTATTGTAAATGACTGCCGGCTGTCATCCCATTCGACGAAAGCTAGAATAGGTAGGTAATTATTTTAAACAAATTATTGTAAATGACTGCCGGCTGTCATCCCATTCGACGAAAGCTAGAATAGGTAGGTAATTATTTTAAACAAATTATTGTAAATGACTGCCGGCTGTCATCCCATTCGACGAAAGCTAGAATAGGTAGGTAATTATTTTAAACAAATTATTGTAAATGACTGCCGGCTGTCATCCCATTCGACGAAAGCTAGAATAGGTACTTATTGTAAACAAATTATTGTAAATGACTGCCGGCTGTCATCCCATTCGACGACAGCTAGAATAGGTACTTATTGCAAACAAATTATTGTAAATGACTGCCGGCTGTCATCCCATTCGACGAAAGCTAGAATAGGTACTTATTGCAAACAAATTATTGTAAATGACTGCCGGCTGTCATCCCATTCGACGAAAGCTAGAATAGGTACTTATTGCAAACAAATTATTGTAAATGACTGCCGGCTGTCATCCCATTCGACGACAGCTAGAATAGGTACTTATTGCAAACAAATTATTGTAAATGACTGCCGGCTGTCATCCCATTCGACGAAAGCTAGAATAGGTACTTATTGCAAACAAATTATTGTAAATGACTGCCGGCTGTCATCCCATTCGACGAAAGCTAGAATAGGTACTTATTGCAAACAAATTATTGTAAATGACTGCCGGCTGTCATCCCATTCGACGAAAGCAAATTTTATCTTACGTAATTCAAATTTAAATGCAGTATTTTCTATCGCCCCGAATGTAAATAGTTGTCTTTTATAGTTATTAAGGTGAATCAAGAGACTTTTTCTAAAAAATATTCAATTTGCGGGCCCAGTTACCAGAAAGATTACCAAAAATAAATAGAGAGACAATCAGAAATAGGTACATACCTTTCGAAAGAACACAGAAGACCATTAGTTATTGAGACTTAGAACTGTCAATTTTTGACAGATTTAGGTCTGTCAAAATTTTTAAACATAGGTGATACACATTTCAAATAGGTACATAATTTTGGTACCTACTATATCTAGCTTGGATCCCACAATCAAATTAAATTTCCGTTGGTGAATAACTTTACGAATTTCATTACGATACACAGATATATTTCACATAATCACAGACAGCCGAAATTAGTATGTTTGATGTAAATAAATAGCTAAACCCTATTAGTATTTGTCGCAAATTAATAAATAAATTAATTTTAAAATTTATAAATGATTCTCTACCCCCTTTTCTCGTAGTGTAGGGGTCCATCGCTTCGATGACGCACTGAGAGAATGCTGGGCGGGTCCCAGACAGTAAAAAACAGTGGCAAGAACATCGTTTGTAGGCTGAGTTCGCGTTGCCACATACTTTTTGTGACAATAATGTTGTCAATCGGTAATAACCGATCAAACCACACGCGTCCGATTACGTCGGAATTCTGACGTGAACTGATTCACAAATGTGGCAACTACCTGATTCATGTATTTCTCTTATAATAATATATAAAATGTATTTTATTATATTAAAGGTATATGCATATACATATATACCTGTTAGTTGTAGCCCGTGAGAAATCACGAGACATAATTTGATTTGCCTAGATTCAGGCTTTCCCAATTTTACCATACAAATTATGAACCTTGAAATCAACAAACATGTATAAGTGGAAATCAACAAATGTGAAGATGTGTGAAATCAACAAAGATAAAGAACTGGAAATCAAAAAACATGAAGATGAGGAAATCAAATAACATGGAGATGAGGAAATCTACAAACACGAACGGAGGAAATCAACAATCATTAAGATGAGGAAATCAACAAACATTAACATGAGGAAATCAATAAACATTAAGATGAGGAAATCAACAAACTTGAACATGAGGAAATCAACAAACATTAACACGAGGAAATCAACAAACATTAAGATGAGGAAATAAAAAAATATTAACATGAGGAAATCAACAAACATTAAGATGAGGAAATCAACAAACATTAAGATGAGGAAATCAACAAACAAGAAGATGAGGAAATCAACAAGCATAAACATGAGGAAATCAACAAACATTAAGATGAGGAAATCAAAAAATATTAACATGAGGAAATCAACAAACATTAAGATGAGGAAATCAACAAACTTGAACATGAGGAAATCAACAAACATTAACATGTGGAAATCAACAAACATTAAGATGAGGAAATCAAAAAATATTAACATGAGGAAATCAACAAACATTAAGATGATGAAATCAACAAACTTGAACATGAGGAAATGAACAAACATTAACACGAGGAAATCAACAAACATTAAGATGAGGAAATCAACAAACTTGAACATGAGGAAATCAACAAACATTTAGATGAGGAAATCAACAAACACGAAGATGAGGAAATCAACAAAAATGAAGATGAGGAAATCAACAAACATGAAGATGAGGAAATCAACCAACATGAAGATAAAGAAACCCTATATATATGTGAATACTGCACAAGAGTCCCAAATCCTCCCAACTCTGGAGCCAGTGAGACTATTGCATCTTCAATCGAGGTATATTGTGAGGCGAAAGTAGTCGGGGAGAGAAAGGAGATGGGGAGAGAAAGGTGGGGAAGTACCTGGCAATTCAGATCTAGTCACCAAACAAGGCTAAAGTCATTCAATCAACGTTGCAACTCTGAATTGTGGTCTTACACTAGAACGATACTGAGAGTAGCTTCCACTCTGAAACGTGCCGCAAATATACCTTATAATATTTTAAATTATTAAATCGTGAAAAAAACACAAATCATTCAAATAAAATTAGCTTGCGCTCGCAGGGATTTGAATCCCACGATCGCTAGTCGAGAATCTTACCAATCGACCACAGGGACCGTCAAACCAACAAATATAAAATTAAAAAAAACGGGGAAATAAATAAGGCAGGTTTTAAAATTCAAAATTCGAAAATCAATTCATCGAAAGCAAATTTACAAAAGCAAATTTACAAAATACACAAACATAGATTAGGTTAGGTTAGGTAAGGTTAGGTTGAATTTTAGTTAGTTGAACTCGTTTTCGATTAACTCGCCGTGAATCCCTCTCTGCACACCAATACTCTGAGACCAAATTTCAAATTTGTCAAACTACAAAATAAAAAAAAAAAACCAGTCATAGAACCTCGACCTCAAATCACATCATTTATTTCAGCATACAGCACGATGATTTCTGAATTAATTAATGGTTTAATTATGAAATTAACAATTGCCAAGTGATGTTTGCACGTTTGTTAGCAAACAATAATATGTAAATTATTTTGTAATGTAAAATAGACCGTGAGAATCGATTCGTTATTAATTGCCTTTACAGCAATCCAATACGATTCTATTTCCCTCAATAATTAAAAATGATTTTGACCCGTCAGGCCTCGGGAGTATTTTGTCAGAAGGTCAAAATATATCCGCTTTGCAATAAAACTAATTGAATAGAATATTTCCACTGAACTAAAAAGTAAAAACAGCTTTTGAAAGGTGATGAAATCCGCGTTCAAAATAAAGATATAATTTTTTCAAATATAATAATTTTCACCTTGCGTTTTTTCTAATTAAAATTACTGATTTTTTTATGTGCATACCGCACAACAGTCCCACCTGCTCCCGTCTGAAGCCAGGGGGACTATGGCATCTCCAATTGGGGTATGTTGTGAGGCTGAAGGTAGTGGGGAGGAAAAGGAGATGGGGAAGAGGAAAGTGGGGAAGTACCTAAATAATCAGATCTGGTCACCAAACATGGCTAAAGCCATTTCAAGCAACGTTTCAATTCTGAGTGGTGGTCTTACACCAAGGCGATACTGTGAGTATCTTCCACTCTGGAACGTGCCGCAAAAATACTACATATATTTTTTAATTAATTAATTGTGAAATAACACAAATTAATCAAATAAAATATATTTGCGCACGCCTGGTTGAAACCAGAGTCCAGAACCTTAACACGCCGGAGGTCCTTGGAAAAAGATGTACATAGATAGTAATTATTTCATGTTCACCAGCAGCTGAGAATAAAAGTTTAAAAATGCTTGCAACTGTACAGAGAGGTTCCAATGCGATATATCGATTATTACCCTATCAAATTTTGAAAATTAAAAATTTAATATCGATTCATTTAATTTCAAACTTGCTTTAATATATACCTACATTCAAGTAAGCAATAAAAATGCTCAAAACGCACGATGGTAAATTATTAAATATAGCGTACTTCTTATAAGTATTTTTTGATAATAAGCATTTATGATTTTTCAATAATGTCTAAACAAAATAAGTGTGTAAAATTTTTTTTTAATATTTTAGTTTGTAAGACCTTAAATAAATCGAAAAACTGAAGTATTTTGTCACAAAACACGTTCTCGGAATTATTTTTTAATGATTTTAATTTAACTGAAATTAAAATTCTGAAAACTGTGTTGACTAGATTATGTATTGATTTATTTTGTTGCATGATTATATGATTTGAAATTTGTGTTGATTAATAGAATCCATCGTTTAAAAATTGAACAAATATGCCAACGACCAACGGTATAACCTTAGTATATTAAAAATACACATAGTTTTTCAAAATTATAAAACTGCGTCTACCAGATAAAACAACAATCTTTCAAAATCAATTTATGTTTTTTGTAAAAAAGAGTCAATACGTCTAGAATTTGAATTAAAAAGCACTAATTTCCGGTATTCTCTGGTAATACAGATTAATATTAATAAAGATTGCGATCATAATATTGCGATTTCCCAGTGCGTAGAGAAGACCGTAGAGGGCATAGACAGTAGATTTGTTTATCAACAAACAATAGACACACATTCCTCTATTAAATTCATAGACAATACACGTAATATTGGTGAGATCTGGGCTTTCGACCTATATACGGATTATTTTCCAAGCTGTGCTAAGCTCGACATTAAAATAAACTGATATACCGGGCCATAGCTGCGGATACAGACGGACTGATATACCGGGCCTACGTTTTTTAACGAGTCAACAAGTCTGGAATTTGATTTAAAAGGGACTAATTTCCGGTATTCTCTGGTAATACCCTCTTAACTTTAATATTTGAATATAAAGCGTGGTGTTTTTTTCTTTCTAACGCCGTTTACACCATATTTCTAACCATGGTAGTAGGTAGGTAAGGGAGATAACGATTTCTATGAGATCTACGAGATGTTCTGAAAAATGAACAAATTAACCTGACGTGTTAACAAATTTTAATTTAACAGTTGTAATTCTAATAATGTTAATAAACTCCCAGCTCTCCAAAAGAACAATGAAATTAATTGTCAGTAAGTTCATGAAAAAATTTAATACTTGAAAATGTTTAATCAATTTAATGTTTAATTCAAAATATACGTAGTATATTTGCCGCACGTTCCAGAGTGGAAGATACTCTCAGTATCGCCCTGGTGTAAGACCACCATTCAGAATTGAAACGTTGCTTGAAATGGCTTTAGGACATGGTTACCGCTGCCCCGGGTAATCATTTATAGGAAAATCAAAAATCCTATCATAGGTCACCCAAAGTGGTTTGCTACGTTTGGTGACTAAGAAGGGATGCTCGGTTTCATGGGGTAAGGTTTGTCTAGGTTTTGGAGAATGCGTTTGCCACCTGCTGCGTGGCTGGCCGGATCGGTTGAGTCTGCACGGAGAACAATGTTATTTGAAAAAAAAAACGGTCATTTTAATAGAAAAAACGATCATTTTAGTAGAAAAACGATAATTTTAATAGAAAAAACGATAATTTTAATAGAAAAAGCGATAATTTTAATAGAAAAAACGGTTAAAAACGGGATTGAAGGAAAAACGGGAAGAAAAATTTGTTGGTATACGTAATTTCGTACGTATTTTACCGCCAATAAACATTAAAACACTGTTAATTTGTTCGTAAAAACTTCAGTCCCGTTTTTAACCGTTTTTACTATTAAAATGATCGTTTTTTCAAATAACATTTTTCTCCGTGTGGTTAGGGAGACCTTTCGATCTCTCGGAACATCGCCTTGCACCGCATTGGGATGGATGGATTCACATTCATTCATCACTCCTGGACACACTGACCCCAGATTCCTACCCACGCTTTTCCTCCCTCTCTTCCATAAAAACACCCTCCACACAGCATCTCCAAAGATAATATAGGCCCCGAGGGAAAATAATTACCTTAGGACCTCCTGTATGGAGCTAATGTAAAAAAGCATCGCCATATTGAAAGACACATAAAATTTGCTTGATATGGTATTTGGTGACTAGATCTGAATAGTCAGATGCTCTCCAACCTTCCTCCTCCACATCTCCTCCCCTTCCCAATTCCTTTCAGCCTTGTAACGTACCCCAATTACGGATACCATTATTCCATTGGCATCGGACAGTTGGGACTCTTGTGCGGTATTCACATAAATAATAAAACAAAAAGCGAAGCTAGCAGTCCACAATGGAGTGCTTGTACCTACACTTATGTATGGCAGTGAGGCATGAAACTGGCAGAGGAAGGATAAAAGTAGAATGAATTCTGTTGAAATGAGATCTCTGAGACGTGTGTATGGAAAACCGTGTATGATCGTGTGAGAGCAAGGCTGATGTAAGCGTAATGAGTAAAATCAAGAAAGGGACCCTCGGATGGTTTGGGCCTGTAGAGCGAATGAACGAAGAAAGGAGCGTTAAGAGAATATATGACGCAAGTGAGAATGGTATAAGAAGTAGGGGTCGTCCGAATAAGACATAACACGATTAAGTGAATCAGATACTTGAGTCGGGCCATGTCAAGAGTCGATGTATGAATGTGAATGAGGCAAATAGTGTGTGCCAAGACAGAGTTGTTTGGTGGTCCGTTCTCTCTGCCTACCCCTGCGGTGAAACGGCGTGATGGTTAGTTAGTTCGTTAATTAGTTAACAAAACAAATATCATTAAAAAAATATATATTTATTCAATTACATGGGTTTTCTTACTAGCGGTGGGCCTCTCTAGTGTTATCTCAACCTATGTTCTGTGTAAACCACAATAAAAAATGCAAATTCATTAATTTATTTAAGTATTAATTAATTAATGTTATTTGTCGACTATGTAAAACGGGCTTCGGACAATAGTTCGAACAACCAATAATGATAATTATCTAATTATCCTCTTCTCGTTTACAACAGGTATCTGGCGATTATGACGTAATATAAGAGTAAGGGACGAAGCAAAACTTTGAAATAAATTCGTGAAAATAGTTTATTTTTATTTTTATTTTAGCTCTACTATTTAAAATAATTCTACATACAAAATATAAAGGTAAATTTAAGTATAAATATTGTATTTCTTAGTCCTCCTCACTAGGGAGTCCTTTTTTTATTTATAGAGCTCACCTCGCAAGAGTCCCAACTGCTCCCGTCTGGAGCCAGTGAGACTATGGCATCCCCAATAGGGGTATGTTGTGAGGCTGAAGGTAAGTGGGGAAGGGAAGGAGATGGGGACGAGGAAGGTGTGGAAGTACCTGGCAATTCATATCTAGTCACTAAACACGGCTAAAGCCATTTCAAGCAACGTTTTAATTCTGAATGGTGGTCTTACACCAGGACGATACTGAGAGTATCTTCCACTCTGGAACGTGCCGCAAATATAGTATATATTATTTTTAATTAATTAATTGTGAAATAACACAAATTTAACAAATATAATTTATTGATATGAACTACCAAAGGATTATTGTCACAACTCAATATTATGTACTGCTTTTACAGCATTATCAGCTCCTCTACTCAACTGCTAGAATCAAATCCATGTACCTAACACCTTTGTTAATTATATATAATACCTACCTATAAATTGAAATGTAAAAATATTATTTTATTTCACTACATCTATATTCTTACTTTTACTTATCTATTTCTGTATATCCAACTTAGTAACTGATATGATACTCAATTCCACTATCAATGTAAATTTGTTAACATCCTATATAAGTTTATGTATTTTATTACCTACATTTTTTTCTTCTTTTTTATTTTTTCTCTTACCTTTGTAATGGCACTACTCCCCAATTCAAATAAGAGAAATGTTTTCTTTATTGAATTGGGTAGATTCGTTAAAAAACTATTTTTATTGTAATTAGCTTTGAAGACTTATGATTTTCTTTTGTAAATATATGAAAAATAAAATTTAAAAAAAAAAAAAAAATTTGCGCACGCTGGGTTCGAACCCGCGACCTTCGAAATGGGATATAATACCCTTTTAATGTTATTCCCATCAATGTATAAATAATCGTAAAATAGCCGAAGATAATATCGTTAATTCTGAATTTAAAATATGAGATTGGCTCAAATGAATTAAAAATGAAAGGTCTCAAGTCTCCGAATTGGTAAAGGCGTTCGTTTCGGTATATCGAGGGGTTCTGGGTTCGTATCCCAGTTGCGACCGTTAGCTTTTTATTTTTCTATGTCTTATTCTTTTTCATATTTAATTTAGTATTATCTTCTTCTTCAATTATAGATAGAAAAAAAATATATTTACACTTAACGAAATGTAACGGGCCCTCTATAAATAATTCTCTTTCCCGTTTATAATTTTTTTTATGATATCAGTTAGCAATAATATTAAAAATAAGTAGCGCACATGAATCCTTGTGAGTGCGCTTGCGATTATCGTATTTGCACAAGATGAAGATAGGGACAGTTGGTGTGAACAAGTGCCCGCTTACAGTCGGTATTAGTACCCGCCCAGCGATAACAGACGTAGGCCCGGTAAATCAGTCAGTCCGTATCCGTAGTTATGGCCCGGTATATCAGTCTATTTTAATGTCGAGCTTGGAACATAATCCGTATATGGGTCCAAAGCCTAGATATCACCAATATTACGTGTATTGTCTATGAATTCAATATAGGAATGTGTGTCTTTTGTTTGTTGATAAACAAATCTATTCTCTACTGTCTTCTCTATGCACTGGGAAATCGCGATATTATGATCGCAATCTTTATTAATATTAATCTGTATTACCAGAGAATACCGGAAATTAGTGCTTTTTAAATCCAATTCTAGACGTATTGACTCTTTTTTACAAAAAACATAAATTGATTTTGAAAGATTGTTATTTTATCTGATACACGCAGTTTTAAAATTTTGAAAAACTAAGTGTATTTTTAATATACTAAGGTTATACCGTTGGTCGTTGGCAGATTTGTTCAATTTTCAAACGATAGATTCTATTAAATTTCAAATCATATAATCATACAACATAATAAATCAACACATAATCTAGTCAACACAGTTTTCAGAATTTTAATTTCAGTTAAATTAAAATCATTAAAAAATAATTCCCAGAACGTGTTTTGTGACAAAATACTTCAGTTTTTCTATTTATTTAAGGTCTTAGAAACTAAAATATATTTTATAGATATTATAGAAAAATCATAAATATTTATGATCAAAAATCGTGCGTTTTGAGCATTTTTATTGCTTATTTGAATGTAGGTATATATTAAAGCAAGTTTTTAATGAAATAAATCCATATTAATTTTTTAATTTTTAAAGTTTGATAAGGGGAATAATCGATCTTTTTCATTGGAATCTCCCCGTACAGTTGCAAGCATTTTTAAACTTCTATTCTCAGCCGCTGGACAATCGCTCTTAATTTTGGTAAAGTTGCCCACTTCAATCAGCATGGTGCTATATGCAAGTACACAAATTTTTAATTAGTATTTCTTTTGCTAGAGTCAGTGCTCTATTAATTATATTATCCACTGAAAACAAACTGTCAAACAAAGCTGAAACTTTTGAATTCTTTATCATACCATTTTGGATTGATTATCAATTAATAACATCGTCTTTCCTCATTGCTCGATGAATATAATAGTCAATTCTTGTAAAATTAGGCAAATTACGGTTAGAAGTATTCAAATATTATTTACATAAATGTCAGATATGGCATATGACTGCTAGCGCCTCAGCTTCTAAAAAGGGAACAATTCTGCTGCTTAGCGATCGATTTAGCACGCTTAAATTGGAGCGAGGAATGTCTTCCATAGCAAGGATACGGCCTGGCTGATATACCGGGACTATGTACGACATTCCTCGCTACAATTAAAAGCGTGCTAAATCTATCGCTCAAGCTTCGATAAGCCTCATAATAGTTCCCTTTTTAGACGCTGAGGCGCTAGCAGTCATATGCCAAATCTGACAATTACGTAAATAATTTTTTTTTACTTTCCACCAAAATTTACGTAAATTGCCTAATTCTAGCATAGACTATTATATTCTTCGAGCGATGAGGAATGACGATGTTATTAATTGATAATCAATCCAAAATAGTAAGATTAAGGATTTTAAATGTATTAATTAAAATTAGTGTACTCACATATAGCACCATGATGATTGAAGTGGGATTATCAAAAATTAACTTATAAATTAACCCGCCTAAAATAAACTTTCGTCGTTTTTGAAAGATTGCGATCATAATATCGCGATTTCCCGGTGCGTATAGTTGTCCCGATTAAGATGACAGTAGAGAGCATATAGAAAGTAGATTTGTTTTTCAATGAAAAAAGAAACACACTCTTCTATGAAATTCAAAGACAATACACGTAATATCTAAGCTTTTGACCTATATACGGATTTTGTTCCAGGCTGTGCTAAGCTCGACATTCCAACCAAGCAGAGCTTATAATCAACTGATATTCCGGGCCATACCTACATACTCTACATATATACCTATGCCAAAAACACAATAGCGAACCGTTCACATCTTATGCGAAATGTCTACTGATATTATATGGACTTACGTAGTAGGTACTATAATCATTCAATAATTTTATTTAATACTAGCTGATACCCGGCATGCGTTGCAATGCCAATTAAATTAATAAATTGTTTCTCCCTTCGTGTCATTTCTCATTCTTTTCCGTTCCCTTTTCGACTCTTCTTCCTCTTCCCCTCCCGCGTTTCCTTTTCACCTTCCCGCATTCCTCCTCCCCTCTCCCGCTTTCCCTTTTCTTGTGAACTCCTCTTCCCCTTACACATTCCGATTCCATCTTCCCCTCTCCCTCATCTCCCCTCCCGCACACCCCTTCCCCCAGCCTTTTTTCCCTGCCGCCTAACTCCATAAAATACACCCATTTTTCTAACAACTCGCGTGACCTATTTAGTTTGTATGCAAATTTCATAATGCCAGAGCTCATCAGTACCTATACACATATATAAAAGTATTCACGGGCATGTTCACAACAGTTCAAAAAAAATAATAGCAATCGGATGAAATTTTAATCGCAATCGTATAAATAGTGTAGGAAATAAATTCATAACGCCAGAGCTCACTATCCTATAACCATCCCGGGTATGCGCACATCATATTCCAAAAGTTTCAACGCAATCGGATGAACGATATGGTCGCGCATAAGGTACGAAAACACAAACAAACAAACGTTAATTTTCATATTATAGATACCTTATAACTTGAATCATAATGTACTGTGTATGTCTTAACAAATCAATCGTACATTTTTCTAACAACTCGCGTGACCTATTTATTTTTTATGCAAATTTCATAATGCCAGAGCTCATCAGTACCTATACACATATATAAAAGTATTCACGGGCATGTTCACAACAATTAAAAAAAAATTAATAGCCATCAGATGAAATTTAAATCGCAATCGTATGAATAATACAGGAAATAATTTCATAACGCCAGAGCTCACTATCCTATAACCATCCCGGGTATGCGCACATCATATTCCAAAAGTTTCACTGCAATCGGGTGAACGGTATGAACACACAAACAAACAAACAAACAAACAAACATTAATTTTTATATTATAGATACCTTATAACTTGAATCATAATGTACTGTGTAAGTTAAATAAACAAATTAATAAATCAATCGTACAATTGATTACTCAGACATCTCCAAATACTAAGTTTGAAGATAATGAGGAGAGCGATATTCGAATGCTCACCATAAATGAAATGCCGTTTACTGGTGTCTGTGTTTTACATATTAAATATGCCATAAATTAACGGTCCGGTGCATTAGTATGATATTTTAAAATATCCTACTAGTGACCCAGAAAACATTAACATTATGTTTAACTCACCACAATTTTTTGTGCATTATAAATAATTTGGTGGTGTTTATGAGTTATCTGAGTATTTTACCAGATAGAGGGTCTTTTACATATAACTGCATAAACTCAAATTTTCGTTTTTCAGATATGTGTGACAAATTCTTTTTTTTTTTTTTTTTAGCTGGACAATCGATATCTCGGTCGCCAGAAGAAGATATAATATCTCTGTTTAAAATCAGAAACAACATGTATGATTCATCTTTATTTTATCAAATTAATCTTTAATAAAGGCCGATATACGAAAATCCCCGAAACCTTTTGAATCAATACTGATCTTAAGTTATTTCAAACCAAGGTCAAGAATGATTCGATTATATAATAAATACTGCGATCGTAAAGAACAAGGTATTCACTTTACTAAAAACATTATAACACCTAACCAAACATAACTCAACCCAAACAATAACAAAAATTTTCAAGTAAAACTTATTTTTTTTATAAGAAAAACACTATTTTTTTAACTTTTGAAGGTTATTACCATCAATTTAAGGGAACGTACCCATACTACGTGACGCACTTTTTGCAATTTTTAACTCCCCCTCCCCCCTCGGTGACCATGTGTAGTATATTCCAAGCCCTCCCCTATAGTTTTCACGTAGTAATTCATAAATGTGGTTTTAAAACTAAAAAATATTTGGCTTATACCAAACATAACTCAACCCAAACAATAACAAAAATTTTCAAGTAAAACTTATTTTTTTTTATAAGAAAAACACTATTTTTTAAACTTTTGAAGGTTATTACCATCAATTTAAGGGAACGTACCCATACTACGTGACGCACTTTTTGCAATTTTTAACTCCCCCTCCCCCCTCGGTGACCATGTGTAGTATATTCCAAGCCCTCCCCTATAGTTTTCACGTAGTAATTCATAAATGTGGTTTTAAAACTAAAAAATATTTGGCTTATACCAAACATAACTCAACCCAAACAATAACAAAAATTTTCAAGTAAAACTTATTTTTTTTTATAAGAAAAACACTATTTTTTAAACTTTTGAAGGTTATTACCATCAATTTAAGGGAACGTACCCATACTACGTGACCCACTTTTTGCAATTTTTAACTCCCCCTCCCCCCTCGGTGACCATGTGTAGTATATTCCAAGCCCTCCCCCTATAGTTTTCACGTAGTAATTCATAAATGTGGTTTTAAATCTAAAAAATATTAGTCTTTATTATTGTCAGTTTTCAATCAGCTGACGTCTCGGCATATGTACGCAAGTGTTGCCACCTGCGAGTTTAAAAAGCGCCAAACACTGCGCGCCATATTTGAATGTAGCTCGAAAAATCGCGAGATTTCCCTAGAGGATATTGACAGAAGGAATTTATATTGGCATATTTATATGTATCTGATTGTAATTATTGTATCATGTACCTACTTATTCATTGGCTCTATAATCTTACTAATATTATAAACGTGAAAGTTTGTATGGATGTATGTGTGCTTATTACTCTTCCACGCAAAAACTACTGAATGGATTTTAACGAAACTTTTCAATAATATAGCTCATACATCAGAATAAGAAATAGGCGATAATTTATAAAGCTAGCTCTGGCGTTATGAAATTTGCATAAAGAAATTTAAAGAGGCCAAAGGCGAGTTGTTTGAAAAATGGGTGTATTTTATGGAGTTTAGCGGCAGGGAAAAACGGCTGGAGGGGGAGGGGAATCCAGGAGGGGCGGAGGGGAATTAAGGAGTGGTGCTTCGCGGGAGGGGAAGGCGGAAAAGGTGGAAGGAGAATGCGGGAGGGAAAGAGAAGGCGGAAGGGGAACGGTGACAGCTACAGCAACGCGTGGCCGGTTCATCTAGTGTGTGTATAAATATATGTATATGTTTGTGTTTGTATATGTACATACTCCAAACAAGTATGCATATATGTTCTTTTTTTTTTTTTAATTTTCACCAGATTTACAGGAACGGTTTTAGTTTTTCCCTTAGGAAAAACTAAACCCTTTTATACACTTTTCCATATAAATGATCATCTAGTAAATCCACGTTATGCAAGTGCATTATATAAGTATAATTAATACAAAACAATACAAGAACAACACGTTAATCTACCAAACTATTAAATGGGAATATAATTCACCGTCTCCAGATATTTTCATATCAGAGGGTTCGGCTCTGTGGAATTCCTAATTTGACCGATAAATCCTACTGATCCCTCAATATAAATATTTTAAAAATCTTTCGTAATTCTACATGTATTTAAAATGACTAATTTTTGCATTTTTATATACAAATTCTTTGACAAATCTAATATGCCTAAATTTTTAATCAGAGAGCTAGGTATAATGTTATGTTTATGTTTATAATTATATATGTACATATACGTAAAATCACAGTAAACAACCGTAAAAAAAATAAAAACGTTGTACCTATTTTTAGTATTTTTAAGGTTATTCCTTCTATATGACAAATGCATACTTATTGTGAATACCATTTACATATATTATCGACAATAATTATAATAACAATCGGCTAGAAATATATTAATTACTGTCATACTTAGAACCATTGAAATTAGATACAGTAAAATGTGTTTTCCTTAATACTATGAATAGAACCATACATCCATTTAAATAAATATCTCAATTCACAGAATTTCTATTGTAGATATGTTCCCGCATAGAATGCCTATGACTAATTTAAGAATATCATTATGAAGTGGGGATTTTAAAATATCTCGAAAGAGTGTAAGCAGAGTGCAGGAATCCCCTGATAATCAAGCCACGATCAAGTAAACGTCAATCGGTTAGAATAATACAATCAAATTGGGTTTTTTGAAACCCTCTGTTCAAACAAAAATTTCCTATAATTTGTCTACGTGATTTTGAATTATTTGTAGTAATTAAGTAAGTCCAACAATTGAATTTGAGAGCCATTTGAGAGGCTGGAGCCCCACAAAAATTCATAAACCTACTCGATTCTGTGAAAAGAAGAGCGGTACGTCTGATTGACAACCATTGACCGGTCAGTGGTCGAGTGGGCATCGCGTTTGGATCCCACCCAGGCGTTCCGTGTTCGATTCCTCGGCTGGCTCCTCCAACACAACACAAGCAACATCTTCCGCTTAGTGTGGTGGTAGTAAGAGATTTTCAAATGTTGTTGGGTTATTCGTAACCCGGGAATGTTTGTCTTTCTTAAAAAAAAAAAGTTGTTAACAGACCGATTGCCATCTGTAATGCACGGGCGCAATGTGGGCATGTGAGTCCGTTCTACAGGTAATTCAATGAATCCTGCTCCAAGGAGCTAGCAGCAATTATCCCCGGTGCGCCTGGCGTGAAACTCGAGGGACATATACGTTGGACATTGATGTCGGCTTGATGAGAACGGGTCGTTTCTTCGACTCGTTTTTGTTCAAGGCCCTCTTTAATAAATCTCCTTTCAATTTGGGAGATTGGTATCGATACCGCCGCCCCGAGAACCGTCTAATGGACAACCAAAACCTCTGCCAACTGGTTCGCTACGTTTTGTTGACTTAGCAGGGGTGCCCGGGTTCATGGGTTGAGGTTTGTCCTGATCTGCCCACCAGATGAGTTTGCTCACCTACTGTGTGGCGGGCCGGATTGACAGGGACTGGTTAAGACCCTCTTGGCCCATCGCTTTTCACCGCAGTTGGAGGGATGGATTTATACGGTCGTCACTCCTGAATACACTGACCTTCAGATTCCTACCCACCCCTCGTAGCCTTTTCCTTCCCAGATCTTACTCTCATTTCTTTCCCTGACATAGGGCTCGATGGAAACTATTTTCCTCAGGGCCTGGTAGTGTAGATCTAATTAAAATAACTCAGGTACAGGCCATACGTCATTCCTATGTCTACCTACGTTAAATTATCGTGAAAACAAGCTTATGTGTCCAAGCGGTTAAAAAAATACGAGTATGGTACTTTAGACCACACGACTGAAGTAAATACTTATTTAGCTCCATCTATATATATATTTATATGTATAATATATATATATATATATATATATATATATATATATATTTATTTATTTATACGCCTATTAGGCTTTTACATACATAGTTATAAAAAATATTCATAAGATTGTAAGTTCACAGTTACAGTAGTAATACATAGTATAATCTATCTATTTAACATATTATAACAGCAAGTAACTAGTAATGCATAAGATGATTATTTGTAGGTATAAACCTGTTGTACAAAAATAAGAATGTGCCTACTCCTAAGGTTAACAAACGTAATTTAGCTATAAAAAAATGTAAAGTTTATATGTACATAGTAGACAATGAGAGCAGTAACATGGTATAATACGACATAATAGTATAGTGTATAATATGAGGCCTTTGAATTAGAGAGTTTACGAAATAATTGTTGGCGGTATTGTTAACATAATATACCTAGATCGTTTGACCAGTTAATATATATATATTATATATATATAGCGGGATGTATATATATGATAGCGGGATGTATATTAATTAATTTTCTATTTAATATTATTCGCCCCGCCCGAACAAGCCGTGCGCATCGACGTCCGCTCCCCCCCCGCGTTTAACGCACCACTGGTATTTCAAAATACTGACTGAAATATTTCATGCACTAGCTATGAGAGGAAGAGAGAAAGAAAATGTGCGCGCGCACTGCTCTCTTTTGCTTCTACAATGTGATACTGCCCGTTCACCTCGCAACGCATTTCACTTTTCGTAACGCTGTAATTTCCGTAACGCATTCGCCAGTTTATCCCTCAAGTCAAACGTGCGTAAATAAGTATTTACCCGCTTTACAACACTGCCCTACGCGGCGACATAGTTCCCCGTGCCTTTAAATCGCACATACAGGGACGCTCTTGTGAGATGTCACATAAAAAAAGTTATTACTAATTTTAAAATTTGACATAATCTAATCAAATAATAAATGACAATTTTATTGTAGGCTCGTATTGGTATTACGTGTCGGATTTGTATAGAAGATATTTATATACACCTATTCTTACTAGAAGTAGTTACACTGTGATCAGATCGGGATATACAGATTTCCTCGCATTCTCAAGTGAGTGAATATCGCAGATTCCGATTTGGGGCGTACGTTTGAAGTATGTAACGAAATCTTCAAAATAATGCGCGTAATTCTCGATTTGCAACAATCGATTATCTAATCGAGTTGTTACAATAGAATTGTTCAAGTTGACAGGTGAATTGGTAAGATTTCTGATAAAATATTGATTTTTGATGGGAAATTCGTTTGATAGATTCCTCTGGGGAAATACCACAGCGTTTCAAAATCAGGTGTTTTTGGATTGAAACATTTTAGACGCTTTAATACAATACTGTGAATAGAACACATCTTGGTCTAAAAAAGTGTAGCATCAGGCCTATGAAGACTATTTTAAAATTCATAATCTCCTGCTTATGCACCTATTATTGGTTACGGTTTTATTTAATAATGTGGCAAATTAAATTCTTTAGAAAATGATTGTATAATATTCAAATATTTGTGCCTGATTTTGAGTTGTTGAATATTGTATTGTCGAGCAAGTTAGACAAATCTGTATCGGAATTCGCCCGTGAGAAGAGCGGCCTTTCTATTCTTCGAAACCTTCGATAATTAGTATACAACTTTTTATTAACAGTACATTTGCAATGTATTAGAAAAATACCCAAAATGTAGTAATTACTATGTAGACAAATAAATAAATAAAAAAAATACTATTTATCAATGCAAGCGATCAAATATCTTTTCGGGTCCCTAAAGCAATCACAATCACGTACCAGGTGACATCAGGCTATCAGGTACCAAATAATCCGTGTCGGATCAACGTTCAATAGGTGAGCTGAGTTTACAAACGGATCAAACAAATATCACGGATCAAACAGATTCAAGATGAAATTCCCATAGAAAAACTCACAGGTATTATATTTTGGTGTAACGCTTACTGAAAAACTCGTATATTCCAGTGAATAGATGATTTCAAATAAGTGCTATCCATACCGATTGAAAACTGGTGTCTTCAAGTTACATAAGAATTGCTAACTTCTGGGCCCCAGACAAGAAAATAAAAAAAATATTTATTTATTTGTATTTCACGCCCTGCTGGGCTTTTACTTGTTATTTTTTTTATTAACAAAGTACATCTAAATCAACAATACACACAATTCACACAAAAGCAAAAAATAAAATTAAAAAGCAAACTACATCTAAATAAGCATTAGAAACAATTCAAACAAAAGCAAAAAATAAAATTATAAAACTGGATCTAAAATAAAATCCAAAACAAAATCATAAACATATTCAAAGTCGAAATCAAAAACAAAATCAATAACATAATCAAAAACAAAACCAAATACGATTTAGATAAAAGCAGGATACCCTACCATGCAAGGTAGAGAAACAACAGAATGGGATAAATACAATTCGTATATTGAGTCAAGGAGAACTATGTGGTATATTCAATTAAATATTATTGATCTTTTTTCCGATAAACATCTTTCTATGAGGTGTTCATACTTAATAAATGATGTGTCAAACATATCCGCAATGTCCTTATATTCATTTCCCAAATTCTGAATTCGGCGAATTGGAGTACACAATTGCGATTCCGTGTTGGAGTTTTCACAATAAAACGGAAGATATTGCCTCGATGTTGGTTTGCGAGGTATATGGGAAATCAAGTATAAATAGTTCAGGGCTGTGAATTATTGAATTTACGATTTTATGCAAACGTGTTAATTCATCAACTATTCTACGTTCGGACAATTTTAATAAATTAAGTTGACATAGTAAATAATCATAGTTGAAACATTCTCTGGTTATGCCGATTTTTTTTGGATTCTTTCTAACGTGAGTGAATGACTAGCGTAACTCGGTGACCACACTGTCGTCGTTGCTGCCATATTGCATTTTAATTAAGCTCCTCCACACTTCTAATACCGGTCCACTATCGTACATTTCGCAGCCAACACATTTGTCCCCTACCAGACCCTCGGTGACTCTTGCCTTTTAATATTATTTATTTTTAACTCAATGAGTTAAAACTCAAATTGAAATATTTTAATTAATGAAGACAATATTAGTGAAACTGAATCGAAAATCTGAAACAGAAAAATCAGAAAAATATACGGTCACATCTGGGACTCGAACCCAGAAACGTTGGCTTTCCGGGCAGCAGCTCTACCGATTGAGCTAATGTGTCACCATCCGATGCGGTCATATTTAACTGAACTTGGACTGAGAACTACATTTATATTTTTATTTTACGCACCAGACTTTTAGGTCCGGGTTTAGTTTTCCCCATAGGAAAAACTAAACCCTTTTACACACTTTTCCATAAAAATGATCATCTAGTAAATCCACGTTATGCAAGTGTATTATATAAGTATAATTAATACAAAACAATACAAGAACAACACGTTAACTTACCAGACTATTAAATAGGAAAATAATTCACCGACTACAGATATTTTCATATCAGAGGGTTCGGCTCGGTGGAATTCCTAATTTGACCGATAAATCCTACTTATCCCTCAATATAAATATTAGATTGTAAGATTCAAATCTGAACTTAATGCATTTTATACATTTATACATCTGGGACTCAAACTTCGAGTCCCAGATGTATCCGTATCTTTTTCTGATTTTTCTGTTTCGGATTTTTGATTGACTTTCGCTAATATTATTTTCATTAATTAAAATATTATAATTTGAGGTTTAACTCTTTAAGTTAAAAAGTAAAAAAAAAAAATTCATCCTAGACTTGCAGATAAAGTCAATAGATGTCGCATATTAATAAAAAGTGATAAAATTTATCCTGACATTATCTAGAGGGCATTTAATTCGAGTTGAATCTTGCAATCACACATAAAGGTAGCAGCCAATAAAAATATGCGATAAGAAAAATGAAAATAATGTTGGTGGTTCTCAGTCAAAGTATGATACATTTAAAAATGACCGAATCGGATAGGGAAACGTTGGCGCAGTGGATAGCGCGTTGGCCCGGATTGCCAGAGGTCCTGGGTTCGAGTCCCAGATGTATCCGTATCTTTTTCTGATTTTTCTGTTTCGGATTTTCGATTGACATTCGCTAATATTATTTTCATTAATTAAAATATTATAAAATATTTTAATTAATCAAGACAATATTAACAACAATAAAAATTATTACTTACCTTTATTTTTATATTAGAAATGAATAAAACCTGACATTATAATATTTAATTAATGAATACGATATTAGCGATTCCCAATCGAAAATTTTAAACAGAAAAAGATAGGATAACATCTAGGAATCGAACCTAGGACCTTAGCCTTGCCGGGACTCTGCTCTACCACTGAGCCAATGATTCCGAAATGTGACTATATATTTTTCTGATGTTTCAAGTTTTCGATTGGAAGTCGCTAATATTGTCTTCATTAACGCCGTTCTTCCATGGAGCTACTTTCAAGCGACGCGATCGCCGCTCGTCTGTACCTTCCATACTATTATTAATATTTGTAAACGCCACTACGCGCTGCACTAGCAAAAGGTAGGGGGTAGCTGCAACTTAGTCGCTTTTAAGAAGCTCGTGAACGAAGGGCGTATTAAAAATTATTTTCTATTGAAGAAAGAATAATTATTTCGACATCTGAAAATATTTGATAAATTTTAGCAGAAACATTTAGATTAATTCTGGCACAAGGACACGCTTTTATGTGAGATATTTGAGTAATATTATTTTTATGTGAAACTTTGGCTTCCCAATTGAGGTACGTTGTGATGCTGAAGGTAGTGTGGTTGAAAGGCGATGGGGAAGAGGAAGGAGAGGAAGTATCTGGCTAGTCAGATCTGAAACGACTAAAGTCATTTCAAGCATCGTTTCAATTTTGAAAGGTGGTCTTACACCAGGGCGATACTGAGAGTATAATCCACACTGGATCGTGCTGCAAATATACCTTTTATTATATTTAAATTATTAAATGAATCAAATGATTTGAACCCGCGATCTCCGGATCTCTAGTCGATCACTCGATTACTGAGGCCGTCACACTTACTGAACACTTAGGTAAATCGATTTCACTATTCTATTAAAAAATATGCATGAACCAGACACTAGGGGGGTTTCTCACCATCCTCCCGTTAGCTTATCTACCCTAATAACGAATATTATTAAAAATAAAATACTCGCAGAGGTTAGAAAGCTCCGCCAACTTATCCAATATATAGCCACTATTCGTAGGTTCGAGAACCGAATTAAAAACTCCAACTTAATAAATAAATAAACCGTAAATCGTAAATCGAAAATATTCGTTATTAGGGTAGATAAGCTACTGGGAGGATGGTGAGAAACCCCCTAAGTTCGGTGAGCGTGCTTTCGGAGTGTCAGGACCTAAAGCTTGGAATTGACTGCCACGTGAGTTAAGAACGATCACAGGAATTTAGAGCTAAACTTAAAACTCACCTTTTCAGACAGTTGTATCCTAAAGTCAAAAACCTTTCACCTTCACTACCCGCGACATTGTAAATAACTAATTTTATAAAAATGTCAGCAAATATGAACTTGTAAGCTTTTGTAAAGGTTGTTTCATAAAAATTCTATAGTCCTAAATTCCCAATTCTTTCAAAATAAATATACCACCAATCTTCTTATAAATGTAATATCAACAGTAATGGAGGGTAGCAAATGAAAAATCTTGCAATGTCCCGTGTTTTAAATATAGTGTCCTCCGCGTGCAAAGTCGTATCTTCTCCAAGGTGACCCGGCAGTTTATCCCCCTACAGCTGCTCCCCCCCCCACCTTTCCGACGAAATTATGAAAAATATATGTTGTCTGCGATTTTTACCAATGCAAAACCTTTAATAATAAGTTGGGATATGAATATCAAAAGAATTTATGGTAAATTGGCGATAAGCCGCCGCATGCCGCTACGCTCTTAGTAGGCATATATTTTAAAAACTAAACTACAAATAAACTTGACTACCACAAGAACCATCAGTTTCAGTCGAAAAAGGCGGAAAAATATGCATTTAAATTTATATTCGTAAAAACTTTTATACACGTAATATTTCTTTAATTCTCCGTTTTGACGCGCACGCCATATTAAATCTTGTCTGATCTTGTCCATAGAAACCACATAGGAAATTTTTTTCAAAAATAACGAACCATAAACAAAAGAAAAATCGTTCTACTTTTTCGTTTTGTACAGAGAGCAGTGCTTGTCTTGATATGTGTTCTAATACATTTTATTATAAAAACAGCTTCAAAATTCTCAATTATTAATTTTTGAATGTCGTCGGAGAACGTCTTATTTAATATACCTAACCAAACCTAAACTAATCTAATAACCTAAACTAAGAACGAAAGTAATAAAGGAACACGCACGCAAGTTTAAGCAAGATATACATCCCAGGTTTTTAATGGATTGTAGGGCAAGCAGGGTTTGTCTAACGGGTTTGTGTAATTATTTGAATACCTAGAACGAAAAAAAAAGATACGCACGCGTTTTAAGTAGTTTAGCGGCTACGCTAGGTTTATGTTACAAAAAAGTGCCCCTTTATAGCGCCTGCTCACGGCAAGGCAAGAAAAACATCCCAGTTTTCAAGTAGTTTAGCGGCTACGCTAGGTTTGTGTAACATGGTTTGTGATGCAAAAGAAAGTGCCCCCTTTATAGCGCCTGCTCACGTCAAGGCTAGAAAAACATCCCAGTTTTCAAGTAGTTTAGCGGCTACGCTAGGTTTGTGTAACATGGTTTGTGATACAAGTGAAAGTGCCCCCTTTATAGCGCCTGCTCACGTCAAGGCAAGAAAAACATCCCAGTTTTCAATTAGTTTGGCGGCTACGCTAGGTTTGTGTAACATGGTTTGTGTAACATGGTTTGTGTAACATGGTTTGTGTAACATGGTTTGTGTAACATGGTTTGTGTAACATGGTTTGTGTAACATGGTTTGTGTAACATGGTTTGTGTAACATGGTTTGTGTAACATGGTTTGTGATACAAGAGAAAGTGCCCCCTTTATAGCACCTGCTCACGTCAAGGCAAGAAAAACATCCCAGTTTTCAAGTAGTTTGGCGGCTACGCTAGGTTTGTGTAACATGGTTTGTGTAACATGGTTTGTGATACAAGAGAAAGTGCCCCCTTTATAGCGCCTGCTCACGTCAAGGCAAGAAAAACATCCCAGTTTTCAAGTAGTTTAGCGGCTACGCTAGGTTTGTGTAACATGGTTTGTGATACAAGTGAAAGTGCCCCCTTTATAGCGCCTGCTCACGTCAAGGCAAGAAAAACATCCCAGTTTTCAATTAGTTTGGCGGCTACGCTAGGTTTGTGTAACATGGTTTGTGTAACATGGTTTGTGTAACATGGTTTGTGTAACATGGTTTGTGTAACATGGTTTGTGTAACATGGTTTGTGTAACATGGTTTGTGTAACATGGTTTGTGTAACATGGTTTGTGTAACATGGTTTGTGTAACATGGTTTGTGTAACATGGTTTGTGTAACATGGTTTGTGTAACATGGTTTGTGATACAAGAGAAAGTGCCCCCTTTATAGCACCTGCTCACGTCAAGGCAAGAAAAACATCCCAGTTTTCAAGTAGTTTGGCGGCTACGCTAGGTTTGTGTAACATGGTTTGTGTAACATGGTTTGTGATACAAGAGAAAGTGCCCCCTTTATAGCGCCTGCTCACGTCAAGGCAAGAAAAACATCCCAGTTTTCAAGTAGTTTGGCGGCTACGCTAGGTTTGTGTAACATGGTTTGTGATACAAGAGAAAGGGCCCCCTTTATAGCGCCTGCTCACGTCAAGGCAAGAAAAACATCCCAGTTTTCAAGTAGTTTGGCGGCTACGCTAGGTTTGTGCAACATGGTTTGTGATACAAAAGTGAGTGTATTATTTAAAAAAATAATAATTACTAGAAAAAAAGCATGTTTTTTTACGTCATTTTATTTTCAAAACTTCGGTACTTAAATTAGTGTTTATCTAATACGCCCAGATTTCGTGATATCTTCAAAATCTTCTAGCCGGTCGTTATATATAAAAAAAATTATCAGGACTACCAACATACCAAAGTGACAGTGATTACAAATATGGGCAAAATTTCACAAGACGAAGCTAATGTAATTAAGGTGAATCAAAAGAGTTTATTTAAAAAAAGTGTTTCCATCTATATCCAATAATTATTACTTAACCTAACCTAACACAACCTAATTAATAGTACATTGATTTTAATTCGTCCTAAATATACTTAATTATTTATTTATTCAGAAAATTAAAATTTGTATGGTGCAACCCAATCTTAAGTTAGTACCTTCCTCGAGTGATTTCTTGCCATAGAGTAATCTTTTTTTAAATATTTATCGATTGGTACCCTGGAAATTGTTCAGCATTGTTCTATGCAAAATAATGTAATACGAAATGTCAGCCGTAACGAGGAATTACGTACAGTTTTTTTTTAATGAAATGTAAATTTAAATGCATATTTTTCCACCGGTCTCGACTGAAACCGATGTTTTTTGTAGTAACTAAGTTTAAAAGTAGTGAACTTTTCAAAATCTGTGCCTATTAAAAAAGCGGCGGCTTATTGCAAAGTTACCGAATTTATTTATGGTGTCGATTTTTTGTACATGTAGGCTAGTTTATTCAGTGTATACACAAGTAGTTTTAACCTTAATGCATTTGAGGCACTTATTTTCCCTAAACCACTTGCAGAAGGGGAAGGGGGTGAATAGGAAAGGACACGCAGAGAGAAACCATTTCTTTATTAAAGTGGCATTGCAAGTATGTTTTATGTAACTGTTTGTAAATAATAAAATTAGATATAACCTAAGAAAACTTGTATTCTTTTTTAATTCAAGTCCGTTTGTAAAATTAAAACCTGAAAGCGTCTTTAATCTGCCTTTGAAAACAATATTTCATGTTGGGAAAACTTTTAGACCAAAACTAGCGAATGTGTTTTAAATTGAACGCCGAACTATTTAGGGGTTAAAAAAATAATTTAAACAATCTTTATCGAACTTTGACCTACCCCCTACATGCCTATATCACAAAACAACGCTAATCACTCTATCAATAGCCTAATTTGAGAGTTTTATCGATACATCAGTACGTGGTTAGATACAGAAAGCAATACAAGACAATCAGATCGACAATTCAATAGAATTCAACGTTCCCAATCGACAAATCGGCACTAGATTGTATCGAAACTCTATAATGCGTCCATTATGACAAAGAAAGGACAATTATTATGATAAATTGATAAAAATTAATTAAGTTATTTTATACCGGCGTAGCACGAGATTAAACGCGCTTTTTTCTTATAGAACTAAAACGAAAAAAAAAATCGAGCTAACTTCGACCAATTATAATCAAGACGTGTGTGTCTTAAAAATGACACCGAAATCTAAGTATTGATTTATATAAACATTTATTAAAAAGAAAGAGCATTTTAAGTCTAAAGATTTAAAACGATATTTTTAAAAATTATTAAATAAAAAAAATGGTGAATTATATTTAAAAAATAAAATACAAACTAAGTCCAGATAGCGATTTTTATTACTGGCTGCGTTTTTGTTTACTTTTTCAGTTAATATTTAAATCGAAATAATCATCAACCACGCAAAAAAATTGGATAAACACAGTAAACAATCGCTGTAATTGATTCACAATGGGAATCACGTCGATAACTAAAACAAAACAAACAAAACCTGTAGGATCTTGTCACCAATGTGTGCCTTCCCATTGGTCAGTTAGCTATCTTGCTATCTTCATTCATGGAAGATAGCAACTAGCAAACACGCGCGAGGCACGCGCCACTCTGGCCCCGCCCACTTTAAAGACATGTCGTTACTTGTTGCAGATATGAATCCGCATCCGTAAAAGCTCCGCATTCATTGATGCGGATGCAGATGTCTGAATTAATGCGAATATACATAACACCCCTAGTAAATACTTAAAAAAAATATACGTAACATATAGATTCGAGGCAGTATATCGAGAAAAATAACATTCGACAAAAAAAAATATTTTATCCTAGCAAAAAATCGTCACGCAAGCGATGGGATCACTCATAGGTGGTGTTACGTTTGGACTGAAATAAGGTATGGGGGGGCTAATCTATTCCATATCTAGTTATTATATCGATGGAAGCTAACAATTAGTTATATATCATTGAAGAAGACAATAATACCTATTAATAAATGTAAACGGAAATATGAAAAAGAAATATGACACAGAAAAATTAAAAGTTAACGGTCGTAACTGGGTCTCGAACCCAGGATTTCAAACGCCTTAACCAACCCGGCAATTGAGACCTCTTATTTTTTGGTATTTTTGTCGATCTCATCTCAAATTCAGAATTAATAATATTACCTTCTACCTACTAATTTTTCCCGTATACTTGGCCGCAGTCAATCCCTGACACATTGACCCCCCGATTCCTACCCACCCCTCATAGATTTTACATCACAAAACTTTTTCTCCTTCCTTTCCTTAAAAAGACCTTTCACACAGTATCCCCAAAGATGACTTTTTTATGTGAATACCGCACAAGACCCCTAACTGCACCCGTCTGGAGTCAGTGAGATTATGGCATCCCCAATTAGGGTACGTTGTGAGGATGAAGGTAGTTGGGAGGGAAAGGAGATGGGGAAGAGGAAGGTAGGGAAGTACATGGCCATTGAGATCTAGTGACCAAACACGGCTAAAGCCATTTCAAGCAACGTTTAAATTCTTAATGGTGGTATTTCACCAGGGCGATACTGAGAGTATCTTATACTCTCTAGAATGTGCCGCCAATATACCTTATATTATTTTAAATTATTAAATTGCGAAAACACAAATCAACCACATAAAATTTACTTGGGCACGCTGGGATTTGAACCATCGACCTCCGGTTCGCACTGAAGGTGGCCCAGCTGTCAATCATATATCAACGGCAATCTCCGAAACCGTTCGGATATTAGACATAAACTGGCGGCAGCTGACTCTCTTATATGATACAATTTTACTTATGAGGTAATAATGCCTACTGGAAATAACCAAAATAATTAGAAAAACGACATTCAAAGTAACAAATGCAAGAAAACCCATAAAATTGAATAAAATCATTGTGGCTATCACGGACTATACTGTCATTAGCGTAACAATGAATTGGTGCAGATGACAAAAGGTCATTGACGTGCAACAAAAACAAAGTCGGACACAGAACCGATCCCTGTGGGACGCCAGCGCTTTTCTTATAGAACGTTATATTTCTTATACGAGGAAGAGGTGAAACCGTCAACAACCGTCTGAATCGACCCCCAGTCTGAAGATGGCTTTAACACGCTGAAACCTGTTACGGTCAAATAAATTAAAGTGGAAATAATTTTTACATTTGTTTTATATTTTTATTCCACCACTAATTGTTGTAAGTTTCAAAAATAGAAATATTTCCTTTCTTATCGCGTCTGATATTCTGTGAAATTTGACCAACGAAAACAACTCGAATGTTGTCACTTTTCTTTTTATATATTATGATTAATTTTAATGGACTGATACCATAAACTTAATGACTTCACTACACGCATATAACACTAAAAATAATGATCTTCCATTGTTAGTGATTCGTATCTCGTAAATCAAAACCACTTATCAATAAATCTGCGCTGATCAAAATGTCTAGATTTTGAGAATGAATTTGTCAGATTTTGTGATAAAATGTTATTGGTTTCGTGTGTAAGTTTTTCGCTGCATATTTGTCATTTCTTTCAACTCCTAACGGCCGTTGTTCCAAACTTTTCGATAGATCAATCTGAACCTCCGATCAGCTAAGTGATTTGTTTAGTAAGGCTCGATTCGTCTGTTGATCGGAGAGTTGCGTTGGAAAGAGCGGATTTGTGCATTTAAGAAATGTAGCTTATGACCCGCGACTTCGTCTGCGTAGGATTAGTACTTCGATTAGCCTATTTTCATTTCCTAGGTCCCATCTATGTTTATACCAAAAATCTTAACCTATTTATTTAAAATATCTATTATTCTTAATTCGATTCAAAGTATTAGGCGAGTATTTTCTAAAATAGAATTTTGATTTAGCAATCAATTGTTTTGCAAAATTTCATTCTGAAATTATGACATTTTCTATTAAACAATTATTATTATTTGTAATATATGAAAAAAATAGCTAGCTTTATAAAGTATAACCTATATGTTATTCTGATGTATGAGTTATTACATTATATTATTGTAGTTTCATTAAAATCCATTCAGTAGTTTTTGCGTGAAAGAATAACAAACACACATACATCCATACAAACTTTCGCGTTTATAATATTAGTAAGATTGAGCCAACATTTGATCAGTAGGATTGGGAAAAACGGCTTTTACTTGAAGGTTCGTCGAACTTAATCATATACAGAAACGTTTTTTCTCTAACACTTTATTATAAGACCTTTTAAAATTGTTAATGGTATTATAGACAGCCCTGAATAATTAAGTTTAATTACGGAATCTTACTAATATTATAAACGCGAAAGTTTGTATGGATGTATGTATGTTTGTTACTCATTCTAGCAAAAACTACTGAATGGATTTTAATGAAACTTTACAATAATATAGCTCATACATCAGAATAACATATAGGCTTTATAAAGCTAGCTATTTTCAATATATTATAAATAATAAATATTGTGTCAAAATTTGAGAATGACATTTTGCAAACCAATCAAAATTTTATTTTAGAAAATTAATGAATTTATTTGAAGTACTTGCCTAATACTTTGAATCGAATCAAGAATTATAGATATTTTAAAACATAGATGGGACCTAGGAAAAGGAAATAGGCTAATAGAAGTACTAATGCTGCGCAGACGAAGTCGCGGGCAGAAGCTAGTATAGTTATAAATTGGTTATAATAGCATACCTCAATAAATCAAGGTTAACATATTATCTACTATTCTTCTGCATGGGTTCTATATAAATTAATTAGGATAATTTATCTCATGACTAACTGATACCCGGCATGCGTTGCTATGCCACTTAATCAAATAAAGTGTATCTCCCTTCGTGTCCTTTCCCATTCGTCCCCGTCAGCCTTCTGGCTTTTCTTCCCCTACCATCTTCCGCTGCCACCCTTCTCGCGAAAGACCCTTTACGCTATCCCCCTCCACCTTCTCCGCTTTCCCCCTTCCCTATTCCCCACTCCCATGAATCCCCTCTCCTTCCCCTCCGCCCCTCCCGCATTCCTCTTCCCCTCGCGACTTTTTTCCGGTCTTTTTCCTGACTTATTTCAATTTTTTATGCAAATTTCATAACGCCAGAGCACACCATTATATATAGAAACCTTCGTGGGTATATTCATAAAAACTCATCATATTTTTACCTCAATCGGATTAAAAGTAAATGAAATAATTTCATAACGCCCAAGCTCACTATCCTATAACCATCCCGGGTATGCGCACATCATATTTCCAAAATTTTATCACAATCGGGTGAATGGTATGGCCGTGCATAACATACGAACATTAATTTTTAAATATTAGATTATTGTTTATTAATTAGATTATGTACATGTTTTGCAAATGGCCGTAAAGGCGTATCCCCTTGATTATGAAACACGACTAAAGCCATTTTAAGAAACGTTTCAATGCTAAATGATGGTTTTACGTCAGGGCGATACTGAGACTGTATTCACTTTGGAACGTCCCGTAAATATACCGTATATTATTTCTAAGAAACTGTTTGAGGGAGATCTTCTGATCTCTCCAGCACTACCCTCAAGGAAAATGGGATGGATTCATTCGTCGGTCACTCCTGTACACACTGACCTCATACTGTTTTCCTTCCCAGAACTTACGCTCCCTCCTTTCTTGAAAATACCCTTCACACAGCATCCCCAAAGATGACAGCTTTGAGAGGAATTACCATCCTCGGGACCTCTTGTATGATGCTAATATAAAAATAAATAAATAAATATTTGAACCCGTGACTCTAAAGCCTCTACCCTCGACCACGGAGGTCATCAAAGACTTCCAAGACAATTCCGCCTACCCGCGTCAAACAGCAATACCGATTAGTCACATATCGTGGGCGGCAAACTTACGATCTGCGTGGGTTTCATTTCACCCCTCCCCCCATTCCGCCCACCTCTAGACCCACCCTCCATGCAGAGGTTTAAATTTTCAGTAACACAAAGGGCAAAGGTCCCGAGGAAATTTGTAAACATGACCCTCGACCTTTCGCAAGTACTTTGATTGCATTTAAAACGATTAAGTTTTTTTAGATACATTTTTAACAACGTAATTTTATAATGTAGACAGACAGACAAACTTTCCCGGGTTTCTGAAAATATTTAAAAATTAAGACTGCTGGTGTATCTATCACGGTCGTTCGATAAACATTATATCGATAGCATCGGTAACTTATCATCGTTCCCTAGTATGACTGCACATCGCCAACGAACAAAAATAGTTCACAATGACTACGTGTTCTATATTCGACCCCAACTGTTAACTACGACGACGTTAGCTATTATTATTATTATTTATATTAACTCCACACAGGAGGCCCCGAGGAAAATAATTTCCCTCACGGCCTATGTCATCTTTGAAGATGCCGGGTGAATAATGATGGCCTAGAACACCCCTGAAGGATGAAAGCCAGAAATAATTGTAAAAAAAATTAATAATCTTGCCAAGCGATATTCCAAGTCACAAAGGCGATCTCTCAATACTTTGCAATACTAAAGACACTCATCTAATGCTACCACCATCATATGAACATCCTTTTTTTTGTTATGCATATTGTTACTACATACTATAATATTATGCAAATATATACATACCATACCTCAACTAGAACGATCCCCCCTCAACCTACCCTCACCATATTCCCATTCAAACAACTTGTTATTTAATCTAAAAATTGCAAAATGTCCTGCATTGGTTCAATAATAACTAAATGGTTGATTGGCTTGGGTAGGGAGGAGTCTGAAAAACTAATATGTAATGTGACTTAAGACGATAGACTTCGCTTTTCGGCCCATACAAAAAGGACGCCCGGAAAAAAACACTTTTCTACACCGAAAATTGCACAAAATGATTATATTTTTTTATACTGCCTTCTAGAGGGTGAAAACTATGTCGGTATGTTTTCGAATTTTCGATGCGTTTCGTATTAACGTAAACATTCACTGTCAAATATGTACGATTTATCAAAAAATATTATTTAAGGAAAAAGTGCTGCTAACTCAACTCTCATAAAGAATTATAAAAAGCTACCGACGTAGCTTCTTCTTTCTAAAAAATATATATTTTTTAAAATTTCAGTTTCGTGTAGTTTCGGTGTAGAAAAGTGTATTTTCCATAAACCCCTTTTCGAGCGATTTCTGTAGGTAAATTCGAGCGTTGTCTCATTCGCACATTTCGCATTCGCATGTATTGTAAGTGTGCGTGAGCTTATTGTGAGTGGGACAGAATGACAGACGCGGGTGTTCTGCGTGTCGTTTAAAGTCTAGCCTCTTAAAACTATACATGGTTACCTATGGATGGCACATTTAGTAAAAACTTAGTATAAATAAGTATTAATTAAAAAAAAATAATAATAATTTAAATTACATTTGGCACTTTACAAACTTTGGTTCCTTAGAACAGGCAATCTGCCTAGCTAGGAACTAATATCGACCTAAAACAACGTAATAACTAATAACACTTTCATTTTAAATATATTCTCTTATTATGTAATATTATTTCTGTTATTTTGGCTTTAAATGTATCAAATGTAAATAAATAAATAAATCTTTCATTTATATACCGGGTGCACGGAGAAAAATGTTATTCTAAAACAAGATTTTTTTATTCGTAAAAACGGGACTGAAGTTCTTACGAACAAATTAACAGGGTTTCAATGTTTATTGGCGGGAACATGTAAGAATAATTTGTTGGTATACGTAATTTCGTACGTGTACCAACAAATTATTCTTACATTTTCCTGCCACGTAAGAATTTCAGTCGCGTTTTTAACCGTTTTTACGAATAAAATGGTCGTATTTTAGAATAACATTTTTCTCCGTGCACTTATCACTCGCTCACATGCGATTTGCAAACGAAAGTGGCGCCATCCATAATACTATATTTAAGGAAAAAAAGTATGAAGAAGAAGATGAAACAATAATATTATGCACACTTATACATACCATACCTTAACTATAACGATCCCCCCTCAACCTACCCTCACCGTATTCCCATTCAAACAACTTGTTATGTATTCTTTCATTTATATACAGGATGTCCGGGGGCAACGTGCATTAACTTCCGGAGGTGATTGATTCTAGATGATGGTAGTAGTAAAAAAGATTAACAACATTTTTCCGAAATTTTTTTTTACCATACAAAAAGACGTATCTATTAAAAATTAGTGTAAGGTACAAACTTATACCCGATACATTTTCTGCGAGCCTTTCGGGTGTGATTGTGGCGACGCACAGTGGGCTGAAAATCGCCTTTCATAGACATAGAAACTTGAATTTTCATGGGTCTTTTTTTGGCTAGAAATGGATTCTGCTGATCATTACTATGCTATAAAATTTCGTATGAAGCAATTGCGTGTACAAATGAAGGAGTTATAATTTTTTAAAGAAAAAATTGTATGGCACTGACATTAAAAATGAGGCAATCTCTGGAATCATAAGGTTGGCCATTACTCCTCACACACAGATATACTACTATTTATTTGTATTTTTTTGAGATACTTCGTATTGTGGCGCAACTTGCGCGTTTTTTTTAAATCCTCAATGTTGAAAAAAAAACTTTTTTTATGTTGATGATTCATTTTAATGCAAAATTTTGGTTTATAGTGTCAATAAAATATTGTAAACTAGACAAAGCATACTCATATGTAAAGCATTTAAGAATTTTTGCATTAAAATGAATCATCAACATAAAAAAAGTTTTTTTTTCAACATTGAGGATTAAAAAAAAACGCACAAGTTGCGCCACAATACGAAGTATGTCAAAAAAATACAAATAAATAGTAGTATATCTGTGTGTAAGGATATAATGGCCAACCTTATGATTCCAGAGATAGCCTCATTTTTAATGTCAGTGCCATACAATTTTTTCTTTAAAAAATTATAACTCCTTCATTTGTACACGCAATTGCTTCATACGAAATTTTATAGCATAGTAATGATCAGCAGAATCCATTTCTAGCCAAAAAAAGACCCATGAAAATTCAAGTTTCTATGTCTATGAAAGGCGATTTTCAGCCCACTGTGCGACGTTTGATTCAGTTTTTTTTTCAGATTCAGTGCCGGCAACCCGGGCGTTTATTTAATATAAATTGATTGATTTACAATTTTCTGTTCTTTTACCTGCCTCACTAGACAAAGTCTGTTCCGAGGCGGGTAAATAACATATAAGTATATTGTTGTGATTGTTACGTAAAATAAAAGTGCTGGCCGCACACACTGGATTAATTCTATCTTTTTACCAAAAAAGTACCCATAAGTGCCTTCGCTGACGAGGCAACTGAAAAAAAAAAACAGTTTGCAACTAAACTCGCAATCCTGTGTATGTCAGTGTGATAGCCCGCACACTACACAGATTCTCAAAAACCCGTTGTCAATGGTTACGCAAGCAGTGACTCGCGACTCGCACTGCTAGTTGCAACGAAGACGGCTGATTGTTCTCCGTCTATGGTTATACAAGCTGAGATAATTATTGAAATCGTAAAATTGAGTAGAAAGTTTGGTTGGAAGCCATAGCAACCAGCTAGTTTTAGTTTGGTTTCAGTTTTTTCGGTGAGCGGATCGCATTAAAGTTGGAATTTCGAAAAAAGTTGTTTATCTTTTTTACTTATACTTTCATGTGGAATCACGTCAGACTGAAATAATTTATGCTTTGTTAATGTTGGTTTTTCGAATAAAAAAATGTAAGTGCTACAGTAGGCTTATGACTTATGACATTAGACACTACTATGTCATGCACACATTTTACCATAATCGATTACACATCTGCCCTGATGATGGACACTGTAACGCTTTTCGAAACGTTAGCTAAATAAAGAGGTAGCGCAAGACGGCATAATACCCCAAAAATAAATCACTACAATGTTGCATAAGGTTAATTATTCAAATTTGAAGGAATTCTGCAAACGTCTGCCTCCAGTCAACTCCACTTAGGGTTACCAGATCCGAAAATGAGTTTTTCCTGATAAAATCCCCGACAAAGCAACAAAAATTATTCCTATTTCTAAAATTAAGGGGATACCCGGCGGTGATTTTTCCATACAAACGTATTCCCTATTTATCTCTCTGAATTTTAACCCTAGAGAAAATATTCTTTTTACATAAAATAGATATCAACTACTAGCGTGTCGGTACTTTTTGTTAGTTACTTTTTATAGAAGTTATGACCTTCCAAAAATCAATAAAATTGACTGATTTAAACGCGCGCCGTCAAAAGACGTTCAGTATACAAACTAGACAATGTTTTTTTAAAAAAAGCAAAACGTACAGACATAAAATAGTTTTTTCTTATGTAGTTGGTAAAAAAAAAATTGAAAATCAGTCCACTTTTGGAGGAGAAAAGTGGGGAATACAAAACCTCGATTTTAGTTAGGTATTAGTAGCCCGAGGTGCATTGTCCCTTTCGCTAAATATCCGGTGGAGTGAGAGCAACAGTGACAGCAACAATTTAGTAAAATATTCAAATATTATTTACATAAATGTCAAACAAATGTAAAACAAAATCCAAAAAAGGGGGGGGGGGGGGAGTGATTTTCGGGTTGTGAATTTTTCGCCTATAAAATCATTTTTTTGTAATTTTATTCTATTCTGCCAGGAAATCCGTCATCCTGTAAATTCCGTTATACACAAAATTCTATTAAATGTACTTATATATTTTTAATTTCTGACTTTTTCAAGCTAAAATTTCGGACATCGGTAACCCTAGACTCCAGTGTCAATTATTCTGGCGAATTAACATTGAATGGAAGGCAGACGCCGTACCAAAACAGCTTCAAAACACGCTATGTACTAGCTTACGTACATACACTTTAGCGTGACCTCAAATTATTTAGATATTTTTTTGGTATAGCATGAATGCCATAGAAAACTCCACAACTCGGAGACCTCGGGAACTTGGATTATATCACCCAATTTGGAAAAGGAAAAAGAGGAAGGTTGACAAGAAAGGTCAATCATATCTAGTTATCAAACATACCTAAATCCTCATCGTGATTTATTGGATATTATCCCATTATCTTCTTTAGCCAATATTTCAGACAGTACACGGAGAAAAATGTTATTCTAAAATACGATAATTTTATTCGTAAAAACGGTTAAAAACGGGACTGAAGTTCTTACGAACAAATTAACAGGGTTTCAATGTTTATTGGCGGGAACATGTAAGAATAATTTGTTGGAATACGTAATTTCGTACGTATACCAACAAATAATTCTAACATTTTTTATTTATTTATTTATTATTAATTTTTCAACGCCCTAATGGGCTTTTACATAATAAGTATATAATACAGTGATATATATGTAATACAATGGTTAAATAAGAAATATAAACTTAAAGCAATTAACATTATAAAAATGGTAGGTATAAAATATTATATTATAATAAAAGAGAAAAGTAAAAATAAATTAAACTAAAACCAGTTTTTAAATTGCACATGGCATAAAAATAATAATATATAGTGTAAGTTAATATTAGAAATTTACAGATGAGTAATACAAGAAAAAGTTTACAATACAGAAAAACAAAAGAGAGTAACAAGTTTTTACATTATCGATAAATAGAAATAATACAAAAATATGTGCAACAGCTCCTACATTATTAGAATATGCTACATCAAAATATTATGGAATCTTTTAAATAACAGTAACTAATATTAAACACGTCTGATTTCACATTCTGACATGAATGATTTAATAATTTCATGTTTGTATTGTATTAGCGACATATTCCATACATCTATGTGCGAATACATATTTCCCAAGTTTTCTTGCCAATAAACATTGAAACACTGTTAATTTGTTCGTAAGAACTTCAGTCCCGTTTTTACGAATAAAATGATCGTATTTTAGAATAACATTTTTTCCGTGTATTTTATTTTAGATAAGCTCCACACAGGAGACATATTTAGGGATGATGTGTGGAGGGTCTTTTTAAGGTAAGTAGGGGTGGAAATTAAGGGAAGGACAACGTTATGAAGGGTGGGTAGGAATCTGGATTTGTTTCCAGAAGTGACGGACATATGAATCTATCCCTCCCACTACGGTGCAAGACGATGGGTTGAGATAGACCAGCTGGAAAGGTCAAAGGGTCTCCCTAAACCGGTCTCTCCCGATCCGATCCACCACGCAGCGCACCCGCAACAAAGAGCTTAACACACTTCTTCCAATGAACCAGGGGGCCTAGTCTATATCTCTCACAGCGCCCGTAACGCGGGTTTAGCTACGTCACGAATCCGTATTAACCCTCCCCTGACCGTGCTAAAAACTTTCTCGCGCTCCGATGCTGTACACTTAGTAAATATTAGTGTAATGTATTTATTTAATCCAATACATAAATGTATTGTGGAGGAATACCTAAAATGTTAACTCTATGTTTAGTATATTTACAAAGATATTTCAGTAAATACAAACCGTGACCGCTTAGTTGACAGCACCGTCAAGAAAGGTTAAACGGCAAACGTGCTTGTTTGTGAAACCGAAAGATCGAGACTAGGCCCTCAGGGCCTGATCTAAGTCACCAAACGTAGCGAAACACTTGTGGTGACCGGTGAGAAGTGTTGGCTATTCGATAAATGTACCCATAACCGCTTCCATAACATTTTTCTACTATCTCTTTCATTAGTTAGCTTTCTTCTGTTTTCGCTTTAATTTTTGCATTTCAATTAGTGAAATTCAACGTAGATACGTTATTCTTCGAAGAACAATAGTGATATCATTTCTATAACCTCTTTAAAACAAAGAAACAATCAGATAGATAGAAACGATTGATTTCAATCAGGAAACGTGTATCGAACTATCCAATATGTGATCTGTCAGTACATTGAAGAAATGTTACATGTATAAGGCCGCTGAGCGATTGATGCTATCAAATCAAGTGATCACTTTTTCGTGTATTTTAAGGAATCACGCATCGGATAAGATATAAGTGTGAACGCGTCAAAAAATGTTTGTTTCAAATTATCTCTTATTTTATAAACAAAACCAAAAATTCCTGCGTAATCAAAAGCTTTTTAAGAAGGTACCAGTGGCGGTTCTTCACTGGGGGTCAGTGGGGACAGTCCCCACCAGTTATACTCGAAATCTAATAAAAGAAATAACAGTCTTCACCAAAATTAATGAAATCTTTTAAAATAATAGCAATTAACATTTTGCAGAAATAAAATACAACAAATTAAAGCGAACCGGCGACCACTCATGCTGACCAGCGGACAGCCGATCAGCGCACGAACCATAAGAGTGCATTTTTCAGTGCGCAGAACCTACTGCGCACTTAGGGGACAATTCGTTTTGTCCCTTTTAGACCTTACGTTCATTCCTTGCGTTTCGTTTGCTATCGTACACAATCCGAGACCCGCGCATGCGCACTTGTATGTGAATTTCAAATACCGTGGGGACAATCCGATGAATCCCCACGTAACAACATTTGCATAGTTTCAGGCGGGAATCGTTCGCATTCAAATTAACTTCGATGACAATCTAGCAAATAAAGAGTTATTTTTATTATGCTGTATTATAAATTGTGTATATATAGACATTTTAATTTATTTTGTGTTTAGACATCTGATTTAAATGATTTGACCATGAAAATTTTTGTTCGAGAAATTTTATATTATATTCTTCGGGTAGTGAGATTACAATACAGTATTGTATGTAGGTATATGTAAAAAAAATGTCGGTCCCCACCATCAAAGAAGTGCTCGAGCCGCCACTGGAAGGTACTATAATTGTACATAAAATATATAATGGTGAATTTAAGTATAGATCGGGAGAGACTGGTTGAGGGAGGCCTTTTGACTTCTCCAGCAGGGCTCTCTCGGAACATCACCTTGCACCGTAGTGGGAGGAATCGAAACATTTGTCCGTCATTCCTGGATACATTGACCCCCAGATTCCTACCCACCATTCATACATTTTTCCTTCCCAGAACATCCTCTTATTCCTTTCCTAAAAAGAACCCTCCACACAGCTTCCCTAAATATGACATAGGCCCTCAGGGGGAATTATTTTCTTCAGAGCCTCCTGTGTTCATTTTTATAAACATAGATAAGTACCTAACTAATTATAAAATTGGTCCAAAGAAATGTCTCCATCTCAACGAAAATAAATTATTCTTTTTTAAAACTTTCTTCAGGGAGGTAGGTACTATATTATCGATTATTTCCAATTTGACAACTCGTAGTAGGAACCACGATCATGCTAGGCGTAATAAAAATGAAGTAGCAATAAGGTCACCATCTTGAACCGGAACCGGAACGGAACAAACAAATTTACAGATCATGACAAATGGTCGACTAATAAAAGCAGGACTCCGACAGTTGAAATAATCACACGTAAAAGTGCGACATAAGACAGCACACACAGTTTTTTTGTGAGTACGTACCGCACAAGAGTCCCAACTGCGTTTGCAACTGCTGTAGAAAAGAAAAAAAAAACATTATGACTTATAAACATAACTTCATGTACGACGATTCATGTCACCGTTTTTTTTTGTATCGGTGACTTTGCTATCACTGGATTGCCCGATATTATTTTTCCAAGGAACCGGTTCTTTTTGGCTTTTATAAAATTAGAAAATTTGAGCTGTGTTTATAAATATTTCTTTTATACCGATATCCAGTAGTACGATTTGTCATTTACGTTAAAATAAAATTGTTTTTCTTATCGTTATAACAATGGTAAGCTAGCATCATGAACGTGATGTGTGGTGGTCTATTCTATCTGCTGAACCCCACGGGGACATGACATGGTATTCGAGTGTACATACACAATAAAAGATTTGTAACATATCATGTTAAATATGAGGAGATACCTATATTAGGTAGTGACGTCGATCAAGACATGGATAATACGAATATTATGACGGCCGTGAATTAAAATTATTAATTAATTAATAATTTATCAATTATTAATTCGAGTTGCTAAATTTAATTTAGTTCCATGTTCCTGGCAAGACAGTTACATGACATTACAATACGCGCCAAACTTAAATGCGGACCTGGATGTTAAGTCAGTAATTTTTGTGGACGTTATGGTTTCACATTCGACAATGGACATTGGATCGAATACGCTACTCTGGGAGTGCTCTGGAGCGTCGGTAAGCGTCGGTCTGGTTTGACTTTCATACTCTACATAGAAAAAGGTAAATTGTCTATGGATGGTCTATGGTTCACATCTGACATTTGCGGCAAACAGCCTGCGCTTTTTTTACATCCAAACATAATATATTATTACTACAGCAACAATGGCGGTAAGTTTTATTATTATTTATTACATTCATGTTTGTTTACGTTCGCAAATGTAATTTGTAAGATATCGGAACATTCCCAGAAATAATTAGTATATAAAAGACATTATAACCTGCAATTTGCTTTGAACGATTGTGTTTTTACGTGTCAAGTAATTTGTAATTGGTATTTGAAATACCTTATGCGGAGGTATTTTGTAACCAGTATTTCAAATATTTGTGGCTTCAAATTACATTTTCACAAAAACATTAAGTGATCTTAGTTAGATGAAAAGTAAGCTCCTCACATAGACTAAAAACACTAGAATCCAGAGCAATATATATATATATATGTTATTCTTTAGAGTTGACAATACTGCATGTCAAAGCAAGGGACTTGTCAATCGTCATTTAATGGTTTCACAGTATTCATTTATACGTATTATTTCTAATTTGTGATTCTTAATTCCGTTATTTTGCTAACCGCATTTAATGTTGTTTAATGATAACATTTCATGTAGTTATATAATAATAATAATATAATATTATTCTTTTACAGACTAAAAGGGCTACGAGTGAGCAGATGGATTTTCTGGTGTCATTACTCGGAGATAGGCCGGCCAACAAGAGAGAATGGGACGAGTTGGCCCAAAGCCTTAACGCCATCAGGTTTGGGACCCAGAAATCGGGCGACAGATGGCAGCAAGTACATATTTAATAAAATAAAACTATTGAACCTGAAACAAATACCTTACTCAAAATAATCTTATTTTATGGGTTTCTGAATAGTAGTTTGAAAATAATCTTATTTTATGGGTTTCTGAATAGTAGTTTGACTATTTATCAATTTTTTCAGTCATGGAGGGACCTGAAAACAAATGCCAAGAAGAAGGCATCAAATATCCAAGTGGAGATGAACCGAACGGGAGGTGGATTGGTGAGATTCCCACCTCTCACCCCACTTGATGAAAAGGTCTTGGCCATCATGGGGCGATTACCCATTGATGGATTACCGGAAGAGTGTACGCTATACGTTGTATGTTTCAGATCATATTCATGCACATTTATATTTTAATATGGATGGTGAAAATCTAATATGCAGTTTATTACTTTCTTGTAGACTGAAATTGAAATCGATGCCCCGACTTGCCAGGTTGTTCCTCAATCGCCTGGCCCGGTGCTTGAGGAAGTTATCTCCACTGGGCCGGTGCTGGCCGAGATACCCGCAACGCCTGGGCCATCCGGCATCAAAAGAAAGGCGTCTAACAAAGGACTGTGTAAGTACTTACGATGAAATGTGCTATGAAAATCTAGTCTCCTTCGTGAAAGCAATCTTTCGAATAGGCCCGCCATTGATATGCTTGGTGTAACTATAAGAGCTAGTACGCATTAGCGGTCAGCCGCTTGAGCGGTTCGGCTAAGCGGCTGGCCGCCTGACGTGGTTCAACCGCGGTAGGCAGAAAACTATGTTGCCTTGTCTCATCATAAATAAAATGGATGCTGTCGAGAGGTCGCTTGTGTCATTTATTTGTACCATCTACGACAGTGACGCAAAACCAAGAAAATAAAATATTTTACTTTACTGCAAACACGTAATGAATAAGGCCAGTTACTACAACTAAACCCCAACCGTCTAGTTCGTATAGTCAAGAAGGCGGTCAACCGCGAAGCCGTCCTCTGACCAACCACTGCGGTTTGAATTTTACAAATTTTTGTACAAATATAAGCGGTTGCATATTAAAATAAAAAAGCAGCCAGCCGCGCGGTTAACCGCCCACTAGTGCGTACGAGCTCTAACGGCCGCTGTTCCCAATCCTACTAATCAAATGCTAAGCCAAAACTTTGGCTCGACACTGCTCAATTACACAACTACGCTCTTCCAATTACACAAGCTTAAGCACACCTTAATCTAAGGAAGCCGTCCGATTAGGCTTTCGATTGAACCTCAACACCACATTGGCAGTTATAGTCGCATGTGGAGTTCTTCATGCATCAATCGTGGGGAGGAACATCCACAAGGTTGGATCCATGGCGTTGTCGAAGTTCCCAACAATGTGAGACATTATTGCAAATAATATGTATGTATGACTACTACTCGTAGTTGCTTGATGGGTATGTTTTTGACCCTGAGATCTAATATGTGTGTTACTTATTTCTTGTGTTTTCTATTTATGAAAGTAAATTGGTATTATTAGAGTAGACTCGTTTAATGACATGAATTTAATTTAATTTAATGACATGATTGATGAAAATTTAAATAAAAAGATTAAGTAAACAAAACAATTATCAAATTGTAATTTCTTTAAAATGATCTCCTGGGCTTTCCTCACAGTTGGATTTCCGATTGGGCCGTCTTTGTGACCCTCTCCTTCATCTCCTCTTTAACTTAACAAACTGATTGCAATCTTTAGAGCACAGGCGTCAGGTGCGAATGCTGTCCTTGTTCTACTAATATTACAATGGAAGATGCTCCGAGGAACTAGCGTCATTGATCCCCTCGGCACCGGTGCACGAGGGAAATTATTTTCCTCAACAACCTCCTGTGTAGAGTTAATGTAAAAAAAATAGTAAAATCGTATTTAACAAATATATTTATAAAAAAATTACATAAAAATATTTTGCTTTCAGTTGGTAAAAGAGCCATCTCCTTTGACCACAGGTACCTTGTTGCCACTGAGAACACCAATCACGAGAGGGAAAAGCTTCTTCTGGAAAAAGATGAATTAAAATTGGAGGAGAAGAAAGTTGCGAAGATGGAAGAGTTGGGTGCGGCCATGCTGGCCAGCATTGCCGCGGAGAGGCAAGAAGATGCGAAATTCAGAGATGGCATTTTAGCTGAGCTGTTGAAACGGAAGTGTAAGATATAATTTATTTACTATTTTGTAAGCCCGCGGGCTTTCACATTGAGTACATAATGATTTAAAAAAATTATACAAGGGTTTCAAAATAAAATATAAGCACTTAATGCTTTGAAGAACCGTAAGTGGGAGATGCCCGAAGAACCTAAGGAAAAGGCTGTACTATATTAGACATTTACCCGTGTACTTAGTTGTACCATCTCTCCTTTACTGTATGTGTTCTAAATTGTATTTAATGAAACATTTTTTTAAATTTAAAATGAGGAATTATACAATTTGTCCAAAGAGACATCATTCCTAGGTTGTATTAAATCATCAATTTACCTTAGATGTAATTAATAAAGTAACGATACGTTACAGAGAAAAACTTGCTTTTATTTCATTTGATGATTGTTGTTTGTGAATAATGAATGCATTTATTTTTGTACTTTTCTAATTATTTTGTTATTTTGCTTTCACGTTCTCGCTTTATCTTGAGTCTCCTCTGTTGCTGAGAATCGAGACTCCTACTTCAAAAGCCCTGATGAACGAGGATCATTCACTACTCGCGGTTCTTCGTGGCATAGGAAGCTGCTGACTCCAACATCCCAGATGCCGTGATACTTGGCCCCTCCGACATATTGATGTTGTTGTATTATGTACACTGCATTTATGTAAAATATATTGCTTAGGTTTTTAACTCTGAATCTCTTTGCGGAGGATGTTTTTTTCGGTAGTTTTATCAAAAGTTTTCTTTGGGGGATAGAATTAGAATCAATCAACTCAGTGATATTGACATTTCCCTTCCAAGATGAGAAGCAACAACTTGTACATTTATTTTACTTGTCTTAACGTGTCTACACAGATTTTCAAAGCTTTTCCTAGAGTGTAGAAGCATGGACTGTTTTGCGGAGACTTATGTTTTCTTATAAATATAAAAATATAACACCACATACACGATTTTATTTGTTTTTGTAATTCTTATTGTTCCTCCCTTCAACCTCGACAGAGACGATATGCTATAAAATTAATATTACTGTAATCGTAATAAGTCAGACCGTTTTTCGCATGAATTTCCAAAACCACACTGCACTGTGTTTCATCATCATTATGAAATTCAAGTAAGTGTAAGAAAGACAGAGCAAAGGTAATTGGGTTAGAACCAAAAGACACTAAATCAGTGGTGACTTTAAAATCTACATGGAAGGCATTTGTATAGTCCTCTTCTATTCTATGACTAGTAATTTTTTTTATATTTTTATTTTTAGGAAACAATTTTATAAAAAATCATTGAACATAACACTTGTGCCGCACACAGTGTTAAAAGTGCTAGCGTTATTTGTTTTGGCGTATTTCGTGGGAACGTATGGCGAGCGATATGCTGAAATAGGCCAATAACACCTATTAATGTTAAATGTTTTCATTTCGGTTAATATAAGTTTGGTATTGAGGATTCCAAATCACAGATACAAATTCGAGGTGAGATCTTACGTATGCCATATAAAGTAATTCAAGTGTAAAAGGTTTATTGAATGGTTTTGTGACTCGTAGAATGAAGCTTATTTGTTTTTGGGCTTTTTCTAAGACGTTTTCAATATGATCTCAGTAATTTAGAGTCAAGTAATACTCCAAGGTCTCTTGATTTTTTCTACTCGTTGGAGAGGAACATGGTTTAGACGGTAAGTATGGATGATTTGGTGACATTTACGTGAAAATGTTATCACATTACATTTATCTATGTTTAGGACTAATTGATTTTCTATGCAATATTTATTAATTCTATTAATATCTTGTAATTTGTTACAATCATCTGCTGAGTTTATGTATTATATATTTAAATTGGCCTTAGACTATGCCTGTGTGTTAATATAATATTCATGTTGATTGATGTGTTCATTCCTCGACACAAGGTGATGGAGATATGACATAATGTTACGAGTACATAAAATAATTACACATTAGTCTGTTGTCTGAATATGCCTTAATCAAGATAATTAACAAAATATAATAAATCTGAACATACCCTTGTTTGACAGAATTCCTTTGTTGCTCGGTACTTGGGAATCTGATATGTCGTACCCTGATTTGATTAATAGCCGACACGATCTCATTCATGTGTCGGCTTACTGACTTTTGGGAAAGACTCAAATGAAAGTCATTTCCTACTATTTTTTTATACGACCCTGTCGCAAGGAACGACAGTGTCGTTAGAACCTTAAAAATAAATAATATATTATAAGTATAGCAAATACATCAAAAAATAAGATAGGCAGAAAGAAAACAAGACTATAACTGTTTATTTCACGTTAAAATTTCATTGGAGGTAAGAATATCGTCTGTAATGCATTGCAGAGCTGTTGTGCTGTGACCTTTACGAAACCCCGATTGATGACGAGGTATAATCCCGCAAGTTTCAGTGTTGACACAACTTTTTCGAGTACTTTGGATAATGCTGGTATTATGCTGCTCGGTCTGAGATCGCTAAGACTAGTGAAAAATTAAATAATTTCATATTCACTTTGAGTTCCAAGGGCACTGCGATTGTTCGTCTACGTACAGGGACTATTGGCCGCAACTCCTCACACAAAGCTCTGTATAGGTCCTGGGATAGCCTGTAGTTTGCCACAAATACTGTGACAGGAATAGTCAAAGGGTTTGACAGATCCCTTAACTGCCGTCTTTGGACTGACTCATTTCTCAGCTCTTCGCTGCGCAGAACTCCATTAAAAAAATGTAGACGGAAATAATTGTCCATTGTAGACTGGCTGTGGCTAAAATAATACACATAAATTATTAGCAGACCCGCACCCTTTTGGTACATAATAATATACTAAAGGAAAATATTTCCTTGACTTCCTAAAACCAACAACTATTTTCTAAGGAGAGGTTATGTCACAAAATTCCATCTTTATTCAAGCTAAAATTTTCTTATAAAACGAGTCTTTGCCGGGTTGGTCTAAATACGCACAAAATACTTAAATAACCCAAACTAAGAACTATTTTGTGCATTTAAAAAGTGGTTTCTTATAGTAATTGCTGGAACGAAGTGCAATTACAATATTCTGTGCCTAAAAGTGCGGCGATTTATGTAAAAACATCTACCAACCCGGTTGATATGTCGTTAATTCGAAATAAATCATATAACTTACCTTAAAACCACTTTAAAACTATTAAATTAGTTTTTATTAACTTCAAGAAAAATGTCATTCGGCGATGTGTCAACTCAAAACGTTAGTAAGGATTCCAAGCCGGAGGTCTGTTGAGCTGTTTTGTGAATCAGGAAATGAATATGTCTCAGACTCACACATGGGACGTAGAGATTACCAAATTCAACGAGAACTGTCAAAACACAAGGAGAGACGCCCGGCGTCGGCCGAGAACGAGACGTATAAACGTAGAGACTACCAATGATTGCGAAACTTTGCGAAACTGTAAAAAATATGGGTGTGTGCGTAAAAAAACGTAGTCACGGATGTTTGTGAGAGGTACTGACTTCACGTCCTGAACTTGATACAATCCATTCCCGCGCAGATACAGTCACTTTAGTGACCTTACAATGACCGTAAGCGAAAGAGAAACATGCGTAAAACACACGTGCGACAGAGAAAGGCGAGGGCGGGGAGGCATGCCACTTTGTAGATCTTAAGAGGCTAGACTTTGAACCACACGCGGAACACCCGCGTCTGTCATTCTGTCCCGCTCACAATAAGCTCACGCACACTTACAATACATGCGAATGCGAAATGTGCGAATGAGACAACGCACAAATTTACCTACAGAAATCGCTCGAAAAGGGGCTTATGAGGAATACACTTTTCTACACCGAAACTTTCACGAAATTGAAATTTAAAAAAATATATATTTTTTAGAAAGAAGAAGCTACGTCGGTAGCTTTTTATAATTTTATAATTCTTTATGAGAGTTGAGTTAGCAGCACTTTTTCCTTAAATAATATTTTTTGATAAATCGTACATGTTTGACAGTGAATGTTTACGTTAAAACGAAACGCATCGAAAATTCGAAAACATACCGACATAGTTTTCACCTTCTAGAAGGCAGTATAAAAAATATATATTCCTTTTTTGCAATTTTCGATGTAGAAAAGTGTTTTTTCCCAGGCGTCCTTTTTGTATGGGCCGAAAAGCGAAGTCTATCGTCTTAAGATGATACCCGGTGGTGGAGAAATTTGAAAAATAGATTTTACTAAATTGTTGCTGTTACTGTAGCTCTTACTCCTCCGGATATTGAGCGAAAGGGACAATGCACCTCGGGCTACTAATACCTAACTAAAATCGAGGTTTTGTATTCCCCACTTTTCTCCTCCAAAAGTGGACTGATTTTCAATTTTTTTTTTTACCAACTACATAAGAAAAAATTATTTTATGTCTGTACGTTTTGCTTTTTTTAAAAAAACATTGTCTAGTTTGTATACTGAACGTCTTTTTACGGCGTTTAAACCAGTCAATTTTATTGATTTTTGGAAGGTCATAACTTCTATAAAAAGTAACTTATCAAAAAAAAAACAAAAAATACCGACACGCTAGTGGTTGATATCTATTTTATTTAAGAACAATATTTTCTCTAGGGATAAAATACAGAGAGATAAATAGGGAATACGTTTGTATGGAAAAATCACCGCCAATGACCGTAAGCGAAAGAGAAAGATGCGTAAAACACACGTGCGACCACAGACATATTATTCATAGACTTGAGAATCAGGGAGAGGGGTAATAACCATCTGTAGCGGGGCGGAGAGGGATGAGTTGACGGTAACGATATGTGATTCGTTAATCCTTCAATATGACAGTATATAGGCATCACGCATTATAATATCACCATTTAGCTCTTAAAAGTAAAATCTGCTTTTTAATGAATAGACCTTTTTACATGGGAGCGCGAATTGTTCGCCCGGTTTGAACAGACTTGTGTAATCCATATAAAATGAAGAAAGGTTCGCTTGTTTTGAGAGTCGAATATTTTGTTACCGTGTTTAGTTAAGACACTTTTACAAATGCTTCACAATTTACTTATCACAGTAAACTGCAACGTGCACACGACGGGACCGGGAATTTCGGTTTCATGTCTAAAACTGATCATATTATATGATGTGAATAAGCTTAAAATAATGACAAATAATGCTTGCATATGGAAGGTAATACGACAATTGGGTTTATACTCTTTTTCACTTCTATTTTTACATGTTTTATGAGCACAAGTTACCATTTTTGCCGTGTTATTTCGTAAAATGTACCGATAAGACCTCGACGCTAGTCCGCACAAGAATGATGACGTCACATTTTCTAGATTCACGCAAACCTATACGCCAGCCCGGCCGGTTCCATGGAACCCAGAATTAAGGAGGGGGAAATAATGCGCTTTTATCAATTAGGGCAGGTCTATACATATTCATATGTCTATGCGTGCGACAGAGAAAGGCGAGGGCGGGGAGGCATGCCACTTTTTAGATCTTAAACTCGCCTATTGCGACGATTTCTGTATCAACGTCAGGTCGGCGGTCAATATTATTGTAACAAATATTTTACAACGGTGCAATATTATACCTACGTCTATGAGACGAATCCAACATTTGGGATACACGTAGACAGTCAGATGTTGTAGATTTTTTTTTTACATTACCTCCACCAATGAGGCCCTGAGAAAAATAATTAATGTCATCTTTGTAGACAGTATTTTTGGGAAAGGAATGACAAAAAGTTCTGAGAAGGAAAAGTTATGAGGGGTGGGTAGGAATCTAGGGATCGATGTGTTCAGGAGTGACGAACGTATCAATAAATCCCTCCCACTCCACTCCTTGTGGAAGGCGATGGGGCGAGAGAGTCCGGCGGTATAGGTCAAAACGTCTCTCTCCATCTGACTCCGGATCTAGCCTGCACGCAGTAGGTGGGCAAAGGTATCCGCCGCCGGGACCTAGACAAACCTCACACCCTGAACCCGGACACCCCTGTTAAGTCACAAAACGTAGCAAACTATTTGGGGTGACGTACGGCAGAGGTGTTGGTTATCCAATAAATCACACCTATCACGTTTTGCGGCTGTTGTTAGGAACTTTATCAGTTCTGAGGAAATAATCATTTACCTGAAAAACAAGTTTTTCTCGTTTCGTTTCAATTAATTTTATAGAAAGGGGGAAATATTGGAAAAATAACTATGGTATAACGAAGGACACGTGATAGAAGGGTAAAAGTTATTAAACAATTTTTTTTTAAATTTGTGAACACCGCAAGTGTACGAACTGTTTAATGTTAGTGACTATGGCAACCCCAATTGGGGCATGTTTTTAGGGTGACGGTAGTGGAGAGGGGAAGGAGATGGAAGAGAAAGATTGGGAAGTACCGGGCTATTCAGATCTGATCACCAAACACCGCTAAAGCTATTTCAAGGGTCGATTCAATTATTGGGTTGTTTCAAATATTTTTAACAATTCTTTGAATTTTTAAAGTTAATTTTCAAGTTCTATTCAAGATCTGGGATTATGTCCATTTTATGAAGCAACTAAGTTATAATGATATAATAACAGAACTTGAATAGAACTTACACAGAACTTGAAAAAGAAAATTTAAAAAATGATGAATTCTTCAATTTTTTTAAACAAACTGTCCTAAGAATTCATTCGATCAGCGATCATTCAAATAAAGTGTGCACGCCGGGATTTCGAACTCGCGACCTACGGTATGCTAGTGGAGAGCATTACCCCTCGTCCACGGAGGCCGTCAGCTAGCCTCAAAGAAGAAACCCTTTAGTCTCACTGTTTCCAGACGGTTGGGAGCAGTTGGAACTTTTTTTTTGTTGTGAATACTTCACAAGAGTCCTCACTACTCCCGTCTGGAGCCAGTGAGACTATGGCATCCCCAATTGGGGTATGTTGTGAGGCTGAAGGTAAGTGGGGAAGGGAAGGAGATGGAGAAGAGGAAGGTGGGGAAGTACCTGGATCTTCAGGACTAGTCACTAAACATGGCTAAAGCCATTTCAAGCAACGCTTCAATTCTGAATGGTGGTCTTACACTAGGGCGATACTAAGAGTATATTCCACTCTGGAACGTGCCGCAAATATGCAACATATTATTTTAAATAATTAATTATGAAATAACAAAAATCAATTAAATAAATTTTATTTGCACACGCCGGGTTCGAACCCGCGGTCTTCAGAATGGGAGTCCAACGTCCTACCGCTGGACTACGCCAACTATTGTGCAATCTGGCCACTACCAAATTCGAGTTCTCTGCATTGACAAATTTCAATTCAATCTACAGGTTTTACCACACATACACCTAAGAACACTCATTTAACTTATGTAACTCTTAATTATTAATATTATGCTGATTTACATATATTAAAAATATTAACCGTTTATTAAATAAAGTAAGTACAAAAATGTTAACGTCGATTTTAAAATGCCACATTTTTGTATAATAGAAACACGTGGAAAACATCTGACGCTTTTGACATAAATTTCAATCTATTTATATGACGTTTACCCAATATAAAAAAAAAACGCCGAAAAACGCTAAAAAAATGACAAATTGTAAAAAAAAAACACACACATCGTTTATAATCAATATCTTACATAATATAACATAACAAACACGATATATATTTACTTAAAATCTATATTTAGAATATGAATTCCTACACTACATTAAAAATAACCTTAAAATTGCACAACATTACAACATGAAAAAATGTTGAAAAAGCATCGTTTTCAGTGCTGAAAAAGCTTAAATTAAACAGTTTTATGTTGGAAATTCGACTTACCACATATCCGATGGGAATTCGTTGAGCACTTCGGCACAAATTACACAAATGTCGAAGAAACAACATATATGACAGTTTGCGCGAAACGATACTGAAATTTGAAGGTTATATATCTCTAGGGGTAGTTGGCGCATGCGCAGTTGACAGGGGTAAGTTTATTTTCAGCTGTTAAAAGTGACATAAATTGCCAGACGAAAAAATAGTTTTTCACTGAATTTTCTATACTTTCAAAGCGTAGGTACTGCAAAAAATATTTGAATTATTTTATTTCTTGGAATCACGATTTTATTTCATGGAATCTGTTTTTTAAGAATGATATTTAATTATCATAAATCATAACTAAGCAATACTAACTAAATAAAAAAATAAAATACACGTACATTTTTAGGTAGTTTTGTATCACATGCAATGTTTTAACCAAAATAAAGTTTTTATAATTTTTTATTTATTTTTATTTAAGTCTATTAAGGAAACATACAGTTGTGTAAAAGATCATTCAACATAAGATAGTGAACATAATATCAACCAATTAAGTTCCATTTATACATTTTTGTTATGGTTAGGAAGTAATTAATTACAAGTTATAAAAGTATATAGTTTGAGTGAAAAAATATTAAAAAGAAAATAATAAACAATATAGAATTACAATAATATAATAAACAATACATTGTTTTGATTTAAGTACATTGTAAAGTTAATTTGAATTTAAAAGATTTAAGGGTACAGTGGAAAATGTCAATATCGTTTAAGGCATTATAAGATTTGCAGATACGCCCGAGTAAGGAGTTTTGTGCGTATTTCGATTTAATGTTTTCTCTATATAGTCTGTAGTTAGAAGTAAGATTGCAGAAATATCTTAAAATTTGTACAGCTCCCTTCAGGTCATTTTTCACAAAAACGGTGTTGTACAAGTCATCCAAATATCATTATTATTAAGCATTATTAAATGTTCGTTTGCAACACTGAAAATAATATAAACTTAATTGCATTTATAAATACTTCCATGAAGCTAGTAGTGCACAATGGAGTGCTGGTACCTACCCTGATTATAAGTAGGTACCAGCACTTAGTATTATGATAATGAGGCGGGAACTGAAAGGATGGAAGTAGACTGAATGCTGTAGAAACGAGATCGGTGAGGCGTTTGTGTGGCAAATGCATGATCGGCTGAGAACTGTGGATTTCCGCAAATAATGCAAGGCTGATGTAAGCGTAATGACTTGAGTAAAGATTAAGAAAGGGACCCTCAGATGGTTTGGGCATGTAGAGCGAATGAACGAATAAATAAGTAAGTCGAGCAGATATATGAGACGATGTATGAATGTGATTGAGGTAAAGAGTGTGTACCAAGACCGTGTTGTTTTGCGGCATGTCCTCTCTGCCCAGCGCCGGATCTGCCATACGTTCAAAAACGTGCAAAAAACCTGGCGCCCACTACGAAGGGGCGCCGTGATAAAATAAATATTGTTTTAAAATTCAATTAAAATATTCCCCGAATCGTTTAAAAATTACTCGTAATACGGAATTATTAGTTCGCGCTGGCAACACTCACTTTCCATATGCGTGAACCTAATGCGCGCGCATCGATGGTTAAAATTTAACGAAATACGGATTTGACTTACGCCAAGGAATTTTTTTCCAAATACAATATATTTCATACGAACGTAAGACCTATTTTTCCTTGTTGCTCTTACGACCATTGTATTGTTCGAAATTCAACAAACATTGTGATTGGTTCATTAATCGCTTCTCGTACGTATCTCCCTTCGTTGATTACAAGTTGCTCTTTGATGATAGTTCGTCTCTTTCGCCGCGTTATTGGTTTATTTATGTTGCCATTCGCGCGCGATTTGGCACCATATTAAACAAACTGATCAGAATATTATTATTTCTGAACTAAACTGCCTCCTGTTTTATATTATATTTTGTTATAATGTTCTTATTTTGTCCAGTGTCATATATAGCTACCGCCAGGTCACTTGGAAAAGTTACTCTTGATTCTTGTTGGCGGGATATTAATTTATTTTAAAGGTATTGCATAATTTTTTTAATATTTTTTTATATGTATATAAATTTTTTATCTGAATTTAAAAAAAGTTAGGGGGGGGGGGGGGGGGGGCGCCATCGGTACTTCCTGCACAGGGCGCCAGATTTCGTAGAACCGGCGCTGTCTCTGCCTACCCCTGCAGAGATCAACGAATGGATCTTACAGCGCAGTGGGAGGGATAAATTCACACGTCCGTCACTCCTGGATACATTGATCTCTAGATTCCTACCCACCCCTCGTACCTTTTACCTTGCCAAAACTTCATCTCCTTCCTGTCTTTAATATTTGAAAATATTTTCCTCATGGGCCTCCTATGATAGGGCATTACTATCACAATGTTCTTCTGACAAAAAGTCAGTCACCTAGAAAAAAAAAATACGTCAGTTCCAATTTAGAAAATAAATCAAAATAATATTCCGCTAAAATATTATTGTCTGAATCCTTCACACAAGCACTTACAATTTTGAAAAATACACTTGAAGGCGCTCCGCTGACGAGGCAACTGAAAACCAACTAAAACTGGCTGGTTTCTCTGTCTTGATTGGTCAAAAAGCTTGTTTAACCATAGACGAAGAACAATCAGTTGACAGCTGGCAACTAGCAACAGCCGGCCAGGGCAATCAGCAGTGCAAGTCGCGAGTCACCGCTTGCGTTACCATTGACAACGGGTGTTTGAGTGATTGTGTAGTGTGCGGGCCATTGGACAGTTGACAGTTTTCAGTTGCCTCAGTGGGCGGATCGCCTAATTCAAAGCTAATTTGAGTTTAGTTTTCAGTTTCAGTGCATTACTCGAGAATATCGGAAATTAGTCCTTTTGAAATCAATTTCTAGACGGATTGTTATTTTATCTGGTACACGCAGTTTTAAAATTTTTAAAAACTAACGGCCTTACTAAAAAAAAAACACTCCGCGGCCGTTAAACGGTGTTTTAAATGTGGCAACGCTGAAAATTTTACTTGTAAATTGGAGTTTTCATAATAATCCGCTAGGTGGTGTGACTGATGCGCCTGCGCATTGCTTTACCGCTGAAAAAAATAGCCGCGAATGCAGAAGTTAGTCGGTCGCGATTTTGTATGTGATTAATATGATGTTTTCGTTAATGATTTGAATATTTATGACTAATTCGCACTTATATTCATGTAATCAATATATTTACTATTAATTTGTGTTGTTTTTCGTTAGTTTAAGTCAAATTGTGGCACTAAAATCGCGTGTTCTAAATTAAGCTGTCAGAAAATGGTTCATAGGTTATGTTCAGAAATAATTTGCATTTTAAGATCTTTATTTTATTATAAATTCTTGAAAGTGATGTTTTTTGGTGACTAAAATGTCTAATACATATTTTAGTAAACGTATCAAAGAAATTAATGCCTTAAGATGTGCAAGCAATGTATTCAAACGTGTGTTTTTTTATAGTAAATTTTTGGATATGAAAAGCGACTTTCAAGATTTTTTTACATTTTTTTATTGTTTGAAGGAGTAAAAAGTGAGGTGACAGATTTATTTTAAAATCATTAAATGAAAGGACTGTGTTTTTTGAATTTTGAATTTTTCCAAATATTTCAATGTTTTAATAGAAAGTGTTTGGGGTAAGTGAGTTTTTTTTTCCAACTTGATGTTTGAATCTTAAAATACTACAGTTTTTAAACATTTAAGTATATTTAAGATATGAAAATCTTAAAGGTAATTAAATTTTGGTTCTAAAATGGTATTTGTTTTTACAACATCTCAAAAAATAATAAATATATAGGACATTAAAAAAAAAATTCGAAATTCGTTGAAAATTACAAATGGAACAAATATATACAACAGATAAACTACCCTCCTTGGCCGTGTAAGCAATGTACATATCTTTCCATGAACAATTTTTTGTCAGTTCTTAATTAGTAAGGATTCTTCATACATGGTTGTTTGACCATTGTACAAATTTTTCAGAAAGTTTATTAGTAAGGCTGTAAGTGTATTTTTAATGTACTAAGGTTATACCGTTGGTCATTGGCAGATTTTTTCAATTTTCAAACGATAGATTATATTAAACAACACACATTTCAAATCATATAATCATCATACAACAAAATAAATCAATACATAATCTAGTAAACACAGTTTTCAGAATTTTAGTTAAATTAAAATCATTAATAAATAAATATGAGAACGTGTTTTGTGACAAAAATACCTCAGTTTTTCTATTTATTTAAGGTCTTACAAATTGAAATATTTCAGATTTTTTTTACACACTGATTTTCTTTAGATATTATTGAAAAATCACAAATAATTGATCCACAATGATCAAAAAATACTTACAAGAATTACACTATATTTAATAATTTATCATCGTGCATTTTGAGCATTTTTATTGCTTACTTGAATGTAGGTATATATTATAGCAAGTTTTGACTAAAATAAATGGATATTAAATTTTTGATTTTAAATATTTGACACGGGGAATAACCGATCTTTCTCCTCCTGAACCTCCCTGTACGGTTGCAAGCATTTTTAAACTTTTATTCTCAGCCGCTGGTCAATGGCTAATCTCCTTCCTCCAGATAAGTACTGTCATAAATGTCATTATCATTATTATTGTATTTATTGAGAATTTTGGAAAAAGTAACAAATTTTACGGTACTTCCACACCGCAGCCAACCTTCCAACTCCGAACTTAGTTCGGAATTGGAAGATTGGCCGATCGTGTGGTGGCTGCGGCCAACCTTCCAACTCCAAACTCCGAATTTCAACATGGCGGATGTCGAACAGCTGATTCGGCGCTTAACTTATCAGTTGCCTACAATTATTACATACAACTATATACACGACATGTTTTCAAACAATTGTTATACCACTCTCCCGAAATAATATTTTCATTTTAATGGTACGCGGAACACGTGTCTTGATCGCCAGCGGTTCGCAGAATGATGTGTGCATAAATAAACTAATCCCGATGTGTGGCTGCGGCAGGCTGGTTCGTGTGAGTTGGCCGTCGCGATCGCCTCGGAGGCGATCCCGGGCCAACTCGAACTCCAACCTTCCAACTAGATCTTCCAACGCACGAACTACCCCTCCACACAATCGACCAAACGTTTGAAGTTGGCCGCAGTCTGGACGTAGCATTAGAGTTATGAAGTTTATTGAAAATGTATAATACGTGGTGTGCGAATTGTTTTAATAATGTGTATATTACATATAGTTTAGCGGCAGGGTTGGAAGACGGGAGGAGAGAAAAATCAGGGAGGGGGGAGGGGAATAAAGTATGGAGGGGGTGTGGATCACGGGAAGGGAAGGGAAAGGGAACGGGGGCAGGAACGGGGACACTTGGAAAAGACACGCAGGGAGAAATAATTTATTTCTTTTAGTTCCCAAGTACTCGCTAGCTAATTATATTATTATTTTTTTGGAATATGTTATCACTAAAATAAATCAATAAATAATCAGTGATTTTGGAATAATATCTCATTTACTTACGATTATGAGACTATAATCGTAATTTAATGATAAAAATGCTAAATATGTGAGTTACAGATGCATATCGAGAAACAACAAGATGAAACTCGTTCAGGGCCCCTAGCACACTCGATCGATAACGACTGTATCGTTAACTTTCGGTAACTTCTCCTCGTTCCCTAGCATGACTGCAAATCGCCAACGAATAAGTGACAGTTCACAATGATTAAGTGTCCGTAATACATTTTTTTTATTTATATATTACAAACAATACAATACAGAATGATCCTTTTTCTGTCCAACTAGGAAGGATTCCCGTTTCAGGACAGTCAAGTTGTGTATTTAGTACGTAATATTCTTACAATGGAATGGCGATTCTGTCAAGACAACTTTTGAGAACATTAGTAATTGCATTCGTAGTGACGGGATGGTTTCTTTATCCTTGAAAGAATCGCAGAGATGTAATTTTTACCAGGGTCATTTTGGATAACATTAGTAATTGCATTCAGAACAGATGAATGGTTTCTTTCGGGAGATCACAAATCTGAGATTCTTTCCAGGGCATTTTTGGAGAACATTTACAATTGCATAGTTAGACACATCCGACATCAACTATTGTTTTTACTTAGCGATATGCATTTGTGCTAGGGAACGATGAGAAGTTACCGACAGTTATCCTGTCAATCGTTATCGATCGATAGGATAAGTATCGGTAACTTCTCATCGTTCCCTAGGACAACTGCATATCGCTACGTACAAACAACAGTTGATGTCGAATATGTTAAGGACGCTTAGTCATTGTGAACTGTCACTTATTCGTTGGCGATCTGTGGTCATGCTAGGGAACGATGAGAAGTTACCGATAGTTATCCTATGGATCTTTATTGAGCGAGTGTGCTAGAGGGCCAGGTGATTATTTTCTACATCGACTACGAATCCGGAGGTCTCAGGTTCAAAATTTATTAATTAAAATTAGCATGTAGTATATTTGCGGCAAGTTTCCGTATATAAATAAGTTTAGTATCGCCCTTCTGGTGAAAGACCGACTACAATTCAGAAGCGGAACGTTTTGCTAGAAATGGCTTTAGCCGTGTTTTGTGAGCAGATTTGAAAAGCCAGATACTTCCCCATATCCTTCTCTTCTCCACTACCACCAGACTCACAAAATACCTACCCCAATTACTGCAGATGCCATAGGCTCACTGACTAAAAACAGTTAGCTATTTGTCCTAGCTCAAATAGGTCTGTAAATCGTTGTATCTCCCTTATTGTCATAGTGAGAATTATGATTTTAACGGTGTTCTAAAGAGAAAACGCTACGCTTTATATTCAAATCAATAACCATAGAACAATTTAAATGTGCACCTCTATGAAACCAAAGTTTCGGATGGTAATTTGAAAATAAATTATGAAACTTTGTGAATTTTGTAATAATTATTTTAAAATGGAATGATAAAAAGTGAGGTGACAGTAACGTTTATAAGACATTTGTCTAGTAAGACATGTTTGTGTTTTTATTTTGTTTCGTGATCAGTCATTTTAGTTAGAACAAACGTTAGGTGACTTTTTAATTTTGTATTAAATTCTTCAAAAATTTTATATTTATTTCTAATAATAGCGTTTGATTGCGTATTTCATCATTTTTCAAAAACAGTTTTTAGTTTTCGGATATTTTCAAAAAATATTCCATTAATTTGGATATTATTGCAAAGCACAAATATTTTTACCTGGTGACAAAATACCCCAGATTTTTTTAAGAATTTCGTGAATATTGTATTATAATTATGACAATAAAATAACTTTTTTTAAATTCTACTTTATAATATTTATATCTTTAAACAACCGGTTTCGGTTCGACCTGAACCTTCATCAGGGGTGAATAAAATATATTGAACAAAATAGAGATATACAGAGTATGAAAAGTAAAAGAAAGAGAGAGAACATCAACTTTGATGGCAAGGGAGAGGTGCCTAAGAGGGAGGGGTAAAATAGGCGGGGTTAATGGAAACATGTTAAAAATGGGCAATTTGTCAATTCTAACTGTTGGTGCCTTGCATTCATCCTTATGTACCATTTTCCAAATTAAATTCTACCCACAAAATCCTTTTATTTTCTTACCCTTATTGTCGACTGAATGCAATAAAAATGCCACAATATTTGTTAGTTCAAATTATCACCTCTTCCTGTCAACATCTCAGTGTTGAATACGGAGCTGTTATTCGACCGGATCGGAAACTTATGAGAAGAAAATTTCAATCGTGTGCTAGTGAGCTAAATTTTGATGTGAGAACCAGCGGATACAAGCGAAGGAAGAAAAGCGGTAAGTCGACAATCCTGTCTTATCCATTTTCCTTCCGCTTTGCGGGACCGATTTCTGTCCCCAACACTAATTATTATATTGATGATTTCACGACTATTGCAACTTGCAACTGATATTGAATCAGCGTATAACATTCTGATATATATTTTTATCTTAGTAGGTAATTACTTATTAGTGCAAAACCATCACTTGATTACAAGAACAAAATTGTTGTTTTTCATCTGAAGAGATGAGATTTAATTACGGATATTATTACATAAAGGATGGATCTGTGATTAACGCTGACAAATAATCAAAAATATTTCTATTTAAGAGCCATTGACTAGCGGCTGAGAATAAAAGTTTATAAATACATGTCACTGTACAGGGAAATTCCGATGAGACAGATCGATTATTCCCCTATCAAATTTTTAAAATGAATAATTTAATATCGATTTATTTCATTAAAAACTTGCTTTAATATATACCTACATTCTAGTAAGAAATAAAAATGCTCAAAACGCACTTAAGTATTTTTTGATCATAAGTATTTATTATTTTTTAATAATGTCTAAACAAAATAAGTGTGTAAAAAAAAATCTGAAACTTTTTTTTTTTTTATGGAATAGGCAATTCACCCTAAGAAGAGTGCTTTGTGAAATATTTTACTTTGTAAGACCTTAAATAAATAGAAAAACTGAGGTATTTTCGTCACAAAAAAACGTTCTCGGATTTATTTTTTAATGATTTTAATTTAACTAAAATTAAAATTCTGAAAAAATATCTTTACTACATTATGTATTGATTTATTTTTAAGTATGATTATATTTGAAATTTGTGTTATATAATACAATATGTCGATTTAAAATTGAACAACTCTGCCAACGATCAACGGTATAACTGTAGTATATTAAAAATAAACTTAGTTTTTAAAAATTTAAAAAGTGCATTTAATAGATAAAATGACAATCTTTCAAAATCAATTTTTGTTTTTTTGTAAAAAAGCAGTCAATACGTCTAGAATTTGATATAAAAATGACTAATTTCCGATATTCTCTGGTAAAACCCTATTAAATAAAATAAAGTAAATTCTTGAGCTGTGAAGTTTGAAATATCCATCCAACAATAAAATGCTTATTTTTCGGTCTCCATAACGCAATAACTCCAACATTTTATAAACATGTTTTGTTTTATCGTAACAATTTAAAATTTATTGTTATTTTTATCTTAATAATCGAAGATCAAAAGAATAATCGATTATTGTTACATATAGAAATGTGTCGATCAATCATGTCAGTTAGTAATCTGCCATTTCGTGGCACACCTGCAAGCCAAACTTATCTCAGAATATTCTAGGATATGAATAAGCACTTACGATGGTTTTCTCTTAAATTCTTCTTTCTATGTGAAGGATTTGAGGAGGTCAAATTGAGATGCTGAGTTTACCCAGAAATTCGACGGCATCTGGAATCATTTGGTTCACCACAAACGTGTCTCCGGAAACTGGTGAAAAGTACTGGAGGAGACTCACGTAGTCTCACTGGTTCCAGACGCACCTCTGGATTCAATGCCATAATATGGCATCACCAATTGGCGTATGTTGTTGGTCTGGTAGTGGGAAGGGAAGGAGACGGGGAAAGAGACGGGTAAGGAAGTATCTGGCAATAGGGAAGTTGAGTGAAAAATATTTTGACTTATAAAAAATATGTTCATGTAGATGACATTTAAACTTAAATACCAGTTTTTTTTTTTTTTTAATAATTAAATTAATTCTACAAGTTTGAATTTTATTGAAGCCCGCCAAAACGGCGGCAAGAGCACAGCAGAGTTGCTTGTATGAAATATAAGGGAATTCACACACGCAAGGGCCTGGTTACGTCACGAACTCTGCCAGCACGGTATTATGCCCTTGCCGCCGTTTTCGCGGGCTTAATAAAATTCAAACTTGGCGAATTAATTTAATTATGAAAACGAACTTTAAAAAAAAAAATAGTGGTATTTAAGTTTGCCTAAGAACATTGATAAAAAAAATGACTCAACTTCCTTATTCAGATCTATTGTAAAGTCATCTAAAGCAATGCATATTTTCAAATCTGAATGGTGGTCTTACACCAGGGCGATACTGTGAGTATCTTCCACTCTCATCCAGCTCCGATGTGTTCTGCCGTTTGAATGACTTATTATCAGCCTTACTTATAAAACAAAATTTATTTATTTATTTATTTTATTTATTATTTCTTTTCAATTAAAATACATTGTTTAGCATTAATTATTAACCCCACTATAGTTCGCCTGTATCGAAAATTACTTCCCAACCGTTTAACGGCGTTGACCCATCGTTTTGCATAGCAGTTAGAGGAATGGATTCATAAGTCCGTCACTCCTGAACGCACCGACTCCCATATTCACCGAAATTCTCCTCCTTCCTTTCCTGAAAAGACACTACACACAGCATCCCCAAAGATGAATTAGGTCCTTAGGGTAATTAATTTTCGTAAAAAAAAAAATTATCCACTAAGCTACTAAACCATTTTTTACACTGGGCCAAACTAGTATACCTAGTGGGAGGTACCTACTTAAACATTACACTTATTTTCGTTGTTTGTTTTTGGGGTGTTATGCCGTGTTGCGCTACCTCCTTCTTTAGCTGACGTTTCGGACAGCGTTGCAGTGTCCATCATAAGGGTAGATCAGAGAATCACATCGTCGGATCTGCCCTGATGATGGACACTGCAACGCTCTCCGAAACGTCAGCCAAAGAAGGAGGTAGCGCAACACGGCATGACACCCCAAAAACAAACAACGAAAATGCTTTTGGCCGTGAAAATCTAAAAACGTACATTACACTCATTATTATTTTATTTGTGTATACGCCCAACGGCCCAATTTTCAAAAAATTCAAGTCGTATTAGGCGCTCCGCCCACTGAGGCAACTGAAAACCAACTAAAACCGGTTGTTTTCTCTGTCTTGATTGGTCAAAAAGCTAGTTTAACCGTAGATGAAGAACAATCAGCTGACAGCTCGCAACTTAGCAACGGCCGCCCAGGGTAATCAGCCGTGACAGTCGCAAGATGGTCGCAAGTCACCGTTGACAACGGGGTTTTGTGTGATTGTGTAGTGTGCGGGCCATCACATTGTCATACAAAGACAGTTGGCAGTTGAGAGTTTTCAGTTGCCTGAGTGGGCGGAGGCGCTTATTTGTCAACAGACTTCTTTTCTCATCCTGTTACTATGGCGCTAAAATTCAGAAAATAATTAACAAATTTATCTTATTTAGCACCTACCTGACATTTATATTATCTGACTGATGGTAATTTCCCTGTACAATAAATAGCATCGTTAGATTTGTCCTTAATTTCATAAGGTTATTTCCAAGAGCGTAATCTGATTTTTTCTCTTAAAATTTACGCATTAAAAAAAATAATGATCGATGCGTCTGGCTAACATAATTAACTATTGGGGATTTAATATTCATTTTAGAATCAATAAATGTTGTGTTTAATTTATTAGCTGAAATAAATTAATTTAAAATAAATACTCTTAAGTTCAAAAAATGAAATTGAGCTGTTGACTAAGCACGAAATGTTCGGCACACTACACCATTGACAGTTCGAATTGATTCAAATTATGTCGACCAACGCACATTATTTGAAAAGCCGTTCCATACAAAATATATGAAAAAATTAATTTTCTTCATAATTATTTTTCCCGTGATTATTTTCCGATGTTTTAATAGTTATTCTGTTGATCGGGACGGAGACAAATCCAACAAATCAAAGATCATAAAAATCGGTTCAGCCGTTCTTGAGTTGTAAATGGTGTAACTAACCCGACTTTGTTTTATATATTGAGAGGATACCCGGCGGTGATTTTTCCATACAAACGTATTCCCTATTTATCTCTCTGGATTTTAACCCTAGAGAAAATATTGTTTTTGCATAAAATAGATATCAACTACTAGCGTGTCGGTACTTTTTGTTTTTTTTTGATAAGTTATGACTTTCCAAAAATCAATAAAATTGACTGCTTTAAACCCGTCAAAAGATGTTCAGTATACAAACCAGACCATGTTTTTTTTAAAAAAAGCAAAACGTACAGACATAGAATAGTTTTTTCTTATGTAGTTGGTAAAAAAAAATTGAAAATCAGTCCACTTTTGGAGGAGAAAAGTGGGGAATACAAAACCTCCATTTTAGCTAGGTGTCAGTGCATTGTCCCTTTCGGTGGAGTAAGAGCAACAGTGACAGCAATATTTTAGTAAAATCTATTTCTGCACCACCGGGTATCATCTTAAGATTAAATTTAATAATGTTTATTATTATGTTCTGTAATTATTTTAGTTTATATTATTGTTTTTCGGCTTACAAGGCCATTTTCAAACTGTGGTATTCCACAATTAGATATTTATACGATATAAAGTGTCAATTTTGAAAGTGAGTAGATTGGTTTATTATCGGTTAAAGCGATTTCCTAGGAAAATAATAAATTCTCCCCTATGGGTATTTTCAAATTTGTAAATATGTTCTTAATTGTTTAATAATGACGTTACTGCTATGAATATTGTTTAGGTTTTGTGAAAATACTAAGAAGAGGTAAATAGATTATTTTATATATATATATTATAGATAATAGATTTTTATTTGTGGAATAATTTAATCTAAAACCTTTTCTTTCTACCTATAATGGTTTAGGTCCCTCGTTGTTATATGGATAAAAAGTTGTCCACAGAAGCGAAGCTAGCAGTCCACAATGGAGTACTGGTACCTACCCTGATGTTTTTTTTTTATTTTTATAGAGAAACTTCACAAGAATCCCAACTGCTCCCTTCTGGAGCCAGTGAGACTATGGCATACCCAATTGGAGTATGTTGTGAGGCTGAAGGTAAGTGGGGAAGGGAAGGAGATGGGGAAGAGGAAGGTGGGAAAGTGCCTGGCTATTCAGATCTAGTCACTAAACACGGCTAGAGCCATTATTAAGCAACGTTTCAATTCTGAATGGTGGTCTTACACCAGGGCGATACTGAGAGTATCTTTCACTCTGGAACGTGCTGCAAATGTAGTATATATTATTTTTATTAATTAATTGTGAAATAACACAAATTAATCAAATAAAATTTATTTGCGCACGCCGGGTTCGAACCCGCAACCTTCCGATTGGGAGTCAAGTGTCTTACCACTCGACCACGGACGGTCGTATGGCAGTGAAGCGTGGAAATGGCAGAGAAAGGATGAAAGTAGACTGAATGCTGTAGAAATGAGATCCCTGAGGCGTATGTGTGGTAAAACCATGTATGATCGTGTGAGGAATGTGGAGATCCGAAAGGAATGCAAGGCTGATGTGAGCGTAATAAGTAAGATTAAGAAAGGGACGCTTAGATGGTTTGGGCATGTTGAGCGAATGAATGAAGAAAGGAGTGTAAAGAGAATTTATGACGCGAATGTGAACGGTGGAAGAAGCCGAGGACGCCCAAGGAAGACGTGGCACGATCAAGTAAATCAGATACTTGAGTCGAGCTATGTCAAGAGTCAGAATAATAGAAGAGTATGTATGAGAAGATATATGAATGTGAATGAGGCAAGGAGTGTGTGCCAAGACCGAGTTGTTTGGCGGTCCGTCCTCTCTGCCTACCCCTGCGGGGAAACGGCGTGATGGTTAGTTAGTTTTTGTTATATGGATTGTGATTATTCACCAAGAGATATTCTTCGAATTTTGAAGATGTGTTTTTATTATTATAACATCGGATATGTTCTTTGAATCTAGTTGAGAATGCCCTTCAGGTCTGTCGGATGTACGGTACGTATAGGCATTATGGGGCCAACAGATCTAGCTATAAAAGCTCAAGCGTTATTTGGTTTGGCCCACTTCAGCATATCGCTCGTCATACATTCCCATTGGGAATGTACGGAAACCGATATGCCGAAATATGCCAAACCAAATAACGCTTGACCTTTTATAGCTAGGTCTGTTGGCCCCATTACAGTCGGCGTCTTATTAAGTTTAGGATAATAGAAGTAAATAGTTTTATTTTTAAAGTTAGTTTTCATAGTCTAATTAAGTATCCAGGATTCAATTTGGTAGGCGGGTATGGGTACCGTCGCCTTAGACGTCGTCGTCTCTTATTGGATAACCAAAACCTCTACTACAGGTCACCCCGAGTGGTTCTCTGCATATGGTGACTTAGCTGCCCGGGTTCATGCGGTGAGGGTTTGTCTAGGTCTTGGTGCCGGATGCGTTCGCCCACCTACTGCGTAGCCGACCGGATCGGGAGAGACTGGTAAAGGAAGATCTTTGGCTTCTCCAACCGGACGTTCATCGTCATACGTCCGTCATCCCTGGATACACCGACCCCCAGAATCCCACCCACCCCCCATACCTTTTTCCTTGGCATAACTTCCTCTCCTTCCTTCCTTATAAAGACCCTCCAGACATCATCTCCAAATTTGACATAGGACCCGAGAGTTGTTGTTTTCCTCAGGGCTTTCTATGTAGAACTAGTGTAAAAAAATTAGAAAAAAAAAAACACTGGCCTCAGGGATCTCATTTCTACAGCATTCCATCTGCTTCTATCTATTCTCTGCCACTACCATGACTCGCTAACATACATCAGGGTTATTATCAACACACCATTAAGCCCATTGACCAGCGGCTGAGAATTAAAGTTAAAAATGCTTGCAACTGTTCAGGGAGGTTCCGATGAGAAAGACCGATTATTCCTCGTATCAAATTTTTTTAACTAAAAATTTTATATCGATTTATTTAATTCAAAACTTACTGTAATATATACCTACATTCAAGTAAGCAATTAAAATGGTGAAAACGCACGATGGTAAGTTATTCAATACCGTGTACTTCTTGTAAGTATTTTTTGATCATAAGTATTTATGACTTTTCAATAATGTCTAAACAAAATAAGTGTGTAAAAAAAATCTGAAATATTTTAGATTGTTACCTTAAATAAATTTAAATAAAAAACTGAGATATTTTCGTCACAAAACACGTTCTCGGATTTATTTTTAAATGATTTTAATTGAACTAAACTTAAAATTCTGAAAAGTGTCTTTATTAGATTATGTATTGATTTATTTTATTGCATGATTATATGACTTGGAACTTGTGTTGTATAATACAATATTTCGTTTGAAAATTTAACATATCTGCCAACGACCATTATAACCTTAGTATATTAAAAATAAACTTAGTTTTTAAAATTTAAAAGGTGCGTTTACCAGATAAAATAATCTTTCAAAAATAATTTTTGTTTTTTCTAAAAAGAGAGAGAATACGTCTAGAATTTGATTTAAAAATGACAAATTTCTAGTATAAGCTTCACTTCTATCAATGTAAGTACTTACCTATCTAAGTTTATTTGGGCTTACGCCCTTGAGGTGAAAATCCACAAAAAACGGCGCCTCATAAATCATCCATTTTTTGATCTTATAATATATAAAAGATAATCTTTTGTATGAATAATTTATCTGTTATAGATCTCAGTGCATCTTCGGGCCAATCATTAATGTCAATTAAGTCAATGAATTTGGCAATTTATACGCAATAAACTATATAATGTATTCTAGATTTTATCATGCACTTAAAATGAACATTTTTTTATTACTGATAAATGTTTGAAAATGGCTTTTTTTAAACAAGTGGATATTTAAGAGATCATGAGGAAAACAGTTTCCTTCAGGGCCTGTGTTATCTTTGGGGATGCTGTGTGGCGGATCTTTTATTATTATGGATCTTTTATATTTATGGGGGTTGGTGCCTGCGACCCAATTGAAGATATTCTGCGACTCAAAATTTAGTTTTCAGCTTTTTATGAATTGGTTTTAGGTATTCATACAAAAAATTAAAATAAATCGTTCTCGTAATAGTCCAGCCATTTGGTAGTTTTACCTGGAAAGTTTTCCGGGAGTTTCGATTCGAGATTTCGATGTGCTCTTTCCGAATTTCAATTTTGCCACCTCGTATATTTGCCGCTCACGTCGCCATTTTGGAAAAATTACGCCCTATTGCAGTTTTTTGACAATATCTCCCTTATGACTCATTTTAATATAAAAGCATGCTTTTACAAAATAAACTAGAAAAAAAATTCTAAAATTTAAGCATTAATTTTTTTTTTCTAAAATCAATAGTTTTGGCGTACGAGCGCCGCAAATTATAGCTCAATATGCGTTTTGGCTAAAAACTCATTTCCCCACCACCTTGAGGTAGAGTAAGCGGCGCGTTTTTTTTTATCGTGGTGTCTGTCCCCTGTAGGCCTAATCCACATGTAATGCACAATTTCTAAATTTAGCGCAATCTTCTTCACTTTGCTGTTCCTGATGGACCAGGCGTTGCAAGTTCGTCTTCGGTATCGATCGAGACGTCTCAAACCGAAATTTCATCCTCATCATCTGCCATGGGATTATCAGACTCATTACAAGCCTCTTCGTTTTCGTTTCCATCATACTGGAGCAATAAGAATGGAACAGAAACAAAAATGGGCTAATTCATGTTACGAAACTCAAGCCCCCAGCTCCAGAAATCTAAAACCTATTTCTTGTAAATGCAAAAAGGGATGTCAGAAAAGCTGTGGATGCAGAAAAGCAGGGTTAAAATGCTCCGTTAGATGCACAAGTTGTAGTGGTGCTTGTAATAATTTGCATGTTATACCACATGAAAGCGATGATGAGGAATAAACTGAGACTATTTCCGAGCAAACTAATGATGGAATCGAAAACGACGAGGATTGTGATAATCCTATCGCAGATGTTGCTGACGAAATTTCAGTCTGTGCGTCTCGATTGATACCGAAGACGAACTTGCAACGCCTGGTCCATCAGGTGTTCTAGCATGGTCGATCGATATGAAGTTACCGATCGACTGTCGGTAACTTCTCATCGTTCCCTAGGACAACTGCAGATCGCTAAAGTACAAACGACAGTTGACACTTAGTCATTGTGAACTGTCACCTATTCGTTTGCGATCTGCAGTTGTCCTAGGAAACGATGAGAAGTTACCGACGATCGGACGGTAACTCCATATCGATCGACCATGCTAGCACGCCTGGAACAGCATAGCGAAGAAGATTGCGCTAAATTTAGAAATTGTGCATTACATGTGGATTAGACCTACAGGGGACAGACACCACGATACAAAAAACGCGCCGCTTACTCTACCTCAAGGTGGTGTGGAAATGAGTTTTTTAGCCAAATCGCATGTTGAAGTATATTTTGCGGCGCTCAAAACTATTGATTTTACAAAAAAGTTGTTAACACATAAATTGTAGGGAATTTGATCTAGTTTATTTTGTACATACTTGTTTTTATCGTAAGGTAGTCGGAAAGGAGATACTGTCAAAAAACTGCTATTTGGCACCAATTTTCCAAAATGGCGGCGCGAGCGGCAAAGATACGAGGTGGCAAAATTTAAATTCGGAAAGAGCGCATCGAAATCTGTAATATTACGAATTTTCGACAATCCCAGAAAATTTTCCAGCTAACCCCTTTTTTTCGTCCTAAATGACTTGACTATAAGTTTATCACATTTATATTACACTTCGTGTTAAGTTCACGTAGAGATAAACGTGCCGCTTTTGATCAAATCTCTAATTTGATGATTTGCACACGTTGTTCAACGCTGTAACCTTTCACGGTGATTTTCTGTACACTATTAAACAATTGACAACAAATTTGACAAATGTCACTTTAACAACATGGCTGCTATCACCTAACAAAGTTCGAGAGTACCTATTGAAAGATCCTATATAATTTATAGGATTACTTTTGCTCCATGCAGATCAACGATAATGCATCTTGGCAACTGAAACCAAACTAAAACCGGCTGGTTTCTGTGTCTTGATTCGTCAAAAAGCTTGTTAAACCATAGACGAAGAAGAATCAGCTGGCAGCTGGCAACGCAAGCAGTGACTCGCGATTCGCCCTGTTAATTGTCGTGGCCGGCAGTTGCTAGTTGCCAGCTGCCAGCTGATTGTTCTTCGTCTATGGTTAAACAAGCTTTTTGACCAATCGAAACATAGAAACCAGCGGGTTTTAGTTTGGTTTCAGTTGCCTCGTCAGTGGAGCGCAATATTGTCTCTTGACTACAAGATAACGATCTTTCTTTTTGATTAATTTTCGTAACCCAATTTTTGGAACCAATAATTTTGGTTTGGGTGTTATTTTTGACACCAACACGTCTTGTCTAGATTTTCTTGGTCGATGACCTTTCTATTGTCTATTGTCATTAGTGAGAAAGGGATAACATGCAGTGTATAAGTACGATCATCAAATATACAGTTAGAGTTGTTCGAAAATTCGGTGTATTCTTATAACCCTTTCAGCTTCGAACACATATTGTCAGAAGGTCAAAATATTTCCGATTTGAAACAAAATCCAAATAAATTGAATATTTCTCAACGTATCCAAAAACTAAAAATTGTTTATGGAAGGTGATGAAATACGCTTTCAATTTTAATTATTAGAAATAAACGAGTATTTTTTTTAAATATAAAATTTAGAATGCGTTGAACACATCTGCCCTGATGATGGACACTGTAATGTTGTCCGAAACGTCGGCTAAAGAAGGAGTTAGCGTAACACGGCATAATATCCCAAAAATAAACAACAAAAATGTCACTTATTCTTTTGCAATCTGAAGTCATGCTAGGGAATGATGAGAAGTTACCTATAGTTAGCCTATCAATCCTTATCGACCGAGTGTGCTAGGGGGCCTGGTAACTGCAATAAACCTTATGCAACATGATTTTATTGCCCTACTGAAATGGTCGCACGCTGCAGGCCTCTTAATAAATGCCAAAAAAACTAAAATTATGTACATCAGATCTCCACACGCCAGATGTAATGTAATTCCTTCATTGTATACACACACATTTGACTGCATACATAAAAATGTTCCACAGCCCTGTTCATGTGAAACCATTGATTTTGTCAAAAATTATGTATATTTGGGTGTTACTATTGACTGCTACATGAAATGGGATCTACACATTGACACATCCACATCGTGGGTAGGATTTATAAAATAAAATATTTTGTGCCTATAAGTAAGTACTTTAAAGTTAATTTACTTATCTCTGGCTGAATCCACTATACGTTATGGAATTACTTCTTGGGGATGTTCTTGTAAAACTAATATAAGCTATATCTAAACATTACAAAACTCCATTGTAAAATTGTTAATCCATAAATATGCCAATCAACACAGAAGTATCATTAAATACATATATAAGTCTCTAAATGTTCTACCTGTCAGAGGATTATTGTGTTATAATATTGTAAGTCAACATGTTATATTGTCTGATTCATTGTATAGGGAAAGAGTTTGCCATAAACATAATACAAGATTCACTCAAAACGAAGGATTGTGGTGGTTCCGAAATGTACCAATAAATATGGTAAAAGAACCTTAAGAGGCTAGACTTTGAACCACACGCGGAACACCTGCGTCTGTCATTCTGTCCCGCTCACAATAAGCTCACGCACACTTACAATACATGCGAATGCGAAATGTGCGAATGAGACAACGCTCAAATTTACCTACGGAAATCGCTCGAAAAGGGGTTTATGGAGAATACACTTTTCTACACCGAAACTTTCACGAAATTGAAATTTAAAAAATTTTTAATTTTTAGAAAGAAGAAGCTATGTCGGTAGCTTTTTATAATTTTGTAATTCTGTATGAGAGTTGAGTTAGCAGCACTTTTTCCTTAAATAATATTTTTTGATAAATCGTACATGTTTGACAGTGAATGTTTACGTTAATACGAAACGCATCGAAAATTCGAAAACATACCGACATAGTTTTCACCCTCTAGAAGGCAGTATAAAAAAAATTATTCATTTTGTGCAATTTTCGATGTAGAAAAGTGTTTTTTCCCGGGCGTCCTTTTTGTATGGGCCGAAAAGCGAAGTCTATCATCTTAAACTATATTGTACCCAAAATATTTAATCAACTACAAATGACAATTAAAAATAATAACACGTAAACATTGTTTACTAACTGCTAAAATTAAATATAATCTAAAGAAATGGCTATTGCATAATAATGATTTACTAGGCCCTGCGGGCGGCTTTTCGTTCTGATATGCCCAGTTTAAGTGTTGCTGACTATTTATAAGGCATCACCTTTGCAAAACTAACTACTACTAATATTAAACTACAGAATACTTATATTTAATAGGTAGATATATAATAGTAGACATTATTACATTGAGACCGTGAAAATGAGAGGAACACTCTTCATCCCAACATAAATCTTCTTATTATTGAATGAAAGCGAAAAATGTTTTTTCTTCTTCATACTTTTTTCCTTAAATATAGTATTATAGATGGCGCCACTTCCGTTTGCAAATCGCATGTGAGCGAGTGATAAGTGTGCATATTATGTTATTAAATTTGGCAAACTTTAAACGCCGTATGTGCGAACTATTTTTACTTAATTCATAAACTATTGTAAATACCAATTTTATACATTTTTATTAATTCCTATTATTATTGATTTGGAGGATATTGGCAGGCTATCTATTTTTACTTTATTTATATTCTGTGTTACCTACATTTTGTCATCTCATATTTTATCTAACCTATATTATGTGTCTTTATATTTTCTGTTACTTACCTTTATTTTATTCACTTCTAACTCTTCACTGTAAATAATCGAAACATGTATTGCTTTATGTATGTAAAAGTAAATAAATAAATAAATAAAATAAATACTTTATAGCGCTCGCCATACAATCCCATTCAGACCCGCCAGACGTAAAAAGATCATGTGTTATAAGCGCGGTTCGGGTCTTCGCTATTTATTATTATTCTCCGTAACAGCTAGAGGAGCGATATCAGAAAAGTTCCGCCGTAAACGGGAGAGGAGGTCATTTTGAATACACGGAGCATGCACGGAGCCGTCAAGTTGACATATCCAGTACAAATAAATGATATTCCCTCGACCGCTTCCGAATTCAACTGACCCCCTCTCCTGCCGTAGGAAGAAATCTTTTATAACGTAGTGTATCGGTAGAAAAAATACTTTATAACACAGTATATTTTAATGTGAGCTTCGTGTCTGTCCCAACCTTTAATACTCGTGATATTTTTTTCAAAGAAATTGTTGAAAGAAGTCGATTTTATGCTAGATATAAAAAATAGCAATATTTAGGACAAGGTTCTGATTTGTACTACAGATGGAAAATGTTTACAAAAGAAATTATTGATAATATGATAAGATTATTATTGACATGGACAGTTCTATAAAACACTGTGGACTCAAAACTCTAAAAAGTAGGAGAGACATTACGGATATGACTTACTTACACAAAATCTTGAATGGTCATATTGACTGTCCAGCTCTTTTGTCATCAATTAATATTAGAGTCCCGAGTAAGAAAACTAGGGACAAGTCATTGTTTCATGTCGAAATTGCTTCAACTAGTCTCAGACAAAATTCTTTCTCATTGAGAACTTGCAATCATTATGACAAAAAATGTATCGACGCTGATATTTTGTCGTGTACTTTAAGCTCTTTCAAACATATAGTTAATGGAGCATTATAATAACCAATTCATTACTAAATACTCGTAGATTAATTCATTGTAACCAAACTAAAAAATTGATACCATACTTTTTCATGTATTTTTTGTATTTAAAATTTAAAAAGAATGTAATACGTATATGTCTATATGCGTACAATATATTTTACAATTTTCTTTTTTTGTGAGTACTATCATTAAACTTTTATTTTACAAAGTGCTAAAAAAAAAAAAAAATAGTTAATAATTAATAATTATTGACTTTTTTATTTATTATTTGGGCATGATGTGAACATTTGTTATTGGATTGTAACTTAACTATTATACTCTATTGTTTTCTTTAATGCATGTAAAGTTATTAATCTGTAAATGTTCCTAATAAAATAAAATAAAATAAAAAATAAAATTATCAGCAAATTACAAATTTCTCCTTCAATTTTCTTTAATCTTTTTACCTTTCCTTTAAATATTAGCTTTAATGGCGTCCATCCATACTACTAACCAAATTCTTCAAAAATTTCGTTTGGTGACTTAGCAGGGGGACACGGGTTCATGGGATGCGGTTTGTCTAGGTCTTGGCGGCGGATGCGTCTGTCCACTTACTGCGTGACAGGCCGGATTGGGAGAAACTGGATAAGGGAGGCCCTTTGACCCCTCCAGCAGGACTCTCTCAGAACACCGCCTTGTATTACAGTGGGAGGTATGAATTCATACGTCCGTCACTCCTTGACACATGGAACCCCAGACTCCTACCCACCCTTCATAATTTTTACCTTCCCAGAACTTTCTCTCCTTCCTTTCCCTAAAAAAGACCCTCCACACAGCATCCTCAAACATAGAGTCTGGGAGAATCTTTTTTTCTTGGAGCGTCCTGTGTGGAACTAATATAAAAATAAAAAAAAAGTGTTCAGTGGTCAGATCACTAAGTCACTATGCCAGAGGTGTTGTGATTCAATGAATGGTTGCCGGGGCGGCGGTACCTATATCCACATTCTAAATTGCTAGCTTTTTGTTTGTCCATGTTAGGTACCTATAATATGCTATCACCGTTATTTTTTTTTACATTATCTCCACAAAGGAGGTCTACTCATCTTAGGGGATGCTGTGTGAAGGGTCTTTTAAGTGAAGGAGGGAGAGGAAATTCTGGAAAGTAAAAAGATATGAGAGGTGGGTAGGAATCTGTAGGTCAATATTTCCAGGAGTTACGGAAGTACGAATCCATCACTTCAACTGCGGTGCAAGACGATGGGGCGAGAGTCCGAGAGTCAGGTCAAAAGGCCTCCCTCAACCAGTCTCTCTCGAAGGTGCACTGACGCATCCGCTGCCGAGACCTAGACAAATCTCACCCCATGAACCCGGGCACTCCTGCTAAGTCACCAAAATTAAAGCGAACCACATATATAAAAATATATTTTTTTTATAGAAAATGCCTCACAAGAGTCCCAACTGCTCTCGTCTGGAGCCAGTGAGACTATGGCATATCCAATTAAGGTATGTTGTGAGGCTGAAGGTAAGTGGGGAAGGGAAGGAGATGGGGAAGAGGAAGGTGGGGAAGTACCTGGCTATTCAGATCTAGTCACTAAACACGGCTAAAGCCATTATTAAGCAACGTTTCAATTCTGAATGGTGGTCTTACACCAGGGCGAAACTGATAGTATCTTCCACAAAATAATATGGTTACACGTAAAATAAAATAAAAATTATATTTTTCTTATTATTATTAAGTAATATACTATTTATTATTAAGAAATAAAATAACATATCATTAAATTAATTAAGCAGAAAATTTTAACATAATTCAACAATTTTTTGATATTCTTTGGCAACTTTATAAAATAATATAAAATCTTTGGTAAAATAATTCATACAAAACATTCATAAACATAATATAAAATTTCATTAAAAAAACTGATATATTTTTTAAGTACCTTACAAATCTAATCAATTTTTTTTTGGCACAAATTCTTTAGTATGTGAAAAAACTTATTTTCAAAACATTTTATGTATTTATTATAAAACACAAAGATACAAAACTTATACATAAATATTTATAAAAAATTATACTTAAAAATAAAGGCATAACCAAATGTTGTTTTTTTAATATTGATTGTTTAGTTGATTACTCAGACATCTCCAAATGCTAAGTTTTGAAATAATGAGGAAAGCAATATTCGAATGCTCACCATAAATCAAATATTATTTACACATGTCTGTGTTTTACATATTTAATATGCAATAAAATAACACCGGGAGGCATAACTGTCCGGTACGTTAGTATGACATTTTGAAATACCTACTACTACTAGTGACCCAGAAAACATCAACATTTTGTTTAAGAGCCATTGACCAGCTGCTGAGAATAAAAGTTTAAAAATGCTTGCAACTGTACAGGGAGGTTCCGATGAGAAAGATCGATTATTCCCCGAATCAAATTTTTTAAATTAAAAATTTTATATCGATTTATTTCATTCAAAAACTTGCTTTAATATATACCTACATTCAAGTAAGCAATAAAAATTCTCAAAACGCACGATGATAAATTATTAAATACCGTATACTTCTTGTAAGTATTTTTTGATCATAATAGTACTTGTGATTTTTCAATATTGTCTAAACAAAATAAATGTGTTAAAAAAATCTGAAATATTTTAATTTGTAAGACCTTAAATAAATAGAAAAAACTAAAGGTATTTTCGTCACAAAACACGTTCTCGGATTTATTTTTTAATAATTTTAATTGAACTAAAATTAAAATTCTGAAAAGTGTGATGACTAGATGATGTATTGATTTATTTTGCTGTATGATTTGAAATTTGTGTTATATAATACAATACTTCATTTGAAAATTTAACAAATCTGCCAACGACCAACAGTATAACCTTAATACATTAAAAATAAACTTAGTTTTTCAAAATTTAAAAAGTGTGTTTACATGATAAAATAATATATAATATATATCTTTCAAAATCAATTTATATTTCTTTGTAAAAAAGAGTCAATACGTCTACAATTTGATTTAAAAAGGACAAATTTCCGGTATTAATGAGATTGTCAAAAGAATTCACATTCTATTCTTTCTTGGATTTTTTTTTTTGATTGAATCACCGATGCAATATTGTATTTGTTAATCTTTTTTAAAAGATTTGAGTTTTTTAATTGAGAAAACAATTTATTCATATTCATATAGCTTGTGTACGTGCGCAAACAATTATTTCTTTTTAATATTTTATATGTGCGCCATATATGAAAGTGTAGAATATGAATTCTTTTGACAATCACCTTAATTCACTAAAAGTTTTTCTGCATTATAATTGATTTGGTGGTGTTTATGAGTAATCTGAGTATTGTACCAGATAGAGAATACACTTTTACATATAACTGCATACTCAACTCAAATTACGATTTTTCAGAGATGTCTGAGTAATCAAATGGACTAATAAAATCGTTATATTTTATTATTATTTTATTTTAATTATAATAAAATAAAATTAATAAAAAAAAACACTGTTTTGTAATGGAAAGGCATTAAAAGTGGTGAAAAATAAATAAATACATGATATTTTAATAATAAGCGAATTTTCATGAAATGAGATGAAAAAATGATATTTTTGAAGCACTAATCTGCCTGATGATAAGTAATGGTGGAGTTATACTTGTCTGTCGTGTCGTGACGTGATGTTCTCTGCCGTGATGGCTAGCGTTCATATATATAAGTTGTGTTCTGACGCCTTATGACGATAACGTACACACTAGCCAAGACGGAGCCGTCCCCGTGCCCCTCACCTTCACCGCTCTGTCGAAAATCGAGATCGCTTCTGTCGCATCAGGACAGACCGCATCATGACACAACACAACAGACTAATATAATCGTCACCATACTAAATGTATGAATCCGATACCGTTATGACGCGTCAGGTCACGTCACGACAGACAAGTATAACTCCACCATAATTGGTTCAATAATTAATACAATTAAGAAAGGGATACTTAGTTTGGATATGAAAGGCGGATGAATGTAAAAAGAGGTGAATTAATATATGATGCGAAAGAGAATGGTGGAAGAAGTCGAGGACGCCCGAGGAAGACATGAATGAACAGTATGAATGTGAATGAGGCAAGGAGTGTGTGCCAAGACCAAGTTGTTTGGCAGTCGATCCTCTCTGCCTACCCCAGCGGAGAAATGGTGTGACAGTTAAATGGATAGTTAGCTGAGGTTTTAACAAAAAAGTATGATTACAGTGTTTTTTTAAAAACACCTGAAAATTTGACAGCAGGCAAAATGTTGAACATCGGAAATTTGCTTTATCGAGTGAGAAATATGGAGATCAGCAAAGAATGCTGATGTTGGGGTAATGAATAAGATTAAGAAAGGGACCCTCAGAAGGTCTGTAGAGCGAATGAACGAAGAAAGGAGTCTAAGGAGAATATATGACGCAAATGTGAATGGTAGAAGACACGATGGAGACGTGGCACAATTGGCAAACAATCAGATACTTGAGTAAGGCCATGTCAAGAGTCAGAATAATAGAAGAGTATGTATGACACAATGTATGAATGTGATTGAGGCAAGGAGTGTGTGCCAAGATCGAGTTGTTAGGCGGTTCATCCTCTCTTCAGTTAGTTAGTTATGTACCTACATAACATGATAGAGAAAGCATATTATAGGTTGCGAATGAATGAGATGAGATGAAATTAAAAGGTTTTGATACAAAAGGTAACATAAAATTATCACTAGATATTACTAACAATGCAAGTTTTACAATGATGAAGTTCCCAGTATAAAAGTATTTTTTGTCGTTTTTATTTATGATTTTTCAGACTTTTTTGTGGCTGTGTTGCTTACTGAAAACAAAAATAAAATATTTGAATTAAAATTTTAAAATAAATATTCAATCACATAGCACAGATTTGTTACTCAGTTGATGTTTAAGATAGTCTGTTAAGACAGAGGAATCTATCAAACAAAATGCACAGAAATCCGTTTGTTAAGATAGAGGAATCTATCAAACAGAATGCATAGCAATCCGTTTGTTAAGATAGAAGAATCTATCAAACAGAATGCACAGCAATCCGTTTGTTAAGATAGAGGAATCTATCAAACAGAATGCATAGCAATCCGTTTGTTAAGATAGAAGAATCTATCAAACAGAATGCACAGCAATCCGTTTGTTAAGATAGAGGAATCTATCAAACAGAATGCACAGCAATCCACTTGTTAAGATAGAGGAATCTATCAAACAGAATGCACAGCAATCCATTTGTTAAGATAGAGGAATCTATCAAACAGAATGCACAGCAATCCATTTGTTAAGATAGAGGAATGTATCAAACAGAATGCACAGCAATCCATTTGTTAAGATAGAGGAATCTATCAAACAGAATGCACAGCAATCCACTTGTTAAGATAGAGGAATCTATCAAACAGAATGCACAGCAATCCACTTGTAAAGATAGAGGAATCTATCAAACAGAATGCACAGCAATCCACTTGTTAAGATAGAGGAATCTATCAAACAGAATGCACAGCAATCCACTTGTTAAGATAGAGGAATCTATCAAACAGAATGCACAGCAATCCACTTGTAAAGATAGAGGAATCTATCAAACAGAATGCACAGCAATCCGTTTGTTAAGATAGAGGAATCTATCAAACAGAATGCACAGCAATCCGTTTGTTAAGATAGAGGAATCTATCAAACAGAATGCACAGCAATCCACTTGTTAAGATAGAGGAATCTATCAAACAGAATGCACAGCAATCCATTTGTTAAGATAGAGGAATCTATCAAACAGAATGCACAGCAATCCATTTGTTAAGATAGAGGAATGTATCAAACAGAATGCACAGCAATCCATTTGTTAAGATAGAGGAATCTATCAAACAGAATGCACAGCAATCCACTTGTTAAGATAGAGGAATCTATCAAACAGAATGCACAGCAATCCACTTGTAAAGATAGAGGAATCTATCAAACAGAATGCACAGCAATCCACTTGTTAAGATAGAGGAATCTATCAAACAGAATGCACAGCAATCCACTTGTTAAGATAGAGGAATCTATCAAACAGAATGCACAGCAATCCACTTGTTAAGATAGAGGAATCTATCAAACAGAATGCACAGCAATCCACTTGTTAAGATAGAGGAATCTATCAAACAGAATGCACAGCAATCCATTTGTTAAGATAAAGGAATCTATTAAACAGAAGACACAGCAATCCATTTGTTAAGATAGAGGAATCTATCAAACGGACCCCTCCATCTTTACGTTCAAATTATGTTTACATAAAAGTTTGATTAATAGTAAATAATATTTCTTACCACAAATCTGTTGACTTTGGACTGGGCGAGATTTTTGACGACACTGGTTGTGCGCATCGACTCAAACTTATTCCTCAGGCTGTAATTAGAAAAAAAAACATTGAATTATACTATGTACATTAATTCTCAAATTATAGAACTGCTGCTACCATTATTTCCCTTTTCCGGAATTCCTCAGGGATCGAATCTTGGACCCCTCTTATTCATTAACGTCATTGGTAAGACCATTAATCGCCCAAACTATCTTAGCTTAGATTTAAACTTATTTTGGAGGCTGAATTAAGAAATCTTCCACTGAATTAAACACAGCAACACTCAATTTACCAGCCACATTTCCATTTTCCGGTATTCCCCAGAGATCAAATCTTGTACCCCTCCTATTTCTTTCATTCATTATAAACATTAGTGAGATCATTAAATGCTCACAGTTTCTTCTCTTAAGCTCGGACGTTTTTCAGAGACTAAAATAAGAAAGAACTCATAAAATTATACTACATGAATGCTGAATTATTATGGAATCTTTGTTTCCCTCATTTCCCTTTTTACGGTTTCCTGAGGGATCGAACCTTGGACCCCTCTTATTCTCAATCGTATTTTAATTTAATAAATTTTAAAAGGTCAATAAATGAGTATCGGTGCACTGCAATATTACTACATTTATAAGGAGCTGTACTGAATTCAATGAACTCAAGAAGCAAATGTCCATCAAAATGCTGATTTATAGAATTCACTTAAGGATTTTCCCAAGATCGCTGATATAGCGGTTCTGTTCAATAGAAGGCGAAGGATATTAAACTAGATTCTGTGATACAATATTGGAGTTCAATGGAGGATTTTTTAAATAAAATTAGGTGTAACAAGGTCAAGATTTTTCAATTACAATCTGTTATTTGCTAAAATATACTTTATGAAAATGTAAATTAAAATTCATCAAACCTCTTGGCAGACTCGATCTGCGACTCATCCTCTCCGGTGTTGGACTGATGCTCGAAAATAACGGAGGAAGACTGCGACACTTTGGGCTCGTGGTCGGCCCAGTTCTCGAAACGGCTGCGCAAGTTCTTGGCCCTTGCAGCAGCTTGTGCCTGCAGGTGGTAATTATGTGTTAATAAAACACAAAGAATGATACTTGGAATTAAATTAATTAATTGTACTGTTGACCCAACTATACACTTCTGAGCACAATCGTGCTATCTGGACTTTAACCAAGAATTTTGTGATGAAAATGGCTACTATGATAAATCCACTTATATATAGATGAGTCTGATTCTAAAATTCGTTCTTCTGATTGGTTATCGCATCGCCAACAGCGAGCCTTTATTTCTGTTTATGTTTTCTGCTCTTGTATTTTCTTAGCACAGTTATTATTTGATTGTTGGTTCACCTGCTTGAGCACCTCATCTTCGTTGCTGTACCGCCGGTGCTGTTCGACCTCCTCGCCCTGGCTCTCGTCGGAGTACTCTGAGCCGCTGGAATAGTCCTGCTCCCCATCCGAGGAGGAGGGAGCGTGGTAGTCTGCACCGGGCGGTGGGGGAGTGAAACACTTCAGCGGCTTAGGACCTGGACACAGATAACATAGATTAGAAATGTTTAAAGGTAAGAACATACTGGGCCCACGTAAGTAACGTAAGCGACACATTAAAGGTACAGACACAATGATTCAACGCACGTAATACACTCAATACTACGTTCCTATGTCTATGTGCTCACTGGTTCTACGCACGCATTACGTGTGACCACGTGACAAATGATCTCTTTGTGTATCTAGTCTCCTTCAACGGTAGCATTCTTCCGAACAGGTCTTCCATTGATATGCTCGGTGTAACTCTAAGTGACCAGCTCAGATATGGGGGCTCCATCGAGGCCAGAGTTAAGTTAGCCTCTCAGAAACTGGGCGTACTGTACAGGGCCCGCAGATACTTTGATAGTACACAACTGCTAACCCTGTACAAATCGCAAGTGCGCCCCACGGTTGAATTGGGCAGCCACCTCTGGTCTGGAGCCCCAAAGTACCTGAAAAACACCCTCGACTCTGTGCAGAAACGGGCGGTCCGTTTGATAGATTCTCCCGTCTTAACAAACGGATTGCAATCTTTAGAGCACAGGCGTCGGGTAGGAATGCTATCCTTGTTCTACCGGTATTTCAATGGAAGATGCTCCGAGGAACTAGCCTCATTGATCCCCTCGGCACCGGTGCATAGTCGGGAAACACGCCAAACGCTCGCCCAACATATGTACACGGTTGACATTTGTCACATGAGAACGGGACGCTTCTACGACTCGTTCTTGTGTTCAACAGCTCGGCTGTGGAACGATTTGCCGGCCTCTGTGTTTCCTCCTTCCTATAACATGGGTCTCTTCAAGACCCACGTTCACTCCTTCCTCTCCTCAAAAAGACCCTCCTCACAGCATCTTCAAAGATGACATAGGCCCTGAGGGAAATTATTTTCCTCAGGGCCTCCTGTGTGGAGTTAATGTAAAAAAAAAAAAAAAAAAGTGGCGGTCAGGCGGGTCAGTTGATTTGTCATTTATTTTTTAGGTTATGTTTATGTGATTCACTTCTCAGCAGACGTGATTCATAGCTTTGTCATTTCTTGTGGTTCTGAAAGCGAATTTGAGGATGACTTACAAAGATTATTATTTTTAAATGAATATTTTCGTGAAGAGAAAAATAAAATGCGAGAAGAAGACTTATAATATACGATGTACAATATGGATCAGTTGTTCATCTCGCATTTTATTGACTGAGCGATAAATGTTTGTGCAAATTTCAAAATAACTATCAAAACTATACGTCAAAATAAACATAATCACGGATATACCGAATATAACCATAGATGCAGAGATAATACCACTCACAGATGTCAAATCAACTCGTTAGAAGTGTGACCCAAACCCCTTCACCTTCCACTTCCATACGTCCCACGCCGATCTGGCTGGCCTAGATCGGCGACGCGATGGGAACTTAGGTTTGCGACGCGTATGACAAGTGTGATATTTAAGCATCTGTTTCCATAGAAAATATATAGATCATAAGTAGTTCAGATATCGTAAAGTGTTTAGTGTTGCTTATGTAGCGTACATCGATCACATACTTTTTTAAGTATATGCATGCTCATTAAAATTAAGTGATAGTCTAATATTTTCATTTGCGTTCAGTGTGTTTTACCTTTAGACATGTGGACAACTCACAATTTCATTCATTTTTTATGAATATGGATTCTTTAGAAGCACACCTGACACACGCAACTCAATCCCACGCTCCCCATGCTACCAACTACTTTAGTCAGGGTAAACAAACAGTGACTAACCCTTGTTGACTTCCTTCTGTGACTCCTCTTCCATCTGCTTGAAGACGGAGATCATCCGAGAGGCCGTGTGGCGCTCCTGCGCGATGGTGGAGTCCAGTCCCGTATCGTCCTCTTCGCGCACGATGCATGGATCCCGGTATACCTCCAGCTCTGGAGAGTCGCGCTATAGTCAGGGTAAACAAATACATACTCATTATATAAGCTACAAAGACAATAATGTATCTACTTAGATCCCAAAAATCTTCTACCTCCAACTTACTAACCAAACTCCTGACTCCTAAGAGACTCATTAATATGAGAGAACTTTTGCTTATCAGAAGTGTGATTCTATCTCTTTTTTGTTATCTTTTGCATTGCGTTACAAGACAATTAAGACCAGAAGGTAAAATATATCAGATAATTGTCAAATTTCTGTGATTTTCTATGGCTTTCAATGGCTTGTCTATACCTGTCATGTTTTGAATGGATTAATTACCATTCCGTTGTTTGTTTTTGGGGTGTTATGTCGTGTTGCGCTACCTCCTTCTTTAGCCGATGTTGGATCGACATCGTCGGATCTGCCGGATCTGCCCTGATGATGGACACTGCAACGCTGTCCGAAACGTCGGCTAAAGAAGGAGGTAGCGCAACACGGCATAACACCCCAAAAACAAACAATGAAAATGCTTTTGACCGTGAAAATCTAAAAACGTAACGGATTAATTACTTACTTAAATATGCAAATTACTATTTATTAGTTATAAAAACTACTTAAATATAAGCCTAATGGCGTTCATAAATGACGATCCATTTGTCGTATTATTTTGATGTTTGTATGGACATTCTATTTGCAAAATTTTCCATACCTGACAACTCTTAACGAGGATTATGTGGCAAATGCATCGTTGTCTCTGGCGTTAGGGTAACTAATTTTAAGGGTTACGGCCGCTGTTTCTAACTTTTAAATCGATTCATCTGAGGCCGCGATCAGCCAAGCATTTTGTAGGGTAGCGCTCGATTTATGTTGTCCCCAAACATCTTATGTTATCTGGCCTCGCCCACTTTCATAGACAATAAAATGACATCAAAGTAAGAACTTTCGAAGTTAAATTAATATTATAGAGTTAATTGTTGGATTTATTATTAAAACACGTAATTTATTTTAAATATTTTTATCGATAAACTGACATTTTATATTTTTTAAACAAACGTATATAAAATAAAGTGTCAGCTTGACCGTAGGTACTGGACTGGCGAATATTCGAAAACGACATAGTTTTTCACATAAATTAACCGTTTTTCGTCTCTGCTCCGCACGCATCCGAACTTCTCAATCCATATTAATTAAAATGATAATTGATAAACGCAATACAACAGAAGTGAAATGAGCGCGAAACTGTGTCTACTGTCAAAGTGATATTTCATCGACCATACATTGTGTTCGCGGTATTTTTTCTACTCTGTTGACACTTTTAAGAACTAGTCCAAAACTAAGGCTCCACTAGACAGGCTTCCTTAAAAAAAAAAGCGTAGTTGTGCACTAATCAAATACTAAGGCAAAATTTTGGCTTAGTAATTGATTAGTAGTAGTAGTATTGGGAACAGCGGCCGTTAGTGTCTTAAAACAAGTGCAGTATTTAGCTCGTTCGCGCGATACGGAATACTGCATTTAAGAAAACTGTTGTATATGGCCGATTTAACACGCGTTACACTATCGCAAAAGATAAAGAATTACCCTTCTGTATGCGATCAAACTTAGTTGGTTGTTGGCTTTTTGAACATCAAATGGCGTGTTTCCCGACTATGCACCGGTGCTCCATTGGCATAAGTTCCTCGGAACATCTTGCATTGATATAATGGTATAAAGATGAAGATAAGATAAGATAAGATTAGACTGACCTTGTCTGTGGACCTGGGTGGAGTCATGCGGAACTGTTTCTTCTCCTCACGTGGAGTGTAGGTCTCGAAAAACTTGAATTTGTTAGAGATGTCGCTGGTTTCGATCTTTACATCGTCCACGCGGTCCGCCGAGCGCACCACATCTTTGGGGATGAAGGGCTGAGAAGAAATGGACAATCAGTTATCATCAATCTCAACGAGCAAAAACTATATAATATGGTTGTACGAGACAGTAATTCATAGCAATAACTATAAATATTACCCAAATTCCTCTTCAGAGACCTTGGGTAAGTGTTTTTAATGAAACACGTATTATAAAGTAAGTGAACAACTGACATGTTGAATGAGAAACATCCCTTTTTAATAAGGTAAATGTGTTTAGCATCTCCACGTCTCAACATCTCTACACAGTGCATGGGATTGCATGGGAATACTAGAGAAACAAAGAACATAGTTTAAGATGTTTTAGGTATAAGTTCCTAATGTCAACATCATATCAACAACGATAAAAGCATGAAAGTAAATAGATACATTTAACCAGGATTGTAATTTAGTCTTTGGTCATATTTCCGATTGGTCCGAGTCATAGTCCGATTCCACAACATAGTATTCAACTCTCTAGGTTTCTGAGCCCTTTTCCTATAGGTAGAACATTGTCACTATAAGTAATTAGAGTTTTCTCATCATCTTTACAGACAGTTAAAACATTCAAACAGTTCCTACCTTTTCTTTGCGTTTGGGCTCGACATTTTTGGTTGGCGTGATGGGTCCAGCGTTCATTATGTTGGCGTCAATCTCCTCGAATATGGACCTTGACTGTTTGCTGATTCCTACAATAGAAAAACATCCTTAATGAAAGTCGGAAATCTAGGCCTTAAAATGCAAGCAATTATAGTATTTTTAATAAACTTACCGGCGCTGAAGAGTCCCTCATCGTGGATATCTCTGGATTTGGGCTGCCCCTCATCGTCCCTGAAGATCTTGCCGTTCTCAAACTTCTCCTTCAGTGAACTGGCCTTCTCCGTGTCCAGGGATAGCTCCTTGGCGATCTTCTCCGCTGATGTAACGCCTGGAAAGGGTACATTAAATGCCATGTAAGTTTAACTGGTGGTGTACCCCAGGGGACACATTTGGGACCACTACTATTTATTTTAATTATTGAAAATGATTCTCTACGAAAATGTGAAACAGAAGCAGATGAAGAAAATAAAATGATGCTGTCGCGACTGAGACACAAACTCGAAACCTTTACTCTATACTAGAGTGGCTGTAGAATGGAGTAGAATGTCTTAAAAGCATGACATAGAAATGGTATTGTTTTCAATAATTAATATTACAATGAAGTGTAAAGCCTCAATATCTTAATTGCAGATGACCGTTAAATATTTATGACTATTCAGTGTTGAGGACTATCAGGACTACAATAGGAACAAGTCAAATAATAATCAGGCTTGCGTTGATATCATTGCCATATCGGCGGTGAAATATAAATACATATCATAAGATTAAGAAAGATAATTATAAAATTCTTACTCTGTTCACTCTGAGCCACAGATTGCTGGTACATTTCTTTGATCTTTGCTTGTTTTCCCTGAAAGAAGAATTCATTTCGTGTTGGAACATTGAAACATTGTAATTTAATATAATATTTACGTACTGACTATCTTCCTTCCCCAATATTTCTTTGGTTGACCTAATGGACATCTCCTGTTATCTCTCCGTGATGACTCCTGACTCGAACTTTCCCACTGTCTCAGACAGGTTAGTTGATGAACTCACTCACTTGAGTGTTCACGACACTCTCTTTGAGTCGTGACGAACTGAGCGGACATGTTGGACATGAAAACTAGCACCTTTTTGTTAAACTATTAAATTGTAGGGTTCTCTCTCCCTTGGAACAGATATGGACTGTACTAAACCGCATCTGGCGCAGTCACAATCGCTGTGCGTATATGATGTACAGATGGGGCTTAAAGATTCTTAATTGTGTGAATGTGAATACATATATGCAAACAATACAATACATAGTAGAAGAATGTCCCCTTGATTAGTTCTCCAGAGACACATCTGTGTTGAACCAATTGTTTTCTATGCTCTCAGCATCTGAGCATCCCACTTTGACTTCCACGAACTCTCCTCCACCACACAAAGAAAAATAAGACCTAGCTCACCATGAACAGCCTGCTCCTGATGGATTGTATCTCCTGCTTTCTCTCACTGTTCCTGTCCTTGACGACGTCGCCTGATTCGAACTTCCCCACGATCTCGGACATGTTGCAGAAGGAGACAGGTTGCTCGCGATGCGCCGTGCGCTTGTAGGACTTGCGGAGAGTTGCGTCACCATCTTCTGCAAAATTAAAACAATACATTATTCAATTGTCTCTTTGTGAGGTGAAAGCCATGCTAGTCTGGGAGTAAGTACAGAAGAATGTGAAAATTGAGTGGACAAAAAATATTAGCACATGCCGATAGCCAGGCAGCTTTAAAGCACGGTACAGACTCGAAGCTCACATACAAAGATACTGTGTTATAAAGTATCTTTTCTACTGACACACTCGATATAAAATATTTCTTCCTACGGCAGGAGAAGGGGTCAGTTGAAATCGGAAGCGGTTGAGAGAATATCATTTCTTTGTACTGGATATCACAACTTGACGGCTCCGTGCGTGCTCCGTGTATTCAAAATGACTCCCTCTCCTGTTTATGGTGAAGGGGGGGTCGCATAAATATCGCGATCGTAGCGGTCACGAAAAATAACGCCGATTAGCGAAGATTCAAACCACGCTTATAACACATGATCTTTTTACGTCTGGTGGGTCTCATGGGATTGTATGGCGAGCGCTATTGTGTTATAAATATCTTTTTGATTTGAGCTGCGAGTCTGTCGCTACCTTAATGCATAGTAAACAGATGAGACTGCACACTGATAATAGAATACAAGATTGCCATGGAAAACTGGCTATAATCATCAGGATAACGCATAAAATCCAGAATCAAAAGAGCAGGTCCGTGAGTAGTGAAGGAGCCTGTTTCGACAAGCCTATTGGAGCGGGGATCTTAACGACTAAAGAAGTAGAACAACATTAGCTTACCATCATTGTCTTCTCCTTCACTAGAGCTGGGTTCAATTGGGATGCCATTGAGATATTCATCCGTCACTCCAATATCCATGCCCTTTGATTTGAACCTGTTAAAATTTAAAAAAAAATAAGATTCAAAACTGTCGGCTAATTTAAGGTTCTTGGTTATCTTCTTTAACATTTTAAAATATATTTATGTATTTGTTATTTACTTTAAAGATAAAGACAAAAATTCACGGATTACGAATAACCTGACAATATTTGGAAATCTCTTACTGACGTCTCAGTAAGTGAAAATTGTTGTTTGCGTCATGATGGAGGACTTAGCCAGCCGAGGAATTGAACTCAAGAAGCCTCGGCGGGAAACAGAGGCTATGCCAACTCAGCCACTGACTTGTATACAGTCTAGATGTTGCAAGAGTCTCAACTGCTCTCAACAGTTCAAAGCCAGTAGGACCATGGCATCCCCAATTAGGCATGTTGTGAGGCTTAAGGGTGGGGAAAAGGAAAGATATGAGGAAGAGAAAGATGGGGAAGTACTTGTCTATCTTATCTGATCACCGATCATAGCTTCAGCCATTTCATGCAACGTTTCGATTCTGAATGGTGGTCTTTCACCAGGGCGATACTGAATTCTGAGAGTATCGCGTTCAGAGAATCATGCAGAGGTTAGCAGACGAAAAAATGGTCGATAGTTAGTACCTAATAAAAGAGAGTACTGAATTAGAACTATGAGATATTGTGAATGTAAACTTCTGGTGTGTTTCAGAGTTACGAAAATATAAAAATATTTCAAAGTGTGTTTAGTCTGTCAGATAGTTTGTGTGTTTGTAAGCAAACTATCACCTTTGATCTACGAAGAAACTTCTCACAGAATCCAGCAAACATTTAAATAAATAATACTTTAAACAATTTTTACGAAGGCACCTGTTTCACTTTGTGGTCCAATGCTACGGAAAAGAGACAGCACGTAACACGTGGTACAAGTACACGGAAAGTGGAGATATGTGAAAGAAAGACTCCTCATCCAGTGAGGTCAGTTTATAGAAAAGAGAAACTAAGAGAGATATGGCGTGGAAGCATGCCAATTGTCGTGCGAGCTACGTCTAAACTTCAATTGTGACTATCAAAGTGGCGGAACGAAGGAGAGTTATGCATTTGATGTGTAGATAAAAAAAAGGACAGTGCGCCGCTGTGTGCTAAAATTCGAGCAACAGATCCAGTTTAATGCCCACAGCTTCGTACTAATAATAGTTCATCTCCCTTAATTATTAAAAATGCTAATTTCAGTTGGACTCCATCTGTCTGTGACTTCAGTTTAATGAACTCTGGAATTTTTGTTTGTAAGAACATCCGCTGATGGAGAAACTGAAAAAAATCAATTTTCAACTCAACTCGCTATCCTGTGTATGTCAATATGATGGCCCGCACACTACACAATTTCTCAAAAACCCGTTGTCAATGGCAACGCATGCAGTGATTTGCCACTCGCCATGCTTGTTGCCGCGGAGTTTGCACCAGTTCCTGGGTGCCAAGGATACGACAGCTGAAATGTTCGTCGTCTATGGTGAAACAAGCTGAGATAATGACTGAAACCGTAAAATTGACATGCGCCATGAGAGAAGTTTGGCTGGCAATCATAGCAATGCACAGTTGTAACTGGTTTATTTATGGTTGTAACCATAGCAACAACCAGTTTTAGTTTGGTTTCAGTTTGTCCATGACCGCCTTAGGCGCTCCGCCCACCCGAGACACAGAAACCAGACTAAAACCGGCTGGTTGCTATGGTTTCCAACCAAACGTCTATGATGGCGCCATTCAATTTTACGATTTCAGTTAACTTGTTTAACCATAGACGAAAAACAATCAGCTGTCATCATAGCAACTAGCATGGCAAGTTTTGAGTCAATGCTTGCGCTGCCATTGACAACGGGTTTTTTAGAAGTTGTGTAGTGTGCGGACCATCATATTAACATACACAGGATAGCAAATTTAGATGAAAACTATTTTTTTTTCAGTTGCCTCGTCAGCGGAAGCACTAAGGCGCTCCACTGACGAGGCAACTGAAACCAAACTAAAACCGGCTGGTTTCTATGTCTTGATTGGTCAAAAACTTGTTTAACCATAGACGAAGAACAATCAGCTGACAGCTGGCAACTAACAACGGCCAGTCACGGCAATCAGCAGTGCGAGTCGTGAGTCACCGCTTGCGTTACCATTGACAATGGGTTTTTGAGTGATTGTGCGGGCCATCACATTGCCATACAAAGACAGTTGCCAGTTAACAGTTTTGAGTTGCCTCAGTATGCGGATCGCCTCAGTGTCATCATCATTTTCAAAATTGGATGTTTGTTTGGAGAATACAGACAAGCGATAAAGTAACTACCTATAATATAATATTTAACAGAAAACTATTTGAATTGCCATTTTCAAAATTCAAACTGATTTGTAGAGACTATCTGCGCTGGATATATAAATAACAAATGTCAAAAAGTAAACCGATCGACGGGAACACAATATCAGGAGCAAAGAAATGTTGTAGGGTGATTATTTGTGTTAATTTACACAGTGGCACTATCGCTAATTTATAAAATTTATATAAATATATTATAAAAAAATATAATAAATGTCAAAATGTGAACCTACCGACAAGAACAAATACCAGAAGCACAGAAATATGATTGAATATTTGGAGTATTTCCATTTGATTATGATTATAAACAAATATTGTGCAGTGACAAGTAGTTGTTTATTAAACATTTACAATAATCTTTATCTGAAGAAGTGACTTACTTGGCCAGCTTGGACAGTAAAGTGGAGCTCTTGTCCCGGGACAGAGGGTGCTCCAGAGGCTTCAGCTCGGGTTCTTGGGGGCCCTGCTCAAACATCTGGAAGCGAGACTTCACATCCAATGAGGCCAGCTCCTCCAGACCCAGATCTGGCTTTTCAGAAGCTAAAACAATTACAATTATTAAAATAGTGGCGTACCGCAAGGTAGTCATCTTGGCCCTGTTTTATTTCTTGTTTTTATAAATGATATAATCAACTGCTGTAAGGTATATTTCTACCTACAATTGCTTATTGTCAACTCTAAGTTTTATTTTTATTAATATCAACATTGATTTGGTGGATGTTGGCAGAACATCGATTTTTATGTTCGGTTTCATCATTTTCTTTAAAAAATGTAAGTACTTACTATATATTGTAAAAACCCTCTAGGCATATAAATAAACTAAAAATAGATGGAGTTAAATACATTGCATTCATTTCATAACAAATTGGTGCAAAAATCCGGATGAAATACAAATTTAAAAATTTTGAAAATATTTTTTATGTATTTACGCCCTTAGGACGTAAATCAATATTTTGTATTATTACAATGTTAATAACATTTGTGTATTATAGAAGAATGATGTATGTATAATACAAAAAAAGAGAGGAACAAAACGAATCAATTCAATACAACAAATATTTCATCAATTATAGAGTTAATCGTTTTAAAAATCTTAAGGTCATCAACAAACAAGAGAATGTTTTCTCCTAAATATTGTTGCAATATCATTGATAAATATTAAAAATAATACAGGCCCCAAGTGAGAACCCTGTGGAACTCCACTGGAAGCCTAAAATTGCTTTGAAATGTAATCTAATTTTTTACTGATATTTTTTCCAACAAAATTAATTTGATCCAGTTTAACATTGGTACATAACATACTTCCAGAAATACCCAGAGCTTTTAGTTTTTGAATTAAATGTTTACACAATATCTTATTCAAATGCCTTTTCTATTTGTGTACACTGTATCTATTTGGGAATGTTTATTCAATGTTTTAATTATGTATTATTTTGTGTGCACCAAATCTGGATGATGAAGGAGAGAGTACGTTTCGGGATACAAGTTGATGAAATGAAATTTTTGATAGGAGGTACAAAATAAGATAAAGTAAGAAGGTTGTATAGTGTATCATGGACGTATATTCTTACCCCTAACTACATCTGGGGGCAGCTCCTTTGGATTACTTTCACAGATGATCATTTGGTGTTTCTTTGGTCTTCCTGTTAACAAAACAAACAATTGTTATAAACAACCATTTTTATTGTTTATTTTTGCGCCCATTTATTTAAGAAAAAACAATTTTAGGGTAGAATGTAATAGTAATTATAACAGCCCCGTGTTGGGCATCAATTTATAAAACTGATTCCATCTCTAACATTGCGTCGCCCGAGTGCTTGAGGCTAGACTTTTCACCACACGCGGAACGTTTCGTTATTTCATCGTCTGTCATTCTGTCCCGCTCACACACACTTACGATACATGCGAATGAGAAACGTGCGAATGGGACAACTGCCGTAATCTCTCATATTTACCTACAGAAATTGCTTGAAAAAGGGTTTCGGGAGAAAACATTTTTCTACACCCAAAATTTCACGAAATTGTAATTTAAAAACCAAAACATGTTCTCGAAAGAAGAAGCTGTCAGCATATTTTTATAATTTTGAGTTAGCAGCACTTTTTCCTTAAATAATATTTTCCGATAAATTATACATGTTTGACAGTGAATTTTTACGTTAATACGAAATGCACCGAAAATTTAAAAACATACCGTCATAGCTTTCACCTTCTAGAAGGTAATATAAAAAAATATATTAATTTCGTGCAACTTTCAATGTAGAATAGTGTTTTTTTCCCGGGCGTCCTTTTTTTATGGGCCGAAAAGTCTATCGTCCAAATGACCGTTAGAAAATTACAAGAGGAGGGGGTTTTCATTAATTATTTCAATTAAACATTATGACAGTTGTATAAGATGAAGCTATTTCCATAAAGGTAAAGGTCGCATTAGTTTATATAATTCTTAGTAAAGTGATTAATTATCGTTTTTCAAACTTAATTTTTAATTTTAAAATGGAGATTGAAGAAAAACTAAAATAGTAATTTGGACAATTAACAACTCGAACGCTTTTTGCCACAATATGGCACTATTTGGCAATATTCTCTAGTTTGTTTTAAATGTTTTCAACATGTTTTAAAGTTAACGATTTAATAATATTTTTTTTATAAATCCTACGAATATGTGATAATAGACAAAAGATACGTGAATTCATTGGCTATATAGAACTATAATCAGTTTGTATGTGTCCATATTCAAATTTGGAGATATGATTCTTTTTGTGGGCGGAAAAATTTCCTTTAGCAATCTGAAAAAAAAGTTTTTTTTTATTTATTTATTTTTTTTTTTAAAGAAATATTTAAAACAAAGAATAATACATACATATCAAATAAAAACATAATACAAAAACAGAGAAAAAGTCCCAATAAACTACTTTTAAGTAGTTTGCCAATGGGTTCTTTTAACTTAATGGATTATTACAAAAATTAAATTAATTATTAAGAAAATAATTGTTTACATTCATAAAAAAAAATATATTGTATACACTCATACCATAAGAAATATAGCCTAAAAAGGTGTAACATGATATAAAAATAATTAAAAAAATGAAGAAAAAAAATGATATAAAAATAAAAAAGAGGTGTAACATGATATAAAAATAATTAAAAAAATGATATAAAAATAAAAAAGAGGTGTAACATGATATAAAAATAAATTTAAAAAAAAAAAAAAAAAAATATATATATAAAGTGAATGAAGTTATAAATTGTTTGTCTTAGAATCTAATACAAACTATGTCTTTCAGCGAGCCAATTTTTTAACATGATATTTATTTTTGCGTTTGTACATTTTTTGATTGCTGCAGGTAACATATTTAAGCAATTTGGGATCATGTAGTCCAGCGTTCTTTGCCCATATTTGTTTAAATGCTTAGGAACGATTAGTCCTTCATTTAACGTAAAACGAGTATTGTAAGAGTGTTCTAGTCTATTTATGTACAAAGGGCTATTTATATGTTGAAAAATAATTTTATACCATAGAATTGATCTCACTGAGAGAATTTTAAGATTTTGATAAAGGTATGGAACATTATGTCTTTGTTCGTATAAACTTTTATGAGCTAATAATTTAACTAATGAATTTTGAACTGATTGAACATGATTTATATTTGTTTTACAGGAAAATCCCCAAGCTGTAATTCCATACCTTATAATAGATTCAGCTAATAATAAATAAATTATCCGAAGTGTGCATATTGGAACATAGAATTTTAATTTATATAATCTACTAATAATAGATCTCAGTCGTTCACAGACCTTATTTATTTGTAAATCCCATTTAATAAAACAATCAATTATAACTCCCAAATAAACATATTCTTTAACCAGTTCAATATTTTCACATGTGCACAATGCAGGGATACCAATATGTAAGCAATCAGAAATGTGTGTTTTAATTTCAGGTGTAATAATATTTACCTTGGCATTGGGTTAAATTGCACTGATGCTCCAATGGTTAAGCACTCGGGCGACGATTGGATAAAGTGTGTGCTTTATGAAAATTTTCATAAAGCATTAATCTCCTGCTCATTTAGATATACGTGCCCATGTTCAAATACAACTTTACAAATGACAAAAGTTGACACGGATATGGGGCAAGCAAATTCTAGATTAGCTCTTAATTCTTTGTCCTTTGCCTATTTTAGGAGAAGGATCTAAATATATTTATTAAGTATTCCAATAGTAATGTTAATGACTTACTCTTTTCCTGTTCGTCTTCCTCAACCGCCTTGGGAGCAAATAGCAGCTTGAAGTGCAGGTTACAGTACACATTGCTGAGGTGACTCTGGAAACCCTCCAGGCTAAAAAAAACACACTCTTTGATACACTAAAACACAAACATGGAGTCTACAATAATAATAATAATTGGATAATTTGTATAGCGCCGTTTTTGTGAGAAATCACCTCAAGGGCGCTGTCAGCTGACCAGGTGTGCTAGCACGGTCGCTCGATATGAAGTTACCGACCGATTGTCGGTAACTTCTCATTGTTCCCTAGGACAACTGCAGATCTCAAACGTACAAACGATAGTTGATATCGAATATATTAAGGACACTTAGTCATTGTGAACTGTCACCTATTCGTTTGCGATCTGCAGTTGTCGTAGGGAACGATGAGAAGTTACCGATAGTTATCCTACCGATCGTTATAGAGCAAGCGTGCTAGGGCCTCTGAAAGTGAAAAGATATATTATTACTTTTATTTTTTATTTTCTCTCAGAGCCTATATCTTCTTTGGGAATGCTGTGTGGAGGATCTTTTTAAGGAAAGGAAGAGAGAAATATGAGGGGTTTGTAGGAATCTGGAGGTCAATGTGTCCAGGAATGACGGACATGTGAATCCATCCCTCCCTCTGCGGCGAAAGGCAATGGGTCGAGACAGTCCGGCTGGAGAGGTCGAAAGGTCTCCCTCAACCAGTCTTTCTAAATCCGGCCCTAATTTTATCTAAATCCGGCCTACTAAATTAATTTCTTTAAAAAGATGTACTATGTATTGCAAAAACAGTCAGTGTGTCCAGGAGTGATAGACGTGTGAATCTGTCCCTCCCACTGCGGCGCAAGGCAATGGATCGAGATCCATTCATAGTCCGGCTGGAGAGGTCAAAAGACCTCCCTTAACCAGTCTCTCCAAATCCGAGGACGAAGATAAACTTTTATATTGTAGTTTTTGTCTGAAATCCACAGCTTTTTGTAAACAATAGAACGCACAACACTTCTTTTAACTTCATTCAATAACACACGTAATCGCCAGTTTAACAACAAGGATTGATAAGAATCCAAGATATTCTAGTACGAGATTTTGAGCATTAATACAACGAATGTATTGTATTTAACAAGATTTCAAATGATTTAGGGCCAGTAGTTTAACTGAAATTCAAATGTAACATTGTCATTAAGAGTGCTTTACCAGAGAATACCGGAAATTAGTCATTTTTAAATAAAATTCTAGAAGTATTGACTCTTTTTTACAAAAAAACATAAATTGATTTTGAAAGATTGTTATTTTATCTGGTACACGCAGTTTTAAAATTTTGAAAACTAATTGCATTTATAATATACTAAGGTTATACCGTTGGTCGTTGGCAGATTTGTTCAATTTTCAAACGATAGATTCTATTAAACAACACAAATTTGAAATCATATAATCACACAACAAAATAAATCAATATATAATCTAGTCAACACAGTTTTCAAAATTTAAATTTTAGATAAATTAAAATCATTAAAAAATAAATCCGAGAACGTGTTTTGTGACAAAAATACCTCAGTTTTTCTATTTATTTAAGGTCTTACAAACTAAAATATTTCAGATTTTTTTTACACACTTATTTTGTATAGACATTACTGAAAAATTATAAATTATTTTGATCAAAAATTAATTTTAAGAAGTATATAATTTTCATTCATTTACCATCTCCCGTTTGATCATTTTTATGTCTGTTCAAGACATAAATTCTCCCGATTCATTAGACGCCGAGATGCGGCTGTGTGAGGTTGTCTGTTCGCGCTGCTCATTTTGACAACATTTCGCATAAAATTTAAAACTAATACCGTTTAGCTTCATGATTGTAAAAACATCCGCGCGCAGCGCTGTTAACAAAATCGGAATAATGGATTGCTGGATATTACCTCTTAAATGGCTATTCAGCGCCATTTTTGAAATATCCCCGTTAAATGCCGATTCTAGGTGCGTTTCAGTTTTCTATCAAATTATAACAAGCTGGCAAACTTAACAGCATGATACTTCTCCTCTTCTAATGTACCTGTCTGCTTTCTTCTTACTTGATGTAAGTAGGCTCCTCCAGGGAATGGAGTGTACGAGGGAAGGCGATGGAAATATTGAGTAAGGGACGAAGGTATAGGAAGCAACAATCTATTATCCATCCATGATCCAAAGCTATTTCAACGTTAATGATGGATAAAGGGTGTGTGTACCTCAGTGGCTTGTTGCACTCCTTGCAGCGGAAGCACTCACGATGCCAGGAGAGTTTCTCGGCCTTGATACGCTCCATGGCATACACCGCCTTGCCGCAGGACTGGCACGCGGGATTGGTGTCATGCTTCACTGACTCCTCGTGCTTTAGCTTCTTCTGAACCTTCTCGGAACTTGATTTCTGCACGGCAAACAAAAAACCACTAATTAAGCATATCATTCAATTGCATTAGGAAGAAGGACTTCCAAGAAACCGTTTTGATTTAGTCTAGAGGAAGCCATATCAGCATTGTTCAATGGCATACTGAGAAGCAAGCTGGAGTACCCGAGTGATGTTTGGGCACTATACCATATGGATTTGTTCTTCGTAATGCGAGATCATTTACTAATGGAATTGCATTACAGAGAACATATGAAGCACTTGTTCGCAGTATCCTGGAATATAGCTCCATTATTTGAACCCCTGCTGAACAAAACCACATCCTAGAAATAGAAAAAATTGCATTACCCGTATATGAGGAAATATACATACTATCCATTCCTGTATCCATCCTTGTTCTAAACAGTTCTTAAACTCAATTTCAACGGTTAGAGGACCAATTGGGGAGGCCTATGCAGAGGTGTTGGTTATCCAATCATACCCATAAACACCTCCCAAATTTTTGAGGTTATCCAGCCAGTCTATGGCATCAGGAGTCACTTGGTTCATCACGGACATTTCATAGGGAAACTGATATCAACATTAATAAAATTAACAACAAATACTCACAACAGACACATTCTTGTCGTCCTTCTTGGATTTCTTGCGATGCAGCGAGTGTGACTTCTTGACGGCTGTGGAGGAGCTGGTCACGGAACTGGACACGGTGCTGGAGCTGGTCACCTTCATCTCGGAGAAGGTCTCCGTCCGCATGGCTGAGGTCTCCATCATCTGCGTGGAATTCATTGCTGGCTGGGCTGGTTAGTGCTGCAAACAAATACATAGCTATAATTAAAGACTTGTAAAAGAATAGTGTAAAACAAGGCCTCATTTAAGTGCAGGTATAAACTGTAATGCCGACCTGAACTTGCTACGATCCATTCTTCTGCAGGTAGAGTCACTTTACCGACTTTACAATGAACGTAAGCGAAAGAGATAGATGAGTAAAACATACGTGCGACAGAGAAAGGAGTGGGTGGAGAGGCATGGAGGCATTTTCTTTGGTGAGCCCAAGAGGTGATATTCTTTACTAAATGGCGCTATAAAATTTTTCCAAAAATAATCATATTCAATTAGGCCTATTTATATTACATTTTGGCCAGCTTGCTATGTTTGCTTTTGAAATGACATGGAGATGGCTATCTTTGCTTTTACGTACAATATTACATACAAATATTGTATACACGTATACTACCTATAATATTGTATATAAAAGCAAAGATAGCCATCTTCATGTCATTTCAAAAGTAAACATAGTAATCTGGCCGAAATGTAATATAAATAGCCCTAATTGAATATGATTATTTTCATTAATTTGTATGTAATATTGTACGTAAAAGCAAAGATAGCCATCTCCATGTCATTTCAAAAGTAAACATAGTAATCTGAGCGAAATGGAGATTGCTGCCTTTGCTTTTATACGCCTCACTTCTACTTGAAGCTAGCAGTCTACAATGGAGTTCTGGTATCTATCCTGATGTATGGCATTGAGGCATGGAACCGGCAGAGGAAATATGCAAGTAGAATGCTCTAGAAATGAGATCCCTGAGGCACGTTATGGTAAACCTATTTATAATCGTGTGAGAAATTTAGAGATTAGTAAAGATTGCAAGGCTGACTTAAGCGTAATAAGTAAGATTAAAAAAGAGGCGCTCAGATGATTTGAGCATGTAGAGCGAAGAAAGGAGAATATATGACGCAAAAGTCAGGGATGCCCACGGAAGACATGGCACAATCAAGTGATCAAAATACTTGAGTCCATCCTTGTCAAGAGTCAAAATAACAGAAGAGCATGCGTGAGATGATGTGTAAATGTGAATGAAGCAAGGAGTGTATGCCAAGTCTGAGTAGTTTGGCAGTCTATCCTCTCTGCCTACCACTGCAGAGAAATTGCGTAATAGTGAGTAAGTTATATTAGGAACTTCTAATTCAGTCTAACATTCCAAAGCTACTCATTTCCTTATGTGAACACATTAGCTGCATATTAACATTTGTCATCATACGGTGCCAAGTCTCGACTAGATGTTGGAATTTGGAAGGCAAATATAATTTATGTGTAATTAGATAATATATTATTGAATGGTCTATTTATATAGTTGTAAATACACATTATTTTTAAATATAAGTACGATAGTTGCAATTCTCTAATTTTAAGCCATAGTTGTAAATAAGTGTGTCATTAATTCACTAGTTTTAAGTCAGTCAGTTATAATTTTTAGTCGTAAGTCACTAGCAATAAGACTTAGATATAAGTCACTAATTATAATTGTAAATCTTAGTTGTAAGCCAGTTAAATCAATTTGGGAGGTAGGTATGAGTATTGTATGGCACCGCCGCTCCAGGGACCATTTATTGGATAACCAACACCTCTGCCACAGGTCACCCCGAGTGGTTCGCTATGTTTGGTGAGTAAATAGGGATGCCCGGGTTTATTAGGTAAAGTCTGGATATTGGCGGCGGATGTGTTTGCCAATATCTCAAAACTTAGTATTTGGAGATGTCTGAGTAATCAACTAGACGATCAATATCTTCCCAGATGATGAAAGGATGACCAAAAACACTTGAAGGAAAAGTCAGGAACATTGACAAAGAAATGTCCCTCAAAATCATAGACATTTGATTTGGGAATCTTCCAAAGAACTTCATTAATTCTAGAAACATGTAAATGTAATCGACGGCGAAGTAGGAGTGGGCGGTAAAACCCACGTGAAGTTGTGGGATTAGTAATGAATCCAACAAAACACATCAAAACACCCATAAAAAATGACCTTAGTAAGACCACAAGAATAGGTTTTAAAACATGTGTTTAAAATGATTTAAAATATATTTTTAAATGGTTCAGAAGCCCTAGCATGCTCGCTCGATAACGATCGGTAGGATAACTATCGGTAACTTCTCATCGTTCCCTAGCATGACTACAGATCCCCAACAAAAAAGTAACAGTTCACAATGACTAAGTGTCCTTAACATATTCAACATCAACTGTTGTTTGTATGTTAGCGATGAGCAGTTGTCCTAGGGAAAGATGAGAAGTTACCGATAGTTATCCTATCGATCGATAAAGAGCGAGTATGCTAGGGCCTCAGATCATCGATATAATAACTTTTTTTTTACATTAACTCCTTTATAATTTCCCTCACAGCCTGCCATCTGTGAAGGTGCTGTGTGGAGGGTCTTTTTGAGGAGAGGAAGGAGTTAACATGGGTCTTGAAGTGACCGTCGGTCTATGCCGGCAAATCGTTCCACAGCCGAGCTGTTGAACTTAAGAACGAGTTGTAGAAACGACCCGTTCTCATGTGACAAATGTGTTGGGCGGGGCATTCCCACCCGACGCCTGTGCTCTAAAGATCGCAATCCGTTTACTATAGATTAGCCCTCCCATACCTTATTTCATTTCAAAAGTAACTCCCACCTAAGAGGTTTTTCACAATACTAACTACCCAATAAATTCTGTCGCATCTCTCGCATGACATAGTTGTTTTTCTAGAAAGAAATTAAACATTTTTTATCGAATGTTACTTTTCTCAAGGAGCTGCCTCAAATCTATATGTTACATGTATATTTTTTAAAGTATTCATATGCCTAATTAAATTGTTAATAATAAAGTCCGCGATAGCCCATACTTAAAATATTTCTATCTGCCTCAAGTCAAGGGCGGATCCACCGTTGTGGGCACGGTGGGCATGCTTACAACCCTAATAGACTTGTAACGTCACACTTTCTCGGTCTATTGAGATCAAGAGGCTAATGATAATAAACGCTATGCCTTAATAAAATTTAAAAAACACAATGAATCATGAATCTTGCGTGATTCGGAACACAGCAAAGAGAAACAGAATAGATGCAGGCGACTCAGTTCTCAAATGCCATTTATCATCAACAAGTTCTCAATCAAGCAAAACTGAAACGAACTTATAGACATTTGTAAAGAAAATATGAACTACATTTGTTTGAGCCGATCCCTGCAAACTGCATCGGTTGACATCAAAAGAGCCGCCGATGCGGTGAAAGATGTCATGGAAGTATTACGATCGAAATGCCAAAACGCTGAGTCTGTATTCAAGCAATTATTTTCAGAGGCGACAGAGCAAGCAAAACAGTTGGATAATACATGAAATAATACAATATCTATACAATGTACAAAATTCATTTAATAAATAAATAAAACATTAAAATCCCCACGTACATTTCCAAGGCAAACAAACAGGTCCAATTATGAAGCGAAATCGGTGGAAGAGTACTTTCAGAAATCAATTTACATACCTTTATTAGATTCCTATTTATTAGATTATTAATTGATTTATGAATGATTTGGAGGAGAGATTGTCTCCGGAGGTACTCGACCTATTTCATTTGGAAATGTCAGGGACAGGGATATCGAGACAGTGACAGTGAAAAAAGTGGTCCAGACGTACCACCAATTCATTAGCGATAGTGAATCAACTGTTATAAAAGAATACCGACTCTGGATGACCAAATGGAAAAGAGAATCTGAAAACAATTCGGCCATACCAGACTCGGTAGCTCATCTCCCCTCTCCCCAGGATGGATAGTTTTTGGACCCGCGAAGTTTATAGGAATTTTGTAACTATGTCAAGGATTCTTGTCAGGACAACTCATTTTCGGATCTGGTAACCCTAGCTGTGACCACAACCTTTTTAGAGTACTGGATCCGCGCCTGCCTCAATTTGGTGTTTTAATGCCGCGAACTTGCTGGAAAACAAATTTGCTCCACGCAGACCGACAAAAGGTAAAAACCAATGCTTTTTGCGATCTTTTGTGAGATAATTAATGCACTTTCTTTTTGATGAATGTTTTCGTAAGCCAATATTTCTGGTTCTGGTGTCATTTTTAAGACACACACGGTTTGTCTTGATATACTTGGTCGAAGGTTCAGATCGATCTTAAGAGACAAATTTTAATGGAAATTCGCTATTCATATTGACACTGGAAAGGAAATCGGCTAAAGCGTCATACAGCTCTGACATCAACCACTGGAGCGACAGAGCAAATTAAATCTTTTTCCTCGGATTGCTAAAGGAAATTTTTCCGCCCACATTAAAAATATCATACTTCCGAATTTGAATATGGAGACATACAAACTGATTATCTTATCTTACTAATATTATAAATGTGAAAGTTTGTATGGATGTATGTGTTTTTGTTACTCTTTCACGCAAAAACTACTGAATGGATTTTAATGAAACTTTACAATAATATAGCTCATACATCAGAATAACATATGGGCTATAATTTATAAAGCTAGCTATTTATTTTTAATATATTTAAAATAATAATTATTGTTTAATAGAAAATGTCAAAATTTGAGAATGACATTTTGCAAAACAATGATTGTAAAATCAAAATTCTATTTTAGAAAATATTTAAATTAGTGAATTTATTTGAAGTACCTACTCGCCTAATACTTTGAATTGAATCAAGAATTATAAATATTTTAAATAAAAAGGTTAAGAATTTTGGTATAAACGTACATGGGACCTACATAGGAAAAGAAAATAGATTACTCGAAATACTAATCCTACGGAGACGAAGTCGAGAGGCAGAAGCTAGTAGTTCTAGTAGCCAATGAATTCACCTATCTTTTGTCTATTATCACATATTCCTAGAATCTATAAAAAAAATATTATTAAATCGTACACTTTAAAACATTTTAAAGAATCTAGAGAATATTTATTTTGTTATATTTTGAATGTACAACATATTATACAGTCGCTTTAATAAAAAAAAAATTTGCCACATTTTGGCAACAAAGCCATCCGTGGTTGTGGAAATAGTGCCATAATGTGGCAAAAAGCACTCGCGTGGTTAAAGATGAACCTACACAATTATCTATATTGTTTGTTTGGGCCTTTGTTCATCAAATCAAGTTTTCTAGAGTTTACCAAATGTTCTGGGAAACTATAAAACTTGTTTTGATGAACACAAGCACGAACAAACAATATAGCTTATTGTGTAGTTTCATCTTTAATGTTACAGCTGTATGGCGCTTTATCAAGCGTCAACGTAACTAATGGATTGCTAACAATTATTATAAGCAATAATTATTAGCCTGAAACACTCATCCATATTGAAAAAACCTCCCGGGAAAAGATACATGCCGCCGACGGGACCGTTGTATGTATCTTTTTTCGGGAAGTTTTTTTCAATATGGATGAGTATTTCAGGCTAATAATTATTGCTTATAATAATTGTTACCCTTTGTGCTATGCATAAAATCTTGTACATTAGTTTATCAATTAAAAATAATTGATGGATTGCTTACCATAACTAATGGATTACTTACCGTAGTTAGTATGAATGGTATTTAAATGTATGTTATCATTTGTAAACTGTTTGTGTACTTGGAACGATTTAATGAATTATGTGTTTGTATATATGAGTTTATTATTTACTTTGTAAATAAGGAGACATATTATATTGTATTCTTATTGTATATTGAGGTAGAACCTGCAGACAAGCAGTCATGTGGCAGCTTTGCGGGACTACCTTTTTATTGTCTAAATTAAGTGTTTTGCTAGAAATAAATATGTTGAGAGACAGTGGTTTTTTTTTTTTATACATCCCCAGTGTAATTTGGAAGGCGGGTATGGGTACCTCCACCCCGGAAACCATTTATTGCATAACCAACACCCCTGCCATAGGTCACCACAATTAGTTTGTTACGTTTGGTGACTTAGCAGGAGTGCCCGGATTCATGGGGTGAGGTTAGTCTAGATCTTGGCGGCGGATGCTTTTGCCTGCCTACCACGTGGCGGGCCGGTTCGGGATAGACTGGTTGAGGGAAATCTAACCTAGACCTCTCTAGCAGGAGTCTCTCAAGCCATCGTCTTGTACCGCAGTGGGAGGGATGGATTCATTCCTTCGACACTCCTGGACATATTGAGCCATCATACCATTTTCCTTCCCAGAACTTCATTTCCCTAAAAAGACCTTCTACACAACATCCCTACAGATGACATAGGCCCTGAGGGTTTTCTTTTCGCCAGGGCCTCCTGTGTGGAGATATTGTAAAAAAAAAAGTTGGGATATGTTGCGAGGCTACAATAATTTATTGAAGTATTCACTCATCCAAGCTTGGACTTCTTCAAATGTTGCTCAACTCGCGGGATGGATTGGTAAGTGATGTTGCAATGTTTGCCTATCATCAAAGATGAAGACGGAATAATATATCACCAAAATTTCAAACCGAACCAATATTCTGGACTTTACAGTTAAGCACATTATTTTTAACATCATTGTAAACATATATATATATTTATTTTTTTTTACATTAGCTCCACACAGGAGGCCCTGAGGAAAATAATTTCCCTCGGGGCCTATGTCATCTTAGGGGATGCTGTGTGGAGGGTATTTTTAAGAAAAGGAAGGAGGGGAAGTTCTGGGAAGGAAAAAATTTTGAGGGTTAGGTAGGAATCTGGGGTTTAGTGTATCTAGATCATCCGCCGCCAAGACCTAGACAATGAACCCCATGAACCCGGGCACCCCTGCTAAGTCACCAAACGTAGCGAACTACTTGGGGTGACCTATGGCAGAGGCGTTGGTTATCCAATAAATGGTTCCCTGGGCGGCAGTACCCATTCCCGCCTCTCAAATTGAATATGCACATCAACTGCCCATAATTATTATGTTTTTCAGCAGGCCACATGCAAATGATTGAATATTCTAATGTTTTAAATTGTAGGTAAATTTTCCTTTCACATAAATACGAGGGTCAGTCAAAAACTAATGCCTCCAATTTTTTTCTACTTAAATAGTGAAAATTTTGAATTTGGTGCCATTCCTTCAACCTTCTTCTACAATCTACTGCAGTAGTAACTTTCTGCGTCAACAGGGGGCAGCACTGTAGTCGCTTGCAAAATGGCCGACATCGATGTTTGTATTAGATTCTGTGATTGAATTCTTGAATGCAGAAGGTGAAACGCCCATTCACAATCATGAAAGACTAAAAAATGTATACGGTGATGCAACAGTGGATGTCGGCACTGTTAGATGATGGGTTCGTTACTGTAACGAAGCTGAAGGACAAACACCGTTGGCTGACAAAAATAGAGCGGTAGGCAGTTGACTACAGTGATTCCACACAACATTCAGCGAGTGGATGACATCATTTGTGGTGACCGCCGGATAACTACGGATGAATTGTGACGCATTCTCTCCCTCAGTAAAGGCAGTGTGATGTGAAGCTCATCGTGAGATTCATTTTGAAAATGCGGAGGCCGTGAAAACGTCCATTCGTCAATGGCTTATATAGGAAGCAGGATTGTGCTTTTTACCACACTGGAATACATGCACTTGTTAAAAGATAGACCAAAACTGTGGAAATGGATGAAGATTATATTGAAAAGTGTCAAATTAATCGTCAATGGTGTGATTTTAAACCTGTGAGGCTACAATAATTGCATTTAATTTCTTGAAATTGTAATTGCATTTTAATTTCTTGATAATCAAAAAGAGAAAAAAATAGGAGGCATTACTTTTGACTGGCATAGCACCTATATAATTAAATGTTCCATACTTCAGTCTGCAGGACGAAGATTGTCCTGGTGTTGGCCAACCTTTGATAGGAGATAACACGTTAAGAAATATTGCACACCCCATTGAAAAGGGTTGAAGTGATTCGATTATCTATGCCTCACAAAAACCATATTTAAGTTAGATGACTCCATCTCAGCAAGATGTCGCTAGTCTCTTTTCAACAAGACCACATTGACTTGCAAAACTTTTCTATGGAATGTGCGATATATATTCAGGACTTACTTCTTACATACTTACTTTCTGCCTTCTATACAACAGTATTATATTGTAATAACTAGACATCGGATTATGTGTATATACACTATTAAAAGCGCGAAGCATACATGCAAATACGCACTAACAACGCTAAAATATAATTTGCCTAAATTATACGATAAAAACAAGAATAGGTCTTCTGGAATGTGGTTTTGCATCAGGGGGGAATGCAGTCCTTGTTCTACCGGTTTTTCAATGGAAGATACTCCAAGGAACTACCATCATGGATCCCTTCGGTACCAGTGCACATTATACTTACATATAATTCGCCAAAATGCGCATATGAATTATTAAAACAATTTTTTTAAGCCTATATACATTAATTTCTTGAGCTCATTCAAGCTTTTTTTAATCATTGTTTACAAAACAAACCATGCTTTTTTAGTTTTCCATATTAATGTTATAAGGAAATGGGAAAAATGCAAACAAAACACAAATATCCTACAAAATGCTTTATTTTATTTTAATAAAAACACAACACAAACATAAGTTTATATTAAAAAATAATGTTAATTCTAAAAATAATAAATTCATACAGGTATAATAAAAATAAAATGAATAATAATTTTTTAGTAGACTTCTTATATTCGGTTGTTTTAAAATATCAGCATTAATACATATTTTCATATTATACAATGGGGTGAACTGGATTATTATATTACACTTAACCGCTTGGACACATAAGCGTGTTTTCACGATAATTTAACGTAGGTAGACATAAGAATGACGTATGTCCCGTACCTGAGTTATTAATTCATAATACTTGGTTCGTTGAGATTACGAGTTTATTTATTATGGTTATCGTGTTTACAATGAATAACTAATTAGACTCAAACGTCCGTTCTAAACGGTGCTCTGTGTTGATCTGTAGAATGGACCGCTGCTCAGTGAGCTGCTTGCCTGTCTGTCGAATATCTTTACAACCATTTGGATTTTAGACCCAAACGGGCGACAGTTGTGTCTCTCATGTAGCACTACTACTGACCTCTGTTGAGATACCTCTAAACTACATATAACTACCTATTCTAATGACATCTGTTGAAAGACATTGAAACAACATATATATTTACAAACACTACATATAACCTACTGTAAGCTGATCTTAAGTTGTTCAAATGCTAAAACGCACCGAGAATTGGCAATTTGATATTTATCAAATGTGACGAGAGTTTGAAATACCCCAACCTAAGTATATACAATAAGTAAGAAAGCCTCCGTGGTCGAGGGGTAAGGCTCTCGACTAGCGATCCGGAGATCGAGGGTTCAAATCCCGGTGCGTGCATGTAAATTATATATGACTAATTTGTGCTATTTTAAAATAATATAAGGTATATTTTCGGCACGTTCCAGAGTGGAAGTTATTCTCAGTATCGCCCTGGTGTAATATCACAATTCAGAAATAAAAAGTTGCTTGAAATGGCTTCAGTCGTGTTTGGTGACTAGACCTTAAAAGCCAGGTAATTTCCCACCTTCCTTTTCCCCTCCTTACTACCTTCAGCCTCACAACATATCCCAATTGGGGATGCCAAGTCTCACTGGCTTCTGGCGGTTGGGAGCAGCTGGGACTTTTATGCGGTTTTCACATTAAAAAAAAAACTCTTGATCAACATAGGTTTTAGCATCGCTTTCCTATACCAAGAATGAAACTACGAAGCTTTAGTATACTTTGAATAACATTTTTATTTATTAATTCCTCTTTCGACAGCTGTAAAGTTATTTGTTATCGGTTCAACGAACATAACATTACGATACCAAGACAACAACAAACATACATGCAAAAATATCCATGTTTTTGCACTGAGTCAGAAATAAATTGACTGTAACAGAACAGAACAAAACCTGGAAAACGCTATAAGGTACGATAACCATTTCAACAAAATAATTTTAAACTTTGGAGAACATTTTTAGGCTACGAAATTATAAATTGAATCACCGATAAGTATTAAGGCGCCAATTTCTTAATCTGAAGAAGGCTCAGATATCCAGGGAATTGGAAAGTATATTGTGGAAGTAGGAGGCCAAATGACAACTCTAATGAATTTTGTTAAATGGACTTGTCTAATACTGTCAAAGTAAGAAATTGGAATTGTGGATAGGATGAAGAAACACCCATTAATTTATAGTGCCGATTGAGCATAGCCAATCAGGCATTGCAATAGCCATCCCAAGCTAAGGAGTGAGCTACAGTGAGCAGGCTGAATGACCTGGGGAACAGTGTCACGAACGGTGCCTTCAAGAAGCAAGGTTGCATTTTTAAGTATTTAGACCTTACCCCAGCACTCTGATGGAGTGAACCTTCTGTTTCCCTAGATACTTGTGGGACGAAAACTAGCGGCCTTTGAGGAACCTAGGAGAGCTGAGGCCACCTCCGTGAACTCTTCCCTTGTGTGGCCTTCAGAGAAACAAGGGGGAGTGGACTCAATCGTCGTGTGACTTCCAGGGAACCAAGGAGGAATGGAGAGGAGAAAAAAGGCCCTCTTTCCTCGTGGGGCCTTTGAGGAACCCGGGGGGGATTGGAGAGGAGAGATGAGACCTGGTAAGATGCATTGTGGAACCAGAAGACATGGCCAAACACCAAACAGAAGAAAGCAAAAAATAGTGCTTATGGGAGACCGTCTTTGTATCAATAATAATAATACATACATAACAAAAAGTTATAAATTTAGACATTTGTAGGCCATAATTTCATTTAGAGATGACATCTACACATGAAACTTGGTAACCTTCCAATTGTGACATATCCATGAGAAATTTTACCAAAATAAATAAAGTGACCACTGCACTCGGGAAATTTTATTATTTTTTATTAATTTGTAACGCTTAGGAAAGCTCTGCTGTCAATTTTGTAAAGGTTCATTAAACAAAACAATAATTAAATATTAAAAGCAAGCCTATGATAGAAAATTAAAAACCCTAACTAACTAATTAGAGAAACCCTAACTAACAAGACGCCGTTACACTTGAGGGTTAGGCAGAGAGGATAGTTATATAGGATAGCCACATAACTCTGTCTTGACCAACCCGTCTAGCTTTATTTACATTCATACATTAGTTTTACATTAGCTCTACACAGAAGGCCCTGAAGTAAAATAATTTCCCCTAGGACCTGTCATATTTGCGGTTACTGTTTGAAGGGTCTTTTTAGGTAAAGAAAGGAGAGGAATTTCTGGGAAGGAAAAAGGTTTGAGGGGTGGGTAGGAATCTAGGGGTCAGTGTGTCCAGGAGAGACGTATGCAATCCCTAAATGTTTTTAATTAAAAAATTACTGCGGTAAAAGTCAAAGGGTTGAGAGAGTCCGGCTGGAGAGGTTAAACCAGTCCCAATGCGACCCGCCACGCAGGAGATTGGAAAACGCATGTGCCACCAAGACCTAGACAAATCTCACCCCTTGCTGAGTCACCAAACATAGCAGATATGAACAACCAACATGACTTATGTCAGGGGAGTTGGTTATCCAATAAATGGTTCCAGGGTGACCCAAACCCGCCTCTCAAATTATATCATACATAGATCCTTTTCTTTTATTCTGAATTGACACGACACAAGAATTAGAAATACTGTGAAACCCTCTTAAGAAGTTTTCCAAGGGACGGGGAAAAAAAACTTATTAGGCGGAAAAACCTTATAAGTGGGATAAATTGGGCCATTTGGTCTTCAAGGGTCCGAAAAAACTTCTTAAGAGGGTTTCATTGTAATACTTTATTTCAACTCAATTACTACAAAAAAACAACTACAGTGGTGCCTCGCATAACGAACGCCTCACACAGCGAACGCTGCACACAACGAACTTCCTTTTCGTTCATTTCACGATTCATACAACGAACTTCGCTTCACACAACGAACTTCGCTTCACACAACGAAGTCGCCCACTTCACACGATCACTGCCGATTTATTGCATCCTTCCGCGCAGGCAGTCGTTAGTCACTGAGCAGTACGCTTAACTTACGCACGTGTCGCAGCAATCGTTCATCATTACAACGAAGTCGCCCGATCTTCTACGATCACTGCCGATTAATTGCATCCTCCCGCGCAGGCAGTCGTTAGACTCGTTAGTCACTGCGTAGTACGCTTAACTTACGCACGTATCGCAGCAATCGTTCTTCATTACAAATTAAATCGCACACGTATCACGGCAGTTGTCCTTTTAAGATAAACTCAACATTTTTTTTATATGATGGGTTCTAAAAAAAGCAGGAAGGTGATTTCTCTTGAAATGAAACAGGAAATAATTAGAAGGAGTGAATGTGGGGTAAAACAGTGTGACCTCGTCAAAGAGTTTGGCCATTTCATTATGTTTTTAGATGTATCTAAATAAAAATAATAACAAAAAATTTATCTTTTTTTTATGTCATTTTACCATATTTTATGCTACAGAACGAATTATTTTTTTAACATGTATTGTTATGGGAAAACGCGTTTCACATAACGAACTTTTCGCATAACGAACTTGCTCCTGGAACGAATTAAGTTCGTTGTGTGAGGCACCACTGTATTTACGTTTAGGGGGACTGTTACGGCCGCTGTTTCTAACTTTTAAATCGATTCATCTGAGGCCGCGATCAGCCAAGCATTTTGTAGGGTAGCGCTCGATTTATGTTGTCCCCAAACATCTTATGTTATCTGGCCTCGCCCACTTTCATAGACAATAAAATGACATCAAAGTAAGAACTTTCGAAGTTAAATTAATATTATAGAGTTAATTGTTGGATTTATTATTAATACACGTAATTCATTTAAAATATTTTTATCCATAAACTGACATTTTATATTTTTTAAACAAACGTATATTAAATAAAGTGTCAGCTTGACCGTAGGTACTGGACTTGACACTTGGCTTGGCGAATATTCGGAAACGACATAGTTTTTCGCATAAATTAACCGTTTTTCGTCTCTGCTCCGCACGCATCCGAACTTCTCAATCCATATTAATTAAAATAATAATTGATAAACGCAATACAACAGAAGTGAAATGAGCGCGAAACTGTGTCTTCTGTCAAAGTGATAGTTCATCGACCATACATTGTGTTCGCGGTATTTTTTCTACTCTGTTGACACTTTTAAGAACTAGTCCAAAACTGAGGCCGGAACGAGTTTAATCCACTAGTCCGGCTTCCTTAGGTTAAGATAAATGCTTAAGCGATACTTGTGTGTTGGAAAAAGCGTAGTTGTGCACTAATCAATTACTAAGGCAAAATTTTGGCTTAGTAATTGATTAGTAGGATTGGGAACAGCGGCCGTTAAAGCTGCATCTTTTTGCAATCAAAGTTAAAAATTTACAATTTACGAGAACAATGACATTCGCCATGTTTTATTTTGTTAGTATAATGTGACGTTTGATGGATTAAATACGCACAAATTATTTATATAAGTCAGAGTCAAGTTAGCCTCTCAGAAACTGAACGTACTGTACGGGGCTTGTTGATATTTTAATAGTACACAACTACTAACCCTGTACAAATCGCAAGTGCGCCCCGCTGTTGAATTTGGCAGTCCCCTCAGGACTGGAGCCCTAAAATACATGATATAACCCTTGACTCCATCGCGTCGTTAATCTATTTGATAGATACCCCTATCTTAACAAGCGAATTGCAATCTTTAGACCACAGGCATGAAGTAGGTATGCTGTTCTTGTTCGACCCGTATTTCAAGTGAAGATGCTCCAAGGAACTAGCGTCATTGATCCCTTCAGCACCGGTGCATAGTCGGGAAACACACCAAACACACGCCCAACATATTTACACGGTTGACATTTGTCACATGAGAATGTGTCGCTTCTACGACTCGTTCTTGAGTTAGACAGCTCGCCTTTGGAACAATTTTACGGCCTCCTACAACATGGGTCTTCTTTCCTTTTAACTTTCCTTTCCTCAAAAAGACCCTCCCCACATCTTCAAAGATGATACAGGTCCAGAGGAAAATTATTTTCCTCAGGGCCTATGGAGTAACCCAAACTAAGAACCTAATAACATATTTTGTGGATGTTTTTCCATATCACTTGACGTAAATAGTTGTTTTTTTATACTAATTAAATAGAAATTATGTTTTATTTAAATAATTGGGCGTATTTAGAATTAAGCAAGGAATCAAAGAATGAAAAATTTACCAAATTTGATTCTCTTTGATAATGCAATGTCTTCCTCGGGCGTCCCTGACTTCTTCTACCATCTAATGCATTAAGTTATATGCCTGCATATATTTTCCTTACACACCTTTCTTTATTCATCCATTCTGAATATCTAAATATCCTACGTTACCTACCTACAATTTTATTATAGAAAGTTAAAAAAATATATAAAGCAAACTAAGTCATTTTCATTAAGGTTATGTTGTGAGGCTGAAGGAAGTTGGAGCGATGGGAGAAGAGAAAGTGGAAGGTTGGGAAGTACCTGGCTAATCAGATCAGGACACTAAACTTGGCTAATGGACGATACTGAGCTTGAACAAAGAAAATATGAACTGCGTAAGAGAAAGGTTTGGGAGTGTCTGGCTATGCAGATCTGGTTAATAAACATTGCTATTTCAAGCTATGCTTAGATTCTGAATAGTGGTCTCAACGTTCTCACACCAGGGCGATACTGAGAGTATCTAGAAATATTAAAGGGAGTTTCTGCTACAAAGAAAATATATTGAGAGGATATCTAATAAATTGAAGTAAGAGGGGTGTTAAATTATTCAGATCTGGTCTGATGAAACCGTTTCAAGCTACATTTAGATTTTTATATTGTGTATATTGATTATTTATTATTTTTATATTGATTTTTATATCTGCCAGGGCAACACTTAGAATAGGTATACAACAGATCTAGAACAAAGAGCAAATATGCAGTGCGATACTGACAGTACCTTCTACTTTGAAATATGAATGAGAGTTTTTTTATGTGAATACCAATACACAAGAGTATGAACTATTCGGAGCCAGTGTGACTATGGCATTTCCAATTGGGTTATGTCGTGAAGGAAGTGGGGTTGGGAAGTACCTGGCTATTCAAATTAGGTCACCAAACTCGGCTAAAGCCATTTCGAGCAACATTTTGTTCCTGAAAGGTGATCTTTCACCAGGGCGATACTGAGAGCATCTACAACTTGCACAAAGAAGTTTTAAACTGACATGAACAAAAACAATTTGTATTTTTGGCGACAAAACGAAAATAAATAAACTTCGTCCACATACGCTACTAATCGGGAAAACTTCCAGTCTAATTTTAAAACCAGGAAAAGATCACGCATGTTGTTTTTTACAATCGGAATTAAATTAATTCGGGCTGTTAGTAGCAAAGTGCAATGGCGTCACTCGATCTATAACTTTTAAACTTACTATTTTAACAAAAAAACACGGCCGACGAACGTTATTTAACTTTAAAATTAATAAATTCACACAGCACAGTCCATTGACACTCTCAGCACAACTTTGTCAAAATAAATGAGTGAGAGAAAACTAGGAAAGTAAAATGTTGCCAGTCTGATAAAAATTTGAACATAAAATATTCCAAAACTCAAAAACAATTCAATCATTTAATAACTGCTTTAAAAATTTGTTAAAAATTCTGAAATAAATGCTAAGAATTGCAGAATTATTTAAGGTATAATTTAAGAATTTTTAATGTGAGTTTTATAGCATTTTACTATATTTTTTGGGATAATGTTGCCAGTATTGCGTGTTTTTGTTGGCGTTTCTGCGTTTTGCAGCTTGGTTCACGCTATGACATTCTGTCGGCATTCCTGCTCGATGGGGACTCACGTTACCTTTCCAATTATTATTAGGTGGTGCCTCTATTAATAGGTCAGATATTCAAGAGTCTTCATTCTCCGGTGGAGCGGGACGTTGAATCTGCACACACTTGCTTTTATTGCTTGCACTCACCAAAATGGCCTAGCAGATCGTTGATTATAATTAATATTCATTAAAATTCTTCGCGAAAACGTTTCGATTCGATAAATTCCGATGCACACGCCATTTATTTGAGAGAATGATGCGAAATAATTATTTATATCGCTGTTTGTATTATTTGCGGAATTAGGAAATAAATGTAAACAACGCGGGCAGCAGTTTATTGATTTTGGACTAGGTACGAACTCGAATAAATTCCAACCCATAAAAACAGAACGATGTTTTTTTATGACTTACGTAGGTACCTACCGTACAAATGCACTGGTCAATCTTAAAAATTTTTAACGAATTAAGTACGTACGACAACCATATAATAATATCTGGGGAAGATCGGGAGATTTCGGAAAAAAATTGTATTGTTATCTAATAATAGATTGCTATTTAATCATAAATGTGACGTACCTACTTTTTATTAAAAACTGGCTTAAGTCTCCGGGCGGCGTTTAACTACATAGTTTTTGAAAGCAGATGATGTAGACAGTAATTATTTTCCTCTTATTTTGAACGTTAGGTGCACAAAATTCCATCAAGAAAATTATCAAAGTTCTGCTAAAAGGGGTCGGCTGGTTTGTAGAAATCTCATGTAGACAGTGACCCTTATTTTTGTTTTGAAGATAAAGTTTATTTTATCATTCTTGGAAAATAAATGTAGATTTTTTTTTCCGCTCTTTTATCAATTTTAAATCTAAAACTGACTTCAAAAATACCTTTAATAATAAGTTGGCATTGAGATATTATATCAATGCATATATACAGTATATATGTATACAAGTAGTTTTATCCTTTATGCATTTGAATGAAAAAATGTGTTATATTTTCGGTGGTATACTCTCTCAGCATAACTTTCCGGGATATGTGCTTAGTTATGTTTTGTGTAAGTAAGTGTTCCGTATTTTTCCGAAACCTACGTAAGATTAAGAAAATGACCCTCATATGGTGTGGGCATGTAGAGCGAATGAACGAAGAAAGGAATATAAGGAGGACATATGACGCAAAAGTGATAGGAAGAAGAAGTTGTGGACGCCCGAGAAAGACATGGCACGATCAAGTGAACCAGATACTTGAGTCGGGCCATGTCAGGAGTCGTAATAATAGAAGAGCATGTGTGGAAAAATGTATGAATGTGAATGAGGCAAGGAGTGTGTGCCAAGACCGAGTTGTTTGGCGGTCCATCCTCTCTGCCTACCCCTGCGGGTTAACGGGATGGTTAGTTTCATTTATTTATGTATGCCGGATCAACTTACTGTAAATACCCTTCTTTTAACTTGACTCTTGACACGACCGGACTCAAGTATTTGACATGTTGTCATCTTTGGTCGTCCCCGATTTCTTTAGCCATTTTCTCCACACTTCATATTTTGGGATACTGTGTGGAGGGTATTTTTAACCACTCGAGCGATTGGTGTTCAGTTTTTGATTTGGTCATTCGATTTGATTAATATCATTCCTCAAAATATTAATACGGAAACATATAAACTGTTTACTGCGGTTTGAAGCCAATGAATCCACCTGGATTTCACAGTTTATCCCATATTTGTAGGTTCGTTAAATGTGGTCCAATTTTGGACTAATATCAATCGCAGAAAAATAAAAGCTTCAAAATCGCTCCAGCTCCAGTAAATGAAAGATAGGAAATTCTGTGAAGGTAAAAGATACGAGTGGTTAATAGAAATCTGGGGGTCACTTAACAATAACCCTTGAGAGCATATTCTACCACCTTTCAAAAATAGTGTTTAGTTTTCGGATATATTCAGAAATATTCTATTTATTTGGATTTTATTACGAAGCGGAAATTTGTTGACCTGACAGAATTTGCCTGAAATCTGAAGGGAAGCTTGTCAGCTAATTACAATTTCCAAAATAAAGCTAAAACGCACTTCGAATCGGCATTTAAAGAGGACCTTTCAAATGTCTAAAAACAAAAATGACGTTGAATGGCCATTTACGAAAATCTTAAATTTGAATTTATTTAAAACAAATGGGCCAAATAGCGGGTTCAGACAATTCAATTTTAGTTTATCAACTTTGATTGAATTGTCAAAAAATGTTTACAAAAACTTGTTCAACTTTATTGAAAGAAGGTTCACACGTGTCAATAATATGCTTTTAAGTGACGAGTTGATCAATTAAAATTGAACCGTCATCGTAAGACGTAATGACACTCTTCACTTACTTAAACGTACATGTTAAACGAACCGAAAAAATTCAATGCAGTTTTCTTTTCCAGAAAAAACAAGGAACACACGGCCTTGCAAGACAAAAAATAGGTTGAGGTTAATTTTTTTAACACGTTTTATTTTTGAACGAGTGCCAGGTATCTAATACAGCTTCCCGTGTCCGGTCGAAGGTTGTCCGTCAAAAGAAAAGGCAAGAGTGATATGTTATTGTTTCCTGATGTACCTGGTATATGTAAAGATTTTCGAGGTCATCGCTCTCTAATTTTTCCTCGGTTCGTTTATAAACAGATAATGAAGAAAGTGCCGCAGGCGAATATTTTACTGAGGGGGTTTCTCACCATCCTCCCAATAGCTTATCTGCACTCATAACGAATATTTACGATTAACGGTTTATTTATTTATTAAGTTGGAGTTTATAATTCGGTACTCGAACCTATGAATGGTGGATATATATATTGGATAAGTTGGCCGAGTTTTCTAACTACTGCGAGTATTTTATTTTTAATAATATTCGTTGTTATTAGTGTAGATAAGCTATTGGGAGGATGGTGAGAACCCCCGTAAGCCTAAGGACAAACCAATAAATTATGATGATCCTTTTTGTTTGGAAAGTTACTTTCCAAAGAATATAATTTTCAACACTGTTAAAATTTTTTACATATTCTGTAACAGCTTTTTCCAATTTCTTTCATATCACTAAATTCAAATGTGATCATAAACATGTACATGTACCTGTTTTAGATGAGTACCTACCATTATTAACCTTTTTTTAAATATGAGTAACTGCCCAAGAGTCCCAACTGCTCCCGTCTGGAGCCAGGGAGATTATGACATTCCAATTTTGGGTATGTTGTGAGGCTGAAGGTAGTGGGGAGGGAAAAGAAATGGGGAAGAGGAAGGTGGGAAGTACCTGACTATTCAGGTCTAGTCACCAAACAACAATTCAATTCTGAATAATGGTAACCTGCTTAAAAAAACATTATCTTATATACAATAATTGATATAATTGTACAAATATTCCAATATTAGTTTTTAATTTTTTTATTTATAATATTTTTATTATTTTTCGATTTACTTTTATTTTTTTGTATTTAAATAGTTTTATTTATTCTTAAATATGTTTTTTTTCTTTTCTTCTTTCTTATGTTTTATTATTTGTCTCTACCAAATAGTATCTTTCTAATTCTAACATTATAATTTAAATTATGTATGACTACCATAATACGGGCATTAGCCTTGTATGGTAGTTGAAAAAATCACAAGAAAATGTAAATTTGTAGGTAGTTGAAAACCTACTGATTTATTCGTGTACCTATGTACCTGACGGCCGGCGTAGTCAAGGACAAGGACAAGGCTTTGGACTCCCATTCCGAAGGTCGCGGGTTCAAACCCGGCGTGCGCAAATAAATTTTATTTGATCAATTTGTTACACAATTAATTAATAAAAATAATATATACTATATTTGCGGCACGTTCCAGAGTGGAAGATACTCTTAGTATCCCCTGGGATGCTAGCATGGTCGATCTATATGAAGTTACCGACTGATTGTCGGTAACTTCTCATCGTTCCCTAGAACAACTGCAGATCGCCAACGTACAAACGACAGTTGATGTCGAATATATTAAGTAATTTAATTGTTATAATTAAGTTAACTGTCACCAATTCTGCAGTTGTTCTAGGGAACGATGAGAAGTTACCGACAATCGGTCAGTAACTTCATATAGATCGACCATGCTAGCACCCCTGGTGTAAGACCACCATTCAGAATTGAAACGTTGCTTGAAATGGCTTTAGCCGTGTTTAGTGACTAGATCTGAATAGCCAGCTACTTCCCCATCTCCTTCCCTTCCCCACTTACCTTCAGCCTCACAACATACCCCAATTGGGGATGCCATAGTCTCACTGGCTCCAGCCGGGAGCAGCTGGGACTCTTGTAAGGTATTCATTATAAAAAATTAAAAAAATTAAAAAAGACGAAAAAAAAATTGTTTTTAAAAGCACATCAATAAACAGAATTATAACACAAACCCTTTCTCTGTTTGAGTGGCATTTCAACGCATGCCGGGTACTCTCTAGTAGAATGGTAGAAACAACAGCACGTTGTTAAAAATATTTATACGTGGGAAGTCGACTTCCTTTGATAGTACAAAGTTTTAATAATATATTAATTTAAATTACACTATCAGAAGGAATATCACATTCTAAAATAACTTGTCGTAAAAACGCTCAATGATTTGATAAGAGCGAAATTCTCGCATTTCCTCCTAATCAAGCAATAATTAATTACATTTCACGGGCACTACATCATAACTAGCGAGTACCTACCCGACAGACGTTGCAATACCAATAAAAAAAGAGTGTTTGTGTTTTAATTGTGTTTATAGAATCTACTTATGGATATACACCTTTTTGAAGGCGTCTACTAATATCTACAGGAATTTCAAAAACTGAACAAATCGGACTAAGGCGCTCCGCTGACGAGGCAACTGAAAACCAACTAAAACCGGCTGATTGGTCAAAAAGCTTGTTTAACCATATACGAAGAACAATCAGCTGACAGCTGACAACTATCAATGGCCGGCCAGGGCAATCAGCAGTGACAGTCGCAAGTCATCGCTTGCGTAACCATTGTCAACGGGGTTTTGTGTGATTGTGAAGTGCGCGGGCCATCACATTGTCATACAAAGACAGTTGGAAGTTGAGAGTTTTCAGTTGCCTCAGTGGGCGGAGGCGCTAAGGCAACTGAAAACTGTCAACCGACAACTGTCTTTGTATGACAATGCGATGGCCCGCACACTACACAATCACCCAAACACCCGTTGTCAATGGTAACGCAAGCGGTGACTCGCAACTCGCACTGCTCATTGGGGTGGCCGGCTGTTGCTAGTTGCCAGCTGTCAGCTGATTTTTCTTCGTCTATGGTTAAACAAGCTTTTTGACCAATCAAGACAGAGGAATCAGCCGGTTTTAGTTTGTTTTCAGTTGCCTCGTCAGCGGAGCGCCTTATATCTATCTATACGAGGTATGTTGGAACAATATCTATGGGAATTAAAGTGAGGACGAATATCTACAGCTCAAACTGCTGACTAATATCTACGGAACAGGTGATGTAGACGAACATCTACAATACTGGCAGAGGTTGGATTTGCAATTATGTATAGCATATTGGCATAACGTAATATTGCATATGCAATTATTATAAGCAATAATTATTAGCCTGAAACACTCATCAATATTGAAACCTCTCCCGAGAAAAGATATATGTCGCCGACGGGACTCGAACCCGCACCCCTCTGTTTGCCGGACAGGAGCTCTACCATTAAGCTACGGCGGGATACCTCCTACCCGCCAAATGACTCAATATATACCTAGTGTTTCATTCAACAATTATCGCTTATTATATTTTTTCACCTGCAAACAACCAACTTTATTTTTATATGAGAAAGGCATGTAAGTGCTAACTCTCTCACTAGGTGGCGTCGAGACATTATATCTACATTTGTTGGTGAAAATACTTTAACTCGTCAAATATTGATTATTTTAATAAATTGATAAACTAATGTTTAAGACAAGATTTTTTATGCATAGCACAAAGGGTAACAATTATTATAAGCAATAATTATTGCGTATGCAGTTTAAAGAACTTTCTTTTGTATCACAAACCATGTTACACAAACCTAGCTTAGCCGCTAAACTATTTAAAACTGGGATGTTTTTCTTGCTTTGACACGAGGAGGCGCTATGCCAATTTCAACATTACAGCAAAATACGTATATATTATGCAAAAACTTCATGTACGTACTTTAAACGTTTAAGCATTTACATAATTGAAGTAATTTATGCTTTTCCGTACAACCTCTTGCTCAGCTGCCCTCTGTAGATATTAGTCCCACCTACGCTCCATAGATATTCGTCACCACTGGGACCATCATAGATATTTATCCGATCTCAGCTCTGTGGATATTAGTCTTCACTCTGAAGTTCATAGATATTTGTCCAACATATGAGCTGTAGATATTCGTCCGATATACAGGCTGTAGATATTAGTATCTGAGGCCCTAGCACGCTCAGCGCCGGATCTGCCATACGTTCAAAAACGTGCAAAAAACCTGGCGCCCACTACGAAGGGGCGCCGTGATAAAATAAATATTGTTTTAAAATTCAATTAAAATATTCCCCGAATCGTTTAAAAATTACTCGTAATACGGAATTATTAGTTCGCGCTAGCAACACTCACTTTCCATATGCGTGAACCTAATGCGCGCACATCGATGGTTAAAATTTAACGAAATACGGATTTGACTTAGGTCAAGGAATTTTTTTCCAAATACAATATATTTCATACGAACGACCTATTTTTCCTTGTTGCTCTTACGACCATTGTATCGTTCGAAATTCAACAAACATTGTGATTGGTTCATTGATCGCTTCTCGTACGGATCTCCCTTCGTTGATTACAAGTTGCTCTTTGATGATAGTTCGTCGCTTTCGCCGCGTTATTGGTTTATTTATGTTCCCATTCGCGCGCGATTTGGCACCATATTAAACAAACTGATCAGAATATTATTATTTCTGAACTAAACTGCCTCCTGTTTTATATTATATTTTGTTATTATGTTCTTATTTTGTCCAGTGTCATAGATAGCTACCGCCAGGTCACTTGGAAAAGTTACTCTTGATTCTTGTTGACGGGGTATTAATTTATTTTAAACGTATTGCATAATTTATTTTTTTATATTTTTTATATGTATATGAATTTTTTATCTGAATTTTAAAAAAATGTTGGGGGGGGGGCGCCATCGGTACTTCCTGCACAGGGCGCCAGATTTCGTAGAACCGGCGCTGAGCACGCTTGCTCTATAACGATCGATAGGATAACTATCGGTAACTTCTCATCGTTCCCTAGTACAACTGCACATCGAAAACGAATAGGTGACAGTTCACAATGACTAAGTGTCCTTAATATATTCGATATTAACTGTCGTTTGTACGTTTGAGATCTGCAGTTGTCCTAGGGAACGATGAGAAGTTACCGACAATCGGTCGGTAACTTCATATCGAGCGACCGTGCTAGCACACCAGAGGCCCTAGCACGCTTGCTTTATAACGATCGGTAGGATAACTATCGGTAACTTCTCATCGTTCCCTAGCATGACTACAGATCGCCAACGAATAAGTGACAGTTCACAATGACTAAGTGTCCTTAACATATTCGACATCAACTGTTGTTTGTACTTTAGCGATGTGCAGTTGTCCTAGAGAACGATGAGAAGTTACCGATAGTTATCCTACCGATCGATATAGAGCAAGCGTGCTAGGGCCTCAGGGGTCACTTTTTTCCGTCTGATGAGTGGTGTGAGTAGGCCACATACTCGAACAACTCTGTCCGCGGGGAAGCATAGATTTTCCAAAATTTACCCCCTGCTATCCTCTACCGCTACTATGTCGTAATTACAATCCCTCCTTCGTGCCCCACGCCTCCCTCACCCCTCCGTGTCCTTTCCCGCGTTCCCCTTCCACCTTCTCCTCCTCCCGGTGGATTTTTTTTCCTCAAGGCCTCCTGTGTAGAGCTAATGTAAAAAAAAATTGTAAAAATTGTTTTTTTTTTTCAATGTGATTACTGCACAAGAGTCCCAACTGCTCCCAAATCTCTGGAGCCAACGGGACGACGGCATATAACTAATAACTGTTGTATTATTCTATGGAGGAAATTGTACAATAATCCCTTATTTGAAATTTAAGCTCTAATTTTCTTGGTGAATCCAATAAAATCAATATCACAGATCCATTTCAGTTCAATCACGTCTCTAACAATATAGATCGCATTTTAGATTTAGTCTTTTCCAACCATAACTTTAATATTCAAATTGCTACACATGTGCTATCCAAAGTTGACTCCTATCATCCCCCCATTGAATAAGATTTTTTTATGTCCAAATACAAACCCTTACCCACCAATCCAGATCACATCAAATATAACTTCAAAAAAACGGACTACATTAAATGCAATGAAATGTTATCAATTAATAACTAGGACGATCTTAACACCCTGAATTGTAATGACTCTCTGCTACATTTTTATAACTTGTTATGGCTATCAATTGAAAAATACACTCCAAGCAATAAAAAATTTCCAATTTGGTTCAGCAGTGTTTTGATCCATCAACTGAGAGAAAAAGAAAAGTTTAGAAAGAAATGGAAAAAATACAAAAATCAAAGTGACTATGACAGTTTTTCCATCTTGAGGGCTAGAGTAAAAGTATCCATACGTACATGCCTTAAAGCCCACGTAGATTCAATAGAAAATTCTCTCCCTAACAGTATCAAAAATCTATCAACCCTCATTAATTCGAAAAGAGTTTCTAATTCTCTCCCCAAAATCATGCATCTCCATGACAAATCTGCAACAAATGGTGAAGATACATGTGAACTTTTATCTACTTACTTCTCTTCTGTTTTTAGCTCACCATCTAATTCTAAAAGTGACTCTAAATTTTCTTCCCCACTTTATAATTATCCACTGTCTCATATCAAAATAATCTTAGATGAGGTCAAGGCGAAGTTGAACACTCTTGATATTAATAAGGGTTCCGGCCCAGATGGAATTCCTCCACTATTTATTCGAAATTGTGCAGATCAACTTGCAGTACCATTACACAAAATATTTATCGAAAGTCTGAACGATGGAGTATTTCCCGATCTGTGGAAGGTTGCCCACGTCATTCCGATCCACAAATCTGGCAGTAAAAATGATGTAACTAACTACCGTCCTATCAGCCTATTATCTTGTTTTGGCAAAATATTTGAATCCATTGTATACAAAACCATTTTTAACCATGTAACACATGTACTTAGCCCTTTCCAACATGGCTTTGTAGCTAAAAGATCCACAAATACTAATTTACTCGAGTATATGGACTTTCTGTGTAAATCGATGAATAAAAAAACACAAGTTGATGCCGTGTACACCGATTTCAGTAAGGCCTTTGATAAAGTCAGTCACCCTATCTTAATAAATAAACTGGATAAAATCGGCATACACGGAAATCTGCTTCGTTGGTTAGAATCATATTTATCACATAGAAGTCAATTAGTTACTGTTAACGGTTTTAACTCTTCCCCAATCTCAGTTACATCGGGCGTACCACAAGGATCACACCTTGGACCCTTGCTTTTCTTAATCTTTATTAACGATCTTACATTTAAACTTCGTTGTAATTTTTCTCTGTATGCTGACGACCTCAAATTATATAAAGCAATTAATTCTATGGAAGATTGTGAACTCTTACAAGAAGAGCTTAACACAATATCTACCTGGTGTGTTGACAATGAAATGGAACTAAATATAAGAAAATGCAAAGTTATAAATTTCACCAAGAACACCAACAAAACTGTATATTCATATACCATATGTGGTCACAATCTGGAAACAGTTGAATCGATTAAAGATTTAGGAATTATATTCGACAACAAACTAACGTTCAACCAACACATTGAATACATTGTGAGTAAATCAAATAAATTACTTGGTTTTATTATAAGATCAACCAAATTATTCAAGAATTCTAATAGCCTAATAATTCTATTGAATTCGTTAATCCGTAGTGTTCTTGAATACGGGTCAACAGTCTGGAATCCACATTATATTACACAGGTATCTAGACTTGAATCTGTCCAAAGAAAATTTACACGGATCTTGTCTTATCGATCAGGTGTGTACCTTTTTTTTTTGGATACGAACAAAGACTAACATATTTCAAATTAGAGAGTCTAGTTAAAAGACGTAACATAAATGACCTCTTAATGCTTTATAAAATTGTAAATTATCGGGTAGATAGTAACTTAATCAATCAAATCAAGTTATACGCCAGGCCCAAATCTACCAGAAACCTTAACATATTTTGGACCGAAATTTTTACCAATAATACTGGATATTTTAATCCTATTTCTAGAATGTCCAGATCATACAATGATCTTGCTAAATCACACATTATCATTGATATTTTTGTAAATAATATAACTTGTTTCAAGAAGTATCTCCACAATTTGTGCACCTAAAAAAAATAAAATAAAAGTTTGTTTGTTGTTTTATTATTTTTTCATAAACATTTTCTTTTTGTTAGATTTTTTAATATTATAATTAAGTTTTTTAGAGTTTGTTGTTTAAAAGATTGTTTGTTGTTTTATTATTTTTTCATAAACATTTTCTTTTGGTTCGATTTTTTATTATTATAATTAAGTTTTTTAGAGTTAAGTTTAAAAATACTGGCATTGTTTTTCTTTGTGTTTGCTTATGAGTATATTAAAATATGATTACTGCAGACACATTAGTCTAGGGATATTTATATTTGTATTTAATTTTGTTTTATATTACCAACATGAATGTTCTATAAATATCCTGTTTGTGTCTCAAATAAATAAATAAATAAATTGATCCCTTAACAGTTGGCCCCGGCATACTTAAATACAATATGAAGTCGGTTTGGGGAAAATACGTTATAGGTACCTACTTACACAAAATATAACTAAGTGTCCCCAAAAGGCTTATAAAAATTTAAAATATGATCAACTGTCAACTGATCAACCGTCAACTGATCAACTGTCAACTGATAAACTGTCAACTGATCAACTGTCAAATGATCAACTATCAACTGATGAACTATCAACTGATCAACTATCAACTGATCAACTGTCAACTGATCAACTATCAACTGATCAACTGTCAACTGATCAACTATCAACTGTCAACTGATCAACTGTCTGGGTCACCCATTATCACAGACATGCTAGTAGTCTATATTTATATTATATTAAAAAAATATTTACAATAGTGACAAAATCCAGAGAGAAAATTTGAGAATAGTTTTTATGGACAAATGGATGACCGATTTCCTGTTGAAGGTATATTTTTTTAAGTAGATTTTAGTTTCAGTTTATATATTATTGTCCTGAAAAGGTTGAGTTCAACCGAAACCGGTCGACTAATATAAATCAAAATAAAATGGTTTAAAACAAACAAATTGGTTTCATTTGGTATAATGTCAAGCCACAAACTGTTTGCTTTCTTCAATAATAGATTTTAGGTTTTGAAATCGGTAAATAATGCACAAACATAATTATAATTATTATAATTTCAAGGGGCTAACTATCGGGGATCAACTGTCAACTGATCAATTGCCAACTGATCAACTGTCAACTGATCAAATGTCAACATATCAACTGTCAACTGATCAAATGTCAACTGATCAACTGTCAACTGATGAACTGTCAACTATTCAACCGTCAACTGTCAACTGATCAACCGTCAACTGATCAACTGTCAACTGATCAACTGTCAACTGTCAACTGATCAACCGTCAACTGTCAACTAATCAACCGTCAACTGATCAACTGTCAACTGATCGGCTGTCAACTTATCAACTGTCAACTGATCAACCGTCAACTGTCAACTGATCAACCGTCAACTAATCAACTGTCAACTGATCAACTTTCAACTGATAAACTGTCAACTGATCAACTATCGACTGTCAACTGATCAATTGTCAACGGACCAACTATCAACTGTCAACTGATCAACTGTCTGGGTCACCCATTATCACAGACAGTGAGGCAGTTGTTACACTGTGTTAAATATAACGCATTTTGATTGATGTAAATGCAGTTTTTACCACAACTGATAAGAATGCGGTTTTTTTTTACGAATCCGCTAATCATATTTAATTACAATATAATTAATGAGTTGCGAAAAAAAATCTATCTACTTCCGCTAAACAATGCGTAAATTATTTTATTTTAATTGTGTTAGTTTCTCTGTGTTAGAGTTACATGTTACTTTTACAAAGTTATAAATCCCAACAATTTAATTTGGGAGGCGGGTATGGGAGCCGCCATCTCGGAAATTATTCATTGGATAACCAACACCCCTGTCATGAGCCACCCCAAGCAATTCGCCACGTTTGGTGACTTAGCAGAGGTGCCCGGGCTCATCGGGTGAGGTTTGTCTAGGTCTTGACGTCGGATGCCTTTGCCCAACTATTTTGGCCGTATATTTTTTCTGATTTTTCAGTTTAATTTTTTTGATCGAGTTTCGCTAACACAACTAAATAACTAACTAACCATCACGTCGTTTTACCGCAGGGGTAGGCAGAGAGGACGGACCGCTAAACTCGGTCTTGGCACACACTAATTGCTTCATTCACATTCATACATCTTCTCATACATGCTCTTCTATAATATCAGACCGACTCAAATATCTGGTTCACTTGATCGTGCCGTGTCTTCCTCGGGCGTCCACAACTTCTTCTTCCATTCAGTTTTGCGTCATATATCCTCCTTACATACTTTCTTCGTTCATTAGCTCTACATGCCCAAACCATCTGAGGGTCCCTTTCTTAATCTTACTCATTATGCTTACATCAGCATTGCATTCTTTGCGGATATCCACATTTCTCACACGATCATACATGGTTTTACCACACATACGTCTCATGGATCTCATCTCTACAGCATTCAGTCTTTCATCCTTCCTCTGCCAGTTTCATGCTTCACTACCATACATCAGGGTAGGTACCAGCACTCCATTGTGGACTGCTAGCTTCACTTCTTTGGACAGCTTTTTGTTGGCGCCAACGGCGTTGAGTCCACCATTAATGGAGTTACCTGCATTCACCCTTCTTTCAATATCCTTATTAGCCGTCCCATCTCTCGTAAACTTACTTCCCAAATACACAAACTTATCCACCTGCTCCAAGTATTCACCATTCACAACTATATTGCATATTCTCTTTCAAACACCAAATAATTTAAAATATTATAATTTGCGGTTTTACCTATTAAGTTAACAATAAATATTCATCCTAGACTTGCAGAATATGTCAATAGATGTCGCATATTAAATAAAAATGGATACATTAAAAATTATAGGAAGCATATAATCAAAGATCCAAATCAAATTGATGATTTATGTAGAAAATGTATGGCTTTTCCGGAAACTATATAACACATTATATCAGGATGTTCTATATTAGCGCCGTCTGAGTATACATTTAGGTACAATCAGGTTTTAAAAATAATTCACCAAAGTTTGGTAATTAAACATAACTTGATTGACTGTCATAATATAGTACCTACCATATTATGAATACGAACCAAATTCATTTTTAGAAAATAATTTCTTTAAAATATACAATGATAAAACACAGACCAAATAGTCGTAATAGACCCGATATAGTTTTACAAGACAAAATTTAAAAATAACTTATATCATTGATGTAGCTATTCCAAATTCCTGTAATATTGAAAAATCTGTTTCTGAAAAAGTAAGAATTTGGCATTCTCATACTATAAAAATAACATTTTAACCATTTGTTATTTCGGCTACTGGCATTATACCTAGCTCTCTCATTAAAAATTTAGGCTTATTAGATTTGTCAAAGAATTTGTATAATATAAAAATGCAAAAAATCAGTCATTTTAAGTACATGTAGGATTACGAAAGATTTTTTAAATATTTATATTGAGGGATCAGTAGGATTTATCGGTTAATTTAGGAGTTCCACCGAGCCGAACCCTCTGATACGAAAATATCTGGAGTCGGTAAATTATTTTCCCATTTAATAGTCTGGTAGGTTAACATGTTGTTCTTGTATTGTTTTGTATTAATTATACTTTCATAATACATTTGCATAGCGTGGATTCACTAAATGATCATTCTTGTGGAAAAGTGTGAGAAAGGGTTTAGTTTTTCCTAACTAAACCCGGACCTAAAAGTCTGGTGCGTCAATAAAATATAAAAAATTCAAGTAGGTACCAATTCACCTGACTTTCATGAACTTGACACCAAAACATAAAAAAAGTATTCTTCCTCTAACAAAAGCTCCTATGTTATGCGTTTGGAAGTAAATGGAGCACGTTATGTAGTTATACAAGTTGAGATGAGAAGCCACCTCTGGGCTTAACCTATTTTTTTTCAGTTCCGCTCCAATTATTTTGACGAATGAGGATGACAAACACTTCATTGTAACCTCGACACATCGGAGTAATAGATGAAAACCAAAGATTTAAGAAATGTAGAGGTGGCGTTTTTACTTTTTATGTGAATTTCGCTTATGGCTGGGTTATACCCGCTCAAAAAGAAGAAGAAGATAGATACGATAAAACGAATGTTAGAGGGAGTGCACCAATATTAAAAACGATATTCAAGCAAAAATAGAGCAAAAATCTCGAGGGGGTTGTGTTCAGTAGCATTTAAAGAAACTTTATGAATTTTTTTATACATAGATAAACTTATAAAATAACGGACACAAACGGGTAAAATAATAATTTGCGATTTATTTCTATCGTGGGAATTTCAAATAATTATCGTGGGAATGAATAGATACTATCAAAATAACATATATTTTTTTAAGAACTTAAAAACTTCAAATGTTTAAGGAAAATATGTAAGAAATCGGTATAAATTCGGGATGCGGCTGCTTAAGAGTCCCGACTGCCCGAAGGCAATGGGACTATCAAGGGTGTTTATAAGGGAGGGTTTAGTGGATTCAACCCCCCCCCCCCCCCCCCCCCCATAAAAGAGTACCTAGTAGGGGAGACCTAGGAGAGTTGTCCTAGACGACCGTCCGTGGTCGAGTGGTAACAACACTTGACTCCCAATCGGAAGGTTGCGGGTTCGAACCCGGCGTGCGCAAATAAATTTTATTTGATTAATTTGTGTTATTTCACAATTAATTAATAAAAATAATATATACTACATTTGCGGCACGTTCCAGAGTGGAAGATACTGTCAGTATCGCCCTGGTGTAAGACCACCATTCAGAATTGAGACGTTGCTTAATAATGGCTTTAGCCGTGTTTAGTGACTAGATCTGAATAGCCAGGTACTTTCCTACCCTCCTCTTCCCCATCTCCTTCCCTTCCCTACTTTCCTTCAGCCTCACAACATACCCCAATTGGGGATGCCATAGTCTCACTGGCTCCAGACGGGAGCAGTTGGGACTCTTGTGAGGTATTCTCTATAAAAAATAAAAAAAAAGTTGTGACAGAGGAGAGTTGTGACAGTGACGATTTCTCCTCATCTATAATAGTTAGCGAAATGGCAACAACGCTTGTTTGTCGCTTTAGAGATGCCCCACTTCACTCAGTACACGCCAGCGGTGCACCAGAAGCGGCCGCGTAATTACGACATCTGCGTGTAAAAAATGCGAAAATTAGGTTTTTATTCAAAATTTTTGATTGAATTTATATCATGTCTTATTATATGTGTTATTTTTTCTTAAGTTGTATGGTTATTTAAGTTTCAAAGCGTTTCATTGATATTTTGTGTTTGCATCGTGTTTAGAAAATATGAATCATTATTCGGACCAAGTCGTAATTTTGAGCACCTAGGAGAGTTGTGACAGCCTGTCACAACTCTCCTAGGTGGGAAGCAATGCTGGGAAAGTCATGACGATCTACGATATCCCATACATAACAAAGTCTGCATTTGATGTAGCAATCACTACAAGGAATATAGCTGGTTTTGCTGCCACTGGAACATGGCCGGTTAACACAAACATATTTCGAGAAGCCGATTTCCTGCCAAGTCATGTCACTGATTGTCCCAACTCAGAACTAGAGCAATCCGTTTCAGAAATTGTGGACAATTCAGAAGAACGAACCATAACTCCAAATCTCAACACCGGCACAGCTAATAACGTTGAAGCAAGAGCCATTACTCCAGGCGCATCTATAGGACAGACCATACCATCTAGCAACTCATCAGTTGTCAATAATGCTAATGAACCTGTTGCCTCCACGTTTACAGCCCATAGTCCTGTTGCCACTGTTTCTAATGTGTTCTCGCCAGAATCAGTTAGGCCGTTGCCAAAAGCTCCGCCAAGAAAAAACTGCCAACCGAACAGACGCAAAATCAAATCGCTGTGCTTACTGACACACCTACTAAGGACGAAATAGCTGCTATAGAAGCCAATAGGAAGTGGAAGAATTTGAAAAGGCGTGTCTTAAGCGACGATAAGAAGAAGCCTAAAAAAGCCACGAAGACTAATAAGAAAAAGAGAACAGGTGATGACGAAAGAAATGACAAGTTTGCCTTGAAGCCTATGCAAACAGCAGATCGAATGAGGAGTGCGTGCAATGCCTAGAATGCAAAGGCTGGTTACACGTAGATTGTTCTGGAGGCGAGCTGCAATACATTTGCCACAATTGCCTATCAGATTAGATTAAGATTTTTGACTGATTATAATATGATTGATCTCAAAGCCATGCCATAATTACTTACAAGTAATAACTTGTTATGGGAATGTTATATGTTGTTTTTGTTGGTATTTAATGTACTAAAAGATGATTACATTACTTTATGCAAAAAAAAACAGTTTCATTTATTTATAATGTGTGTAATGGTATTTTTTAATACTCAAATGGTCTAAATACAAAGCTGTCACAACTTACCTCGGTACCTGTCACAACTTACCTCGGTGATAGGAGAGTTGTGACAGAGGGAGTAGTTTTTCTTTTTGTTGATTTTCTCGGAAACCGTAATACATTAATTAATTTTGATGATTGTTTTGTTTAGGGGAGGAATGGTGCTACATTAATTCACAAAGGTCAGAACTGTGGACTGTTTATTGAGCGAGATTCATCCCTTAACATAAAAACTGTCACAACTCTCCTAGGTCTCCCCTACTATATATACCCAGTACTCGTAGATTACATTCCTGGAAAATACAACAATATTATTTGCTTCATATCTTTTATTAAAAAATGTCTACGGCTTGTGTTACTCTACATGTACTAGCCATTACGATTTAAACATAAAACAGCATACTTGTTGTCGTTATTTGATATTAAAAATTAATCAAAGTTTGCACTCCACAAAATCGAAAAACATGTATTTTATAACGTAAGTACACGGAGAAAAATGTTATTCTAAAATACGATCGTTTCATTCGTAATAACGGTTAAAAACGGGACTGAAGTTCTTACGAACAAATTAACAGGGTTTCAATGTTTATTGGCGGGAACATGTAAGAATAATTTGTTGGTATACGTACGAAATTACGTATAACAACAAATTATTCTTACATGTTCCCGCCAATAAACATTGAAACCCTGTTAATTGGTCCGTAAGAACTTCAGTCCCGTTTTTAACCGTTTTTACGAATAAAATGACCGTACATTTTTAGATTTTCACGGCCAAAAGCATTTTCGTTGTTTGTTTTTGGGGTTTTATGCCGTGTTGCGCTACCTCCTTCTTTAACCGACGTTTCAAGCAGCGTTGCAGTGACCATCATCAGGGCAGATCCAGCAGATCCGACGATGTGTCCGACGATCCGACCACATCGTCGGATCTGCCGGATCTGCCCTGATGATTGACACTGCAACGCTGTCCGAAACGTCGGCCAAAGAAGGAGGTAGCGCAACACGGCATAACACCCCAAAAACAAAAAAAAACAAAAAAAACGTATTTTAGAATAACATTTTTCTTCGTGTACAATACTTAAAAAGTTTATGAAAAAATATGTTTTATAACAACATATACCTAAAATGTTTTTTTAAAGTTGTAACAAAAATCATATGTAAGGTAATTTATCAATACTTTTTGAGCATTAAAATATATTGTTAAAAAAATCAGTTGCTTGTCAGTGTAATAAAAACTGTATTTTCTGGAAGAAAATGATGACGAATGCGACCAAATAAGCAAAATTTGCACATAACCATTAGTAGAGGCCAATTCTGACCACTTTATCTAGATTTTGGTGAAAAAAATGAGATACGAATTTAAAATTTTCCGAGGCCACATTTTCAAAATGAAGCATTTGTGGGATATTTCAATGATGAAGACTGGTCATGACAATGGAATATAGTCAGTCATCAGTCAACCTTCATTCTTCTTCATTTTTAAACTGTGGCCCAGAAAAATGTGTGGTCAAAATTGGCCTTTACTTAATTAGCTTTTTAAGGTAATTTCGTAAAAATTCTTTAGTCTTAAAGATTCTTAAATTCTCTAACGTTTCAAAAAAATATCAACTCTACTTTTACCACTAATCTTCTCATAAATGTAATATCAACACTAATGGAGGGTAGCAAATGTAAAATTTGCGATTTAGTTTAAGATTTTTGGGGAATTATGATAGTTTCACTTCGTCCTAACTTTCTTTCCCCATTTGTGTAACGAAATTGTAAAGTAAAAACTATGAAGTGAACGTGTAGTTTTTTTTTACGGAAAAGCGAGATTCCTGGCACCTGCTGCCAATGCGAACTACTCCACATTCTAAATATACATTTTTTCCAGATTATTTCTGTCCTCCGCCAGTCAGTAGTTGGAGTTGGTAGGTGTTGGAGAGGTGGTTGTGGGGAGACGGGAAGGGGAAGAGGAGTTGGCGTGACTCATCTGATTCCTGGGAAGACAATGAGTCGGCCAGGCGAGAGATATGGAAATATCTAGATGTTCTGGATGACGCGAGTGTTCGCGGTGTTCGTTGAAGTGTTCAGGGTAGAACGGGAATCTAGAAGTTCTGTTTTGTTTGGTTTTTGAATGTTGAATCTTCATTATTTGTTAAAAAAAGAGAATTATTACTCGTAGATTACATTCTTTGAAAATACAACAATAATCTTAGAACCATATCTTTTTATCAATTTGGTTATAATAATAACGATCACGGAAATTTGAAATGCTGTGAAGGACAAAATGATAATTATTGAAGAAGAAGATAACTAACTAACTAACTAACTAACCATAACACCGTTCCCCGCAGGGGTAGGCAGAAAGGACGGACCGCCAAACAACTCGGTCTTGGCACACACTCTTTGCCTCATTTACATTCATACATCTTCTCATACATACTCTTCTATTATTCTGACTCTTGACATGGCCCGACTCAAGTATCTGATTCACTTGATCGTGCCACGTCTTCCTTGGGCGTCCTCGGCTTCGAAGAAGAAGATAACAATAATAATCTAAATTAAAATATGAAAATGAAAAAAAAAACAATAATAAAACATAATGGTCGCAACTGGGACTCGAACCCAGATCTCACATCTTACCGGGACAGCGCTCTACCAATTTAGCCATTGCGTCCGATTATAAAACCGCCCTGAGAAAGTCATATTTCAAATTTCAGAATTAACAATATTATCTTCGACTAATGTTTTAGTTAATGATTTTTTTTTTTAATTGGCTGTTTGCCCTCCGATGGTCACCGTAGAAAATTAAAAAAAAATTTAAGCGATTTTGTCCCTTATCTATAAAGAAATTGTGTGAAGAACAAGGTCAGAATCGCTTGGGCCATTCTCGTTCTTGACATAACGAAATACTGGATAGCGTTTAGCCTCTCCGAATAATTCAAATTAATTCACAATGACGCGCCGAGCATCAAAGATGGCGGACAAAATGGCTGCAGCTTCATATGGTCGTATTCGAAGTCTATATTTTTTCATTGTTTTTTTTAAATATAAATCCATTGTGGAAAGCATAGATTTGACTGATTATTAGGAAGTTCGTTTTATCTACATTATTTTGATGTAATTTTTGTAATATATCACAAAAGAAATGTTATAAAAATTGAGTTCGTAAGAAATGTAAATTTTTTTACGTCGTAATGAATAATTATATTATAATATATATATTCGACCGGTCAGTGGTTGTGTGGGCATCGCGTTTGGCTCCCACCCAGGCGTTCCGTGTTCGATCCCTCGGCTGGCTAAGTCCTCCATCACAACACAAGCAATATCTTCCGCTTAGTGTGGTGGTAGTAGGAGATTTTCAAATGTTGTTGGGTTATTCGTAACCCGGGAATGTTTGTCTTTCTTTTTAAAAAAAAAAAAAAATATATATATTTTTAGCATTATTTGTTTACGAGTTTCTATTACAAAATAATATTATTAGTAACAACAGTTGTATACACTACCAAAATCTGAAAGAATTGTTACTGTAAACTTATAAAATGCGAAAAAAAATTCTGAAGTGACGTTGATTTTTTTGAAAAAACCCCGGCCCTCCAAAGGTTAATGATATATTACATTGATGGGAAAAGTTAAAAATTGAGTTTTTCTTATAAAAAAAATTAAATGATAATTGATCAATAGAGCAAAAAAATTTTTTTTCATAAAATCATACCTGCTGTTTTTTTAGACCTATAATTATAATTTTAATTATCAGTTATTTTAAATACATGTAGGATTACGAAAGATTTTTTAAACATTTATATTGAGGGATCAGTAGGATTTATCGGTCAAATTAGGAATTCCCTAACCGAATTCCCGAACCCTCTGATATGAAAATATCTGGAGTCGGTGAATTATTTTCCCATTTAATAGTCTGGTAGGTTAACATGTTGTTCTTGTATTGTTTTGTATTAATTATACTTATATAATACACTTGCATAGCGTGGTTTTACTAGATGATCATTTTTATTGTAAAGTGTGTGAAAGAATTTAGTTTTTCCTATGGGGAAAACTAAACCCGGACCTAAAATTCTGGTGCGAAAAATAAATAACCCAGAATAGATCTTTCGGAATACTTAACATTTTTTGGAATTTTCTTTAATAACAGTAATTAATTATTTTTAATTTTACAGAAAAAAATCCTCTTAAAATGCACGTCGTAAAAGACTCACTTATTTTCTTGCAGATAATTCGACGTCGTAGATCAAAAGAGAATAAAGAACGTAGAAAAATGACATATTTAACTCAATTTTTGATTTTTTGTCCTTGCATTAAAATCGCCGACCGCTATGTTAGGAAATATTACATTTCGTGCTTTTAAATTGAACAAATAACCATTAAAATGCACTTTTTCGAAATTCTGAACTGATTTATTAGTACTTGTTAATATCTAACTAATACAACGTTTTAAATTTATTTTTTTTAGTCCGTATTAAGCATGTCCCGGTTTTGTAAATATTTTCCCTTATTTTTCACACAAACAAGCGAACAGATGCCGTGAGACGACGTCACACACTCTCCCGCGTTTTATCCGGGCTTTAATAAAATTCAAACTTGTAGAATTAATTTAATTATGAAAACGAACTTTAAACAAAAAATATCCTAGAATTTAAGTTTACATGTGAACATTGATAAAAAATATAAAAAAGGACTCAATTTCCTTATTGTGTGGTGCTTTATCTAATCTGCCTACCCTGCTTGGAAACAGCCTTATCGTTAGTTGGAGCCAGCAGCTAAATGAAGTTATTCTGCGTTATGCCAGTGCAATTCCGGGAATAATAACAATTCGGTACCTTAATATCCACAATGTGCAACTGTACCACTGTCTACAGAGAAAATACACCACTTTTATCATATAGCTAAATTATTACTTTAAGGACTAAAGAAAAATAATGGACAGTTATTCAGGATATCAGTACGCTTTCGAGCGTGTAAATTCGGCCACCCAGACAAATCGACAATAAGGAAGTTGAGTCCCTTTTTTAATTTTTTTAATAAATGTTCACATGCAAACTTAAATACTAGTTTTATTTTTTTTAAGTTCGTTTTCATAATTAAATTAATTATACAAGTTTGAATTTTATTAAGCCCGCGAAAAAAGAGTATAATACCGTGCGGGAGAGTTCGTCACGTCATCTGGTCCTTTGCTTGTGTGAAATATAAGGTAAAATATTTACAAAACCAGGTCACGCTTAATATGGATGAAAAAAAATAATTTAAAAAGTTGTAGTAGTTAAATATTAACTAGTACTAATCAATTCAGTTACCAGAATTTCGAAAAAAGTGCATTTAAATGGTTATTTATTAAATTTTAAAACACGAAATGTCATTTTTCAACGAAACTTGCAACAGTTCCTAACAAAGCAGTCGGTGAAAAATGACATTTCGTGTTTTTAAATTTAAAAAATAACCATTAAAATGCACTTTTTTCGAAATTCTGGTAACTGAATTGATTCTTACTAGTTAATATCTAACTATTACAACTTTTTAATTTATTTTTTTCGTCCATATTAAACGTGTCCCGGTTTTGTAAATATTTTCCCTTATTTTTCACACAAACAAGGGACCAGATGACGTGAGACGACGTCACACACTCTACCATTTCTTACCGGCCGTTTTCGCGGGCTTTAATAAAATTCAAACTTCTAGGCGGCCAGAGAATTAGAGAATTGTAGGTTATGAGTTCTATAATTTACCTAGGACGTAAAAATTGCTAATAATTTGTGCATTAATATTTATAATAACTTCTATAATAAGAAAAATGTGTCTACCCCCTGACATTGTTCAGGGGCTCCCCGAATGATCCCCGGGAACCCCAGGGGTCCTTATGGACCATTTTACTCTGGGAATCACTGGCTTTCATTGATAGGTAAAGCCAAGACAACATTTTGGTTCTTTACTCTCTAAACCAGAAAATTTTTCGTGGACCCCCACGTACATTTTTGTATCACGCCAACGTAGACCCCCGTCGAGTCTCCCGTGGACCCCTGGGCCTGGACCTGGACCACTTTGGGAAACACTGGTATAGAGAATTTTGAACCTTAAATTTATAAAATGAATCCAAAGTGGAACTTTTTGATCAACTTTCATGATCTTACATTTTATATTTTTTAAAAGGCCTCAAAACGTATACCCGGCTCCAAAAGATGTTTAACCATATAGTTGCCAAAAAAAGTTAAAAAAATAATATAACTAACTAACTAACTAACCATCACGCCGTTTCCCCGCAGGGGTAGGCAGAGAGGACGGACCGCCAAACAACTCGGTCTTGGCACACACTCTTTGCCTCATTCACATTCATACATCGTCCAATACATACTCATCTATTTTTCTGACTCTTGACATGGCCCGACTCAAGTATCTGATTCACTTGATCGTGCCATGTCTTTCTCGGACGTCAACTACTTCTTATACCATTCACCTAAATTAAAAAATAAATTAAATTAAAATCGAAAAGCTCAGATCAAATCAAAAAACTTTATTTGGGATCTGTACGTGATGTAGATTAACTAGTTTTCCGCGTATATTGCGAGTTTTGGATACCGTATATAAAAAAAGAGAGAATAACGAATATTTATTTTGAGTAGTCTCCTTGATCCTCTGAGCTCATCGCATCTGCAAGCCGTCTGTTGTCGTGCCTACCAACACATTACGACGCAGCCAACACTTCCGCCCACTGAGTAGACAATACACACTAGAAATGTACATATACCTTCCATTTAGATTTAAATGGAATCCAATGTTAGTATCCTTAAAGGGGGAATTTGTTCCAGCCGATCCAAGAATTCAACTTTTTTTTGCTCAAAAATCTTTCTGCACCCCTAGCATAATCGATGAGAAGTTACCGACCGATTGTCGGTAACTTCTCATCGTTCCCTAGGACAACTGCAGATCGCTAACGTACAAACGACAGTTGATATCGAATATATTAAGGACACTTAGTCATTGTGAACTGTTACCTATTCGTTTGCAATCTGCAGTTGTCCTAGGGAACGTTGAGAAGTTACCGACGATCGGTCGGTAACTTCATATCGATCGACCATGCTAGCACACCTGATGCGGAGAATACATTCCCAAAGTTATAGCATCAAATTCTAACTTATAATATAGATAGGAGCGGTGCTCAGCAGGTAGAATAGAAAACGGAGAGGCCCGGTTGCAAACGAAAACTTAAAACGCGTTTTTCTCAAAACTACATTTTTCAATAATAATACATTCCCAAAGTTATAGCGTCAAATTCGAACTTAAAATATAGATAGGAGGCGGTGCTCAGCAGGTAGAATGGGAAAATATTTCAAAGTTATAGCATCAAATTCGAACTTAAAATATAGATAGGAGCGGTGCTCAGCAGGTAGAATGGGAAAATATTTCAAAGTTATAGCGTCAAATTCGAACTTAAAATATAGATAGGAGCGGTGCTCAGCAGGTAGAATGGGAAAATATTTCAAAGTTATAGCGTCAAATTCGAACTTAAAATATAGATAGGAGCGGTGCTCAGCAGGTAGAATGGGAAAATATTTCAAAGTTATAGCATCAAATTCGAAGTTAAAATATAGTTAGGAGCGGTGCGCTCAAAGCAGATAGAACGGAAAACTACATTTATCAAGTTGGTTGGAATCATAGGTCATCAAATTTTCATCCGATTCACTTTATTCAAAGTTTAAAATAAAGAAAATTAAATTTTTATATGGATGAACCTCGACACGCCATACGAAAAAAATATTATTGTAAGACAAAGTTATTGCAAAATTAAGTCCGATTTTTTTCATCAATTTTGATTTTATGTCCTCCATTTTTGCAATCAAAAATTTTTTTGGCAAACTGTGGTTCATGCGCATTCTAAATCTATACCATAACGATTTTTTTTATTTTCATTTTTCAGATAATTTCCAAAGACTCCAGGATTCCAACCGATTTGGTCAGACTTTTGCGGCCGCTATCGTCTTCTTTATATAAAAAAAACGTCACGATGTTAATCCAAGGTAAACTCCGAAACTACTTAACCGATTTTGATGAAATTTAGCTTACAGTGCAACTTAAATGGTAGGATAGTTTTTACCTCGATTATTGACCTCGATTTATTTATTTTATTTATTATTGCCAATTAAATGATTGTTATGGGACAATGATTTGAAATTATTTCTAAGTTCCATAAGTTTCTGAAAGATGGCGGTGTGAGTTAATTTATTGACGTAACACTTGATTATCTAGGTTAGGTAACCATCCAGTAGAAGGCGTTGTGTTTTGTTAGCCACAGCAACGCGTGGGCGGGTCAGGTAGTACCTATATAAATAGATATTCAAATCAATTTTTCAATAGTGTTTTTTCCTTGTTCAAATGTACGTTAGGGTGTGTCAATAATTATTTCTCAACTTTTGAATTCAGGAACGCCTGGTATCTCAAAAGTAGCGTCTTACAAAGAAAATAAAAATTGCATATAATTTATTTCTTTTAAATGGTTATTAGCTCGCTAAAATGCATTGAAAATTAGAAAAATCACTAAAACATGTATTTTTAAATTATGGTAATTAATATTTTTTTCACAATAACTACTGTTGTCATAACATGTCATCATTCAATTTTGAGCATCCATCATATCATTCAATTATCGTTGCATTTTGTTAAAAAAAATCTGTGTAGTTATTGTTTAGTATTTTGATTTTATCCAGAAAAGTGTTATTTTCCCTTTTTAAATATTTAACAAACACATCAATTTTTTTTTTGGGTGTTATGTATTATCGGCCTTACTAAAAAAAAACACTCCGCGGCCGTTAAACGGTGTTTCTGTAGCACGTTGTGTAAAGTCTGTACATTTCGTTTTTCAAATTCTTACTAAACAAAATATATGGTTTTGATCTGACAACGTCGCCATTTTACCAGCCTTATTAATAAACTTTCTGAAAAATTTGTACAATGGTCAAACAACCATGTATGAAGAATCCTTACTAATTAAGAACTGACAAAAAATTGTTCATGGAAAGATATGTACATTGCTTACACGGCCAAGGAGGGTAGTTTATCTGTTGTATATATTTGTTCCATTTGTAATTTTCAACGAATTTCGAATTTTTTTTTAATGTCCTATATATTTATTATTTTTTGAGATGTTGTAAAAACATTTACCATTTTAGAACCAAAATTTAATTACCTTTAAGATTTTCATATCTAAAATATACTTAAATGTTTAAAAACTGTTGTATTTTAAGATTCAAACATCAAGTTGGAAAAAAAAACTCACTTACCCCAAACACTTTCTATTAAAACATTGAAATATTTGGAAAAATTCAAAATTCAAAAAACACAGTCCTTTTATTTAATGATTTTAAAATAAATCTGTCACCTCACTTTTTACTCCTTCAAACAATAAAAAAATGTAAAAAAATCTTGAAATTCGCTTTTCATATCCAAAAAAGTACAATAAAAAAACACACGTTTGAATACATTGCTTGCACATCTTAAGGCATTAATTTCTTTGATACGTTTACTAAAATATGTATTAGACATTTTAGTCACCAAAAAACATCACTTTCAAGAATTTATAATAAAATAAAGATCTTAAAATGCAAATTATTTCTGAACATAACCTATGAACCATTTTCTGACAGCTTAATTTAGAACACGCGATTTTAGTGCGACAATTTGACTTAAACTAACGAAAAACAACACAAATTAATAGTAAATATATTGATTACATGAATATAAGTGCGAATTAGTCATTAATATTCAAATCATTAACGAAAACATCATATTAATCACATACAAAATCGCGACCGACTAACTTCTGCATTCGCGGCTATTTTTTTCAGCGGTAAAGCAATGCGCAGGCGCATCAATCACACCACCTAGCGGATTATTATGAAAACTCCAATTTACAAGTAAAATTTTCAGCGTTGCCACATTTAAAACACCGTTTAACGGCCGCGGAGTGTTTTTTTTTAGTAAGGCCGTAAATGTTTAAAAAAAAAGTTATGGAATAAAATTTAAGTTTGTTACAAAATGTAAAATATGGATCCTTTGTTTTATTTTTTCTCGAATCACGAAATCTAATTTATTTCAAAACTTCTGGCAAATTTAGCGAGCTAATGTGAACACCAATTTAATTTATTTTTACGTTTTCGAATAGCCACCGATCATACGCAACTTTTGAGACCCCGGGCGTTTAAAAATAAGGCTTTTTCACTATATGGAGAGCGACACACGCTATGTAACCAAAATTTCATGAACGAAAATTAATTTTTACTTTGAAAAAAAAAACGCATCGAAAAAAATAACTCCCCCTTAATTTATTCTAGCACGTGCTATAACTGTTTTACATTTAATTGAAATAAATATTCATATTGATGATGTAACACAGCTCTGTATTGTGTGAAATTTAAGTACAGATTGGCCAGACTTTTCTATTACGAAACACGCACACATCGCATTTCTAGTGTACTTTATTCTATGCTGCCACCGAACTAACAAGCAATGATATAACACAAACAGAGTGGTCCTTATGTCTACTGAATCAACCTCACGTCTGGTTGGTTAATTGGTAAACTAAATTCTGCATCATAATTAACAAAAACATATTTAACAAAAAATAATAAAGTAATTTTAAATGTTTTCATTGAAAAATTGATTGTTTGTTAAGATTTTTTAAATCTTTTTTTTAGTGATCAACTTTTTTGAGTTAGGATTAAACCAAAACAGCTAGAGATTTTTCGCCTATAAAATCATGTTTTTGTCATTTTATTCGATTCTGCCAGACTTTTTAAAATTCCTGTTTCTTTTTGTTTTTTTTTTTCTGTTTTTCCCTGATAGACAGACGAAAATTTCTGTCATCTGCTAACTCTATCCTAGTAAGACAGGTATAAAAAATCGCATGTAATTAAACATCTATATAAGTATATAAAAATGTATTTATTTATTTTCTTTATTTTTTCCCTTTTTTTTAGATGTTGACATTACAGTTCAATAATAATAAGAAAGGGGAACCCACTAAGGCGCAGCCTGTGCGTGGGTAATTTAAGTGTTTACATTTTATTTTTGTCCCTAAAAATAACAGAGTGCATCTAAAGAATAAACCAAGATTAAAATCTAAAAAATAAAAGAGGTAAGATTATAATTAAAAGTTGTCTAAAGATTGTACAAGACGTAAATACTTCAAATATATCGAAGTAAAAAATAAAAATTGTAAGCTACTAAAAATGTAGTAAAAGAAAAGAAAGTAAAATATACAGAAACAAAATTAATACAGAAACAAAAATGATAATTAGAATGAAGTAAAGATTAAATTAATAATACTTGAATATCTACATTACTCAGCCACAACTTCAACTCTTTTAGATATTGAGCTGGTTTAGTTGCTACTTGAATTTTTTTTGGTAATAGATTATAGATAGAAAGTGCGAGGTGCAATAAAATTACTGTGAGTTTGCATTAGTTTGGTATTTGTTTGGGGGCTATAAAATACATGATTTTTTCTAAAATTGATTCTGGGTTCACATTTTTGGAATTTGTTTTGGTTTTTAAAAATATATTTCAAGCTTTGTAGTATAAATAATTTGCGAAGACTGAATAGTTGAGATTCCTTGTACAATTGGTCTGTCGAAAATGTCCCCTTTTTATTATATATAACCTTGATAATATATATATATATATATATTTTTTTTTTTTCTATATAATATTACAGCGTTCACATAAAGTTATTAATAATTTATACATAATAGCTAATAACATAATTTATGAACTTTTTGTTGTGTTGTGTGTAAGGTAGGTTAGTGACTGTGAAACTGTGGTTGGGTAATGTTGTTTGTTTCGTCAACACCTCACTAGGAGAACCTGTGCTGAGGTGTTTACGTGGTTATGTTTAAGTGTGACAAGTATTTATGTGTTGTAGTAAAAATTTTCTTCTTTATTTATTTTTTTAAATTAGTGCTTATTTTAAACTGTTTATTTATAAAAAAAATTATTAAAAAAATATGTATATGTATATATATTTTTTTTTTTTTTTTTAAGTGTGTGTATAGTTGATATATTCTCGAAAAATGTGTTTAGTTATCTTACATTTTTTTATAGTTTGTTTACTATGATTTTTTTTTTCTTTATTTTATTAATATGATTTTGGACTATTTGTAACGGTTTTATAAATGTATCAAGGGCGCCACCCCATCCTAATATACAATACATGATTGAGGATTGCACCAAAGAAAAATAAATCATTTTCAATTTGTCAATATTGAGTACTTCCTTAAGTCTGTAAATATGTACGTAAGATATCTTAATTTAGAAACGGTATTATTAATTTGTGATTGCCAGTTTAAATTTGTGTCAATATATATACCCAAATATTTGATCTTATCAACTTTTCCAAGTTCAAAGCAAGAAGTGCATGTTACTTGATTAGCATTATGTATTCTAATTTTAAGGTTATTGTTAGGTTTGTTTTTACTGTTTTTATAAAAATTTAGGTAAAATGTTTTAGTATAGTTTAAAAAGAGTTTATTACATGTCAGCCATGATGAGACATATGCAATACATTTTGTTGCCTTTAAAAAAGTTTCAGGCCAGGATTTTCCATTCCAAAATGAATCAATTTTTCCCTTGGTCATGCCATAACTTCACAACGACTTTATATATTTCATTCATCATTTTTAAACGTTTTCTAATACTTTGTACAAGGTTACTTACTTTTGACAGTTCACGCGTTTGATATATTTAGAGATATTTCATAAACTATTCATCCAATTGCGATAAAAATTTGGTAAGGTGAAGGTTTCTATATAGTAATATTTCTATATTTTCGAGTTCTGGAGTTATGAAATTTGCAAAATAAAATTGCAATAGGGCACACTTTGCGTTGTTTGAAAAATGAGTGTATTTTATGGAGTTTAGCGGCAGGCAAAAAAGGCGGAAAGGGGAAGAGAATCCGGGGGGGGGGTGGAGGGGAATGAACCCCTCAGGAGGGGTTGTTCGCAGGAGGGAGGACGAGGGAGGGGTCAGGCGGAGAAGGTGGAAGGGTAATTCGTGAGGGGGAGGTTTACGAGAAGGGGGACAGTGGGAGAGAAGAGGGGGAACGCGCGGAAGGTGAAAAGGAAACGCAGGACGAATTGGAAAGGACACGCAGACACACAATTTCTTTATTTAAGTGGCATTTGAACGCATGCCAGGGATCAGCTAGTTATTTAAATAAATATTCAAATAACTTAATGATTATAATGCCTTTTCTGTTTGTAGCATTCATTTACGAGGAAATAGAGTTATGCTATTTAGCGTGCAACTCAAAAACGCTGGATTCGGAGCTACCTAGATGTAGTAATTACCACACTATATATTATTCTTATCTAAAGTTGGGTCATGTTCTAAATCGGTAAACTGTCAATGTCTTCTATCCTCTTTGTTCTAACCGATTCACCATCAACCACAACACGATAAGATACAAAATATTAAGGAGGATATTACCAGAGAATACCGGAAATTACTTCTTTATAAATCAAATTCTAGACTTTTACAAAAAAACATATATAGATTTTGAAATATTGTTATTTTAATAATAATTTTAATTAAAATATGAATTTTTTTTTACACACTTATTTTGTTTAGACATTATTGAAAAATCATAAATACTTATGATCAAAAAATACTTACAAGAAGTATCTACACTATATTTCATAATTTATCATCGTGCGTTTTGAGCATTTTTATTGCTTTTAAGTTTTGAATGAAATAGATAGATATTAAATTTTTAATTTAAAGAAATTGATACTGGGAATAATCGATCTTTTTCATTGGAACCTCGCTGTACAGTTACAAGCATTTTTAAAATTTTATTCTCAGCCGCTGGTCAATCGCTCTTAAAAGTAGAGATAAAAAAATTCTTTCTTTTAATTGGCGAAGATTTCTGACCACAACATAATGTTATAATTAATTTTATTTATTTTTATTAGGAGGCCCTGAGGAAAATAAGTCACCTTCGGGCCAATGTCGTCTTTGGAGATGCTGTGTGGAGGGTCTTTTTAGGAAAGGAAGGAGAGGATGTTCTGGGAAGTAAAAATGTATGAGGGGTGGGTAGGAATCTGGAGGTCAGTGTGTCCAGGAGTGACAGACGTATGAATCCATCCCTCCCACTGCGGCGCAAGGCGATGTTCTGGGAAAGTCCTGCTAAGGAGGTCAAAATGCCTTCCTCAACCAGTCTCTCCTGATCCGGCTAAACCTCACTCATGAACCCGGGCACCCCTGCTAGGACACCAAACGTAGCGAACCACTTGGGGTGACCTATGGCAGAGGTATTGGTTATTCAGTAAATGGTTCCCCAGGCGGTGGTACCTAAATCCGCATATGTTTAGAACTCGTGACTTCTGGATTCGCAGTCGAGGATCTTACCCAGAGGCCATATATTAACCACAGAGGCCGACAAAAAACCACAAAACCACACACACTGTAAGTAAATAATATAAATATGTTCCCTAAATTATGTAATGATCAAAAATTAATTTTAATTCTGTTTTGTTCTATTCTTTTAATCAACATTTCACTTCATATAAAAGACTACAAAATTTCTGACCACAACATAATATAAATAAAATTAATTAAATATATATACATACGTTTTATACATTAATTTTTTATTTGATCTATGAGGAAGGTAGGTTTGCAAAATTATCACACGATTTCTTAGAAAATACAAAATTGTCATTTTCCCTGTGGTCTTTGGTTAATGCGGTGAGTTTGTTTACATTATCACTGCATACCCTCAAGGGACATGTCCTGATAGTAGAATTATCTAATAATGTAAATAGGAAGATTTTTCGTTTTGGTTAGGGTAAGTTATTGGGTTTCCTAGGCAAAGGTGATAAGGTTTTTTTTAGTTCGTACAATGGAAAAGAAACAATAGACCTATCTCTAAAGCTGAGGGGAACAAATCAAGTTGCGCGGTGCGGGGGGGGGGCGTAGGCGTCACCCTTTCAATATCGTGTCTTCTGCACACGAATTTCTAGACCTTTTGGCAAATCCGCGAGAATTGCATACGTTTTGTTTTGAAGAGTTTTATTTACGTACAGATATGATTAGAAATTATTAATGGGGGTGGTGATTTGGGAGGAAGGATAGTGTTAACGGTGGGAGGAGTCAAAATAACAAGGAAACATAATCAACATAGGTGACTTACAGGTTGCTATTAATTTGTTTGCTAAATTCAGTTTTGATTTTATTTTTTTGTTCAGAAACTTTATTTAGAAATCTTATAAAAAGCAAAAAAATTAAATCGGTATTGAACCCGGGCTAATCACACATAAAGATAGCAGCCAACCAAAATATGCGTTAAGAAAATGATGATAATGTTGGTAGTTCTGAGTCGAAGAATGATACAGTTAAATACGACCGAATTAGATAGTATTTAATATAGTGCACGGAGAAAAATGTTATTAAAAATACGATCATTTTATTTGTAAAACGGTCATAAACGGGACATTCGTCCCGTTAACGAAACGTATATTTCGTACGTTTACCAACAAATTATTCTTACATTTTCCCGTTAATAAACATTGAAACCCTGTTAATTTGTTCGTAGTAGTCCCGTTTTTAACCGTTTTACGAATAAAATGATCGTATTTTCGAATAACATTTTTCTACGTGTGGATATAAGAAACAACTTTAAAAAAATACCCCTTTACGGCTAAGATTATTTTTGACTTTATTGATTGACTAACCTTTTTCGTTCTTGTAAAATTATTCATAAACAAAATAATAAAAACAACTTTGGCGATACTTTCCTCGCGCAGATAATACCAACAATACGAGGAGTTTTCAAGGGGTAAGAAGTCGAATACTTCTGGCGTTTATATTCCTCTTAAATAACAGAATCGTGTGTGTTGGCGTGGCGAAATTATTCTATCGAGGGAATTTTATGTGATTACTGTTTCGGCTCGACAGTATCCAGAGATTATCTTAAAAAATAACATATATTTTTTTTAGAACTTAGAAACTTAAAGTGTTCAAGGGACATATGTTATAAATCGGTAGAAAATCGGAACTCCGAGCCTTAAGTCAAACTTGTCATTCACCTTTATATATATTCGATTTTAAAACGAATATATATTTACATTAGCTCCACACAGGAGGCAACGAGGAAAATAATTCACTCAGGGCCTATGTCATCTTAGGGGACACTGTGTGGAGGGTTTTTTTAAAGAGAGAAATTTCAGGAAAAACGTATGAGCGATGGGTTGGAATATGGAGTCAGTGTGTTTAGTGATGGACGTATGAATCTATCCCGTCAACTTCGATGCAAGGCGATGGGTCAAGAGAGAACAGCTGGAGTGGTCATACCGACCTCTCCCGATCCAGGCAGCTGGTGAGCAGGCGCTTCCGCCGCCAAGGCCTAAACGCACCGATGAACCCGGCACCCTTGCTAAGACTCCAAACGTGGCTTGCTACTTGGGGTGACCTATTGAGGTGTTGATTATACAATAAATGTTCCCGGGGCGGCGGTACCCATACCGGTCTCCCAAATCGAAAATGAATTTATTTGTTTTATGAAATTAAACGATTTTTTTATATCTTAAAGGTCGGTGACCTCTGTAAAAGAGTGGTAAGATACTTGGCTCTGGGCCCAGAAATTTTAATTTATTAGATTTATGGGTTTTCTCATACTTTTTAAAATAAGTATGTATTTTTATATCTCGTTCCAGTTTGAAAGATTTTATATATATAATGCCAATTAAATAAATAAATTGTTTCTCCCTTCGTGTCAGTTCCCATTCGTCCCCGTTCCCCTTCCGACTCCTCTCCGTGTTTGTTTTATTAATTATGTAGTTAATGAAAACTCAATTTGTAAATTAATTAATAATAAAAACTCATTCAGTTAATTAATTAATGAAAACACTTAACTAGTTAATTAATTAAATAAAATTCAATCAGTCAAATAGTTACTTAACTAAAAAAATTCAATTAGTTAGGTAATTGAATAAAACTCAATCGGTGAATTAATTGAAAAAAAAACTCAATTAGTAGATAAATTAATTTAATAAAAATCAATTAGTAAATTAATTGAAAAAAAAAACTCAATTAGTTCATTAATTTAATAAAACTCATTTAGTTAATTAATTGAATATAACTCAATTAGTTAATTAATTGAAAAAAAACACAATTAATTAATTAATTGAAAAAAACTCGAAAAGTTAATTATTTCTTCAATGAATAAAAACTCACTAAGCTTATTAATAAAAACTAAATCACTTAATTAATTAATTTATTCATTCATAAAAACTCAATTTGTTAAATAATTTATAAATTTCTCAAAACTCGAGTACTTAATTAATTAATTAAAATTCAATAAGTTTAAAATTTTAAGATGTAATATTCTAAGATTGATAAAAATGACGGAATTTAATGAGGTGGCATAGCTCAATTGGTAGAGGTGTCCCGGCAAAACTAAAGAACCTGGGTGTCTAGCAAGGTCGATGGATATAGGTTTTGTCGATAACTTTTCATTGTTCCCAAGTACTACTGCAGATCGACAACGAACAAACAATAGTTCATAAAAACTGTTCTTAATTTATTCAACGTGAACTGTTGGTTTACGTTAGCGACCTGCAGACCTGCTTGGGAACGATGAAAATTACTCTTTCAACGGCAGCAATGTTCCCAACATGCCTTCCATTGAAATTCTTGGTGTAACTCTAAGTGACCAGCTCAGGTACGGGGGCTCCATCTGTAGAGCCTGCAGATACTGCGGATATTATACAACTGCTTACAATGTACAAATCGCAAGTGCGCACCATTATTGAATTTGGCAGCCACCTCTGGTCTGGAGCCCCAAAATACCTGAAACAACCCTTGACTCTGAAACGGGCGGCCCATTTGATAGTTTCTCCTATAAGCGAATTGCAATCATTAGAATGCAGGGCTGATGTAATCGTATTGAGTAAGATTAAGGAAGGGACCCTCAGATGGTTTGGGCATGTAGAGCGAATGAAGGAGTGTAAGGAGAATATATGACGCAAATGTGAATGGTATATAGAAGAACTCGGGGATACCCGAAGAAGACACGGAACGATCGAGTGAATCAGATACTTTAGTCAGGCCGTCTCAAGAGTCAGAATAATAGAAGAGTATGTTTGAGATGTATGAATGTGAATGAGGCAAAGAGTGTGTGCCAAGACCGAGCTACTGTGGCGTAGTGGCGGTCCATCCTCTCTGCCTACCCCTGTCAGATAGGTAGGTATGCTGTCATTGTTCTACTGATATTACAATGGAAGATGTTCCAAAGGGTTCCTTCGGCACCGGTACACAGTCGGGAAACACGCCAAACGCTCGCCCAACATATATACACGGTTGACATTTGTCACACATGTTCTACGAATCGTTCTTAAGTTCAACAGCTTGGCTGTGAAATTATTTGCCGGCCACTGTGTTTCCTCCATTCTACAACAACATGAGCCTATTCAATACCCGTGGTCACTCCTTCCTCTCCGCAAAAAGACCTTACACACAGAGCTAATCCGTCGTAGCTTAGTGGATAGAGCTCCTGACCGGCAATCAGAGGGGCGCGGGTTCGAGTCCCGTCGGTGTGTATCTTATGTATCTTTTCTCGGGAGGTTTTTTTAATATGGATGAGTGTTTCAGGCTAATAATTATTGCTTATAATAATTGTTACCCTTTGTGCTATGCATAAAATCTTGCCTTAAACAGTAGTTTATCAATTAATAATAATTGTTATATGTTTCCTGTGTGGAGAATAAAAAAACATCCTAAACAATATAAAACTTTAATCTTTTACCCTTAAGCTTAACACAAATTTATAATAACAATAATAATTTTCAACAATTGTTTTCCCTTTTCCTTCCTTTCCTTATCGTATCCTTCATTCCCAAGCACCGAATCACTAAAATACAGAAGAAACACATTCATTAATCATTATTTCCATTATAAACGGATGCAATCGCTCAGATTGACTATTATACGTTATTATTTTAACAGCTTTACATTATCAGTTAAAAATATGGCCGGATTTACAACATCCTTTTGGTAGGAAAAAAAATAACTTCCTGTAAAACACTTATCGCAAAACGTCCAGAACAATTGCTGTAGTTCAAACTGGGCATTCTATTCCATATTCAAATCATTTGACATTCAACAATACTCAGCAAACGTCGTGTCAGGCGGCCATCTTGAAAATTGAAAACAAAATGGCTGAAATTCAAACAATCATTCTGTTATTAATATGAAAAAATAAACAATAAAGTTGGACAAAAAAGGTACAATTTTGTGACATTTGAAATAGTGTGTGGTGCTTTTGCGAAATCGAGAAAAGACAATAAGTGAAATTTGACATAAGTTTAAAGTTTTTGTGAATATATATTTTTTTATGTGAGGATACTAATTTGAAGTCAAAATGTTGTGTTTTTTTGATAAATTTGTGTGGTTTGTTTTCCTGCAAGGACTGATATTGGTTTTAGATCTTTCTTCAAACTGTCAAGGTAGGTTCTTCAAAAATAATTTTTGAAATATATGTATGTTTTCATCTTGAAGACCAACAAGATGAGACTGATCCGGGCGTTGATTTTTTCACATATTTTTATACTGTGTGGAAACATGAACGCTTAGAGCCAGCGAAAGAAAGCAGATAGACGCTCTCCAAATGTGGTGCTGGAGAAAAATGCTCAGAATTCCATGGACAGCCAGAAGCACAAATGTGTCCATTCTGGAATAGCTAGGCATCCACAGTAGGCTTTCAACTATCTGCCTACAACGTATCTTAAGATACTTTGGACATGTTACTCGATAAATTGAGGACTCCAACTTGGAGAAACTCAAAGTTACTGGCAAAAGTGTTGGCCAAGAAATTGGAGAGGCGTTACAATCCTCAACAATGAGGTACCGACTTAGAAGATATTTTGTTAAAATGTTTCTGGCTTTCGCGCTTCAAGGGTTTTTCTACGCCATCATTTAAAATTATTAAGAAAGTAAAGGTAATTTTTATTTAAATTGGAAATTTTCATAATAATTATAATATTTGGATGATTTGAGTTGAGTTCAGACTTAGAAGAGATGTTGAATGGAGGGCAAGCAATTTTAGATAGGAATTATAGGGAAGTTGAGTGAAAAATATTTTGACTTATAAAAAATTCATTCATGTAGATGATATTTAAACTTAAATACCAGTATTTTTTTTTTTTTTTTTTAAGTTTGTTTTCATAATTAAATTAATTCTACAAGTTTGAATTTTATTAAAGCCCGCCAAAACGGCGGCAAGAGCACAGCAGAGTCCGTGACGTAACCCGGCCCTTGCTTGTGTGAAGGGAAAATATTTACAAAACCGGGTCACGCTTAATACGGACGAAAAAAGTAAATTTAATAAGTTGTAGTAGTTAGATATTTACTAGTACTAATCAATTCAGTTACCGGAATTTCAAAAAAAGTGCATTTTAATGGTTATTTTTTAAATTTAAAAACACGGAATGTCATTTTTCACCGACCGCTATGTTAGGAACTGTTGCAAGTTTCGTTGAAAAATGACATTTCGTGTTTTTAAATTTAAAACATAACCATTAAAATGCACTTTTTTCGAAATTCCAATAACTGAATTGATTAGTACTAGTAAATATCTAACTACTACATTTTTTAAATTTATTTTTTTCGTCCATATTAAGCGTGTCCCGGTTTTGTAAATATTTTCCCTTATATTTCACACACGCAAGGGCCGGGTTACGTCACGAACTTTGTTACGAACACGAAAATTTTTCATCCTCACGTGTTTCTAAATTCCCTACATAAATTAAAGCTGCTTTCTATACTAATAACAACCTAGGTAAACTTTTAATAAATTCTAAAGATAAATAATATAACTTAAGAGGCTAGACTTTGAACCACACGCGGAACACCCGCGTCTGTCATTCTGTCCCGCTCACAATAAGCTCACGCACACTTACAATACATGCGAATGCGAAATGTGCGAATGAGACAACGCTCAAATTTACCTACAGAAATCGCTCGAAAAGGGGTTTATGGAGAATACACTTTTCTACACCGAAACTTTCACGAAATTGAAATTTTTAAAAATATATATTTTTTAGAAAGAAGAAGCTACGTCGGTAGCTTTTTATAATTTTATAATTCTTTATGAGAGTTGAGTTAGCAGCACTTTTTCCTTAAATAATATTTTTTGATAAATCGTACATGTTTGAGAGTGAATGTTTACGTTAATGTTTTTAATTTTACGTTAACGCATTAAAAATTCGAAAACATACCGACATAGTTTTCACCCTCTAGAAGGCAATATTAAAAAAATATATTCATTTTGTGCAATTTTCGATGTAGAAAAGTGTTTTTTCCCGGGCGTCCTTTTTGTATGGGCCGAAAAGCGAAGTCTATCATCTTAAGCCATTCTGGCATCTGTAAACTTAAATGTAATGATTGTCCAGCATTTTACATAGGTAAACCGACTAGAAGTGTTCAAACAAGGGTGGTCGAACACTTGAGATGTTTAAACAGTGTAAGTTTTTCAGAATTCGCCATCCACCTAAAAGATAAAGATCACTCATTTAATAAATCTTCCGTAATAGATGTATTACATAGAAATGGTATAGATCTACGTCTTAATAATCTTGAAGCCCTTAGTCTGTCCAACTAACTTTCTAAAAGGATTTACGGATTTCTAGATTAACTCATTTTGAAAAGAAAAACTAGGTACGATCATTCATTGAGAATGAACTTAAGAGGAAATCGGGAAACTGCGTTTTACTTAATAAACAATTAGATTTGTCGAGTAGCCCCATTTTAAAAATATTTTCTTTACCCCCGCCCACTTTCCCTCCCCCCTCTTAGCCGCCTCCCCCATCGTCCCTACCTAAGTTAATCTTCTCTCTCCCTCTTCTAGTTTTCTTGTATATCTGTATTATTTTCAATATATTTCTATTCACCCCTGAGGAAGGTTCAGGTCGAACCGAAACCGGTTGGATAAATAAATAATAAAGTGGAATTAAAACAAAGTATTATTGAGATTATTATGTTATAGGATAGTTTATTTGTTTGACTACCAAAAATAAAGTGATCTAAAGTTCTCCCTTCTAGATTGCAATGTTATCTATTGTTGAGTTTTGGTCTCTTACACTAATTTTCTCCATTCTCTGTTACTAATCATTCACCTCCAGTTCTCCGTCCTTCTTGTCCTGCTTCAACCCTCTTCCACGCAGTATTTCGATATCTCATTTCTCTTTTTCACTTCTAATGATAAAGATATAGGTAAATTTGGCAGTTTTGTGTTGTTTCTCCGTCCTTCCCTCTAAAAGGCCTTCTACACGGAGAAAAATGGTATTCTAAAAGACGATCATTTTATTCGTAAAAACGGTTAAAAACGGGACTGAAGTTCTTACGAACAAATTAACAGTGTTTCAATGTTTATTGGCGGGAAAATGTAAGTATAATTTGTTGGTATACTTACGAAATTACGTATACCAACAAACTATCCTTACATGTTCCCGCCAATAAACATTGAAACCATGTTAATTTGTTCGTAACAGTTTCAGTCCCGTTTTTAACCGTTTTTACGATTAAAATGATCGTATTTTAGAATAACATTTTTCTCAGTATACACAGCATCCTTAAACATCAAAAATGATTTCCGTTCAGACCTCCTGTGTGGAATTCTTATGTTATTTTATTTTATTTGGGAGACTAGTTTACATTAAAATAATGCATAATAACATATAAGTTACATTAATTATACCATTTAAAGGTTTTTTATTATTTAATTATAATTTATTTGTCTTCTAATTAGTTTGTAGTGTTTTCTTCTATGTAGTTTGTAGTGTTTTCTTCTATGTAGTTTGTAGTGTTTTCTTCTATGTAGGTTGTAGTGTTTTCTTCTATGTAGTTTGTAGTGTTTTCTTCTATGTAGTTTGTAGTGTTTTCTTCTATGTAGTTTGTAGTGTTTTCTTCTATGAAGTTTGTAGTGTTTTCTTCTATGTAGTTTGTAGTGTTTTCTTCTATATAGTGTGTAGTGTTTTCTTCTACGTAGTTTGTAGTGTTTTCATTTGGATCTTTTCATTGACCTCTTTCAGCCATATTTTTGTTTTTGATTTGTACACATTAAAATTTTGAATCAGTTTTATGTCTTGGGGAGGAATGTTGTGGAGTTTGGTTGCAAAGTACGTGTGGTTTCTTTGTCCAAATGTGGTTTTATAACTTGGAATATTTTTTTATTTCATTTTTGTATGATCAAGTGTGATGGATGCCCTGTCTAGTAGAAGATTCAGAATTTTTGAATTGCTTCAATAATATATTTTTGGAAAATATTCGTTGTACATTTGGTACGTCAAAGCTGTTGAAAATTTCAATCGAAGGCGTTCTAATGGGTACTTTTAGTATGATCTTTATAATTCATTTTTGAATTGTATTCAGGTTGTGTACGTGCTTGTACTTTAGCAGATCCCCATCCTATAATTCCGTTTTCAATTCGAGAATGACATAACGCGTAGTACACTTTTTTCATATCCTTTTATATATAAGGCTTGTGAGTTTTTCCGTAATATTTTTTATGTGTAGGTCCAATCTTAGATTTTCATCAATGATTACACCGAGGTATTTTATGTTTGGTATTTTATCCATAATCTGGTTCGTTTGTTGGGAACTCGTAGTTGGATTCGCTGTAAGAGTTCCGGGTAATCTACGACGGCCTAGGTTTTTTCTGTAGAAAGAGTACATCAGCCGAGCTTCTTTCAATGATAACTGATAACATATTGAAGTACGCGGCTGAATCTAGGTGATTTAAGTGGGGACGAAATTAACGGAAATCTACGTACATATTATGCCATCGTTTCTGGATGTAATTATTCAAATATGGGCTTTGTAAAATTACAAGATAATAATTTTTTAGCTTCTTTTAATCTTAAGTGAAAAGATAGGCACTTTATTTCATTTTCTAACCACAGACCGCAACCGTTAGTTTCCACGAACAGACGTATTTATTTTTATCATTTTATTAGATATAATATTTTGTCTGTTCAACTAACTTTCTAAAAGAATTTACGGATTTCTAGAACTCATTTTGAGCCTTTGAAGTTTCAGATGAAAACAAAAACTAGGTACGATCATTCATTGAGAATGAACCAGGAAACCGCATTCCCCAATTCCCTCTCTGGATTTTGACACTAGTGCATAGGTATATATTTTTAATCTTTGTATATAAAAATGAATCCCTGTTTCCCTTGGTCACGCCATAACTTCAGAACGACTTAACCAATTTCATTCATCTTTTTTTTAAGTTTTCTAAGACTTTGAAGAAGGTTCTTACGGAAAGAAAAATTAAGAAAATTGCGCAGAAAATTGGATAATTTCAAAAAACCTAACGACCATTTTAACTTCGTACGTTTGAGAGTTCGCGCGTTTGGTATATTTAGAAATATTTCCTATAGATATCTACTATTCATCCGATTGCGATAAAAAATTGGTGTACATATGTTGAGCGGGCGTTTGCTCAGGCAACAGTTTATAAAAAAAGAAGAATTTATTTGGCCCCAAATGGGTCCCCTGAGGAACGCCACTAGGGGTAGTTGATAATTTATTGATGTTTATATTTAGTTCCCAATTTTAGACTTCCAATCTTTCTTTAGGCTGTTAATCTTTCTTTAGATATGCACATGCATTTGTGGATAAAAAAATACCATAATCTCTTGATTCGGCAAAAATTTTAATAATAATAGCACTTTAATAAGTTTTTATGTTTCCATGTTAAAAATCTAAGGTATAATTTTTTTTAATGTTGGCGAAAAATTTTAAAAATGATCGTTTAAAAAATCTCGAGCAATCGAGGCAAATTTATTTATTTCGCGTGGTCGCTCCAGTGGTTAGACAGTCAATCTTATTTTAGAATGTCAATCGTTTGGTAATTAATGTAACAGTACTGTAATGTAATGTAATTTAAGGCAGTGAAATGTAAAAAAGTATGTAATGTAATTTAAGGTAATGAAATGTAAAAAGTATATAATTCAAAATTCTAGTTGAGTATGTGAAAATGTTATTTTCTTTTTTTCTGGAATAAAACTTTCTTTAGGTTGCCAATCTAATTGTAGAAAGTGAATATTTCTTTAGGTAGTCAATCTTATTTTAGACTGTCAATCTTTCTTTAGGCAGTCAATCTTATTTTATACTGTCAATCTTTCTTAGGCAGTCAATCTTATTTTGTACTGTCAATCATTCTTTAGGCAGTCAATCTTATTTTATACTGTTAATTTTTCTTTAGGCAGTAAATCTTATTTTAGACAGTCAATCTTTCTTTGGGCAGTCAATCTTATTTTATACTGTAAATATTTCTTTAGGCTGTCAAACTTATTTTATTTCTTCAAACTTCGCAAAATCACTTTGTGGCGTCATTTTGAATTAAATTAAACAAATAACTTTGTATCAACAACTGAAGCACGAGGAATGGTGAATATGAAGAAGAAACACACTCACCTAAGGGTCCAGTGTTTGTCGATTGACAGTCTAAAATAAGATTGACTGCCTAAAGAAAGATTGATAGTATACAATAAGATTGACTGCCTAGAGAAAGATTGACAGTCTAAAATAAGATTGACTGCCCAAAGAAAGATTGATATCTAAAATAAGATTTACTGCCTAAAGAAAGATTGATAGTATAAAATAAGATTGACTGCCTAAAGAAAGATTGACTGTCTAAAATAAGATTTACTGCCTAAAGAAAGATTGACAGTATAAAATAAGATTGACTGCCCAAAGAAAGATTTACAGTATAAAATAAGTTTGACTGCCTAAAGAAAGATTGACAGTATATAATAAGATTGACTGCCTAAAGAAAGATTTACAGTATAAAATAAGATTGACTGCCTAAAGAAAGATTGACAGTATATAATAAGATTGACTGCCTAAAGAAAGATTTACAGTATAAAATAAGATTGACTGCCTAAAGAAAGATTGACAGTCTAAAATAAGATTAAATTAAACAAATAACTTTGTATCAACCACTATTATATAATCATAATTACCTACATGTTTCGAAATGGTTTCTTCGTCAGGGTAGTAATGACATTAAATAACAAAAGACACAAACAAGTATAGACTAAAAAGAACAGACAAAAAAGAACTATGGACAAAAATATTATAGCGAGAGGTATTTTCTAATTAATTAATCACCTCTCTCTATAATATTTTCGTCCATAGTTCTTTTTTGTCTGTTCTTTTTAGTCTATACTTGTTTGTTTCTTTTGTTATTTAATGTCATTAATACCCTGACGTAGAAACCATCGGTTTCGAAACATATAGGTAATTGTGATTATGTAATAGTGGTTGATACAAAGTTATTTGTTTAATTTAATCTTATTTTAGACTGTCAATCTTATTTTACACTATCAATTTTTCTTTAGGCAGTCAATCTTATTTTAGACTGTCAATCGACAAACACTGGACCCTTAGGTGATTGTGTTTCTTCTTCATATTCAACTTTCCTTTGCGTCAGTTGTTGTGTGTGAGGTGACAGTGTCCGGTTTATTAATTTCCACTTGATCGACTCACACTTTATTTTATTTTTTTAAGATGTTTATTTATTAATTTTATTTTAGTTCTTAGTATATTTAAGTTTACAAATGACTAATTTATTATATAATAGCTGGTACCCGGTATGCGTTGCTATGCCATTTAATGAAGAAATTGTTTCTCCCGGCGCGTCCTTTCCCATTCGTCCCGTTCACCTTCCTCCTCCCCTTCGTCTCCCGCGTCCCCTACCCTTTTCGAATTCCCACTCCTCCTCCTCCACCTTCCCTTCCCGTCCCGCGAACCCACCTCCCGAGTTTCCCTCCGTAATTCTCCCCCCCCCCCCTCCCGCGGATCCCCCTCCCGCGGATCCCCTCCCACGGATCCCCCTCCCGCGGATCCCCCTCCCGCGGATCACTCCCCCCTCCCAAGTTCCCCCCTAAGCTCTTGGGTTCCTCTCCCCCCTTCTGCATTCTGTACATTCATTTCCGATACATTCAGCTTTCAAACATCTCGCGTGCCACCTAAGAACAGTTTATATGGGGAAAAAAATGTTGTTTTTACTATCTTCCTCGCAATTTTTCCATATGACTCTTTTTTACAAAAAACATAAATTAATTTTGAAAGATTGTTACTTTATCTGGTACACACAATTTTAAAATTTTGAAAAACTTAGTGCATTTATAATATACTAAGGTTATACCGTTAGTCGTTGGCAGATTTGTTCAATTTTCAAACGATAGATTCTATTAAACAACACAAATTTCAAATCATATAATCATACAACAAAATAAATCAATATATAATCTAGTCAACACAGTTTTCAAAATTTAAATTTTAGATAAATTAAAATCATTCAAAAATAAATCCGAGAACGTGTTTTGTGACAAAGATACCTCAGTTTTTCTATTTATTTAAGGAACTAAATAAAATATTTCAGATTTTTTTACACACATATTTTGTTCAGACATTATCGAAAAATTATACATTATTTTGATCAAAAATGAATCTTAAGAAGTATATAATTTTCATTCATTTACCATCTCCCGTTTGATCATTTTTATGGCGGTTCGAGACATAAATTCTCCCGATTCATTAGCCGCCGAGATGCGGCTGTGTGGATTGTTGGATATTACCTCTTAACCCGTTTAATCACAGGAGACCATATTTGTCCCAGCTCACATAGGTCTCACAGAAATCGTTGTTTTTCCCTTACTATCTATCATAGTCAGAAATGTGATCTAAACGGTATTGGAAAGAGAATACAACAAACTATATATTCAAAACTAAAAGAAAACCACAAAAAAAAAATTTACCCCTTTCTGAAACCAAAGTTTCCGATAGCAATTTGAAAAAAAATTATGGAACTTTGTGAATTTTTTAAGAATTTTTTTTTTACATGAAACGAAAAAAAGTGAGGTGACAGTAAGGTTTATAATTCATTTATCTAATGAAATAAGTATGTGTTTTTTTTTCATTATCAGTAATTTTAGTTAGAAAAAAAAGTAAAGTGAGCCATTTTGAACACTTTTTAAAGTTTTCGCAAAAAAAAATTTATTTAAAAAAATACATAGTAAATTTTAATATAGAGATTTGAAAGCCTATTTCATCACCTTTCGAAAACAGTTTTTAGTTTTCGAATACGTTAACAAATGTTCCATTTATTTGGATTTTGCAATGCGGGAATATTTTTAGCCTCTGACAAAATACGCCAATTTTTTAAGGGTTGTGGTCCCTACGATCCAATGACAGGGTTGTAAAATTAAAGTAGTGTTATTGTGATTATCCTAATGATATTATTGTTATTGCGTTATTGTTTTATTTAAAATTTTGAAAATCTATTTCACCAAGTATTATTTTCATTTCTCCGTTTTGTAGAATTTGCATCTTATTTAGTTATTTTTTTTTTCACCATATTTTCAGGAACGGGTTTAGTTTTTCCCATAAGAAAAACTAAACCCTTTCATACACTTTTCCCTATAAATGATCATCTAGTAAATCCACGTTATGCAAGTGTATTATATAAGTATAATTAATACAAAACAATACAAGAACAACACGTTAATCTACCAAACTATTAAATGGGAATATAATTCACCGTCTCCAGATATATATTCGTATCAGAGGGTTCGGCTCTGTGGAATTCCTAATTTGACCGATAAGTCCTACTGATCCCTCAATATAAATATTTAAAACTTTCGTAATTCTACATGTATTTAAAATGACTGATGTTTGCATTTTTATATACAAATTCTTTGACAAATCTAATATGCCTAAATTTTTAATAAGAGAGCTAGGTATAATGCCAGTAGCCGAAATAACAAAAGGTAATATTTTTATAGTCTGAGAATGCCAAATTCTTTTAATTTCATTTCCTAAATCTGTATACTTTCTTATTTTTTCAAAAACAGATTTTTGAATATTACAGGAATATTAATATGAATGATATTATTGTTCAGGATACATGCCGTTCGAGTCCCGCAACACCGGCCTTGAGTGCCGCACCCCCGCCTTTAGCGGCAGGACTCGCACCCAGCGGAGAGGAAGGATGATAAAGTACCAGTGCAGCTGGGGGTACGAGCTGGTGGGGCAGCGCTACGCCAACTGTGTCAACGGCAAGTGGGACTCGCCAATCCCCATCTGCATCAGTAAGTACCCTCCTACACAATACACACCTACATTTATGTACACACCTACATTCATGAACCGCTGGACTTGAGAGACCGCTTGAATTGGGGGGTAAGCTGGCGAATGCGTTACGAAAAGTGTAATGCGTTACGGGCGAGGCGAACGGACTGCATCACGCTGTAGAAGCAGGAGAGAGCAGTGCGCGCGCACATTTTCTTTCTCTCTTCCTCTCATAGCCAGTGCATGAAATATCCCAGTCAGTATTTTGAAATACCAGTGACGCATATATATACATGTTTCTAATATCTTTGATATACATACATATAGATGGAGCTGTAGCGGCCTACCTATAGATGTCTACGCCGCACTAATTGGCACTGTCCGGCGCTCCGCTGCACCTACCTTTTTGTTGTTGACCACCTTCTCGAAATGTGTGGAATCTGCAATACGCGACACATAGCGCTGCGCCGAAATTTCAGGAATATTTCAGCGTGGGCGCATTTCGTCTGCTGTTCTCGTACCGGCCAGGCTCGGCTATATAAGGACTCGAGCAAGTCAAGTCAGTCAGTCGATCTTTTACAGTCTCACGAGCAGCATTAATTCCGCAACGGGCCGTGGGCACGTCAGCAGTCCTTGTGTCGGAATAACATTACTACGATTGTAAATACTCTAACATTTGTAAATATTGTAAATACATCATATCATCATCATCATTCTCCCGAGTTTATTATTCCGACCTGCAACACGCGGAGATATCACGACCCACCGATATCTCCTCTTCCAACCGGAGGCCCAAATTTCTCCTCAACATAGGAGACCCGTACTTGCCTCTAAAGAGCTAAAGAAGTTTTACTTTAGTCGTGTGGTCTAAAGCACACTCGTATTTTTTTATATTACAATACCGCACAAAAGTCCCAACTGCTCCCATCTGGAGCCAGTGGAGACTGTGGCATCCCAATCGGGGTATGTTGTGCGCCTGAAGATATTGGTGAGGGGAAGGAGATGGGGTAGAGGAAGATGGGAAGTATCTGGCTATTCAGATCTGATCTGGATTTCTTTTCTTAATGGAGGTCTTTTGCCAGGGCGATCAAAATATTATTATTAATAATAATAATAATAACGGCATATTCTTAATAATAATGCTTGAGATTGTTTGTGTTAAAGTGGTTATGGATTTTTTTTTTAATTTGGGTACAACGACAACATAATATGTGAAACGGAATTAATTAATGCAACATTATAAAGTTAGTATATATTTATTTGTAATTCAAAATATATCTACCATAAAAACAATGATGAGAGAATTTTCCGTTATAGCAATATTTTTATATATTATTTCCCAAATATTAAAGGATACAATTGTTTATAAAAAAATAAGGTAGGATTATCAAATCTATAATACAAAGCCAATACATAATAAACCTGTAGATATAACTGTATAAGGCATATAAAATAAAATTAATTTAAGGTCTCAAAATTGTTGTAACAAATAATAATGGTACTGACACACAAGCTCTTGAATAAGTATGCTCATTTCCCCACCTTATGCTACCTAGTAGGATGTGTGTCACGCCCTAATGAGCATGCTCACTGATTCGCGGGTGGATGAAAATGAAATGAGCATGTCTGCCAGAACCATATTTGTACAGGGTATCCGGGGGTAAAGTGCATTAACTTCGGGAGCTGATTCTAAATGATGGTAGGAGTAAAATCCGAGTGTGCTTTAGACCACAAGACTGAAGTAAATACTTCTGTAGTAATCGAATCTAATTTTCTTTCTGACATCGAATAAAACCATCCCAATCATCAGTGTATAAGAATCTATATTGAAGATTCGTTTGGATTGTTACCAATCATCGTGACAAATCAGTCGTTTTGACGCACTAAGTTCGCACACTCTAAACGAAAATTTGATTAATTAATAATTAATTAATTAATTAATCCCATAATAAATGGGAATTACGCTTGGAATGGGATTGTTGATTTAATTCTTACAAAGTTTAAAATAAAACTTTTTGATGCGGATTCTAGTTAGAGAGCAACGTTTATTCACATTTGCAGCAGGAAATTCAAAAAACTCAAATAAAAAAAATTGCTAGTTAATAGTTTGATTTTGACGTTTAGAATGTGAAAAACAACAACACAACTATTGTTAGCATAAATGCCAGCACCCATTCCAAACTCAGTACTATGGATTTGAGCACTGTTGTTACGATTAGATTGTGAGGAATGAACCTCAAAATGAATTTTAATTTATTAACTTTCGCCTCCGTAACGTTCGCAACGCCCGATATAACTCCTCTCGTAACGCTCTCGCCAGTTTACCCCCAAGTCAAGCGTGCGTAAAGAAGTGTTTACATCAAAAAGATTAACTACTCTTTCCGAAATTCTTTTTCCCATACAAAAAGACGTACATATTAAAAATCCTTAGCATAAAGTACAAATTTACCTGATAAATTTGCTGGGAGTAGGCCGGGCGCGATTGTGGCTTCGTTGGTGGTTGTGATGCACCCATATCATAACAGCGTAAAATAATAGTGCTGGCCGCACACGCCGGACTAATTTTGTCTTTTTACCAAAAAAGTACCCCTCAAAGTTGGAATTTCTAAAAAAGTTATTTATCTTTTTTACTTATAATATCACGTAAAATCACCTCCCGAAGTTAATGCACTTTACCCCCGAACAACGTGTATATATATATATATATTTATTCCCCGAAGAAAAAAATTCCTCAGAGGCTAATTCATATTTAGGTATGATGTGTGGAGGAAAGGAAGGAGAGGATTTTTGTTTACATTTTAAAATCGATCGTCCTGATTGAAAAACCTTATAATATAAGGAATTATTGTTTTCACACGTTCTCTTCTGGCTGGTTTCTATCTAGGGCTTTATTTTTTTTGTAAGCTCTTTTCCTATACAGTAAATACGCGAAGAAGAATAGGTACACCAAAAGGAAAACCATAAAGATCAAAGCGTGGCTCAACACGGACACCAGTTTATTCATTGGGACTCCCAGTCGCTTGTCCAACGCTTCAGCGCAGCCAACCTATAACAATTAAAAAGATTTATTTTTAACTTGAGTAAAACCTTTACGTATTGTAGTGACAATATAAAAGTACAAAAAGTAGGAAATTATAAATACAAGTATGTAGAAAAAGGAAAAAAAATCACACCACAGGTACATATATACAAGGTATTTTGAAAAGTGCTAAAGAAGTGAATTAAAAATTACTTGGTAAAAAAAAAAACAATTTGAATTAAAAAATCCCGGAATTAAACTGTGTTTTGAAAAATATAAACATTCAAAATATTATTTCCACCACTAGAAGAAGACTTAAAATATAATTTCCACCACTAGAAGAAGACTTAAAATATAATTTCCACCACTAGAAGAAGACTTAAAATATAATTTCCACCACTAGAAGAAGTCTTAAAATATAATTTCCACCACTAGAAGAAGACATAAAATATAATTTCCAGCACTAGAAAAAGACTTAAAATATAATTTCCACCACTAGAAAAAGACTTAAAATATAATTTCCACCACTAGAAAAAGACTTAAATTATAATTTCCACCACTAGTAGAAGACTTAAAATATAATTTCCACCACTAGAAGAAGACTTAAAATATAATTTCCACCACTAGAAGAAGACTTAAAATATAATTTCCACCACTAGAAAAAGACTTAAAATATAATTTCCACCACCAGAAGAAGACTAAAAATATAATTTCCACCACCAGAAGAAGACTTAAAATATAATTTCCACCACTAGAAGAAGACTTAAAATATAATTTCCACCACTAGAAGAAGACTTAAAATATAATTTCCACCACTAGAAGAAGACTTAAAATATAATTTCAACCACCAGAAGAAGACTTAAAATATAATTTCCACCACTAGAAGAAGACTTAAAATATAATTTCCACCACTAGAAGAAGACTTAAAATATAATTTCAACCACCAGAAGAAGACTTAAAATATTATTTCCACCACCAGAAGAAGACTTAAAATATAATTTCCTCCACTAAATTATGTTTGATTATAATTGAACTGAGAAGCGCTGACAAACAGTTCTAATTAAATAGTGTTTATATATTGATATTCTTTCAACATTTATAGTATCATCACAACATATCTATTTCCAAGTAAATGCAGACAATTAATTATGGAATTTAATTCAGCGTTTGATATCTACTGTATTGTTGCAATGATAAGATATTTACAAACCTTGTGGATATCCTTGGCCAAGCAAGGAGGATCGGTATCACAACATGACTCCATAACTGCCACCGGATAGTCCCTCGAAGAATTAAATCCACAGCACTTCATATAACGTTCGATTTTCATCACCTAGAAGTATAAAAATATAATTACCATCCCTAGAAGAAGACTAAAAATATAATTTCCACCACCAGAAGAAGACTTAAAATATCATTTTCACCACCAGAAGAAGACTTAAAATATAATTTCCACCACTAGAAGAAGACTAAAAATATAATTTCCACCACCAGAAGAAGACTAAAAATATAATTTCCACCACCAGAAGAAGACTTAAAATATCATTTTCACCACCAGAAGAATACTTAAAATATAATTTCCACCACCAGAAGAAGACTTAAAATATAATTTCCACCACCAGAAGAAGACTAAAAATATAATTTCCACCACCAGAAGAAGACTTAAAATATCATTTTCACCACCAGAAGAAGACTTAAAATATAATTTCCACCACTAGAAGAAGACTAAAAATATAATTTCCACCACCAGAAGAAGACTAAAAATATAATTTCCACCACCAGAAGAAGATTTAAAATATCATTTTCACCACCAGAAGAAGACTTAAAATATAATTTCCACCACCAGAAGAAGACTTAAAATATAATTTCCACCACTAGAAAAAGACTTAAAATATAATTTTCACCACCAGAAGAAGACTTAAAATATAATTTACACCACTAGAAGAAGACTTAAAATATAATTTCCACCACCAGAAGAAAACTTAAAATATAATTTCCACCACTAGAAGAAGACTTAAAATATAATTTCCACCACTAGAAGAATACTTAAAATATAATTTCTTATTAAATATTCTAAAAATGCGAACATTAGAAGACGGACCATAATCGACATAACTTTTTTATTCAAAATACTAAACTCTTAATTCGACTGTTGCGAACTCATAAACTTACTCGTACCCACAATAACAACACGACAAAATATTTTTTTATATGAATACCGCACAAGAGTCTCAACTACTCCTGTCTGGAGCCAGTGAGTCTATGGCTCACTCCAATTGGGGTATGTTGTGAGGCTGAAGGTAGTGGGGAGGAGGAGATGGGGAAGAGGAAGGTGGGGAAGTACCTGGCTATTCAGATCTAGTCACCAAACACGGCTAAAGCCATTTCAAGTAACCTTTCAACGGTAACGGTCATTTCTAAATGGTGGTCTTACACCAGGGTGATACTGAGAGTATCATCCACTCTGGAACGTGCCTCAAATATACTATATATTATTTTTCATCATCATCATCATCTTCATCTTCCCCATCTCCTATTCGAGTCGGGGACCCACTGCATCGACAAGGCTCCTCCATACGTCCTTGTCTTGTGCCGATTGTTCGACCTCCGTCCATGGCAGACCCATCCTCTCCTTCCACAGTTTCTGGAGGAGTCTCGCGTTCGTGTTCGGAGCGGCCCACATATATTATTTTTAATTACTTAATTGTGAAATCACACAAATCAATCAAATAAAATTTTAATGGGCACGCCGGGTTCAAACCGGCGACCTTCGGATTAGGAGTCGAGAGCCTCACCCTGTTTACTGACTATCATTAATCTGTTTTTATCTCCATTGAACAGAACAGAAATGTTTTTGCAAATAAATTAGAAATGCTTGTTAATCAACTAGACACTACAGACTATCGACATTTAAAAGTCTTCAGAGGCCCTAGCACGCTTGCTCTATAACGATCGATAGGATAACTATCGGTAACTTCTCATCGTTCCCTAGCATCACTACAGATCGCCAATGAATAAGTGACAGTTCACAATGACTAAGTGTCCTTAACATATTCGACATCAACTGTTGTTTGTACTTTAGCGATGTGCTGTTGTCCTGGGGAACGATGAGAAGTTACCGATAGTTATCCTACCGATCGTTATAAAGCAAGCGTGCTAGGGCCTGTGTGCTAGCATGGTCAATCGATATGAAGTTACCGACCGATTGTCGGTAACTTCTCATCGTTCCCTAGGACAACTGCAGATCTCAAACGTACAAACGACAGTTGATATCGAATATATTAAGGACACTTAGTCATTGTGAACTGTCACATATTCGTTTGCGATCTGCAGTTGTCGTAGGGAACGATGAGAAGTTACCGATAGTTATACTACCGCTCGGTAACTTCTCATCGTTCCCTAGGACAACTGCACATCGCTAACGTACAAACAACAGTTGATGTCGAATATGTTAAGGACACTTAGTCATTGTGAACTGTCACCTATTCGTTTGCGATCTGCAGTTGTCGTAGGGAACGATGAGAAGTTACTTTTACTTACTATTACCGATAGTTATCCTACCGATCGGTAACTTCTCATCGTTCCCTAGGACAACTGCACATCGCTAACGTACAAACAACAGTTGATGTCGAATATGTTAAGGACACTTAGTCATTGTGAACTGTCACCTATTCGTTTGCAATTTGCAGTTGTCGTAGGGAACGATGAGAAGTTACCGATAGTTATCCTATCGATCGTTATAGAGCAAGCGTGCTAGGGCCTCTGGACGTTAAATAAATAAAGAGATTACGTAATGGATTCCCTGGATATCCTGCCGATCTCTTGCTTTCTCAAATGCAGTTGTGTACCGTGCGTTTACATGACTGATGGTCAAGCTGTCATATCCCATATACAAAGCCAACATGTAAAGGGCCAAGAACCATGTGATTTTCGTCAAATTGATCATGTGAAGTTTTAGCAGTAGCCGAATCCCGGTCAGCAAAGCTGGTATGCCAAACAAAACTGTGACCGCAATCAGAACAATGCTGGCAATTCTCAACATTTCCGCATTTTGCGTCAGATCACCGATCATGAAACGCAAATCTTTCAAACTGTCGGTCAATTCTTCACTCAATTTTATGACAGTGTATGCGAACCACAACAAAAATAAATGTAGAATCACTAAAATTAATTTGTGCACGAGAAGACATAGCAAAATTTCAACACAGCGGGATTGTTTTTTACTTTTTGGACAATCATTGGCCATTTTTCTCGATATATGCAAAATAAATATTCTATAAAATATTCTGGATGTAGTGTGGTAGATTGTCCGTCAAACGACGTCGTCTGTTTGCTGTCGTTTGTTAAACGTGTTCTAATGTTGGATTTAAATATTCCAATTTTTTAAAAAGCATAACAGATAAGTACCTACTATATTATTACATTCGTAGGTACTTGTTTATTGTATAAGGCTTATGCGGCTATTTACATGTATTTAGGTATACTATTCTTTTAATTTAACCAATTGATATAATTGTTAGCGCCTCCGCCCACTCAGGCAACTGAAAACTCTCAACTGCCAACTGTCTTTGTGTGACAATGTGATGGCCCGCACACTACACAATCACACAAAACCCCGTTGTCAATGGTAACGCAAGCGGTGACTTGCGACTGTCACTGCTCATTGCCCTGGGCGGCCGTTGCTAGTTGCGAGCTGTCAGCTGATTGTTCTTCGTCTATGGTTAAACAAGCTTTTTGACCAATCAAGATAGAGAAAACAGCCGGTTTTAGTTGGTTTTCAGTTGCCTCAGTGGGCGGAGGCGCTTATGCGGCTATTTACATATATTTAGGTATACTATTCTGTTAATTTAACCAATTGATATAATTGTTAATCTATCATTATCGTTGTACAGGATGTTAAGGATCGTACTTGACTTACTTTAAGATGATAACCGGGTGGTGGAGAAATTTGAAAAATAGATTTTACAAAATTTTTGCTGTCACTGTTGCTCTTACTCCATCGGATATTGAGCGAAAGGGACAATGCACCTCGGGCTACTAATACCTAACTAAAATCGAGGTTTTGTATTCCCCACCTTTCTCCTCCAAAAGTGGACTGATTTTCAATTTTTTTTTACCAACTACATAAGAAAAAACTATTCTATGTCTATATGTTTTGCTTTTTAAAAAAAAAAACATTGTCTAGTTTGTATACTACGTTTAAACCAGTCAATTTTATTGATTTTTGGAAGGTCATAACTTCTATAAAAAGTAACTTATCAAAAAAAAACAAAAAATACCGACACGCTAGTAGTTGATATCTATTATATGTAAAAACAATATTTTCTCCAGGGTTAAAATCCAGAGAGATAAATAGGGAATACGTTTGTATGGAAAAATCACCGCCGGGTATCCCCGTAATCAGTGATTCCTGACATTATTTTAAGTAAAAAATGTAAATAAAATTTTGGTCTCCGGCGACATTTTTTATGTTTTTTTTTCCTACAATAACATAAAAAAGTAGGTGTTGGACAGATGGGAGCGGGTTAAGAGTTAGTTGCGGTTACTCGGCTGAATAACCAGTTTCAATATGCGGAAGACATTTTTTTGTTTGATTTTGAAGAAAAAATTTAAAAAAAAAAAAAATTCTTCGAAAAAGTCACCGGAGACCAAAATTTCATTTTACATTTATTACGATCCTGTATATAAAATGTACCATGTTATTGGATAAAATGTTCTCTTTATGTTCTTGCTGTCAAACTACACAAGTACTTTACAGGTTTGAATGTTAATAAATCAATAAAACATGCACATTATTTTTCCAGGGCCTGGGTGTCCTAAGATCGTGTCTCCTACCAACGGCCTGCACGTGTACACGCGTAGGAATGCTGCTGTCATGTTCTTCTGTAACCCTGGATTTGCCATTGTGGGCAGTCCCACACTCTACTGCAATGGGACCGTGTGGAATGGCACCACTCCGCTCTGTTCTTGTGAGTCCTCCTTCCTTACGACGATAGACTTCGCTTTTCGGTCCATACAAAAAAGACGCCCGGGAAAAAAACACTTTTCTACATCGAAAATTGCACAAAATGAATATATTTTTTTTATACTGCCTTCTAGAGGGTGAAAACTATGTCGGTATGTTTTCGAATTTTCGATGCGTTTCGTATTAACGTAAACATTCACTATCAAACATGTACGATTTATCAAAAAATATTATTTAAGGAAAAAGTGCTGCTAATTCAACTCTCATAAAGAATTATAAAATTATAAAAAGCTAATGACGTAGCTTCTTCTTTGTAAAAAAAATATATTTTTTAAAATTTCAATTTCGTGAAAGTTTCGGTGTAGAAAAGTGTATTCTCCATAAACCCCTTTTCGAGCGATTTCTGTAGGTAAATTTGAGCGTTGTCTCATTCGCACATTTCGCATTCGCATGTATTGTAAGTGTGCGTGAGCTTATTGTGAGCGGAACAGAATGACAGACGCGTGTGTTCCGCGTGTGGCTCAAAGTCTAGCCTCTTAAGACTTCGCTACGATACGATAGACTTTTCGGCCCATACAAAAAAGACGCCCGGGAAAAAACACTTTTCTACATCGAAAATTGCACAAAATTAATATTTTCTTTTTATATTACTTTCAAAAAAGTAAAAGCTATGTCAACATGTTGTTAAATTTTCGATGTGTTTTATATTAAGGTAAAAATTCACTGTCAAACACGTATAATTTATCGAAAAATATTATTTAAGGAAAAAGCACTGTTAACTCAATTCTCATACAGAATTACAAAACTATAAAAACATACCGACATAGCTTCTTCTTTTTAAAATATTTTTTTGTTTTTAAATTACAATTTCGTGAAAGTTTGGATGTAGAAAAATGTTTTCTCCAGAAACCCTTTTTCGAGCGATTCCTGTAGGTAAATATGAGAGTTTACGGCAGTTGTCGTAAGTGTGTGTTAGCTTATTTAGAGCGGGACAGAATGACAGACTATGAAATACCTGAACAATCCGCGTGTGGTGCAAAGTCTAACCGCCTCATTCCGTTCACAGATAACAGGCACAAAGGGAGGCCTATCGGACCCCACCACTTTCCCAACGGCGTTATGAGGAAACATATGGTTTCCTCCTTCACCGCACACGTCAAGACTCAAAATTTTTTGAACGAAGCTACATTTATTTTGAACGAATCTAGACCCCCCAATGTCCATGCATACGGTGTTAGTAAGCAGTATGCAAGTAATTACATTAACACAATACGAAGGAGAAATAAAAGTAGCTCTTCGTGGAAGAATTCTTCTGAAATAGATAAAGGTAGGCCTAGTTACAAGCTACGACCAAACTGCACGGACTTCAAAGCAACTACGCAAGAATAGTTATGCGTTTGATATGCAAATAGAACCAAAGGCCACTCTGTAGTGTATTGATTATCCAAGTAGTTTCGGCTTCTTTCAATATATGTCATAGGTTAGAACTTCTGCCATATCCCAATAGATGGCAGCTGAGTTTGTATTATCAGAAGAGTACCATCTATCACCGTTCGTGTCGTATGCATGAACGGTTACGATGAGTGCCAAATACATCAGCAAAGTTGGACCATTCCCCCCGCGTTAGCAGCAGAACTACTAAGAGCCTAGTCTAGTAGGGACGTCTGTCCAGTTTAATATTCTTTGGAAATATTTACGAAAACTAAATAAATCAATTGGTAATCACATGCAATTCAAACATCAGTTCTTCCAATAGAGACGCTCCCAATTTGTTAAGTTATAGCTGGCGTTTTGTTAAAGTGACATCTGTCAAATTTATTGTCAATTGTTTAGTAGTGTACGGCAAATCACCATGGAAGGTTATAGCGTTGAACGACGTGGGCAAAACATTACAAATTTGACCAAAAAATACACTTTTTCGTTGTTTGTTTTTGAGGTGTTATGTTTGACGATCTGCCGGATCTGCTCCGATGATGGACACTGCAACGCTGTCCGAAACGTCGGCTAAAGAAGGAGGTAGCACAACACAGCATAACACCCCAAAAACAAACAACGAAAATGCTTTTGGCCGTGAAAATCTAAAACACGTATCAAAAAAAGACACGGCTATTTGCGCGGCGGCGACGTGAACTGGCCACCGAGATCGTGCGATTTAACGCATTTAGACTTCTTTGTTTGGAGTTATTTTAAATCGCAGGTCTATGCTAATAAACCACAAACAATTGACGCCCTCAAAGTCAACATAACAAACGCCATCCAGCAAATTCAGTCAGATTTATACGACAAGGTCATTGAAAATTGAACCCTCCGAATACGTGCCACCAAGCAAAGATGCGTTTGACATTTGAAAGACGTTATATTTCGCACTTTTTGCCATAAAATATACGTTTAAATAAATAAAAATTGAGTGGATATCTCACACACAACTTGTCTTATTTAAATTTTTAAATCGAATGTCGTTATTGAAAGATCTTTTATCAACTTTGGGAACAAAGAGATACAACACATTTCAATTAATCATCTCTCCTTGCAGCCAATACCAATGTGAACCCAGCGATGTCCTGTGATTTTGAAGATGTGGCTATGTGTGGCTGGACGCATGATCCTTACCACGACTTTGATTGGCGCAGGCAGAACGGGCGGACCCCCAGTGGACATGTAGGCACAGGACCAACCAGCGACCACACCAAGGGCATTGGGAATGATGGTAGGTGGTTAAAAGACAATTTCGAGTAATCTTTGAAGATGCCGTGTGGGAGATCTTTTTAGGGAAAGGAAGGAAAGGAAGTTTTGGGCAGTAAAATGTGGATAGGAATCTGGGGGTCAATGTGCCCAAAAGTGGTGATGGGTCGAGAGATTCCGGCTGCAGAGTTCAACAGATCTCCCTCAACCAGTCTCTCCAGATCCGGTCCGCCACGCAGCAGGTGGGCAAATAAATCCGTCGTCAAAAACTAGACAAACCTAACTCCACGAACGCGAGCACCCCTGCTAAGTCGCCAAATGTAGTGAACCACTTGGGAAGATCTATGGCAGGGGTGTTGGCATTCCCTCCTTCCAAACTTATATTTCAATTTCCGTTTCCATTTCCATTTCAATTTCCACCTATTCCTCTATCTCTATCTCTACTTCTACTTCAACTTCATATTCTATTTCTACATCTACTTCTATCTCTCTACTTCTACTTCAACGTCTACTTTTATTTCTACATCTACTTCTATATCTATCTCTATATCTATTTCAACTTCTACTTTTATTTCTACATCTACTTCTATCTCTATCCCCACTTCTATTTCTATCTCTATCTCTACTTCTATTCCAACTTCTACTTATATTTCTACATCTACTTCTATCTCTATCTCCACTTCAACTTCTATTTCTATATCAACTTCTATCTCTATCTTTACTTCTACTTTAACTTCAACTTCTACTTTTATTTCTACATCTACTTCTACTTCCACTTATATTTCTGTTTATTTTTATATTTCACAGCACCCCCAAGATGTCAAAGACAAAGATCAACTGCTTTCTATAGAGAGATAACATTAAAAACGTATGCAACCCATTACAAGAATTTTATTTACAGGATACTACATATACATCGAGAGTTCGTCCCGCGTTGAGAACGACACCGCCCGTCTCATCTCCCCAGTATACCCGGCATCTCTCTCGCAATCAGGCTGCTTCTCGTTCTACTATCACATGTACGGGCGCACCACAGGGCAGCTCAATGTGCTGGTGCACCCAGCAAGCATGGAACTGTCTAACATCCTTGCAGATGATGATCTCAGGAGAAAATACACACTCTTTAAGGAATCTGGAAATCAAGGGAACTTCTGGTTACATGGGTTCTTTGATCTGGATGTGACCCAAGAAAACTTCCAGGTAAGGATTGTTTCTACATTAGCTTTCTCCATTTTATTTCCTTCTGGGCCTATAGCTTCATTTTTAATGCTGTGTGGGGGGTCGTTTTAGGGGAAAGAAAGGAGAAGAAATTCTGGAAAGAAAAAGGTATGAGGGGGTCAGTGTGTCCAGGAGTAATGGACGTATGAATCGAGAGAGTCCGGCTGGAGAGGTCAAAAGGTCTCCCTCAACCAGTCTCTGCCAATCTGGCTGCCACGCAGTGGGTGGGCAAACGCGCCCACCGTCAAGACTAAGACAAACCTTAACCCATGAACCTGGACAGCCCTGCTAAGTCACCAAAAATGGCAAATCACGTGGAGAGTCCGGCTGGAGAGGTCAAAAGGTCTCCCTTAACCAGTCTCTGCCAATCTGGCTGCCACGCAGTGGGTGGGCAAACGCACCCACCGGCAAGACTAAGACAAACCTTAACCCATGAACCTGGACAGCCCTGCTAAGTCACTAAAAATGGCAAACCTATGGGGGAACCTATAGCAGGGGTGTTGGTTACTTAATAAATACGGCGGTGCTGATGCCCACCTCCCAAATTGGTTGTAAAGATTTTATATCCTTTGCTTGATGGTCACGCTCGAATTCTGGCCCTCTGTCAATAAGATGTTGGAGATGTGCCAATGCGGTATGATGCATAGTAGCGAAGATATTATAGCAACGTATCTGTCATTCCTTGAAAAATAGTGTTCTTGTTCATTCATTCCACATTGGTTGACACTCACAAAACGAACGATCTTCGCTGATTTTGCGTACGTCTAGCTCATGCTATTTTTAGCTTAAAATTAGATATGAAAGGGCTTGAAAATTGTTATTATATCGATGAGAGATACCTCTTTCGTTTCGGCGATCCACTACTAATACGGTCCTGATGCAGCTTCTTCTCAGATTCAAGTTCAGGTTTCTTGCTTGTAACGTTGCTCTAAATTGTGTTTGGTGACAAGGCCTGAATAGCCAGGTAGTTCCACGCCTTCTTCTTCCTTATCTCCTTCGCTTCCCCACTCCACACAGAATTGGGGATACCATGGTCCCACTGATACCGGACAGTTGAGAGCAGTCCCTTGAGCATAATTTACATGATGCTAAAATAAGTAACTTCAATATTAATTGTTCCCAGATTGTCCTGGAAGGAGTCAGAGGACCAGGATACGTGAGTGACATAGCGGTGGATGATGTTGCAATCCTGCAGAACGAGCAATGCGTGCAAGAGAAGGAGCTGCACAAAGCTGTCTCCGATTATCCCATCACCGTCAAAGGTAGTAGCCAGTCTTTGCACGAAAAACGATCCATGGAATTGATAGCATTCAAGGTTATGCTAAAAATGATGAGGCGACACGAGACACATCAAACTCCCTTGTCTGCGTGTCACCAATTTGGCATTACAATAGTAAACTTTTTTATACATAGGTACAGTTTTCTAATAAACGTTGTGAAAATTTTATTCAATTGATAAACAACCGTATATGTAAAAATATTTACGTAAAATAGGAACTGACATAAAATAAATTAGATGTAAGAAAATGACTTTTTAAAACACCACTTAAATAATCAAAATTATCTTATACCATAATATATTATAACAATTTTTATTTTTAGCAATATTTTTTACACGATACAAATATTATCATCTTAGATTATTTACTACTCTTCCATTAGAAACATTTGCTTGTATATAGAAGGGGGAGTGTACATAATTTCAGTCATTAGTTATTAATATTTATTTATTAAATAATAAATGTATATATGTATGTACATTTGTACAATGTACATGTGTACATTGTATGTAAATGACCTTTTTGAACTCCCAATCATTTGAAACATTATTTCTAATGCGGATGATACAGTAATACAAATAACTTGTAAAATATTAGGACTTTGGTAAACAGAAGTGAACGATTTGATGAAGCACTTTTCGAGCAGTTGAATCCATCGTTTTATTGCTATGCTCTAAATTTACATGCTGACGTTATTTTTATGGTGATAATCACCTACCCAACAGACTAAGAGTATAAAAAGGCACTTGTTTACTATTCAAGAAATGATCGATGAAGAGGAGGTTTCAAACCGGAACAGAGTTTTTATAATCTCATACTATTTGTTTGTTGTGGTGCTGGAGGAAAAACATAATAAAATCTATAATATTGTACATTAATAATACAACACCAACGCCATCTATGAATTAGATCATTTAACTCGTATTAACCATTCGTTGGAGCAAAAACTGAAACCTCGTTCAATTTTATACAAACTATTGAGGGAAATTCTTGGAAAGTCTTGGAAAAAGTGTCAGCTAATAATGCAATAAATACCTACTGTAAAACTATGGTTTGTGCTATCACTAAATGATGAAAAGATGCACTTCCTACCTTATAGCCTAACAGGGAATATCTCAAATATAAATATAAACATAATAAAATTGCCTACTTAGAATCACACCCTGCAACTCAAACTGTATACACATTAGTAGTAAAGAAAAATAAAATATCTATCTTGGAATAATTATCGATAATAACATCAAATGGAAAAGTCAAATAAACTCCACAGTAGACAGAATGAGAAAATTCACCTATATATTTAGACTTAGAAATACTGTATCATTAAAAATACTAAAAGATATCTATTTTGCACTTGCACATTCTGTACTACAATATGGAATCGTGGCTGGGGGGGGGGGTGCATTTAAATCATCCCTACTTCCACTTGAGACAATTAGAAAAAATATTAATAAAAATCATTTTATAAAAGCCTTATTACTTACTACCCAACAATAAATGTTTTCCAAGATTCCCGGTTCCCCCCCCCCCCCCCCTTATCACAAAAAATTATGACCAAATTGCTCTACTTCAATTACATAAAGAATTATTTGATAAAAAATAATATTCCACAATTAAATAGTAGCAAAAGAATTATTTCTGTTGGAGGAATAACCGTACCTCTAGTACGAACTTCAACAGCACAACATCACTATATATTCACAACGTCAATAATCTAAGTTCTTTAATTAATCACATTGATGAATGTAAGTAAGTCTAAAGTAATGGTGTTTGAAAGAGAGAATACGAAAACAGTGTGCAATATAGTTGTGAATGATGAATGATGTTTATGTATTTGGGAAGTATGTTTATGAGAGATGGGAAGGCTGTTAGGGATATTTAAAGAAGGGTAAATGCAGGTAACTCCATTTATGGTGGACATTAGTGCCGTTGGCGCCAAAAGCTGTCCAAAGAAGCGAAGCTAGCAGTCCACAATGGAGTGCTGGTACCTTCCCTGATGTATGGCAGTGAAGCATAAAACTGGCAGAGAAAGGATGAAAGTAGACTGAATGCTGTAGAAATGAGATCCCTGAGGCGTATGTGTGGTAAAACCATGTATGATCATGTGAGGAATGTGGGGATCCGAAAGAATGCAAAACGTAAGATTAAGAAAGGGACGCTTAGATGGTTTGGACATGTAGAGCGAATGAATGAAGAAAGGAGTATCAAGAGAATATATGACGCAAATGTGAATGGTGGAAGAAGTCGAGGACGCCCGGGGAAGACATGCCACGATCAAGTGAATCAATACTTGAGTCTGGCCATGTAAAGAGTCAGAATAATAGAAGAGCATGTATGAGAAGATGTATGAATGTGAATGAGGCGAGGAGTGTATGCCAAGACCGAGTCGTTTGGCGGTCTGTCCTCTCTGCCTACCTCTGCAGGGAAACGGCGTGGTGGTTAGTTAGTTAGTTAGTTTGTAAGTTAACATTAAGACGAATATAAAATATTTGCAATCGCTCCTATGCGAAGCCTCAGTCTGCCAAAATGCCAACGTTAGTCTTGCACAGCACAGATACAGATATTTTTTATTGATAAGAATTCAAATCAGAGCTTGTACAATCTAAACAATCTTTATTCAATGTTTAATCGTTAGGAAGTGTTTTTTATTAGTAAAGCAGTAATCATAGAATAAAGAGAATAACACTAGAAGTGCCTTTTGCACTAATTCGAATGTAAACAAATAATGTGCCACTGCCTTATTTTTGTGAAAACATCCAGTGCCATCTTTTACAGAAAATATTGGAGATTGTGAGGTTTTCTCCGCAATCTAATATTTTTGTATTTCTATAAGAAAAACTCTCTTTTTAACTTTTGAAGGTTATTCCCATCAATGTAATATATCATTGAAGAAGAAGATAACAATAATAATCTAATTTTTTTAAATATGAAAATAAATTGTAGTATGAACAGTAGCCCAATTGGTAGAGGTGTATGTCCCGGTAAGACGTAAGGTTCTGGGTTCGAGTCCCAGTTGCGACCGTTATCTTTTATTATTTTTCTGTGTCTTGTTCATTTTCATATTTAAAAAAATTAGATTATTATTGTTATCTTCTTCTTCAATGTTGTTTCTTTAGATTCCTGCCTCAACCGCTGTGACCAGAAAGACAATTCCTCCAGAAGCGGCGAAAATTTAGATTGCTACTGCAACGATGAATGCGATGACCTCGGCTCCTGCTGTGTGGACTATAGGGATCTATGCGTATTTGGTTAGCAGGACTATACTTAACATAATCTTAAAAATATGTGCGTCTTTGGTTAGCATGACTAAATATGATTCTTTGCAGGTTTGACGGATATCCCTGGAGACAATAATGATTCTTCGACTGATTCGAGTAGGACGACAGACGCGAATGGACAACCGGCACCTCTTCCACCTTCACTCAAACAGACAGCAACTAATTCTCCTCCTGATGAAGATGCGATCGTATTTCCAATAGAAAAGCCTGATTCTGTAACGGTCGTGCCAATAATCAAACAAACCACGAGTAGCTCAACAACGAATAAACAATCTACAACAATGTCCACACCATCATCAACATTGCCAACGAGAATAACTCAAAAATCAACAATACCAACGCTACCAACAATGTCAAAAGTTGTTGTTAAAGCAACCATCGCATCGATTCAAACTACAACCAAACAAGAAGTCAAAAAAATTGAAACACAAAATGTTCCAATTCAGACCGATTTGAGATTCAAACCAGTTTTACAACTCCTGACACCTTCTCCTCCTTACAAAAATGCAACAGGTGTTTTAAAAAAAGCAATCGATGAAGTAGAACCGTTACCTGAAATCGTAAACAGAGTACCAAAAACTGACGATAAATCCAAAAATTATACAGTCGCAGTCAAAGACAAAGGGACTACTACAGAGTCAAGCAATTCTGTAAAATATTCAAAAACGTTTGAACATTACAGTAAAAACTACCCAAAGACGAACGAGTCCTCTACGTTGAATTCTAAGTATTTTCACAAGCTTGTAAGAGCAACAGCTGCCACATTTGAAGTAACCGAAAACGACCGATCTACAACGTCTAAATTTTTAATCAAGAGCGAAAGGATGACTGCATACAATGATGGTTAGTAGATCATTATTTTATTAAACGTAATTTTTTTTACATTAGGTCCTCACAGGAGGCCTTGAGGAAAATAATTTCCGTCAGGGCCAATGTCATCTTTGAAAGGAAGGAGATGAAGTTCTGGGAAGGAAAAGGGTATGAGGGTTGGATAGGAATCTGGGGTTCAGTTTGTCCAGATCATCCACCTCCAAGATCTAGACAAACCTCACCCCCGTGAACCCGGGCATCCCTGCTAAGTCACCAAACGTAGCGAACCACTTGGGGAGGCATGTAGACCTATGGCAGAGATGTTGATTATCTAATAAATGGTTCCCGGGGCGGGCAGCCATTCCCGCCTCCTAAATTGAGTAATACATTTTTCCTAACTTTTTTACTTGTTTTCGACAACCAAAGATTTAAACTTTTGACAGCTGATATTAGCCCCCTAGCAAGAGTTTTTTTTAAATAATATTTGACCTAAAAAAGTGAACTTCGGATTCGATTTACTCAAAAACGAATTCCTAAATCAAAAAAAGTCATATTACAAAATCGACTCAGAATGTGCTGTAGATTCACTAGTTTCCAAGTGTACTACGAGCTTCCAGAAATTTTGTATAAAACGCGTAAATTGGGCTGACGCGTGTTTCTACAGATGCATTGGCAATATTTTTCACCAGCAGATGGGGTCTGTGAAATTTTGTTTTACCATTCTTAAAGTGATGTTTTCTCAATATCTAAATTATCTGCTTCCCAATCCACATGTTAAAATTTCAAATAGATCTGTTACAGCTTCTAACCAAACTGTTTTTATTATTTTTCTTAAATTTCCCTTCCAATCAATGAAGACAGAACACTAGTATTTCGATATCTCAAGCTATCTTTTGAAATAACTTTTTAAAACCTTTATCGCCGTCTTTTTTTTGATCTCCAGATCTCCAATTTAAAAAGGCAGAGGTGACTTCATCATCCACCGGTCTGGTCGTCGTTCTCTTACTCCTTGTCGTCTGTTTTGCAGCCGGAGCTGTCTTCCTGGTCAAGTCTGGCCTCTTCAAGAGACTGGTCGACAAGGGAAGGAGAATCAGACTTGAAGGGGCATCTACCAACAACTCTGATATGAAGTATTTAGTCCAAGATGAAGAACTTGAACACGATTATGACGATTTGTAACTATCTAAAATATAAAAAACTTGTAGAAGAAGTTTGACCTCTTGAAGATAAAGATGAAGAACTTGTAGATGAAGTATGACCTCCCGAAGATGAAGATTAAGAACTTGAAGATGTAGTATGACCTCTTGAAGATGAAGATGAAGTACCTGTGGAAGAAGTATGACCTTTTGAAGACAAATAACTTGGAGAAACGGTATGACCTTCTGAAGACGAAGATGAATAACTTTTAGATACAGTATGACCTCTAGAAGATGAAGAACTTGTAGATGTAGTATGAACTCATTAATATAACTTGGAGAAAAGGTATGACGTTCTGAAGATGAAGAACTTGTAGATGTAGTATGACCTCATTGAGATAACTTGGAGAAAAGGTATGACGTTCTGAAGATGAAGAACTTGTAGATGTAGTATGACCTCATTAAGATGAATAACTTGGAGAAAAGGTAAAGATGAAGAACTTGTAGAAGAAATAAGATGGAAGATGAATTTGGAGAAAAAGTGTATGACTTCTTGAAGTTGCAGATTAATAACTTGTAGCTGCAGTACGACCTCTATAAGATGAATAACTTGTAGATGTAGCCGTATGATATCTTTAAGAAGAAGACGAAGAACCTGTAGAAGAAGTGTGACCTCTTAAAGATGAATAACTTGGAGTATTAATATTATCTTCTGAAGATAAAGATTAAGAACTTGTAGAAGAAGGAAGACCTTTTGAAGATGATGATAAATAATTTGGAGAAGAAGTGTGTGACTTCTTGAAGATGAATAACTTGTAGAAGAAGCATGAACTCATGAAGATACCCATCGACAAGAATACAAGGATCAGATTGATGGAGACTCTTCAACCAAAGCTGGTTTCAAGTTACTTTTTTATGACTAAGAACTTGAAGATGACTATTAAGATATGTATCAAGTAAAATATGATATTGAAGGACTTAATGTAGTGTTTAGTGAACAATTTTACAGATTTCTGTAATTACATTAGCTTTATTGTTGAAAATGGACCAAAATAAAAGTATTAAATTAATACATTTCTTCAGAAATAACATAAAACTTATAAAATGTGTTACTATTTACTATAGGATTTATTGACTGGTTAGCAGCAGACAGGTTTTCAGAATTACATTGACCAAAATTTAAAATTTGACTTGTTATTATATACATATATGAATGTTATGCAGCACCTTTATAATTTTGTTAAAATTACCTTTACAGTTAAAGATTCCAATATCCTTTCAGATAATTTCAATGTTGCTAAATACCTAATTTGACTATTTGATGTGTTTCTAGTCGATTAAGATGTAAGAAATATATTTTTTAATAAATCTTATATAAAACGAGTTTTTCATTTTGATTCCTGTTTCTTTCGTTTTTATGTTATAGTTATAATTTTGTAACATATTATCAAGAAATAAATAAAGTGATCAAAAACAATTATTTTAATTGTATTCCCAACAATGTAATATATTTATTTATTTATTTAAACGCCCTTATGGGCTTTTACATTTTAGTTAAACAGATGAGTATAACAGTTATTTAAAAAAATTCTAAATTAAAACAATAAAGAAAGTAAAACAACAGTGAAAATAAAAGTAAAACAAAAGCATATACCTACAACAAAATATAACAATAAAGGCATATAATAAAATTAGATACGTACATAGGTAAAAAATATAAGAAGTTCCACAAAAAAAAAGATATTCAATATAGACAAAAAATGTAGCGATTATAGACGTCTATGTATGTCTTAATATAAGAAAGAATTGAAATAAACAATGTTTACACTGATTGTTTTTAATGTGAAATATATCTCCCAGATCAGAATATTTATTTCCGAGACTGTGAAGTCTCGGTATCGGGGAATTTTGATAAGAGAGTGTCCTGGTGTTATTAAAATAAAAGGGTAGTAAATTTCGGCAAGATCTTTTAGGTATATGGATATTGATTAATTGAAGCAATTCAGGACAGTCAATTTTGTAATAATAAGGGGGTTTCTCACCATCCTCCCAATAGCTTATGTACACTAATAACGAATATTTTCTATTTACGATTTACGGTTTATTTATTTATTAAGTTGGAGTTTATAATTCGGTACTCGAACCTATGAATAGTGGCTATATATTGGATAAGTTGGCTGAGTTTTCTAACCACTGCAAGTATTTTATTTTTATATTTAATAATATTCGTTATTAGGGTAGATAAGCTATTGGGAGGATGGTGAGAAACCCCCTAATAGTATTAAATCTGTGATTATTCTTCTTTCTGAAAGTTCTAATAGGAACATTTTATCTAGTAGGTAGTTATAATCAATGTTTTCTACAGGAATATGCAATTTATAGTTTATATATCTCAAGAACTTATGTTGAATCTTTTCAATGTTGGCGGAATGAATATTGTAAAAGGGAGACCATTTCGTAGAGTTATACTCTAGTTATAATATATCATTGAAGGAGAAGATAACACTAATAATTTAAACGAAAATATGAAAAAGAATAAGGCACAGAAAAATAAAAGATAACGGTCGCAACTGGGTCCTCTCGTCTTACCGGGACAAACGCAAAATTAATTTAACCGAAGCAAACTAATACACATGGAATCATGTCTGATTAAGTCTAAAGGTGATCGAAATGAAAATCTAGTCTCCTTCAATAGAAGCCATCTTCTGAACCAGCCTTCGATTGATATGCTTGGTGTAACTCTAAGTGACCAGCTCAGGGGGGCTCCATCGAAGCCAGAATTAATTTAGCCTCTCAAAAACTGGGCGTACTGTACAGGGCCCGCTGATACTAATAGTAAGCAAGTAATAAAAAGCAAAAATAGTAAGAAATTGGAAGTGCGCCCTCAGTTGAATTAGGCAGCCACCTCTGGTCTATAAAATACCTGAAAGAACCCTCGACTCTAGGCAGAAACGGGCGCTCCGTTTAATAGATTCTCCTATCTTAACAAATTGCAGCATTTTTATGAAAATAAATGTAATTATTATAATGGGAAAAGGAAGCTCTGAGAAGTAAGACGGTGGGTAGGAATCTAGGGTCAATGTGTCCAGGAGTGACAGACGTATTAATTCATCCCTCCCACTGCAGAAATAGTAGTCTTTCCACTCCGGAACGTACCGCAAATATACTATATATGTGTAGAAATTATACAAATTAATCACATAAAATTTACTTGCGCACGCCGGGTTTTGAACCCTCAACCTCCGCATCCGTAGCCAAGGATGTTAACCGCTCAACCACCGAGACGGTCTGTGGGTCCAATTCAGATGAATTGCAAGGGGTTTTGGTTATTTTATTAGCAAAAATACTATGTATATTAGAACAAAAAACACTTTTCATTTTAAAGTTTTTTGGACAGTTTGCAGAAGCTAGACTTTCTGCACGAAATTTTGGGGTTCTGCTAAATATGGTAGGTTGATCTGCTTTCTGTAGATTGTATAATCCTTATAAAAACATGTGCTAATTTTATAAGCTACCAGCTGATACCCGCCATGCATTGCAATGCCTATTAAATAAATAAATTGTTTCTCCCTTCGTGTCATTTCCCATTCTTCCCCGTTCCCCTTCCGCCTCCTCTTCCTCTTCCTCTCTCGCGTCCCCTTCCCCTCCCGCGTTCCCTTTTCACCTTCCCTGCGTTTGTAATTCTTCTTCTTGTTTTGTTTGTAACTTCTCGCGAACCCCCGAATTTGTAATGTAACGTTTCGACTCTACAAATCTTCAGATATTATCTTAAAAATGAACAAGTATTTTTTTAAGAACTTAGAAACTTAAAGTGTTCAAGGGACATATGTTATAAATCATTAGTAAATTCGGGCCCTTAATGTAATAATTGTTAATAACATTCCTTAAATAATTCAAACAATAAATAAATAAGAAGAATTCTGTCAAAGATTTTTTTTTTAAATCGTGTTTTGATCAAGCCACATCTTTATCTGGAGTGAAGAAGACTGGGTCTAACTCAGTTTGTTAGCATACTACCATCATACTACCAATAGGTCACCGATTAGCACAGCAGAATCATGTGTTTTCTTTATTTGATATAACAAAATAATTTGTTCCTACTTATATTAAATCCGGTCTCCTGCGACTGAAAACATAAACATTTGCTTACACATTTGCTTTCACATTACTATAAACATGGTCAATGCAATGTTTAAATTTAATTAACTAACTAACTAACCATCACGCCGTTTCCCCGCAGGGGTAGGCAGAGAGGACGGACCGCCAAACACATCGGTCTTGGCACACACTCCTCGCCTTATTCACATTCATACATCTTTCATACATGCTCTTCTATTATTCAGACTCTTGACATGGCCCGACTCAAGTATCTGATTCACTTGATCGTGCCATGTCTTCCTCGGGCGTCCTCGGCTTCTTCTACCATTCGCATTCGCGTCATATATTCTCTTGACACTCCTTTCTTCATTCATTCGCTCTACATATCCAAACCATCTAAGGATCTAAGCATCCCTTTCTTAATCTTACTTATGACGCTCACATCGGCCTTGCATTCTTGTCGGATCTCTACATTCCTCACACGATCATACATGGTTTTACCACACATACGCCTCAGGGATCTCATTTCTATAGCATTCAGTCTACTTTCATCCTTTCTCTGCCAGTGCCATACATCAGGGTAGGTTCGCTCCTAGCTTCGCTTCTTTGGACTGTTTTTTGTTAGCGCCAACAGCATTCAGCGCCAACAGCGTTAAAATTTATTGTACCAAACCAATAAACCTTCATAACAATTTATGATCATAATTTTTAGTTTGAAATTCTTAAACTTTCTTCAAAATTCTTAAACAGAAATCTTTCCTGATAAATAAATACCAACACTACAATCTTATCGCTAAAACCGTAATGGTACTTCCACACCGCAGCCAACCTTCCAACTCCGAACTTAGTTCGGAGTTGGAAGATTGGCCGATCGTGTGGTTGCTGCGGCCAACCTTCCAACTCCAAACTCCGAATTTCAACATGGCGGATGTCGAACAGCTGATTCGGCGCTTAACTTATCAGTTGCCTACAATTATTACGTACAAGTATATACATGCCATGTTTTCAAACAATTGTTCTCTCTCAAAATAATATTTTCATTTTAATGGTACGCGGGACACGTGTCTTGATCGCCAGCGGTTCGCAGAATGATGTTTGCATAAATAAACCAATCCCGATGTGTGGCTGTGGTAGGCTGGTTCGTGTGAGTTGGCCGTCGCGATCGCCTCAGAGGCGATCCCGGGCCAACTCGAACTCCAACCTTCCAACTAGATCTTCCAACGCACGAACTACCCCTCCACACAATCGACCAAACGTTTGAAGTTAGAAGTTGGCCGCAGTCTGGACGTAGCATTAGAATCACCTTCCCATCAGAACTTGACATTTTCCACGTTATTATTTACGCAGACGAAATTCTTAAATGGTACATTTAAGTAGTGCATCTACTGATCGATATTAGGCAGAAATCTTTCCTGATAAATAAAATTTCGAGGTAGTACAGTCTAACTTATAATCTGTGTTTTCTCCCTGATACATCTGTTCTTCTTGAACTCATCTTGACATTTTTTGACCATAACAAAATGTGTGTAGCCACGCCAACAGCGCCCCAATGCTTACAAACGGAGGAGACGCAAATGCGGACAAGATCAAAAGAAGTGGTTAAAATTCATAATGCCGTCATAGGTAGGTACTATTTTATATCATATTTTTAAGGTACCTACCTATGGCTAGAAGTAAGTCGAGTAAGTAAGTACTTCCAATATTTATCTTTCAATTCAAATATTCAAATGATTCCAAAACAAAAGAAGTCTACAGACTTGAATTTGATAAGAAAAAACGTTCTAGAAAAAACCTGCAATTGTAAAGCATGTCAATGGAAATTGTTATTGAATTAAAATAAAAAGTACGACTATATACATATTTAAAGCGTGTTTAATTGCAAAGGCGAGTAGCAGAGAAAACCTCCACCTGTAATAATACATAATAGGCGTCAAAAATCGCCAAGAAGTTTTCGAAAAGTTTAATGCAATTTGTGTGTTTTATTTATGTTTTCGGTCGGAAGAGACTCGGCTTTACGTACATACAATAAGAACGGGGCATAATAAACGTAATAATAAGTTGATAAGCCCCGATAGCATATCTTTGACCCTTGATTTATGTTCGATTTGTTGTTATTTTACGTAGAGATGGACTTGGAGAATTATTTTTATTTATTCGTTTTACTTCAGTACATAAGACAGGCTTGTTGCCCAAAAATTACATTCAAGAATGATTTAAACACATAACTGATACAGGCCGAATATTCAACATGTTTGACGTACTAGATATACGCCATAAAACACTACTAAACAAATAAAATTACCAATTTCAACAAACGCAAACTACCACTAAGAGACCATTTAGACAAGCGAAAGAAAACATTAAAACTCCGAGAGTAAACACAAGCTTTGGACAAAGACAACATAAATTACCAGTCAAATGAGGAAAACAAAAATTGATTCAGATATCAAATTAATAATTAATATATACCTACATATCAGCTCGATATGATTGATGGTAAAACATATATTAAAGTTATTATTTTTTAATTGATAAATTAATGTTTAAGACAAGATTTGTATGCATAGCACAAAGGGTAACAATTATTATAAGCAATAATTATTAACCTGAAACACTCATCCACCTTTAAAAATCTCCCGAAAAAGATGACGCCGACGGGACTCGAACCCGTGTCCTTCTGATTTCCTTACCCACCAAATAAATCAATAATACTAGTGTTTCATTAAAAAATTACTGCTTATTACATTTTTTCACCTGCAAACAACCAACTTTATTTTTATTTGTAAGTGCTAAATCTCCCACTAGGTGGCGTCGAGACATATTATGTCTACATTTTTTGGTGAAATACTTACTTTAACTCGTCAAATATTAATTATTATTTTTAATTGATAAACTAATGTTTAAGACAAGATTTTTTTTGCATAGCACAAAGGGTAACAATTATTATAAGCAATAATTATTAACCTGAAACACTCATCCACTTTGAAAAAATCTCGTATTAAAGAGTTAAATTAAATTTTTTGAAATTTAATATAAATGAAATTTAATAATGTGTATTATTAAGTTCTGCAAGTGTTATAGTTTTTATTATTGTGACAGCTGTTTCGGCTTAAAAGGCCATTTTCAAACTGAGGTGTTTCATAATTAGACGACGATATTTATATCTACGATTTAAAATGTCAATTTGAAAGTGAGCAAATTGACATTTAAATCGTATAAATATCGTCGTCTAATATGAAACACCTCAGTTTGAGAATGGCCTTGTAAGCCGAAACAGTTGTCACAATAATAAAAACTATAACACTTGCTTAATAGCACTTAATAATAAACATTATTAAATTTAATTTAAATTAAATTTCAAAAAAGTTAAATGGAGTTCTACGAATTAAACACAAAAACAATAAATAAAAAAATTAAAAATTAAATTGTTTAAATGGGTCATTAAAAATGTCTATTCATTAGTAGAGCAGTGTAAAGTGTTATAATTTATAATTGTCGGTACAGGGGAGAAATATCCTGTATTTGTGTTGTGGGCTAATATAGAAAATGTTTTGCTTTCTCCTTCTTGAATTTCTTGATGTTATTTTTGGATAAGATGATTGGTGTATCAACTTATGCATGTATAATTTTGGTAGAAGCAATAATTCAGAATGTTTACATCTGGCAGTCAGAGATTGTAGTTTATGGTGAAAAAATCGGTCATAATACGTTATAAATTGATCAATTATAAGGAAATCAAATTTCAATTTATTTATAATATACATATATCGAATACTTCGTGCTTTGGTAGAACCCTTATGCCCCATTCTGACTGGGCGAGTATTTTAGTTGAGTATATTAGTAACTAAAGCTGGAATCAGACGATTCACTCGAGGGAAGGTTTCCGCCATGTTTCCGCCATGTTTTTTCGGCCTAATCGTCCATTTTGTTTCATTCCATGTTCACACGGCGCTATAGAAATAAGCGTTCACTCGTCCATTCCCACCACAGCGTCGCCGAGCGAGGTCAACCGCGCTGCAATTCGTTTGGTTTCCAGCGCGGTCCGGCCCCGAATTTTAAGGAAAAACATGTCAGATGCATCGATTTTTACGCAATTTTGTTGACACAATTAAATAAAAATAAATTTAAAAAAAACAGTATTGTGTCGTCTTATAAACCTTTTTATTTTTTATGGCATAATAACACAATTTGATTTCACTTTTTTTATTACGAACATTTTCCTACAAATTAATATTCTTACATATATTAAAAAACATATAAAATACATGGATAATAAGGGAGACCCAAAAATTTATATGAGAAGTGTTCCCAAAAGCAAACAAATTAGCCGAACGAATACCATTTTGACGTTTTGCGTGCGATTTGATAGCGTCCTTTCATGGTCCTTCCCGTACAGGACGCGAGACAAACTGATTGAGAGTTCACTCGGTGTTCAGACGATTCACTTTGCTCTCTTCCGTGCGCGTGCGCGCGCGAGTGAAGGATGCCGAAGGAAAATATCCAACATTGTTGGATCGGTTCACTTGAAGATTTCATTCGGCAGTGTTCGGCACTTTCGATTCATGTTCAGACGTGTCATTCCGAGTAAACTAGGCCGAATGAAATGCGGAAATGAGCGATTAGTGAAACGTCTGAATGGCGCTTATGCGTGTCCGAACACCACAATTTTAGTAGAGTAGGCTAGTCAGCTCTTTAAGGGGATACCCGGCGGTGATTTTTCCATACAAATATATTCCCTATTTATCTTTCTGGATTTTAACCCTAGAGAAAATATTGTTTTTACATAAAATAGATATCAACTACTAGCGTGTCGGTACTTTTTGTTTTTTTGATTAGTTACTTTTTATAGAAGTTATGACCATCCAAAAATCAATAAAATTGACTGGTTTAAACGCCGTCAAAAGACGTTCAGTATACAAACTAGACAATGTTTTTTTTTTAAAACGCAAAACGTACAGACATAGAATAGTTTTTTCTTACGTAGTTGGTAAAAAAAATTGAAAATCAGTCCACTTTTGGAGGAGAAAGGTGAGGAATACAAAACCTCCAATTTATTTAGGTATTAGTAGCCCGAGGTGCATTGTCCCTTCGCTCAATATCCGGTGGAGTAAGAGCAACAGTGACAGCAACAATTTAGTCAAATCTATTTTTCAAATTTCTCCATCACCGGGTTTTATCTTAATAACTAAACGTGTCCGAACACCACAATTTTAGTAGAGTAGGCTAGTCAGCTCTTTAGTAGATTGAATCCATTTGGTTCTATTTTTTCGGCGAGTAGAGTCCCCCTCCATGCGTCCACGTTTTGAGAAACAAATTGGCACTTTTTTATTTGAATGCCTCAGAAGAATCCCAACAGCTCCCAACTGCTTGAAGCCAGTGATACCATGGCATCCCCAATTGAGGTATATTGCGAGGCTGAAGGTAGCGGGGAGGGGAAAGAGATGGAAAGAGGAAGGTGGGGAAGTGTCTGGCTATACAAATCTGGCCACCAAACAAGGCTAAATAAATTATAAAAATATTTTAAATGTCCAGTCCAATTCTGTTAATAAACAAAACTGAAAACAATTTTTGATAATACTTACGTAAGTACTTCAGTCTCTTTTGGTTTCATTGTTAAGTTTGATTTAGTTCTGTCAGAATATTAGTTCCGTTACTACATTCTTATCTGACGCGTTCTAACCTTTTGATCTTATCGTAAATAATATCAGTTCTGTGTTTATTAAACAAAATACGACCAGACTTTAAAAATAAACTATATATTTCTATTCAAATACATTTTTGTGAAAAATCAAAGGTTTTTATAACATAAAAAGATCTAATAGTTGAATACAAAAATTACCAGAAAAAAATCAATCACTTGTATAATATTTAAATCTGTTGCATGCATATATTTAAATATTAAATGTTACTAACTTAATGTTTAAAAGTTTATGTTGTGCCTAAATTTTAATAAGTTCAAATTGCTAATTAAACATATAAATTAGTTAATTTTACTAACATGTTAATTCGTTAATGTTTCTAAGATGTAAATAAGCTAATGTAAGGGGGTTTCTCACAATCCTCCCAATAGCTCATCTACACTAATAACGAACCGTTACGATTTACGGTTTATTTATTTATTAAGTTGGTGTTTGTAATTCGGTACTCGAACCTATGAATAGTGGCTATATATTGGATAAGTTGGCCGAGTTTTCTAACCACTGTAATATTCGTTGTAGTATGAGTAAGCTATTGGGAGGGTGGTGAGAAACCCCCTAGTTAGTTAGTTTTAATAAGTGAATGTTAACTTGTTGGTACTAACTTAAATGTTATAAATTAAGTTTACTACTTAATACGAAGTATCTGAAGAATTTAATTAAAAGACGAATTTATAAATGTTAATAATTCAATGTTACTAACTTAATGTAAAGAACCTAAATTGGGGTTGCCATAGTCTCACTGGTTCCAGACGGTTGGGAGCAACTGGAACTCTTACGCGGTATTCACATTTTAGAAAAATGGTTATTTCTAATTAGTTTGTGTTAATTCTTTAATGTACCTAATTAAATAAAAATGTGCTAATTAAGTATAAGCTAGTTAATTTTAATAAGCTAGTGTTAACTAAACTTAGTGTTAACTTAAATGTTAATAACTTGGTGTTAATGACTTTTTTTATATAGTGAACACATCACAAGAGTCCCAACTGTTCCCGTCAGGAGCCAGTGAGACTATGGCACCCCTAATTGGGGTATGTTGTGAGGCTGAAGATAAGCGGTGAAGGGAAGGAGATGGGGAAGAGGAAGGTGGGGAAGTACCTGGCTATTCAGATCTGGTCACTAAAATGTTCACTAGAAAAAATCATTTAAAAAAAACACGGCTAAAGCCGAGAGTATCTTCCACTCTGGAACGTGCCGCAAATATAATATATACTATTTTTTAATTAATTAATTGTGAACTTTATCAAATAAAACGTATTTGCGCACGCCGGGTTCGAACCCGCGACCTTCGGAATGGAAGTCCAAAGCCTTGCCCCTGGACTGCGCCGGTCGTCAAATTATTGTTACTAATTTGATAGTGTAGCCGGTAACCGCCGATTCATCGAAAATCAATTCATCGAAAGCAAATTCATCGACAACGAGAGGTTAGGTTAGGTTAGGTTGAACTCATTTTCGATGAACTCGCAGTGAACCAGTGTAGCCACTATAAACATATCTACTTATTATGAGATTTGTGGAATTGAATAAAATGATACGAATTCGTGATTTTTTAAATCTTTAAGAAACTTTTTTTATTTATTTACTTACTACATTTTATTTTTTAAATAAATAAAAATAAAATACTTTGTTTTAAGTCACTTTATTTTTATTTAACGTCTACCGGTTTCGGTACCTACGTACCATCATCAGGACTGTTACAAAAATAATGTCTAAAAATACATAAGTACACATATATATACATAATGTTGTGAAAGAAAGGGACAGTATACTAGAGTGGGACAGAGCGTCAGTTGTTAGAGGGCACATTTATAGAAGGGTTGTTGGAGGGTTTACATTTATAGAAGGTACATGTTAAAAATAAACATAAAATAGACGTAGATCATGATTTTCGTAGTTCTCCTCAGTAGGAGATCTTGTGCTGAGGGGGACTATGTTTTGGATAAGTCTTCAGCGACTTCTATGGTACAACTTCATGGTTATGGTAAGGTTTTTTTAGAAACTTCTATGACGATGTTTTTAATATACTAGTTATATTATAGACATTTTTAGATTTGATGTCCTTAATGTAGCAATTTTTTTTTAATTTGTTAAATACTGTATGAGAGTTTGTTATACAACTTTAAATTCAGAGCTTCTCTATCCAAATGTAGAGTTATTCTTATGTAGATATATTTTAGCCTGTCTATTTGCCTTCATCTGGATTTATGGTTGTATGGGGTATTTGCCTCTGTGTCTTTTTTAAGGCGATGAACCAGAATGTTCTTTTTAATACATTCTTCGTACACTTGGGACATCAAACTGTTTAAAAAATTGTTATTTGCGTCCTTATGGGGACCTTTAGTATGATCTTTATGGTGCAATTTTAAGTTATATTCGGTTGTTTTACGTAATTTCTTGCTGCTGAGCCCCATCTCCATATTCCAATTGAAATAAGCATACCTAAATCATAATAATTAATAATATACTCTCTTTAGATCTCTGGTTGACAAGATGTTTCGTATTTTTTTAAAGAAGTAGACATGTTTTGTTAACTTGTTTAAAGTTCCATCAATGTGTAGATATATCCAGTGAAGTTTGTCGTCAATTTCGATCCCAAGATATTTAATACGGTTCCATGTCTAATCGGACTATGAGATCTCAGCTTTGACGAAGTATAATCTGCTTCGTATAATATACTTATACGTATAATATACTTCGTCAAAGGATCTCAGCGTCTGAATTTCCATAGTAAATTTATTCAGACACGATACTTCCTCACATGATAATTCATCACATCATTACTCATATTAACCTAACCTAACCTAACCTAACCTTACCTAACCTTACCTAACCTTACCTAACCTTACCTAACCTTACCTAACCTTACCTAACCTTACCTAACCTTACCTAACCTTACCTAACCTTACCTAACCTTACCTAACCTTACCTAACCTTACCTAACCTTACCTAACCTTACCTAACCTTACCTAACCTTACCTAACCTTACCTAACCTTACCTAACCTTACCTAACCTTACCTAACCTTACCTAACCTTACCTAACCTTACCTAACCTTACCTAACCTTACCTAACCTTACCTAACCTTACCTAACCTTACCTAACCTTACCTAACCTTACCTAACCTTACCTAACCTTACCTAACCTTACCTAACCTTACCTAACCTTACCTAACCTTACCTAACCTTACCTAACCTTACCTAACCTTACCTAACCTTACCTAACCTAACCTAACCTTACCTAACCTTACCTAACCTTACCTAACCTTACCTAACCTTACCTAACCTTACCTAACCTTACCTAACCTTACCTAACCTTACCTAACCTTACCTAACCTTACCTAACCTTACCTAACCTTACCTAACCTTACCTAACCTTACCTAACCTTACCTAACCTTACCTAACCTTACCTAACCTTACCTAACCTTACCTAACCTTACCTAACCTTACCTAACCTTACCTAACCTTACCTAACCTTACCTAACCTTACCTAACCTTACCTAACCTTACCTAACCTTACCTAACCTTACCTAACCTTACCTAACCTTACCTAACCTTACCTAACCTTACCTAACCTTACCTAACCTTACCTAACCTTACCTAACCTTACCTAACCTTACCTAACCTTACCTAACCTTACCTAACCTTACCTAACCTTACCTAACCTTACCTAACCTTACCTAACCTTACCTAACCTTACCTAACCTTACCTAACCTTACCTAACCTTACCTAACCTTACCTAACCTTACCTAACCTTACCTAACCTTACCTAACCTTACCTAACCTTACCTAACCTTACCTAACCTTACCTAACCTTACCTAACCTTACCTAACCTTACCTAACCTTACCTAACCTTACCTAACCTTACCTAACCTTACCTAACCTTACCTAACCTTACCTAACCTTACCTAACCTTACCTAACCTTACCTAACCTTACCTAACCTTACCTAACCTTACCTAACCTTACCTAACCTTACCTAACCTTACCTAACCTTACCTAACCTTACCTAACCTTACCTAACCTTACCTAACCTTACCTAACCTTACCTAACCTTACCTAACCTTACCTAACCTTACCTAACCTTACCTAACCTTACCTAACCTTACCTAACCTTACCTAACCTTACCTAACCTTACCTAACCTTACCTAACCTTACCTAACCTTACCTAACCTTACCTAACCTTACCTAACCTTACCTAACCTTACCTAACCTTACCTAACCTTACCTAACCTTACCTAACCTTACCTAACCTTACCTAACCTTACCTAACCTTACCTAACCTTACCTAACCTTACCTAACCTTACCTAACCTTACCTAACCTTACCTAACCTTACCTAACCTTACCTAACCTTACCTAACCTTACCTAACCTTACCTAACCTTACCTAACCTTACCTAACCTTACCTAACCTTACCTAACCTTACCTAACCTTACCTAACCTTACCTAACCTTACCTAACCTTACCTAACCTTACCTAACCTTACCTAACCTTACCTAACCTTACCTAACCTTACCTAACCTTACCTAACCTTACCTAACCTTACCTAACCTTACCTAACCTTACCTAACCTTACCTAACCTTACCTAACCTTACCTAACCTTACCTAACCTTACCTAACCTTACCTAACCTTACCTAACCTTACCTAACCTTACCTAACCTTACCTAACCTTACCTAACCTTACCTAACCTTACCTAACCTTACCTAACCTTACCTAACCTTACCTAACCTTACCTAACCTTACCTAACCTTACCTAACCTTACCTAACCTTACCTAACCTTACCTAACCTTACCTAACCTTACCTAACCTTACCTAACCTTACCTAACCTTACCTAACCTTACCTAACCTTACCTAACCTTACCTAACCTTACCTAACCTTACCTAACCTTACCTAACCTTACCTAACCTTACCTAACCTTACCTAACCTTACCTAACCTTACCTAACCTTACCTAACCTTACCTAACCTTACCTAACCTTACCTAACCTTACCTAACCTTACCTAACCTTACCTAACCTTACCTAACCTTACCTAACCTTACCTAACCTTACCTAACCTTACCTAACCTTACCTAACCTTACCTAACCTTACCTAACCTTACCTAACCTTACCTAACCTTACCTAACCTTACCTAACCTTACCTAACCTTACCTAACCTTACCTAACCTTACCTAACCTTACCTAACCTTACCTAACCTTACCTAACCTTACCTAACCTTACCTAACCTTACCTAACCTTACCTAACCTAACCTAATTCAAGGTTAAAAACCCCAATTATCAGTTTTCGACGCTTCGAGACATGATGAATTATCATGTGAGGAATTAACATCCGATGAAAAGTTTGTACTCAATATTCATACACTTAAGAAGTTTCCACTGAACATTCTGGTCTCCATTTTATGCTTTTAGTTTAGGTCATACGCGGGCAAGAACATTGAGAAAATTTGTAATTTGAGTTTATGCTCATTAATTGGTTGTTCTCGCATTTAATAAAATCCTCAAATAAAGGTGCCATAGTCCATTCAGTTCTGAGCAGAAAAGACACTGGTGCAGTATCACAAAAAATAAATATTATTTCTACTTTATCTCTAATAATATTGATTAGGAAAAATATTGTTATTATTTGATAATGTCAGGAGATATCGGAATTTTTCTCTTTATTTGTAGATTGATTATGTCTATAAATATTTTTCATCAAAATTACGCAAACTCATGTTAATTAGATGTTGTCATCATGTCAATTTTATTTCAGTGATTATTAAATATATCGAAATACAAAATGTATACTTATTTTGGTAAAATATGTACACAAAAAGTGGGACCACTTATAGGTACCAGAAGTAATAGGTATATTAATATAGCACAAGAGTCCTAACTGCTCCCGTCTGGAGCCAGTGAAATTATGGCATCCCCAACTAGGGTATGTTGTGAGGCTGATTCAGATCTGGTCACCCAACACGGCTAAAGCCATTTCAAGCAACGTTTCTATTCCGAATGGCGGTCTTACACCAGGGCGATAGTGAGAGTATTTTCCACTCTTTAACGTGCCGCAAATATACTATATATTATTTTTAATGAATTAATTGTGAAATAACACGAATTAATCCAATAAAATTTATTTGATCGGGTTCGAACCCGCGATCTTCGAATTGGAAGTCGAGAGCCTTACCCTCGACCAAGCCGGCCGTTAAATTATGTCTGTCGGTAGATAAGTTATACCCGCACAAGACTATAAATTGAAACTACCTTATCATTTCTTCTACTTTCGGGGATGCTAAGAAGTGTATTTCTGCATCTTTTGCAGCATGAATACGTAATACTGCAGTATTCCGTATCGCGCTAAAGAGCTAAGTACTATGCTTGTGTTAAGACACCATCTCTTAAATGATGACGGCGCGTTTGCCGCGTACCTTCTCCTCGTTAAGAGATGTCAGTCGCGGGAAACTTTCTGAATCCGAAAATTTTCCGATAAATTTTCAAATATTGTCAGGTTATTCGTAATCCGAAAATGTTTGTCTTTCTTTTAAAAATAATAATATTTTATTATATACAGTAGATACTATCTTTATTGTCTTCATTTATGCAAGGTTAGATTAGTATGTCGATATAATTTTATATCTGGTACATAATAATTGTAATTAAATATTTAATCAGCGATAAACGATATTATAGTAATTGTTATTTTAATAGCACCTAATAAACTAATGCAAATTTATTTATTAACTCATTATATTTATAGGGAAAACCTTATTAACTTATCTAAATAGTACTATAATAGTGGTTAAAACTAAGTGTTTATTAATCTTACTAATATTATAAACGCGAAGGTTTGTATGGATGTATGTATGTTTGTTACTCTTTCATGCAAAATTTACTGAATGGATTTTAATGAAACTTTACAATAATATAGCTCATACATCAGAAGAACATATAGGCTATAGTTTATGAAGCTAAGTATTTATTTTAAATGTATTGAAAATAAAAATTATTGTTCAATAGAAAATGTCAAAATTTAATTTTGCAAAACAATTATTGTTAAATCAAAATTCTATTTTGGAAAATATTTAAATTAGTGAATTTATTTGAAGTACTTGCCTAATACTTTGAATCGAATCAAGAATTATAGATATTTTAAATAAATAGGTTAAGAATTTTGGTATAAACGTAGATGGGACCTAGGAAAAGAAAATAGATTACGCTAAGTACTAATCCTATACGCAGACGAAGTCGCGGACAGAATTATTAATAATGGTGCCATAATGATCACGGAAATTTGAAATGATGGAAAGAACAAAAAGTTAATTGTTCAGGAAAACGAAAAGAAAGTTTTTTTTTTTATTATTTAACCACTGGAGTGATTTTGGTCCAAATTTGGACTGATTTTATTTTTTTGCGATTGATATCGGTCCAAATTGGACCACATTTTCCTATCATTCGTAAAACATTTATTGTAATTATTTGAAACATTTTCATGGCCAGCAATTTATTCTATCAAATAGTTGATAAAATAGACTTTATGTCTATGGCCTTATCGATTGTCTTTGAATTCTTCTAGAATGAATTCTGGCAGTTGGAAAGCTTCAGTTCTACAAACGAACTTCAAAATAATTTTCAAACCAAACTTTTTTGATGAACACATATAAAAAATTGTTTTTCTATCATATATTTGCATCAGTGACTATCAAACAGGTCATAGAGAACATAAAAACGCAGAACAATATTCAATATAGATATTAAAAATATCCACTGGCGGCAATTTCAAATCTTCAAATCACTAAAGCACAAATTTCGCGCATTTATAAAGTTAAAGATTTTTTAATCATTTTTCTATCAATTTTAAAAATATAGGATAATTAGTAAAATATAATTGAATTCATTGGCTATATAGCACTATACTTTGTTTGTATGTTTACATACATAAATGCGAAATAATGATTGTTTTAATGTTTTTTCTAACTCTTCGTGTCGCTCCAGTGGTTAAAAAATCATGTTATCTATTGTTTTTATGGACCGATAATTATGATTTTTTTTATTATAAAAAAACATTGAATAGATCTTTCAGAATACTTAACATTTTTGGAATTTTTTTGAGGTGGTAGGTACATTACTAAGCAATGCAAAATCATGTATTTTAGTTTGAAAATTAGATCGCTTAGAAATATTGTTGGTGTTTTAGTTAAATACTAGATACGAGTAGAACACATTTTTGCTTTTAAAATAATCCAGTTTTATTTTGATTATTCTTTTTATAATCCCAGTCAATAAAAACTGCAAAGACCGAAATCTCCTACTTACGTACCATTTTTCGGTTATGGTTTTATTCTATAATGTGTAAAATAAATTTCTTTAGAAACTGAACATTTTAATATTTGTGCCTGAAATTCGCAAAATAAAATAAAACACGCTTTTTGGCGATGTTTTTTCGCATCAATCAAAAACGGTGTTAAACAGGAATTTAAACCTTATCTCCATCTACACAAGGTGTGTTATTGTTAGCGACCTGATCCAGAATTTTGCACGACCGACGCGATGAGGTGCTTTATCTTAATAACAGAATATAATTTATTTTTAATTTAAAAAAAAAAAAACGTTCTTAAAATGCACGTCCTAAAAGACGTAGGTATCTCCTTATATTCCCTGAAATATTTCAATTATCGCAGATCAAAAGAGAAAAAAAAGGAGAAAAATTACATATTTAAATCATTTATCGTTTACAGAATTTCAAAAACTTCTGCTAATGATAAGTTTGCTGTGTTTGGGGACATACATGGGGGGGGGGGTTCCAGTAAAATCTCACCAAATCTCATTATACCGAGGGGAGGAGGGGGGGTCAATAAAAATCTCACGTCAACTTTAAAAGAGTATATATTTAAAGAGATAATAAGATAATGGTCGCAACTGGGACTCGAACCCAGAACCTTACGTCTTACCGGGACATACACCTCTACCAATTGTGCTACTGCGATCTATTATGAGACTGTCATCATTGTCAACTTCATATTTCAAATTTCAGAATTAACAATATTATCTTCGACTGTTTTTTTTTTCTTCATATTATTGGCAGCTACCTTTATTATTGGAAACAAGTATTCAAATAATGTATTATGAGTCCCAGTTGCGACCATTATGTTTTATTATTTTTCTGTGTCTTGTTCATTTTCATATTTAAAAAAATTAGATAATTATTGTTATCCTCTTCTTCAATAATATATTACATTGATGGGAATAGCCTTCAAAAGTTAAAAAGAGAGTTTTTCTTATAAAAAAAATGAGATAATAAAATTTTTAAAAATTGTTTCACTTCTTTTGAAGTGTCCCATTTTGCCCGCTGAGAATGGCTATTATGAAAAACATTTATTTCGAGAGTAAGAAAAAAATCTTACGTGAGGGGGGGTCCCTCTAAATCTCACCAAGGGGGGGGGGTGTAAATTATTTAAAAAACTGCTAACGTACTTAATGTATATCCCCTTTGAAGAAATAGGTTTCGGTTTCCGTTTCGGCTGAAACTACAACAGAAGCCGAAATTTGGTTTTGGTTTCGGCTGAAAATTTGGGTAGGTTACTGGAATGGTAGATAATAATAAATGTTTTAACTAACATGTACATGTACATAGTTGTTTTGTCGGGTTAGGAGGAAAGATATTTAATAATTGTGAAGTTTTGTACTAAACACCAATAATTACTAACAACAATGAGTGCCAAGGGACAACTACAACCGCTAAAAGGATCCGACGGGAAGATGCTGAAATTGGGGTTCCTGGGTGGAGGGGTGATGGCGAACGCTATGGCCAAAGGATTTATAGCTGCAGGTTGGTACAAACTATAATAAACTAGCTGATACCCGGCATGCGTTGCAATGCCAATTAAATAAATAAATTGTTTTTCCCTTCGTGTCATTTTCCATTCGTCCCCATTCCCCGTCCGACTCTTCTTCATCCTCCCCTCCCGCGTCCCCTTCCCCTTCCGCGTTCCCTATTCAACTTCCCGCGTTCCCCCTCCCCTCTCCCTCTCTCCCCTTTCTCGTACCCCCCCCCCCTCCCCCTCTCCTCACGCATTCCGCTTCCACCTTCTTCGCCTTCCCAAGCAATTTCGCTCCAACGGGACGACATATTGCGCGTGTCTGCGTCTACGAATGAACTGCACATGTCAGTGCGCAGGGACGCATGGAGGGGGACTCTACTCGCCGAAAAAATAGAACTAATAGAAATAGACTAGCCTACTCTACTAAAATTGTGGTGTTCGGACACGTTTAGTTACTAATATACTCGCTACTCGACTAAAATACTCACCCAGTCAGAACGAGGCATTATGCCCGCATATATATAGATGCAGACACGCGCGATATGTCGTCCCGGTGGAGCGAAAATGCTACTCTAAAATTCTTTATTTTTGCGGCTATTAATCTATTTTCGAGTCCATAGTTTATTTATTTTCATCTCACTAATTTATTATTCCACCTCTTCTAAAATAAGCATTACAATCAGCTTATTTACTTTATTGCGTTGCAGCCCGTCATGTCGCGATGCGTCGCTTACTAATGAACTCTACTTGACAGCAGTGCGAACACTTTTTGGTGAGTCAAGTAGCGAGTTAAGCATAAGGTACAGTTGTCCCTTTCCCTCAGTTTTCGGAGGGGTAACGGGCATAACAGTAACAATATAGTAAAATGCATATTTTTCAAATTTCTCGGCGACTCTGCTTCCTCTCAAGGTTAATTTTAAGTGTAAAGGCCATCACACATTAAATAAATAAATACATTGTTTCTCAGGTTTGGTGAAAGCGGAGAATATGATAGCCAGCTGCCATCCCAGTGACAAGAAAAGCGCGGCTGATTTCAAGGTAAGGGGAAATTTACCACCAATCAATGCTTTTCTCGCCCTAACAACATATATACCGTGACAAAAATCAACATCTGATTCCCGTTTAGACATTGAATTGAAAAATATTCATATAATTAAAAATATTCATAATATTAAACTAAATATTCATATAATTAATAATATTAGTAGTATTCTATACTTGAATGAATTAATCATAAAAAATACAATTGATATCACACAACCTCCAGAATGAAAATTCAATATGTTTTTATGAACAGAAATGTTGTTTTTGGGTATTCCCTGTATGAAAACTAATTTCGTTAAAAAAAAATGCAAAATTCTGAATATATTATGTTCAGGTCCCCCAGCACACTCGATCGATAAGGATTGTATCGATAACTTTCGGTAACTTCTCATCGTTCCCTAGGACAACTGCAGATCGCTAATGTACAAACAACAGTTGATATTGAATATATTAAGGACATTTAGTCATTGTGAACTGTCACTTATTCGTTGGAGATCTGCAGTGATGCCAGGGAAAGATGAGAATTTACCGAGAGTTATCCTGTCAACTTCCTGTCAAAAAACTGTCCAAAGAAACTAAGCTAGCAGTCCACAATGGAGTGCTTATACTTAGCCTGATGTATGGCAGTGAGGCATGGAACTGGCAGAGGAAGGATGAAAGCAGACTGAATGCTGTTGATACGAGATCCCTGAGGCGTATGTGTGGTAAAACCATGTGTGATCGAGTGAGAAATGTGGAGATCCGCAAAGAATGCAAGGCTGACGTAAACGTAATGAGAAAAATTAAGAAAAGTACACCCTCAGATAGTTTGGACATGTAGAGCGAATGAACGAAGGAAGGAGTGTAAGATGAATACATGACGCAAGTGTGAATGGTATAAGAAGTGGGGACGCCCAAGGAAGTAATGGCAGGATCAAGTGAATCAGATACTTGAGTCGGGCCATGTCAAGAGTCAGAAAAATAGAAGAGTATGTATTAGACGATGTATGAATGTGTATGAGGCAAAGAGTGTGTGCCAGGACCGAGATGTTTGGCGGTCCTTCCTCTCTGCCTACCCGTGCGAAGAAACAGCGTGATGGTTAGTAAGTTAGTCTCCTATGTGGAGCTAATGTAAAAGATGTTAGGTTAGGTTAGATTAGGTTAATGCCTCGCAAGTCTGCTATTTGCCGACTAATGAACTCTATACCTATTCTACAAAGCTATGTATCTGTCTCTAGGCGCTGGGTGCTGAGGCGATCTTCGAGAACATATCTGTGGTGAAGAGTTCGGAAGTGGTGATGATCTCCGTGAAACCCTCCGTGGTGCAAGAGGTCCTTCACGACCTGAGGTCTGTACCTGACTTAAAGGACAAACTCTTTATATCCATCGCAATGGGCATCACGCTGGCCGACATCGAAGGAGTAAGTTCAAATTATCAAACAATGTGGGATTATGGTGGAGGTCATTTGCAATCAAAATGACCCCAAAATGTAGAAGTCCGATTTTTAACCCTTTCAATGTTATATCGATTTTTGAGATTGATTTTTAAACACCCAGTATGCCAACTAAAAAATAGATTTTTAAAATGAGTGCAGTGTTTTTAGAAAAAAAAAATTGTAAAAGGCAAAGGCACTATGAAGTAATGCAAAATCATGTGTTTTTGGTTTTAAAATTTGATCGCTTAGAAATATCGATAGCAGAATTAATAAAACTATTTTTAAAACATATAATTTTGACTATTAAATTATATTTTTTAAAAGTTGTTTCTTATATGTTGTTATTTACTGTGCAACAAAACTCCACAAACTCCTTCCTTAAGACATAAAACTAATTAAAAAATTTAATGAGTACAAATCAAAAATAAAAGTATGGCTGAATGTCAATGAAAAAACCCTAAAAAAGACACTCAAAACTACATAGAAGACAAATAAGCTATAATTAAATAACTTTAGTCCGCCTTGGCACATGACTCCCTAGTGCAGAGGACATAGAAATACAAATTCACCATTATATTTTGTATGTACAATTATTTTATATAGTCGCCAAAATAAACATTAAAATACGCATTCATATACAGGTTGGGGCAAAAGGTATGCCCGGGTTTTAAAAACGGCCGGTGGAGGAAGTAGGGCTTTGGGCGGGGTCTCATGTCTTATTGTGACCGGCTCGCTCTACCGTTTTCAGTATGCAATTGCATCATGGTTTGGACCGGAGAGCGTTGTGGCTTTGCCGCCGCAACTTTTAAAAAAAATGGCCATCTGTCAATGCGACGCAGAGAGACATGCGCAAGCGTTTCAACATTCCGCACAACCTTTCGATCCCTATCGAAAGACTATCAGACGTTGGGTTCGTGCTTTGGAAGAAACTGGATCCACATCGATGCGTCGTGTAGTTGGAAGATCCAGAACTGCAACAACACCCGAAAATGTGGCGTTGATGAGGGCAGCAGTCGAACGGTCACCTAGGCACTCTGCTCGGAGGCACGCAGTTGCATTGGGAATATGTAATCGTTGTGTAAGGAGGATTTTGCATAATGTACGGGACGGGCGCTGTAGCCGACCGCCGCACAGACGATGTAGTGGGAAGGGACCGGCTGGCCGCTTCGACGCCTAGGGAAAAGTGGGGTAAAAATGTGGGGAAAGGGAAAAATAAGGAAAAATGTTGGGAAAGGGAAAAATGGGGAAAAATGTGGGAAAAGGGAAAAATGGGGTAAAAATGTGGGGTAAAGGGTAGTGGACAAGGGGGAAGGAAGGTAGGGGGGAAACCTCCGCCCTGAGAAGGGCGATCGAAAATTGCAATTTGCTTCTCAGGAAGGGCAGGCTGGCCAGGGGAGCGAGTCTTCGGGAGAGCAGGCCAGAAAGAAGAAGTCCAGTTGGGGTTGAAGGCGAGAAGAGCGAAGTGAAGCAGGCGGAGAGAGAAGTGGTCCAGGCGATGAGATGCTGCGCTCTGCCGAACTACTGCTTTTGCGCAGTATTTAAAGGGCTGGCGTACAGGGCCCGCCCTTTGTTCGGCAGAAATTCCGAGAATCAGTTCTGTATTCTCGGAATTTCTATTCATCTCGCACTCGTCCGTACCGGCGTTTGCCCAACGCTGCCCGGTACGATTCTGCCTGGGTCTCTCGACCACTTGTCTCACTTCGCTCATTTTCATATTTATTTATAATTTCAAGTTTTTACAAGGTAGATTTGAGTTGCACAAATTGAATTTGTGCAACTCAGTTTGCATTATGATATAAGAAATTTGTGCAGAGTTACTTTGCATGATTTGGTTTTATGCAAAGTTGCTCTGCACATTTTAATTTTTATAAATATGATAAGATAATAGGCGAGGGGGCTGGGGTCAAGCTTTATTTTTTGTCTGTTTTTGACTGCTTGACCCCGTGATTAAATTTATTAAATTAAACAATGAACAATTAAGTAACGCGTCCGGTACATTCTCCCCCCGGTGCAGTCACGGCTGCGCCTAACTGTCCGGACGTGTAGGTCGGCGGCGTCCTCGACGTCCGGTTCCTCCGCTGCGGGGTCCTTGGTCCGGGTGCGGTTGAGGTAGGTGCAGGTGCCGGTGTTGGTGCCGGTGCCAGTGCTGGTGCGGGTGCCGGTGCTGGTGCCGGTGCTGGTGCCGGTGCTGGTGCCGGGAGGATGACTGCCAGTTTGACAGCAGGGCGGGTGTAGGTTCCCGTGGCTGTCTGGACCCGGGCGGTCCTCACCTGGCCATCGGCAGCAGCGAAGGTCTCGACGATACGCCCGCGCGGCCAGCTGTTGCGTGGTAGCGCGGGGTCCAGGATGACCACCAAGTCACCGGGTTTGAGGGGGTCAGTGGGGTGGCGCCACTTTTGTCGGGTGCCCAAGGTGGGGAGGTATTCGCGGAGCCACCGCCTCCAGAACATGTCTGCCAGCTGTTGGCTGATGCGCCACTGGCGGCGGAGACATACCTCCTCCTCCTTGCTGTCGTAGAGCGACAGACGCGGGCGGTCTCCTGCAGACCCCATGAGGAAGTGGTTGGGGGTCAGGGGCTCTTCGTCCCGCGGGTCGACAGAGACATGAGTCAGTGGCCGGTTGTTGACCACGAACTCAGCCTCTGCCAGGGCCGTGCGCAGGGTTTCCTCTCTTGGCGCCCTTTCCTTCAAGGTGGTGCTCAGAGCTCGCTTTACCGAGCGCACCAACCTTTCCCAGGCTCCCCCCATGTGGGGACTGAGGGGGGTGATGAAGCGCCACTCGATGCCCTTGGTGGTCATGGCGTTCATCACCCTGTCATCCTGCTGCAGGGACGCCATGGCTTCCCGAACCTCTGTGTCCGCACCACGGAAGTTTGTCCCGTTGTCTGAATATAGCACTGCGGGCTGACCTCTTCGGGCGGTCATCCTTTGTAGGGCCATAATGGCCGAGTCGGCAGACAGCGAAGCCGCTAGCTCCAGGTGGATAGCGCGGGTGGAGAGGCAGGTGAAGAGCGCTCCATAGCGCTTCTCACGATGTCTGCCGACTGTGACCTCCATCGGCCCGAAGTAGTCCAGTCCGCAGTGTGTAAAGGGGCGGACGTGGTGCGCCAGGCGGGACGGTGGCAGTACCCCCATCAGTGGTGGAGAGGGCTTGCTCCGTCGCAGGCGGCAGGTGGGGCAGTCATGTGTGATTTTCCTGCTGACGGTGCGGAGTCGCAAGATGAAGAAGCTGCACCGGATGCTGGCTACTGTCTTTTCCGTGCTTGGATGGTCCGCCTTCTGGTGGTAGTGGCGGATCAGCAGCCGAGTGTACGAGTCTGCGCCATCCAAGACGACGGGGGTTTTTGCCACGCTCGTGGTTCCGGTGAGCTCCTTCAGCCGTGAGCCCATTCGCAGTACATCATCAGGGCCGAGGAAGGGGGCCAAACTGGTGAGGCGGCTGGAGGCAGGTATCGCCTGGCCGAGCCTGATGGTGTGCAGGTCAGTGGAGAAGGCGTCTTCTTGTGATCTTCTCACCCATCTGCGCTCGGCCTCCTTCAGCTCCTCCACTCGTAGCGGGCCTTCAGTGGGTCGGTTTGGGCCCATCCGACAGCGCCTGATAAAACGTAGTACCCACGCTGTAGCGCGGATCAGCCGGTGCCACGAAGAGAACCTCTCGATCCGAGGCAGGGCGTCTCCGGCAGTGGCAATGTGTCCGACATAGTGTTGGGGTCGAGTCTCCAGAGTCTGGTCATCTGGCCTGGTGAGGGTACGCTCCTTTGGCCAGTCGCTCTCCGGTGTGGTGAGGAAAGCGGGGCCGCTAAACCATCTTCCTTGGAGTGACAGGTCGGGCAGCTCCAAGTCCCGGGTGCCGATGTCGGCCGGGTTTTGCTTGGTGGGAACCCACCTCCAATTGGCTATGGAGGTGAGCTCGTCTATTTCGCCCAACCTGTTGGACACGAACGCCGAGTAGGTGCGTGGGTCAGTGCGCAACCAGCACAGCACCGTGGTCGAGTCCGTCCAGAAGATGGTTGCTGCTATTCGTGCTTGGCTCTCCAACCGGATGGTTCTGGCCAACCTGGCCGCCATGAGCGCTGACTGTAGCTCAAGGCGGGGTATAGACAGCGGTTTGAGCGGCGCCACCTTGCATTTGCTGGCAATGAAGGTGGCTTTTAGGGCTCCCTGCACCTCCTCCACGAAGTAGGCGATGGCGCAGCAGGCTTGCTCTGAGGCGTCGCAGAAGAGGTGCAGGGTCACGCTGCTTGTCCTCTGCTGGAGTGACTGTCGCGGGATGGAGACGCTGCTTTCCTGGAGCAGGCTCATCCAGTCCCTCCAACGTTCGGCGTGCTCAGGGGTGATGTGGTCGTCCCATCCAATACTCGAACGCCACACGGCTTGCAGCAGGATCTTCGACCGTATGGTGAGGCAGGCGACGAAGCCCACCGGGTCGAAAATCTTCATGACGATGGAAAGGAGCTGCCGCTTTGTAGGCCGTGTGGCTTCTTCGGGACTGACCGCTTCAAGGAAATTGTAGTTAAAGCGGTCGGTGGACGGGTCCCACACCAGCCCTAGGACCCTCTCAGTCTCGCTGCTACCGCTGTCTATCGCAACCGTGGAGGTGGTGCGGTCTCCAGGGGGCACCCCAGCTATGGCGTCCATGTTATTCGATGCCCAGTTAGTAAGGTGGAACCCTCCCTTTGCAAGGAGGGCCCTTACGTCGCGAACTAGTGCAGCAGCCTCGTCAGGGTTGTCCACTGCGTCCAGGTAGTCATCCATGTAAAAACGTGAACGAATGGCTGCTGCGGCGGCCGGGTACTGGTGCTCGTACTGTCCGGCCACCCTGTCCCGCACGTACTGGGCACTGCTGGGCGAGCAGGTCGCCCCAAACATCATAGACGTCAGCTGGTAGGTGTCTGGGTCCCGCTGGTTTGGTGTCCTCCACAGGTAGAGCTGGGAGGGCTGGTCCTCTCTCCTGATCTGGATCCGGAGGAACATCTCCTGGATGTCGGCAGCGATGGCTATGCTGCCTTCCCGGAATCGGAGGATGTTCCCCAGGAGAGAGGACAGCAGGTCGGGGCCGGTGAGAAGCTGGTCGTTTAGCGATGTCCCTCTACAGCGGCTGGCGGCGTCGAACACAACCCTTATCTTCCCAGGTTTGTTCGGGTTGGTGACGGCGAAGTGGGGAAGATACCACTTTCGCGGGGCAGGAAGCGACGCCTCATGTTGGGAGAGGCGTCTGGCGTAACCTTTGGCGACAAGTTGGCTCATCTTGTCGGTGTATGCCGCTGCCAGGTTTGCGTCCGCCGCCAGCTTCCTTTCGAGGGACTGGAGCCGCTTCAGCGCACACTGCCGATTGTCGGGCAGTGTGGCGTCGGCGTGTCTCCATAGGAGTCCAGTTTCCCACCGCCCAGTAGCGAGGGGGCGGGTGGTTTCACCCATTAATGCCATGGCCTTAGTGTCCATGGCATTGACTCTGGCCGCAGACGTAACGCCGAGGGAGTCGACGGCAAAGTTGGATGTTACCAACTCCCTCAGGCGAGCATCTGCGGCGGTCTCTGTCTGGAGGGCTAGGGTTGTAGCTTGCCCGTCGTCGCTGGGGCCTGAGCCACCGTGAGCGATCCACCCCAAAGCGGTCCGTGACACTATGCGGGTAGTGTTATTCTCACGGACCTCTCTTGATACGATAAGGTGGGCATTATCTTGCCCTATCAAGAGTTTTGGGGTGACTCGCCGGCCAGGAACGCGCTGCTCCGGTAGACTCAGGTCAGCTACCGTGTTGGCGGTGATGGTGAAGATGGTCTCCAGACCAGTGCCCCGGATCATCAGTTTTACGCGTTGGGAGCAGGCGTCGGAGGTGCACATTCCCTTCGCTCCGTGCAGCCGTAGACTGTGGACCGGGCCACGGGCGCCGATCTGCGTCGCGGTGTCAGCGTCGATGAGGGTGATAGTAGAGCCCTCGTCTAGGAGGGCAAACGTTGACACTTCCCCGCCGGTGGGGCCCCGCAACACAATCGGCACTATCTTAAGGAGCACGCGGCTGTCCACAGTCTGGCGTCACATGTGCACCTCGGCGACGGTCTCCCGGTGGAGCAAACGATGATGCGGGTACCGGCACTCCCCCACACCACACCACACTTTCTCCTTACAGTCCCTGGAGTGATGGGGCTCCAGGCACTTGCGACACAGGTCGCACGCGCGCACTGTTTCCCACCGGAGGGAAAGCGACTTCGCGATGAATTCGCGGCACTCGCGTGTCTTGTGCGGCTCACCGCACTGAGCGCACGCACTGCTTCTGGCCACTTTGTTCGCTTTTTTGTTGTTTTTTCCCACCGGTGGCGGTGGGCGGATAGCCGGCCCACCTGTTGGCTCATCCGCGGCGCTGGCCAGCACGTGCTCCCGGCGCCCTCTGCTGGACCGCAACGGGTCGACCATCCCGCTGACCGGGATCACGCCGGCGACGCCCCTCAGGAATGCTGCTAGCTGAAGGATGGTAGACTGCGTCGTCTGTCCCAGCATTCGCAGCTCGAGCAGCCAGGCCATCCTCAGCGTGCACGGCATCTTGGCGGTGATGTCGGCCAGCAGGGCGGGGTTGGTGAGGTATCCCCCCGTCCTTAGGTCCCGCAGGGAAGCCACCAGGTTCTGGATCGTCCCAGAAAAGTCTGCGATCTCCTCCAAGGTGGCTTCCGCGGAGAGGAAGGGCAGCTTCCTCACCTTGTCCAACATCAAGTTGGCAATCGAACCGGAGCCTCCGTACCGCTCCTCCAGGGTGGCGACGATCTCCGGGACGCGGTCCGGATTCAGCAGGAGGGAGTACACGTTCTCCCGGGCCTTTCCCTTGAGCGCACGCTGTAACCTTATCAGGTTCTCGCTCAGCGTGAGCTTGCAGGTAGAGGTGGATTGCTCGTACTGCGCAATCCAGGCCGGCCATTCGAGGGGGTCCCCGGAGAATGTGGGGAGGTCCTTGGCAGTGGACTGCCGGGCGATGAGGGCGGTCATCCGGAGGTCCTCCTCGACCGAGGGACGAGGGCTGTCCTGGGCGCGCGTGGAGCGGATGGCGTCCGCCAGCAGGGTGCCCAGCTGCGTCAGGAAAGGATCGGCGCCTTGTCGGACCCACTCGCCGGTGTGCCGGGCAGTCTCGTCAGCGGTCGGCTGCGGGGGAAACAGCGGCGAGAATCCCTGAGGTGTGGCGCCGGGCTGCGTCCCCGCAACCAGGGAGGCGGATGGTTCATCATACGGCTGCGTCCCCGGGTAGGCGCCAGGTAGTGCCCCAGGGTTGGTGCCAGGCGGCACTTGAGGTTGCGTCGCAGAGGGCGCGCCAAGAGGCACGTCGGGGTCGGCGCCAGGGGCTGCACCAGGGTAGGCGGCAGCGGGCGCCCCGGGATGTGTGCCAGGAGGGGCGGCTAGGGGCGCGCCAGGGTAGGCGCAAGAGGGCGCGCCAAGGTGCCCGCCAGGAAGGGCACTAGGGGGCGCTCGAGGCGCGTCATGGTAGGCTGCCGGGTAGGCGGCAGCGGGTGCCCCAGGATGCGCGCCGGGTGGAGCAGCTGGGGCTGCACCAGGGTAGGCGGCAGTGAGCGCGCCAGGGTGCGCGCCAGGAAGGGCAGCCGGGGGTGCGCCAGGGTGGGCGCCAGGGTAGGCGCCAGGGTAGGCGCCAGGGTGGGCGCCAGGGTGGGCATCAGGGTAGGCGGCAGCGGACGCCCCAGGGTGCGCGCCAGGAGGGGCAGCTAGGGGCGCGACAGGATAGGCGCCAGGGGCCGCGCCAAGGTGCCCGCCAGGATGGGCACCAGGGGGCGCACCAGGGGGCGCGCCAGGGTAGGCGGCTGCAGCTGCGCCAGGGTAGGTGCCAGAGGACGCGCCAGGGTGCCCGCCAGGAAGGGCACCAGGGGGCGCGCCAGGGTAGGCGCCGGGGAGCGCGCCAAGGTGCCCGCCAGGAGGGGCACCAGGGGGCGCGCCAGGGTAGGCGGCTGCAGGTGCGCCAGGGTAGGTGCCAGAGGACGCGCCAGGAAGGGCACCAGGGGGCGCGCCAGGGTAGGCACCAGGGGGCGCGCCAGGGTGCCCGCCAGGAAGGGCACCAGGGGGCGTGCCAGGGTAGGCGCCAGGGTACGCAGGGTACGTGCCAGGGTACGCGCCAGACCAGGCAGCAGCGGGCGCTCCAGGATGCACGCCAGGGTAGGGAGCCCCTGGCAGGTACTGCGTTGCGGTGGGGAGGGATGCGAGCAGCGCGGCGAGCTGCCTGGCCATCGCCCGCTTCTCCTTCCGGAGCTGCCTGACGGTGTCCTCTGTTGTAGTGGAGTCCTCTTCTGCATCAGAGGACGGGGTGCTGTCGGGTCCGGCAGAGTAGGGGTCAGCAGGGCCAGCAGCGTGGGGACCGGCAGCGTGGGGCCCGGCAGCGTGGGGCCCGGCAGCAGGGGGCCCGGCAGCGTGGGGCCCGGCAGCGTGGGGCCCGGCAGCGTGGGGCCCGGTAGCAGGGAGCCTGGCAGCAGGGAGCCCGGCAGCGTGGGGCCAAGCAGCGTGGGGCCCGGCAGAAGGGGGCCCGGCAGCAGGGGGCCCGGCAGCAGGGGGCCCGGCAGCAGGGGGCCCGGCAGCAGGGGGCCCGGCAGCAGGGGGCCCGGCAGCAGGGGGCCCGGCAGCGTGGGGCCAAGCAGCGTGGGGCCCGGCAGAAGGGGGCCCGGCAGCAGGAAGCCCGGCAGCAGGGGGCCCGGCAGCAGGGGGCCCGGTCACTAGCTCCACATCGGGTTGGGAATCCGAACTCGAAGCCTCGCGGCCGCTTCGTAGCGATGGCATCTCTGGACGTCGCTAGGCGTGGAGGCGTGGAGGCGTGGAGGTGTGGAAGCGTGGTGGCGTGGTGGTGTGAAGGCGTGAAGACGGTATCCGGCTCGAAGGACCATGTACGGGACGGGCGCTGTAGCCGACCGCCGCACAGACGATGTAGTGGGAAGGGACCGGCTGGCCGCTTCGACGCCTAGGGAAAAGTGGGGTAAAAATGTGGGGAAAGGGAAAAATAAGGAAAAATGTTGGGAAAGGGAAAAATGGGGAAAAATGTGGGAAAAGGGAAAAATGGGGTAAAAATGTGGGGTAAAGGGTAGTGGACAAGGGGGAAGGAAGGTAGGGGGGAAACCTCCGCCCTGAGAAGGGCGATCGAAAATTGCAATTTGCTTCTCAGGAAGGGCAGGCTGGCCAGGGGAGCAGGAGTCTTCGGGAGAGCAGGCCAGAAAGAAGAAGTCCAGTTGGGGTTGAAGGCGAGAAGAGCGAAGTGAAGCAGGCGGAGAGAGAAGTGGTCCAGGCGATGAGATGCTGCGCTCTGCCGAACTACTGCTTTTGCGCAGTATTTAAAGGGCTGGCGTACAGGGCCCGCCCTTTGTTCGGCAGAAATTCCGAGAATCAGTTCTGTATTCTCGGAATTTCTATTCATCTCGCACTCGTCCGTACCGGCGTTTGCCCAACGCTGCCCGGTACGATTCTGCCTGGGTCTCTCGACCACTTGTCTCACTTCGCTCATTTTCATATTTATTTATAATTTCAAGTTTTTACAAGGTAGATTTGAGTTGCACAAATTGAATTTGTGCAACTCAGTTTGCATTATGATATAAGAAATTTGTGCAGAGTTACTTTGCATGATTTGGTTTTATGCAAAGTTGCTCTGCACATTTTAATTTTTATAAATATGATAAGATAATAGGCGAGGGGGCTGGGGTCAAGCTTTATTTTTTGTCTGTTTTTGACTGCTTGACCCCGTGATTAAATTTATTAAATTAAACAATGAACAATTAAGTAACGCGTCCGGTACACATAATGATTTGTCGTTCCACTCCTACAACATCATGCTCACCCAGGAAATTATACCCCTGGATGGCAAAATTGAGACACATGTTCCCTGCTCATCTCGTCTCTCTGAGAGGTGATGTTGGGTGGTCTGCACGCCCGCCTGATTTGAGCATGTGTGACTTTTTTCTGTAGGGGTACCTCAAGGAAAAAATTTCAAGCACCGCCCCCATACCAAGCATGAACTGAATACCAGAATTATCGAGGAGGTGAACGCCATTCCGCTTGAGATGTGCCAAAATACTGCCAGAAGCTTCAGAAATCGACTACAACATTGTATCGCTGCTGAAGGCCGCCATCTTGCAGAAATTTTCAAAACTACATGAAAAAAACTGTTTGAACTAACGAATCTAATTAAAAAAATTTATGTCTATAGGCTCAGTAGTTTTTTTTTTATTGCTCCCCAAAACCAGGGATAACCAACACCTCTGCCATTGGTCACCCCAAGTGGTTCGCTACGTTTGGTGACTTAGCAGGGGTGCCCGGGTTCATGGGGTAAGGTTTGTCTAGGTCTTGGCGGTGGATGATCTAGATACACTGAACCCCAGATTCCTACCCAACCCTCATACCCTTTTCCTTCCCAGAACTTCCTCTCCTTCCTTTCCTTAAAAAATACCCTCCACACAGCATCCCCAAAGATGACATAGGCCCTGATTAAATTATTTTCCTCAGGGCCTCCTGTGTGGACCTAATGTAAAAAAAAAAATGGCATACCTTTTGCCCCACCCCGTATTTGCAATATAAAACATGAACGCATATAGATGAAAAGAACACAATTTTCAGTAGTTTATGCTAATATTTTTAATAAAATGATCAAAACACTCATTTTAATTCTATCGTTTCAAGCGAAACACATATTTTTTTGTATTTATAATGTAAACTTATTCGTAGTAAAGATTAATCTAAAACAGTGATTTTGCAATAATCTTGTCCTTAAACCATTTTTTTTTCAATAATTCCAGTGGTTACCTCCCTCATGCCGTGTGGTTCGAGTGATGCCCAACACGCCGGTATTGGTGCGCGAAGGTGCTGCAGTACTGGTAGCAGGTAGCTCGGCTGGTGAGGCCGATGTGAAGCTGGCCCAGCAGCTGTTCGAAGCCGTGGGATCTTGTGCAGTGGGCTATGAGGGACAGCTGGATGCGGTCACCGCGCTGAGTGGCTCCGGACCGGCTTATGTGAGTTACTTTTGCATTCTTCTTCTGAAGTCGTTAGTTTATTACTGAAGATGAACCCAGTTTAATAACCCTGGTGAACCAAGGGGATAGATTATGGTTATACTTAAGGACAAAAAATTGTCGTTAACCTTAAAATTAACGACTTTTTCGTTAACTGTGATCTAACGATTTCTCTCAAATGACAGCAGAATTGTGCTTTATCTTAAAATTAACAACTTTTTTGTTGACTGGGAGCGATTCCGGTTCTACATACATCTCCTATTCCTCATTAAAATTAACGAGTTTTTTATTAACTGCATTTCCAGTTCACACAGATGACATCGAATAGCCCCTATGTACCATGGGGAAGATTCCGGTTCTACTTAAGGATGAGAAATTGTCCTTAACTGTAAGATTTCTCTTAGATGAGAACAGAATTGCCCTTAACCCTAAATTAACGATTGTTTCGTTAACTGGGGGCGATTACAGTTCTATTTAAGGATATTGATTTATTCTTAACCGTTAAATTAACAACGACTTTTGCGTTAATGCGTGCTTTTGCGTTGACTGCGATTCCAATTCTCTGAGATGACCTTAAAATTAACGACTGTTTCGTTAACTGAGGGCGATTCTGGAGGGTTTTAGGTGTAACACGGGATGCACCATCGGCCTGAGTGCTTAAAGAAACTATCTCTATGTGAAAAAAGTTTTTGAGTGTATTTAAATTTGGTTCCAGGTATACCTGATGATCGAGGCGCTAGCTGACGGGGGGGTGAAGATGGGGCTCCCGAGAGCCCTGGCCCAGGAGTTAGCCACCCAGACCATAGTGGGGGCCGGGCGCATGGTCCAGCAGACTGGCATACATCCCGCTCAGCTCCGAGACAACGTCACCAGTCCTGCTGGATCCACGGCTGCGGGGCTGCATCATCTAGAAAAGAATGGTAGTTTCTATTTTCCTCAGTCTTCTTTCTATTTCTTGTATCTTTCCCATTGCTAACTTCTTTTCCATAAGATCTAGATGGGGCTCAGAGTGGATGGCTCAAGGTCTGGGTCTTGCGGCACACTGCCCCAGACATAAAAGTAATCTGTCTGATAATTTCGGATTGTTGATTTCGTCAAATTGGAGGGCGGGTATGAGTTCCGGGAACCATTTAGGTCAGGGGTGCCTGGGCTCTTGGGTGAGATTTATTTTGGCGATTGGTCTTGGCGATACATGTGTCTGCCCACATATGGACGCATCTGAGAGAGAAAGGTTGAAGTAGTCTATTTGACCTTTCCAGGCGAACTCTCTCGGAACATCACCTTGCACCGCAGTGAGAAGAATGGTTGAGAATGGGGAGGAACGGATTTATACGTCTGTCATTCCTGAACACACTGACCCCCAGATTGTTACCCACCCTTCATACCTTTTATCTCCTTCCTTTCCTATAAAGATCCTTCACACAGCATCCTCAAATATGATATAGGCCCCGACGGGAATTATTTTCCTCACGGCCTCCTGAGTGGCGCTAATATAAAAAATGAAAAAAGTTTTTACTTTTTTACACTTAGGTTTATTTATCTTGTCTATTTGCTTTGCTCTGGTTTTATGATTATCTTAAGTGTTATACTCCCCTGACACTCCGTTTGTCGTCCATGTACTCTACGTGTCTTTAACTATCTATTCACTTATTTTTAAATTTTATCTTGATCTACTGTAAACTATTATTTATCTTTGCTAATGCATCATCGCGGTGCCACATCCTGGAGTGAGATTTGACCTCTTCCACAAATGTTCTCCAATGCGGTTCTTTACCTTTCACCTCCAGTTCTCAGTCCTTCCCATCCTGCTCTAATCCTCTCCCACACAGTCTATCCACCTCTTCTTCGATCATCCTTTAGTCAGATTTGAAACAAACCGTGAAGACGCACTCTGGCTTTAAACCATTCTCGTGTTCCAAATGTATTTATATAAACACGCATAAGTACATTTGGAACATGAGAATGGTTACGCCAGTGCCTCAAAAAATTTCTCTGAACATGTGACTTATTTGAACATGCATAACTACATTCGGAACACGAGAATGGTTTCACTGGGTAACCTAGGCAATCAATTCCGGCGTCCTGTCATCTGCCATTCATAACATGTTCAGCCATCAGATTTACATAATCTTACTATGTCTCATGATCAAATAATTTTCGAGTTCATGATTCATTTCAAATCTGCATGATGCATTTTCTAGTGTAGGTTCAAGCATGTTACATTCAAAGACTGTTATAATTTGGTTTCTTAATTTCGGGTTAGGCACCACGTCTTACAACCATAGGGTCGAAACACATAGAACGCGGGTAAAGCAGTCGGCGCAAAGGCGGCCGACGGCCGACAAGAATGTTTGTATGTAAACGTAATAAAGCGCACACAGTGAAGCCAGATTCAGATGTCCGCAACTCGGTATAAAATACCGCCGGCGCGCTCGGGCGCTGTGCGCGGGTAGTCCGAAATACGAAACACGCTTTCTACGTGTTTAGACCCATAGGTAACAAACTACTGGTCTAATTTTAGTATTGTATCAGACCATCTATGTATTTTTATACATATATCCACTCCTATATTGATTGGTTCTTCGATTTTGAATACTTTACCATTCTTGTATCGCTTTGTATCTTACTAATTAGGGCGAGAGATGCTATTGTTTTGTTTTTCACCCCGCCCCTTAGACTTACAGATGTGATCCCTGGAAGGGATGACACAAATTTGAAGACCGATAAAATGTCAAGTCTTCAAGTGAAACTCTGGCAGAACTGACCCAAGAAACGCTTTGTAAACTGTTTGCTTTAGAGTTCAGCTAACCCAGAGAGAAAATACTCGTCGAAACCCTTTTGGTAAAAGGAACAGTTAAAGGAACAATTACGTTTCCCGACACAGGTGAAACCAACTGTTTCTCAGTGAACCTATAAAGTTATCGTTAAAGTTTATTTTACTGTCTTGCTACTACATATTTGTAAACTGCCTGCTTCGAAGTTCAGCTAACCCAGAGAGAAAATACTCGTCGAAACCCTTTTGGTAAAAGGAACGGTTAAAGGAACAATTAAGTTTTCGGACACAGGTGAAACCAACTGTTTCTCAGTGAACCTATAAAGATACTGTATAGTATATTTCACTGTCTTGCTACTATTTGTAAACTATCAGCTTCGAAGTTCAGCTAACCCAGAGAGAAAATACTTGTTAAAACTCTTTTGGTAAAAGGAACAGTTAAGGGAACAATTAAGTTTCCCGACACAGTTGAAACCAACTGTTTCTCAGTGAACCTATAAAGTTATTGTTAAAGTTTATTTTACTGTCTTGCTACTACATATTTGTAAACTGTCTGCTTCGAAGTTCAGCTAACCCAGAAAGAAAATACTCGTTGAAACCCTTTTGGTAAAAGGAACAGAAGGGAACAATTAAGTTTCCCGACACAAGTGAAACCAACTGTTTCTCAGTGAACCTATAAAGTTATTGTTATAGTATATTTCACTGTCTTGCTACTATTTGTAAACTGTCTGCTTCGAAGTTCAGCTAACCCAGAGAGAAAATAATCGTTGAAACCCTTTTGGAAAAAGGAACAGCTAAGGGAACAATTAAGTTTCCTTTAGAAGGTGTAACCAGTTGTTTCTCAATAAACCCGTAAAGTTATTGTTAAAGTTTATTATACCATCTTGCTATTATTGAACTACTATAAATACATGTCATACTTGCAAATTGATTGTACCCAAAATTCAGACTGTTGTGTTCAATGTCAAAATTGTGCTTTATTTAATTATGAAACAATACTAATTACTAATTATATAAATTATTCTGTTACAGCATTCCGGGGTACAGTAATTGGAGCTATAGAGGCTGCAGTGACAAGATGCAAAGAAGTTGCTGCAGGGAAGAAATAATTACTCACATAAAGTTTATGCCAATACTCGCCGAACAATAAACATTCCAATACTGTGTAAATAAATTCCATATCTAAAAAATATGGTATAATCATTAGTGTATTCTTATTTCAAATATTATTTGTATACCTCCACATTAGCAACCCAATTCTAGTAAAATAAGAGTTCTGTGAACAGTAGTAGACCTTGCATCAAAAAAAGTTTATTTCTAATTTTCTTTTCATAGATAAATCAAAACCAAAGTTCCTCCGACATCATAAGATTTGTAAGAAAGTTCTTAACCTTTAACTGGTGACAAGCGGTCTCACAGGCCGAGCAGCGTCAGTGAAACATCATTTCACCCCCTTCCCCGCGCTTGCTTTGTTCCAACGCCTGAGTAGCTTCGCTTGAGTTGCGTCCACGATGTAGAGAAGGATAGTCGCATCGCGCAGTCCCAAATCGGTAAGTTACATCGATGTAAAGTTCGGCCGCGGTCTCTCAGACTCTACGTCACCACTTACGTAACTTTTTTAAGTATATTTTTATGGTTCTGATTTGCCACCTGAACCACAAAACTCCAATGACAGGCTAAAAACACGGAAAACCTGTGCTAGTTGTCCTCCTAAGTTAAATCCCAAATCTAATTACCAATGTAATTTGTGTAAAAAACATGTGTGCTTGCAATGTGCCAAACAATTATGCCCTGACTGCCAATAAAAATAACCAAATTTTGACCTTTGCCTGTGTTGTAAAATGATACCAGTGATCAGATCATTATTTTTTTAATATAGTATCTTAACTATAAGAAAAATTTGTATTTTTGTTATAATATGTTGATTTTTTTTTTTTTGTGATTACTGATCTCATCTCTAATTTTTTGATCTTAGTTACTACATACATTGTAATAACAAGTTCTTCATTAAAAATTACATTTAGAGTTTATTGATTAGTCTTATTTTATCGTTTTATATGTTATTAAACTGTTTTTAAATACTGCTGTAAGCTACATTACCTAATTTCTATGCTATAGACCGGATACGGCGGCGGCCTCTCAGGCCGTTCGTCACCAGTTACGTTACACAAAAACCATGTCACCAGTCAAAGGTTAAATACCTACCTACTTAATTAAATGGGTCCAACAGACACAGCTATAAAAGTGCTAGCGTTATTTGGCTTGGCCTACTTCAGCATATCGCTCGTCATACATTCCCATTAAGAATGTACGGCAACCGATATGCCGAAATACGCCAAACCAAATAACGCTAGCGCTTTTATAGCTGTGTCTGTCGGCCCCATAAACCATGTATATTATGACATGTAGGTAACATTTTTTTTAATTTCAAATAAGGAATTGTACACATTTTTCCAAAGAAAGTCACTATATGACAATTCTTTTTTTCAAACTTTCTTCTGATAGGTAGGTACTAAAATATATATTTTTAAATGCGAGTAAGAAAATCCAAATAAGCTAATGGATTTCACATTTAAAAAATAACCTTTTCTGAGCCTTTAAAACGGCCACCATCTTGAAACAGAAACATTCAATCCAAGATCTAATCGTACCACTACACGTCGTATCAGTATTTTGCCTTATTATTTACTGATCAGTTTTCTGACAACAGGAATCAGTATTTGTATGCCATTTGCATCAGTATTAAAATACTGATGCGAAAACTGACTGGTCTAATGGTACGGATTAGTAATAAATTTAAATTCAGCTACACCAACATTTTTATGAATATTTTATTTATGATAAAAATGACAGAATGTAACTAGGTGACAATAGCTCAATTGGTAGAGACGCCAGTCACAGTAAGGCTATAGGATCTGGGTTCGAATCCCAGTCGCCCAGAATCCCTTTCATAATATTTAAAATATCACTTTCAACTATCTGCCTACAACGTATCTTAGGATACTTTGGACCCGTTGCTCGCCAATCTGAGGACTCCAACTTGGAGAAATTCATGGTTATTGGCAATGTGTTTAGCAGAAGTAGCAGAGAAATGTCACAAATGTGCTGGAGTGACCAAGTATCACTACCGTCCGGTACCAGGGTGTCCTTGGCTCTCCACGCAGCGCAGAACTGCGAGGAGTGGAGGAGCCTTGTCCATATGGAATGGAGCAGGGGTCATGATCTCAGCAATGAGGAACTGACGTAAGAATAATCCCTTTTGTAACAATATTTATGTTGAGAGTTATTGAAATTATTATCTTCATTGGTTCCGTCCACACGATGTCCTCACAATGCATTGAGCCACTCCCATTTAGCAAGTAAGTTAATAAATACTTTTGTTAGGGTACATACAATAGGAGAGCGATAAATTCGATTTTTTACCATTTATAATAGCTTCGATCTTGGTATGGATATTTTTTTGGAAATACCCCACAAGAGTCCTAACTGCTCTTCCAGAGCCAGAGGGACTAAGGCGTTCTCAATTGGGGTATGTTGTGAGGCTAAAGGCAGTGGAGAGGGGAAGGAGATGGAAAAGAGAAAGGTGGGAAAGAACTTAGCTATTCAGATCTAGTCACCAAACATGGCTAAAGTAATTTTTTTACATTAGCCCTACTCATATTTTGGGGTGATTTTGTATGGAGGGTCTTTTTAGAAAGGGAAGGAGAGGAGTTTCTGGGAAGGAAAAGGGTATGAGGGGGGTAGGAATCTGGGGGTAGTGGGTTCTGGAGTAACAGATATATGAACCCATCCCTCCTAAAACGGTACAAGGTGATGTTCCGAGGGGGTCTGGCTGAAGATGTCTGAAGGTCTCTCTCAACCAGTCTCTCCCGATACAGTCTGCCACGCAGTAGTTGGGCAGAAGCATCCGCCGCCAAGGCCTTGTTATTCAATAAATGTTTCCCAGGGCGGCGGTACCCATACCCACCTCCCAAAATGAAAAGGCATTTCATTTTATCCTTAATAGTGTGAAAAGCCTTTTCATTTTATCCTTAATAGTGGTCCTCCAAAATGAAAAGCCATTTCATTTTATCCTTAATAGTGGTCCTCCAAAATGAAAAGCCATTTCATTTTATCCTTAATAGTGGTCTTTCACCAGGGCGATACTGAGAGTATCTACCAGTCTGGATTAAATATTGCATAATATTTTGTATATCAATTTGATCACTTTGGTAAACAATGGCACAAATTTTAAGGGAGTAAAAACATAAACGCATAATTAATTATTTTGTATATTTTTCTTGATTTTCATGTATTTATAATAAGAGCGTTTTCTATTTACAACAAATAACATGGTAATGCAAAATTATAATCTTTTCTAAATCAACTGCTTTAAATTATTATCATTTTAATGTGATGGTTTTTTTACCATAGGTAATAGAAAAGTAGGAGACACGGTATGGAAGCGTGCCGACGCGGTTTCATACTAACAATGGTTCATGTCCTATCTCCCTTATTTCTATTATCTATGGTTATTATACATTTTCTATTCCCCAACAGACGCGAGACACCTTATACTAAGAAATAAAAATAATTTACACAATAATATTCATACATAGCGTCTGGAAACTCATAGTACAAGCGGAAAACAGATTGTGAATCTACAAAACATTTGATCGATTTGTCGATTTTGTAGTAAATTTTTTTTAATCGAATTTTTAGGGAAAAAATGTAAATCAGTCACTAAGGGGTTAATATTAGCTGTTTAATGTATTATAAAATGCATCCAAAGTTTTTTTAAATCTTTAGTTACCGGAAAAAATTGAAAAAAGTTAATTAAAAAAATGCTCAATTTGAAAATGAAAAGTTTTTATATGTCCTCTTATACTATGAGTTTCTGGACACTGGGTATAAAATATTTAACTAATATACATTCAGTTGAGAGTACTGAAGAGATAAAACAATAGAAGTGCTTGTGGGCGTGTTAGTCTGCCAAAAAAGAGGTCAATTTTCCTTTATTTCGGGTGAAATGAATGTTTTTCAAATATCAAAATTTTATTGACTCCTAGGCCCGTCTGGGACCTAGGAATCGATAGGTTTTACAAAAATTGGCGACATCGGTTTTCTTTCAAATCGGTGTAGATCAAACTTCTAATGTTTTAACTGTTTACTGGTAATGAGAAATTACTTAAAATAATAATAAACAGGCGCAATATCTATTGACTGTATCCATTTCAACGAGACTTCGGATTGTTTCAATCTATGGTCACATTTTTCGATCATAGCCATTTTGAATTTTCAAAAATGGAAAGGTTTTCAGTGCGTTTAAGTTTTCGATCAAATTGTAATCAGCTGTGACGAGATGTAAAAACAAGCCAACCTTCCGTTAAAGTCAAACAAAATGATTTATTGTGATTTTATTAGTTTTTTACAAATAATAATAAACATTTAAAGTCAAATAAACACAGCTTGACATGCTACACTTTGCAGGTGACGAAAAAAAACTAATTTTTAAAATGATATTTTGTATCACTGACTGCAAAGATAAGCGTGACAATCTGCCCACAGAAAAAAAAAATGTTTTTAAGAAACAGAAAAAAATTGTGCAGTTGAAATAAATTTGCTTTATTTTCGTCTTAAAATAAAATAAAATAAAAATTCACTAAAATTGATTTACTTTCAGCGGTAAAAAAAATTCAATAAATGCAAATTTAATAAGAAAAAAAAATAAGATGAATCGCCGAGTGTTTATATTATTTAATTTTTTTTCCATTTGCAAAAATTGGGAAAAATTAAAAAAAAAAAAATAAAAAAAATTTTAATTCGAATGCATAATATTGGCAAATAAGAAATACTAACTATTTTTAAAGAAAAAAAATCAATAAAGTACTTCTTTAATTATTACACAAGTATTTTATATCACTCGTAGACACAAATATACTCAATAACTATTTCATAATGTCTCTAATATATTATTATTTTATATTAATAATAATTAATCTTTTATTAAAACTAAAGTTATAATAATTATTATATAATGCAAGTTATCCCAAAAAAATATATCTCACTTCTGATTTTTACCATGGCATTTTTTCAAAAAAAGAAAAAGTTGAAAAAAGCGTAATGCGTAAGGTTAAGAAAGGAATACTTTTAACTTTAAAGGTGTGCAGGTAATAATGGGAAGCATGGATTAAAACTTTAAATTTCAAATGTTAATTCGTTCAACAACCAAAAATTCAATAAATAAAAAGACATTTTTGTTAAAGCCAACACGTATAAATTTTTATTTTTGTCTTTAACTAACCCAGTAGAGATAATATTGAAAGGCAAACTGAATAAATAAGGTCGACACTGCAATTGCAGTGCTTCGTACCGTGCTTGGGCACGATTCTTCAACACTGCAAATGCAGTGCTCCGCTCGTTAAGGGTTAAATGCCAGAAAAATGGTTCTGTTGTAGATGACATTATGTTGCAAATCAGATACATATTATGAAAAGAAAAATCACGATAGAAGAAATTCAAGAAGACAACCTAAACAGCTGAGACGGGTCATGTCAAGTCGATTTAATCATTGAATATAAAACATGTATGAATGTGGATAAAGCAAGTATGTGCTAGCACAAAATGGTTAACATTCTACAATAAATAAAATATTATTCAATTTTCAGTGGATATATTTTTTGGGCCACACTCTAATAATGTACAATCTAATTTTACACAAGAAAGCAGTCAGAAATAATGTTTCCGTTTTAAAAATTGACTTTAGACATATATTTTTTGTATTACAATTTTTTTGGACAATTCACAATTCGACAAAAAAAATTATAGTTTTAAGGTCAGCTAGAAAAGTGATTACCGTACTTATTGTGTAAGAGATTGTCTTGAATCGAGCGGAAAGTCCATATTGATAATACAACTACAACATTTCATATATTTATTCAGTAAAACCCTGAAGTTCCCTTTTAACATGTTATCACTAATTAAGTCAGAATTTGATAGATAGTATTTAATATCTTGAAAAACGATAACAGGATATTCTTAACAAAACTCTTGTTTGGGGGATGTGTGTTACCCCGCTCCAGTATTAGAGGGTTAAGAACGTGGTGACAGGAATAGAAGGTTAGATCTGACTATTTGGATCTGGTCACCAAACGCGGATAAAGTCATTTATTATTCTTTCTTTTTTACTAAGAAACATTTCAGAACAATTTGCAGAATATTTCTTGGATGCAGAGAGAGCTAGTTTAGCTTTGAGGGGGAAGTATAGAATTATTAAATCATAATATCAAAATTGAAAGAAAAAAAATAATAAAGTCATAATAATTCATATTTATTAACATCTACGTACAAAGTAACTTATTTTAAACATAACAATTTTTGACATTTTACCGACATTTAATTAATATTTCAAAAAGGTACGGATATGCGAAAGAATTTTTAAATTTGCGGTCAATTTGGTGAGCGAAATTTTGGCTTCAAGTGTGCAGTTATTTTAACGTTCTCGAGCATCTGGTTTTTCTCCTCTCTCTTTCTCCCCTGCCACCGCCAGATTTGTTGGACGACTCTGCAGACTTGCCTGCCCTTCTGCTTCTAGATTTGTCGGTCAATTCTGCAGACTTACCTGCCCTTGTGCTTCCAGATTTGAAATTTGTTGGTCGACTCTGCAGACTTGCCTGCTCTTCTGCTTCCAGGTTTGAGATTTGTTGGTCGACTCTGCAGACTTGCCTGCCCTTCTGCTTCCAGATTTGAGATTTGTTGGTCGACTCTGCAGACTTGCCTGTCCTTCTGCTTCCAAGTTTGAGATTTGTTGGTCAACTCTGCGGACTTGCCTGCCCTTCTGCTTCCAGATTTGAAATTTGTTGGTCGACTCTGAGGACTTGCCTGCCCTTCTGCTTCCGGATTTGAGATTTGTTGCTTGACTCTGCAGACTTGCCTGCCCTTCTGCTTCCAAGTTTGAGATTTGTTGGTCAACTCTGCGGACTTGCCTGCCCTTCTGCTCCCAGATTTGAAATTTGTTGGTCGACTCTGAGGACTTGCCTGTCCTTCTGCTTCCGGATTTGAGATTTGTTGCTTGACTCTGCAGACTTGCCTGCCCTTCTGCTTCCAGATTTGAGATTTGTCAGTCGACTCTGCAGACTTGCCTGCCCTTCTGCTTCCAGATTTGAGATTTGTTGGTCTACTCTGCAGACTTGCCTGCCTTTCTGCTTCCAGATTTGAGATTTGTCAGTCGACTCTGCAGACTTGCCTGCCCTTCTGCTTCCAGATTTGAGATTTGTCAGTCGACTCTGCAGACTTGCCTGCCCTTCTGCTTCCAGATTTGAGATTTGTCAGTCGACTCTGCAGACTTGCCTGCCCTTCTGCTTCCAGATTTGAGATTTGTTGGTCTACTCTGCAGTCTTGCCTGCCTTTCTGCTTCCAGATTTGAGATTTGTCAGTCGACTCTGCAGACTTGCCTGCCCTTCTGCTTCCAGATTTGTTAGATGACTATTTTTTTATTGCCAGAAAAATATCTTTAGATTATATAATCATTTGAGGATGGTTCTATTGTAGATGTTTAGCAGTAAAGCAAATACATACTTATTATATGAAAAGTAAATTGATGGTAGTCCAAAAAGACAATCTAATAACTCAGGCGGGTTATATTAATCGTCGAGTAAGTATAAACAAAATATATTAATGTGTATTAAGCAAGATGGTTTCTTTTGTAAAATTAGAATTAAAAATTATCTTTATATTATCTTACAATTAAAAAAATGTTATTCGATTTTCAGTGGATATATTTTCTGGGCCACACTCCTTATAATGTACAATCTAATTTTACAAAAGAAAGCAGTCAGAAAAATGTTTCCGTTTTAAAATTGGACTTTAGACATAAATTTTTGTATTACAATTTTTTTGGACAATTCACAATTCGACAAAAAAAAATTGTTGCATTTAAAAAAAAACATCTCATCAATGAATATTTTGTGCAATGTATTTGAAATGCTTAGCAGGTATTTATGTAGTAATTTTTTTATTATTTTTGGGTGTCAACAATCCGTTTGTTCCGATTACTTGTTAAATAATTAATAACGATATTCTAACTTAAATAACAAAATATTTATTTTTAAAGATAGTTTAATAGTTAAAATAATTTTTAAAGTTCCAACAAAAAGCCAAAATTTCGCTCGCAAAATTGTCAACAAATTTTTAAATCTTACCCGTATCCAAACCTTTTTGAAATATGAAAATATTATTTCCTTGTTCGTTAATAAAGTGTGTAAAATTGTTTTGTTTAAAATACGTTGACTTTTTATATAGATAAATGCAAATGTCAAGTTTTACTATTTAAAAAAAAAAATTTTTGGTATTGTGAATTAAAATTTTATACTTTCCTCTTAATGCTAAGCTAGCTCTCTTTGTCTCCAAGAATTATTCTGAGAATTGTTCTGCAGTGTTTCTCAATAAAAAAGAAGGAATAATAAAAGGCTTTATCCGTGTTTGACGACCGGAACTAACTATCCTAACCATCTCCTTCTGCTCCCACGTACTTAACCCTCCTTTACCGGAGTGGGGTAACACACAACCACCAAACATGAGTTTTATGCGATGTTTAAATTGTTTTTTACATCACATACCTACTGTATAATTAAGGTAATCCTAGGAAAACTATTAGGTAATAAATCTACATTTACTGGAAATGCCTTAGTATTGCCACAAGTGTAAAAAGTGCATTTTACTGGAAATGACTGCAATAAAATGTATTTGAGTTATGCTCAACCTCTTTTACGATTTTGCATTACCTAATGATCGACTGCTGGGCAAAGATGTAAGTTGTCCGGTTAAAAAGGTGGGTATAAAAAATTAATAACATTGCTCTGAGTAAAAAGGGCAAAAGGATTATTAAGAGAGATTTGCTCCGCGATGTATGGGGGCTCTAGTGACCCCCCCTTGGGGTTATAATTGATTTTTACCTACAGGCATGTAAAGGTTAAAAAGAAATGCCGTAATTCCACTATTACTACTACACCTCATCACATAAATTTTAAAAAAAATTGCCATAATAGAAAGCCCAGCTTCAACAAGATAATATAACTCTTTCTAATTTCACATTTCAAATATATTGCACACAATTTTCTTTTATTTTAAAGATCACGGAAAACATTATCTGCAAAAAAAAAAACCTTACATTCTAAGTGTTTCCTCTTCATTAGCTCTTGTGGGGGCAATGTAGATCAAAACACCATATAAATGTGATATTTTTTTAGACAATTCAATGCCAGTAAGGACATAATGAAAATGACATACGAATAAAAAATAATCACTGGGAGAGCTAATAGGACTAAACAGAAAGGTGATTCTGTATTTTTTGTGATATCTTTTGCGTTACGAGGCAATTAAAACAAAAAGGTAAAATCCGTCAGCGTCAAAAATTATCAACTGTCAAATTTGTGTGATTTTCTATGGCTTCCAATGGCGTGTCTATGCCTGTCGCGTGTTAAATTAATTTTTATGGTTTATTTTATTTGATTTTTACTACATATTTATATATCAGTGTATTCGTAATTGAATTATCTATCTATTTAATGTGTTTTAAACTGACGTAAATAAAAAAAAATTATATTTACTAAACAACTAAATAAAAACAAGAATCGAGATTATCATTAGTGACGATTGTAGAGAGTGTATTATTATCGCTGGACAAATATATGAAATGGAGTTGTATGATTAAAGCCTTTCCACTAGAATCAAGACAATCTCTTACAAAATTAATTAATCAAGACAATCTCTTAAATTCACACTCTTCTAACCAACCTTAAAACTACAATATATAATATTTCATTCCGTACAATCTAAACAACACAAAAGTACTAAACCTGATTCTCTGTTTTTTTTTTTTTATTATTTATAATATATGTATGTATATCCAATGATTATATTTAAATATAATTTTTAATTTTTTTTCTTTTTTTTATACAATATATATATAATATTCTTTTTCGTACGTTATTGATTTTGATAAAACTATAAAATAATATTTATTTATATAATGTAAAAAGAGTTAGTTATCAATAATAATATTCATCGATATTTAAAGTTAATTCGACACTTAAAAAAATCTTTGCTGGATATTTTTTGTATGTGTTGACATTTGTTACTAAGTTTAATTTATTATTATTATTATTATGCCGCTGCGTTACCAAACCCCCTGTAATTTAACATATTTCGATACTTTGTATCTACTTTTTAGCAGTATGGCGATGTCGGAAACAGTATTCAATATGGCAACACTGGCTAGAATACAATACATTCGCAAAAAGTCATTTTATTCATTCGTAAAATAAAAATAAAGTTTGATTTGATTTTTTTTAAACAATAACGAGAATGTTCAATTTTGACAATTTTTGGTTGAAAACATTATGAATTTAAAATTTTACTTACACATTCTTATTTATATAATACGAATTGCTCCAAATTTTTAAACAATTTTCCAACCAAAAATTTTCATGCATTTTTGTTGTTGAAACGTAAAAACTTGAAATACAGTGAGACTCTGTTAAAGCATTTTTCATTTACCGAGAAAAACCTTATATAAGGGTTTTACTGTGATATATAATTCGAAACATTTTGACAAATTTGAAATCAGAACATAGAACGGAGACATTTGAAAAGGGAATAATTTCAACGCTTACATTAAATATGTTAATCATGAATAAGTACTTATTTAAGTTCTTTCCTTTTATATAAAGCCATAATCTCTAAAATAATAATAATAATATGATATTATATCATAGTAGTCCTAGAGAGATATAGTAATACATTGAAATCTTCTTAATAAGTTTCCGTGCTTAAGAAGTCTGGTTTTTCGGTCCCTTGGAAAACTTTTTAAGAGGGTTTCACTCTATAAGGTATCTCACATTGATTTATCGAGATATTCGCTCCGTCATAGACAATGTGGCATTAGATAACAGGAAAGAACCCTTATTTATAATTTAAATAATTTAATCCATAGACATTAAAGCATTGGAGACGAAACGCACACGGGTCTACTCTCTATCACATAGACATATCATAACATTAACAGACCAGCGTGGCTAGACCATCATTTCTTATTTCAAAACTGATGATGATGACGATAACTCAAAATATGACGCTTATGTTGCTAATAAAAAACAAAAAAAATTCTTATTATTTGAAAAACAACTCTGTCGGAATGTACTCTTCCTTTTGATAAATAAATAGGCTTTCTCATTTGAAAAGAAAATGATTATTCCTTATTTGGCAAAATAATGATTTTTCGTTATTTGAATAGAGAATGATTATTCCTTATTTGACAAAAGAATGACGTTTCAACATAGAGAATGATTATGTATTCCTTTTTTGGCAAAATAATGATTTTTCGTTATTTGAATAGAGAATGAATATTCCTTATTTGACAAAAGAATGACGTTTCGTCACATAGAGAATGATTATTCCTTATTTGGCAAAATAATGATTTTTCGTTATTTGATTAGAGATTGAATATTCCTTATTTGACAAAAGAATGATGTTTCATTATTTGAATAGAGAATGATTATTCTTTATTTGACAAGAAAATGATGTTTCATTATTTGTATAGAGAATGATTATTCCTTATTTGGCAAAAGAATGATGTTTCATTATTTGAATAGAGATTGAATATTCCTTATTTGACAAAAGAATGATGTTTCATTATTTGAATAGAGGATGATTATTCCTTATTTGGCAAAAGAATGATGTTTAATTTTTTGAATAGAGAATGATTATTCTTTATTTGGCAAAATAACGATTTTCATTGTGTGAATAGAGAATGATTATTAGTTATTTGACAAAAGAATGAAGTTTCAACATAGAGAATGATTATTCCTTTTTTGGCAAAATAATGATTTTTCGTTATTTGAATAGAGGATGAATATTCCTTATTTGACAAAAGAATGACGTTTCGTCACATAGAGAATGATTATTCCTTATTTGGCAAAATAATGATTTTTCGTTATTTGAATAGAGATTGAATATTCCTTATTTGACAAAAGAATGATGTTTCATTATTTGAATAGAGGATGATTATTCCTTATTTGACAAGAGAATGATGTTTCATTATTTGAATAGAGGATGATTATTCCTTATTTGGCAAAAGAATGATGTTTAATTTTTTGAATAGAGAATGATTATTCTTTATTTGGCAAAATAACGATTTTCATTGTGTGAATAGAGAATGATTATTAGTTATTTGACAAAAGAATGAAGTTTCAACATAGAGAATGATTATTCCTTTTTTGGCAAAATAATGATTTTTCGTTATTTGAATAGAGGATGAATATTCCTTATTTGACAAAAGAATGACGTTTCGTCACATAGAGAATGATTATTCCTTATTTGGCAAAATAATGATTTTTCGTTATTTGAATAGAGATTGAATATTCCTTATTTGACAAAAGAATGATGTTTCATTATTTGAATAGAGAATGATTATTCTTTATTTGACAAGAAAATGATGTTTCATTATTTGTATAGAGAATGATTATTCCTTATTTGGCAAAATAACGATTTTCATTGTGTGAATAGAGAATGATTATTCCTTATTTGACAAAAGAATGATGTTTCATTATTTGAATAGAGGATGATTATTCCTTATTTGACAAAAGAATGATGTTTCATTATTTGAATAGAGGATGATTATTCCTTATTTGACAAGAGAATGATGTTTCATTATTTGAATAGAGAATGATTATTCCTTATTTGGCAAAAGAATGATGTTTCGCCATTTGAAAATAAAAACCATTCTAAATAGGATATCCTATTGATCGAATGCGAAAATGAATTCTACGCATTACGTTTTACCTACATAGTAAATTGTTTATTTTCCAAACAGCCATCTTTAAAATCTTAATTTTTTTCCAGAACAACACATTCGAATGATCCATAATGATAAGCCTACATTTAAATTCGTGCTGAGACATGCTGTACCTAACAAATAGTATATTATTATTAAAATTCGAAACACTACACATTATTATTAATATTATTACATCTTGTTATTATTATTAAAAAAATATAATAGTGACTCAAACGTTCAAAGGGCCGAATTGGAAACGCAATCCGCTTGTTTTAAATCTAAGCTATTCGAATTTGGAACCAAATATATTTTTTCCGAATTTGAAAATAGAATGCTGAGATTTGAGCGGTAAAATTAAAAAAAAAGTTTATTTTATTTTATTTGCATTTACATACTTCTAGGGTTTTTAAGTATGGTGCTGGAATTACAGTGAAACCCTCTTAAGAAGTTTTCCAAGGGACCGGAAAAAAAAAACTTCTTATGTGGGAAAACCTTATAAGTGGGAAAAATTGGGCCATTTGGTCTTCAAGGGACCGAAAAATCCAAACTTCTTAAGCAGGAAAACATCTTAAGCGAGAACTTCTTAAGAGGGTTTCACTGTACGTATAGTATTTTCACTTGTTTTATTTTAGAATCGTGATAAACCTTCGGAGAAATTTCGTATTACAATAATCCTTATGGCACAAGAAGTAGCGTAACGATAGACTTGTCAAAATACAAAAATACTGCTCTTAATGGCACTGAGATGTTATTTTTTACCAAAATAATAGGAAATTGAAAGTTGCAAGCTTCGAAAAATATAATTTTTTCACCGGCTAACTCTGTTACAGACGCCGCTTTAGCAAATTCAGAACTGCAAACATTTTCAGATTCGGAATCGCAAAGATATTTCAACTCGGTGAATTTGATTTTATCACAAAATTTGTCAGCTTCAACCGACATTTTATCACAAATGGCAAACAACCAAATTATTACGAGGAAAATCCTCAAACAAAATTCCCAAACACAAACTCTTCCAATTTCAAACAGTGTCAAATTATAAATACTCCATTTATCAAACAATTGACAGTCGTCTATGGTTCCAGATTCAAATTGCTTCTTTTTAAAAAACAATCGGCTTACGCATGATTTTCCTTTTGGAAAATGTTTAAAATCTCGACTCGACGTTCCGATTTCAAAAACTGACACAAACATAAAATAACTATTTTTCAAAATAGACAATTTCCCACCTTTAAAGATTTCAATTCTCAAAGAAAGCAGTAGTTTACCAAATAAAACAATAAGCTGAGCATAGATAAATTTTCCGCCAAATCTAATTCTGTTTTTAAAAGTCACTTTATCAAACAGAACATTCCATAATTTACCATCATGCTTTGTTCCGATTTCAAATGTTGTCACATTACTGACTATAATGTTTGGAAAAAATGACAATAATTTACCATCATTCTTTGTTCCGTTTTCAAAATTGATCGCATTATCAAACAGAACATTCTGTAATTTACCATCATTCTTTGTTCCGATTTCAAAAGTGGTCACATTTTCAAACAGAACATTCCGTAATTTATCATCATTCTTTGATCCGATTTCAAAAATGATCACATTATCAAACGGAAGGTTCCGTAATTTACCATCGTTCTTTGTTCCAATTTCAGAAGTGGTCACATTTTCAAACAGAACATTCCGTAATTTATCATCATTCTTTGTTCCGATTTCAAAAGTAGTCACATTATCAAACAGAACATTCCGTAATTTACCATCAATTTTTGTTCCGACTTCAAAAGTTGTCACATTATCGAGCAGAACATTTGTTTGGAATAACGACAATAATTTACCAACTGTTCCAAATTTAAAAATTGAAACTGGAACAAATAATCCAACAGTTTTGGGGTTTGGCTCTCCGACTTGCATTTTGATATTCCTTTTGCTTCGTTATAACTCCATGTCCCTCGCTTCATCCTCGCTATAGTCGCTCATGGAGGACTCGCTGTCGCTGCCGCCACCCGCGTTATTGTGGTCGCCGGAGCCGAGCGTCGGAGCGGCGGAAGCGGAGTTGTTTGAGCCGTTGGCCGTTGATGAGGTGGAGGACGAACGCTCGTTGAGGGCTTCTTCGGTGGCGAACTTGCGCACATAATCTGGAACAGATGAAATGGATTTTAGACAGAATTATTACATTGAAACCTTCGACCAAGTATATCAGGACAAGCCGTGTGAGACTTAAAAATGACACCAGAACCAAAAATATTGGTTTACGGAAACATTTATCAAAAAGAAAGTGCAATTTCTCAGTCAAAAGATCGCACGAAGCATTGGTTTGTACCTTTTGTTGGTCTGCGTGGAGCAAATTTGTTTTCCAGCAAATTCGCGGCAACTATTCGAATGACTAACTTAAACGGCAGTTAGAAATATTTTAGGTATGGGCTGTTGCAGACTTTATTATTAACAATTTAATCAGTTAAATGAATACTTAAAAATATATATATACGTAACATATATCGAAGTAGCTTATCAAGAAAAGTAATCATTCGATAAAAATGTTTAATTTCTTTCTAGCAAAACAACTACGTCACGCAAGAGATGCAACGGAATTCGATGGGTAGTTTGTATTATGAAATTACTCGTAGGTGGTGTTACTTTTGGATTGAATTAACCTCTCATTTGTCGTGAGCCTGCCAGCGGACGGGTGACAGACGAGAGGTTAAAAAATAAAATGCGATTTTAACCCTTATGTATAAAGAAACTGTACAAGGACAAGATCAAAATCGCTTGCGCCAATATCAAATGCTCCGTTTTTAATTTTATATGGAATACGGCCTTAACCTTTTGAAGGCCAGCATATATTTTTTATATACGATGTAAAATATTTGACAGTTCTCACCTTTCTTACAAATTCAATTTTTATAACATTTCTTTTGTGATATATTACAAAAATTACATCAAAATAATGTAGATAAAACGAACTTCCTAATAATCACTCAAATCTATGCTTTCCACAATGGATTTATATCAAAAACAATGAATAAATATAGACTTCGAATATGACAGCGTTCATATTATCAAGCGGCAGCCAATTTTTCGGCCATGTTTGATGCCTGGCGCGTCATCGTAAATAAATTTGAATTATTCGAAGAGGCTAGACGCTATCCAGTATTTCGTTACATCAAGAACGGGAATGGCCCAAGCGATTCTGACCTTGTTCTTCATACAATTTCTTTATACATAAGGGACAAAATCGCTTCCAATATCGATGGTACACCGGAGTACGTACGGCCAATGACAGGTTAACCCTAAACTGTCATTCGACATTCAAGAGGTTAAGGTGTGGAGGGGCTAATCTGTAGTTATTATATGATAGTTGAAACATTGTTTTATTTTGTGGTATAATTGGAGGAAGGCAGATTGGTCTCCACCAACTCTCCTTCACGATACAAAGAAGAACAGAAAAAAAGGATCTTGGAAGTGTTTTCTTACACTTGAAAAATGTTGACTGGGTTTAACCACATCTGGTGCAATCACAGCATGCGTACATGATGCGCAAATGGAGACAGACTTTCATTGAAGTTCATTAGGTTAACTGTTTTTTTTTTTTAATGTGAATAACGCACAAGAGTCCCAACTGCTCCCTACTAACCGGAGCCTATGAGACTATGGCATTCGTTGGATACATTGCGAGGCTGAAGTGTGTAAGAATAGGGTCACCAAACACGGCTAAAGCCAATTCCAGAGTGGAAGATACTCTCAATGTAGCCCTGTTGTAAAATCACCGCTCAGAATAGAGACATTGCTTGAAATGGGTTTAGCTGTATTTTTTGACCAGATCTGAATAGTAAGGTCACCCCCACCTTCCTCTTACCCGTCTCCTTCCCCTCCTACTACCTTCAACCTCAAAACACCCCCCGATTGGGGATTTCATAGACTCACTGGCTCCAGATACTTGGAAGCAGTCGGGACTCTTGTGCGGTATTCACATTATGAAAAAAAAAAACATATCACACATCCCATAGAAAAGGATCGTAAGTCAAAATTTTCCATTTTTTATAAAATTTTATTCTTATCTCTGTATTATATAGAGTCATATCAGTAAAGTGATTGTGATTATCTATTCCCCACGAAAATTATATTTAAGTTAGATCACTCCATCTCCGCGAGATGTCGCTAGTGTCACTTTTCGATGGGACCGATTGTTTCAACAATCATCTTTTGTTTTCGCTCTCCTGTAAAAATGACCTTTTTTTACCATCTTCTACGGGATGCGTGGTGTATATATTTGCGTGCCTCACCTGAAACTTTCTTCCTGTACTCGTCAGGTTTGTGCAGGTACATGGCGGCCGCGTCTCCGTTGAGGGGGTCGATGGGGTTGGGGTAGGTCAGCAACTGCGGCAGGAACGACTCAAAGATGTTCGACAGGTCTGCAAATCAACCACAACCAATTAACTTCACTATTCATTACAATTCAACAACTCCTCACATCTCGGAAAAGAGGGTAAAAAGTATGCTGCAACCCACTTATTCAGACTGCCAATCGGACACTAAACAGTTTGTTTGTTCTTTTTCCCAATTTTCTTTTTGGTCACTGCTCCGTTTTGAAATAATAAGTAATAAATTACCGTAGAGAGCGGTCCAGGCCTGGTTGATGACGTCAAGGCAGACAGTGCCCGAGACCTCGTCAATGTTGGGATGGTAGACCTTGTTCATGAAGCCGATAGAGGGCGACTTGAAGGGATAGTGCTCCGGAAGATGGACGCGCACCTTCCACACGCCTCCCTCGTAGGGCGCTGCAAACAGACAAACAGACAAAATTATATACCGATTTAAAGGAGGGGTACACGCCATTAGATTGGGAAATGAAAGTAATCATGCCGCTGTACAAAGGTAAAGGGTCACGTATGGAATGTGGGAATCATAGGGCTATTAGCCAGTTCAGTCGGCAAGCTGTATGGTAGAATATGATTGAAAGGGTAAGAATTTAAACAAGGGATAAAATATGAGATGTGCAAGGTGCTTTTATGAAAGGAAGAGGGTGCATGGATCAGATTTTCTCATTGTTTTCAGTTATTTATTTTTGGGGTGTTATGCCATATTGTGCTACCTCCTTCTTTAGCCAGTGTTTCGGACAGCGTTACATTGTCCGAAACGTTGTCTAAAGAAGGAGGTTTCACAACACGGCATAACACCCCAAAAATAAATAATAAAGAATGTTAAAAAATCCCCTTAGTAAGATCAAAAAATTTAAGGTTTTTTATTTGGTGGTTAGAACAGGTGTTAGTTTAATTGTATGTATAATAAATAATATGGGATTAACTATAAATTAATAATCCGGATTGTACTCACTTCCCCGAGGTCCAAAGAACTTAACGCAGAACTCATTGAGGCCGCCCAGTATGGTGACTTCGTGTTTGCTTTCAATACTGAGGCTCAAGAGTCAAGGAGGCATATTTACATTCGTACACTACTTTTAACAATGAACATAAAATAATAATATTATAAAAATAAGACGAAATTAAAATACATAAACCAGAAACGGTAAACTTTCCAAATCACTGGACACGTCCAATTCAAATATTTTTTAGAACAAAACCTTTTATTCACCTTAACCTCTCGTAGGCCGCAGTCCCCCCGGCGGGTCCGGATGTTTGAAGCGATTTTGCCCCTTATGTATAAAGAAATTGTATGAAGAACAAGGTCAGAATCGCTTGGGCCATTCTCGTTCTTGACATTACGAATTACTGGATAGCATTTAGCCACTCCAAATAATTCATATTAATTGCTAAAGACCCGCCGGGCACCAAAGATGGCGGACAAAATGGCTGCCGCTTGATAATATGAACGCTGTCATATTCGAAGTCTATATTTATTCATTGTTTTTTTATATAAATCCATTGTGGAAAGCATAGATTTGAGTGATTATTAGAAAGTTCGTTTTATCTACATTATTTTGATGTAATTTTTGTATTATTCACAAAAGAAATGTTATAAAAATTGAATTTGTAAGAAAGGTGAGAACTGTCAAATATTTTATGTCGTATTGAAAAAATATATTTTTTGTATGCTGGCCTTCAACAAGTTAATAACTATAAAAGATAACTATTTGCATTCGGGGCGATGGAAAATACTGCATTAAAAATTTCAATTATGTAAAAAGAAAATTCGCTTTTGTCATATCAGGTATCAGGAATACCAACATAACCGAATAAAAGCAAGGTGTTGGTTTAAGTAAAAAGGCCATCTCGGAAGTACTTAATATTATTTTGTACACTTTGTCAAATAAGAGTAGAAAATATAAAAACCGGAACTAAAAAATTTGTAGGTTAGCAACACCAATTTTCTGTCAAAATTACAGTAAAATCACAATAACATTGTTTTTGTAGAATACTGTAAGTAACATTTTAAAGAACATTTTTTTAAATACAAATATTTTCAGTTTTATTTTAATAATAACATTTTAATGTGCTTTGTATACATATTTTCAAATGCGGATACATGTTTAAGTATGATTTTATTTTATTTACATAGATATACAATATTGTTAGCTATCATAGTTGTTTTTTTTTTCGCAGTTAATTCAGAAAGTACCATCAGGCGAATTATCAAGGAGAGCGATACAAAAACTAAAAAAGGGTCGCACTCCGAAAGCTATAGATACATTTTGACATCAGTGCTATTCGTCATAAGGTAGGTACATTTTTGGCTTTTACTAAAGCCCGGGTGACGCTGAGTACTTCAGCTAGTATCGTCCTAGACCGTCCGTGGTCGAGTGGTAAGACACTTTACTCCCATGCGGAAGGTTGCGGGTTCCAACCCGGCGTGCGCAAATAAATTTTATTTGATTAATTTGTGTTATTTCACAATTAATTAATAAAAATAATATATGTTATATTTGCGGCACATTCCAGAGTGGAAGATACTATCAGTATCGCCCTGGTGTAAGACCACCATTCAGAATTGAAATGTTGCCTAATAATGACTTTAGCCGTGTTTAGTGACTAGATCTGAATAGCCAGGTAATCCCACCTTCCTCTTCCCCATCTCCTTCCATTCCCCACTTATATTCAGCCTCACAACATACTCCAATTGGGGATGCCATAGTCTCACTGGCTCCGGAAGGGAGCAGTTGGGACTCTTTTGAGGTTTCTAAAAAAAATAAAACAATAAATGTGTGCAAATTCTAAACTGCTTTATATTTTACTACAATATCCTGCATATATGCAATTCTAATTTTGAGATCTATATTGCAATGAGAAAATATTTTTCCCACTTTTATATGGTTTCTGTTTTTTTACAAAATTGTAGGTTACACGGTTTTACATTTCCACCGTGTGTTATAATTTTAGTATTGCCATTTGAAGTGAACAGTGGCGCCCTCCTATTTTTTCTATTCTTGTTTGACAGACAATACTCATTCGTTTCGTTGTGACCATAGTTACGTCGAGGTATTGCGGTAGAACTATACAACTATATTGTGGTTGTTTCGTGTGCTCCTTCGCAGAAATACAGTGATGAATGATTGGTTATCCCTTTTCCTTGCATACCTTATTTTTTCCTACACATACTATCTCTCAATTCCGGCAAAAACCATTTTATTTCGTTTCGTTTTTAGTATTTGCATGCCATTACAAGTGCATCTGAAACTAAATTCATAATCAGTTTCAGATGTATCTCTACTCCCTTTACCACATAACGATGTTTTTCCGCATGAGGGCTCAAATATCATTCCATAACAGAAAAGAGCGTTATAAGTGGAAGAAACCTGCATCAAAAAATTAGCATCAACATAATGTGATTTCCTTTCACTGAAACATTGCTAGATCAATTATGTTTGTATAATTAATATGTAAAAACATCTGTTTTGCTACCAAATTGCATTAACCCCTCAGGCCTCAGGCATATTTTGTCAGAAGATCAGAAAATTTCGGCTTTGCAATAAAATCGAAATAAATGAAATATTTCTAAATGTATCTGAAAACTAAAAACTATTTTTGAAAAGTGATAAAACATGCTTTCGAATTTCATAATTCAAAATAAACATATATTTTTTGAAATTTTAAAATTTGGCCTGCAATTATAAAAAATTTACTAACTAAACTTACTGATAATGAAAAAAAATATATTAAAAAAAAAATACATAATTTATCTGCTCACTTTTTTGTTGTTTAATGTAAAAATAATTAATAAAAAATACGAGTGTGCTTTAGACCACATGACTGAAGTAAATACTTCTTTAGCTCCATCTATACATCCGCATCCGCATCCGCATGACTGAGATATTTCATGCACTGGCCATGAGAGGAAGAGAGAAAGAAAATGTGCAAATTGGCCTGAGGGGTTAAAAAATGTAAGTATTTTACGTAATTCAACATTTGAACAAAATGAACAAAGTGTTATGAAATAAAGAGCATTGTAACAATTATTTCAATAACAAAGTGATTCGCAACACTGAACATACAATCTCTAGAATTGTGATCTACACTGATTTGAAAGAAAACTGACGTCACCAATTTAAAAAACTCCGTGGTCGAGGGGTAAGGCTCTCGACTAGCAATCCGAAGATCGCGGGTTCAAATCCCCAAGTAAATTTTATTTGATGCTGTCACATTGTTTGAAATGGCTTCAGCTGTGTTCAGTGACTGAATCTGTCACTCAATAAGAATCGAGGCAAACAATACACAAAAGCAACGTCCCGAAGAACAATGTCGGAATGTGCGTCTTTGTAGTTTTGCAGTAGAACTTTTTAAAGTAACGTTTTTGCATATTTACTGTTTTTTAAATCAAAAAACCTTTTAATCGCTTAGGCACATAAGCTTGTTTTCACGACAATTTAACATAGGTAGACATAGGAATGACGTATGCCCCGAACCTGAGTTATCAATACGCCAACAGAACGATTTTTAATTTTTAACAGATCTGACATTCTTCTTCGGGATCGTCAATATGTACTTTGTATTGTGTGTATTGGTGCATAATATGTGCACTGAAAAACTAACCATTATTATTACATAACTATTATTTGAAACACGCTATATTTTTTTATTTTTTTTGCATTAACTTTACACAGGAAGCCCTGAGGAAAATAATTATAATTATAATGACCTATTTTATCTTTGGAGAAGCTGTGTGGAGGGTCTTTTTAAGAAAAGGAAGTTCTGGGAGGGAAAAATGTTTGAGAAGTGAGTCGGAATCTAGGGGTCAATGTGTCCAGGAGTGACGGGTGAATGAATCCAACCTTCCCACTGCGGTGCAAGACGATGGGTCAAGAGAGGTCTAGGTTAGGTCTCTCTCAACCAGTCTCTCCCGATCTGGCCCGACAAGCAACTGGTGGGCAGGCGCATCCATCACCAACACTTGGACACACATCACCCGATGATCCCGGGCACTAAGTCACAAAACGTAGCGAACCACCTGTGGTGACCTACGGCAGAGGTCTTGGTTATCCAATAAATGGTTACCGGGGCGGCGGTACCCGTACCCACCTCCCAAATGCAAAAGGGTTTCGACGAGTATATTCACTCTGGGTTAGCTGAAATCCGAAGCTGACAGTTTACAAAGCGTCTCTTGGTTCAATCCTGCCAGAGATTTACCTGAAGATGTGCGGTAAGAACCGGAAAGCAACTTGCTTTCTAGAGTAAACACATGACCTTATATTGGTCGTCCTAGCTGTAAAATCCCTTCCAGGGATTACATCTGAAAGTCTAATGTATGCAAAAGCATGATGCAAGCAATGCATCAGTGCGATAATGCATTTGACACAAGTCTAGTTCTGATAACTGTAGTGCCTTGGAAGCATGTTTTTTCAATAAACAAAGATTAGATATAAGCGAAAAGGTATATCTAAATAAATAAATAAATATTTATTTGCGATAATAGCTTGTTTGTAATGCCCTTCATTCATTATTTACATTCATACAGATGCAACATCGCGCAAAGTTTGCAAAAGCGTTGTACGAACATAATGTAGTTAATCTAGAATTTATAAGCTGTAAACAAGATACTTTTCAATAATAATAATATTTGGCTCATTTATATAGCGCCGTTTTTGTTAAAAATCACCTCAAGGGTGCTGTATAATTAATTATACAGTGTCAATATTATTATTTTTAAACATGTCTTTCAAAAACTATACTAATTTCGGTTGTGGGTCTGTCTGCGAGTCATAGTAACTACGGTTCAATGAATTCAGATTTCTTTTGAATATAAATATCATTTTCAAAATTTGAACTGTGTATGTCAGGGTACGTTGTCAGACGAGTGATAAACTAACGACCATCGACCAAATAATACCTACCTATGATATAATATTTTAAGTTATAGCGTCCCCTACTAGTACGCCGCCTGACAGATACAATTGGCACTGCCAGGTGACATTGGCGGGAGATTTAAACTGAGAATTACACACGAATATTTGTAAGAAACGTCGATTTGGCTGCAAAATGGTAATGTTTATCTCACTTTATAGGTTTTAAATAAAGCTAAGTACATAATATAAGTTTTATTGTAAGGTAAAATCTTTTTCATTGTCATTTTCAATTTGGGAGGCGGGAATGGGTACCGCCGCCCCGGGAACCATTTATTGGATAACCAACCCCTCTGCCGTAGGTCACCCCAAGTGGTTCGCTACGTTTGGTGACATAGCAGGGGTGCCCGGGTTCATGGGGTAAGGTTTATCTAGGTCGTGGCGGCGGATGATCTAGACACACTGAACCCCAGATTCCTACCCAACCCTCATACCTTTTTGCTTCCCAGAACTTCCTCTCCTTCCTTTCCTTAAAAATACCCTCCACACAGCATCCCCAAAGATAACATAGGCCCTGAGGGAAATTATTTTCATCAGGGCCTCCTGTGTGGACCTAATGTAAAAAAAAAAAAGTTAGGATGTAGTTAAGATAAGTTAGTTTAGATTAGGTTAAGTAGGATATTTTTTTTATCCAAAGTGAGAGCCTCAATTTTCAATTTGATACTGCCACCCTGGGGACAATTTATAGGATAACCAACACCCACGGAGTGTCCGGGTTCATGGGGTGAGGTTTGCCTAGGTTTTGGCAGCAAATCTATACGCACCTACTGCGTGGCATGCCGAATTGAGTGACACTGATTGAGGGAGATCTACCCTAGACCTTTCCAGTGGAACTCTTTCGACCCATCACCTTGCACCGCAGGGGGAGGGATGGATTCATACTTCTGTCACCCAGATTCCTACACATCCCTCATATCTTTTTCCTTCCCAGAACTTCCTCTTCCTAAAAAGACCCTCCGATCAGCATCCCCAAAGATGACATACGCCATGAAGGATTCATTTTTCCTCGGAATGTCCTGTGTGGAGCTTATGTAAAAAAAAAAATTAAAAAATCTTCGATGCTAGCCAACTTCCGATGGGAGAGCACACCCTTTCCTTTGTTGTTGAAGATCAAACAATAACTAATAAAAACATACAAAGGGCCTCTGTATATGTATACGTATTATTGTTGTGCTGTATACTTACTAAGGTAAGGTCAGTACCAACATTGTATTTCCCTAAAACTAGGTCACGGCCTAACCAGTACCTAATTTCAAACTTTGGTACTTAAATGTACCACAAACGACATAGAATGATACTCAAACATGCCTTTATTTTTCAACTATTGGCTTAGAAAAAGAATTACTTAGATGAAATTTTGGTAAATATATCCGTTTAATCACAGGATACCATATTTGTCCCAGCTCACATAGGTCTCACAGAAATCATTGTTTCTCCCTTACTATCATAGTCAGAAATGTGATCTAAACGGTATTGGAAAGATAATACAACAAACTATATATTCAAATCTAAAAGAAAACCACAAAAAAATTAAAATTTACCCCTTTCTGAAACCAAAGTTTCCGATAGCAATTTGAAAAAAAAATTATGGAACTTTGTGAATTATTTAAGAATTTTTTTTACTAGAAACGAAAAAAAGTGAGGTGACAGTAAGGTTTATAATTCATTTATCTAATGAAATAAGTATGTGTTTTATTTTTTTTTTCATTATCAGTAATTTTAGTTAGAAAAAAAAGTAAAGTGAGCCATTTTGAACACTTTTTAAAGTTTTCGCAAAAAAAAAATTTATTTAAAAAAAATACATAGTAATTTTTAATATAAAAATTTGGAAGCCTATTTCATCACCTTTCGAAAACAGTTTTTAGTTTTCGAATACGTTAACAAATGTTCCATTTATTTGGATTTTATTGCAAAGCGGGAATATTTTTAGCCTCTGACAAAATACGCCAATTTTTTTAAGGGTTAAAAAGCTCCACACTTTTATTAGGTACACATTTTAGAAATCACACTACATTTCTACAAGACACAATTAATTACATTTGGATCTTCGAACGAGTATATCAAGACAAGCCGTGTGTGTCTCAAAAATGACACCGGAACAAAAAATATTGGTTAAAATGACTGATTTTTGCATTTTTATATAAAAATTGTTTGACAAATCTAATATGCCTAAATTTTTTATTATATATTATTATTAAAATATACACCAGGATTAAATTATGACATTACCAATAACATATGTGTTCCTAATCATGTCCTCTCCATGTAAACTGTATCTAAAATTCTCTAAATAATCAATACACAGTGTTAATCTCAAGTGACCTTCCAGGTAAGTATGGGTCTTGCATATTTTCTGCCTGCACAGAATATGAATAAAACAATACATGTACATTTTTACGCAGCATTACGTTAATTGGTCAAATGCATTGTTCACACGAGGATTTATTAATGGCGAGTATTTTACTGCAAATTAACTTTGACACTCTTCAAAAGTGGTCACATGATGTAGGATTAATAATCAATGCTAAAAAAACGAAGCTTATGCACATAAGATCTCCTCATGCCAATATCACCATAACTCCTAAAATTGTTTCTCATGATTTTGATTGTATCCATAATTCTGTAATACAACCGTGCTCTTGTAAAAGTATTGAACTTATTTCAAAATACGTATATCTAGGCTTAACAATAGATTGTAATTTTAAATGGGATTTACATATACAAAAAGTTTGCACAAGGCTTAGAGCTATAGTGAGCAAACTTTATAGACTGAAGTTTTTTATTCCACTGAATACCCTTAGAATAATATATCTATCATTGGCAGAATCCCTAATAAGATATGGAATAACTACATGGGGACATTCAACAAAAACAAATCTTCTTTCAGTGCAAAATTTACAATATTCCTTAGTAAAATTATTATTAAACAAAGCTGAATACTAACAAAGACATGATGTATCAAAATCATTACTATATAACTCTGTAAATTTATTATCTGTTCGTGCTATATTGTGGTTCAAAATTGCGAATCAGCATACATCTCAATCTGAGTATAATAAAATAGTGGTACATGTTCATAATACAAGACTAACTGCAAACGATGGACTTGTTATTCCCAGATACCTAAATAAATACGGTCCAAGAACTCTAGAATACCTCGTACCAATAATTTACAACATGTTACCCAATTCAATAAAAACTGTGAATTGACTTTCAGAAGAAAATGTATGCTAAAAAAAATGGTTATGTGAAAGAATTTTTTTGTACTAACGTCCGTATTTCTAATTTTCGTTTTTAATGTTTTTTCCATTTTTATAATCTTTTTTCTTCTTCTTTCTTTCGTTTTTCCTCTGCTCTTTATTTTATATATGTAAAAATATGTGGATGTATGTATATATAATGTATATTTTATAAATTCTCTAAAAATTATTCGTAAAAGAACCCGTTGACAAACTGATATAAATCAGTTTAACGGGACTTAATGTTGAAATATGTAAAAAAAAGAATGTTAAATAAAAAAATATATAGTTTTGTATTGGTGAACGAAGAACAGCTGGATGCAATAATTTAGTCATAAGTTATTATGATAGATTTTCTAGTCTGTAGTTAGAAATAAGATTGTGGAAACATATTATAAATTTGTACAGTGCTCTTGAAGTGATTTTTCACAAAAACGGCGCTATACAAATATTATCATTATTATTAATAAAAGACCATTATTCAGAATCGAAAAGTTGCTTGAAATGACTACAGCCGTGTTTGACGACAAAACCTGAATAGCCAGCTAGTCTCCAACCCTCCTCTTAGCCATCTCCTAACCTTCTCCAATCCTTGCCAAGGCCCAACTGGCTACAGTTGCGACTTTGTGCAGTATTCACATTTTAACGAGTCGTTTGTCGTAAGCACGCCGGCGGGCAGACAGCTGAGAGGAAAAATAAACTGAGACTTTAACCTTTATGTATACCTTTTTGAAGGCCAGCATAGGAAAAATATATTTTTTCACTATGACTTGACATTTGACATTTCTTGCGAATCCAATATTTTAACATTTCTTTTGTGATGTATTACAAAAATTACAAGAAAATAATATAGATAAAAAATTCTGATAATACCTGAAATCTATTCTCTCCACAATGAATTTATATCAAAAACAATGAAAGAATATAGAGTTTCTAAACCAACTCCGTCCATATTTTGACGCGGCGGCCATTTTGTCGGCTATCTTTCTTGCCCGCCGCATCATAGACAATTTATTAAAATTATTCCGAGAGGCTAGACGCTATGCAGTATTTCGTTACGTCAAGAACGAGAATGGCCCAAGCGATTCTGACCTTGTTCTTGATACAATTTCTTTATACATAAGGGACCAAATCGCTTCCAAAATGGATGGTACACCTATATAAGGACAAGGTCAGAATCGCTTGCGCGAATAACATTCCAGACTTTACTTTTTATTAGAGCACTCTAGCTTCTCGGAATGCTCTGATATTAATTTTCTATGAAATACGGCCGTAACCTCTTAACTGTGATCTGACATTCGAGAGGTTAAAAGACAGTCTAGCAAAGAAATGTACATGGCTAGCGTAGAATATCTAAAATAATGGTATAGCAAAACTTTCCAAAAAAATATTACTAAATAACAGATTATTTTTGATATTGTGTAATATGGGCTCATAACAAAGAAATTCGTAAGAAAAAAATATTACCGAATAATAGATTTTTTTTGTTCCCATGTAATATGGGATTGTGACAAAGAATTTCGTTAGAAAAATACTTTTTCTTTGATTTTTTCCTATCGTAAGTTGGCTAGCATCAGCTATCTATGTGTGAATAACGATTGTTACACCAATTTCTTAGGTATATGACACAATAGATTCACTGTTCAGAGCCAGTGGGTTTGTTACAGCACCCTCGAAATTTGTAAATATCGGGGCAGAAAGAACAATAATTTTAAGGGAGAGAGGATGAGAGAGAGGGAGAGAGAGAACCTATCTACTCAAATCTGTACAGAAAATCAAATTCTCGAAAAAATGGCCTTTAGAAAATTTTATGATTGTGGTCCTGCCGCTGAGAGCTACCTTGTAACCTCTCTCTCTGTTGCACGCGTCGTTTATGAGAAAGAGAGAGAGGTTTGTTGCTATTATTTAGCCATTGAAGACCTGATCACGGAAAAATAATTAAATGGATAAAATGTCATTGCGTGACGATAAAAAATAATAATAAATTGTTACAAAGAATTATGCAAGGGAAAACAATATTATTATGTAGAAGTAAACACGTCACACGACATGATCATAATATTAGGAGCCATTAGAAAATTCTCGTACAAAATGTCGCAACATATTATTAATACCACTCTGCAAATTGTTGGGAAAATGTGACAATAAATCACATAAAAATAAAGCCAGGAACAAATGGATCACGATAGAAGTTTTGCTGGGGACATTGCCATTGTGTTAGGATGCAAAATATCGATTTTCCAGGGGCACTGACAATCAGCTGATGGCAGTATCCATATTTGATATTTACAATGGTCGACCAATTCTGATAACAAAGGAAGGATACAGTTTGATGACGTCCGTGTCCATGCGACGTTTGCCAGCGCTTGGGGAAGACATTCTTCTCGCGACCAGGAAGCCTCGCGTTCTTAATCACTCGCGGACAATTTTGTTTCACGTGAAAAACTGAGGCTGATTTGCAATAATAATTCGTCGTCGCAGCGGACAAAAAAATAACATTGGAAAACAATGGCCGGCCATAGACTGATGCAGAACGTAGATGGAGATTTCTATGAATTTAGACAAATGATAAGTAATAAGATTTCGAGTCAATTTCTCCGTATAGTATTTAGTATCGTCATCTAGCGGGTTGAATTGGTACTATCGTAAATAACTAATAAAAAGCATTTAAATTAGTTTGCTTCACGCATGTTTCCATGAGTTCAGTTGTAGTTCTCTTTCAAGACGCAATACCTATTTTCTGAAGTAAATATTTTTTTATGGCTGTAATAGGAAATCATTACTTGGTGCACACATCAGTTTAGTACCATTACAACAACATTACTTCCATCTTCCATTAGAAAAATGTACAAGAATATTGTAGACAAGAAGTTCGGAAACATTAACACATCCTTATACATTCATAGAAAGTAGCAGTTGAGGTGGTTTTATCACGTATGAACTTAATGTATGAAATAACTTCGACTGAAAATACTCATAGCGAATCTAAAAGGAAGACTTTCGGTTTACCACCCCAGAAAAAAGCAAGCAACTCCAGAGGATACGCGACTCTTCTCATACAGTCTACTGCTGGGCCTATTATAACAGAAGTAGCGCAGGACAGAAACGCTTGAAGGCTCCTTGGAGTTCCCGACCCAATAGGACGAGGGGAAGAAAATGTGATGAGTTCCGAACTGATTGTGTTTTTTTTACATTAATCCCACACAGAAGGGTCTTTTTAAGGAATGGAAATAGAGTTCTGGGAAGGAAAAGAGTTAGAGGGGTGGGTAGGAACCTAGGGGTCAGTGTGTTCAGGAGTGAAAGACTGAATCCATCCCTTCCGCTGCGGTGCAAGACTGCAATGGCTCCTAATTCAACGTTCAAAACTTTTTTATGCCCATCATTGCTAAACAAGGACCACTAAAACCAAGACCTACTTAATATAGCCATCTTTCATCTTCGTCCACATTCTTCTATGGACAAGTTGTTAATAAGAAATTATCTTCGCCGTGTGTGAGAAATTATTTTTATAAATTGATTCAAACGATTGCGTGTCCGGTTCGATGTTGTGATATTGTGCAAAACACCCCCGGAGACGAATCCGGCGTTTATTTTACTGAACAGCGCGTTTAATATAATAAATCTCCATAACAAAGTGATATGTGACAGATGGGTGTTATACTTCGGCCGCTTCGAATGGGGTTGAGGAAGCTCTGATGAATAATTGACAAATAATTCACTATCGACCCTGTCGGCGCGATTGTGAACTAAAACATCTTCCATGGTGAAATTTCATAGAAACTGAGTCAAGTTTTAATAAATTCATTAATAATACATATATTTCTCGTCCTCTCCGATAGAGGATACAGTTCAAAAAAGTTGATCCATAAAATGTATGGTTATTGATGACTGCTTCCCGTTTTGTCAGCTTTAGTATTCGGATTGTATGTCATATTTACATGCTCTTCCACTCGTCTCTGACGTTACGCAGATGTTTATAATTGTGTAAATACTGGAACGGACTAATTTTAGCCCCGACGGTGAACTGATTCACGCATTTTTATAACTCCGGCATGTCGGAAGTTCAATTAATAGTACTCCTGGCGGCGACAGCTTTATAACCTGCGCGCTATGATGATGAGATTTGGCGAAGCTCTCGAAGACATAGACGGAGATTTGTCTTTTTGAAATTGATACAAAATCAGGAAAGATGGCTGTTACATTCGACCAGAATGATATGACGAGGTAAGCTCATTAAACGCTAAATGTTTAATTTTTTGGGTAAAGTTCGGTTCTTGGGAAACACTCCGAAAAAATAAGTTGAATTATTTTTATACTAACTTTGGGCTGGAAAATCCGAATCTGAAGGAATTAGGTTGGGGAGGTCAATATCAACTGAGTTACAGGACTTTAAAGTTTCGTACACAGGAACAAATCCGCAATGCATTTTTGACATATTGTACTGAAGAAGTCAAAGTGATTCAATGATGCCAACCTCAGAAAATTGCAAAGTGTTGCCATTAAGCAATAATATCAATGTTATTATGTGAATAGAATGTGTCAATCACTTTTTTATCACAAACCATGTTACACAAACCTAGCGTAGCCGCTTAACTACTTGAAAACTGGGATGTTTTTCTTGCCTTGACGTGAGCAGGCGCTATAAAGGGGGAACATCCTTTTGTATCACAAACCATGTTACACAAACCTAGCATATTATTGCTTAATGGCAACACTTTGCAATTTTCTGAGGTTGGCATCATTGAATCACTTTGACTTTTCAGTACAATATGTCAAAAATGCATTGCGGATTTGTTCCTGTGTACGAAACTTTAAAGTCCTGTAACTCAGTTGATATTGACCTCCCCAACCTAATTCCTTCAGATTCGGATTTTCCAGCCCAAAGTTAGTATAAAAATAATTCAACTTATTTTTTCGGAGTGTTTCCCAAGTACCGAATTTTTTCCCTAACTAAAGATTGGGTTGCACCATACAAAATTTAATTTTCTGAATAAATAAATAATTAAGTATATTTAGGACGAATTAAAATCAATGTACTATTAATTAGGTTGTGTTAGGTTAGGTTAAGTAATAATTATTGGATATAGATGGAAACACTTTTTTTAAATAAACTCTTTTGATTCACCTTAATTACATTAGCTTCGTCTTGTGAAATTTTTTTTATATATAACGACCGGCTAGAAGATTTTGAAGATATCACGAAATCTGGGCGTATTAGATAAACACTAATTTAAGTACCGAAGTTTTGAAAATAAAATGACGTAAAAAAACATGCTTTTTTTCTAGTAATTATTATTTTTTAAATAATACACTCACTTTTGTATCACAAACCATGTTGCACAAACCTAGCGTAGCCGCCAAACTACTTGAAAACTGGGATGTTTTTCTTGCCTTGACGTGAGCAGGCGCTATAAAGGGGGCCCTTTCTCTTGTATCACAAACCATGTTACACAAACCTAGCGTAGCCGCCAAACTACTTGAAAACTGGGATGTTTTTCTTGCCTTGACGTGAGCAGGCGCTATAAAGGGGGCCCTTTCTCTTGTATCACAAACCATGTTACACAAACCTAGCGTAGCCGCCAAACTACTTGAAAACTGGGATGTTTTTCTTGCCTTGACGTGAGCAGGCGCTATAAAGGGGGCACTTTCTCTTGTATCACAAACCATGTTACACAAACCATGTTACACAAACCATGTTACACAAACCTAGCGTAGCCGCCAAACTACTTGAAAACTGGGATGTTTTTCTTGCCTTGACGTGAGCAGGTGCTATAAAGGGGGCACTTTCTCTTGTATCACAAACCATGTTACACAAACCATGTTACACAAACCATGTAACACAAACCATGTTACACAAACCATGTTACACAAACCTAGCGTAGCCGCCAAACTACTTGAAAACTGGGATGTTTTTCTTGCCTTGACGTGAGCAGGCGCTATAAAGGGGGCACTTTCACTTGTATTACAAACCATGTTACACAAACCTAGCGTAGCCGCTAAACTACTTGAAAACTGGGATGTTTTTCTAGCCTTGACGTGAGCAGGCGCTATAAAGGGGGCACTTTCTTTTGCATCACAAACCATGTTACACAAACCTAGCGTAGCCGCTAAACTACTTGAAAACTGGGATGTTTTTCTTGCCTTGCCGTGAGCAGGCGCTATAAAGGGGCACTTTTTTGTAACATAAACCTAGCGTAGCCGCTAAACTACTTAAAACGCGTGCGTATCTTTTTTTTTTCGTTCTAGGTATTCAAATAATTACACAAACCCGTTAGACAAACCCTGCTTGCCCTACAAACCATTCAAAACCTGGGATGTATATCTTGCTTAAACTTGCGTGCGTGTTCCTTTATTACTTTCGTTCTTAGTTTAGGTTATTAGATTAGTTTAGGTTTGGTTAGGTATATTAAATAAGACGTTCTCCGACGACATTCAAAAATTAATAATTGAGAATTTTGAAGCTGTTTTTATAATAAAATGTATTAGAACACATATCAAGACAAGCACTGCTCTCTGTACAAAACGAAAAAGTAGAACGATTTTTCTTTTGTTTATGGTTCGTTATTTTCGAAAAAAATTTCCTATGTGGTTTCTATGGACAAGATCAGACAAGATTTAATATGGCGTCCGCGTCAAAACGGAGAATTAAAGAAATATTACGTGTATAAAAGTTTTTACGAATATAAATTTAAATGCATATTTTTCCGCCTTTTTCGACTGAAACTGATGGTTCTTGTGGTAGTCAAGTTTATTTGTAGTTTAGTTTTTAAAATATATGCCTACTAAGAGCGTAGCGGCATGCGGCGGCTTATCGCCAATTTACCCCTAATTGTAAATACCACTGTTCACTGGCTACGGACATTTGGGAACAGTTGGGACTCTTGTTTTTGTTATGTTTATTTAGATGTATGCACATTTTTTTCATACATCTAGTAAGAAAATATTGGTACGGCGCGGCATTTTCACAGATTTAATTTAATAAATACAGTTTAAGAAATATAAATTTAAAAAATACCATTTAAGAGATTAATTTAAGAAATACAGTATAATATTTGTAATCAAATCAAAGATTGTTTTTAACATATAGCACATGTCCTAACAAAAGTGCTAAGGTTTGAGGCTTCCTTAACGGCATTCGGTAGGTTATTATAAAGTTTTTGTCCTTTATAAAACCCGCTGTTTTGACTGCACGAAAGTTTAGTTTTGGGAAGCCTAAAATCTCTGCACCTTCTCGTAGGATAATTATGAACATTTTCGTGGTACATAATATTACTTTTCAGATAACTTGGCAGCATATTATTTTTGAGTTTGTACAACATTGTTAAGATATTATATATTATATGTTGTTTGGTTGTCATCATATTTAAATTTTGTGCGGTATTCACATATAATAGGACACTTCCCAAACTTTGTCTCACTCTAGCATTACAGCGTAATAAATAATAATAATATTTGGATGATTTATATAGTGCCGTTTTTCTGAAAAATCATCTCAAGGGCGCTGAATAAATTTATAATATATTTCTACAGTCTTACTTCTAACTACAGACTACATATCAGTGATACAAAACTATATGTACAATTCATTTGACCAACAAATACGATGCTGCGTAAAAATGTACATATGTTTTTTTATTTATTTATACCCTGTACAGGCAGAAATCATACAGGACCATACTTACCTGGTTAGGTCACTTGAGATCAACATTGTTGAAGGATATAATTGGGAACATATGTTATTGGAAAAGCCATTACTGTAAGCCTGGTATATATTTTAATAATAATATGTAATATGTTCTTTAACGAGTCACCTGTCGTAAGCCCGCCGGTGGGCGGGTGACAGCTGAGAGGTTAAAAAATAAAATGCGATTTTAACCCTTGTATATACAGAAACTGTACAAGGTCAGAATCGCTTGCGCCAATATCATTCCAGACTTGGTTTTTTATTAAAGCACTCTAGCTCCTCGGAATGTTCTGATATTAATTTTCTATGAAATACGGCCTTAACCTCTTAACTGTCATCCGACATTCAAGAGGTTAATGAACGTGTTTGGGAAAGTAAACACAAAATTTTTTGATGGGCTTACAATAGTATGTACAGGGTCTTTCGCGTGCTTTAAATTTAAATAAAACAAATTGTGTGCGAGATATCATCAAAAATTTTAATTTGTTTGAAGGCGTATCGGTGCCATTATGTATGGAATATAACATCGTTCAAATGTCCGCCGCGGCTTTTCTGGGTGGCGCGCATCCGAAATGCGGCTTAAGAAAACCCCACAAGAAAAAGTTTATCGAGGTCAAATCGCTCAATCTCGGTGGCCAGTTCACATCACCTCTCGGTAGGACGCCTATGGCGACCGTAAAATGGGCGATGCTTGCGGAACGTTGCCCGAACAGACCACCCATTTTGACAAAACAATTTTATTATTTGTACGTGTTGTTGAATGCTATATCCGTCCATTATGGTTTGGCAAAACAGACTGAATAAATGGCAGTCAATTTGACGGATGTCGCTTCAACAATATGGCCGCTATCAACTGTCAATGTTCGGAAGTCGCTATTGGAAGACCCTGTATAAGGATTTGTTTAAAATATTTATCATCCTAAGTGTGGTTCATTCCTCGGTAAGAGACAGATTGATGTGTAAGGCTTTGAATAAAGTTAATCCAATAAATTAAAAAGTGATTAAGACGTTATCGGCAATATAAGAATGATAATCTTCGATAGATATATTTAATTTAAGGGTATGAGAGCCTTAAAAGGTAGGTTTTTAGTTTGAACTTAAATTCTGTTTGGCTTGTATCTTAGTTCCGGGAGGAGTTTGTTCCAAGCCTTAGGCCCAGATACCCCGAAAGCGCAATCTCCAAACTTAGTATCTGGCTTGCGCTTAGGTTCTATCAGTCTGCCTATAGCCGATCTAAGGGAAACCACAACGTTACATACCCCTAATGTTGGGGATGACATAGTCCCGCTAGCAGTTGGGACTAATAACATTGCAATAATCGCATTCGTAAAAATAAACCATTTGTTTTATTTATTCATTCCAATGAGAATCGACTCTAAATCTGTCAATCTTGGATTCCTATTAAAGTTTCATTGTATTTTCCAGCCAAGTTTTGTTTATTAGAAATTTGTTTATTTACGAATTCTCGCGTCCATTGTGAAAAAGGCTGCATTAACAGGCGGCATTCGAAAACATTATTTCTTTTGGTACTACTTACAACTGTTCATTGTTTATTATTTATCATTCTTAAGTTCCGAACGTTCAATGTTATAGCAATCCAAGAAAAGAATTCAAAATCCGTAGTGTATTGGTTGAGATATGTGACTATTAACCCGGCGTGAGTGAGGTCGGGTATGTAATACCCGAGAAGTTTTTAAACGCAGATTATTTAATGTTATTGTTGCTATGCGAGTCCTGCCGTTGCAGTAGCTGGAGGTAAGTGTGCGGGGGGCGAGGTGCAGCGTCAAGTTTAGTGTTGCACCGGCGGCGACTGGAGATACACGTGCGAAAACGTTGCAAGGGTATGTCACACCCGACCTCGTAGTCGGTGTTACATTTTTTGACGACAGTAAGTTTAATGATCTCATAAGACTTTTCTATGATCCTTTTTTTTTCATTTCATTTTTTAGCTACAATAATTAGAAGCTACTATCGTTCAGTTGATTTACCAAAGAAGTTGAAATTTTGTTAGATATGTTTATGCGTAAAGAAGTTAAACTACTAAAAATTGTATTTTTTCATAGAAAATTTAGATACATTGTTATTTTAATAATAAACAACACTTTTTGTACTGAAAGCTGATATTTTTTACTCATCTTGTTGAATGGGTCCTATTATTATTATATCTCTAGCAAAAATGCTAATTACATAATAATAATAAAAAAAAAATAACATCTAAGTTTCGGGTATCTCATACCTACCTCATAGCTGGTGTAACAATTTCTCACCTCATTCACGCCGGGTTAATCCGGAATTGTCATTATGGTAGAATTTGGCTAACTAACTAACTTACCATCACGCCGTTTTCGCCGCGTGGGTAGGCAGAGAGGATGAACCGCCAAAGAACTCGGTTTTGACACACACACTTTGCCTTAATCACATTCATACATCGCCTCATACATACTCTTCTATTTTTCTGACTCTTGACATGGCCTGACTGAAGTCTTTGATTTACTTGATTGTGCCATGTCTTTCTGGGAGGTCCCCAACTTCTCCTGCCACCAACTCCATCTGAACAATATTTTTAAACATTCTCACTGTGAACATGGTCCAATGTTAATTTAATGATATTTAAATTACCCATGATTTGCATTTGGTATTGATTAGAATAGATTGGAATTTCGTGAGCAGATTGAGAATGAGGCAATAAATCAATAAATATCTTTTATAGTTGTGTGTCTGCCTGTCTACAGAGTGGAAGATACTCTCAGTATTGCCCTGGTAAAAGATCGGCATTCAGAATTGAAACGTTGCTTGGATAAATGACACACTTGATAATTGTATATATTTGTTTCAGTTGGTACTTTGGAGGTCTGACCCGTGTGGAGGCCACCCAGATGCTGATGGGAGAGAGAGAGAGCGGTGTGTTCTTGGTGCGAGACAGCAACACTATACAGGGAGACTATGTCCTGTGTGTCAGGTGAGAAAGATTATTTTTTTTTTACTTTACATTACAAACTAAAAGTTGTTCTATCCTCTTTTGTATTACTGTAAGGTTATTATAATTTAAGCAATTTTAGAAGCTGGCAATACTACGCTTTGTATTTGCATTTAAAAGTTTGCTATAGACACTTCTAAATAATTGTAATATGTTCCAAAAGGTCATCGACCGCCACTGCTCGCATTTTTGCAAAAAAAATTGTAAATGTTTTGCTAATTATTTTTATAAAAACAAAAAAAAGGTGACAATATAGCCTTTATAATGCGTTTATGTAATTAAAAAAATATATATTCCGTATAAAGTGGTATTTTTACAGTTTACAAAAAAAAGCAATTCGATATTTATGAAATCAAAAATTTTATATTTTTTATTGCATGTGTCTGTTTGTAGTATTAAAATCTGAAAGAGTATTCTATTTGCTTTCAAAAACGGTATTTGGGAGGCATATGGGTACCGCCGCCTCGGAACCATTTAATGGATAACCAACACCCCAATTGGTTCGCTATGTGGGGTTTGTCTAGGTCTTGGCGGTGAATGCGTTTGCCCATCTACTGCTTGGCGGGCCGGATCGGGAGAGACTGCTTGAGGAAGACCCTTTGAACTTTCTAGCCAGACTCTCAACCTATCGCCTTGCACGGAAGTAAGAGGGATGGATTCTTACATCTAGACTAACAGATTCCTAGCCTCCCCTCCCTTTTTCCTTCTCAGAATTTCCTCTCCTTTCTTTTCCCTAAAAATACCTCACCACAAAGCATCCCCACAGATGGAATAGGCTTTGAGAGAAATTCTTTTCCTCAGGGCATCCTTTGCGAAACAAATGTAATAAAATCATTTTTAAAGTATTTTATTTTGGGATACTCAAAATAATAATAATCTGGGTTGAATGTTTAGTTAAACTAATGTCACTTAATTGTAATTGCAGAGAGGACGGCCGTGTCTCCCACTACATAATAAACCGGGTGGTCCAGGCCGACGGTATCCGCTACCGCATCGGAGACCAGCTCTTCACGGATCTGCCGGCCCTGCTGGCCTTCTACCGCCAGCACTACCTGGACTCCACGCCCCTGGTGCGCCCGCTGCAGCAGCCACCCTCATCCGTGCTGGAGACGGTCATGGCCAAATACGACTTCGACGGGAACGTGAGTAGCTAAACGGCAATACTATCTTCTTTCTTTTTTTTAAGGATCTTATTGCGGAAGATCGTGGTTCCTATTCCAATTTCAATGGTGGACAAGACTCCTCCACTCCTCGCGGTTCTGCGCTCGTGGAGAGCCAAAGGCACCCTAGTACTTCATACGGACGACGATTCTTGGTCACTCCGGTGCATTAATGACCTTCCTCTGCTTCTTCTTCCAAACGCTTTGCCAGTGACTACTAGTTTCTCCAAATTGGAGTCCTTAATTTGGCGAGCAACGTGTCCAAAGTATCTTAAGATAATAGAATTTCCTGCATATACAATTCTTCCAATGCACGTATCAACCTTTTCATATCTTTGTATCTCTCATTTGAAGGTTTGTTTATTTGTTTGGATGTTTAGGACACCGATGACCTCCCGTTCAGGAAAGGAGAAGTGTTGGAAGTGATCTGCAAGGACGAGGAGCAGTGGTGGACTGCCAGGAACCGGGCGGGAAACACGGGATCCATTCCCGTACCTTACATCATGAGGGTGATTATACTATTCTTCAGTTTTATTCATAATATAGATCCTAAGACAAATATGCATATGTGGCTGCAAGCACTCGGGCCATTCGCCCATTATTTACATGAGTCTAGTTTTTTAACTGTTAATTCATGGTGGAATTCCATTGTATTAGATATGAAATTAAACAATTTTTTTCACTTTGTTCCACTTGTTTATTTACACCAGGACCGGTTTTGTCCTACTACGGACATTTTCAGACTGGTAGTTGAAATTTTTTGTATTTCTTAGGCATTAACTATGTAACAATTTCTAGACATTTTGTTTTGAAAATTAAAACTCTTCAAAACAAAATGTCTAGAAATTGTTACATAGTTAATGCCTAAGAAATACAAAAAATTTCAACTACCAGTCTGAAAATGTCCGTAGTAGGACGAAACCGGTCCTGGTGTAAATAAACAAGTGGAACAAAGTGAAAAAAATTGTTTAATTTCATATCTAATACATTATTTACATGTCGAGGGGGCCATGGATCTTCAATAAATATTATAAGGTCCATTGAAAAATACTGTTTAATTTATAATAATATGTGTTTACATTTACAATAATTATGCTTCTGGGTTTTGCGACCGGCTTCTACTGTATAGGAAATGAATCTGCTTAGCAGAGCTCTCTTTGATCGGCTATATTGAGACATCTATTGATAACTGGCGTAAGCTTTAAGCCTACTGACATCTATCAAAACCCACTGAAACTATGTGCCATTCAGGGACACTACAATTACATTATATTTTTATAACATAGAGAAAATAAATTATCTGAACATAAATAGCTATCCTGGGGAAACTACATAGGTTAGATGTCTACAATTTTTATAAACACACTAGCTGACCCGCCCACGTGTTTCTGTGGCTAATGAAACACAACGCCATCTACCGGATTGAAATTGCTTAAGTTAAGTGATAGAAGAAAAATTTTTGATCTTATATTTTTATATAAAATTGTAAATTATCATTTGGATAGCCCTGATATATTAATGTTGATTCAATTTCATGTACCTACCATTAGATCGAGTTCCTCTAGTATGTATTATTGTGACAATTATACCACAGTCTCAGGATATAACTCAGTTATAAATAGGTTGCAAACACTTGGTAACTTTTATGCTAAAATCGCCGATATTCTTAATATACCCCTTGTGAAGTATAAAGCTACACTAATTAAACATTTTAATGAGGTCACTGTGTAACAGGTTTTTGTTTTTGCTTCCGTCTTTCTTAAAGTCATTATTATTTTATTTGTTATGTGTTTCAATATAATTATATAATTTTCACTCATCAAAATGTAATACTGTACTATCTATGTCTGTGTAAAAAAAAAAAAAACTTATGTATGTAAATGGCACTAGTGCCGTAAATTCTAAATAAATAAATAAATAAATTATTACCTAACCTAGATAACCAAGTGTTGTGTCAATAAATTAACTCACACCGTCATCTGTTAGAAACTTATGGAACATACAAATAATTTCAAATTATTGTCCCATAGAAAAAAAATTACTTGCAGTAATAAACATTGAGGTCAATAATCGAAATAAAAATTATCTCTTAAGTTGGACCAAATTACACATAGTAAGCCAAATTTCATCAAAATCGGTTAATTACTTTCGGAGTTTACCGTGGACGAACATTGTGATGCGAGATTTTTATATACATATAAAGATTATCTGGTAAGACGGTACAGTTTAAAAATAACATAATTTTGCTAAAAAAAGTAAATTATTACTAAAATAGTGTCAGCCGGCACACGACGGGCCACTCACCATTTTAACTTGGCACTCCATGGGTTAATATGGATTTTAGTATAGCAAGCCAAGTATGGAAGAGATTCAACATTATAATATATTAATATAATAACTAATAATTCCAGTACGTGGAGACAAGCGCCAATAGCAACAATAGCAACAGTGTGAGCGCGACAGACGGACTGAACCAGTCTGGCCTCAACAACAGCGGGTCTCCGCTGGCCCCCGACACTCCCCCAAACCATTCGCAGGGCAAGACTTCAATGCAGGTTGGTACACCCTTCACACTTATTCATAATTGGATAGTAATTTGTATAGTATGATCAGGATCTATAGTTTAAACATATTAATTTCATTGGTTAAAATTATTTCATTTGAGTTGGTTGATTCAAGAAGTGTTGGCTGATTCATAATTCACACAAGAGGTTCTGAGGAAAATCACCTTTCCCAGGGCCTCAATTTAATTTTTTTTTTCAATTTTCAATTCAATTTATTATTTTCTTAAAAACGTAACAAAATTTTAACCCTTACCACTTCATTATTTTTTAATATTTTTTTGTCAGCCAACTCTAATTTAAATAATGGCAAAATATCAATTTATTAATATGCAGTTACAAAAAAAATCGTTAAAAATTCATTTGTAATGATTTATTCTTCAAATAAAAAACTGCGAACAGCCTGACATATCGGGCTGTTAGCAGCTGGCTATTGTCTCCCGTCTCCCTTTTTCTCGTGCGAATCCGTAACATTCTGTTTCACGTTGTCTTCATCTCACATATCATATCACCATCTCATTTCACTGCGGCGCATCGGTTGGTACTAACGGCAGACGGTTTCTTCCAATTTGCAGTCAACGTGAAACAGAGTGTTACGGGTTCGCATGAGGAAAAAAGAGACAAGAGACAACTTCCAACCTTCGATTTTTAGCCAGCTGCTAATAGCTGCTGTTCGCAGCATTTTGTGTAGATAGTATTATATGTTTGCGTAGTATGGTACTTTTTAAAACATTCTCTAGGATGGAGACCAGGTTTTCTGGAACAGGTGTCACAAAACCACACTGTTTCGCTTCTTCCCCCTAGAATCTTTCTGTTACTGCACACAGTACAGTATTTAGAACCTTTGTCCAGTTTGGCAATGAAGTGTTGCTTGTTTTCATTCTTGATTCATCTTCCGAAAACACTTGGTATTCAGATGCCGGTTCCATGTCTAATCGGACTCTGAGATCTCAGCGTCTGAATTCCCATAGTAAATTTATTCAGACACGATACTTCCCCACATGATAATTCATCACATCATAACTCACATTAACCTAACCTAACCTTACCTAACCTAACCTAACCTAACCTAACCTTGCCTAACCTAACCTTACCTAAACTAACCTAAGGTTAAATACCCCAATTATCAGTTTTCAACGCTTCGAGACATGATGAATTATCATGTGAGGAATTAACATCCGATGGAAAGTTTGTACTCAATATTCATACACTTAAAAAGTTTCCACTGAACATTCTAGTCACCTCAGATGCCATGTCACGCGAAGTTCCCGCCATTTTAGGTTATGTGAATTTGCAAAGGCTATTTTATAAAAAAATAGAAACGGAAAACAGTCAAAATCTTATTAAAACGTGAATTTAAATGTTTTTATCAAATAATCACAAGAAACAACATCATGTGTTAAGTTCTGCGCATGAAAATACACCACGCGCGCACGTCTTATCTTGTAGCGTACAAATAGTGATGTCTGCTGGCACCCGACAAATGAGTGATAAGGGTTAACATTTTAATGCGTTCTTAAAATACAATTGTAAGAGATCATTAGCAAGTTAGTCCTGCAGGCCGGGAGATAAAACAGTCTATGCTGTCGTGTCGGTGGCGAAGATAACCATCAGGAACATAGAAATGAATGCTCTCTGTGATAGCCGAGTTTTCGAACCATCCACGAATCAATCTGAAGAAATGTGTGGCAATGTGTACATCCCTTCTGACACGTAGATGGTTCATTCCAAGCATACCCAAAAGAAAGTCCGTAGGATAGAGCCATGGATAATAACCATATTCCCTCATGTAGAGAAATCTCAGAAATTTTTTCTGAACTCTCTCCAACATGAGGGAATATTTTACCTGGTGTGGACTCCAAATTACCGACCCACTTTCAAGTCTACTCTAGCGTTGCTATCCAAATTTGCGTAGCTATCGCTTGGGTGGTTAAATCTTTTACATACGTATCCAACATGGCCCTGGTTAATAGCTTAAAATTGTTTCAATATTCGGTTAAATAAAGCAGATTCAACATATTTTAAATTCTGTTAATTTATCATTTACATTTTTTTTCCAGCGAGTCCTGCCCGCTCTGGCTCGCGTGTGCCAATCCCGCGTGCCCAACGCCTACGACAAGACCGCCCTGCGACTCGAACGCGGCGACATGGTCAAGGTGACCAAGACAAACATCAACGGGCAGTGGGAGGGCGAACTCAACGGGCGCACGGGACACTTTCCCTTCACGCACGTCAAGTTCGTGGACGATGAACCCGCCGGCGGGGCCAGCTAAGATTTACTGCTGGATTGAGGGTTGTGTAAACTCAACTGACGTGATGTGGCAATAGTGCAAAGTGCAGGACTATGTATAGGCTGATTTTTCTAAGGTAATGCGAAGGTTATGTAAGCTGAACTGACGTGATGTGGCAATATATAGGCTGAGGGTTTTCTGAGCTGATGCGAAGGTTATGTGAGCTGAAATGACGTGATGTAGCAATATTGCAAAGTGCAGGACTATAGGCTGAGGGTTTTCTAAGTTAGTGTGAAGGTAATGTAAGCTGAACTGACGTGATGTGGCAATAGTGCAAAGTATAGGCTGAGGGTTTTCTAAGGTAATGCGAAGGTTATGTAAGCTGAACTGACGTGATGTGGCAATGGTGCAGGACTATAGGCTGATGGTTTTCTAAGCTAATGTGAAGGTTATGTAAGCTGAACTGACGTGATGTGGCAATAGTACAAGTTGTGTGTGGATTATTTGAACTGAAAACTGAAAATTATGAGAGCTAATCTTTAGATTATTTGAGCTTATGGATTGTGTAAGCTAGTAATATTATATATTATGCAGATTATTTAAGCTTCTGCAGGGTTATGTAAGCTAATGGATGGATTATGTGAACTGAAATGAGTGTTATGCAAGTTAACTTCTGAACTATGTAAGTTGAAATGAGGGTAATGTTAACTGATGCCGATTATCTGAGTTAGAATGAACTATAGAAAGGGTTATGTAAGCTTTTATGAGGGCTAGTAAGCCAATGTGTGGATTATTTGAGCTTCTATGGGGTTATGTAAGCTGTTGTATAGATTATTTGAGCTTTTCCAGGGTTATGTAAGCAAATGTATGTAGTATTTGAGCTTCGGGAGGGATATGTAAGCTAATGGATGAATTATGTGAGCTGAAGTAAGTTGAAATGAGGGTTATGTTAGCTGATGTATAGATTATGTGGGTAAGAATGAACTATACTATGGATTATGTAAGATCAAGTCAAGATTGCATAAACTACATTGAATGGTTATGTAAGTGCGGATTATGTGAGCTGAAGTGAGAGTTATGGTGGAGTTATACTTGTAAGGCGTGTTGTGTCGTGATGTTATCTGCCGTGATGGCTAGCGTTCACATCTATAAGTTGTGTTCTGACGCCTTATGACGATATTTTAAATCAATACAGCACTTGGTACATACACACAAGCCAAGACGCGGCTGTCCCCGCGCCCCTCACCTTCACCAATCTGTCGAAAATCGAGATTACTTCTGACGCATCACGACAGATCGCATCATGACACAACAGACTAATATAATCGTCACCATACTAAATGTATCAAACCGATACCGTTATGACGTATCACGTCACGACAGACAAGTATAACTCCACCATTATGCAAGTTGAAACGAGGGTAATGTTAGCTGATGTATAGATTATGTGAGTAAGAGTGAACTATACTGTGAATTATGTAAGCTCAAGTGATGACTGTATAAACTACAGTGAGGGTTATGTAAGCTAATGTATGGATTATGTAAGCTAAAATGAGGACCCTTAAGAACTAAAGTAAAGGTTAGAGAACTAACTAACAGGTAGAGAGTAATTCTCGATAGATCAACGACAATTGAGTGTTATGTACCTTTTGTACATTCTTTTGAAAGTGACTTTTTTAAAAGTGTTACCTGTAATTATTGACAATTGTAGGTAAAGTTATTTTGAGTAAGAAATGAACTAATTCATAGAGGATTATGTGAGAATTTTATCTTACTGAATTAACTTAATTTATTGTAACTCTTAACGAAAGAAATTTCAACCAATCCAGCAATCAACTAGGATCCGTTTCTATAGTTGCATTTGAGATTAGTTTGGCTAAATTGCAGATTGCTGTAACTATATTGTGGTAAGGTTGGTTTTTCACACAACTCTTGTCACATTTTATGACCATCAAATCATCTAATCAGAGCCATTTTGAATTTTCATTATTTCTCGGCCCATTTTAACTTTTGATCAAATTGTGGTCAACTGTCGTAAGCATAACAATTTGACTATGCTTTTTGCATCTTAAATAGAATGCAAATGTAACAATTTAGTATTTTTATATTTTTCGTAATTTTAATCACCCGAATGATTTTTGGCATCTTATGACAAATTAATCTATCTTTTGTAAAACATTTTTAAAAAATTTCAATCCTTTAATAACCCGAATAAATACCACACACACACACTGCAATTTCAAATGGACTAACACTCAGAATAGGGTATTTCCACGATTTTTTTTTATTGCTTAAAAACATTAAGCAAAAAATTACAAATATTATGGCATTTTTATTTTATTTTTATGTTGACGAATAAATTTTCTACAGCAAGTCTAAGTTGCCCATTTTTGTAATCCCGCCAAAACGGCATTTTTGACATGTGACGTCATAAGAGTCATTCGTTCTTGAAAAATTTCCGACAGTTCTACTTTGTTTGTTTGATGACATGCGTACAAAGCGTCGTTGGCAATCACGAGCTGTTTTGGTTTCGTAGGTTTTTGAGCATTCTTAAAATGAATAAATTAGAATAAAAACGTAAAAAACACACATTTTTAATACGATGATTAAAATCAGAAAAATGATCTTTAAATATTCCATACATTTTCATCATAATCCCTCGTTTGTGAAAATACCTTAAGCACGGAATTATAAAGTTTACGATTTTTTAATATTTTTTTTATAAATCTTAAAAATATGGAATGACTATATAGCACTATAATCTGTTTATTTGTCTTCATATTAAAATTCGGAGGTATGATTTTCTTAATGTGGACAATTGGAAATTTTGAAATCGAACATTCAGAAATTTCTCAGTTTTTTTAAATATTAACGTGATTGCTCAAGTGAATAAAATACTACCATTTGTGTAGATTTATCAGAATTTTGTATTGAACGCTGGTTGTGAGGTATGAATATTTTTGTATTTAGAATTTTTTTACAACAGGCCAGTATTGCATTTTGGTAGATAGATTATTTTAATATGGTAGAATCGCATTATTCCAACTGACTAACCTTCACGTCGTTTCGCCGCAGGAAGGATGGACTACCACACAACTCTGTCTTGACACATGCTTCTTGCTTTATATACATTTGTACATTATCATCCGTTTTTCTGATATTTGACTCTTTCTCCAAAAGATATCAGAGAAATCTGAATAATATGTATTTTACCAAACTATTGCTGTCACTCTCACTGTTACCCCCCCCCCCCCCTCCCCCCCTTCCCCAACGATAATACCTAATTAAAATCGAAGTTTTGTATTCTCCATTTTTCTCCTTTAAAACTTGACCAATTTTTACGATTTTTTTTACCAATCGCATTAGATGAAAATATTCTAAGTTGTCTTTTCCAAACATTGTATGTACCCCCACCCTTTCCCTACAAACATTGTGACCTAAACTGTATGTTCTAGCTAGGCAACTCTCAAGCAACGAACCTCTCAAATCCCCGATGGAAGCATAAGAGGATATTTTTTCCCTACAGCTCCATTGCCACGTCGCTTTTTTTCCAAGCGCGGGGGGAAGTGTTATGGAACGCCCTATAGTTAGTGGAATCATACCTAGCAACAGTCCGGTTGGAACTTGCCACAGCGGTCCCGTTCCCCACCGTTTCCTGCATCCCCTACTTCCCCTCTCCTACTCCCCGCGGCATCCCGGCCGGCGGCCAGTTGAAAGTTGCTCTCTGCCTCGGACGCACGCACACACGAGTTGAAAGTTGCTCTCTGCCTCGGACGCACGCACGCCTGAGATTGAGGGTGCCCTTTGCTCCCGTTTGAGCTGGCTTTGGGGCTTGTTTTGGGCTAGCTGGAGCTGACAATTGGCGACCAGAGAAACCCCGTAACAATCTGTACGTTTTTTTTTTTTTTTTTAATACTTTGTTTAGTTTGCATACTGAACATCTGTTGATGGCGTTCAGACCACGCAATTTTAACGATTTTTGGATATGGTCATAACTCCTATAACCACTGGAGTGATTTAGGTCCAAATTTTGACCGCTTTTATTTTTCTGCAATTGATACAAGTCCAAAATTAGACCACATTTTCCTCCCATTCGTAAAACATTTATTGTAATTATTTGAAACATTTTCATGGCCAGCAATTTATTATATCAAATAGTTGATAAAATAGACTTTATGTCTATGGCCTTATCGATTGTCTTTGAATTCTTGTAGAGTGAATTTTGGCAGTTGGAAAGCTTCAGTTCTTCAAATGAACTTCAAAATAATTTTCAAACCAAACTTTTGATTTGATGTACACACATAAAAAAATGGTTTTCTAGTATATATATTCATCTGTGGTTATCAAACAGGCCATAGATAACATAAAAATGTAGAACAATATTCAATTTAAAAATATCCTTCAAATCTTCAAATCACTAAAGCACAAATTTCGCGCATTTATAAAGTTAAAGATTTTTTAATAATTTTTCTATCAATTTTAAAAATATAGGACGGTTAGTAAAATATAGGTGAATTCATTGGCTGTATAGCACTATAATTTGTTTATATGTTTACATACACAAATTTGGAGTAATGATTTTTTCAATGTGGGCGGGAAATTTTCGAAATTAATTTTCGAAAGTGGCGAGGACTCAAGGCGATTTTTTTATAATTCTCTGTGTCGCTCCCGTGGATAAGAAGTAACTTATCAAAAAATGCAAAAAGAACCGACACGCTAATGGTTGATCTATATTATATTAAAAAAATGTTTGCACTAGTGTCTAAATCCAGAGAGGAAATTGAGAAATACGTTTGTATAAACAAAATGCCGCCTGGTTTCCTCTTAAAATTGAAAGAAATTTTTTGTATGTATTTATATCTAAATAAGGCATGTTGTTTGCAAAAGTGTTATTTTATCTAAACTATTTTTAAATCGTGTACATTGCAACTTGGCATTAACATACCATATTTACATAATAGTTATTTTTTATCTGCGTTTGTGAATATCAAACGTTTTTTATATAAATATTGGACGCACGTGTACATAGACTATTTTTAAACATTACGGATAAGATGAAGAAATGTACCATTGCTGATGGTAGCTATTGATTATTTAATTTTTAACCAATAAGCAACGAAACTTTGTATAATAACAATATATCATTAAAGAAGAAGATAATACTAATAAGTCTAAATAAAAAATATGATAAAGAACAAGACACAAAAAATTAAAAGATAGCTGTTGCAACTGGGACTCGAATCCAGGATCTCTTGTCTTCTGTAAGCACTTGGATCATATATCAAACTTTTCACCTTTTTCCTTTAACTTGTTGAAAGCCAGCATACAAAAAATATATTTTTTCAATACGACGTAAAATATTTGACAGTTCTCACCTTTCTTACGAATTCAATTTTTATAACATTTCTTTTGTGATATAATACAAAAATTACATCAAAATAATGTAGATAAAATTAACTTCCTAATAATCACTCAAATCTATGCTTTCCACAATGGATTTATATCAAAACAATAAAAAAATATAGACTTTGAATATATTATCAAGCGGCATCCAGCAGGTCCGCCATCTTTGATGCCCGGCGCGTCATCGTGAATTAATTTGAATTATTCCGAGAGGCTAGACGCCTTCCAATATTTCGTTACGTCAAGAACGAAAATGGCTCAAGCGATTCTGACCTTGTTCTTCATAGAATTTCTTTATACATAAGGGACAAAATCGCTTTAAAAATCCGGACCCTCCGGGACTGCGGCCGGCAACGGGTTAATAGAGCGATATCTGTAGATTCCTGCTTTATCATCTCGACCATTTTTTTCTGTTGTTTTACGGGACTGATTTTTTTCTCTTAAAATTTTAAAACTAATATAATTTGTGACCAAAGTTTCCTTCTGTTTATAATATTATAAAAGGAAAGGATTGGATAATAAATGTGATTTTTTTACAGTTAATCCATTAGCAAACACATTCTCTAAATCGCCAACCTATAGAGGTGACTTATATATTGTGTATTGTGACACCTCCTCCACTCCTTGCTTTATTCACATTCGCACACTTTCTCATACATACTCTTCTGTTGTGCTGACTCTTGACATGACTATGCTATGTATTTAACTCATTAAAAAAATTGGAAAATTTAATTGACTTGTTGGATAGTTAGTTGTGGGTTTAATTCTCAACACAATGTAAAAATATATTGATTTCTGTTGGAAATCCATCGTTACGGAAACCCGTTTATATGGAAACCTGTTTATACGAAAATTCCATTTCACTGGGAACATAATACAGTATGTAGCAATACAGGAACCCTTATAATTTCAGCACGATTTTGGAAGTATGTTTTTACGGAAATCCATTTTTACTGAAATTGGTTTCCACTGGGTACATCAATATCTAAAAAAAAGTCAATATGTAGAAATATTACCCATACATTGCTAAAATTATATCAATATATTTAGTTTTGTTAACTATATTAACATTGCACTGGATTATTCTTTACTTAGAAATCCGTCTTTACGGAAACCTATTTTTTTTATTTATGGAAACCCGTTTTTATGGAAATTAGATTGATATATAAATTAATAGTCAGTAGATATTTTCACATCATTGCTAATTTTTGAAAAATGACAAAATGTTTAAAAAAAACGGCAAAAAAAATCATTTTGACAATGGTAGCTAAACAATTTAAAGTAGAACTAGCTTTTGTATAAACAATATATTTAATAATAATATGTATTTGTACAGTTTTTACTCTTTATTATGTATTTAAAAAGTGTAATTTTATATCCTAACTTTAGGCACTATTTAGTATATAACTTTTAGCAATTTAAAAATTTAAGGTTTGTATAAAAAAAAATCACACACTTCTATAAAATTTAAATCATTTTTATGAAAAATAACATAATCGTTAATTTATTCTGCTCATATGAAAAATTATTATGCATTCTTTAATAGAATTGTCATAAAGAATTCTGATTTGTTTCTCTACCAGGCTTTAGCACCTAAAATGGCTTGATGCCAACTGCCTTTGGGGATGCTGTGTGAAGGGTCTCTTTGAGGAAATATTCAAAAGTTATCTTATTATGTCTCTACCAAGCTCGGAACACGATGTTTAAATGTAACAATCCACTGAAAAAAAAAATCGCGAGAAGTGTAATATCTATGCCTCAATTTGGGAGGTGGGTTTTGGTACCACCATTTATTGGATAACCATCAGGTGTGTCTAGGTCCATGGGGTGAGGTTTGTCTAGGTCTTGGCGGCGGATGCGTTTTCCCACATACTGCGTGACAGGCCGGATCGGGAGACCTTTTGACCTCTCCAGCCGGACGCTCTATCGACCCATCGCCCCGCAGTGGGAGGAATGTATTCATACATCTGTCACTCCTGGACACATTGACCACCAAAATACCTTTCGTTCTTCCAAGAACTTCCTCTCCTTCCTTTACCTTAAAAGACCCTCCACACAGCATCCCCAAAGATGACATAGATCTTGAAAGAAATTAATTTGCTCAGAGCCTCCTGTTTCGAACTAATGTAAAATAAAAAAATACAAGACAAGAAAACTGATGTCGTTAAGACTTTTTGACGCCTAGGCCTAGAAGTAAGAGAAAACTGAGCTTACTTGACACTTCTGTCGATTTATTTTTCAGTATTTTGATAAAGTGTTGAAATAAAGCATTGTAAAATCATCTGATTAAGTATTATAACTAATGGGTCATTTTTGACCCAAAGCACCTTTTTTGAACCCTAGCGTAAAATATTATTAAACTTTCTTATGTATGTATAAACATGGATTATTTATTTAATTGTACACCACTTTGATTTAAGGTTTTTTTTTTAAATTAAAATAAGCGAATTGTCTGTACAAATAATTACGAGAAAAATAACAACCGTCAAAATTTTGACAAAATTATGAAAACATTTTCTAAATGTGCCATGAATGTTATATTAGTTCTTTCAATTTTTTTTTTTTTCGTTACCAAGTCATATAAAAATAAACTGTTTTTACCCTAATGTCAGCCTGTTATCGATTTTTACTCCCAGGAGTGTAATCTATGCAAATTTCTAAGGAAACTGATGTTTTCTACTTATATAAGATCTTTCAACTCCCAGGCCCCAGACAAGTCAAAGAAATTGATTATCGAAAGGGTGATTATGTATATTCTGTGTTTAGTCAGCGTCACGAGATAATTAAATCAAAATTCAGTCCATCGTGTGTTATCGGCTGTCAAATCTCTGTGATTTTTCTATGGCTTTCAATGGCTTGTCTATGCCTGTCGTGTGTTATTCTATGTATTAGTTATAACTACTTTCATATAAGCCTAATAGGCGTTCATAAATGACTATCAATTTGTCGTAATATTTTGATGTTTGTACGCGATGATATTCGATTTGCAAATTTTTGACTGACTGACGAGGATTACGCGGCAAACTCTTCATCTCTGGCGTTAGCACAATTAAGAGTTGGTGTCTTAACACAAGCGCAGTATTTAACTCGTTAGCGCGATACGGAATACCGCATTTAATAAAACTCAAAATGCATCGCATATGGCCGATTTAACATGTGTTACAAAAAATACAAAATCACCCTTTTGCGGAAGAAAGAATTTGAACATTTGAAAAAGTTTGCAATCAATTTTACTGGAAGTAGGGTAAAGTTGATCTTACTTCTTTGGTTTTTTTTTTTAATTACTTTGATAGCATCACAGCCGTTATTGTTGGGGACATTTATAAATGGTGTGGTACAAAAATCTACACAATTCAAATTCTGTTGTCTACTGTTCTTATTATTGTCATTATATTTCTAGCATGTGAAATAAAATAAACTTTTTAAACTGAATTCTTTGTTTTTTATTTAGTCACTTGTAAATATTTTCAGTATCGCCCTGCTGGAAGACCACCATTCAGAATCTAAAGTTTGCATGAAGTCTCCTCATGTCCACTCCTGGTGGTTTGTTATGTTTGGTGACTTAGCAGGAGTGTCCAGGTTTGTAGGGTGACGCTTGTCAATGTCTTGGAGGCGGATCCGTCTGACCACCTACCGCATGGCAGGCCGGATCGGCAGAGATTGGTTGAGGGAGGCCTTTTGACCTCTCCAGCCGGACTTTCTCGACTCATCGCCTTTGCACCGCAGTGGGAGTGTTCACAATGTGACAGACAGAATTGCCAGGCTATTGAGAAAAGAAAGCAATACGACTGTCTTCGGAACCACAACAAAAATACAGGGCTTACTGAGGTCTGCAAAGACTAAGTTTCCTCTTGAAACAGATGGAGTATATAAACTCAGCTGTTCCGGATGTGACAAAGTCTATGTAGGCCAGACAGAGCGGACTATCTCCAAAATGATATCGGAACACTTTCGAGCATGTAAACTCGGCCACCCTGACAAATCGGCAATCACCGAGCATTTGATTGAAACCGGCCATTACTTTGGATTTGTTCCTGAAGTCCTGGGAAGACCCAAAACTCATAGAGCACGCCTAATTACGGAGGCAATTGAAATTCATAAAAACCCCATCAATATTAACAGAGATGACGGAGCTAAGCTCAATAGTTTTTGGTATCCGGTAATTGACGGCTACACCAAAACTAAAAACAACCAAACAAATTTGAATTATACTGTCTTACCAGCTCGTAGAGTGGAGCTGGCAACACGGTATCGCTTAGACATACTTAAGCATAGATTTGACCACTTTCAATAACACATCTGCCCTGATGATGTCCGAAACGTCGGCTAAAGGAGTTAGCATAACACGGCATAATATCCCAAAAATAAACAACAAAAATACTTTTGGCCGTGAAAATATTAAATCATATTTATAATCCCGCAGAATCCGGATAGTGGAGAGCAGTTGGGACTCTCATGCGGTGGTATTCACATAAAAATTTACACCAAGAAGGGGATGGGAAGAAAAAAAAATTAAACAATAAATTGCAGTTTTATCTAATCATATATATTTATTTCTATATATTTTTTAACTTGTATAAATATTTAGATGGTGTCTATGATATAATATATACAAATCGAATAGTTGAATCAGATTTCAACAGTTAAAATTTTATGGTTCATTTTGCAAAAATGAATAATAAACGGCAAAGCATATTATATTTTAACAATGTTAAATTCACACATTGTTATAAATTGGTATATAATTGTGTTTTTAATTCATATTTTTAACACCAGAGGGAAGTTTAAAATCGGATGTTTATCCGAGACACTATCTAGGGTACAAACCAGTTCTTCGAACATTTGTTTCCATTTAACATTATGAGAAAAAATTAGTCGAAGATAATACATATTGTCAATTCTGAATTTAAAATATGATATTGACAAAAATAAGGGGTCTTAGTGGACGAATTGGTTGACACATTCGTCCCGGTAAGACGAGATCCTGGGTTCAAGTCCCAATTGCGACCATTAGCTTTTTTTTCTGTGTCTTGTTTTTTTTCATATTTCATTTAGATTTGTTAGTATTATCTTCTTCTTCAATGTTATAAATTGTTACATTTTCGTCACATCAGTTTTTAATTCACATTTTTACCAGCAGCCAAATCCAGTGACTGGACAACTCAACTAGGTGGCAAATTAACATACCTTAGAAAAGCATCATCATCATGCCGGGTTGTTCTACCTCCTTCTTTAGCCGTTAGGGAACATGTACAATCATCGAATCGGACGATTACACAACTGCCCTGATGATGGACCCTGTAATGCTGTCTGAAACGTAGGCTAAAGAAGGCGGTAGTACCACACGACATAATAATCCAAAAATAAATCACAATACAAAAAAACGGGTTAGTATAGGTTATTTTTTTACTTTTAATGACTTTATTCAAAGTCTGTTGATTTGCCACTGTGTTGAGTTGTCATGGAACCGTCAAATGCATCTGATAAGTAAACCAAATAATTTTTTCACAAATTTTTGATATGGCAAAGTTTTTTGAAAAAGACACAATTTATATACCTAACAATGTACAGATTCAATTATTTTTGTCATTTTTGAAGCATATTTTATGTACGTCAATGAATGAAATTCTACCAAATAAATGGCATCATCTAGGATTGACAAAATTACTTTGTAATGTTGTTACAAATAATTAAAACACATTAACAAGCAATTACAGTGAAACCCTCTTAAGAAGTTCTCGCTTAAGATGTTTTCCTGCTTAAGAAGTTTGGTTTTATCCGTCCCTTGAAGACTAAATGGCCCAATTTTTCCCACTTTTTTCCAAGGTTTTCCCGCCTAAGAAGTTTTTTTTTCCGGTCCCTTGGAAAACTTCTTAAGAGGGTTTTACTGTATTCTTTAAAAAAATGCCTTTTTTTTAAACTTACTGAAGGTTTAATAATTTTATATTTTTTAGCATTAATATGTAAAATATCTTCAAATTAAATAAAAATATTTAACCTAAAATGATAACTTCTTCATTATAAAAAAGTAATGCAATTAAGAGATTAAATGTATTTGATTGAAATGCATTGTAAAAAAAAATTACAATAAAAAAAGCAATAATTTATCTGAACACATCAACTGTAAAGGCAAAAGAGAACTAATCTAAGAAACATAAAGGATTTATTTTTTGCAATAGCTGTCATCTTTGGGGATGCTGTGTGGAGGGTCTTTTTAGGGAATGGTATGAGGAGTGGGTAGGAATCTGGGGGTCAGTGTGTCCAGGAGTGACAGACCATGCAGTACATGGGCAAACACATTTACCACCAAGACCTGGACAAATCTCACTCCATGTACCCAGGCACCCCTGCTAAGTCACTAAACATAGTGAATGTAGAATGGCAGTGGTGTTGCTTATCCAATAAATATGTAAAGGGATATAGCGGGATTACAATTAAATTCACACTAATTAGTTTCATGTCTACCAAGTACTTTCGCATGAAGCAGCCAACATAATTACATCATTTTTTGCTAACCGATACTATCCTAACCATGTTTATCAAAATTGCAAATGTCCAGAGTGGTAGATACTCTCAGTATCGCCCTGGTGAAAGTCTACCATTCAGAATCGAAACAATGCTTGAAATGGCTTTAGCCAGGCATCTCCACCTCTTCAGCTTCATAAAATACCCCATTTGGTAGTCTTTTTTTATGTGCATACCTTACAAGAATCCCAACTGCTCCCGTCTGGAGCCAGTGAGACTATGGCATCCCCAATTGGGCTATGTTGTGAAGCTGAAGGTAGCAGGGAGGGGAAGGAAGGTGGGGAAGTACCCGGCTATTCAGATCTAGTCACCAAACACGGCTGAAGCCATTTCAAGCAACTTTTCAATTCTGAATGGTGGTCTTACACCAGAGCGATACTGAGAGTATCTTCCACTCTAGAGTGGTAGATAACCTAATAAGATCCCAAACACTGTCAAAATGAACAGAATTGTAATACAATAAATTTTGCAAACATAACTTGGCAAACATAATCAATTTTGTTAATGTGGTGATGTTGTAATAGATCTCTTGTACCTTTTAACAGTAGATGCTACGTCAGATTTTCAATTTGGGAGGCGGGAATGGGTACCACCGCCCCGGGAACCATTTATTGGATAACCAACACCTCTGCCATAGGTCACCCCAAGTGGTTCGCTACGTTTGGTGACTCAGCAGGGGTGCCCGGGTTCATGGGGTAAGGTTTATCTAGGTCTTGGCGGCGGATGATCTAGACACACTGAACCCCAGATTCCTACCCAACCCTCATACCTTTTTCCTTCCCAGAACTTCCCTTTCTTAAAAATACCCTCCACACAGCATCCCCAAAGATGACATAGGCCCCGAGGGAAATTATTTTCCTCGGGGCCTCCTGTGTGGACCAAAAGTAAAAAAAATAAAAAATATCTTCCAAACATAATATTTTGTACATGCATAAATAAATGACTTAATATATTATCAATCACCTGGTTGATTAGACAGACATTTCTGAAAAGTCGAAATTTGTACCCTCTATCTGGTACAATACTCAGATTACTCATAAACACCACCAAATCAATTATAATGCAGAAAAACTTGACGTTTTCTGGGTCACTAGTAGGATATTTCAAATTGTCATACTAATGTACTGGACCGTTATGCATACCGGTGTTATTTTAGCATATTTAATATATGAAACACAGATAAGTGTAAATAATAATTGATTTATGGTGAGCATTCGAATATTTCTTTCCTCATTATCTCAAAAGTTGGTATTTGGAAATGTCTGACTAATCAACTACTAACTAACAAACCACAATTATTATTATTGATTTTTTTATGTAATATTATTTAATTTGCAAAACACAACCAATTGTAAAATATAACATTATTGAAATTGATCAACTATTCAGGCATCAGTGTTTACAAACTTATACGTGCAGTTAATGGACAGAGTCAAAATCAAAACAAACTTATTTGTTTTAAATAAAGGCAAACATTCCCAGGTTACCTGACAATATTTTGAATTCCGTTTACTACATACCATCAAATGTTGCTTGTGCAATGATGGAGGACACGAAGCAGACAAACCTACTAACCGGTCAAACTTAAATAATGATTTTGCATGCTTTTGACAAGTCAGTGGAAACAGTGTAGGCGATGGGTGACATTTAACGTTAATAATTTCCCTCGGGTCCCATGTCATCTTTGGGGATGCTGTGCGGAGGGTTTTTAAGGAAAGGAAGGATTGAACCAGGATTTTCAAGAGACCCTTGTTGTAGTAGGGCGGAAACACTAAGGTTTTAAAAATGCCACCTAACCTCACCGTTTGGTGTCAAAAAAATTGTAATAATATTTTAAAAGACTCCATACCAAAATGAAAAAAAATTATGTAATACAACAATGTAAAAAATTATTATTTAAAATAATTAAAAAAAAGTTTTTTTTATTTTTCTTGACATAGTATAACAGATGATGACAGATGGAAAATGACACTATAAACACACTTTTTAAAATGGCAGGTGCAATTGTAAAATTATAATAATAACAACGAAATGCCGACACTGCGTCAAACGCTCAACATTGCCGGACAGCTGTCGGCACTCAAATAAGTCTTTGAAACAAGTATTTAATAATATAAGTCAATTGATTTGGAAATCGCTTGTGATTGGTAATATGTAACGACGTAGCGAATTGTCATCAACAGATTTTCAACACTGAATTCGAGATTATTGCCATTACAATTTACATGTTTTGAAGTTTTGAAAAAAAAAAAACAACTCGGACATGCGAGTAAATCGTCACCAAAAGCCGAAAATCTTATTTGGATTTCGATTTTTTCAAAATTTTTAGTTTGGGAAATAAAAACAAGCCGTAAACATGACACTTTTTGAAGTAAGGATACCTATAAAAAGATATCATTTATGTTACCACTTGAAATTAGGATACCTATAAAAAGATATCATATATGTTACCGCTTTAAAATTAATATATCATTTATGTTACCGCTTTGAAATTAAGATACCTATAAAAAGATATCATTTATGTTACCACTTTGAAATTAGGATACCTAGAAAAAGAGATCATATATTACCACTTTAAAATTAGGATACCTATATAAAGATATCATATATGTTACCACTTTGAAATTAGGATACCTATAAAAAGATATCATATATGTTACCACTTTGCAATTAGGATATCTATAAAAAGATATATATGCTACCACTTTGAAATTAGGATACCTAAAAAAAGATATTGTATATGTTACCACTTTGATATTAGGATACCTAAAAAAAGGTATCATATATTACCACTTTGAAATTAGGATACCTGTAAAAAGATATCATATATGTTACCACTTTGAAATAAGGATATCTGTTATGTTACCACTTTGAAACTAGGATACCTATGCAATTAGGTAACACATTGATTTTAGCGTCCTCACATTGCCACAGAAGAATTAAAATAGTTATCATGTTACCACTTTGAAATAGGATATCTTTTATATAACCGCTTTGAAAAAAGATATATTTCATGTTAGCACTTTGAAAAAAAGCATATAACCACTTTGAAATAAGGATATATATTATGTTGCCACTTCGAAATGAGGATGTCTGTTATGCTACCACTTCGAAATGAGGATTTCTGTTATGTTACCACTTTGAAAAAGATATCATATATTTTACCACTTTGAAAATAGATTAGTATATCAATCAAATTGATATATTTCCGCATTGTGAATATTTCTGTTGACGTAATCCATTGCTAGCTCGAAAAAACTCAAACAATTGATTGCAAAAGTGACCTAAGTTAACCTATGATGAGGCCGCAGCCGAAGCGGAACTGCTGCTTGCCCTGGTTGGCCATCCCTGACAGGGCAAAGCTGAAGGGTAAGGGGGATAGGCGCTTCTCAAGCACACAGCCCACACTCCAGTTGCTGTCAACCATGGCTGGAACACAAAACAAATAAACATTATTTAATTATATTTTGAAACAATGTTCAAACAAGAAAATGGATCATAACTAACTAACTGTAGTGTCCTTAAATGACATAATTTCAGTTGATTTTGATAGATGCCATTAGGTTTAGAGCTTATGTCAAGTTCCGAGAGATGTACCTGTCGGTTACAAAACTATTTGAAAAAAATGCAATTTTAACAGTTTTTAAAGAATCTGAAGTGTCCTCAACACGAAGTAAAAGACCTAGAACATCTGGGAACATATATGTACCTAGATGCAACACGACAGCTGCACAACACCATTATGAATATGTAGGCCCAAAGCTATTTAACGATTTACATGATACAATAAAAAGTGAAAAAAACTATTTTAAATTTAAAAAAAAACCCTCGTTGTATTTTTACAGATAAGCAACAGATTGACTTATTTTTTATCGATGATTTTCAGATATATTCCGTATTCTGTTGCTAACATTTTGTTGATATTCCATTGCTATTTTTCTCATTGTACAATATTTTATAATATCTTACAGTATTTTTGAAAGTATTTTACTTCCATTTTGTAACTATACATATTATCTATAAGCATTTCTAAATGTATAACATAAGCACATAGACTAGCTCCCCAGTTAGACTCGAGAATATTTCTCTACTAATTGGGTAACTAAAATTGATGAATGATATGTAATGAAATGATGTTATAATTGTAAATGATATTATATGTTATAAATAAATAATAAAAAAAAATAAAATAAAAAAAATGTCCAGTAGTAAGAACAGGTACACCCGAGCAGTAGAGCCCGGTCGACGATCGCGATCAAGCTGAGATTCAATTCCTAGACAGTATAGTCGGTTGTGTGACCCAGAAATATAATATATTGTAAGCACGTAAAGATAAATATTAAATCAGATTGTATGTACAAGGACCTAGTTATTCTTGAAGAGCCTCAACACAATTACTAATGTCGAACTGTGGATAAGGCAGACATAGCACTAACCATCACACGAAGGGGTAGGCAGAGAGGACGGACTGCCAAACAACTCGGTCTTGGCACACACTCCTTACCTCATACTCATTCATACTTCATCTCATAAATACTTTACTATTATTCTGACTTTGACATGGTCCGACTTAAGTATCTTGGATTGTGCCATCTCTTTATCAGGCGTCCCCGACTTCTTCTACCATTCACATCTGTATATTCTCCGTACAGTCGGAGAATTTGATAATTTAGAATCAAAATGAACAAGACTGCAATGGACTGGACACCAACAGATATGATAAAATAGGCACCTCAGTCGAAGCCACCCAGAGTAAGAGGTGGATAGAGGATGGATAAGTATTGAAGAGGATTGGAGAAGGACTGAGGATTGGAGATGGACTGAGGACTGGAGGTGAATGGAAAAGGACCGCAGCGGAGAGTATTTGTAGAGGACAAATTCCTCGCTGGGACTTATCGCCATGATGATTCAAACACGAGTTTTTCATGTATTGTCAGGTTTTTGTAACACAATATGAATATGAACTAAATCGCAAACAGAACGTGTTTAAAGACACATTATTTTGTTGATTTAAATTCGGCTAATGTGTGTTTCCAATAGCCTTTATATTGACCACGGAAATACTTGCTCTAAGACTAAAGAGTCTAAATTATGCAAATTTACCTCTGAACGTGAGATCTGCCTTGGGCAGTTGGACTTGGTATCCGATAGTTCCCACCGACTCCTGGCCTCGTAATGATGTCTCCACTTCTACTCCAATCTAAAAAATAATTTGCATATATGATTTAACAAAACCCATTAACAATAATTCTTCTTTCGTACGTTGGAGGGTCAAAGAGGAACATCAGGTCTGTGAATCGCCCTGTAGACCTCATCAATCACTGAGAGGGATAAATGGAGCAGGCATTCGTTGACCACATATTCAATGGTGTGCACCGCATTCACACATCGGCTCTATCCTATTGACTTTCTCTTGGGCAAGCTTGGAACGAACCATCTACGGATTTCATCATGCGATTTGGAAGAATTTATTTATTTATTAATCTTCTCACATGTTATGAATATTATTTTTTTTTTTTTACATAGAAATTAACCTCACTAGGACTATAATAGCCTGTATTGAGGTTAACTTTAATACATTTAAGTGAAGAAGCATACGTTAAATACAACAACAAAAAAAAAAACAAAATTTACACACATAAGTTAAATTCAAAAAAACACAAAAACTGCAAAAAAAACACAAAACACTAAAATATTACATGGAGAAAGAAAGAAATATTACATTGTGGCCAGATGGATAGAACTTGAGGATGAAATTGTAACAATGTTTAAACCATAAATATTATTAAACACTATACCCATTGAGAAGCAAAGTGACAGTTCAACACAACTAGGGTGACACTCTGATTTTGGCAGATGGAATTTTAATAAAATCTTACTACTTAAAAATAGTGTCATCATTTGTGTATCAATTTTTTGGTTTCATCATGTTATTTGGAAGAATACTTGTATCATTTGTTTGGTTTCATAGTGCGATTTGGAAGAATACTGATATCATTTGTGTATCAATTGTTTGATTTCATCATGCGATTTGGAAGAATACTGTCATCATTTGTGTATCAATTGTTTGATTTCATCAAGCGATTTGGAAGAATACTGTCATCATTTGTGTATCAATTGTTTGGTTGAGATGAGATGTGCATTTTGTTATCACATTTCTTCAGACTGTTTCATGGATGGGTAGAAAACTTAACTATTATTCACCACACCACTCCGTCACCGACAGCATAGATTGTTTTATCTTCCAGCTTGCAGGACTAACTTGCAAATGGTCATGCCAGTGGGAAGAGCTATCTTGTTCTTAACTAGAATTACTTGAGAAATTGATGTATGTATATAATATGAAGGTTGCAGAATTTAGACGGTAAGCTTTGTTGCTGCTACTACAAAATCTGCTTTTATATATTTACCCCCACGAGGATGGGAGTGTTTTGGATTTTAATTTTTGATTTTGTTTATTGATAAATGACAAAAGGTTATTTCTCAGTTGTGTATGGTTAGGAGCGCATTTATCAGCAGGGCACCTATTGTTTTCCTTATGTATCTTTTAAAAAACTTGAAATAATCATTTTGTAATGTTCTTAACTTGTTGAAAGCCAGTATACAAAAAAAAAAAAATTTTCAATACGACGTAAAATATTTGACAGTTCTCACCTTTCTTACAAATTCAATTTTTATAACATTTCTTTTGTGATATATTACAAAAATTACTTTAAAATAATGTAGACAAAACGAACTTCCTAATAATCACTCAAATCTATGCTTTCCACAAGGGATTTATATCAAAAACAATGAATAAATATAGACTTCGAATATGACAGCGTTCATATTATCAAGCGGCAGCCATTTTGTCCGCCATCTTTGGTGCCCGGCGTGTCATTAGCAATTAATATGAATTATTTGGAGTGGCTAAATGCTATCTAGTAATTCGTAATGTCAAGAACGAGAATGGCCCAAGCTATTCTGACTTTGTTCTTCATACAATTTCTTTATACATAAGGGGCAAGATCGCTTTAAAAATCCGGACCCGCCGGGGGGACTGTGGCCTACAAGAGGTTAAAAGGAATAAAGTAATTGAATTTCTGACTCTTTAAGGCCCCACCTGTGGAACGTTTACCAGAGAGGAGTACTTACTTCCAAAAGGATTCAATAAACCACCATTATTTAATGCTGAAATAAACGTTAATCAGTAAACATGGTTAAAATAATGAAAGATAAAGATCAACAGATCTGTGATTGATATCTTATCTTACCTGTACTTGTTCACTGCATTGCTTATAGTAACATAGATGTAAGCCCGCCATTCCCAAAGTACCCGAAATTTCTGAATCTGGAATGAAACAAACACAGCTTCATTAATGGACGTCCTAATAAGGAATATAAAAATTACAACAACTGGTCAAGAAATAAATGGTTTTTGGATTGGAAAGTCAGAGTCATCAATACTGGTATCATTTGTGTATCAATTGTTTGGTTTCATCATGTGATTTGGAAGAATACTGGTATCATTTGTTTGGTTTCATCGTGCGATTAGGAAGAAAACTGGTATCATTTGTGTATCAATTGATCAGTTTCATCATGCGATTTGGAAGAATATCTTCCGGTTGGGTCTCGAAGTATTTGTTGACTGTTGTTTATTTTCGTTGTTTGTTTTTGGGGTGTTATGCCGTGTTGTGCTACCTCCTTATTTAGCCGACGTTTCGGACAGCGTTGCAGTGTCCATCATCAGGGCAGATCCGGCAGATCGACGGATCTGCCCTGATGATGGACACTGCAACGCTGTCCGAAACGTCGGCTAAATAAGGAGGTAGCACAACACGGCATAACACCCCAAAAACAAACAACGAAAATGCTTTTGGCCGTGAAAATCTAAAAACGTATCTATTGTTTATTTGTTTATAAAGACGTACACTGTACAATATAATACGAGTTATAAGGTATGTTAAATTAAATTACATGGTTATAGTGCCTATTAAGTAATTTCAAACGAGATGTGAATGGGTATTAAAACTTAATGAATCTTGTGTGACACAAAAATGCCTATAAAACTAAAAGGAAAGGTATATCAGACTATTGTTAGACCCGCGATAATGTATGGCTCCGAATGCTGGACCATGTACAACTCCTACACCAGGCAACTTGAATCAGCAGAAATGCGAATGCTTAGATGGTCGGCAGGAGTGTCACTAAAAGATAAAATTAAAAGTTCACGCATTCGTGGTAGCCTGGGTGTCACAGACATAAACAATAAGCTAGAGGAACGACAGTTGAGATGGTATGGTCACATAAAACGGAGACCACCAGACCACACAGTGAAGCAGGCAATGTCTATGGAGCTTCATCGACAGTCATCTAGAGGAAGACCAAAGAACTCCTGGATGACTCAATGCTCTAAAATCCTATGAAGAAATGGCCTGGAAGAGAGTGATACCCAGAACCGAAGAAGCTACAACCTGAGAACGAGGAGAGCCGACCCCAGCAGCCTACCTAGGCAATGAGTTGGGACAGTGCAAGGAAGAAGAAGAAAGAATGAATAGGTGAGTAATAATAATAAAAAGGAAGAATGTGGGTGGAGATAAAGAGACATTTTACATGCTCATGAATTGTAATTTACCGATAAAATTTTTATGAAAAGTTAAGTGTAAGTAGTTTTAAAATAATTTATATCACATCCACAAATTGAATAAATGAGTTTTGTATGTTTGCAAGGAATCATGAAAAGTGTAGTAATTTTTCATAGTGCGTAATATTGTCTCAAATCTGGTCTTCTTCCACAGGGATACGCAATTGTCTGACACTGAACGATTCAAATATCTTGGTGACTACCGCGATACTTTTACACGGAGGTTTGTACACTGGTACATTTTGTCTTTAGACTTTTAATATGGTGTTACTTGTGTCCAACATTTCGTAACAATGCATGAGCTTTGCATGACAGCTACAAAAAGTCTTTCGCATTACATTGACGCCTCGAGAATTCAACAATGGAATGACAACCCTGCTGAGGGACTGGGCCATGTGGACAGGGTGAAGAAACAGACTCATGAATCAAAGAGGCTCAATAAGCCTTCACAGGAAGAAGGTTAACCTAATAGAGGTTATAAAAGGGACAGGGCTATTGTCAATGGAATACAGTAATAAAGAAGTTGTCCTTCACGGTATGCTCTATCCTACTGACTCTCTCGGGTATGTATGGAATGAACCACCTACGGGTCAGAAGAGATGTGCACATTGCAACACATTTCTTCAGACTGGTTTGAAAATTCTACTATCATGGAGAGCATTCATTTCTGTGTTCCCAATGGATAACTCCTTCACCGACAGTATAGAGTGTTTTATCTGCCGGCCTGCAGGACTAACTTGCCAATTGTCGTACCGATGCCGGTGGGAGAGCTATCTTTGTTGTTAAATAGAATCACTTAATAACTCAGGTCCGGGGCATACGTCATTCCTATGTCTAACTACGTTAAATTGTCGTGAAAACAAGCTTATGTGCCCAAGCGGTTAATATATTTACGATCAACAAAGCAGAATTTAGACGGCAAGCTTTGCTCCTGCTAATATAAAATCTGTTTTCATATATTTACCCCCTTGATTGCATTTCTCCTTTGGGGGAAGCATAATGAACATCGTTTATCTCATTATTATTGAGTGGGTAAACAAGTGTTTACTTTTTTTATGCCGTTTTGTCACCTTGGGAATATTAAATTACAATGAATAAATGAATATGTGTAAGAGAGACAGTAAGTAATGGAACCCACCCTTCATGGAGTACCGCCCGGCTGCGGAGACTATGGCGATCTCCCCGCCGGGTATCTTGGGACTGCGCTGGTATACCAGCTCCGCGCCCAGAGCCAGCTGCTTGGTGACGGCCTGCAGGTAGTGCCCCACCGCCACCCCGGAGCCCTCCAGCGGCTCCTGGGAGCCCAGGGTCAGGGCTGCCGTGTGGATGGCCCCCCTGTACTCGGTGGTCAGCTGGAGGGCCGACAGTTTCATGGCTTGGACCTGCAGATAGAATGATAAAGATCAGGATTTGTGACAAAATTAAACTCTTGGAAAAAAATTAAACCGGCAGTTGCCCCTCTGAAACTATAATTGTTATAAAATTACAATTTTTTTGTGAATTCTTTACCAATTTCAAACCTAAATCGACTTCAAAAATACCTTTATTAATAAGTTGGTATTGATATCAAACAAATTTATTTACAGTGTCGATTTTTAGCACTTATGCTCTTGTATAATCTAAGGTTATACAGCATCGGGAGTCACTTGGTTCAGCACGGAAGTGTTAATATGGTTCTGTAGTTTGTATTTCTCCACATTCAAAATCCTTTAAGCCCCAATTTTTGCACCACATACGCACAGCGACTGTACCTGCAGTGGATGTGGTTTAGTGTGGCCCATGTCTTTCGAGGAAGAGAGGAGCCACATACTACATTAGACACGAGTGATCCCAGGTCTTGAAGAGTCCCATATTGTAGAAGAGAAGAAACATAGAAGCCGGCAAATCTTTCCACAGCCGAGCTTCGTCAGTCATCAACTGTGCATATGTGCCGAAGGGATCAAAGACACTAGGTCCTCAGAGTATCTTCCATTGAAATACTGGCTCGTGCTCTAAAGATTGCAATTCGTTCTTCATGCAATTTGACAGCCTGTTTCTGCACATGGCCAGAGTAAGGGTCAGATAAATTCAACAGTGGGGCATACTGGTATTTATGTAAGCGTGTTGTGTTTGTTACCTGTCCGAGGAAGCGGCATTTGATTGCGGGCGTGAACTGGTGAATGATGTTGGCGTTGACGTTTCCGTCAGGATCCACGTCCCCCAGGATGACGGGGAAGGCCTCCGTGGGGCTGATCTGCTTGGTGCCCACAAACGTAGCGCCCACCTTGTACCCGCTGGGTGACATGGAGCTCATGTTCAGCGTGTGTGAGATCTGGAAAATATTGTAACACATTTTAGGAATTGCTTGTCAACGGGCAGCATGTGAAATTTTGACCCCTTAGCCTTTTAAGAATCAGAGCTTGGGTGTATGGGCGCACCTAGAGTGTGTTAAAAGTCTTACAGAGCCAATCTCACAGACCTTCATATCTCGATACAGGAATGCTCAGCTAATGATATGCAGCTTATGTTTTTATGTAATAAATTATTTTTAAGATTAGTTAGAAAATAATTAAAATGACTTACTTGAAAATGATTGCTGATTCCCCTATTCACCATTAATTTACCTCCCTCGAAGTTTACAGGGAAGATTTCTGAAATAAAACAAAAAATATATTATTAATAATGTTGTCAGTTCTTGAATTCATTGATTTTTTTAATAGAATGGGTTCTGTTATTTAGCTAAAGACATTGGTTGATTTCCACCATGGCGATAATGACAGTACCTTTCTCGATGTAACTGTAATAGAGCTAGCTATGAGTCATTTAGAAATAATTTGTCATTTTCGAACATTTGGCTTGATTGGATATTGAAATAAAAGCATTATAAGTACATGGCAATACTTACAATACCTTCCGAAAGGTATTAAAAATAAAACAGATACTATAATACTATATAAGCCCAAAATTAATGAAAATTTGGTTTGGTTCGTAAGAATTTTTTTTTCTTTTTACATTAACTCCACACAGGAGGCCCTGAGGAAAATAATTCACATCAAAGCCTATGTCATCTTTGAATGGAATGCTGTGTGGAGGGTATTTTTAGGAAAGGATAGAGAGGAAGATCTGTGAAGCAAAAAGCAGGAATCTGGGGTCAGTGTGTCCAGGATTGACGGACATATGAATCTATCCCTCCCATTACGGTGCAAGGCGATGTTCCGAGAGAGTCCTGCTGGAGAGATCAAAAGGTCTCCCTCAACCAGTCTCTCCCGATCTGGCCTGATATCAGTGGGCAAACGAATCCTGAACCCGGGCACTCCTGCTACATCACCAAATGTAGTGACCCACTTAAGGTGATATTTAGCAGAGGTGTTGGTTATCCAATAAATGGTTCCCGGGTCGGCGGTGCCAAATTGAAACATGATGAAATAAAAACATCATTTTTCCTATATTGGAGTTATAGGAATGTAAATAGAAGCTAAAGGTAAATACGTAATTCTGTTACCTATGGTTCAATTCAACCATGGTGATACTGACAGTACCTTCCACAATGTAATACAAATTGAATAGAGTTAAAACTTATGTCATGTAGAAATACGTATTTATCAAAGAATTTGCTTGATTCGCGAACATGATGAAATAAATAAATACAGAAATAAATTACAGTTCTAACAGAAATGTTAATAGTTGCCTAACGATAGCCTAAGTAACGTTTACATTATCAATGGCTATTTTCCACCATGGCGATACTGACAGTAAGTTATGCACGACAATATTCAAAAGCTGTCATTCAGAAATAAGTAGTTATCGAAGAATCGGTTTGATTCGTGAATATGATGAAATAAATACATACAGAAATGAATTGTAGATGTAACAGAAATGTAAATAGAAGCCACTAACCCTTGCACTTTTTGTGTAACTCATCCAAGGAGCCGGGGTTTTCCATCTTGGCCTCGTTAAACAGAGCTTCTGTTGGAGGGTCGACCGCACCGGACATGTGTGCACGACGTGAACTGGCGAACGCGCCCATCTTTATATAATAATTGTAAGTTTTTGGTAAAATCGGCCCGGACAATCCTAGCACATGTAGGAGGTTATCACGCCGCCATGAGAAATAGAAGAAGACGGAACGGTGTTGCCGTGTGAGAAAAATGTATTTCCCCAGAACTTTTCCTCAGTTTTTGTTCTAGAAAAAAGGAAATTTACATTTTTCACTTATTTATCTGGAAATTTGAACTACACACACTTTACATTATATAACAATATTATGCACTTTCATTCTTTTTTTTAAATCTACCCACACTTTTTTTCATTTTTAATGTCGTGTTGAAAGCATTTATATCAATTTCCCTCCTCTTAAGTGTGCGTAATTGGGATGTTATAATGAATTCTGTGTTTGTGTGTAAGTTTTATTATGTATGTAAGGAGACATATATGTTGAATTAATATAGTTTTCTTAATCTTAACAGTTATATTTCCATTTTTTTTGTGGATGTGATGTAATTAAAAGTTTATTAATATAGTTATTATCTTACTATTTTCTAATAAAATATAAAACAAAATACAGAAATTAATTGGATCTACGATCTACATAATCATTGAAAAAATTCTGAATATTTTGTAACACACAAGACAACAGATATCCATTTTGACTACAACGTATTTTCTACTTGGATTTAGGTAAATTTTACCTATCATGGCAATACTGAATAGTATGGATTACGCTACCAACTTACAAAAGTAATAACAAAAAACTAGATCATCACCAAGTGCTAGTATAAAAACACGCAAATATGATCCGAAAAAACGTGGCAACAAATTAATTTATAAATCACAGACCACGAAACGGCAATGTTACACCAATATTGTAGGTATCTTTGAAAATTGTTGTAAAATCAACAACAACAAAATTAACTCAATTAATAAAATTGACAGTTCGACAAACTGAACAAAAGTGATTGGTCTGACATAGATAATATTATCCAATCACGTTTGACTATCAACTATCGAGAGAGCTAACTAAATTTGTAGCTCCTCGTTTCAAGGCATACCAACAAAACAACATAGATGCAACATCTACACTTCTCATTATTTCAAAATGTTTGTAATTGTTAGGCATCATCTACACTAATTAATTTCAAACATTGTAATAAATAATTATCATCCATTTTAAAGCAATTTTTTTAATGAATTGAAATAATATACGGTATTGCAAAAGTTTTTGCAAAATTTTGTTTCCAAACGTCGGCTTACCTTGTCAGGAATTTCAGGGCTCATACCAGAGAGCAACTTGACGCATGTAAATATCGCTATTATATTCTAGCGAATAACCGAAATTTCGGGTCATAGTTAGATAATTACTTGAAATATTGGGTAATTAGTTAATTCTGGTTTTTCTTCTATTTTTACTAGGCTAATAAGACGCGTTATAATTTTTCCTCTTTCTTGAGCATTTGCCCCGATCATGCACACTTTTAGAAGTACTCTGCTTTCCGAAACGTTGGCCCAAGAAGTTGAAGAAAAAGAAAAACAGTCAATATGTACTAGCGATGGGAATGATCGAAACTTTTATATAATCGATTCTTTTTAATCGAGAGATCACAATGATCGAATGATTAATCGATTTTTTGCTCGGAGTTTGGGAGCAATAGCTACGGTCAGGGGCAGGTTTTTTGTCTGTGAGGGGGGGGGGGGGGGGGTAGGAAGCCGAAAATTATTATGGTGCATCATGTATGGCAACGCTTATTTTTTGTTGTAATTTTATTTTTTGTTTTTTGGTATGCATTTCACAAAATAACAATTATTGTTAAGCTTCTTAGTTTGGTAAAAATTTCCGTTAAAAATATTTATGTATGTTTAATAATATGTCAATAATTATAATTATATGACATTTTTGTCCAAAAACAATCTCTAAATAACATGTTTAAATAACGCAACATTAGTAAGTAAGTACTGCAACAACATTTCAATCACCGTTTTTCTTTCCTGGCAATGGCAAATTGGCAAATTCCTTTTTGTTTGATGGCAACATTAGTGTTATTCCATTTTTCACGAATTTCAAATATGTGGGCATCTCACAACAATAAAATTACTAATAAGATATTTAGTTTCGCCGGTAGGTACAAATTCCCATTAATAATATTGACAGTGTGTCTGTGTTTAACACGAAGATAATAATTTTATGTCGTTCTTGTTAAAAAAAATAACCTCTAAATAACATGTAGGTTATGGACACCTTTTCGTATCAAACAAATTATCATTAAATATATAAATATTATCATTAAATATATAAATAAAGTTTTCTTACTATAGAAATCGTTTCATTTTTATTACAAACTAAGAAACACCTGTTAATTTCAAATAAATTAAATATATTTGGATACGTCCATATGAAAACATATTACTTGCTGATTTTGGTAGAGTATTATTTACTGCCCTGAAGAAACTACGGTTTTAGCGAAACCCGGTCGGCATTAAATATAAAAATGGTATATACTAAGTTATTGTTTTATTTTAAATTAAATATACAATACCCAAATAGATGATACATAACCTCATAATAGACATTTTTAAATTGTTGAAAGCTATCACCATCGCAATCTTTTACGTATAAAGTATACTGAAAACGTAAATCGTTACCTAAAAGTATTCATTCATAATTTAAAATTCACACATCAGGTTGTTTATAACATGTACCTATAAAATATTTAGTTTGTCAAGCAAAATCACTTTCGATGACGTTTCAAGACTATGCATTCGAATTCTGACATCGAGAAGCGAGAATCGATTCCAAGTTCGATGACGTTTAAAACCGATTGTCTCGGACTGTGCATTCGAATGGATTCTGACATCGAGAAGCGAGAATCGATTTCAAGTTCGATGACGTTTCAAACCGATTCTCTCGGCCGTGCATTCGAAAGAATTTTGACATCGAGAAGCGAGAATCGATTCCAAGTTCGATGACGTTTCAAACCGATTCTCTCGGACTGTGCATTCGAATGAATTTGACATCGAGAAGCGAGAATCGATTTTTCTATGGAAATGAATCGAAATCATTCGATGGTAAAAAAGATCGAGTAAATCATCGATTATTCATCGATTGTGCCCATCGCTAATATGTACTCTAATAGCCAGCGAGAATTGAAATTCATCTTTATTTATTTAGTTTGATAGCCATATGATATATCTCTTATGTTAAGTTACATTATCTTAGTATTAGGGGGGTTCTCACCATCCTCCTAATAGCTAATCCATTCTATTACGAATATTATTAAAAATAAAATACTTGAAATAATTAGAAAACTCGGCCAACCTATTTAATATACAGCCACTATTCATGGGTTCGAGTACCGAATAATAAACTCCGACAAATAAATAAATCATAAATCGAAAATAAACTTTATAGTATGAACAAGCTATTAGGAGGATGGTGAGAAACCCCCGTTTCATTATCTTAGTATATATATTAAATTATATATGTTTTATCACGATAGCGGTCTGGGGCAGATAATCATTGGACTGACATTATCTGCGGACTCCTTTTGAGATATTTGTAACAAACAAAAATGGAAATATAGATATTTCTATTTTTGAAATCAATAAGTATTATTCTTCCTTATCCTTTGTGTTTTTGTAACTGCTTTTAAGGTGAAACCCGGTGGTGGAGAAATTTGAAAAATAGATTTTACTAAATTGTTGCTGTCACTGTTGCTCTTACTCCACCGGATATTGAGCGAAAGGGACGATGCACCTCGGGCTACTAATACCTAACTAAAATCAAAGTTTTTTATTCCCCACCTTTCTCCTCCAAAGTGGACTGAATTTCATTTTTTTTTTACCAACTTCATAAGAAAAAACTAATCTATGTCTGTACGTTTTATTTAAAAAAAAAAAACATTGTCTAGTTTGTATACCGAACGTCTCTCCACGGCGTTTAAACGGGGGCGTCTACTAATATCTACAGGAATTTCAAAAACTGAACAAAGCGGACTAATATCTATGAGAATCCATGTGTTGACTAATATCTATAGGAGGTATGTTGGAACAATATCTATGGGAACCAAAGTGAGGACGAATATCTACAGCTCAAACTGCTGACCAATATCTACAGAACAGATGATGTAGACGAATATCTACAGTACTGGCAGATGTTGGATTTGCAATTATGTATAGCATAGTGGTATAACGTAATATTGCGTTTGCAGTTTGAAGAACTTTCTTTTGTATCACAAACCATGTTACACAAACCTAGCGTAGCCGCTAAACTACTCGAAAACTGGGATGTTTTTCTTGCCTTGACGCGAGCAGGCGCTACGTAGGGGGCACTTTCTTTTGTATCACAAACCATTTTACATAAACCTAGCGTAGCCGCTAAACTACTTGAAAACTGGGATGTTTTTCTTGCCTTGACGCGAGCGGGCGCTACGAAGGGGGCACTTTCTATTGTATTACAAACCATGTTACACAATCCTAGCGTAGCCGCTAAACTACTTGATTACTGGGATGTTTTTCTTGCCTTGACGCGAGCAGGCGCTACGCCAATTTCAACATTACCGCAAAATACGTAATATTATGCAAAAACTTCATGTACGTACTTTAAACGTTTAAGCCTTTACGTAATTGAAGTAATTGATGCTATTCCGTACAACCTCTTGCTCAGCTGCCCTCTGTAGATATTAGTCCCACCTACGCTCCATATATATTCGTCACCACTAGGACCCTCGTAGATATTAATCCGACCTTAGCTCTGTAGATATTAGTCTTCACTCTGAAGGTCATAGATATTTGTCCAACATATGAGCTGTAGATATTCGTCCGACATACAGGCTGTAGATATTAGTACCTGGAGTCGTTTAAACCAGTCAATTTTATTGATTTTTGAAAGGTCATAACTTCTATAGCGCCCCTGGCGCTCCGCTGACGAGGCAACTGAAAAACCAACTAAAACCGGCTGTTTTCTCTGTCTTGATTGGTCAAAAAGCTTGTTTAACCATAGACGAAGAACAATCAGCTGACAGCTAGCAACTAGCAACGGCCGCCCAGGGCAATCAGCAGTGACAGTCGCGAGTCACCGCTTGCGTTACCATTGACAATGGGGTTTTGTGTGATTGTGAAGTGTGCGGGCCATCACATTGTCATAAAAAGACAGTTGGCAGTTGAGAGTTTTCAGTTGCCTCAGTGGGCAGACGTTATAAAAAAAAAAACAAAAAGTGCCGATACGCTTGTAGTTGATATTTATTTATGTAAAAACAATATTTTCTCTAGGGTTAAAATCCATAGAGATAAATAGGGAATACGTTTATATGGAATATGATTATTATATAGGCATCCAAAATTATCTTAATTTTTTTTGTGGACGACATCATTAAAAAAAATGTTGATGTTGTCGTTTCAGGTCGTTTCAGTACCTATGTGTTTAGCAAGATTGAAAGATCCAAAGGGGCGATTCCGGTTCTATTTTAAGGTTAAGGACAATTCATTTTACTTAGTACAACCGGAATCACTCCTAAAGTCGTTAATTTAAAGATTAGGGATAGTAAATTGATTATCCTTAAGTAGAACCGGGATCGCCCCTCTGGGTTTATCAACCTTGTTAACATGTGGGTACTGAAACAATATCATTTGTTTATTTTTTAATGATGTCATCCACAAAAATAACTAAAGATAATTTTGGATTGCTCTATTATAATCTTCCGACTCTAGAGAGATCATCACTCTATGTAAATTTACATTGGTATGAACGGCTCTTAATCCCAACACCTAAAATTCTTGTCAACAAAATTTTCAATATATACATCGAAAAAATTAAATTGCATTCCTTCTATACTAATATTAAAAACAAAATCTGTTTTTACACACATACACTTACGCAAAATACGAATAAAATACAGATACTTGTCGTATTAAGATGATAGACTTCGCTTTTCGGCCCATACAAAAAGGACGCCCGGGAAAAAACACTTTTCTACATCGAAAATTGCACAAAATGAATATATTTTTTTTACACTGCCTTCTAGAGGGTGAAAACTATGTCGGTATGTTTTCGAATTTTCGATGCGTTTTGTATTAACGTAAACATTCACTGTCAAACATGTATGATTTATCAAAAAATATTATTTGAGGAAAAAGTGCTGCTAACTCAACTCTCATAAAGTATTATAAAATTATAAAAAGCTACCGACGTAGCTTCTTCTTTCTAAAAAGTATATTTTTTTTAAAATTTCAATTTCGTGAAAGTTTCGGTGTAGAAAAGTGTATTCTCCATAAACCCCTTTTCGAGCGATTTCTGTAGGTAAATTTGAGCGTTGTCTCATTCGCACATTTCGCATTCGCGTGTATTGTAAGTGTGCGTGTGCTTATTGTGAGCGGGACAGAATGACAGTCGCGGGTGTTCCGCGTGTGGTTCAAAGTCTAGCCTCTTAAGCGCGGAGACAGAATATTGTAGCATAAAAAAAACCACGATGGTAGCGTATAGGGTAGGTACTGTCCGTATTAAAAATTATTTTTTTACGGAAGAAAAATTGCGCAATAGTATTGTTTTTGGTTTCTGCGGGGGCGAGAGTTTGACAGTTCGCGCGAAATGACAGCGCCAGCAGGAGAATGATTCACAGCATTCACACGAGATAAATAAATAATAAGTAATATTATTTTACATGGCGATTCTCTCGTGAATCAGTCCCAGTCGGAGTCGGAACCAGCTCTCGCGCAGGAGTGCTGTGTCGTTCGCGAGGCAATCAAAAGTAAAAGTTGCGTTCTTGTGTCAGTTTTTTGTGCCAACCAAAGGAATACAGTTCACAAAGAAATACTGCGTCTCTGCAGAACTAGGTAAGTGTCCGAGTGTTGACATAACTTTAAATAATACAAAACCATCTTCGTTAGAATAATAATATTATTATGACTTTATTCTAATGCCATGATATGAAAAAAAAAATAACTCGAGACTCGAGGTACCAAAGACTCGTTAGATAAATGGTTTAGCCTTCAAATAATGGTAACGCAATTCGTATAATAACGTCTAGTAACGCTGTAGATATAATTTCTTTGATATCAAATTGAATTTTAGCTTGTTTTTATTAGGTTATCATTTATGCTAAAATGTGACGTGTTTGCGTGGAAATGACGGGATACACAGTTTCTGACGCTAAAAAAGGACGATAACACGGTATGATCAAGTGAATCAATTTTAAGACAGATCGTGATATGTTGTCTCTATAATATACTGGTTTAAAAACCAGACAAATACGTTTATATTATGAATTAATTATTAGAAACTAGATCTGACGCTAAATATTAGCTTAGATGTAAAAATAACAAATAATATCAAAGAAAGTTTGATAAACGCAATTAATTTGTTAAAACATCTTTGCTGCATCCAGAGAAATGCATAATAATTATAAATTATTAATTTTAATTGTGTTTGAAATTTCGCAAGTTTTGTTTAGGTTAGGTTAGGTTTAATTCTTCTTCTAGTGCCCTATCCGTTCAACGGACGTTGGCTATTATAGGTTTGCGGTTTAGGTTTTTTTAGGTTAGGTTTAGCATAGTGTAATAGTAATTTAACCTCTAAAGCTTCTAACATTTTATATTATGTGAACTGTCGGTTTATATTATGTGAAATTATTGTTTAAATTTTAGAAAAAAAAGAAAAGTAAGTTATTATGTGAACTGTCACTTCATATAATTATGTGAACAGTCAGTTTATATTATGTGCAAAGTCTGTTATTATGTGAACTGTCAGTTTGTATAGTATGTGAACAGTCAGTTGATATTATGTGAAAAGTCAGTTATTATGTGAACTGTCAGTTTATATTATATGAAAAGTTAAGTTATTGTGTGAATTGTCACTTCATATAGTATGCAAACTGTATGGATTATATTTTGGGAAAAGTCAGTTATTATGTGAAATGTTACCTCATATTATGTACATCAAATGTCCCACTAATTCCGGCCATTCGTTATTGAGACAATAATTTAAATTTCAAAGAGAGTTGAATAAAAATAAACAAAACTGTTTATTATTTATTTCTGTAAACTGTTCATTGCAACATAACTAATTTCGTCAGTTTTTGTGATTAGAGCGTTTCAAGGTAAAGTCGTGTTATTAAAAGCACTCGAGCAACGTTGTATGTTTTATTTTGAAGGAAAACTGTAAAGATACGTGTGTCAATAGTAGTTACTTCGGTAGCTACCTCTAACCACTACCATTGGCCAGTTAGATATTGTTTTGAACAGCCACAAATCGGCTACCGAGTAAACGCAAGGCTAAATAAGTAATTGGATATTAGAGTGTAAGTAGTTACGCTTGAAATATATACCAATATTTTTTCAAATCGTAGTCATATTTGGCTGTTTCATGACCTAAGAGTATGGATATTAGAGAGACGGCATGTGAAGTGTGCCCGCGCGCTCCAAGTGTGCCTGTTCGAGAATTTTACCCAAACGGCTTACATTGGCTGCTGGTTTTTGGTCGTTTAATACGTTCCGACAGTAGCCATTTTACATGGCGACAGCCAATGTCAACCGTGTGGGTAGAATTCTCGAAAAGGCACACTTGGAGCGCGCGGGCACACTTCACATGCCGTCTCTCTAATATCAATACTCTTAGGTCATGACTCATGACTTATATTATATCGTTTGCTGAGGATTGTTTTGTACCATGCCAAAGTTTTTTTTTTTTTTAAAGCTGTGAATGCAGTAATATATTATATTTTTATCTAAGTACTACTAGCTGATACCCGGCGTTGCAATGCCAATTAAATAAATAAATTGTTTCTCCCTTCGTGTCATTTCCCATTCTTCCCCGTTCCCATTCCTCTTCCTCTCCCGCGTTCCCTTTTCACCTTCCCGCGTTCCCCCTCCCCTCTCCCACTCTCATCTTTCTCGTGAACTTCCCCCCCCTCACGCGTTCCGCTTCCCCTTCGCCTTCCCCTCTCTCTCGTCCCCCCTCCTTAATTTCCCAACCCATTAAACATCAAAAACCAACCAATTTCCCAACCAAATACACCCATTTTTTCAAAAACTCGCTTGACCTATTTAATTTTTTATGCAAATTTCATAATACCAGAGCTCATCAATATATATATATAGAAGTATTCACTGGCATTTTCACAACAATTCAAATAAATTTAATAGCAATCGGATGAAATTTTAATCGCAATCGTATGAATCGCAATGATGAAATTTTAATCGCAATAATTTCATAACGCCAGAGCTCACTATCCTATAACCATCCCGGGTATGCGCACATCCCGCGCCAACAAAATGCTTGGATTTGTTCTTCGTAATGCGAGATCATTTACTAATGGAATTGCAATACGTCGAACATATGAAGCACTTGTTCGTAGCATCCTGGAATATAGCTCCATTATTTGGGCCCCTTCTGAACAAAACCATATCCTAGAAATAGAAAAATTACAAAAAAGATTTTTGCGTTACCTGTGTATGAGGGAATATACGTACTATCCATTCCTGTATCCATCCTTGTTCTTAACAGGGATGCTCGATTTCAACACCTTAGAACCCCGCAGAAAAAATATTTTTAGGTAAACACTTTTTTAAGCTAATCTCTGGCATCATACTCAATCCGCCTATGTTAAAAGAGGTTAATTTTTACGTCCCTAACAAGTATACTCGTGGGAAATCCCTTGCACTTTTTTATGCTCCGAAAGTGAGGACTTCTGCCTATCAGAATGCGCCAATAAACAGAGCGACTCAACTGCTTAACGATTCTGCATTGACCATCGACATTTTCAATGTCACTTACAGACAGTTCAGCAACTATCTTTTAGCACATGTCACTAAGTAGTAAAACTGCCCTCGTGTACTTTGTAATTTATAATCTTCTCCATGATATATTGGTGTATAACTGTTTTATGGAGAACATGAAAAAAAAAAAAAAAAAAAAATTCATATTCCCAAAGTTTCATCGCAATCGGATGAACGGTATGGTCGCGCATAAGGTACGAACAATCAAACAAACAAACAAACATTAATTTTTATATTATTGAAGTCCATACACAATTTTCCAGCGGTTTATTTTTAACATCTCTTTTATTCTATCTCCACAGTAAAAAACTAAGATCTTAAACTTCAAACCTCGTTTTCTCGATACGAGTTATCGTGGACATAGTACAGACCAATCCTCACCAAGCGATATAGGAGTGCAAAATACTCTCAGTATCAAAATCAAATTGTTGCTTGAAATGGCTTTAACCGAATTTTGTGATCAGTTCTCAATAGCCAGGCACTTAATAACATTTTGTTTTCCCATTTGCTCACCTACTCTGCCCTCTTTAGCCACACAATGTACCCCAATTATTGGGATGCCGTAGACCTGATGGCTCCGGGCAGTCAAGTATCTAGTGGGCTATTCTCATGAAAATCTAACATATAAAAATCTCGTGTCACGGTGTTTGTGGTCGCATTCCTCCGAAACGGCTGGAACGATTTTGGGAAATGGGAATAGGTGGTTAAGTATATTTCCTACCGCGAGCTCTGGCTTTATGTAATTTGCATAAAATGCATGCTGGGTATCAGCCAATAATATAATATGCTGTAATATCTCCACTTCTTCGGAGTAAGTATAATAATCGAAAAATCTGCGTAACGGTTAATGTTTTTGTGAAATGATTTAATTGCTTTATGTAGATGTTTATAGGTAGACATCAATTTAATGCAATTTTCTTTCTAAATCTTTGAATTTACAATAATGTTATTCAATTATAAAATTAAGCAGTAAATACAACTGTTTTTCTGAATTTCAAATTACCTAATTGCTAAACATTTAATCGCTTTGAAACCGGTTTTATTTTGCACGTTGTAGAAAGACGTGCGAATTCTCTGGTTTGCATAAAAAATACATACTACTTTAATAGGTTATATTTATTTATTTATTAAGATGTTTCGGTTATATCAGTGTTTCCCAAAGTGGTCCAGGTGGACCCCCAGGGGTCCAGGGGATACTCGATGGGGGTCTACGTTAGCGTGATACAAAAATGGGGGTCCACAAGTTGTATGTGGGGGTCCACGAAAATTTATCTGTTTTCGATATTAAAGAACCAAAATGCTGTCTTGGTTTTACCTATCAATGTAGGCCAGTGGTTTCCAATACCAATGCACAAATTATTTGCGATTTTACGTCCTAAGGAAAATATATAATTCATAACTTGAAATGCTCTAGCCAACCCCCCCTCCCCCCAGGAATGGATGGTTTTATTGCTAAGTCAGAAATTTTGGCAGGATCACGCATTCCTTTCTCCGGGGGTCCATGGGCAAATTTTGACTATGAAAAGTGGTCCGTGGCCCAAAAGAGTTTGGGAAACACTGCTCTAGATATAGTAAGGTGACACAGTGCTATAATACATACACACACATTTCCTGTTTTCTGCAACATAACAAAGTTTAGCATAACTAATTAATTTTAAATTTGGATCAATTTAGTTTTTATCTTTTAAAAACATTTCCTGTGTATTATGAATTATAATATCTATTTTTAAATATTTAAACATTTTAATCCTACATTTCTTCATTCCATGTGCTTCGGTTCTCATCCATTGGACCTTGGGGCAACTACGTTACTTATTATCTTATTAAATTAGCATAAAAATAACAAGGAAAATGTTCAAAGAAATATTACTGTATTTTCGAGATCTAATATAAAAAAAACTCTTTTTATCGTTTTGAATTTCACACGAAAGGTTAAAAGGTTAAAAAGAATACAATAATTAATTTTTTTGAAGTACATATTATTATTAAATTAAATAATAAATATTATTATATTGAAACGTAATGTTTTTTGTTGTCTAAAATATTTTTCTCAGTTTTGGTGTCCTAAATAATAATGTAAGTTGGTTTAGTTGAATTGTACTTGTAAGGAAATTGTAAGCTTCCGGAGGTCGCGGGTTCAAATCCCGGCGTACGAAAGTGAATTTTATTTGATAATTTTGTCTTATTTCACAATTTTTAGATAAAATAATATATAGTTAAGACCATTATTCAAATTGAAACGTTGCTTAAAATGGCTTTAGCATTGTTATATGAATGGCCAGGTACTTCCCCACCTTCCTCTTCCCCATTTTCGCCTCCCCACTTCCTTCAGCCGCACAACATACCCTAATTGGGGATGCCATAGTAGTACTGGCTCCAGTGGCAACAATTAGTGGTAAGCAATCAAGACTCTAGTATGGCGTCCCACAGGGATCACTTCTGGGTCCATTATTGTTTTTACTGCACGCAATGAGTAAGCATTCGAAAAGAAAAAGAATATGTAATATTTTAATTAAATCAAGACAATATTAGCAAAACTCAATCAAAAATCTGATAAGAGAAAAATCAGAAAAAAGATACGGTCACATCTAGGACTCGAACCCAGGACCTACGCCTTGCCGCGGTGCAGTTCTACCAACTGAGCCAATGTATCCCTATCTGATTCGGATAAAAATAAAATATAAAAAACATTCATCCTAGACTTGCAGGAAAGTCAATAGATGTCGCATTTTAAAAATAAAAAAATGGATAAAATTTATCCAATACACTATCTAGATAACATTTAGTTCGGGTTTATATCTTGCAATCATACATAAAGATACGTCAATAAAAATATGAGGGTATGTTGGTAGTTCTTAGTCGAAGTATGATACAAAGTCAAATAGGATGGGGTCACATTAGCTCAGTTGGTACACGGAGAAAAATGTTATTGGAAAAAACGAACATTTTAATAGAAAAAACGATCATTTTATTCGTAGAACGGTTAAAAACGGGACTGAAGTTCTTGCGAACAAATTAGCAGGGTTTCAATGTTTATTGGCGGGAACATTAAGAATAATTTGTTGGTATACGTAATTTCGTACGTATTTTACCGCCAACAAACATTGAATCACTGTTGGTTTGTTCGTGGGACCTTCAGTTCCGTTTTTAACAGTTCATTTTTCACCGTGTAGACCTCCGCCCTAGCAAGGCATAGGTCCTGGGTTCGATCCCTAGAAGTGACCTATTATTTTCAAATTTTTCTGTTTTTAGATTTTCAATTGAGTTTCGCTAATGTTATCTTCATTTAATTAAAATATTAAAATTTTGGATTTTATGCATCAAGTTTAAAAAAAAAAATTGATTTGAAAGGGGCAGTTCTTTAAATCGGACGTTGAGTAGTACATTTTAGTAGCCATTGGCAGTTGGCATGTTTAGCGAGACAATGCGCTCAGTAAATAAAATACCTAATACTTCCTTATTGATAAAATAACACTTAAATTATAAACATTCTATTATTATACAGTATGGAGTCATCAGCATCGCATGCCTTTGTCATTTTACTTTGTCTGATTTTAAAATTATTTTTTAAATGTACATTTAAACCAAAATTAGCATTTTAACTGACGTGGTTTTTTTAATGCTGTACACGAGTATCAACTATTTTCAACCGTCAAATTTCGACTCTCGCGTCTCCAATGGCTTTATGTTGTATGGTTGAATAGAAAGAAATGGGAGGAGGAAGGATGGGAGGTTTAAAAAAACTCATGAAGTGTAGTCGTAGTCGTAGAAGCGACCCGTTCTCATGTGACAAATGTTAACTATATACAAATGTTGGGCGCGCATTGGTCCTGCTTCCTCACTGTTCACCGTTGCCAATGGAATCAACGACGCTAGATCCTCGGAGCATCTTCCATTGTAATGCCGGTAGAACAAGGACAGCATACCTATCTGACGCCTGTGCTCTAAATATTGCAATCCGTTTGTTAAGATATGGGAATTTATCAAACGGCCCAGACATTTCTGCAATTTGAGTCAAGGATTTTTCAGGTATTGTGGTTGCCAGAATCAACCGCACTTGCGATTTGTTCGTGTACTTCTTCTTCGATGGCGCTACAGCCCATATCGAGCTTTGGCCTCCCGCGACATTCGCCTCCAGCTCCTCCTGTCCTCAGCGGCTGACTTCCAGTTTGTTATCTGGAGAAGCTGTGCTGCATCTTCTCTTACCTCGTCTTCCCACCTCAGTCTGGGTCTTCCCACTTTTCTCTTTCCACCTGGGTGTCCAGTAATAATTCTTTTTGTTCGTGTACTCTATGCAGTATCTGACAGACCAACTTAACTCTGACTTCGATGGAGCCTCCGTACTTGAGCTGGTCACTTAGAGTTACACCAAGCATATCAATGAAAGGCCTGTTCGGAATATTGCATCGGTTGAAGGAGACTAGATTGTCATTTCGATCCCTTTTAGTCGTAATCAGACATGATTGTGTCTTTGAAACATTAAATTTGACGAGGTTACTCGTGAACATGATCCAAAGAGTCCGGCTTGAAATTTTACGATTCCGTTAAAATTATTGAAATGCGTTGATGGTTATTGTTTTTTTAGATAAAAAAAGTTTCTCTGTTTTAATATAAAGTCATAAATTGACAGCCAATCTGTTGGATGCAAAAAATCTTCGAAAAGTTTACTAGTTTCCCGACTTTTGGAAGGTCATTGTTTGGTCTAAAAAAATCAATTAAATTAGGTTGAATTTTTGCCTACGTGCTAAACGGGTGATGCGCTTTGGTTGTAACTAAAAATATATACATAAAAAGGTCGTACAATTTATTAAAAATTTAAATATCTTATTTTTAATCATCTGTCTCTATAAATTTTGTCTAAAAATTGATTTATCGTTATAAATTGAGCGGTATAATCGAATAAATTTAATTTTAAATTATTTCTGGCTTTCACCCTTCAAGGGTGTTTGTTCTAGGCCATCATTTAAAATTATGGAGAAATGAAAGGTGAATCAAAATTATAATGAAGATTGAAGTCGAGTTCAGACTTAGAAGAGATGAGATATTGATTGGAGGGGAGGCAATTTTAGATAAGGCTTGATAGAAGAGAGGATATTTGTTTAGAGAGGGACAACCAAAGAATATGTGATCTAAAGATCTAGGACCACAGAATGTACAATGTACATTTATATAAAGGTAGTTTTGTATGTGATGATATGTGTATTTAAAAGACGTATTTGAGGTGACATAATTGCGCGAATTCACTCGCGAGCCTCGTGTTCGGCTCGCAAGTGTATTTTTTTAAAGTGAATACCGCACAAGAGTCCCGGCCGCAGTCCCAGATTAACCTGCTTTGCTGTACAGTGAGAATATGGCATCCCCAATTGGGGTACATTGTGAGGCTGAAGGTAACGGGGAGGGAGAGGATATGAAGAAGATGAAGGTGTGAAAGTACCTGGCTATTCACATCCGGTCACCAAACACGGCTAAAGCCATTTCAAACAACGTTTCAATTCGGAATTGCCCTGGTTTAAGACCACCAGGGCAATTCTGAAATTATCTTCCACTCAGGAACGTGCCGCAAATATACTAGATATATATTATTTTTTATGAACACATTGTGCAATAACACAAATTAATCATTATAATAAGCAATCATTATTAGCCTGAATCACTCATCCACATTGAAACAATCTCCCGAGAAAAGATACTCGAATCCGTGTCCTTCTGATTTCCGGTCAACTGCTCTATCCACTGAGCTACGTCGGCTTATCTCTTACCCGCCAAATAATTGTCAATATGTCTAAACATCCATCAATTATCAAGTTTACGTACTAATCTTTTAGAAAAGATAAAATTTCCCATCTGCGTAATACAGGGTAGTTATGATAAAACTTGTTACATAATTCGATATCTTATCGGAATTTTTTGATATCAAATTTTATCTTTTTGTTCGCAGTTTTTTTTAATTAATTTATTTATGTGGCCAACATCATGCTACTGCTGCTCGCATGTAGGCACTGCGGCATTCCACCTTTATTTTTTCTACCAACACACTGAACGAATAAATTTGATTGCATAGCTGCTTTCGATTCTAAATTGTGGTCGAAAGACCATGGCGATACTGAAAGTAACTACCACTCGATTTACTGCAAATACTGATAATTATTATTTAATATCGACAGATTTCTGAATCATCGCTTATGCCTTGTTCGCACCTGACAAGTAGTAAGTCGAGTGGCGAGTAACTAACCAAAAAGTGTTCGCACTTTTTTTTTATAGTGAATACCTCACAAGAGTTCCAACTGCTCCCGTCTGAAGCCAGTGAGACTTCCGCATCCCCAATTGGGGTATGATATGAGGCTGAAGGTAAGTGGGGAAGGGAAGGAGACGAGGAAGAGGAAGGTGGGGAAGTACCTGGCTATTCAGATCTAGTTACTAAATACGGCTAAAGCCATTTCAAGCAACGTTTCAATTTTGAATGGTGGTCTTACACCAGGGCGATACTAAGCGTATCTTCCACTCTGGAACGTGCCGCAAATATATTATATATTATTTTTTTAAATCATTAATTGTGAAATAACACAAATCAATTAAATAAAAAGTATTTGCGCACGCCGGGTTCAAACCCGCGGCCTTCGGAATGGGAGTCTAACGCCCTACCGCTGGACTACGCCGGCCGTCATAGAGTTTATAAGTAAGCGCAACGCAATAAAGTAAATACGCTAATTAAGCTGATTGTAATGCTTTTTTTAGAAGAGGTGGAAGAATAAATTAGTGAGATGAAAATAAATAAACTATGGACACGAAAATAGATTAATAGCCGTAAAAATAAATAATTTTAGAGTAGCATTTTCGCTCCAACGGGACGACATGTCGCGCGTTTCTGCGTCTACGAATGAACTGCGCAGGGACGCGTGGAGGGGGATTCTACTCGCCGAAACCAAATGGATTCAATCTACTAAAGAGCTGACTAGCCCTACTCTACTAAAATTGTGGTGTTCGGATACGTTAAGTTACTAATATACTCGCTACTCTACTAAAATAATCGCCCAGTCAGAACGGGGCATTAGTGTCAATGTTTGATCGGCAAACTTGGCTTGAAAAATATCACCGCTTTAATTCCGCATCAGCTCCCAATGTTAATTGCTTCGTGTTTGTTTTATAAATATTTGTACTTAATTTTCTTAGAACTAATGGTTTAGGATAGAATATGAGAAAAATAATTTAATTAATACAAATAATTCCAATGCAAGCATTCATATTCAAATTGGTGACCTCCGTGGTAGATTGGTAAGGTTTAAGAGTGATTGACAAGCGGCTGAGAATAAAAGTTTAAAAATGCTTGCAACTGTACAGGGAGGTTTTAATGAGAAAGATCGATTATTTCCCGTATCAAATTTTTAAAATTAAAAATTTAATATCTTTTTATATCATTCAAAACTTGCTTTAATATACATATACCTACATTCAAGTAAGCAATAAAAATGTATTTAAGTGTACATAAGTATTTATGATTTTTCAATAATGTCTAAACAAAATAAGTGTGTAAAAAAAATTGTTATATTTTAGTTTGTAAGACCTTAAATAAATAGAAAAACTGAGGTAGTTTTGTCAGAAAACACGTTCTCGGATTTATTTTTTAACAATTTTAATTCAACTAAAATTTTAAAAATTAAAACTGTGTTGACTAGATTATATATTGATTTATTTTGTTGTATGATTATATGATTTGAAATTTGTGTTGTTTAATAGAATCTATCGTTTGAAAATTTAACAAATCTGCCAACGACCAACGGTATAACCTTAGTATCTTAAAAATACACTTAGTTTTTCCATTTTTTTACCAGATAAAATAACAATAATTCAAAATCAATTTATGTTTTTTTATAAAAAAGAGTCTTTACGTCTGGAATTTGATTTAAAAATGACTAATTTCCGGTATTCTCTGGTAATACCCTCTTAAGGGTTAAATTCGCAGAAATCTGGTCGGCATGCTTAGATCGTCGGCAGGAGTATCATTAAAAGATAAGATTACGAGGCTAGACTTTGAACCACACGCGGAACACCCGCGACTGTCATTCTGTCCCGCTCACAATAAGCTCACGCACACTTACAATACATGCGAATGCGAAATGTGCGAATGAGACAACGCTCAAATTTACCTACAGAAATCGCTCGAAAAGGGGTTTATGGAGAATACAGTTTTCTACACCGAAACTTTCACGAAATTGAAATTTAAAAAAAAAAATATTTTTTAGAAAGAAGAAGCTACGTCAGTAGCTTTTTATAATTTTATAATTCTTTATGAGAGTTGAGTTAGTAGCACTTTTTCCTTAAATAATATTTTTTGATAAATTGTACATGTTTGACAGTGAACGTTTACGTTAATACGAAACGCATCAATAATTCAAAAACATACCGACATAGTTTTCACCCTGTAGAGGGCAATATAAAAAAATATATTCATTTTGTGCAATTTTCGATGTAGAAAAGTGTTTTTTCCCGGGCGTCCTTTTTGTATGGGCCGAAAAGCGAAGTCTATCGTCTTAACAGGTCACGCATTCGTGGTAGCCTGGGTGTCATGGATAGAAACAGTAAGATGGAGGAACGACAGTTGAGATGTTATGAGATGCAGACCACCAGACCACACAGTGAAGCAGGCAATGTCTATGGAGCTTCACCGACAGTCATCCAGAGGAAGACATCTCCTGGATGACTCAATGCCCTAAAATACTACAGAGAAACGGTTTGGATGAAAGTGATACGAAAATATCTGTTGGGTTTTAAGATAATCTCTATACATTTATACAGGATAAATATATCCTTTTTTATTTATATGGAACAACCATTGACCTTTTTGTTAGACCAACTCTCTTTTTTATAACTTTTGAAGGTTATTCCCATCAATAGAATATATCATTGAAGAATTAGATAACACTAATAATCTAAACGAAAATATGAAAATAAACAAGACACAAAAAAATTAAATGTAAGTCAACTAAATTAAAACAAATAACTTTGTTTAAACCACTAATATAATCACAATTACCTATTTTTGGTAATTGTGATTATATTAGTGGTTTAAACAAAGTTATTTGTTTTAATTTAATTCAAAATGATGCCACAAAGTGATTTTGCGAAGTTTGAAGAAGAAGTAAGTCAACTAAACTCGACTTTTTTTCTGTGTCTTGTTCATTTTCATAATATTTTGGTTTAGATTATTATATGCAAAGTGTAACAGGACGTACCCGAAAGATTTTAACCAGCTTATTTGGAGTAAAAATTTCAATAAAATTTTGGTCTCCGGCGACATTTTTGATGTTTTTTTTCCTACAAAAACATGAAAAACAGTAGGTGTTTGACGATTGTGAGCGGGTTAAGAGGCTGGGCGGTTACTCGGCTGATCGACCAGTGACGAGATGCGAAAGATTTTTTTTGTTTGATTTTGCGAAAAAAAAAAATTAAAAAAAAACTTCATAAAAAAAAGTCACCGGACACAAAAATTTTATTTACATTTTTTACTCCAAATAAGCTCAAGAATCATTGGTTAAAATCTCTCGGGTACGTCCTGTTACACCCTGTATAAATTATTTCTGATGTATAATTCGTTACTTTCATTCCCAAACTATATTGTTGGAAACGAAAATTAACGTAACGTAAATTGTGGGTAACGAAATGGAATGCATGAAAACGGAATACACACGTTAAAACTTGTAAAAATATGCCAATCCATCACTTCCATACGACAAAGGTAATTTATCTGTAATAAAAAACAATATTGGACCAATGACCGATCCCTGTGGGACGCCAGCACTTATTATAAATGTTGCATCACTAATGAATACAGTAATCCAAGTAGACAGCTAATTGTGGTTTGACGATGAATTCAACGCGGTTGACCGCAGATAAAATACCGTTGTATTGTGGTTGAAGTATTATTATTTTTAAACGAGCTGTTTTCAGTTTTATGCTAATTTCTTTGTTTCCGACTGTTGAGGAAGAACTTAAGGTGTAAACAAGAATAAACGATCTTTTGCTCGGGTTTTACACAAAACATATAAATTATCCATTTTTGCTATAAATATAGACAAACGATCTCTGTGGTAAACCAGTATGTTTCTTTGGCTAACTCTGGGATTTAACTCTGAGGTCATGGGTTCGAAACCCGATCTGGACAAATTTTGAATATTAGTATATATGAATAAATATTTGGACTATTTGTATATCTTTTGAGGCTGCCTGGAGTAAAGAGGGGAAGAAGATGAGGATGCGGTTTGTTAATACATGGGTGTTCAGATCAGTTCACTAACCATTATTTATAATTCGTGTTAATTACCCTATTAAAGTAGATAGTATAGTAAAATATATTTACATATAGGGATTTCTGTTTCGAGGTCGACAGTAGATTTTTGTGTTGGTGTTACATCATGATTCTCCCATCTTCATTATGTTGTCCTTATTTTCCTATTTGTAGATCGCTTCATTTTCATATTTGTAGATTTCTTCATCTTCACGTTTGTTGATTTCTTCGACTTTATAAGTGTTGATTTCCCCATCTTTATGTTTGTTGATTTTTTCATCTTTGTTAATTCCCTCATCTTCATGTTTGTAGCACTCATTTTCATATTTTTTGATTTCCTTATCTTTGTGTCTGTTGACCTCATCTTCGTGTTTTTTTGATTTCTTCATCTTCGTGTTTTGTGACCTCTTTTTCATGTTTGTGAATTTCCTTATATTCATGTTCGTTGATTTCTTCATTTTCGTGTTTGTTGATTTCTTCATCTTCATGCTTGTTGGTTTCCTCATCTATATGTTTGTTGAACTCATTTTTATACTTGTTGATTTCCTTATCTTCGTAGTGGATTTTAAGCAACGTCTCAATTATTGTACATGGTTGTCTTTCAAAAGATTTCAGAGCATTAATAGTAGATATATTTACCACTATTGGGTAAAGAAGGTTTTAGTGACCAGCTTTGTATAACCAGGAACTTTTACCAACCTTCATCTTTTTCATATTCTTCTCTTCTCCACTTGCTTCTGCCACACAACGAATACCCCAAATTAGTATACATATTCATAGTCTTAATGGTTCCAGGCAGTTCATACTCTTGTGTTGTATTAACATCAAATAAAAAAAGAGAAAGTCGCAGTTTTTTGCATGTTTTTTATGGTGTCAATGGCCGAAATTTATTGCCGGCGTCCTGTAGAAAAACAATATTTATTTGGAATATTTTTGTACTTATGCAAAACAAAATAGTCGTTTTATGTATTTTTACTAATTTTTTTCCTTATGTTTTCTATGAACCTTACATTATTTATATTATTGATATCGTAACATAAATCTGTCGAATAATACTTATTTATGTGTTTAGTTCTTAAATATGTTATTAGATAAATTTAATGGCAGTTGGCGAATTTAAATAAAACGTGGAAATTAATGGAAGATTTTGTTTCTGTTTCCCGTCTCAGAATTGTTTCGATTCTGAATGGTGGTCTTTAACCAGAAAGCAAATTCTGTATCGTTTGTGTTCCCTTTTGTGTTAAATCAGCGTTACGACACAATTAAGACAAAAGGGCAAAATCCGTTGGACGTCAAAAGGCGTGTCCGACGTGCGTTGTCGGCTGTCAAATTTCTGTCATTTTCATTGTCTTTCAATGACTTGTCTATGCCTGACGTGTGTTGAATGGATTGATCATCTATTTAAAATCATGAATTACTATTTAATAAAACTTCTTGTATATAAACCTTATAGGCGTTCATAAATGAGTATCCATTTTTGTCGTATTATTTTGATGTTTATACTCGATGACATTCGGTGCGCAAATTTTTCAGCGACTGACATCTCTGAACGAGGTTTACGGAGGCGGCAAACGCGCCGTCATCTCTGGCGTTGGGGCAACTACTTTTAAGGTGTCAGTATTTAGCTCGTTAGCGCGATACGGAATACCGCATTTAAGAAAACTGTCAAAATATGTCTTTATTTAATATATATAATTTTACTTTGTGTTATTAAGTTCTACGAAAATGTGTAATTTGCAATTTGACTGTCCTAAAACGGGAACTCTTCCTGGTAGAAAAGTAAAGCTTTTTTAAATTAATTAATTAAGCTTTTTCAAATAAATAAATAAACGTCGTGTACATTTAACACGCGTTACGCTGTCTCAAAAGACACACCTTTTGGGCGACACCGAGAGTATCTTACCAATTTTAAATAGCTTAGATTTTCGATAGAAGTGAATAAAATACAGGCAAGCAACAGAAAATATAAAGACACATAAAATAGGTTAGATAAAATATGAGTTGACAAAATGTAAATTATACAGAATATACATAAAGTAAAAATAGATAGCCTGCCAATATCCTCCAAATCAACAATAATAGTTATTAATAAAAATGCATAAAATTGGTATTTACAATAGTTTATGAATTAAGTATAAATAGTTCGCACATACGGCGTTTAAAGTTTGCCAAATTCAAATTATTGTCAAATACATCAATATTGTTTAAATATTGGTTACCAAGACTATGTAATCGAATGCAATTTATAGTTAGAATGAGAAGTGTGTATATAAAATGTTAATGTTTGTCTAGTAGTTCGTGTAGGTACATGTAGATTTATTAAATGCAAGAGTTCACAGCAATCAAATTTAGAGTTTAAAATTTTAATAAAAATGTTAGGTGGGTTATTTTTCGTCTGTTTTCTAAAGTTGGAATATTTAAAATATTCATGAATGATAGGTAATTTATGTGCTCTAAAGGGATGTTGAGTTTAAAATGAAAAGACTATAACATATTTTTTACACGTGTAATTTTTGTATGATTCGTTGATGGCAACGGCTAAGGCAAGATATATGTTTTAACGTAATGTATGATTATGTTAAAGGTGTTTTTTGACAATTTAGTACCATACCAAAATGGGTCGGGCCGCGTATTTCCAAATCCTTTACCATTTCAGATACGGCTGTGTCTGAAATGGGATAGGGTTTGTTGTGCGAAATCGCCTTACAAAACCTATACCGGTTCAGACAAGGCGTTCGTTGCTCTGCCCACGCTTCGTGTTGCTGTGACGGTGACGAACATAAGTAGGTGCATTCGTTTGGTCAGGCCGCTTCCGCAGAGGTAGTCAGAGAGGATAGACTGCCAAACAACCTGTCACAGTGGTATCGAACTCAAACAAACAACAAACCACAACAAACCCTATTCCATTTCAGACACCGCTGTGTCTGAACCGGTATAGGATTTGGAAATCCGCGGTCGGGCCGGGTTAATAGAGTGAAGTTTTCTCCGGGTGTTGGCGGTGGATGCGTCTGCCTACCAACTGCGTGGAAAGCCGGATCGAGAGAGACTGGTTGAAGATCTTTTGATCACTCCAGTAGAACTCTCTCGAAACATCATGGACTCGTTCGACCATCACTCCTAGACAGATTTCTATACACCCCTCATACCACGTTCCTTCCAAGAACTTCCTTTCATAAAAAGACACTCCACGCAACATTACGAAAGATGTCATAGGCCCTGGGGGAAATTATTTTCCTCAGGGCCTCCTGGTAGAGCTAATGTAAAAAAAGCTGACATTTAAAAAGCAATACTTGCTAAATGTACCATCACACCTTTTTATTTGATTATCATTTGACCAGTAGCTGCTATGCATTAGCGGCTGACAAAGGCCAGCTATTACAAAACCCACATAACTAATAACGGTCATTATTAAAATTATATTCGCATTTTATTAGTGTGCTATATATACGGTGTGAAATAATAATATACTAATTACTATGAGAATGCGAAAAAATATGTTTTAAGAAGATTGGTTGCGCGATTTTTTTTAAAGCTTCTTCTTCTTCTTCTTCCCCTTTTCCTATTCGGGTCGGGGACCCACTGCATCGACAAGGCTCCTCCATACGTCCCTGTCTTGCGCCGATTGATCGGCCTCCGTCCATGGCAGATCCATCCTCTCCTCGCACAGTTTTTGGACTTGCCTCGCCCAACTGTGTCTGGGGCGGCCTACTGGACGTCTACCCTCTGGAATGGCACTCAGTATTTTCTTCGGAATTCGGTCATCAGACATTCTTAGTACATGTCCAAGCCACCTCAGTTGCGATTTTTCTACGAAGAGTAGCAGTGGTTCAATGTTTAGATCATCTCGGATCGTAGAATTTCTTATATGATCCCATTTCGTAACCGCTGCCACTCCTCTCAAGTACCTCATTTCGGCAGCTTGGACTCTAGAGCGTGTTTGTTCGTTTAGCATCCATATCTGGTGGCCGTAAGTGAGCGTCGGGCGGTATACCGTTTTAAACACTGCCATCTTTGTCTTGATGCTGAGCTCGGCTTTTCTTATCACTGAGCTGTAGAGAGGACGTAGCACACTGCTTGCCGCACTAATTCTTCGATCAATCTCTCCGTCTTGCCGACCGTCGCTGGAGAATTCGACCCCAAGGTATTTGAACCTGTCCACCTGGTTCAGCTGAGTCCCATTAGCGAGTATGTTGCACTGAGTTTGGTCCCTTCCTATAACCATCACCTCTGTTTTGGAGGTACTCATCTTCATTCCCGCCGCCATGCACTCTTCGCTGAATCGGTTGATCCACTCTTGTAATCCTTCCTGTGATGTCGTCAGTCTCGCGATGTCGTCAGCAAATAGTAGGGAGCTGATTCTAGTATTGCCTACCAGTGCTGCATCCGGTGTTTGGCTGTTTCGGCTGATTCGGTCCATGAATATAGTGAAGAGGATTGGCGACATAGGGCATCCTTGTCTGAGGCCGATTTCCACTTCAAATTCTTCCGAAACTTTACCGTTTATCCGGACCCTACTGCTACTATGTTCGTATAGAGATGCTATGCCTTTTAGTAGGTTGCCTTCAACTCCGTACTCTTTAAGCACCTCCCAAAGTAGTTGGCGCGGTACTAAGTCGTATGCCTTCTCTAAATCTATAAATCCAATATATGATGGCTTACCGTATTCCCAACATTTTTGTATGGTCACTTGTAGTGTGAAGAGCTGATCCGTAGTGCCTCTACCTTGTCTGAAGCCGCACTGTTCTTCTTGGATCTTGTTCTCTGTCACTCTTCGACATCTTTTTTCCAGGATTCTAGCGTAAACTTTTCCTGGTTGACTAAGAAGTGTTATTCCTCGGTAGTTGGAGCACAGTTTCTGGTCCCCTTTCTTAAATATTGGGACTATAATTCCTGTCCTCCAGGCTTTAGGGGTCTTACTTGTTCTCCAAGCTACTGAGAAAACTCGCGTTAACCACCTGAGGCCTTGGTTGCCCATAGCTTTTAACATTTCTGGCCTTATTTCATCTACTCCGGCTGCTTTTCCCCTTTTAAGGGACTTAATTGCCAGTATTACTTCTTCTAACAAAATTTCGCCTTCTTCGTCTGTTTCATTGCTATTTAGCTCTTCTTGGGTCCCTGTCTGGGGGGCGTTCAGTAGCTTCTCAAAGTATTCTTTCCATCTACTGAGAATTTCATTTTCCTCCCTCAACAGGTTCCCTGCCTCATCTTTAATACACCTGGTCTCGATTGCGTCTCCCTTACGAAGTCGACGTATTGTTTGCCAGAAAATTTTATTTGCCGTGTGGTAGTTTTCTTCTAATTTGGATCCAAACTCTTCCCAGGCTCTTTTTTTGGATTCCTTGACCTTTTTATTGGCAACCGTTTTTTTTTCTGAGTATTTTATACGGTTTTCTTGTGTAGGGTTAGCAATATACTCTCGGTATGCATTTTTCTTATCGTTAACTGCTCGTTTTACATTTTCCGTCCACCAAGGCGTTCTCTGATTATTCAAACTTGATTTAACTCGCTTCGTACCACAGGTTTCTTTCGCTGTCTCCACTATTGCACGTTGGAACATTTCCCATTCGTTTTCCGCGTTTGATGTGATTGATGTATTCGAGGCCAAAATACTTAACCAAGCTGAAAAAAAGAAGTTTGATCGATCCAAACCGTCGAGCATATGAATATAGATGATAGAAGATACTAGATGTGTCAATTATTTCAACATATGAATTCAGTAACGCCTGGTATCTCAAAAGTTGCGTCTTACAAAGAAAATGAGAACTTGTAACACAATTGTTGGTTAAATGTTATTTATTGAAGGTAAGTTCACAGATCACATATAGTAAAAATAGTCACAATGTATCAAATCACAATAATAATTAACTGAGCAAGGGATCGGAGGGAACCTTGCTGATTAGTCTTTGGGAACAACAAAACTGACTCGTGCCGTTATGGTAACGGGCGGCGGCGACTGTGTTCTGCTTAGAGGGTCGTACCATAGGACGAAGCGCAACTAATGGCCTCTACACACGGTGCTGCGAACAGCCGGCTGTTAGCAGCTGGTTATTGTCTCCTGTCTCCCTTTTCCTCGTGCGAACCCGTAACATTCTGTTTCACGTTGTCTTCTGTCTCTTTTATTAACACAACAAATTCAATATCACCATCTCATTTCTTCGGTTGGTACTAACGGCAGACGGTTTCTTCCAATTTGCAGTCAACGTGAAACAGAGTGTTACGGGTTCGCATGGGAAAAAAAGAGACGGGAGACATTCTCCAACCTTCGATTTTTAGCCAGCTGCCAAAAGCTGCTGTTCGCAGCATGGTGTGTAGATAGTATAAGGCAGCAGTCGGGGTCTGGTTGGTGCTTTGCTTATGGAAGTAGAATACTCCTTAGAGGGTCGTGCTAAAGGACGAGGCGCAACTAAGAGAGTGTACTAGCCAAGGGCGAGCTGCAGACGAACTCCTGAATTGAGGCACGCAGCTCTTTATATAGGCTATTCCTTGTGGCGGGGCGTGGTTTATGTGGCTACTCGGGAGTGGGAAATGCGCAGAGGGCGTCTGCGCAGCCTGGTTCGCCTAGGATTGGGTGAGCAGGATAGCGCTGTACCGGGAAAAGAGATGGTGTAGTGGCAAGCGTAAAACGGTGCGCTACAAACTGCATATAAATATATTTAAAAATGGTTATTAGCTCGTTAAAATGCATTGAAAATCAGAAAAACTTTTAATTTATGGTAATTAATATTTTTTTCACAATAATTACTGTTGTCATAACATGTTATCATTCAATTTTGAGCATCCCTTATTTTTTATTCGTTTTATTTTGTTAAAAAAATTTGGTGAAGTTATTGTTTAGTGTCTTTGTTTAATGTTGTTTAATGTTCTTTGGACTACAGTTATGGAATAAAAATTAAGTTTACTACAAAATATAAAATATATACCCTTCGTTTAATTTTTTTCCCGAATCACGAAATCTAAGTTTTTTCAAAAACTTCCGGTCATTTTAGCGAGCTATTAGTGAAAACCAGTTTAATTTATTTTAACGTTTTCGAATAGCTACAGATCACACACAACTATTGAGATCCCGGGCGTTTAAAAATAAGGCATTTTTTTAATCTCTCTATAGAGAGCGACACACGCTAAAGTCGGAACTCCAGCTTCAACAAAACCAAAACAAATGCCTTCAACATGTCGACAACATGTTTTGTTTTTTTTTCCAATTGTCGTCTCCTGTGTTTGTTTGTTCATTGGAGCACAGATTTCAACAAGGACCGCTGTGAACGTGGCTACAAAACATGACGTCATATACAATCATATTTTTACAGAGCTCGAAAATAATATATTGCAATAAAATCCAAATAAATTGAATATTTCTGAATGTATCCGAAATCTAAAAACTGTTTTGGAAAGGTGATGAAATACGCTATCAAATGATTCAAAATAAACATATAAAATATTTGAAATATAAACATTTTACGTGCAAACATAATTTTTTTTTTTTAAATGACTCGCCTTTCGTTTTTTCTAACTAAAATCACTGTTAATGAAAAAAAATAAAAACACATAAGTACATATTTTATTAGAAAAATGTATTGTAAACGTTATTCTCACCTCACTTTTTACTCGTTTGATGTAAAAATAATTACTAAATAATTCTCAAAGATTCATAATTGATTTTCAAATTGCGGCCGGAAACTTTGACTTCATAAATATAAACATTTTAATTACTTTGCGGTTAACTTTTAAATTTCATAATAAGGCGTGATATTTTCTCTTTCTAACACCGCTTAGATCATATTTCTAACCATGATAATAAGGGAGACACAACGATTTCTATCAGACCTAATAAATACGCTAATCGTACATAACTGCACATAACCTCAATAACATATGCCATACATTCACTTTATGTCGAGAGCCGCACCGCGCGGCTTTATAAAATAATGAACAAATTCCCTCCAATTCCCTCCCCTGCCTTCCTCTCTTCGCCCGGGTGTTGTCGTGTTTTCCATCGACCACAGAAAACAAGAACATTGAATTTGTGTGCAGGGTCACGCCCCTATTGACGATGTTTTCAAGTCATTTGTTGTCGCAGGAGACAATAATACTGAAGGAAGAGACCCAGCTTAATGTATACACAGCTTAAGAGCGATTGACCAGCAACAGAGAATAAAAGTTTAAAAATGCTTGCAACTTTACAGGGAGGTTCCAATTAGAAAGATCGATTATTCCCGGTATCGATTTTTTAAAATTTAAAATTTTAAATCGATTTATTTCATTCAGAACTTGCTTTAATATATACCTACTTTTAAGTAAACAATAAAAATGCTCAAAACGCACGATGATAAATTATTAAATATAGTGTACTTCTTGGAAGTATTTTTTTAACATAAGTATTTATGATTTTTCAATAATGTATAAATTAAATAAGTATATAAAAAAAATTGAAATATTTTAGTTTGCCTTAAATAAATAAAAAAACTGAGGTATTTTTGTCACAAAATACGTTCTCGCATTTATTTTTTAATGATTTTAATTTAACTAAAATTAATTTTTTGAAAACTGTGTTGACTAGATTATGTATTGATTTATTTTATTGTATGATTATATGATTTGAAATTTTTGTTGTCTAATAGAATCTATCGTTTGAAAATTGAACAAATCTGCCAACGACCAACGGTATAACCTTAGTGTATTAAAAATACACTTAGTTTTTCAAAAATTTATAACTGCATGTACCAGATAAAATAACAATCTTTCAAAATCAATTTATGTTTTTTTTTTTGTAAAAAAGAGTCAATACGTCTGGAATTTGATTTAAAAAGGACTAATTTCCGGTATGCTCTGGTAATCCCCTCTTAATATTAAAGATAGTGATGGTCATATAAACATATATTTAATCAAAAGCATGTTTTGACTAAACCAATATTGTTAATAGTTTGTCTTCATTAGTATGGTACCAATGGCGTCACCTCTCCTGCCTGTGATTGGCTGTTTCTCGTAAGATTATTGCATAACCCCGCCCGGCAGCGTGCTAGCAGAGTTCATACAGTCTCCCTCAGATTTAATTTTAATTTATTTCTCAAGGTACTCATTCTCTTTCATATGATATATTGAGCGCCTTTGGACCTGTCACATTTCAATGTTGACTCTATTTATTTATTGATTTACAGATTATAAAAATAAAAGAAAAGATGTAGGCCACATTGTACATATAAAACATCAATTTTATTTATTATAAGAACTTTGTACATTGTATAGATTTTTGTGTTAATTCATCCGCCATGCTGGAGATGTCCCTGTGTTATAGCGGGTAAAGTATACAAATTGGAAATTAATAATATGGTTGATAAATTAAATTATACAAATTTAAGTAGATTACAAATATTATATATCATGGTTTCTAAATGTAGTAATAATAATATACTATAATATTATATTTCGGCTACTGGCATTATACCTAGCTCTCTCATTAAAAATTTAGGCATATTAGTATATAAAAATGAAAACATCAGTCATTTTAAATACATGTACGATTACGAAATATTTTTTTATTATTTATATTGAGGGATCAGTAGGATTTATCGGTCAAATTAGGAATTCAACCGAGCCTAACCCTCTGATATGAAAATATCTGGAGTCGGTGAATTATTTTTCCATTTAATAGTTTGGTAGATTAACTTGTTGTTCTTGTATTGTTTTGTATTAATTATACTTATATAGTACACTTGCATAACGTGGATTTACTAGATGATCATTTTTTATGGAAAAGTGTGTGAAAGGGTTTAGTTTTTCCTATGGGGAAAACTAAACCCGAACCTAAAAGTCTGGTGCGTAAAATGATTATGGTTGATTTAAAAAAAATCAACCTATTACTATTTTTGGTTAATTTACCTTAGTTTACTTCAGTTTATCTATTTATTTAAGGTCTTACAAACTAAAATATTTCAGATTTTTTTACACACTTATTTTGTTTAGACATTATTGAAAAATTATAAATTATTTTGATCAAAAATTAATTTTAAGAAGTATGTAATTTTCATTCATTTACCATCTCTAGTTTGATTTTTTATTGCAAGATAACAATAATATATATTTTTTTTAATATGAAAATAAACAAGACAGAAAAATAATAAAATATAATGGCTGCAACTGGGACTCGAACCCAGAACCTCACGTCTAACCGGGACATACGCATTAACCAATTTAATTTAACCAAATACATTATTTGAATACATGTTTCCAATAATAAAGGTAGCTGCCAATAATATGGAAAAAAATATTAGTCGAAGATAATATTGTTAATTCTGAAATTTGAAATATAAAGTTGACAAATACGACAGTCTCATAATAGGGTGCAATAGCAAAATTGGTTAATGCGTATGTCTCGGTTAGACGTGAGGTTCTGGGTTCGAGTCCCAGTTGCAGCCATTATATTTTATTATTTTTCTGTGTCTTGTTTATTTTCATATTTAAAAAAAAGTATTATTATTGTTATCTTCTTCTTCAATGATATATTTACATTGATGGGAATAACCTTCAAAAGTTAAAAAGAAAATTTTTCTTATAAATTTATTTTTATTTTTTTTTATTTTGAAGAAAAAGTTTTTGAAAAAAAAAGACATATAAAAAGTCACCGGAGACCAAAATTTCATTCACATTTTTTTACTTCAAATAATGTCAGGAATCACTGGTTAAATAAAGTAAGTCAAGTACGATCCCTAACACCTAACTAGTATGTACCTGTGAAATTATTGCAAACTTTATATCCCAGTTACCTACTCTGCAACCTTTTAGATTGAACCGGTTGCAAGATATTTCCATCTGACTGGTTTTGTAGTCAAACTCATGCAATTTCAAATAAATGGCACAATATGGTACGGTCTGTGGAACTCGTACTAGTGATGTACATTCTTGTAATCGAAGCATCGATTAAAAAAACATTTTTACAATTGAAATATTCTGATGTTTTTAAATTTAAAGGTTTGGATGCGATGGAGAATTGAATTCACGATTTTTTCTTGTTGGATTTACGTTGTACCAATTGTGACACCGAATCAGTTTGCGTGTTGTCGTTTTTATCTTATTTGAATACCGCACGAGAATTCTAACTGCTCCCGTCTTGAGCCAGTGAGACTATGGCATTCCCAATTGGGGCGTTTTGTGAGGCTTAACCGCCCTACCTTCGGGTTATTTCCGCAAAATACTCATATCTGATAAGATTTTGTCAAAATATATGCATTTACAATAGGTTTATTAAAATAAAAGTTTTTAAAACATAAAAATAAAAAATAAAAAAATGCGTTAGTGATACGGGATAGTGCAGAATGGTACAATCAACATGAACGTATCACGTACGTTCGTAAGCCTAGGGCGGTTAAGGTAGTGTGGAGGGGAAGGAGATTGAGAAGATAGTGGTGGGGAAGTATTGGTTATTCAGATCTGGTCACGAAACAAGGCTAAAGCCGTTTCAAACAGCATTTCAATTCTGAATGGGGCGATGCTGAGAGTATCTTCCACTCTGGAACGTGCCGCAAATTTATTTTTAAAGGATTAAGTTGTGTAAAAATACAATCAATCAAATACAATTTACTTCTGCACGTCGGGATTTGAACCCGCGACCTCCAGCTTGCTGGTCGAGACCATCACCCCCACCATACCGCATAGTGTACAACTAGGTATTACAATAATATTTGTTGATATTCGGTAAAACGACTGCTATAATTTATGTTTTTTGATTTGAGCTTTCGTTGTCGATTAAATCTAGTCCGTTAGAAAGTATTAGATCAAATTTGAATAAAGTTGGTCGCTAGAGGATTATTATCAGCTGCTAATGTATTTTGTCGAAGCATAGACCTGGCTCCAAAAGCTTAATTGCCGAAAAATATAAAAAAATCAAAATGCTCGAATCTAAAAAAAATTCTACTACAACCACTCGAATGCTTTTTGCCACATTATGGCACTATTTCCAAAACCTCGGATTGCTTTGTTGCCAAAATGTGGCAAATTTAAATTTTTTTTTTTTATTGAAACGACTATATAATATATTGTACATTCAAAATATAACAAAATAAATATTCCCTAGGTTCTTTAAAATGTTTTAAGGTTAAAGATAATTTTTTTTATTTTTATACATCGTACAAATATGTGATAATAAACAAAATATAGGGGAATTCATTGGCTACATAGAACTATATACATATTGTATGTCTCCATATTCAAATTCTGAGGTATGATTTTTTTAATGTGGGCGCAAAAATTTCCTTTAGCAATCCGAGAAAAAATATTTTAATTGCTCTGTTGCTCCAGTGGTTTTCAACAACGATTTTCTTCACACCCTGTATTATCTTTTTAATAATACTTTTGTATGTATTAATTCATATGAAGGAAATAAAACACATCGATTAAATTGTCATTTATGGAAACAAAAATGTTTCGATCATTTCGAAATTGACATGTCGATTGTTCCCATCACTACTCTAAGCCTATTAGAAATATGATAATGTCGATATATCCATTTACATCCCTTTCCTATGTCGTGAGGTGCATTCTGCGTATTTGTACAGGTACCTGCTGCCGCGATGGGAAACATGCTAGGATTGTGCAACTAAAATTATTGCAATTATTGCTGCATTTCGCTGTGTAAATAGTTAAGGAAATAGTGCGAAGTAAACGCACTTTGAAAGTTGCTCATTGATAGCAGATAAAACCTTTGGTATGATTATTATGAAGGTCTCCTTTCCTAAACGGGTCCTACCAGAATATTATAATTATTCAATCCGAATTAGACTGTTGTGAACTCCTGCATCTCATCGACTTCAAGGTACCTAATCGAGCAAGTAGGCAAAATATAATATTCTGCAACAATAATTACAGGATCAACAATTACGGGATCAACAATTACCGGATCAACAATTACGGGATCAACTACCACATACATGCACCAATTAATCGATTTCACACACTTGGAAACAAATTCTCCTTAAATATATAAGCAAAATATATTATTCTGCAAAAATAATTACGGGATCAACAATTACGGGATCAACAATTATGGGATCAACTACCACATACATGCACTAATTAATCGATTTCACACACTTGGAAACAAATTCTCCTTAAATATATAGGCAAAATATATTATTCTGCAACAATAATTACTGGATCAATTACCACATACATGCACCAATTAATCGATTTCACACACTTGGAAACAAATTCTCCTTAAATATATAGGCAAAATATATTATTCTGCAACAATAATTACGGGATCAACAATTACGGGATCAATTACCACATACATGCACCAATTAATCGATTTCACACACTTGGAAACAAATTCTCCTTAAATATATAGGCAAAATATATTATTCTGCAACAATAATTACGGGATCAACAATTACGGGATCAATTACCACATACATGCACCAATTAATCGATTTCACACACTTGGAAACAAATTCTCCTTAAATATATAGGCAAAATATATTATTCTGCAAAAATAATTACGGGATCAACAATTACGGGATCAACAATTATGGGATCAACTACCACATACATGCACCAATTAATCGATTTCACACACTTGGAAACAAATTCTCCTTAAATATATAGGCAAAATATATTATTCTGCAACAATAATTACGGGATCAACAATTACGGGATCAACTACCACATACATGCACCAATTAATCGATTTCACACACTTGGAAACAAATTCTCCTTAAATATATAGGCAAAATATATTATTCTGCAACAATAATTACGGGATCAACAATTACGGGATCAACTACCACATACATGCACCAATTAATCGATTTCACACACTTGGAAACAAATTCTCCTTAAATATATAAGCAAAATATATTATTCTGCAAAAATAATTACGGGATCAACAATTACGGGATCAACAATTATGGGATCAACTACCACATACATGCACTAATTAATCGATTTCACACACTTGGAAACAAATTCTCCTTAAATATATAGGCAAAATATATTATTCTGCAACAATAATTACGGGATCAACAATTACGGGATCAACAATTACGGGATCAATTACCACATACATGCACCAATTAATCGATTTCACACACTTGGAAACAAATTCTCCTTAAATATATAGGCAAAATATATTATTCTGCAAAAATAATTACGGGATCAACAATTACGGGATCAACAATTATGGGATCAACTACCACATACATGCACCAATTAATCGATTTCACACACTTGGAAACAAATTCTCCTTAAATATATAGGCAAAATATATTATTCTGCAACAATAATTACGGGATCAACTATTACGGGATCAACTACCACATACATGCACCAATTAATCGATTTCACACACTTGGAAACAAATTCTCCTTAAATATATAAGCAAAATATATTATTCTGCAAAAATAATTACGGGATCAACAATTACGGGATCAACAATTATGGGATCAACTACCACATACATGCACTAATTAATCGATTTCACACACTTGGAAACAAATTCTCCTTAAATATATAGGCAAAATATATTATTCTGCAACAATAATTACGGGATCAATTACCACATACATGCACCAATTAATCGATTTCACACACTTGCAAACAAATTCTCCTTAAATTTATAGGCAAAATATATTATTCTGCAACAATAATTACGGGATCAACAATTACGGGATCAATTACCACATACATGCACCAATTAATCGATTTCACACACTTGGAAACAAATTCTCCTTAAATATATAGGCAAAATATATTATTCTGCAAAAATAATTACGGGATCAACAATTACGGGATCAACAATTATGGGATCAACTACCACATACATGCACCAATTAATCGATTTCACACACTTGGAAACAAATTCTCCTTAAATATATAGGCAAAATATATTATTCTGCAACAATAATTACGGGATCAACAATTACGGGATCAACTACCACATACATGCACCAATTAATCGATTTCACACACTTGGAAACAAATTCTCCTTAAATATATAGGCAAAATATATTATTCTGCAACAATAATTACGGGATCAACAATTACGGGATCAACTACCACATACATGCACCAATTCATCGATTTCACACACTTGGAAACAAATTCTCCTTAAATATGCACATTCTTAATATAAGTTTACCGTTATTTAATCGGGTATAATCGGACAATACCGGAAATTAGTCCCCTTTGAATCAAATCCTAGGCGTATTGACTCTTTTTTACAAAAAAAAACATAAATTGAATTTAAAAGATTTTATCACCTGCAAACAACCAACTTTATATATAAATATAATAAGCGATAATTGTTGAATGAAACACTAGGTATATATTGAATCATTTGACGGGTAGGAGGTAACCCGCCGTAGCTTAATGGTAGAGCTCCTGTCCGGCAAACAGAGGGGTGCGGGTTCGAGTCCCGTCGGCGATATGTATCTTTTCTCGGGAGAGTTTTTCAATATTGATGAGTGTTTCAGGCTAATAATTATTGCTTATAATAATTGTTATCCTTTGTGCTGTGCATAAAAAATCTTGTCTTAAACATTAGTTTATCAATTTAAAAAATAATAAGTATAAATTGTCAGTACAAAAATTTTTGCAAGCTTCTTGTTTGTCAAACGTCGAAATTTTAAGCACCGTTTTGGGGAACACGAATTGTTGTATAAAATACGCTAAGGTTCAAAGTATTATGTCGTCGTTGCTTATAAAATATGAACCATGTGAAACTGAGTACATTTTGAGAAAATCAATAAAAAACTGTTTAAAACTATAACGAAATGGAAAATAACAATTCTATTTATTGACAAAGTAGGAAAAATATATTTCTTTCTTTATAAGAATATATTTATGGCAAACATTAATTATTTTTTGCCAGTAAATTGAATTTTAACGCGATTTTCTCACATGCTTCATATTATATGCACAGTTTTTCTCACATGGTTCATATTCTATAAACAGTTTTCGTCATAATTTTAAATACCATAATAATGTAAAAATATTAAATTTTAATTTATTCAAATTTGACAGCTAGGCATCAAAAAATGATGTCAATATTATGGACATACCAATTGAGTTGTGTAGTGGTATGCAGAGGATATGACTTTTTTTATTATTTTTTATTATGTACTATTTTGATTGTCCTCACACGGTTTATTTTCTTTCGCCTTAAATATTTGATATTTTTACATGGCTCATATTGTAGAAGATGGAGAAAAAAAAGAAAAATAACTGTATATTTAACACATTTTGTCAGAATCGTTACATTGTTCATATTAAATATGCAACGACGATGTGTTCTAAGACTGATAATTTTAAGTAGAAACCGAAAAAAATTCAAACCACTGGAGCGACAGAGCAATTAAAATATTTTTTCTCCGATTGCTAAAGGAAATTTTTCTGCCCACATTAGAAAAATCATACCTCCGAATTTGAATATGGACACTTACAAACTGATTATAGTTCTATGTAGCCAATAAATTCCCCTATCTTTTGTTTATTATCACATATTTGTAGGATTTATAAAAAAATATAATTAAATCTTTAACCTTTTACTTTAAAGAATCTAGAGAATGTATTTTGGCAACAAAGCAATCCGAGGTTTTGAAAATAGTGCCATAATGTGGCAAAAAGCGCTCGAGTGGTTAGAAACCTATTATAATTGTCCATAATATCTTGTTAGGTCCTTTCTTACGTACTACAGATGTATCTAATCATTCTAATTGACCGTAAAAACACGGTGATGTAGGCTCACCTTGGTATTTCGACTGACCACTTGGAGGCCATTAATTCAGGTTTCGTTTAGGTTCTTCTGTAGGGCCCAAGATGTGGTAATATTATAACAAATTTGAAGGTAACTGCAGTTTGGGTCAAGGAGTTTATTTTAGATATGTGCTATAGAAATTGTAGCTAATCTCGTAGACATAGAAAATAAACAAATGTTGCAATCATCGATAATAGAAACGGAGGGAGATATGGCATGTTTGCTGTCGCCTCGTAACGACCATACTACACGGATTATTAATTAATTTATTTATTAACGCTATTTTTAGGAGCTTTTATATGTGAATAGTGAAAAGTATACAATATTTATTGGACATAACTGAACTGCCTCAGTAAGCGCCTACGCCCACTGAGGCAACTGAAAACTCTCAACTGCCAACTGTCTTTGTATGACAATGTGATGGCCCGCACACTTCACAATCACACAAAACCCCGTTGTCAATGGTAACGCAAGCGGTGACTCGCGGCTGTCACTGCTGATTGCCCTGGGTGGCCGTTGCTAGTTTGCCAGCTGTCAGCTGATTGTTCTTCGTCTATGGTTAAACAAGCTTTTTGACCAATCAAGACAGAGAAAACAGCCGGTTTTAGTTGATTTTCAGTTGCCTCGTCAGCGGAGCGCCTTACACTTCTTTTGTTTAATTCTCTTTTCGACTTGACTGCTCTTTAAGGCGCTCCGCTGACGAGGCAACTGAAAACCAACTAAAACCGGCTGTTTTCTCTGTCTTGATTGGTCAAAGAGCTTGTTTAACCATAGACGAAGAACAAACAGCTGGCAACTAGCAACGGCCGGCCAGGGCAATCAGCAGTGCAAGTTGCAAGTCACCGCTTGCGTTATCATTGACAACGGGTGTTTGAGTGATTGTGTAGTGTGCGGGCCATCACATTGTCATACAAAGACAGTTGGCAGTTGAGAGTTTTCAGTTGCCTCAGTGGGCGAAGGCGCTAAGTTCACTTTATATATATTCTTTGTTTCTTCTTTTCACTTCATTATACCTACGTATCATTATGATGTTAACTCTTGTTCTACATCTGTAAATCTTGTACAATGTATCTGTACTCTTTTCATTATGATGTATTTACATTGCGTCTATTTTATAAATTCTCACTAGGAGAACCTGTGCTGAGGTTTTCGCATGTATTATTATGCCGTCACAAGTGATAGCACAGTGTCCCCCTTGAGACTCTAAAGGAGGACACCGTAGTTCCACTCACACGGAGAAAAATGTTATTTGAAAAAAACGATCATTTTAATAGTAAAAAACGGTTAAAAACGGGACTGAAGTTTTTACGAACAAATTAACAGGGTTTCAATGTTTATTGGCGGGAACATGTAGGAATAATTTGTTGGTATACGTAATTTCGTACGTATTTTACCGCTAATAAACATTGAAACACTGTTAATTTGTTCGTAAGAACTTCAGTCCCGTTTTTAACCGTTTTTACTATTAAAATGTTTTTTCAAATAACATTTTTCTCCGTGCATTGTGGCAGTATTGTACTTATAGTAGGTGTAGATCTCAGCGTCTGAATTCCCATAGTAAATTTATTCAGACACGATATTTTCTCACATGATAATTCACCACATCATAACTCACATTAACCTAAGTTAACCTAACCTAAGGTTAAAAACCCCAATGATCAGTTTTCGACGCATCGAGACATGATGAATTATCATGTGAGGAATTATTATCCGATGAAAAGTTTGTACTCAATATTCACACACTTAAAAAGTTTCCACTGAACATTCTGGTCACCGGGTGAAATACGTTAACGAAATGCCTTGTCCACGCGGTACTGATAATGATTTGTACTGCCGGTATTTCAACCGAAGAAGCTCCTAGGATCTAGCGTTAGTGATCCATTCGTTAACATTTATCACATAAGAACGGGTCGTTTCTACAACTAGTTCTTGAGTTTAACGGCTCGGGTGTGGATCGATTTACCGACCTCCCTCAAAACTTCCGCTTCTTCCACTTTTCAGAAAGAGCAACCACACAGCATCCCAAAGATGACGTAAAAAATGGTTCATTGCCTATCTCCCTTATTTCTATTATCTAATTTTTTTCCAACACAAGAGTCTCAACTGCTCGGTGCTAGTCGGTTTATGTCATCCCCAATGGGGATATGTTGTGAGGCTGAAGGCAGCGGAGATGTAAAGGATATAAGGAAAAAGAATGTTGGGAAAGTACCTAGCTATTCAGATCTGGTTACCAAACACGACAAACCACTTCAAGTAATGTCTCGATTGGTCTTTGACCTGGTCGATACTTAGATAATGGGTGTTCGGAAACTCGTAGTACAAGCAGGAAATCGATTCATTTGGATAACTTTCATATCACATTTGGATAATATTCACATCACATTTGGATAATTTTACATCACATTTGGATAATATTCACATCACATTTGGATAACTTTCACATCACATTTGGATAATATTCACATCACATTTGGATAAATTTCACATCACATTTGGATAACTTTCACATCACATTTAAATAATATTCACATCACATTTCGATAATATTTACATCACATTTGGATTATTTTACATCACATTTGGATAACTTTCACATCATATTTGGATAATATTCACATCACATTTGGATAATTTCACATCACATTTGGATAACATTCACATCAAATTTGGATAATTTTACATCACATTTGGATAACTTTCACATCACATTTGGATAATATTCACATCACATTTGGATAACTTTCACATCACATTTAAATAACATTCACATCACATTTGGATAATATTCACATCACATTTGGATAACTTTCACATCATATTTGGATAACTTTCACATCACATTTGGATAATATTCACATCACATTTGCATAACTTTCACATCATATTTGGATAATATTCACATCACATTTGGATAATTTTCACATCACATTTGGATAATATTCACATCACATTTGGATAACTTTCACATCACATTTGGATAATTTTAACATCACATTTGGATAATATTCACATCACATTTGGATAATTTTACATCACATTTGGATAACTTTCACATCACATTTAGATAATATTCACATCACATTTAAATAATATTCACATCACATTTGGATAATTTTACATCACATTTGGATAACTTTTTTGATTTGAGCTTACATTTTCGAGAAAGTGAATCCAAACATGGAATTTTTAAGTCGATTTTGAGAAAAATCTGTCGCTGGGGAGTTAATATCAGCTGTTTAATATATTTTAACCCTTTGATCCCTGCACATAGATTAAGCGGACCTACTTACATTTTTTTTAGCTATTATCTGTTACATTAACTCAACACAGAAGACCTTAAGGAAAATAATTTCCCTCAGAGCCTGTATCATCTATGGGGATGCTGTGAGGAGGGTCTTTTTGAGAAGAGAAAGGAGATACCCATGTTGCAGGAGGAAGGAAGCGCAGATGATGGCCGATCGTTCCACAGTTGTTGAAGTTAAGATCGAGTCGTAGAAACGACCCGTTCTCACTTGAAAAATTAATGTCAACCGTGTACAAATGTTGTGCGAGCTTTTCTCGTATTTCCCGACAATGCACCGGTGCCGAAGAGATCCATGACGCTAGTTCCTATGTAATGTTGACTTACAGTTTCTCGTTTGGGCTACGCGTTTCCGGACACCGTGTATAATAATAAACTATGCACCTAGCCTAGCCTATTCCACAAACACGCCTTAACTTAGGAATTCTTAAACATAAACAGGAAAAATTATAAAATAATTTTGTTTTAAAAATCAAAACAGAATGCTACCATAGACATTAAAATTAATAGACGAGCCATTTAGGGAAAGGGGAAAAAACCAACTTGCTAACTTGAGTCTGCATGACGATCCTGCTTTTTGTGATTCGCCAATAAATGAGTCTGACAGTATAGGTACAGGCAATATATCTCCATTCAACTCTCGAAATATATATTTTTTTAATATGAATACCGCACAAGAGTCCCAACTGCTCCTGTCTGGAGCCAGTGAGACCATGGCATCCCCAATTGGGGTGTGTTGTGAGGCTGAAGGTATTGGGGAGGGGAAGGAGATGGGAAAAATGAAGGCGGGGAAGTACCTGGCTATTCAGATCCGGTCACCAAACACGACTAGAGCCAACGTTTCAATGATGAATGGTGGTCTCACGCCAGAGCGATACTGAGAGTATCTTCCACTTTGAATAGTGCGCAAATATAGGTACTTTTTATTATTTTTAAATGTTTAAATTTTGAAATAACACAAATCGAACATATAAAATTTACTTGCGCACGCCAGGAATTGAACCCGCGACCTCCGGATCTCTAGTCGAGAGGCTCTCAATTTGGATGTCTACGATAGTTATTGATTCAATTGGTATACAACTATAAACCCAAATAATTTTTCTTAAAATATGCAAAAATAATATTATAAAATACACGTTTTTGAAAAATTGAAAACGAGATTTAAGAACAGGAATTACGTATTAAAACGTGACAATAAATACATTTAAATTATGTAAAATTATTGGTTTAATATTGTGTGTATGGATGATCTAAAGTTGTAAAAATTAATAATTATTTATGTTTTCATTACATTATATAATTTACGGATCCTGAAAAATATAAAAATTAAACATTTTACGATGTAATTGACGACCTCGCTGACCGATCGTTTAACCCCTCAGGCCACGGGTCTATTTTGTCGGAAAGTCAAAATATTTGCGCTTTTCAATAAAATTCAAATAAATAAAATATTTCTAAACGCATCCGAAATTTAAAAACTGTTTTTGAAAGGTGATAAAATAAACGCTTTCAAATTTTATAATTAAAAATACACATATATTTTTTATTTCTTCAACCTTTGCAAAATTACTTTGTGGCATCATTTTAATTAAATGAATTTATATTTTAATATTACCATTGGTGTCAAAATCCGGAGAGAAAATTGGGGAATACGTTTGTATGGATAAAACGCCGCTAGGTTTCCTCTCGAAGAACATAGTATATGGGTGATTCTACCATAAGAGGTAACTTGTGCGGCAATCAGTTTAAAATTGATTTTTTATTATATATGTTGAGATTTTTTTAATAAATCACATCATCTAAATGTACTTTATAAAATACATCACGATTAATCGTCCAATTAAATCACATTTTTTCTGAAATTCCTTATAAAGTCTAAAAAAGTCTCTACCCTGGCCTGATTCCTTGTTGGTTTCAGTTTAAATTGCAGACAGTACATACCCTTTTTGTATCAGTTGCTTAACTAAAGTATGTTTAGCACGAATTTAAATAACTATACTTAAGTATTATTAAGGAAAAATACAACAATATTTGTTTGTTTTCAATAATTTTTTAACTTAACTTTTGTCCCGCTTTTTGTGTATCTACCCTGGCAAATTTCGTTCTGCTACTAAAAAACATAAATATAAGACGGCCATATTCCAAATTGCTCTCAAGTACACCTAAATGTGTGAAGTTAGCAATACCAAACACACGAACCGTTAGAGCGCCGCCATTTGTTAGTTGCGACCCGACAGTGCGGTGCGGTGTAGTGGTTTCGCAAGGTAATTGTGTCTCTCCCCTGGTAATTTATAAAAGTTATAATATTAATTTAATTTATTTTGTCTTTACTGCCCTAGTTTAATACTACTGTAATAGTTAAAGTGTGATATATAATTAACCTAAAAATTTCTTTTGTCAATTAAAACAATTGAATTTGTCATTAAAGTGTCTCTCCCCTGCCGTATTTCCCCTGGCAAGATAACTGCCATATTGCTAATGTGTTTACAATAAAAATAAGGCCTTCTAAAAAGTCTTTCCCTTGGGTGAGAAGGATCATAAACGGGACAAAAGTCGTAATATAAAAATTCCAACATTTTTTTCTCTATGGATTTCAAACCTCTTATCGTAGAATTACCCCTATACAAATCATCCAAACACTATTATGAAATTTCGTAATCTCTGTTTTAATTGATTACAGGCCATAAATTATATATTTTATAGAAAGAGCTTTAATTTATAATAACAAAATCAAATCCTACACTCCAAAACATATATACAATTTATTACCTAATCTATTATTCAGTTTTTTTTTTTATATTAGCCTATAAACAAAATGACCTCAGACATGATTTAATTAGAATTTGAATGTCCAATCAAAATTGATCATTGACATACTGATAGGCATCTAGGAGTTATGACTTTTTTCACCTTAGCATTATGTATTATATTATTTTAAGTTTTATGAACCATAATTATATTTTTACTGATGCCATAAATTCTTTGAACTTTACCGGTTTCGTAAGCTATCTATTTGCGTATTCTAATGATATTCTCTCAAATATAATTATATGTGATTATATTTTATTAATATTTTGGTACCTCTAACCAACCATGGGGGTATGCAGAGATGATGGACCGCCAAACAACTCGGTCTTGGTACACTTGGTTCATTTGATCGTGCCGTATCTTCCTTGGGCGTCCCCGACCTCTTCTACAATTCGCATTCGCGTCAGGTACACTCTCACCTTTCCTATCTCTGCTGTATCTGGGGCTTTGCCTCAAAGAAATTGATAGCCGACCTGCAGGTAGTTCAAAACCGAGCTCTCAAAAATGTTTATGGACTTCCATGGGACTCTCATGTCAGGGACATCTATTCAGTTTCCGGTATCCTTCCAATCACAATCCTTCCTAAACATGAAATCACAAGCACCATCCTACAAATTACCCAACAATCAACTCATACTAACACCAAGCCACTTTACGATCAAGACACTCCACAACCACAATACTCGAAATAACAATAAAATCCGCGTTCCTCAAACACACACTACAAAATATGGGATAAAATCTCTGAACTATATTGCCTATACACTATATAATTCGCTTCCAGATATGTACAAAACCATCCAGCATAATAAAAAATTGCAAAGCAATGCTTTAAAAGAATATTTTTTAACTACATTTAAAAATGAAAATATGTAATTGTCTTGTCATTTTTTCTTCTATCTTATATACTCGTACCAGTTTTTCCCTCTCTTTACTTGTTTTCTCTTGTTGTTTGTTCTACTTAACCTGTCTCTATTTTTATTTTTATGCTGTACTGAATGTTAAACTTATATAATGATATCAAAATACCTTTGTAAAATTGTAACTACTACCTCCTCCCTATGAATTGTAAGTTCCTCCTGTCCTAAAATGAGTTTTGTAACTCATCGGGATTGCTCTAGCAAGAAATAAAAAACATTGAACAATAAACGGATAAATCAGTGTCGGGCGAATATATGACACGGAATTGATTTTGGGACAAATTTTTTTTTTTAAATAAATAATTCTTTACACACGCTTATCTTGGGGGTAAGCTGGCGAATGCGTTACGAAAAGTGTAATGCGTTGCGAGGCGAACGGGCTGTATCACACTGTAGAAGCAAGAGAGAGCAGTGCGCGCGCACATTTTCTTTCTCTCTTTCTCTCATAGCCAGTGCATGAAATACCTCAGTCAGCCGGATGCGGATGTATAGATGGAGCTAAAGAAGTATTTATTTCAGATTTGTGGTCTTACGGTGGTGATACGCGGAAAATGTTATTTGTGTCGTGATGGAAGTCTCAGCCAGCCGAAGAATTGAACACGGGACGCCTGTGTGGGACTCAAACGCGATGCCACTCGGCCACTGACCTAGGTATTTTAAAAAATACATTGTCTGTTTATATACTGAACGTCTGTTCTGAGTTAATTACGTGAGTTAATTACGTGAGTTAATTACGTAATTCAAGCGTACTTAGAAACGAAACTTAAAAGTCAATCCATACAAAAGAAATCGAAAATGGAAGCAAAGGGATCGTTTTATGTGGGAAATTTTGAACTTTTACAAAAACACGAGTGTGCTTTAGACCACACGACTGAAGTAAATACTTCTTTAGTAATCTAATCTAATTTTCTTTCTGGCATCGAATAAAACCATTCCAATCATCAGTGTATAAGAATCTATATTGAAGATTCGTTTGGATTGTTACCAATCATCGTGACAAATCAGTCGTCTCAATGCACTGAGTTCGCACACTCTAAACGAAAATTTGATTAATTTTATTATGGGAATTACGCTTAGAATGATTTAACTCTCACAAAGTTTAAAATAAAACTTTTTTGATGCGGATTCTAGTTAGAGAACGATGTTTATTCACATTTGCAGCAGGAAATTAAAAAAATTCCAATCGAAAAATTGCTAGTATTACTTAGATTTTAACCTTTACAATGTGAGAAACAACAACATAACTACTGTTAGCATAAATGCCATACCCATTCCAAACGTCATTACTATGGATTTCAGCACTGTTGTTATGATTAGATTGTGAGGAATGAACCTCAAAATTAATTTTAATTTATTATCGTTCGCCTCCGTAACGTTCGTAACGCCCGATATTACGCCTCTCGTCAGGCTGTAATTTCCGTAAGGCATTCGCCAGTTTACCCCTCAAGTTATACTATCTACACACCATGCTGCGAACAGCAGCTTTTGGCAGCTGGCTAAAAATCGAAGGTTGGAGGATGTCTCCCGTTTCTTTTTTTCCCATGCGAACCCGTAACACTCTGTTTCCGTTGACTGCAAATTGGAATAAACCGTCTGCCGTTAGTACCAACCGAGGAAATGAGATGGTGATATTGAATTTGTTGTGTTAATAAAAGAGACAGAAGACAACGTGAAACAGAATGTTACGGGTTCGCACGAGGAAAAGGGAGACAGGAGACAATAGCCAGCTGCTAACAGCCGGCTGTTCGCAGCACCGTGTGTAGAGCCCATTAAGCTTGCGTAAAGAAGTATTTACTTCCAAAATTAATTTTTAATGTATCTTATTTCAAATAGTTATTTCTTGTAAGAATTATTTTGAAAATTTGTGTAATTTCCATAATATGGGCTTACAGAGGAAATAGTGGAAAACTTTTGTATGTAAAAACGTCGCCCGCGTTCCTCTTAACCTACATAGAAAAGAAGTTTCGTGTAAGACGTACAATCAGGATTCTGTTTTACGACATTTTTAGTATTGTCCTTGTAGATGTTTTAAATTTTTGTTACACTTGTAATATAATGTTTAAACATTTGGCCTACTTGGGATTTGGTTCCTTAGGTCAAGGTGGATATGTACTTTTATTGCTTGCATTTATTTTTTTAGATACGTCTTCTGGCAATTATTATTAAAAAAAAATTATGTGTCTTTTATTTGAGTTCATAAAATATATTTTACCACGATAGTATCTACCAACATTATTTATTTAATAGACATATGTATTTTAATATTTGATTAGACTAAAATAATTTTTTTTACCTAATTTAGAGGTTTATTTTTTTAATTATTCTTTATTTATTTATAAAAATCTCGTGTCACAATGTTCGTCCGAGGTAAACTCCGAAACTACTTAACCGATTTTGATGAAATTTGGCATACTGTGTGTAATTTGGTCCAACTTAAAAGATAGGATGGCATTTATCTGGATTATTGACCTCAATATTTATTATTGCGAATTAAATGTTTTTTTATGGGTCAATTATTTGTAAGTTCTATAAGTTTCTGATGGATGGGGGTGTGAGTTAATTTATTGCTACAAAACTTGGTTATCTAGATTAGGTAACTATTTAGTAGATGGCGTTGTGTTTCGTTAGCCACAGCAACGTGTGGGTGTAAGCTAGTTTATTTAAAAAAAAAATTACGTTAGCTCCACAGATCCGACGAAAAAAGATCCCTCAGGGCCAAAGTTATATTTGGGGATGCTCTGGGGAGGGTCTTTTTAGGGAAAGGAAGGATAGGATGTTTTCGAACAAAATGCTATATGGGTTCCAGTCCCAGATGTGACCTATCTTTTTCTGATTTTTCTGTTTCAGATTTTCGATTGAGTTTCGCTGTATTGTCTTCATTAAAAACAATGTGTATATTTGTATAGGTTTGTGCCTTTATTTTTTATAACACGTTTCTTTTCTTTTTTTCAGGTACGCTCCTGATTTCTACAACTTTTCGTTTTCCGGATATTTTGGGCTTTGGTCTTTTGACTTTAGTCGTTCGACTGTCTCGATATAATAATTAAAAGGTAATTCTGCATCTTTTATTATGCCAGTTAGCATTCGTTGCAATGCCACTCAAAGAAATAAATTCTTTGCGTTTAATTCTGTTTAGTTTATTTGAGATGCTTTGGACTACACAATATTTTTTTGTTTACCGTCTGGTGCGTACACGGATAAATCAGAAGGTTTTCCGACGCTGGAGCATTTCACAAAATTTACCCTTGCTATCACCTACTGCTACTGTGTTTCCTCTGCAATACTTCCCTTTGCCCCCTCTGCCCCTACCCACCCTGCGTAATTAGTACGATTAAGAAAAAAACAGAAACAGTCAAATGATTTCAGATGGGCATGTTGAGGGATGAACGAAGAACGTAGTGTAAGACGTTTTTACATTTTCACGGCCAAAAGCATTTTCGTTGTTTGTTTTTGGGGTGTTATGCCGTGTTGTGCTACCTCCTTCTTTAGCCGACGTTTCGGACAGCGTTTCTCTGAAATACCTACCAGCTCGTAGTGGATTGAAGCTGACGACACGGTATCGCTTCCAAGTAAATAAGCACACACTTAACACAACAATTTCACATCGACGGATCTGCCGGATCTGCCCTGATGATGGACACTGCAACGCTGTCCGAAACGTCGGCTAAAGAAGGAGTTAGCACAACACGGCATAACACCCCAAAAACAAACAACGAAAACGTAGTGTAAGGTGGAGTATATTACGCAAATGTGAATGATATATTTTCGCGATTTCGTAGTATATGTTATTAAACTGATTATATTATGATCTGAATAAGCTTAAAATGTTGTAAAATAATGCTTACCTATGGAATGTAATACGGCAATTGGGTTTATTCTCTTTTTCGCTTCTATTTTTACAATTTTAATAGCACAAACCACTATTTTTGCCGTGTTATTTCGTAAAATGTACCGATGAGATCTCGACGCTAGTTCGCAAAAGAATGATGACGTCACACTTTCTAGATTCACGTGAAGCCGTACTCAAGTCCAGCCGGCTCCAAATGGAACCGGTATGGGGAGAGGGAAATTTAATGTCTTGGGCAGGTCCAGTAATATTTTGTCTATGCTTTCGACCAATATGCGGATTATCTTCCAAGCTGTGCTAAGCTCGACATTCCAACCGATCCGAGATTAAAATCAACTGATATACCGGGCCTATGTCTGGTTAGATTGGTTCTAGTTTCTAGCTAGACAGATTGTTAATAAATAAAATGCTCGTGAAAATGCCAAATGAACTTTTCTGTAAAAAATATTTGTTTTATGAAAACTATCTACTAAAATAAGGAAGGCTGATAGGGATATCGAAAGAAGGGTGAATGCAGGTAACTCCATCAATGGAGGATTAAACGCCGTTGGAGCCAACAAAAAGTTGTTCACAGAAGCAAAGCTAGCAGTCCACAATGAAGTTCTGGTACCTACCCTGATGTATGACAGTGAAGCGTGGAAATTGCAGAGAAAGGATGAAAGTAGACTGAATGCTGTAGAAATGAGATCCCTGAGGCGTATGTGTGGTAAAAATGTATGATCGTGTGAGGAATGTGGAGATCCGAAAAGAATGCAAGGCTGATGTGAGCGTAGTAAGTAAGATTAAGAAAGGGACGCTTAGATGGTCTGGGCATGTTGAGGGAATGAATGAAGAAAGGAGTGTAAAGAGAATTTATGACGCGAATGTGAACGGTAGAAGAAGCCGAGGACGCCCAAGGAAGACGTGGCACGATCAAGTAAATCAGATACTTGAGTCGGGCCATGTCAAGAGTCAGAATAATAGAAGAGTATGTATGAGAAGATGTATGAATGTGAATGAGGCAAGGAGTGTGTGCCAAGACCGAGTTGTTTGGCGGTCCGTCCTCTCTGCCTACCCCTGCGGGGAAACGGCGTGATGGTTAGTTAGTTAGTTAGTATCTACTAAAATTTTACTTAGTATGTCATATAAATGTACGTATATTAAATCTATCAAATATTTTCTGTGTTGTGTCGCGCAGTTCGAGGACTACTTCCCACTGACACAGATAAAAACCTGATTCATCTAACTATAAAGCCTTACCCAATCCTACCACAGTCACAATACCTCAAATAGCATTCAACACAACATCTATGCATAGAGACTAGAGACAACCTAACACAAACTACGACAGACTAGCACAGGCTATATGCCAACTACAGCAGAGTCACGTTAGATAAATACAACACAAATGTGGATGTTCCGTAAACACTTAAGAGGTTATTACCAAAGAATACCAATAATTAGTCATTTTTTAAATCAAATTCCAGACGTATTGACTCTTTTTTACAAAAAAAAACATAAATTGATTTTGAAATATTGTTATTTTATCTGGTACACGCAGTTTTAAAATTTTGAAAAACTATGTGTATTTTTAATATACTAAGGTTGGTCGTTGGCAGATTTTTTTAAATTTTCAAACGATGGATTCTATTAAACAACACAAATTTCAAATCATATAATCATACAAACAAATAAATCAATACATACTCTAGTCAACACAGTTTTAAAAAAATAAATTTTAGTTAAATTAAAATCATTAAAACATAAACCCGAGAACGTGTTTTGTGACAAAAATACCTCAGTTTTTCTATTTATTTAAGGTGTTACAAACTAAAATATTAAATTTTTTTTTTACACACTTATTTTGTTAAGACATTATTGAAAAATTATAAATTCTTATAATCAAAAAATACTTACAAGAAGTACAGGATATTTAATAATTTATCATCGTGCTTTTTGAACATTTTTATTGCTTACTTGAATGTAGGTTTTTAATGAAATTAATCGATATTAAATTTTTAATAAAAAGAAATTGATACGGGGAATAATCGATCTTTCTCATTGGAACCTCCCTGTACAGTTGCAAGCATTTTTAAACTTTTATTCTCAGCCGCTGGTCAATCGCTCTTAAGGAATTAAGGCTCCGTCAAACAGAAGGCGTACTTACGCGCGTCAAGGCGTTAAAACGTCCCGGACGTATAACGCTGCGTTGTATTGTACTGAACTCGTCGAAGGCGTTCAAACAAAAAATACGCGACGTTACAGCGCGTTGGTGCCTGTTTGAAGGAACCTTTACGCTGACGCCTCGACGCGCGGTAAGTACGCCTTCTGTTTGACGGAGCCTTTAAGTAGACTTCGCGTTAAAAAAAGTACATTCAAATTCGGAGAAGCTAAATTTGTAAGTAGGTACTGAAGCAGAATAGCTGCGCGGCTCGTTTCATACTCATACAAATATTAATTTTGGATTTGAGTCCTAAGTACCCAGCCAAACTGAAAAAATATTTTTATAACCACTCGAGCGCTTTTTGCCACATTATGGCACTATTTCCAAAACCACGGATTGCTTTGTTGCCAAAATGTGGCAAATTTAAAAAAAAAAAAAATTATTAAAACGATTATATAATATATTATACATTCAAAATATAACAAAATAAATATTCTCTAGATTCTTTAAAATGTTTTAAGGTTAAAGATTTAATTATATATTTTTTTATAAATCCTACAAATATGTGATAATAGACAAAAGATAAGGGAATTCATTGGCTACATAGAACTATAATCAATTTGTATGTCTCCATATTCAAATTCGGAGGTATGATTTTTTTAATGTGGGCGGAAAAATTTCCTTTAGCAATCCGAGAAAAAATATTTTAATTGCTTTGTAGCTCCTGTGGTTAAACCATAGACATATGAATATGTATAGACCTGCCCTAAGTGATAAAAGCGTATTATTTCCCCCTCCTTAATTCTGGGTTCCATGGAACCGGCCCGGCTGGCGTATAGGTACGCGTGAATCTAGAAAATGTGACGTCATCATTCTTGTGCGGACTAGCGTCGAGCTCTTATCGGTATATTTTACGAAATAACACGGCAAAAATGGTAACTTGTGCTATTAAAACATGTAAAAATAGAAGTGAAAAAGAGTATAAACCCAATTGTCGTATTACCTTCCATATGCAGGCATTATTTGTCATTATTTTAAGCTTATTCACATCATATAATATGATCAGTTTTAGACATGAACCGAAATTCCCGGTCCCGTCGTGTGCACGTTGCAGTTTACTGTGGTAAGTAAATTATGAAACATTTGTAAAAGTGTCTTAAGTAAACACGGTAACAAAATATTCGATTCTCAAAACAAGCGAACCTTTCTTCATTTTATATGGATTACACAAGTTTGTTCAAACCGGGCGAACATTTCGCGCTCCCATGTAAAAAGGTCTATTCATTCAAAAGCAGATTTTACTTTTAAGAGCTAAATGGTGATATTATAATGCGTGATGCCTATATACTGTCATATTGAAGGATTAACGAATCACATATCGTTACCGCCAACTCATCCCTCTCCGCCCCGCTACAGATGGTTATTACCCCTCTCCCTGATTCTCAAGTCTATGAATAATATGTCTGTGGGTTAAACAAAATATTAAAAAAAATTTTAACAGCTCATTTCGGTCTCAAAGAAATCGTTGTATCTTCCTAACTTTCGTAGTGAGATGTATGAGTTAAACAGTGTTAGAAAGAAAATACGTTAAAAAATGCTTTATTTTCGAGTCTAGAAGTTAACCAAAGAAATCCGACCGTAATTTGAGAAAAACAAATTATGAAACTTCGTGATTATTTTATTACGAATTTTTTTTAAGACACAACAAAAAAGTATAATGACAAAAACGTTTATATTATGATAAAATTATTTGATTGTCTAATCAAAAATGCGTGTGTTTTTCTTCATTTTTTTCTTTATCAGTCATTTCAGTTAGAAAAAACCCAAAGTAAGCCATTTTTAAAACTTTTTTTTAGTGTGAATCGCACAAAAGCCCCGACTGCTCCCGCCTGAGGCTAATGAGACTATGGTATCACCAATTGTGCTATGTTGTGAGGCTGAAGGTAAATTGTGAGGGGAAGGATATGGGGAAGAGGAAGGTGGGGAAGTTCCTGGCTATTCAGATCTAGTCACCAAACACGGCTAAAGCCATTTCAAGCAACGTTTCAACTCTGAATGGTGATCTTACACCAGGGCGATACTGAGTTCTTCCACTCATATACATTACATTATTTTAAATGATTAAGTTGTGAAAACACAAATCAATGAAATAAAAAAATATCTGCGCACGCCGGGATTTGAACCCGCGATCTCCGGATCGCTAGTCGAGAGCCTTGCCCCTCGACCACGGAGGCCATTAATATGTGTATTACTAATAATAAAAATTGAAAGCGTATTTCATCACCTTTCCAACACAGTTTTTACTATTCGGATACGTTCGTAAATATTCCCTTTATTTGAATTTTATCCTATAGTGGAAATATTCTGATCTTCTGACAGAATACGCACGATGCCTGAGAGGTTAATACCTAACCTACTAAACGTTATGACGTCCCATCCATCCAACTGATTGTTCCATGTTTTGCATATTAATGTTAAATAGTATCTAATAATACGCAATTTATTAGGATTAACCTTTTGATGCATATACAACTCATTGTAACATAACATAATAAATAATAAGATTATGATGCTTAACTAACTTATTATTTGTTACTTACTTATTATTGAAATTAATGAAATATTTAAACATAATAGCAATTAACATTTGCAGAAATAAAATACAACAAATTAAAGCGTACCCGCAACCACTCACGCTGACCAGCTGACAGCCGATCAGCGGACGAACCATAACATAACAGTGCATTTCTCAGTGCGCAGAACCTACTGCGCACTTTGGGGGACAGTCCGTATTGTCCCTTTAAGCATTTTCGTTCTTTCCTTGCGTTTCGTTCGCGATCGTAGAGAATCGGAGACCCGCGCGTGCGCCCTAGTATGTGAATTTCAAATACCGTGGGGACGGTCCGAAAAATTCCCGCGTAACAAAATTTGCATAGTTTCGGGCGGGAATTGCTCGCGCTCAAATTAACTTCAATGATAATCTAGCAAATAAAGCGTTATTTTTTTTTTTTTTTTTTTTTTTTTCACCAGATTTACAGGAACGGGTTTAGTTTTTCCCATAGGAAAAACTAAACCCTTTTATACACTTTTCCATATAAATGATCATCTAGTAAATCCACGTTATGCAAGTGCATTATATAAGTATAATTAATACAAAACAATACAAGAACAACACGTTAATCTACCAAACTATTAAATGGGAATATAATTCACCGTCTCCAGATATTTTCATATCAGAGGGTTCGGCTCTGTGGAATTCCTAATTTGACCGATAAATCCTACTGATCCCTCAATATAAATATTTAAAAAATCTTTCGTAATTCTACATGTATTTAAAATGACTGATTTTTGCATTTTTATATACAAATTCTTTGACAAATCTAATATGCCTAAATTTTTAATAAGAGAGCTAGGTATAATGCCAGTAGCCGAAATAACAAAAGGTAATATTTTTATAGTCTGAGAATGCCAAATTCTTTTAATTTGATTTCTTAAATCTGTATACTTTCTTATTTTTTCAGAAACAGATTTTTGAATATTACAGGAATTTGGAATAGCTACATCAATGATATAAGTTATTTTTTAATTTTGTCATGTAAAACTATATCAGGTCTATTATGACCAATTGGTCTGTCTGTTAGTATAGTTTTATCATAGTAAATTTTAAAGAAATTATTTTCTAAAAATGAATTTGGTTCGTATTCATAATAAGGTACTATATTATGACAGTCAATCAAGTTATGTTTAATTACCAAACTTTGGTGAATTATTTTTAAAACCTGATTGTGCCTAAATGTATACTCAGACGGCGCTAATATAGAACATCCTGATATAATGTGTTCTATAGTTTCCGGAAAATTATAAATTGTATATCTATAGATATTTTATTTTGTTTTGTGTTAAGACATATATAGAAATATTCACGGGCATGTTCACAACAATTAAAAACAACAAAAATAGCAATCGGATGAAGTTTTAATCGCAATCTTACGAATAGTTACGTACGGCACGGAAAAAAGGCTTAGGGGAGGGGTATGCGGGAGGGGGGGGGGGGGGGGGGGGACGGCGAAGAAGTTGGGGGAGAAGCAGAATGCGTGGGGAAGGCAAGGGGGGGGGGGCGAGAAAGGGGAGAGCGGGAGGGGAAGAGGAAGAGGAGTCGGAAGGGGAACGGGGACGAATGGGATGTTATTATTTATTACTGATCTGAAGAGTTAAATAGTTCGTCGTGCCAGTAAGATATTTACAATACTACAAGAAGTTCCGGGCAATTTGCAATTGACGTTGCACTTTTTTCTGCTCTCTCATTAATGGACTTTATTTATCATGCTACTTAATTGCCCTTCATTTGTACGTTTAATTGGACTCATTATAGTATATGGAAAAGTTGAAGAACACAATGTAATTTTATCGTACCATGACTAAGCACTGAGATGATTCTTTGTTGGAGTTATAATATAATTGTAACAAAGTATTATCTCAGTTTTCGTTTATTGTTGTTTAGTGTTTCTTTACCATGGTAATATGGTTTCCATTTTAATTTTTAACCCCAATTTAACTATTTTAAATAATAACTATTAAGATGATAGACTTCGCTTTTCGGCCCATACAAAAAGGACGCCCGGGAAAAAACACTTTCTACATCGAAAATTGCACAAAATTAATATATTTTTTTTATACTGCCTTCTAGAGGGTGAAAACTATGTCGGTATGTTTTCGAATTGTCGATGCGTTTCGTATTAACGTAAACATTCACTGTCAAACATGTACGATTTATCAAAAAATATTATTTAAGAAAAAAGTGCTGCTAATTCAACTTTCATAAAGAATTATAAAATTATAAAAACGTAGCTTCTTCTTTCTAAAAAATATATATTTTTTTAAATTTCAATTTCGTGGAAGTTTCGGTGTAGAAAAGCGTATTCTCCATAAACCCCTTTTCGAGCGATTTCTGTAGGTAAATTTGAGCGTTGTCTCATTCGCACATTTCGCATTCGCATGTATTGTAAGTGTGTGTGAGCTTATTGTGAGCGGGAAAGAACGACAGACGCGGGTGTTCCGCGTGTGGTTCAAAGTCTAGCCTAATTATCGAAGAAAGCAAACTCTTTGTGGCTTGACATTATACCAAATGAAACAAATACTTAGTTTTAAACCACTTTATTTTTATTTATATTTGTCGACCGGTTTTGATTGCACTCAATCTTCACCAGGAAAATAAAATATAAAGTAAATTATAATACAGAGAAACAATATAAGGTAAACAAAGTAGAGAGAGAAACAGGCCGATTTTAAAGTTGTTCCCTTACTCCTTATGTAACCCCCACCCTTCTTTTACCCCTCCCCCTACCCCTCCACCAACCACTCTATGATGTTCTCTCCCTCTCCCGTTAATTGCTATCTAATCGATAATCAATCGACATAGTCCTACTGGCTCTTGGGACAGCAATCGGGACTTTTGTGCTGTGTTCACATAAAAGGGCAATAGGGAAATTGAGTGAAAAATATTTTAACTTATAAAAAATATGTTCATGCAGATGAAATTCAAACTTAAATGCCAGTATTTTTTTTTTTAAAGTTTGTTTTCATAATTACGTTAATTCTACAAGTTTGATTTTATTAAAGCCCGCGAAAACGGCGGCAAGAGTATAATACCGTGTGGCAGAGTTCGTGACGTAACCCGGCCCTTGCTTGTGTGAAATATACGGGAAAATATTTACAAAACCGGGACACGCTTAATATGGACGAAAAAAGTAAATTAAAAAAGTTGTAGTAGTTAGATATTTACTAGTACTAATCAATTCAGTTATTATAATTTCGAAAAAAGTGCATTTTAATGGTTATTTTTAAAATTTAAAAACACGAAATGTCATTTTTCACCGACCGCTATGTTAGGAACTGTTGCAAGTTTCGTTGAAAAATGACATTTCGTGTTTTTAAATTAAAAAAATAACCATTAAAATGCACTTTTTTCGAAATTCCAATAACTGAATTGATTAGTACTAGTAAATATCTAACTACTACAACTTTTTAATTTATTTTTTTGGCCATATTAAGCGTGCCCCGGATTTGTAATTATTTTCTCTTATATTTCACATAAGCAAGGACCGGGTGACGTCACGAACTCTGCCGCACGGTATTAAGATCATGCCGCCGTTTTCGCGTGCTTAATAAAATTAAAACATGTAGAATTAATTTAATTATGAAAACGAACTTTAAAAAAAAAAAAATTACTGGTATTTAAGTTTGCCTGTGAACATTGATAAAAAAAATAAAAAGGACTCAACTTCCTTATTATAACGATTTGACCAGAAGTAGGTATATTTTGACCTTACTTTAGTCACAATACACTTCTGCGTGTATGGTTATACAGTGGCTCAAATTCACCAGGTCATGGCTCATTAAGTTTTTTCTTTCTGTTAATAAATAATCCTTCGAAATAAAGCCTTAACAGAATTCGTTTAGCTAAATATCTTTTTGTTATTTTATTACAAATACGTGTCACGGTTAAATTACGATTTAAAATTCGAATTTGGCTTCTCTTTATTTTCAATTTTAACAAAAGAAACCGCAGTCAAAAGAAGCGGGAAAAATAAAATTTAAAGAAGAAAAGATTTCTGTTCTTTATTCAAATTCATAAATGATTCATTCTTTATTCGAATATTTTTCTGGTTAGCGCTTGTATGTCATAATTTTGTCACGTATTATTGTTCAATAATAAAAATACGAAAGGGCAAAAAATATAAACACGGGTTGTTTACTTGCGGTTTCAATTGCATTGTTGTAAAAAAAAATGTCAATGTGTTTTGATAAGCGACGTCATGGTGCAGCGGTTCATGCATTATCACTACGAATACAGAGGTCGCGGATTCAAGTACTGGCGTGCGCAAATAATTATATTATGTATGTTTGCGGTGCGTTTCAGAGTGCAGTTATTCTCAGAATCGTCCTGGTGAAAGAACAACATTCAGAATCGAAACGCTTGTAAAGGCTCGTTTGGTGACCAGATCTGAATAGCCAGGTACTTTTTAACCTTCCTCTCCCTATCTCCTTTCGCCATAGTTAATTTTTTATGTGAATGACGTACAAGAGTCCCAACTGCTTGAGACTACGGCATTCCCAATTAGGGTACGTTGTGTGGCTGAAGGTAGTGCGGAGGGGGAGGAGATGGGAAGAGAAAGGTGAGAATTTACCTGGTTATTCAGATCTGGTCACCAAACACGTTTAAAGCCATTACAAACTTCTTACACCAAAACTGAGAGTATCTTCAACCCTGGAACGTGCCGCAAAAATACTGAGTAAATTAAATTTAACAGAGAATCAAATAAAATAAAATTTAATTGTGCACGCTGGGTTTTGAACCCGCGATTATCAGATTGTTGTAGAGGGCCTTACCCCTCTACCACGGAGACCGTCAGTTTATTTTTTTATATTATTTCTCTTGTGTGGTAGCATTCGGAAGATGGTAGACACTGTACCGATGCCCGAAACTTTGCCTAAAGAAGGAGCAAGCACAACACGGTACAATAACCCAAAAATTAATCACGTTGCGAACTTCGAATTACATCTTCAGATGCACTTGGAAATAGACTGTACATAATAAAAAAAATGACACGAGAAGAAATGGTGTTTGCTGAAATTGGGTAATGATATGTGTAGGAAAAACAAGGGATGCAAGGAAGAAGGATAACCATTAACTTATCACTGTAACTCTGCGAAGCAGCGGACAACATAATCACAATATAGTTCTAGGATACCTCGAGGTAATTATCGCCACAACACCACGAATAACTAATAAAACGATATTGTTTACTTTCAATAGGTCAACAACCTTCATTTTAGTTCGAAAACGAGATGATCAAGAAAAACACCAATAACTTGCTTTCAAGGTAGTTTTCCATTTCTTCTTCTGCTTTTCAAAAATAAATGCACTAGAATTTGTTGTTTTTTTTTTATTGTCATTGTTCCAAATCTAAAAAACTTTTACAGCAAGGCGATGACGTTACGGATGGGGAGAGGTAGGAACTGGATAAATGACATTCCGGTAGGAACTATGCATATTCTCATTTCAAAAACAGTAATTGGTTGGGCCTTTACATCTATATGTCATGCTCCTTTGTACTTGTAGTTATTATTGTTACATTTGATAACCTACCCTCCTATAGACCTGTTATTTTCTTATTACCACACTCAGTCTTAAATTGATCCTCACCGCATAAACATCACCGCGTCAATATTCTTTAATCCGCTCTTTTGCTATTCGCCGCCGCTGAAGAAAAGTATCGCTACGAAACAATACAAATTTTTCCGCTATAAATGCAGTGCAATTAATGAACCAGCTCGACAAAAGAAAAGTATTCCGCTGTAAGTCATTTCCATCATTTCTTTACCTGAATGTGCATATTTTCTCTAAGTGCAATGGTTTCATTTAATTACATACTTTTCATACAAAGATCCTTCGATACACAAAAATTACACCCCAGTAATATATACAAAAATTTTGAATCCAAGATCATGGACCATATTTTCCTTGTGGTTAACATAACTGGATTTATTTTGGTTAGGTCGTGTTCAGGCTGTTACCGACTAACGCATAGATCACTGACTTTACAGTTAAATGTTAACTGTTAAAATTTAACTTGGAAGAAAGTTGTTACTTAACCAAAACCCGTGGTTTTTATTATCTCCATAATTGTAACCGGTTTTCTCAGCGATCTCTGTAACGCATATTATAAAATGAAGAAATAAATCAGGAGGTGTTGTTTTGATCGAGGAAATTTATTATATGCAAAAAAATCATTTTTTTTTGCATTAGGTCCACACAGGAGGTCTTGAGGAAAATAATTCCCTTCAGGGCCTGTGCCATCTTTGAGGATGCTGTGTGGATGGTCTTTTGAGGTAAGGAAGTTATTAGGGATCTGGGGGTCAGTGTCTACAGGAGTGACGGACGTATGAATCCTTCTGGAGAGGTCAAATGGTCTGCCACAACAAGTCTCTTTCGATTCGGTCTGCCACGCAGCTTTGGGAAAGTACATCCAACTCCAAGATCAGGAAAACCTCACCCCATGAGCCCGGGCACCCCTACTAAGCCACCAAAGGTAGAATCACTTAGGGCGACCTATCGCAGAGGTGTTGGACATCCAACAAAAGATTCCCGGGACAGCGGTACAAATTGAGATTGTTTGCCTGGAAATATATATTTTTTTATGTGAATACCGCACAAGAGTATCAACTGAATTTGACAATCTTGGAAGTACGCATACGTTTTGAACTCATCCGTTTTGTTGTAGCGATAATTTCCTCCAGGTATCACGGTGGAACTATATTGTGTTAGTGTCGTGTGCTCCTTCGCAGAGATACAGTGGTGAAGAGGGTATTACCAGAGAATACCGGAAATTAGTCCTTTATAAATCAGATTCTAGACGTATTAACACTTTTTTACGAAAAAACACACAGAATGGTTTTGAAAAATTGTTATTTTATCTGGTACACGCAGTTTTAAAATTTTGAAAAAACTAAGTTTATTTTTAATGTACTAGGTTATACCGTTGGTCGTTGGCAGATTTGTTCAATTTTAAAACGATAGATTCTATTAAACAACACAAATTTCAAATCATATTAAATATCATAAATCAGTTTTCAGAATTTTATTTTTAGTTAAATTTAAATCATTAAAAAATAAATCCAAGAACGTGTTTTGTGTCAAAAATACCCCAGTTTTTATATTTATTTCAGGTCTTATAAGCTAAAATATTTAAAAAAAAATTTTACACACTTATTTTGTTTAGACTATTGAACAATCATAAATACTTATGACCCAACAAATACTTACAAGAAGTACACGATATTAATAATTTATCATCGTGCGTTTTGAGCATTTTTATTGCTTACTTGAATGTAGCTATATATTAAAGCAAATTTTTAATGAAATAAATCGATATTAAATTTATTATTTAGAAAACTTGATACGGGTAATAATCGATCTTTCTCATTGGAACCTCCCTATACAGTTGCAAGCATTTTTAAACTTTTATTCTCAGCCTCTGGTCAATCGCTCTGAATGATTGGTTATCCCTTTTCCTTGCATACCCAGTTTTTCCTACACATATTATCATCCAATTCCAGCGCACACCATTTCGTCTCGTTTCGCTTTTAGTATTTACTGTCCATTACAAACGCATCCGAAGCTGTAATTCGTAATCAGTTTTGGATGCAACACTCTTCTGGACGCTAAGTGAAATAAAATAAAACTTATTATTGTTAATCATTCTTTAAATAAATAAATAATTCATCGTGTTGTCGCATTTCTACATTTATATAACCGAAGACCTATCATAACACCTCCCAACATTCGTATACAGAATTCATATGAAAGAGAAAGTGAACCATTATGTCTTTTGAATTCATCTCTCTCTGTACTTACTTCATAATGTTACTTGTTATGCACGCCCCTCACTGTATAGCATGTCGTAACCACACATCAGATAGTATCTGCGTGTGATCTATACCGATCTGTAAGAAAAACGACGTCTCCAAGTTGCATGAGATCTTTAAGAAAAAATATGTGGATATCCCCAATTGGGTGTGTTGTGAGAGTTGGGGTTATTCAGATCTGGCCATCAAACACGGCTAAAGTCATTTCAAGCAACGTTTCAATTCTATATTGTGGTTTTACACCACGGCGTTACTGAGAGTATCTTTCACTCTGGAACGTGCCGCAAGTATACCTATATCATTTTAAATTAGGAGGGTGGAAACACATTACCTTACATTAACTCCACACAGGAGACCCTGAGGAAAATAATTTTCTTCAGGGACTGTATCATCTCTGAAGATGCTATGTTGAAGGTCTTTTTGTGGAAAAGAAGGAGTAAACTTGGATCTTGAAGAGACCATGTTGTAAGAGGCCGGCAAATCGTTCCACAGCCGAGCTGTTGAACTCAAAAAGAAGTCGTAAAAACGACCCGTTCTCTTGTGACAAATGCCATCCGTATATAAATATGATGCTCTGGAACGAGTTTCTTGTAAATATATCGCTAATATTTATGTTTTAATGTCTATTTTTTATGATTTAAATATGCCTAATTTCCTTCTAATTTACACAGAGAAAACTGTTATTCTAAAATACAATCATTTTATTCGTAAAAACGGTTAAAAACGGGACTGAAGTTCCTACGAACAAATTAACAGGGTTTCAATGTTTATTGGCGGGAACATGTAAGAATATTTTTTTGGTATACGTAATTTCGTACGTATACCAACAAATTATTTTTACATTTTCCCGCCAATTAATATTAAAACACTGTTAATTTGTTCGTAAGAACTTAAGTCCCGTTTTTAACCGTTTTTACGAATAAAATGATCGTATTTTTGAATAACATTTTTCTCCGTGTATAATGAATATCATAATTCAGCAGGAAATCTTAGATGATATTAAATATAATAATCTTTAATCTTAAGCCCTCTTACTCATAATCGTAGTAATCCTAATACGCGTCGTATTACGACGTAACAATGAACAACTTGACTTATTATTACTGCGTGTGCATGGTAAAAACGGCTTTAAACCAGGTTTAGGGCCAACTTTACAAAACCAAGGATGAGTCGGCGGATACCGCAATTATGGGTAAGAGGGTTAATGTTTATTATAAGTTTTGGGTACCGCCGCCCCGGGAACCATTCATTGAATCGAACTACCACTTCTGCCATTGATCACCCCAAGTTGAAAACAATTGCAAGCAGGGGTCCTTAGGTACATAAAGTGTAATTTGTCCAGGTCTTAGCGGCAGATGCGTCTGCCTAACAACTGATTGAATTGGAAGAGACTGGTTGAAGGAGACCTTTGACCTCCAACCGGATGGATTCACACGTCTGTCACTCCTGGACTCTTATCACCCACATTCTACTAACTAACTGTCAAGTCCTCGTAACCTTTTCCTTCTCGGAACTCTACTTCCTTTCGTTAGACAACCCTCCACATAGCATCCCCAAATATGACATAGGTTACGAGGAAAATTATTTTTCTCAAGGCCTCCTGTGTAGTTTTGGTATGACAAAAAAGACATTTAGCGAAATGAAATAATTTAAAATCAAATCGATTAGAGTGCCTTAGAAAACAGGTCCTGAAGAATAATTATCTTGTGAATCTCATTACTATTATTTATACGACCTTTCCACGTTACGTCAGATAATACCCACTTGTTTTACCAAGGCTATTTACGGCTAAAGTTTAAAACTAATTTTTGATTTTGGCAAAAATAATTGGGACCGAACAGAGGCGTAACGAAAAACTTCCGGGCTCCTGGGCTTGCTAAAATTACGCGAAGAAAAAAGTTATTCTAAAATACGATCATTTTATTCGTAAAAACGGTTAAAAACGGGACTAAAGTTCTTACGAACAAATTAACAGGGTTTCAATGTTTATTGGCCTGAAAATGTAAGAATAATTTGTTGGTATACGTAATTTCGTACGTATTTCCCGCCAATAAACATTGAAACCCTGTTAATTTGTTCGTAAGAACTTCAGTCCCGTTTTTAACCGTTTTTACGAATAAAATGATCGTATTTTAGAATAACATTTTTCTCCTTGTATAACAATCCTGTCAAGCACATTGTGACAACGAGAGTCCCGACTGCTCCCGTCCGGAGCCAGTGAGACTTTGGCATCCCCGATTGAGGTGTGTTGTGAGGCTGAAGATTTTTAGTGTGCAGGAGCAAGTTGGGGAAGTACCTGGCTATTCAGATCTAGTCACCAAAAACGGCTAAAGCAATTTAAATCAGTTTCGATTCTGTCCGAAGCGAAGCTAGCAGTTCACAATGGAGTGCTGGTACCTACCCTGATGTATGGCAGTGAAGCATGGAACTGGCAGAGAAAAGATAAAAGTAGACTGAATGCTGTAGAAATGAGATCCCTGAGGCGTATGTGTGGTAAAACCATGTATGATCATGTGAGGAATGTGGAGATCCGAAAAGAATGCAAGGCCGATGTGAGCGTCACAAGTAAGATTAAAAAAGGGACGCTTAGATGGTTTGGACATGTAGAGCGAATGAATGAAGAAAGGAGTGTCAAGAGAATATATGATGCGAATGTGAATGGTAGAAGAAGTCGAGGACGCCCAGGAAAACATGGCACGATCAAGTGAATCAGATACTTGAGTCGGGCCATGTCAAGAGTCAGAATAATAGAGAGCATGTATGATGAGATGTATGAATGTGAATGAGGCGAGGAGTGTATGCCAAGACCGAGTTGTTTGGCGGTCCTTCCTCTCTGCCTACCCCTACGGGGAAACGGCGTGATGGTTAGTTAGTTAGTTAGTTAGTCGATTCTGAGTTGTGGTCTTACACCAGTGCAATACTGAGAGCATCTTCTGATCTGGAACCTGGCGCAAATATCTCTTACATTATTTTTAAATGATTAAATAATTGTGAAATAACACAAATAAATCAAATAAAATTTATATGAGCACGCCTGGCATTGAACCCGCGACCTCCGGAGTGCTAGCCGAGAGCCTTACCCCTCAACCACGGAGGCAATCAATCTTGATACCATTTTATCAAAAGCTGAAATCGTCGTTTAACGAGGACCGTTCAAATGTCACAAATTTCAAATAGAGCTGATCTTAAATTTAACAGTGATCGCATGTGTTGTATACATGGTATTTTGATTTTTATTGAATCCACATATTTGCAAAGATAGGCATGACGGATAAGATAAAGATACGGACGCATGATTATACTAGTATGATAATTTTGACAAATCGATTGTTGTTCTTGCGTGATTAGATTTCCTATCATTCAAGGTCCTTGACGACAGTTTGGTAGCCATTTTGTTAGGTTCAAATAATCCAATCACTATTAACGTCATAGTAATAAAAATCAACTTGTACAATGCTAATGTACGTACGTATTATCTAATATATTAAAAATATCTAGTGTCACGGTGTTTGTGGTCGCACTCCTTCGAAACCTATTTTTATGATTTTTTAAAAATATATTTGGTAGATATAATAATAGGTCGTAAAGTATATTTCATACCGCGAGCTCTGGCTTTATGAAATTTGTATAAAAAATGGAAATAGTTCGAGGTTTAGCGGCAGGGTAAAAAGTCGTGAGGGGGAGGGAAATCCGGGAGGGGGAGGAGAGGAAATAAGGAGTGGGGTTTGCGGGAGGGTGGTCAAGGGAGGGGGGTAGAGGGAAAAGGTGGAAGGGCAATGCATGAGGGGGGTCACGTGATGGGGGACAGCGGGAGAGCGGAGGGGGAAGGTGAACGTGGAACGCGGTGGGGAAGGAGTCGCGGAAGGGGAAGAGGTGGCGGAAGAGAACGGACGAATGGGAAAGGACACGCAGGGAGAAATTTTTCTTTATTTAAGTGGTTTTTAATATTATTTTTCGCATCGTGTTTTTTCTTTCATACCCTTTTTGGCCACTTGTTGGCCAATTTGCAAACATCGTCGTACGTTCAGAAAAATGCATATGTGCGCGTGTGTGTGCCGGAATGCATTGTCATCGACAATGAGTGTATCTGCCAAGTTTCAGCTCGATCGGATCTCGGGAAGTGTTTTTTTGTTCATCTTTAAATTTTGCATTCACTCACGAAAACAAAATCAAAATTCAAATAGATGGGCTAGTTCTAGCCCATATGCTGTTGGCTGTCTAGGTATTTACGGCGGATGATCTGGATAAACTGAATCCCAGATTCCTACCCACCCCTCATATTTTTCCTTCGCAGAACTTCCTCTCCTTAAAACGACCCTCTGAACAGCATCCCTAAATAAGACATCGGCTCAGAGGGAAATTACTTTCTTTAAGTTAGTTTTTTTCCATCATTTTCCAATATGGCAGGCGGTTATGTGTACCGCTGCCTCGGGAACCATTTATTGGATAGTATAGAGTACGAATAGTTTAGAGATAGTATGAGGTTTGTATAGGTCTTGGTGGTCGACGCGTTTGCTCACCTACTGCGTGGCGGGCCGGACGGAGAGAGACTGGTTGAGGGAGACCATTTGATTTATCCAGCCGGACTCGCTTGACCCACCGCAGTTGTAGGAATGGATTCCTAGAAACACTGACCCCCAGATTTCAACCTACTAATATCATTTTCCTTATAAGAATTTCCTCTCCTTCCTTTCCTAAAAAACCCTCTACACAGCATCCCATAAGATGACATAGGCCCTAATGGAAATTATTTTCTTGTAATGTAAAAAAAATATTTTATTTTAATGTAAAAAAAAAAAAAACACTTCTCTTTAGTGTTTTGTTTTTTATGGACGCTCGGCGACATTCGGCACGTTTCTACGCCATATCTCTCCTTGTTTCTGTTATCTATGCACGGCACCAGCTCTCCGAGGTCAATGTCCATTGCCAAGTCTTAGTAGTAAGCGGTACAAGTTATACAGCGAAGTCACGAAGCGAGACAGCACGAAGAAATGGGAAATTCTTCCGAACCGCTCGCACGCACGACTTTCTACCTATTAATAACTGCCGAGGAGAGATCTGATGGTTAATCCTATTTCTATTAATTTTCAATCAAAAATTGTGCCACAAAATAATTTTGTGGTATCTTTTGTGGTCTATTATGTGGTGTCTTTTGCTTTAAGAGACAATTAAGAAATTAAAGTTAATTCCGTCGGATAATGGAAGGCGACCGTCGCGCGTTATCGGCTGTCAAATTCTGTGATTTTTAATGGCTTGTCTATGCCGGTCGTGTGGTGGATTAAATACCTACTTAAGAACGCGAATTACGATTTGATGATGATGCGATTGATGACATGCGATTCGAACATTTTCCTGCGACTGACATCTCTTAACGAGGATTATGCGGTAAAACGCGCCCTCATCTCTGGCGATAGGGTAACTTCTTTTAAGAGTTGGTGTTTGAAATCAAGTATTGAGTATTTAACTCGTTAGCGCGATATGGTTGGTATATTGCATTTAAGGCAACTGTCAAAAAGTGAAAGATGATCTGCCAAGTACGTTGATTAGTTCCCGTTTTCGGCCTTCAGCGCTATACTAGAAACTGTATGTTTACGACAGTTTTGTGTTAGGCTTTTTGCGTAACGTAACAATGACTTCGATCAATTTTCAATTTTGAAAAACATATAATTTTTATAAAATCATTTGATTGGAAAAAAATTATGTTTATTGCTCATGTTTAAACTCTCGACATATATATTTTTAAAATTGTATGTGAAGAAAAAAAATACCAAAAAAGTCACCGGAGACTAAAATTGTGCCAGTGATTCCTGACATTATTTGGGGGAAAAATTAGGTCTCCGGTGACTTTTTTGATGACTTTTTTCTTCTTCTTAATAAAAAAAACTTCAACATGACGTCACTGGTAACTCAGCCGAGTAACCGCTCAACCTCTTACCCCGCCACAATTGTCAAACACCGTTTATTTTTTAATGTTTTTGTGGAAAAAAAACAATAAAAAACGTCACCGGAGACTAAAATTCCATTTACATTTCTTACTCCAAATAATGTCAGGAATCACTGGTTAAAGTAATTTAAGTACGTCTCTTAACACACTGCATAATATATAACTACTTGAATATTAGATTTAATGGTTAGTTAGTTAGTTATAATTTACTACTTCTAGATTGCACCTCCAATCTCCAATACCCAAACCTCGCAAAACTGGTATTGCGAACCCGAAAAAACATTCTCGTACGTTCAATATTCATCAACCAAAACGCCCAATCAATTCTTATATAACAAATATAACATTTACTTACCTTGTATAATATTACATGGTCGTGAACCAGCCAAGTTACATTTCCAAATTACCATTTACGACTGTCATTACCATTACCAGGCATTATACGAATAGCCGGTTACGTTTTTGCTTATAACACAGGCCGTTCACATTTTGGAGAAATTTTGCATTGCGTAGTATTTTAATGGTCTATTTTTATTGTTTGTTTGCGGTTCCCTGCATTGCCCGTGATTTTATTTTGTATTAATTTACGACAGGTAGATGGCTTGTTTCATTGTAGTGATTTATCTTGTTAAAGCACAAGGCACAATCGAGTCAATCAAATTCTTATAAAAATAACATATTAATGTGTTTGAGGCTGAGGGGAATGTGAGTTGAAGGAGATGTGATAGAGGAAGGTTGGGAACTCATTTCAACCCTCTTTTCGATGTTGAATTGTGGTTATTTTGATTATATCTACCAAGAACTATAATAATAATAATTTAGTTCGAAGTCAAGTCGAATATAACTCCTCGATCTGGTCCCCACATTTTAAAATACACACACTAATTTCCTAAAACACATTGATTTTTAACCCGGTTTCCCATTGAAAGCATAGACTATATATATATATACATTAATTACGTAAGCAAAAAATAGGGGAGGGGGTCCAGTAAAATCTCAGCAATTCCCATAATACCGTGGGGGGGGGGGGGTGTCCCAATAAATTGAAATAATTAAATCTATGCAAACTCTCAGATCGATGAATTATATTCGACTTAATATTTGTTTTCAAAATTGTAGATGGTGGTGTAGGGGCGTTTTCCAAAAAAGATGTCGGTGACGTAATAAGAATTCCACTTAAGTGAATGCTGCATTTCGAATAAAAATATACGTAAATTTATTAAAGAAAGTATGAACTTCATGACAAAAAGTATTTAAATAGAAAATATCAATAAACTTCGAAAATAATTGCAATTTAAGTTTAATACTCCTGGAAAGAAATTCTTTTACGTCTCTTTTATCATAAAGTTTATAAAGAAAATTAAAAGAAATTCATTATTTCAGATTTTTATTTATGAATTGAAAACACAATCTGTCTCCTAAAAAATATGAATAATCAAGCTTATTTTTTTTTTTTTTTTTTATGGAATAGGCAATTCACCCTAAGAAGAGTGCTTTGTAATCAAGCTTATTGAATTAAATATAAAGTTTTTAAATAAAAATATTCTTTTACGCTACTTTTGGATACTTTGTACTGTATATTTTTCGTTCTAGAAAGACGAATATAAGTTTTTGTTTTACGAATGTTTAATTATAACAAATTTAAAATTAACCATGAACTATATCGATAAAAAATAGAACAAATTTCTTTGAGATATAATAATTGATCTTAGAAAATAAATCACACTAATAACAGGACAGTGACGTAAAGAGAAACATTTGGTAACGTTTAGGAATTCTAAGGCCTCGGCCAGACTGAGAGGCTTGCGCGGTAGTTAGAGCGGGCGCGAAATATCAGTCGTATGTATACGCCCGTTGTGGCTACACTGCACTGGTATGGGAAGAGTGGAAGATACTCTCAGTATCGCCCTGGTGTAAGACCACCATTCAGAATTGAAACGTTGCTTAGTAATGGCTTTAACCATGTTTAGTGACTAGATCTGAATAGCCAGGTACTTCCCCACCTTCCTCTTCCCCATCTCCTTCCCTTCCCCACTTACCTTCAGCCTCACAACATACCCCAATTGGGGATTCCATCGTCTTACTGGCTCCAGACGGGGGCAGTTAAGACTCTTGTGAGGTGTTCTCTATAAAAAAGGGCGATTTTACGTACTACCGCCACCGTGCAAGGCCTCCCGCACAAGTACTTTTTCTTCCACTTGTTCTTTTTTATTTTCATTTTTATTTTCGTTTCTGTTCTCTCCAAGGTTTTCTTTTTTCTATTCTTCTTTGATTAGCTCTTTGATTTTATTTTGGTGTTTTTTTGTCTTTGTAACTCTTTTTTCTTAAAGGCTTCAATATTTTTCAGGGTCGTTTTTAATTTTATCCCTGTATCTTTTAGATTTTTCTGCGTCGTTTTTAATTTTTCAGGATCGTTTTTAATTTTGTCTCCGTACCTTTTTGATTTTTCTGCCTCGTTTTTAATATTTCAGGATCGTTTTTAATTTTGTCTGTGTACCTTTTTAATTTTTCTGCATCGTTTTTAATTTTACATGATCGTTTTTAATTTTGTCTCTGTACGTTTTTGATTTTTCTGCATCGTTTTTAATTTTTCAGGATCGTTTTTAATTTTGTCTATGTACCTTTTTGATTTTTCTGCAGCTTTCAACGGCATATTTGAACATAAAATTAAAATAAATTATTTAGAAAAATGCACAAATAATTAGATAGGTAATAATGGGCTACACGTGCATACCGTATATAGCCTGAAATGGGGAACTCAGCTGAAATAGTATTAAAGTACTTGTTAAAATACACAACTTTAATCACAGGATCCACTAAAACACACAGGAACATAAATCATGCTACATTTTATACTTACTTAATCAAAATTGTATGAACCAGCTGATTTTATACTCAATTTCAGAGTTGCCTCTATAGTAATAGTTGTTCATATTGCCGTCAATATTAGTACTTTAACACCATTTCGACTCTTTCAGAATTAATCTTAATTAATAAAAAAATAAAAAGAAAAAAAATTATTCACATATGAAATAAAATAATTTTTTCTTTTTATCTATGTTGTGCTTTTTTGTGCAATGCCTCATTTATCACTCAACCCACATATCTACAGGTAATACGTTACATTTTGAAGATACATGCAAAATATGAATTTAATTAGAAAATTGTAACGTACTCAAATACACTAAAAGACGGACAGAGTGAACCGACCTTTAGAATTCCATTACGTCACTTTTAAGTTCCATTCACGCGACCGTAGCGTAAGAGAAGTAGCGTAATCGCGTCAATATTTTTTCAAAATGTATTTATCAATAAATTATGAAACTTCTGTCTGTTCTAACTAAACATTTGATAAAACAATAAATGAATCAATTTAATACGAAGTAGAGTCTAATACATGCTGTTAACTTACCAGGAGAAATACGGAGTCGTTGGCGGAACACTTTTTTAGTACAGCCGAGAACGACCACTTTTGTAACGATTTCTTGGCAAATTGGATGACAAAAACCAAGCATGGCCGCAGACTATCTCATAGACTAAATAGGATCGCTATTTTCGAAAATATTCATCGATTTGGTAATATTTTTTTTGGAAGACGTCAATAATGTGGTAGCGTAGTCGGAAATTCCACCATACGTTATTTCGTAGGACAACTCAATATCTGGCATTTAAATTATTTTGCACGATAATTAATCTATATTACGGTTGCAAATCGAAAATACTATCATATAGTATTAGTAGAATTAGAAATAAATACTGGGATAACATAAAATAACATTAATTTTTGAACTCTAACTGGTAGTCGTAGGTGTAGGACATACCAAAGACAGTGACCTTTAGACTTACTTATTTTGAAATAATATCGAAATTTAAAAGATTTATTCATTATTTTTAGTCCATAAAGGTATTTATTTGTTATTATATTGGTAAAATATATGGGTGATCATTAAAAACCGACACAACATAAGTTACTGGTCCTGAAAGTGATGGGACACTGACTTTTATCTATGTACACTTTTTTTGAAAAACGCCCGTAGACAGCCCTGATTTATTTAACCTTATTGAATTCATATACCTACGAGGGCTACTCGTTCCAATATCATCTTTAAATGTAACAATACCAGGACTGAGCATTAAAAACACTCACTTGTACCTAGAATATATGAAGATAGTAATAGATACGCAGATGTGGTGGATCTATTTAAATTCACGGAAAGTAGGTACAAGAAACGTTTTTAGATTTTCACGGCCAAAAGCATTTTTGTTGTTTGTTTTTGGGGTGTTATGCCGTGTTTTGCTACCTCCTTCTTTAGCCGACGTCTCGGACAGCTCGGAGTGGATTGAAGCTGACGACACGGTATCGCTTCCAAGTAAATAAGCACACACTTAACACAACAAATTCACATCGACGGATCTGCCGGATCTTCCCTGATGATGGACACTGCAACGCTGTCCGAAACGTCGGCTAAAGAAGGAGGTAGCAAAACACGGCATAACACCCCAAAAACAAACAACGAAAATAGGTACAAGAAGGCTATGTTATCGTATCTTTTCCATCAATATTAATTTAACCAAAATCTACTTATATATTTTGTACGCACCTTTACCTCTTACTTTTATATCTTTCTAGAGCTTCTATTTATTTTATACTTTCTGATGTCATTTTACGATCAAATTCCACACTTGAATGTTATTTTCAAAAATTATTTCCAGTATGTCAAACTTGTATGTAACTGTGATATCCAATTATTATTTATGGTATATTTATAAAGTTGCTATAGTTATATCCAACAAAAAGCTGAACAAAGAAGCGAAGCTAGCAGTCCACAATGGAGTGCTTGTACCTACCCTGATGTATGGTAGTGAAGCATGGAATTGGCAGAGGAAGGATGAAAGTAGACTGAATGCTGTTAAAATGAGATCCCCGAGGCATACGTGTGGTAAAACTATATATGATCGTGTGAGAAATGTGGATATCCGCAAAGAATGCAAGGCTGATGTAAGCGTAATGAATAAGATTAAGAAAGGGACCCTCAGATGGTTTGGGCATGTAGAGCGAATGAACGAAGAAAAGAGTGTAAGGAGGATATATGACACAAAAGTGAATGGAAGAAAAAAATTGTGGTCGCCCGAGGAAGACATGGCACGATTAAGTGAACCAGATTCTTGAGTCGGGCCATGTCAGGAGTCGGAATAATAGAAGAGCATGTATGGGCAGATGTATGAATGTGAATGAAGCAAGGAGTGTGTGCCAAGACCGAGTTTTTTAAATTTTTTTATAGAGAAACCTCGCAAGAGTCCCAACTGCTACCTTCTGGAACCAGTGAGACTATGGCATCCCCAATTGGAGTATGTTGTGAGGCTGAAGGTAAGTGGGAAAGGGAAAGAGATGGGGAAGAGGAAGGTGGGAAAGTACCTGGCTATTCAGATCTAGTCACTAAACACGGCTAATAACACAAAATCAATTAAACAAAATTTATTTGCGCACGCCGGGTTCGAACCCGCAACCTTCCGATTGGGAGTCAAGTGTCTTACCACTCGACCACGGACGGTCGTCGATGTTTGGCGGTCCGACCTCTCTGCCTACCTCTGCGGGGCAACGGCGGGATGATTAGTTAGTTAGTTAGATCCGCATACAGGCATACTATTTAGCATTTTTCCCAGTGCATTGGTTCCATTGCTAGTGCGTCGAAGTTTTTATGTATGTTGCGTATATTCATCAAAAAGTCTGATTTATGACCGACAATGATCGCGTGTTTAAAGCTAATAACAATAATGCTGGAATCAGACGGTTCACTCGAGGGAAGGTTTCCGCCATGTTTTTTCGGCCTAATCGTCCATTTTGTTTCATTCCATGTTCACACGGCGCTATAGAAATAAGCCTTCACTCGTCCTTTCCGACCACAGCGTCGCCGAGCGAGGTCAACCGCGCTGGAATTCGTTTGTTTTCCAGCGCGGTCCGGCCCCGAATTTTAAGGAAAAACATGTCAGATGCATCGATTTTTACGAAATTTTGTTGACACAATTAAATAAAAATAAATAAATAAAACAGTATTGTTTCGTCTTATAAACCTTTTTATTTTTTATGACATAATAACACAATTTGATTTTACTTTTTCTATTACGAACATTTTCCTACAAATTAATAATCTTACATATATTAAAAAACATATAAAATACATGGATAATAAGGGAGACCCAAAAATTTATATGAGAGGTGTTCCCAAAAGCAAACAAATTAGCCGAACGAATACCATTTTGACGTTTTGCGTGCGATGTGATAGCGTCCTTTCATGGTCCTTCCCGTACAGGACGCGAGACAAACTGATTGAGAGTTCACTCGGTGTTCAGACGTTTCACTTTGCTCTCTTCCGCGCGCATGCGCGCGCAAGTGAAGGATGCCGAATGAAAATATCCAACATTGTTGGATCGGTTCACTTGAAGATTTCATTCGGCAGTGTTCGGCACTTTCGATTCATTTCATGTTCAGACGTGTCATTCCGAGTAAACTAGGCCGAATGAAATGCGGAAATGAGCGATTAGTGAACCGTCTGAATGGCGCTTAACCAATATCATTGTTACAATAGAAGTCTAGCTAACTATCTACATTATTTGTTAGCTTTTCTATACAAACGTAAAACATTCTACTTTTATAATATTGTTACAAACATACTGCATTTTACATTTTTAAGTTTTATACAAATTTCCTGGTATTTTATCCAAGTATAAGGTTATCGCTCATACAGCACTATTTAAAAAAAAAAAACGCCTCGGTTTCGTGACTACGCTTGAAGTCCCGAAACTAGAGATGGTGGGTATCTGAAATAGCTTGTCACTGCGATTCTTTATCCACTTCTTTCGGAACCGGGGGGGATAGAGTAATTCTGCGACTAGAGTTTTTATCTAAAATCTAATTTTCCAGTGACAGCAAAGGAACAGAGTCAGGAATATCGACCATCTCCTTTTTTAGTATGTTTTATTGAGCTACAATTTTTTTGCATCTTGTATCTTTTGGATATCTATTACCTACGTAATAAAATTTGGATTTAACAACGTTGAGACATAACCCACAAAAACTGCAAGACTTTTAGCTTTCTTAACTCTACCCTGAACGAAAGGTATATTATTATTCAATTATTATTCTCAACACTTTCACTGTCGTATCCTGGCTATGATAATTTGTCAAATGAGACTTTCAATTTGAAAAATTGTCACTTTTTGTCAGAAAACAAGTATTCTGATTTTCGTTGTTTGTTTTTGGGGTGTTATGCCGTGTTGTGCTACCTCCTTCTCCTACATCGACGGATCTGCCGGATCTGCCCTGATGATGGACACTGCAACGCTGTCCGAAACGTCAGCTAAAGAAGGAGGTAGCACAACACGGCATAACACCCCAAAAACAAACAACGAAAATGCTTTTAGCCGTGAAAATCTAAAAAAGTATTCTTATATTCATCAATGGTACAAGGCGCTATTAACCTCGAATCCACATTATCAATGTGGAAAAAACACTGCAAATATTCCAGGTATTTTCCCCTTGTATTCCGGATACTACTTTTAAAAATAATAATGTAATTTCCAATGTATTATAAATAAATTATTTGTAAATGCATACTGAATCACTTGACGCCAGCTGTATTCGCAGTATATTCAAATTCCCGCTAGAATATAGACTTTAAGCTACATCACGACTTTCTAACCAATCTTTTTTTATTTCTTCAAACTTCGCAAAATCACTTTGTGGCGTCATTTTGAATTAAATTAAAACAAATAACTTTGTTTAAACCACTAATATAATCACAATTACCTACATGTTTCAAAACCGATGGTTTCTTCGTCAGGGTAGTAATGACATTAATAACAAAATAAACAAAACAAGTATAGACTAAAAAGAACTATGGACAAAAATATTTTAGAGAGAGGTGATTAATTATTTAAAAAATATGAAAAATTACATTATATAAATTATCAAAACATAATAAAGATGTTTAAACAACAAAAATAAATTATTTTAAATATAATTATTAATAAGAAAATAAATTTAAGAGATGGCTATTTAAAAAAAATATTTGGTTATTAATAATATTTAATTTACTATTAACACTTTTTCTAATTTCTAAAATTTCTAAGTTTGCTAATTGTAAATCTGTTGAGTTTGTGTGTAAAATTTTTAACCCTTTATTTATATCAAAAGAATGATTTGTTTCTAAAAGGTGATTGGCAAATTCAGAATAATTATTATTATTCAAACACCTTAGATGTTCTTTAACTCTAATATTAAAATTTCTAGAAGTCTTTCCGATATAAAAAAAGTTACAATCATTGCACATTAATTTATAAACTCCAGATTTGTTCAAATAATCACCCTTATCCTTGTTATTTAAAATATAATTTTTTAATTTGTTATTTGTGTAAAAGGCTGGGTTAATATTATCTGGCATGTTTTTAATTAATAAATTTGAAGTATTATTATTTAAAAATAATATTTTTCTCCAATTATTATTATTGTCAATCACATGTGGATAAACATAAGAGTTAATAAACTTTTTCTTATATTTTTTGTTTAACATATTGTCTATTAATTTAGTATTATAACCGTTATTGATTGCAATTTGTTTTATAATATTTAATTCTTTGTTAAAATTATCAAAAGATAATGGAACATTAATTAATCTGCTAAGTAAGGTATGAAAAGATGCTAATTTTTGTGAAATTGGATGGTTCGATGTATTATGTATAACGATATCCGTATATGTGTCTTTGCGATAAATATTAAAATCAAATTTATTATTGATAATAGAAATACTTAAATCTAAAAAATTTAAGCTATAATTTTTTCCAATTTCTAAGGTAAATTTTATTTTTTTGTGAAGTTTATTAATGAAATTTAAGAAAATATTTAATTGTCTAATAGTGCCAGTCCATATACAAAAAATGTCATTCACATATCGTTTCCAAAAATATACATATTTTAATAATAAGGCACGACTATTAAAAAAAGATGGCTTAGCAATGGGTTCTAGTACTAGTCCTTTATTAGCAGATATATTTTTAAACAATTTAGAAGATAAAATTTTTAATAATTTAAGAAAATAAAGATAAATTATGTTTGGCCTGCTAATTATACTGTGCATCCAATTCTTCTATAATAATAAAATTTAAAAAATGTATAGTTAGATTGGGTTACAAGAATAAGATGAAGAGGTTAAAGAATTATTGGAAAAGAGAAATTTATGGAATTATTAGTATATAAATCACAGTAATCAAGATAGAAAATAAAGATAAATTATGTTTTGCCTGCTATTAATACTGTGCATCCAATTCTTCTATAATAATAAAATTTAAAAAATGTATAGTTAGATTGGGTTACAAGAATAAGATGAAGAAGTTAAAGAATTATTGGAAAAGAGAAATTTAAGGAATTATTAGTATATAAATCACAGTAATCAAGATAGAAAATAAAGATAAATTATGTTTTGCCTGCTATTAATACTGTGCATCCAATTCTTCTATAATAATAAAATTTAAAAAATGTATAGTTAGATTGGGTTACAAGAATAAGATGAAGAAGTTAAAGAATTATTGGAAAAGAGAAATTTATAGAATTATTAGTATATAAATCACAGTAATCAAGATAGAAAATAAAGATAAATTATGTTTTGCCTGCTATTAATACTGTGCATCCAATTCTTCTATAATAATAAAATTTAAAAAATGTACAGTTAGATTGGGTTACAAGAATAAGATGAAGAAGTTAAAGAATTATTGGAAAAGAGAAATTTATGGAATTATTAGTATATAAATCACAGTAATCAAGATAGAAAATAAAGATAAATTATGTTTTGCCTGCTATTAATACTGTGCATCCAATTCTTCTATAATAATAAAATTTAAAAAATGTACAGTTAGATTGGGTTACAAGAATAAGATGAAGAAGTTAAAGAATTATTGGAAAAGAGAAATTTAAGGAATTATTAGTATATAAATCACAGTAATCAAGATAGAAAATAAAGATAAATTATGTTTTGCCTGCTATTAATACTGTGCATCCAATTCTTCTATAATAATAAAATTTAAAAAATGTATAGTTAGATTGGGTTACAAGAATAAGATGAAGAAGTTAAAGAATTATTGGAAAAGAGAAATTTATAGAATTATTAGTATATAAATCACAGTAATCAAGATAGAAAATAAAGATAAATTATGTTTTGCCTGCTATTAATACTGTGCATCCAATTCTTCTATAATAATAAAATTTAAAAAATGTACAGTTAGATTGGGTTACAAGAATAAGATGAAGAAGTTAAAGAATTATTGGAAAAGAGAAATTTATGGAATTATTAGTATATAAATCACAGTAATCAAGATAGAAAATAAAGATAAATTATGTTTTGCCTGCTATTAATACTGTGCATCCAATTCTTCTATAATAATAAAATTTAAAAAATGTACAGTTAGATTGGGTTACAAGAATAAGATGAAGAAGTTAAAGAATTATTGGAAAAGAGAAATTTATGGAATTATTAGTATATAAATCACAGTAATCAAGATAGAAAATAAAGATTAATTATGTTTTGCCTGCTATTAATACTGTGCATCCAATTCTTCTATAATAATAAAATTTAAAAAATGTGTAGTTAGATTGGGTTTCAAGAAGAAGATGAAAAAGTTAGAAAATGAAAAATTTGAGGGATTATTAGTATATAGATCACAATAATTATTCTTGTAGGTACATACTGTACTGCTAAGATAGAAAATAAAGATGTATTATGTTTTGTCTGAAAGGTGATTAAATTGATAGAGTAATATAATCTGTAACATATGTAACAAAAAACTGTAACATGAACATTTGTAAAATAAAAAAATCACCGCTCTACCCCGTCGATGAGCTAACCCTGTAAAGCAGTGATGATCAACATTTTTAGCCGGAAGGCCAATTTATCCATTTTAAATTTGTTGGCTGCCCGCTGGAGAGTACATACAGACAGCTTGTGGTCGGTGATATCGCAAATCTATTGGTATTTAAAAAAAACGTTTTTCCAAGGCGAACATTTTATCTCTAAGGCCATACAATTAATGAATGCTGTCGATTTTTATCATTCTGAAACCTTTTTTCATTTATTTATTTATTTGTAAGAAATAATCATGGAATACAGAGATATACGAATATACTCGTATATATTAAGTTAACTGCAGTCAAGCCAAAATAGTATATTATGCTAATGTTGCTTCGAGATGGAGTTTTTATTGTATCTTAAAATTTATTTTAGGAAGATTAACCGCTTGGACACATAAGCTTGTTTTCACGATAATTTAACGTAGGTAGACATAGGAATGACGTATGTCCCGTACCTGAGTTAATAATGAAGATAAAGGAAAAATTAAACAAAAAAAACTTTAAAAAATCGTACACAAGTTGCTGCCAGGCTGCTGGTCGGCAGACCATGGAAATGGAATGCTCTAGACTACAGTTATTCGTTGATTTCATTCGTGTACTCGATGACGTAAAACTTACTATTTTTTTACCCACTTTGACGTCGGCTGCCTACGAACGTACCAGGCTGCCGGCTCGCAAACCTGCTTTTTTCTCATTTTCTAAATGACCTTTATCATATGGATTTTTATTTTAATTTTTTTTTTTAATCTATTTTTTTAAATTTTTTTTAAATTTTTTTTTTTTTTTTTTATAGAGTTAACAACCTTACAAGAGTCCCAACTGCTCCCTTCCGGAGCCAGTGAGACTATAGTATCCCCAATTGGAGTATGTTGTGAGGCTGAAGGTAAGTGGGGAATGGAAGGAGATGGGGAAGAGGAAGGTGGGGAAGTACCTGGCTATTCAGATCTAGTCACTAAACACGGCTAAAGCCATTATTAAGCAACGTTTCAATTCTGAATGGTGGTCTTACACCAGGGCGATACTAAGAGTATCTTCCACTCTGGAGGATAAGGATAGGAGATGATCCCGATACATTCCACTCTATCGTATTAATTTTCGTTCGTACTCGTTGCTTCTTTTTGATATTTTTGAAGGGTTTTGCTAAAAATGTCTATATTGTGAAATTTCGTGTTATATGCGCACATCCCCTATATTGGGGATTTTTCCTAATGTTGCTGCTACACATGTGGGCAAATGAAATAAATTGGATTGGCGTGTTGATCTTCCCATGATAATAAAGAACGCATAAAAATACCCATGTGCATCCATTGATTTTTGTCATTCGGAGAGTTAAACAAAATTTTGTCAAGAAAACTTTTCGTATTGCATGAAACGGAAACCTTTAAAATGCATTAAACGCAGATCTCAACTAGAAAAACGCTGCTCTGCGAAGGTGAATTTTTTCTACATTTTGGTCGAACGACGAACTTTCGTCCTTTTAGAATTTCTAAGATATCTTTAAACGAGAATGCATGGTGAATATCCGCGATTTATTCATCACATTGATTTGCTCTCTGAAACTCGCCACGAAAGTCTCCAATCTAAGTGGAAAGGGGCCCTTAAAAATAATAAACTACTTTATTGAAAACCCATACCTCCTTGAATGTTATAAATTGTTCGTACCGAACAACTACCGTCAGGGTCGATTTTACTGGCAGATATATATATTTTCATATATTATTGTTATATTTAAAAACCGCATATTTGTTAAAAGTGGTATCAAGCGTAAATAACGGCTGGTTATCAAACCGGTTCTCTTTAGGCTCGCGGGCCGCGGGTTGCTTATCACTTTCTTTGTTGTAAAGTAAATATTTTCTTAGAACCTTGGTCTGAGTTCTTCCTGATTATCGTTAATTCTATAAAATTATTCATAAAACATGTTAGACTTGGGATTTGCAATTTTTTATTATATGTAATTCCTAGAGAGGAAATCTAGGAATTCCCACGCTGAGGCATTCGTTTTACATAATTTTATTTTAATAAATCTATTGTTTTATTTTTTATTGATAACTAACTAGCTGATACCCGGCTTTGTGTTCTTTCCCATTGGTCCCCGTTCCCCTTCCGCCTTCTCTTCCCCTCCCGTTTCCCCTTATCCAACTGCGTTCCCCTTTCTACCTCCCCCCCGTTCCTCCTTCCCTCTCCTGCTGTCCTCCTTCTCGCTAACCCCCCCTCACGCATTTCCCTTCCTTCTTCTACGTCTTCCCCTCCGTTTTTCCCCCTCTTGCGAACCCCCTTCCTTAATTCCCCGCCCGCATTCCTCTACCCCTCGAGCCTTTTTTCCCTGCCGCTAAACTCCATAAAATACACCCATTTTTCAAACAACTCGCGTGTGACTTATTTAAATTTTTTAATGCAAAATTCATAACGCTAGAGCTTTAAGTATATATAGAAATCTTCGCGGGCATGTTCACAACAATTAAAAAAAAAAAATCGCAATCGGTTAAATATAGTACCAGCACTTTAGTCTGGACGTTTATTGTGAGATTGTGGATATTTATTACATAGTCAAAGAAAGTGCACCTGTGCCCATTTGAACAATGATTAACATTATTTGATTAGTGTGTATTATAATACACGATTACCCTGTGCATTAGGAAATTTCTCTCGTTAAATGCAAACAAACTTGCAGTTTGCAGTCAATTTTAAGGTCAAGTAGTTTCTTCGAGAAAGGCAATATTTGCACCAAGTTGTTATTTGTCGTTTCTCCATCATAATAATAATATTATAATCATCGTTTTAACTATGTTCTGATATTTGCGCTAGGCGAAAGTGAACGGCAGAAGGAATCGGGGTCGAATCATGAAAATCTAATGCAAAATCTCGTCTAACATCGAGATGTTTAGTTACTAGAGATTTCTCGATCTTTCTAAAAATGTGGACCTCACTAATAATATTTAAAAAAATAACTTATGGCATTGATGTAGCTATTCCAAATTCCTGTAATATTGAAATATATATTTCTGAAAAAAATAAGAAAATATACAGATTTAGAAAATGTTGTTAAAAGAATTTGGCATTCTCAGGCTATAAAAATATTACCATTTGTTATTTCGGCTACTGGCATTATATCTAGCTCTCTCATTCAAAATTTAGGCATATTAGATTTATCTAAGAATTTGTATATAAAAACGCAAAAATCAATCGTTTTAAATACATGTAGGATTTAAAAAAGATTTTTTAAATATTTATATTGAGGGATCAGTAGGATTTATCGGATCAGTTAGTAGTTCTACCGCGCCGAACCCTCTGATATCTGGAGTCGGTGAATTATTTTCCCATTTGGTCTCGTAGTGGTTTGACGTGTTGTTCGTCGATTCGCAAACACTAACTTGTTCCCAACTTTTCGATCGACCAACCTGAGTCTCCAATCAGCTAAGTGATTTGTTTAGTAACGTTCGATTCGCCTGTTGGTCGGAGAGTTGCGTTGGGAAGAGCGTATTTGTGCGTTTGAGGAGTGTTGAGCCAAAATTTTGGCTCAACAATTGATCAGTAGGATTGGGAACAACGGCATTTAGGATCTATAATTGCGATTACAAATTGAGTAATCTGAAATAATGTTACCTGTTGTATGCTGATGATGCGGTGCTGATTCCTAATAGTATGAAAAATCTACAGTCTCTCGTGTCTAGGATGTACGAAGTATGTATGAAGAATGAGTTAGCGATGAATGTAAGTAAGTCTAAAGTGATGGTGTTTGTGCGCAATATAGTTGTGCACGATGAACTTGGAGCAGGTGAATGAGATATTATGTTTCTGGAAGTATGTTTACGAGAGATGGGAAGGCTGATAGATATTGAAAAAAGGATAAATGCAGGTAACTCCATTAATGGAGGACTGATTTCTGTTGGCGCTAACAAAAACTGTCCGAAGAAGCGAAGTTAGCAGTCCACAATTAAGTGCTGGTACCTACCCTGATGTAAGGCAGTAAGGCATGGAACTGGCAGAGGAAGGATGAAAGTACACTGAATGCTGTTGAAATGAGATCCCTGATGCGTACATGTGGTAAAACCATGTTTGATCGCGTGAGAAACGTGGAGATTCACAATGAATACAAGGCTTATGAGAGGGTAAAAAGTAGGTTTCGGCATGTAGCGAGAATTATTGAAGTAATTGTAAGTCAAAAAAGAATATTTGACGCAAATATGAAAGGTAGAAGAAGTCTGGGACTGATTCTTGAGTCGGGTCATGTCAAGAGTCAGAATAATAGAAGAGTGTGTATGAAACGATTTATGGATGTGAATGAGGCCAGGAGTGTGTGCCAAGACCGAGTTGTTTGGCAGTCCGTGTGATGGTTAGTTAGTTAGTGCCTCCGCTGACGAGGCAACTGAAACCAAACTAAAACTGGCTGGTTGCTATGGCTTCCAACCAAACTTCCATCAAACTTCTATGACGGCTAACTCAATTTTAAGATTTCTCTAATTATCTCAGCTTGTTTAACCATCAGCTGAAAACAATCGTAGTAATCTGTCGCTGACAAATTGAAAAAAAAAAAACTAGAAAACTGACAACAAAACTAGCGCAACCATGACAAACGAGCAACTTGGCAACGACCGGCCACGGCAACTAGCAGGGTGAGTCGCGAGTCACTGCTTGCGTTGCCATTGACGACGGGTTTTCGAGAAAATTGACATACACAGGATAGCGAGTTTAGTTGCAAACTGTTTTTTTTTTCAGTTGCCACTTGTTGGAGGCACTTAATGTTTTGCATTTGATTGCAATCTTCATCATAAATAATATATGATATAAATAATAATGAAGCTTCGCCTACTTTCCGAGATGAATAGAATAATTGCATGTTACCCGTTTCGCATGGCTGATGCCAGGAATATGATTGATATAAATATACAGTAGCGTAACGGGGTATACAGAGTTTAAGGAAGTCCACATTTCGCAGTTTTGAGTTGAATATGCAGTAAAATTCTCTGTATTTCATTACATTATTAGATGAAACAATGAATTCCATAAACAATATACTGATTTAACTAATTTATTTTTTACACTTGGCAGTTGGGACTCTTGTGCGGTATTCATTCAAAAAAAAAAGTGTCACACTTTCAAATTGATTGTTCCCAAAATAAAGGCGAAGGGCCAGTTGTTTCGGAAAATTTCACATGTGAATTTCCTTCCAACCGTCATTCACCGAAGAATTGGGTTGTTTCAACTTCTGTCAGAAGAAATTTCAAAGAAAATATCATAGAAATGTGATGTGAAATTTTTTAAATGTGATCAGCCGAGTTCGAACGTTTGGCGTTCAAAGGGAGGCGCACGCGCAGACCAGTTGTTTCGGAAAATTTCAAGTGTAAATTTCCTTCAAATCGTCATTCAGCGAAAAATTGGGTTGTTTCAACTTCCGTCAGAAGAAATTTCAACGAAAATACCACAGAAATGTGATGTGAAATTTTTTAAATGTTTTTAAATGAATTCGAAAGTTTAGCGTTCAATGGGAGGCGCATGCGCAGACGTCAAAATTGTGATTCGGTGGGGAACACTGAGTGAACTTTTCAAATATATCGAACGTTATTTTGGAGTTGAAACAACCCATTTTACTTAATATATTTTAATACACATCGACGGATCTGCCGGATCTGCCCTGATGATGGACACTGCAACGCTGTCCGAAACGTCGGCTAAAGAAGGAGGTAGCACAACACGGCATAACACCCCAAAAACAAACAACGAAAATGCTTTTGGCCGTGAAAATCTAAAAACGTATCCAACCCATTTTGTATTTGAAATGAAGGAAGACCTGATTGTGTGTCAAATTTGAAATGAAAAAAAAGAATCTTTTATTTTTTAAAAACATTTCTATGAAATTTTCGTTGAAATTTTTTCTGACGGAGGTTGAAACAACCCAATTTTTCGGTGAATGACGATTTTAAGGAAATTCAAACGTGAAATTGTTCGAAACAACTGGTCCTAATTGTGTTTCCATGTTCAAATAATAATTCCGTTAGCGCCTCCGCCCACTCAGGCAACTGAAAACTCTCAACTGCCAACTGTCTTTGTATGACAATGTGATGGCCCGCACACTACACAATCACACAAAACCCCGTTGTCAATGGTAACGCAAGCGCTGACTTGCGACCATCTTGCGACTGTCACGTCCGATTGCCCTGGGCGGCCGTTGCTACTTATCTTGCTATTTGTCAGCTGAGTGTTCTTCTTCTATGGTTAAACAAGCTTTTTGACCAATCAAGACAGAGAAAACAGCCGGTTTTAGTTGGTTTTCAGTTGCCTCAGTGGGCGGAGCGCCTTACGATACAATTTCAATTTACGTTTTCAAGTTTTGGCACCTACCTACACAAGTATTTAAAATTTCTTCTTCTTCTTCCCCTTGTCCTATTCGGGTCGGGGACCCACTGCATCGACTAGGCTCCCTGTCTTGCGCCGATTGTTCGGCCTCCGTCCATGGCAGATCTATCCTCTCCTCGCACAGTTTTTGGATTTTAAAAATTGAATTATAAATTTCTTAATTTATTTTAATCTGTTTCCGGAGCCAGTGCTACGTTTTTTAGAATATAAGAATTTGGAATATAGACAGAGTAATCCCAGAAGTTCAATCAACTCCCTGTAAATGTTAATGAAACTAAAAAGCAGTTTTTCGTGGATTATGTCTCCAAATTTTAATATGTACGTAATATAATATTATTATAGTAGTTTTAGAATAGATATACACTAGATATAAGATGTACAAATTTCATAGCTAAATAAAATATTTTATATATAAAAATCTCGCGTCACGATGTTTGATCCAAGATAAACTCCGAAACTACTTAACCGATTTTGATCAAATTTGGCTTACTTAAATTTGGTCCAACTTAAAATGTAGGATAGTTTCTATCTCGATTATTGACTTCAATATTTATTATTGCGAATTGAATGCTCATTAAATATTTGTTATGGGACAATGATTTCAAATTATTTGTAACTTCCAGTAGATGGAGTTGTGTTTCGTTAGCCACAGCAACGCGTAGCCGGGTCAGCTATATACTATAAAAATCGACTTCCCCGGGGTTATATGCTTTAGCTACATACTTTAAAAAAAGATTCTCCGGGGCCTGAAACTTTGTCGCAACGCCACTGTAGTTATATTTTTTATATTTTTAACCATTAACAATAATGTAGAATATGTAGCACATTTTTTTTATTTGAACTGTAAATTACTATCCGTGTTCTGAATTCAATTCTAATCTTGATTGCAAAAATGTACAATAATTGTAATTTATTCTATTTTAAAATAATTTATAACTGCATATATCAAATTTATTTATATAGGTGATTCACTATTTAATTGTAAATTAATTTAATACCTTATAAATAAAACATTTCACGGCCATCTTGATCCTATATATATATAATATCTTAGCAATATTGAAATGAATTATCCCAATTATTAAGTATGTCTATCTCAAATATTAATGTTTTTATTTATTTGTGACTGTATATTAGGGTGGTCCAGGCCCACATAGTAAAAAAAAAAAGTTCAAATATAGGTGTAGCCACCCCCTTGATTTGTTACACCCATAATTCCTATTATGTGTAAAAAATTTCAGCCCCCTATCTTATATACAAGGGGGTGCTCATCGAGTTAGAAGTTTGTGACAAAGAGTTCAGGATTTTAAGTAATTTCACGTAATTTAAGGTTTACTAATATTACAAGTATTTTAATCAAATAAGTATACAAAGCCTTTTAAATGTGAACAAAATTTGGTAAAAAAGCAATAATTAACCTAATATTAGTCGCAATCTTTCAAAACTGTCCTTTTTGGATATTTCAGTAGAAACGATTTTTCTGTTTTCTTGAACGATGTGAAATAAAAATTACTTTTCTTCCTCATTCTTAGTGAGTATCGTGTTGTAATCTTCAAATAGTTTAACACCTCTCTTGGTTGCATCATTAACAACACGCAAATTTTTGACGCAGCTTTTGCCTTGAAGATAATCAAAATTCTCATTCCAAGTCTCAGGGGGTAATTGCAAGAAAGAGTCCCTGATATCAAGAACTAAGAGCGTTTTCAACGTTATTTATGTTGCAAAAGCTTCTAATATGACCTCCTAGGCAAGCTTAGAAGAATCACCTCACACTGTACGATTACCGCCATCCGTATTTATTTTTTGAACAACGGTCTGTTTCTCAGCATCAGAAAGCTTGTTAGAAAACAAGGCAAATGCAACTAGTTCATCTGACAAATACCTTAAGTGACGCTCTAAAACACCCCTGATACTGATTTCGGAATCAATGGCTTCATCCAATTTTAAGCTCTTCCAAAGTAGTAAGTCATTTACTAGCGCATGCGCTGCCAGAGGCGCTTTGATACAAACTTTGGTGTAGGTGAGCACACCAAAACTAACAAATCGAACAATTTGTTTTTCTTCTCTCTTGATTAGTTTAAATGCTTATAAATTATTTCGAAAGAGAAAAATCTTCAAAGCATACAGCAATTTTGCCATCCAACGAGCAAGATGAATCGGACTTGGAGCGTGCCAATGTATCATCGCAGGTAGTTTGTTCAAAACAATCGTGGTGAGCTCTATTAGCTCTTCGTAATCATCACGAACTTGATTCTCTCCAGATAGAGCGGTTGTAAGACTCTCAAGAGTATTTTCAGCGAACAGTATTTTCAGTATTTTCGTTCTAATCGAGGTCAAGACAATTGTAATGCTCCTTCGGTAATTGTGGTAGCCCCCTTCGTAGACAATAGCGGGGAGCGTTTGTCTATGGCTTGAATATGCATTCTTGTACTTGTAAGACTGCAGTTAACAGCTAATAAAATATTACTTTTTATAATAGTAAAAAGAAGTATTAATCACTAAGTCCCGAAATGTAAAATAGTATAAAACATCAATATACTACAGTAATGTTTCCCAAATATCGCTGAATCTTTTGAAATGTGGGATTTGAGGAGAGCTTGATGACCCAAAACACAGAGTAATAAATTTTTGAAAGCATTATTTCAAATACGTGATGACGACAAGTAAGTCACAATAGATCGCGTCCTGTATTTTCTTTTAAAAGAGTGCAAGTTCCCTTTTTGGCACCGGTGTTAGAAGCAGTAGTGTCAAAACTCATAGCCCGGACTTCATTTGTGACATTCCACTGTTGCATTGTGTCAAAAACAGCATCAGATATTTGTTTCCCGTTCCTGTAGTTATCAAATTCAAAGCGCTTGCACGGGCAAATACCAAAAAGTTTTTCTAGTTCTTTTGTAAACAAATGCTATCTTTTTTTGTGCTTCAGAATTTCTTCCTCTACTTTTCTTCAATAGCAGCCAGTTCTTATGAAACTTAATCAGTTTTTCAATGGAGTGATTTCGTTGTCCGGTCGGAATACTAGATTTACTCCATATTCTATAAGTTCTTGAATAAGTACATACGCGGAATTGTTCACATTTTTGGATTCATTTAATATTTGGTGATAACGGAGTAAAACATGTCGAAGATATTGGATTGAATCGAAGAGTAGGAAGATAAATATCTCAATATCTCGAATCAAATATCTCAATATCAATATATCTCAATATCCCAATATCTCGAACCCCGAGTAGAAAAATTTCGTATTTTTTTCGAGTAGATGAACATATTTTATTACACTGATTCACTTCACAGTCTACTAAATTAGTATCAAAACTGTTTAAATTTGTCTATAAAACTCATCAGCAGTTTATTTTAATATTTATTTAATAGTTTAACACACAAAACTGTCCTGTAACAAAAAGTAAAAATTAAGCATTTTACAAAAAAAATTCAAAAACAACACTCGATTGAGCACCCCTTTCTACTTGAGCTATCTCGCTGAAATTTCACTACGTTATTACTATAAATACATGTAACGAATTCACGGGGTGGCCAAATGAAAAATACAAAAAAAAAATTTTTGGACCACCTTACTGTATATGCTAATATTTAAACAATTTTTATGTTTGTCAAACAATGTAAATGTTTATTAAACTATTAGCACACACGAAGATGTGAACTAACTTAAGATTATTAAATAAATTCCTATTGTTTAAAGTGATACACTACTAAGTAATGCAAAATAAATGTGTTTTAAAATAATGTGTGTTTTTAGTTTGAAAATTAGATCGCTTAGAAATATTTTAGGTTAACTTTAATTAAATACTGCGAGTAGAACACATATATTTGCCTTTAATTTTTTTTAATAGCATTTTTATAAGCTCAGAAAAAAATTAAGTATCAGGCCTGTAAAAGCTGGTTTAAACTTCAAAATCTCCTACTTACGAACCCCCTTTCAGTTATTGTTTTTTTTTTTATAAAAATAAATTATTTAAAAAATTATCTTAAATCATTTTAATATTTGTGCCTGAATTTCCCAAAATAAAATAGAGCGCGCATTTTGGAGATGTTTTTTTCGCGCGTGAATAAATCAAAACAGGCTGCTGGTGTTAAAAGGAAATTTAAACCTTATCGCTATCTAGATAAGGAGTATTATTGTTAGATATTATACACGACGTGGTGCATCGCCTTGACGCCATAACATGTTTCACCTAAATTTGTTTAAAAATAATATCGCCTATTTTAGCCCTCTGACCCAAATATGTATACTATATAATAATATTGAGTGTGCTGAAGTAGACATTTTTTCGATAATTCTCGTTAAAAAAAACAAGTGAGCAATTTTTATTTTGCGTTAATGATTTTACATTACAAAAATTGCACATTAATTATTTCCAATAATGAATTTTGAAAGCGTATTCCATCACCTTTCTAAAACAGTTGTTAGTTTTCGGATACGTTTAGAAATATTCCATTTATATGGATTTTAATGCAAAGTGGAAATATTTTAAACTTCTGACGGAATTTGCCCGAGGCCTGGGGGGGTGGGGAGGGGTGGAGGGTTAGGTGTGATGAGAAACGGGATGAATCAACGTTATTTCTTATCTATCTCTCTATACATAATAAATGCTGTAATTCTTACTAATATTATAAACGCGAAAGTTTGTATGAATGTATTTATGTTTGTTACTCTTTCACCCAAATTTACTGAATGGATTTTAATGAGACTTTACAATAATTATAGCTCATACATCAGAATAACAAATCGGCTATAATTTATAAATCTAGCTATTAATTTTCAATATATTGAAAATAATAATTATTTTAATAGAAAATGTCAAAATTTGAGAATGACATTTTGCAAAACAATGATTGGTAAATCAAAATTCTATTTTAGAAAATATTTGAATTAGTGAATTTATTTGAAGTACTCGCCTAATACTTTGAATTGAGTCAAGAATTATAGATATGTTAAATAAATAGGCTAAGAATTTTGGTATAAACGGAGATGGGACCTAGGAAAAGAAAATAATTTACTCGAAGTACTAATCCTACGCAGACGAAGTCACAGATAGAAGCTAGTTATTAATAATATTTTTCTATACTATCTAGCATACTCATTCAATACTTAAAATCAACACAAATAGATGAGATCGAATAATCTGAAAGTACGTTGCCTGTTGTATGCTGATGATGCCGTGCTGATTTCTAACAGTATAGAAGATCTACAATCGCTCGTGTCTAGAATGAACGAAGTATGTATGAAGAATCAGTTAATGATGAATGTAAGTAAGTCTAAAGTCATGGTATTTGAAAGAGAGAGAACGAAAACAGTGTGTGATATACAGTTGTAAATTGTGAATACTTGGAGCAGGTGGATGAGTTTGTGTATTTGGGAAGTATGTTTACGAAAGATGGGTAGGCGACAGAGATATTGATAGAAGGATAAATTCAGGTAACTCTGTTAATGGAGAACTGAACGCCGTTGGCGCTAACAAAAAACTGTAAAAGAAGGGAAGCTAGCAGTCCACAATGGAGTGCTGGCACCTACCTTGATGTATGGCAGTGAGGCATGGAACCGGCAGAGGAAGGATGAAAGTAGACTGAATGCTGTAGAAATGAGATCCGTGAGGCATATGTGCCATAAAACCATGTATGATCGAGTGACACATGTGGAGATCCGAATAGAATGCAAGGCTAATTGTAGGTAAGCGTAATAAGTACGTTTAAGAAAAGGACGCTTATGTGGTATGGGCATTTAAAGCAAATGAACGAAGAAAGGAGTGTAAGAAGAATATTTGACGCAAATTTGAATGGCAGAAGAAGTCGGGGACGTCCGAGGGAGACAAGGCACGACCTGGAGCCTGTAGGACTATGGCATTCCCAATTGGGGCATGTTGTGAGGCTGAAGGGAGTGGGGAGGAGAAAAATGGGGAAGAGGAAGTTGGGAAGTTGGGGGTTATTCATATCTGTTAAAAAAACAAGGCTTAAGCCAAACGCAAACCACTTTTCAATTCTGAATGGTGGTCTTACACCATGTGGGAGAGACATGGCTTACACCATGCGGGGGAGACATATGTATGTAGAGCGAATGAATGAAGAAAGGAGTATAAAGAGAATATATATGACGCAAATGTGAATGGTAGAAGAAGCCGGGGGCGCCCGACGAAGACAAGGCACGATCGAGTGAATCAGATACTGGAATCGGGCCATGTTATAGAAGAGTATGTATGAGACAATGTTTGGATGTAAATGAGACAAGGAGTGTATGCCAAGACCGAGTCGTATGACAGTCCGTCCTCTCTGCCTACCCCTGAAACGGCGTGATAGTTTAGTGAGTTATTTAGTTTAGTGTCCTTAAATGACACGTAGTTTCAGTTATTTTTGAAAGATTTCGGTAGGCTTAGAGCTTATGTCAAGTTCCGACAGATGTCGGGCGACAGAGTAGTGTATAACCGGTCAACGAGAACTCGAGATCTCAGATTCAATTCCTAGACAGTCATAGTCGGTGGTAAGACCCAGAAGTATAATATATTTTAAACAAGTAAATATTAGTAATAAACCAGTTTGTAAGACCCACAGCACAATTACTAATGTCTGCATGTGGATAAGGCAAACACTAGATTTAGTTAGAAGAGATTCCATCAGTACATTTCCTACAAATAACTTGAACAATAGAGAGAGCTCAAATGGCCTAAAAGTGGCGCAGCCGGTAATTGACAGATCATCAGTGCTAATATTTCATTAGAAGATCTCTTTGATGTTTAGTTTGGATTAAATGGGACGTTGGACGCACCGTAAAATGAGGTGACTTTGATCAATTTGCAACTTTGAAACTAAATACCTTTTTTATCCAATCATTATTTGTGTCGGAATATTTGATGTCAAATTAATGATCCATATATTGCACATGTTTATATGCAATATATGGATCGTCCAGTTGATTAGACATTACCAAATACTAAGTTTTGAGATAATAATGAAATCAGTATCGCCATAAATCAAATATTATTTTAATTAAATTAAAACAAATAACTTTGTATTAAACCACTATTATATAATCACAATTACCTACATGTTTCAAAACCGATGGTTTCTTCGTCAGGGTAGTAATGACATTAAATTTCAAAAGAAACAAACAAGTATAGACTAAAAAGAACAGACTAAAAAGAACTATGGACAAAAATATTATAGAGAGAGGTGATTAATTAATTATAAAATTTTTAATAGTCGTGCCTTATTATTAAAATATGTATATTTTTGGAAAAGATATGTGGATGACATTTTTTGTTCATGGACTGGCACTATTAGACAATTAAATATTTTCTTAAATTTCATTAATAAACTTCACAAAAAAATAAAATTTACCTAAGAAATTGGAAAAAAATATAGCTTAAATTTTTTTGATTTGTATTTCTATTATCAATAATAAATTTGATCGAGTCACAGGGACGGTGGCCGGAGTCACCCGTGGCTGACTAAGGGATGAGAGCTCAAGGCCTAGTTCAGCCTAACCAACTGTGCAGATACATGTAATAACAATGTTGCTAACATTTCAAGTCTTTAAAAGTCCTTATCCACTGGAGCGACAGAGCAATTAAAATATTTTTTCTCGTATTGCTAAAGGAAATTTTTCCGCCCACATTAAAAAAATCATACCTCCAAATTTGAATATGGAGACATACAAACTAATTACAGTTCTATATAGCCAATAAATTCCCCTATCTTTTGTCTATTATCACATATTTGTAGGATGACGATTTGTAGGATGACGACCGTCCGTGGTCGAGTGGTAACAACACTTGACTCCCAATCGGAAGGTTGCGGGTTCGAACCCGGCGTGCGCAAATAAATTTTATTTGATTAATTTGTGTTATTTCACAATTAATTAATAAAAAATAATATATACTACATTTGCGGCACGTTCCAGAGTGGAAGATACTGTCAGTATCGCCCTGGTGTAAGACCACCATTCAGAATTGAGACGTTGCTTAATAATGGCTTTAGCCGTGTTTAGTGACTAGATCTGAATAGCCAGGTACTTTCCTACCTTCCTCTTCCCCATCTCCTTCCCTTCCCCACTTTCCTTCAGCCTCACAACATACCCCAATTGGGGATGCCATAGTCTCACTGGCTCCAGACGGGAGCAGTTGGGACTCTTGTGAGGTATTCTCTATAAAAAAAAAAAAAAAAAGGATTTATAAAAAAAATATAATTAAATCTTTAACCTTATAACATTTTAAAGAATCTAGAGAATATTTATTTTGTTATATTTTAAATGAATGAATATATTAAATAGTTGTTTTATAAAAAAAAAATTTTTTTCGAAAATTTGCCACATTTTGGCAACAAAGCAATCCGAGGTTTTGGAAATAGTGCCATAATGTGGCAAAAAGCGCTCGAGTGGTTATTTGAATACTAAAGGTATCCGCTCACTGACAACTGATTCAATTTAAATAATATGTTACTTTTATACGTAACAATGACATAGGCCATGAGGGATTTTTTCCTCAGGGCTCTGTGTGTATCAAATGTAAAAAAAAAACACCATCACAATCGTTGAGGAATTTATAAAACATACTATCATTTTTCTCTGTCTGAACTAGAAACTAAAACTAATTTGACACTTATTTTCGAAGCGTCATTGTGTCAACGTAGTCCGAAAAAACCTCATTAAAAAGAAGCTAGTAATTTCTGAGTGATTGCAAAATTTATTCAGATATCTGCGATGGTCAAAGTCACCCCCCGGTTCATAAGTTGCCCCATATTACGGTACCTACCTTAATTATTAGCCTTTACTTGTGACCCCAATGCGCATGCGGCTTGGGTCAAGTTATACAAATAGAAAAATAAAATAAAATTGAAAGAAGAAGAAAAAGATTTGTTTGGGTTACTTTAGAAATGCTTAGTACCTGGTACATTTTTACATTAGCGGCGTGCTCAAATAAATTTTAATTGATTAATATGTGTTATTATACAATTAATTAATTAAAAATAATATATAGTATTTTTGCGGCACTTTCCAGAGTGGAAGACACTCTCAGTATCGCCCTGGTGTAAGACCACCATTTAGAATTGAAACGTTACTTGAAATGACTTTAATCATGTCTGGTGACCAGATCTGAATAATAATAATAATTGGATAATTTGTAGAGCGCCGTTTTTGTGAGAAATCACTTCAAGGGCGCTGTACATTTTATTATGACTTCTTAGGCTCTACCTAGAACTATTATTTACAAATAGATACAGAAAACATACTTTCCTGGCAGGTCACTTCCGATAAACACATTTTAATTAGAAAGTTTATTCTTGGAGGAGAAACGACTTTGCACGCGGAGGACACTATATTTAAAACATTAGCCAGTTACTTCCCCACCTTCCTCTTCCTCATTTCCTTCCCCAACCCTATACCTTAAGACTCACAACACACCCTGATTGGGGATGCCATAGTCTCACTGGCTCCAGATGGGAGCAGTTGGGACTCCTGTGCGGTATTCATATATAAAAAATATTGGTGATTTACGATGCCTTTTTTTGTCCAGTTTGAAAGGGATAGCGAATATAAGATTTGAGTTTTTTAATTGACAAAACAATTTGTTAATATTCATACATTTTTGTTTTTTAAAAGAAAGACAAACAGTCCCGGGTTACGAATAACCCAACAACATTTGATAATCTCCTACTACCACCACACTAAGCGGAAGATGTTGCTTGTGTTGTGATGGAGGACTTAGCCAGCCGAGGAATCGAACACGGAACGCCTGGGTGGGACCCAAACGCTATGCCCACTCAACCACTGACCAGTCAAAATGTATTGCTTGTGTAATTCCGCGAATAATAAAATTTTCTTAATATTTCAAAGCATAACCTGTAAAAAGCGTTTATTAGTAAAAATACTATACGCGCGCTATCTACGAAAGCTTAGAATATGAATTCTTTTGACATTCACCTTACTCTCGTAGGCCGCAGTCCCCCAGGCGGGTCCGGATGTTTAAAGCGATTTTGCCCCTTATGTATAAAGAAATTGTATGAAGAACAAGGTCAGAATCGATTGGGCTGGAATTCTCGTTCTTGACATTACGAATTACTGGATAGCAGTTAGCCACTCCGAATAATTCATATTAATTGCTAAAGACGCGCCGGGCACCAAAGATGGCGGACAAAATGGCTGCCGCTTGATAATATGAACGCTGTCATATTCGAAGTCTATTTTTATTCGTTGTTTTTGATATAAATCCATAGATTTGAGTGATTATTAGAAAGTTCGTTTTATCTACATTATTTTGATGTAATTTTTGTAGTATATCACAAAAGAAATGTTCTAAAAATTGAATTCGTAAGAAAGGTGAAAACTGTCAAATATTTTACGTTGTATTGAAAAAATATATTTTTTGTATGCTGGCTTTCAACAAGTTTTAATTTATTATTTTCGACCATTATAATAATGCCCTAAAATAGCCTAAAAAAACATTCAGTTCATAATTCCAGACCAACATGGACTGGTTTAGGTAGGATTTATTTTTTAAGGATTCATGATTTATGCGTCTGCCTAAAGGGATTAAATAAAGAAGTATTATTGTAAAGGAACCCAGTTCTCTGCCCTAGTGCTTGTATGTTCAATAGACCATTTTGCAAATTTTACAGGGGACGTTTTTTATAGGCAAATTCTAAATAATTCTGACTTTAGTCAATCCGTTTTATACATGTCTTTTGAATACGGTATAAAACGAAATGGCTAAAGTCGAGAATTATTTAGAATTTGCCTATAAAAAACAAAAAAAAACTTCCCCCGTAAAATTTGCAAAATGGTCTATTGAACATACAAGCACTAGGGCAGCGAGTTGCTAACACGAAACTGATGGGCGATTCTGTTTCCCTTGCGACCACTGTACATTGTCTTTGCGACATTGGTATACGACACATTTTGACAGATGTCTTAAATACAGTGTTCCATATCGCGCTAACGAGTTACATACTGCGCTAGTGTTAAGACACCAACTCTTAAAAGTAGTTACCCTAAAGCCGGAGATGACGGCGCGTTTGCCTCGTAATCCTCGTTAAGAGATGTCAGTCGCGGGAAAGTTTTCGAATCGAATGTCATCGCTTACAAACATCAAAATAATACGACAAACGGATAGTTAGTTATGAACGCCTATTGCTTATATGTAAGCAGTTTTAATAAATGTAATTAATCCACACCGACTGACATCAACACACGACAGGCATAGACAAGCCATTGGAAGTCATAGAAAATTATAGAATTTTGACAGCCGATAACGCACGACGGATGCTTTCCGATTTTCGACGGATTTTGCCATTTTTTTTTCATCAACTCCTCACAGGAGGCCCAGAGGTAAAAAAATTCTTCGGAGCCTATGTCATACTTGTGCATGCTGTATGGAGATTCTTTTAGAAAGTAAGGACAGTAAAAAGGTTTGAGGGTTGGATGGGATTCTGGATTACATATGAATTTATCCCTCCCACTGCGGTGCAATGCGATGGACGGGTCGAAAGAGTCATGCTGGAGAGATCTAGGTTAGGTCTACCTCAACCAGTCTCCCAATCCAGCCCACTAAGCAGCAGATGGGCAAACGCGTTCGCTGCCAAAACCTAGACAAACCTCACCCCTTTTTGGCTTAATTGTCTCGTAATGCTAAATTAAGAGTGTATTACCAGAGAATACCGGAAATTAGTCGTTTTTCAATCACGAATACTAGACGTATTGACTCTTTTTTACAAAAAAACATAAATTGATTTTGAAAGATTGTTATTTTATCTGGTACACGCAGTTTTAAAATTTTGAAAAACTAAGTTTATTTTTATTATTCTAAGGTTATACCGTTGGTCGTTGGCAGATTTGTTCAATTTTCAAACGATGGATTCTATTAAACAACACAAATTTCATATTATATCAAATAAATCAATAAATAATCCAGTTAACACAGTTTTCAGAATTTTAATTTAAGTTAAAATAAAATCATTAAAAAATAAATCCGAGAACGTGTTTTGCGACAAAAATACCTCAGTTTTTCTATTTGTAAAGTCTTACAAACTAAAATATTTCAATTTTTTTACACACTTATTTTGTTTAGACATTATTGAAAAATCCTAAATACTTATGATCAAAAATACTTTCAAGAAGTATCTACACGATATTTAATAATTTATCATTTTGCTTTTTGAGCATTTTTATTGCTTACTTGAATGTAGGTATATATTAAAGCAAGTTTTGAATGAAATAAATTAATTAAAATAATTTCATACGGGGAATAATCGATCTTTCTCTTTGAAATCTCCCTGTACAGTTGCAAGCATTTTAAAACTTTTATTCTCAGCCGCTGGTTAATCGCTCTTAACAAAAGATACAGAATCCCTTTAGGTCATAATTCAAGACCAATATGGGTTGGATTTATTTATTAAGGATTCTTGACTTATGCGTCTGCCTTAACCCCTAAAAAAATTGGCGTATTTTGTCAGAGGCTAAAAATTTTCCCGCTTTGCAATAAAATCCAAATAAATGGAACATTTATTAATGTATTCGAAAACTAAAAATGTTTTCGAAAGGTGATGAAATAGGCTTTCAAATTTCTGTATTAAAAATTACTATGTATTTTTTTAAATATATTTTTTTTTTGCGAAAACTTTAAAAAGTTTTAAAAATGGCTCACTTTACTTTTTTTTCTAACTGAAATTACTGATAATGAAAAAAAATAAAAGACATACTTATTTCATTAGATAAATGAATTATAAACCTTACTGTCACCTCACTTTTTTTCGTTTCATGCAAAAAAAAAATTCTTAAAAAATTCACAAAGCTCCATAATTTTTTTTTCAAATTGCTATCGGAAACTTTGGTTTCAGAAAGGGATAAATTTTAATTTTTTTGTGGTTTTCTTTTAAATTTGAATATATAGTTTGTTGTATTCTCTTTCCAATACCGTTTAGATCACATTTATGACTATGATAGTAAGGGAGAAACAACGATTTCTGTGAGACCTATGTGAGCTGGGACAAATATGGTCTCCTGTGATTAAACGGGTTAAAGGATTAATTATTACGAAGGAACCCAGTCGCTAACATGAATCAGATTTGGAGTCATTGGGCTGCAGACACGAGTCCGCTCTTTGTCCTTATAAAAGTTCAATAAAGGTCATCTTTGAACGGAAAGAGCATTTAAATCGTTTTAGTCGATATAATGCGCCCACGAAAGAATAACGAGTCATAATATTAATTAATTTCATAACATGTTTATTTTATTTTAAAAGCACGTTTACCGTAATTATAACCAATAATAAACGTACAGTTGACGGTTTCCGTGGTCGAGGGGCAAGGCTCTTAATTCACAATCCGGGTTCATACTAGGGATGTTACGAATGTGATATTTTTCACATTCGCGAAAGCGAATGCGAATGTTCAGAGTGCGAATGTGCGAATGCGAATGCGAATGTTAAGGAATCACATAAAAAAAAAATTATTCAACATTTAAATTTTTTTTTTTATAATAATTAAAAAAAAAAAATTATTCAACGTTTTAATAAAAAAATAAAAACAATAAATCAATTCTTATACTGTAAGTTATAATCGTAATTAAGCAATTTAATAATCGAAAGTCAAAAGAGGCATATTATATTTCAGAAAAAGCAATTTTGCAGCCTTTTCTCCAATGAGGCGATTTCTAAGGGGCTCGTATATAAGGCCGGCTGCACTGAACAATTGTTCACTTGGAACTCTGGCCGGTGGAGCGGTCAGATATTTACGAGCCAGATCTGTCAATTTGTCGTATTTCAATTTAGTCTTCCACCAGTCCAAGGGGTTTTCATCAAGAGATGCTCGTTTTTTTTAAGATATGCCTTCAATTGAGCTTTGATTTCATACCTCACAGGTCTCTAGATTCTGCACCGTCGGAGTTTTCGCTATCACTTAAGGAATCTAGGATTCGTGCGAGATTGCTTATAAGAGTTTTAACAGAACTTGTCGAAGGCTTATTAATGTTGCTTGTTGAAGTCCTCAACCTTTTAGCACCTGAAGCTGAATGCCGTTTACCATCCTGGTTACTCTGCTTAGACAGACTTAGACTGCTAAGACAGAAAACAAAAGACACGTGGACAGTGGGCGAGTCACGACATGATCTACACACATTCGCATTCGCTAAACATTCTCATAGATTGTTGCGAATGCGAATGTCGATGCGAATGTTTAAAATGATGCGAATTATTCGCATATGCGAATGCGAATGTTCGTAACATCCCTAGTTCATACCTCAACGTGCGAAAATAATTTTTATTTGATTATTTTTTGTTATTTCACAATTCATTAATTTAAAATAATATGTAGTATATTTGCGGCACGCTACAGAATTAAAGATACTCTCAGTATCGCCCCAATGAAAGATTACCCTTCAGAATTGAAAAGTTGCTTGAAATTGCTTTACGCGTATTTGGTGACCACATCTGAATAGACAGGCACTTCATCACTTTATTCTTTTCCATATCATTCCAATTACCAAAGCCTTTATTAAAACTTTTTTTTTTCATTCAAAATTTTAATATTTTAAAAATTGTATGTTTATTTGGAATTATAGAATTTGAAAGCGTATATCATCACCTTGCTAAAATAGTTTTTAATTTTCGGAAACGTTTAGAAATATTCCATTTATATAGATTTAATTGAATAGCGGAAATATTTTGACATTCTGACAGAACATGTCCGAGGCCTGGGGGGTTCGGTGTGATAGTGTGATGAGTAAAGAGATGAATCAACATTATTTCTTTATCTTCTCTTCTATACATAATAAACGCTGCAATTATTTAATATTTCGTCGTTACATATAGAATATGAACCATGTGAAACTGAGTACATTCTGAGAAAATCGATAAAAACATAACAATTCTATTTATGGACAAAGTAGGAAAAATATGTTTCGTTCATTATAAGAATATATTTATGGCAAAAATTTATTATTTTATGCCATAAAATTGAATTTTAACGCGTTTTTCTCACATGCTTCAATTTGGGAGGCGAGAATGGGTACCGCCGCCCCGGGAACCATTTATTGGATAACCAACACCTCTGCCATAGGTCACCCCAAGTGGTTCGCTACGTTTGGTGACTTAGCAGGGGTGCCCGGGTTCATGGGGGTAAGGTTTATCTAGGTCTTGGCGGCGGATGATCTAGACACACTGAACCCCAGATTCCTACCCAACCCTCATACCTTTTTCTTCCCAGAACTTTTTCTCCTTCCTTGCCTTAAAAATACCCTCCACACAGCACCCCCAAAGATGACATAGGCCCTGAGGGAAATTATTTTCCTCAGGGCCTCCTGTGTGGACCTAATGTAAAAAAAAAATGCTTCATATTCTATACACAGTTTTTCTCACATGGTTCATATTCTATGAACAGTTTTTCTCACATGGTTCATATTCTATGCACAGTTTTTCTCACATGGTTCATATTCTATGCACAGTTTTTCTCACATGGTTCATATTCTATTCACAGTTTTTCTCACATGGTTCATATTCTATACTAAGTTTTCGTCATAATTTTAAATACCATGTCAAAATATTTCATTTAAATTTATTCAAATTTGACAGCTAGGCATCAATCACAAAATGATTTTAATATTATGTACACACCAAGGCAATTGAATTGTGTAGTGGTATGCAGAGGATATGACTTTAAAAAATATATATTAATGTATATTTTGATTGTCCTCACATGGTTTATTTTATCGCCTCAAATATTTGATATTCTTACATGGCTCATATTGTAGAAGATGGAGAAAAAAACTGAAAAAACTGTATATTATTCATATTAAATATGCAACGACAATTTATTATTAAAATCATTATAATATGAAGAAAAAATTTAATGAGAAATATGAGCCTGCTGCGCACAGGGCACTGCGCACATCGCACAGGCAATCAAAATTTGGAGCAATCATTTATAATTCTGTTCTCATCAATCAATCATCCCCGGGTGTTCTCTTTTTTTATTTAATCGTAGTGAGAGTTGAAAACGTCAATTCGCATAAGTAGGTGAAAGCAGTGGATACTCATTTTTTATATGCAGCAAAAAATGTGTTATTCTGTTTCGGAAATTTTTTAATGTCCGGTCAGTTTTTAGCTCCATGAATTCTTCCTGCTCGTTTATCGGCAAATGTCTAAGAGAAATGCTATCTGAGAATGGATTTCGTTTCCAGTCCATAGGTTGCAGGTCACACTTAGAAAAAGAGTTCATTTTTTCTGCTAATAGCTCCAAGTGTTTCACTATCTTGTCTTATACGGGTGTAATTTTTTTCTGACCTTTGGGAACATTTCATGACTACCATTGGTAGCGTGGTTGACCCATAACACCAACTTAGCGCGAAAGCTTTCAATCTTGTTCGATGATGTTAAAATATAAGAATTCCTGCTCTGCATTTTTTTGTTGAACTCATATGAAATATAATATAAATGAACTAATACGTCCGCCATGAAATGCAAGTTTTGATACCCATTCTTTCTTTTTTAAACCGATAAGCAAAAGCTGAACCCTGGGTCTGGGTCTCATTTTTTAGCTCGTAAATCCTATAAATTTCCGTTAGAAGGCCACGTACTTTTGTATAAAACTGAAGATCTGCTTCCATTTCCTGTCACACTGTATTACAGACGAGAGTTCAGCGGTCGCGATTTGATTTATTTGACAACTTTGACTACTTGAAAAAGCAATCAAAATTTTTTAATTTTAGGGTATTTTCTGAAGCCGTGGTTATTAATCCTCTAATTTTTCCCGTCATAGCTGCTGCTGCGTCTGTGCAAATGATTATGCAACTGTGCCATTCCAAATTTTGCTCACTGAAGTACTCTTAAGACGATAGACTTCGCTTTTCGGCCCATACAAAAAGGACGCCCGGGAAAAAACACTTTTCTACATCGAAAATTGCACAAAATGAATATATTTTTTTATACTGCCTTCTAGAGGGTGAAAACTATGTCGGTATGTTTTCGAATTTTCGATGCGTTTCGTATTAACGTAAACATTCACTGTCAAACATGTACGATTAATCAAAAAATATTATTTAAGGAAAAAGTGCTGCTAACTCAACTCTCATAAAGAATTATAAAATTATAAAAAGCTACCGACGTAGCTTCTTCTTTCTAAAAAATATATATTTTTTTAAATTTCAATTTCGTCAAAGTTTCGGTATAGAAAAGTGTATTCTCCATAAACCCTTTTTCGAGCGATTTCTGTAGGTAAATTTGAGCGTTGTCTCATTCGCACATTTCGCATTCGTATGTATTGTAAGTGTGCGTGAGCTTATTGTGAGCGGGACAGAATGACAGACGCGGGTGTTCCGCGTGTCGTTCAAAGTCTAGCCTCTTAAGATGATAGACTTCGCTTTTCGGCCCATACAAAAAGGACGCCCGGGAAAAAACACTTTTCTACATCGAAAATTGCACAAAATGAATATATTTATTTTATACTGCCTTCTAGAGGGTGAAAACTATGTCGGTATGTTTTCGAATTTTCGATGCGTTTCGTATTAACGTAAACATTCACTCTCAAACATGTACGATTTATCAAAAAATATTATTTAAGGAAAAAGTGCAGCTCACTCAAATCTCATAAAGAATTATAAAATTATAAAAAGCTACCGACGTAGCTTCTTCTTTCTAAAAAATATATTTTTTTTTAAATTTCAATTTCGTGAAAGTTTCGGTGTAGAAAAGTGCATTTTCCGTAAACCCCTTTTCGAGCGAATTCTGTAGGTAAATTTAAGCGTTGTCTCATTCGCACATTTCGCATTCGCGTGTATTGTAAGTGTGCGTGAGCTTATTGTGAGCGGGACAGAATGACAGACGCGGGTGTTCCGCGTGTGGTTCAAAGTGTAGCCTCTTAATATTCCATCTATAGTCAGTGGTATAACCAGGTAGTGGTATTTAAAATAAAAAAGTCCTCTTTTATTTTATAGCCGTCTTTTTTTTTTAAAGGCGGATACGGTTTACAAGCAGATCCCGTGAGCACTTAGGCCATAGGCCCATTGTGCTATATCCCATTTTTACTCAATCCTTTAATAACAACCCAGAACCTTTAATAAAGTTCACCAGGGTTGTCATTGGATATGTGGCTATGTCTTCTGGTTCTACTGTATGTCTCCCCAGGTATCTGAGCCTAGTTCCCACCAGGGCAGGACATTGGCACCATAGGTGAATTGGAGTCTCTTCATCCTCTTCACATTTTCTGCATTCATTGGCGTTTCCCACTCCCAATATCTGCATGTGTCTCCTGAGATTGCAGTATCCCGTTAATAGTCCTACCAGTTCCCTCAGCGAGTTTCTGTCCAAATCGAGTAGTTTCCTGGTTCGGCTAAGTCCGATCCTTTTATGAGAACTTTGGATTGTCTCATTCCGGGTGCCCTCTCCCATTCTTTACAGTGCTGGGATTTGACCCACCCATCGACAAGCTGCTACTCCTACGGCCGGCTCGGATCCCACAAGTGGTGCTTTCACCCCTTTCCTTGCTAGTTCGTCATATCCGTCAGTGTACCTCAAATTTGAGATGAGATGCGCGTCACCACTGATATCACTAGACTCGTCGACATGTAGCGCAAAAATTCCACTAAGCCTTAATTTTTCAATTAACGTTGATGCAATGTCGCTAGAAATCATTAATGCGACGTGTTATCGTAGTTGCTGACGCAGGTATTTTTTCGTTTTTCTTAGCGGCTTCTTGGCTGATCATAATCTCGACAACTTTAAAACAGGTAAAATTCAAGTTTTAGCGAGAGAATGAGGCTTCTTGAATTTAACTAGCATATTAGCAATCACGTAGCTTGCTTTTTGTGCTTTGTTTTTTTTTTTTATATATATATATTTTTTTTTTATAATTGTACGACAAACAGGTAAGTCCAATTATGGTACAATTTTCTTACAACTAACAATACATAATTTTTTTAAAACATGTTATAGTTATGTTAAACACATCTATATCCGCTGGTAGAGCATTAAGCAATGTCATACCTCTTGTCATGCTATGTTGAGCCATGACATCTGTCCGCCCCTGCGGTATGTAGAATAGGGCGTGGCTCCGAGTTCGACAGTATTTGTCAGGAACGAATAAGCCACAGCATGACAGGAGATATGGACAATCGATGAAGTTTTTTATTAACTTTAATTCAAATACCATGAGACCGGCATTACGCCTGGTCTCCAGGCTTTGATAATTTGTCTCCTTTAGCAGTTCCACGTGATGCATGAATTTCGGATATATTCCGTGTGATCGCATGTAAACATACCTTAGGAATTTTTTTTGAATTTGTTCAATCATATTTATGTATATAACTTGATAAGGTATCCAGACAGTACTAGCGTACTCCAGCTTGCTTCTGACCACTCCGTTGAACATGGCGGTCATTGCTTCTATATGTTTTGAAAGACGAAATTATGAGAGTTACTTGTTTCTTAGACTGGTCTTTCTTACGATGAAAAAAGAGTGACTATGTAACATTGCGGTGAGGCACACCAAACGGTACACCAGCGTGCCGTGGCACACACTTAGCGGAACACTAGATTCTAGCATACTCATTAAATACTTAATATTAACACAGACATTTCATCGTCCGATGGGACTCGAACCCGTGTCCTTCTGATGTCCGGTAAGGTGCTCTGTTCCCGTCGGCGGCATGTATCTTTTCTCGGAATTTTTTTCAATGTGAATGAGTGTTTCAGGCTGATAATTATTGCTTTATAATAATTGTTACCCTTTGTGCTATGCATAAAAATCTTGTCTTAAACATTAGTTTATCAATGAAAAATAATCAATATTTGACAAGTTAAAGTACGTAGACATGATATGTTTCGACGCCATCTAGCGGGAAACTTAGCACTTGCAATGCCTTTCTCATATAAAAATAAAGTTGGTTGTTTGCAGGTGGAAAAAAAAGTGTTATAAGCGGTAGTTGTTGAATGAACCACTAGTATATATTGTATCATTTGGCGGGTAAGAGGTAACCCGCCGTAGCTCAGTGGATCAGAGTACCTGACCGAAAATCAGAAGGACTCGAGTCCCGTCGGCGGCATGTATCTTTTCTCAGAAGATTTTTCAATGTGGATGAGTGTTTCCGGCTGATAATTATTGCTTATGATAATTGTTACTATTTGGATTTTATTGGAGAGCGGAAATATTTTGACGTTGTAATGAAATAGGCCCGAGGCCTGAGGGATTATGGTTCAAAATGAGATATCAGAAAATCCACGGTGGATTCACCGTCACACTATTTCTGGGTACAAACGTCAGAAATCCACAACGGATTTCTTGACACACTAGATGTTAATAGGAATACCGTTCCATTAATCGTTATCGAGATGAACTTTGGTATACTACCGATAAAAATAATCTATAATTGATATGCAATAAAACAGAGTCTGGCAAATTGATCTTATTATACGTTAAATCTAATTTTTCTTAATAAATTATCTGATTGATTAATTGACTTATCACTTAAATACGTAATGTCTAATTTAAAAATCATTTGTCATGCAAAATACGCATTGTTGTCAAGAGATAAGAAATTTGAATAATCTGTTGTATAGTAACATAATTATGTTTTTTTTTCTCTTTTTTTTTTTTTTTTTAATATTAGCTCCCCACAGGAGGCCCTAAAAAAGAACAAAATAACAATCTTAAAAGGGACTGTCATATTTGGGGATGCTGTGGGAAGGGTATTTTTTATGGAAAGGAAGTAGAGGAAAGTTATGGGAAAGTGACGGACACTGCAGTGCAGGCGATGGGTCGAGAGAGTCCGGCTGGAAAGGTCAAAAGGTCTCCCTCAGCAGTAGAAGGGCAAACTTATCCACCGCCAAGACCTAGACAAACCTCACTCCTGTGTAGGAGCCACTAGGGGCGACCTATGGCAGGGGTGTTGGTTATCCAATAAATGGTTTCCGGTCGCCTCTCAAATTGAAAATGTTTCGAGTTTTTTCATAACTGATTTTTGTTAGAATGTTAAATCACGATTTATTGGAAATGACACCGATGATAGTCCAGTAATTTTTTGTAAAATGGAGTAGTTTTGATTTTTTGATATAATATATTGAAGATATTAGATATGAAATTAAACATTTTTTTTCACTTTGTTCCACTTGTTTATTTACACCAGGACCGGTTTCGTCCTACTACGGACATTTTCAGACTGGTAGTTGAAAATTTTCAGACTGGTAGTTAGTTCAGAAAATTAACAAAATAGAAACATTCATCATATAGAGACAATGTTGTGCGCCCCTGCCTAAGTTTGTATAAATTCCGTAGCATAAGAATTTCAACTACCAGTCTGAAAATGTCCGTAGTAGGACGAAACCGGTCCTGGTGTAAATAAACAAGTGGAACAAAGTGAAAAAAATTGTTTAATTTCATATCTAATACAATGGAATTCCACCATGAATTAACATTTAAAAAACTAGACTCATTAAAATGTTGAACATAGTTTAATGACAACTCAGAATCATGCAATTGCAACACTCCTTTGAAAAGTTATGAAAAAAAAGAATAATAAAAAAATAGCCCATATCCTAACTCATCCTAACAATTTAATACTTTTTTTTGTATATTTTAAAATTTTTATTTTTTATCACTTTTAATGACATTTTTAAAAGGGGTGTTGAAATTGCATGATTCCGCATGAGTCCCCTTTGAACATGACGGAGGCCTAGTGAAAAAAATAGTTTTAAAATAACTCAGGTACGCGGCATACGTCATTCCTATGTCTACCCACGTTAAATTATCGTGAAAACAAGCTTATGTGTCCAAGCGGTTAATGAATTCTTTCGACCTTGTTAAAAATACAAAAAACTTTTTTCAGTTTTTGCCAATTTTGACCTAGAACGTCTAATTTTTCAGCAAAGAATGTTCAATGCTTTTTTAAAGTAGAGTTAAAGTTAGGGGGCTCAAACCCATCGGTCTCAGCCTTTACAAAAAACCCATCGAACATGATTACTGTATTACTAACAGTCAAGTGCTTAAAAAACTCAATCAAATTCGAGACCTCGGTGTTCTCATTGACAACAAACATTTAAGACACATGTTGATATGATTGTTAAGAAATCCTTGGGCATGTTAGGATTTCTTTTCCGTATTGGAAAAGAGTTCACAAATATCCAAACCCTCAAAATATTATACTACTCCTATGTTCGTAGTCATCTTGAGTATGCTTCTCCTACATGGAATCCTGGGTAGGAAAAAACAGACACATTCCTGGAAAATACTGTATTATTTACATCATTTTTTTTAAATCAATCGGATGGAATCAACAAGTTGTGGTAAAAATAGAGTTCCCAAAAAACTCTCCAATTCATTTTCCAACCGTACCCCACTTTCCTCGTTGTCCCCCCCGTTTAGAATCAACCCCCCCCCCCCTTAGGGTCGAACCCCCCACTTCCTTAGGGTCGAACCCCCCACTTCCTTAGGGTCGAACCCACTTCCTTAGGGTCGAACCCCCCTTTAGGGTCGAACCCCACTTCCGTAGGGTCGAACCCCCCAGGGTCGAACCCCCCCCCCCCTTAGGGTTGAATTCCCCCATGTGAATGCTATAGCTACAGCGTTGACCGTGGGACACCCGAGGTTAGGTTAGGTTAAATTATTTAGATCAAGTTTTTGAAATCTGGTTAATAAACATGGTTAAACATTTCTACTTTAAGGTTTTGAAGATAATAGGTCACCATATTGAAAATAAACCTATATCCTTGTTATTTGTTATTAATTTAGATGACTATTTAGATTGGACATGTAATGAGTTGCGGTTTTATCAGTATGAACAAAGTCCTTTGTTTAAGCTCATGGTAATTGTTAATCGTGTGTTATCTGCTATAGATACACTTTTCTTTGTACCAAATATTATCATGTAAAAATACTTATGTACTTCCTTTATCTCTTCGTAATTACATGTACAGGGCGTTTTAAATGTATTGAGCGAAAGGGACAACTGCAACTGAGACTGATAGTACCTAAATAAAATCATCAAAATTGAAGATTTGTATTCCACATTTTTCTCCTCTAAAACTGTACCGATTTTTAAGATTTTTGTAATAACTGTATTAGAATACTACTGAGGTCTGTTGATGGCCTTCAAACCAGGCAATTTTAACAATTTTTGAAGTGTCATAACTCCTATAAGAATAAACTTATCAAAAAAAGCAAAACGTACCAACACGCTAGTGGTCGATATATATATTATATAAAAAAAAAATTGCGGTAGTATTAAAATCCAGAGAGGAAGTTGAGAAAAACGTTTGTATTGAAAAAAAAAAACGCCACCCTCGTTTCCTCTTAATGCTTTCAAAGTGTGCAGCGTTCAAAAAGCAGAAAAAGATATAATATAAAAATAAAACACTTTTTTGTTTTAAAACCACGATATTTATCAATTTACTTTACCGACCGGTTTCGCTTTACTCAAGCATCTTCAGGGTACAAATTAATACTAAACAATAACTACAAAATGTGTGCTTATTTATACATATAGAGAGAAACAACAATATATACATATAGAAAGAGACAACAATTTAAAATTATTACAAACAGTGGGGATACATTAATACAAATGAATTGTGAAAAAACCAACATATAATTATAGACTAATGGGTTATCAAAAGTGACAAAAGGAAATTATTAATAGTTTAATGGAAACATACCTAATATTGGGCTACTAGATACCTCTAATTTATTATTAAGTACAGGACAATTGGAATTCTACAATAATAGAAAAAGATATCTTGAAAGAGATATGTAAATAAGAATGTTAGAGGGAGCGCGCATTAAGTAAATTTTGAAAATATTTAATAAAACACTACTCGTTTATAATATAGCAAAAATCTTTCAACAAATTTCTAAAGTAGCATTTAAAAATATACTGTGATTTTTTTTCATACCGTAGCATAAGAGATCAAAATTTGTTTTTAATACTTTTTGGAGTTGGTGATTTTTTTCTGTCGATGGAATTTCATATACTTACATTTTGGCTTTGACTAAGACTTTGACGAAGAATTTCAAGGAAAATATATTAAACATCGTAGAAATTGGGCATGCGGGGGCTTAATTTTTAAAAACATGTTTTTGCATTTTGATTTTGTTTTCTTGAATGAGTTAATGCAAATCTTGGATGTGTAAATCAACACATTTCCCGACATCCGATCGAACTGAATCTTGGCGGATAGACGCATTGTTGATACAACCACTTGATGAAATAATTAAAATAATTAAAACTCTCAGATAGAAGACTTATTTCCGACTTGACTTTTAAAAAAAATTGTTGATGATATGACAGTCCTGATTTATTAGCTTAATTACCTTCCATATACCGAAAGAACTATTCAATTACCTTCCATATACCGAAAGAACTATTCAATTACCTTCCATATACAGAAAGAACTATTCAATTACCTTCCATATACCGAAAGAACTATTAAATTACCTTCCATATACAGAAAGAACTATTCAATTACCTTCCATATACCGAAAGAACTTGTAATGGTTTTAATTTTTATAACTATTATTTAGTAAGTAGTAATACTTTAATGACAATTTTATGTAAAGTCAATGGTAATGCCTGTGTGCATTTATTATGTATGAGTTCCAAATTATAGGCAGAGCAAAGAGACAACTATTGAATAAAAGAAGGTTAAGATTAACATCAATATAAATTTATTATTTTATAAATATCAAAGAATGTTAAATTAAGGAATTAATTAATCTACAGGGCGTGGCATTTGCTCGAAGAAGACAAATGATGGTCATATTCTGAATGATGTCACATAAATTATGAATTTACATCTACTGAATTTAAGAGGTCAAAATTAAGAAACTAAGTTCAAGAAATATAAGTTGAGCGCCATCTTGTCTTTGAATGAACAAGAAAACATTATTTAAGTTAATTTAAAAGGAATTAAACCATAATTAAAATGAAGCTAAATCTACGTTACGAAATTGCGAAGTGCGCAGTGCGAAGTGCGAAGTGCGAAGTGCGAAGTCAGAAGTCTCCATAGCGCCGGCTTCCGTTCTCATTCCCAGTGCCCGTAGGTGTGTCTCTTTCAGGATGCCAAATTCAAACTGATTCATAATTGCTTGTGCCGCTCGCCTCTCCCGGTTCTGGCGATCACGTGGTGGACAGTAGTGATGTGCATATCAGTAGCGGTAGGGGTGTACTTTCTAAATCGCTACATTACCCCCTTTCCATGGAAAACATTTCCAGTAGGAAATGTAGGCCCACCTGGCGCCTATTACTGCAACTGGAATATTGATGAAGATCCCTTTCATCATAAGATCAGGAGGAGAAGGCCATCATCAACCCTTGAGGCCAGGGTATATACCAGAGGTATCCATCCCGAAAGTTGCATCAAAGGGTGCTGATCCAAGTAGTGGAAACCCGTATTCTTGACTTGAAAGGTCCAAGAAGGATGCAATGTTGCAATGGTATTCCATGTCTTCTTTGTTGAGAAGCCCAAGATATGATATGAGGGACAACCAGCATAGTTGAAGAGCTGCTTAAAGAGTCCAAACTTCTTTGACGTTCTCTACAGCTAAAACTGCCTATCTCATGGTTTATCAGCAAGAATATGAAAGCATTAAAAAGCGAAGAAAATTATTAGTATACAAAAAAAATTTAAATGCTCTTTTAAAGAACAAAATCAGAACTAGTTTCCAAATACAGGAAAAACTATATAAAACATTTGACCTCAACAAATGTGAAAAGCTACCAAGCAATTAAACTTAAGCAATGATATATCAAAATTACTAACGATTCAAAGTTTGAAAACTACAAAACTTTAAAGGTATAAAAGACCTTATGTCAAGATAAGAATAAAAGTTTTAAAGAATAATATTTAAATCAAAGAATGATATTATCATCAGTACTAGGTATATAAAACCTTTTTACAGCAAGAGATTTTCAAAATAGAAAAATATAAGATGAGTGGTGAAACCACTGAGATTTCAATACAGAAAGTTAAATTAAAAGGGAAAAAAAATTTAACTATTTAATAATAATCAAAAATTTATATGAAATTCAAAGTAAATTGAAAATTTTCCAATCATTAAAATTTAAGTGTTAAATCCACTGAAAATATAAATATATTTTTTTTAAAGAAAATTCTAAACGAAAATTTATGATTCTAAAAACGATACCAACAGTATAATAATATTGATTAATTTCAATAATCAATGAATTTTCTTTCTGAAGGAAATAGAAAATTATTTTTAAATTTTATGAAGCTCGTCAAGCAATTTCCTTTAAATAAGGGAAGTACTTAAGGAGGTGAACACGAAAACATGTAACACAAAGACTGTTCTGATAATTACCCAAAAACGTACATATAATTAATTATGACGTCAAGTAAACCATTGAATAAAAACATTCCAAATGTTAAGTTTTAAGAAAATAAAACTAAATTTTAAATTAGAAAATCAATCACCAGAACAATGCTGAACAGACAACTGTTGAACAAAAATATTTTAACAACGATTCCATATAATATCCTCATAACGAGATGGAAAAATCGGATGATTCAACATTTCTTTAAATAAATCCCCAAAATAACGTAAATGTTATATAAAAACTCCCAAAATACGTATTGTTTTCGGAACAAACGATTGTTGAACAACTACAACTTGAACAAAATTTCCATTTAAATCTTCAAATTATAGATGGAAAACCACGAAAAAAATCCGGAAAATATCCAATGATAACGTAAACGTTATAATATAACCCAAAACTTCATATTTTGCTATACAAAAGGACAACAGCCCTCCCGCCTCTGTAGGGAAATCATCTACAGCAACAGGTCCTCTGTCTTCCTGCGATTGAAATGCAAAGGGTAAACCCAAAACCATTTCTGCGAAACGATTCAATTTCAAAAATTAAAAAAAAATCGCGAATGGGAACTCAGAGGTTTGAAGAACATAGAACCCGATTACTAAAAACTTACGCACGCAGAGGTTACTAAACATGTTACGCTCGTAATTATTCGCACCGCTCGCAAAATAAGGAAACTTTTCCCACCGAAAGGAAAGTTTTAAATTGTTGGCCCGAATTTAAGTTACCCCACGAAATGATGGACGCAATGACATGACAGACAAAACAAAACAAAACATAACAAAACAAAACAAAATACCCATTCGAAGCTCATACTCGTGTTCACTTATGAACGTCGAATGTGTATTTTTTTTTTTTTTTGAGAAGAAATGCATTCCACTAAGTGCCGGACAAAGCGAAACGCCCTTCCCCCAAGACAAAACAAATAATAAATAGTCTGCAACCGTTAAAAAAAATATATATATTATAAAGTTTAAAGCGAGAAAATAAAATTATCCCGAAATGCATGATGTATAACCAAACACCAACGTCAGATCTAAAATTTTTAAAGAGTCCTAAATAAAACTTTTGAAAACCACAATGTCGTATCAACTTCCATATAAATCCAACCTAATTAGTTGATGAAAAGTTTGATAATAACAAATATTGGTGTTGCCGAAGAAAGGAAATAATTTTCCAAAAGAAGTTAAGCATGTTTACTTAACAAAATATTGATGAATGACTATTAAGGATGCGATAAGATCAATTACTTCTGAAAATATTACTTTTGTGTATAAATCACTTCAAGGAGAAAAATGTTGTGTTGCCGAAAAAAAATTCGTAAAATGAATCTAAATATGTCACTTATATGATTAAATTTTTTTTAAAGGCCATAACGAAGAGCAATGATTCAATAGCTTCTGAAATATTTTGTAAACAACAGAAAAATTTGTATAAAGATTTTAGCAAGAAAAACAATGCTGTTAAAAAAACTTCCATATGAATCCAACATGACAGTTGATGAATGTTCAATTAAAGCAAAACTTAAGTTGCCGAAAATCAATAAAATTTTATTAAAAGATAAGTTAAATGTTTCAACCCAATAAACTCTATTGAAAAGGTAATTGACGCGACGATAGATGTCGTTAATTGTTATTACAAAAAAGAATCACCATTTCCAAGCTAAGATGAAAAATTGAAATGACTAAACTGTCAAAATAAGGAATCTTCGCGGTACAAACAGACATCAAATTGACATATAAATCCCCAAAGGAATGTACAACTTAATACCCGAAAACACCGAAAAAAACGAATTAATCTGAAAGAAATTCCAAAAATTTTTTTAAACTACCACTCCCAAAATATAATTTAGAAAAAAAAATCAGGTATAGCTTCGCACCACCAATGAAATTAAGTTAAAATTTTTAACATAATAAACAGATCTAGTTCAAACCAAAACTCTAAATATGTATTAAATCCTTCAATCGAGGACAAAATCCAGAAAGAAGAAGGAACCAGAGTATATATACACTATGATAATCAAAAAAAGTACTATTTTTTTTTGTTTTTAATAGAGCGAGATGGTGATAAAAATTAAATTCTGAAAACAGACATTCAATTGATAATTAATTTTTAATACGTGCGTGACCAACCACAGTCAATCCGTAATAAAGCATGTGTACTAAAAGAAAGTAAATTTACTGAAAAGATTAAAAATAAGTTATTCAAGAATTTTTATTTATTTTTAAATCTCATTACAGTCACTCCAAACCAACACTAAATGTTGTTAAACATAAACCGAATTTATTTTAAATATCTAAGTAAATCAATATGTAAGCATAACTTCGAAGCATAACTGTGTTATGATAATGATCATTGTTTATATGACGCGACGACGCACAGATGGCGTTAAATACGAACAAAGATATATTTTATGTAATGAGCCAAGTGTATCAGCACCCGCATAGATGGCATTATTTGTAATAAATATTTAATAAAAATGTTAGCGAAAACACAAATCCAAAAACTGTAATATCGAACTCGCATAAATGGCAATTATAAATAAAACTGAAATGCATTTTAAATATAATAAAATAATTTACCGAAATAAAATAACTGTACTTCATCTTAGATTTTAGATAACGTTTGAAAACCCTCTAAAGGAATATTATCCAAAAGAAAAATGATGCAAATTATTTTATTCAATGAAGAACTATGTAAAATCCCAGAAAAAATTTAAAAGATAATAGAAATAAATATATCCGATAAATGAATTTAATTTTCTAGCATTCGAGAGGAAATAATTATTAAATAGTAAACCCAAAATAACTGCTTGTAAAACAATAGATTGTACGTTATATAAATTTATGTAATTTATTTTATAGAATAATATCTGATATAAGTGTTATTAAACACAAAAAATATTTTAAAGCAAAATATCAGTTGAATTTATAGAATATAATGAATCTACTGTACGATAATCTTCATTTATAGATATAATGATTTGCTCAATTATCCCTGCAAATTGAACCACCATCAACAAATATAAAATGAATTATCATCCCAATCTAAAAATAATAATAATAAAATAATCCATTTAAATTTAACGCTAGACTTTAGAAACGACTTCGATAAAATTTCAAAATTACCGCAAAAGAATTCAAAATACCTAGACTCCTGATAAAATGAATTCACACGACAATTCAAAAGCTTTATCACCACAAGGAAAAAGTAATGCAATACTTCCATCAAATATCAATCATATTGAAAAGTATTGAAAAATTCAAGTGGAATTTACAAGGACATACAATATTTACAAGAAGTAAATAAATCCAGTCAAATTAATCAATTTTTGCACATGAAAAATAATTAATTAAAATAATGGGAACGACCTTTATCCATGTTGTCACATAATAATCTGGATACCTCATCAAGTCCATTGAGTATATCGTCATATATTCAACGTTCCGCAAGGAATACCAGCGACCACTGAAAATCACATTGTAACAATTTTATTTTAAAGAAACACAAGGATTATTCTTGTTAAAATGAAAATAAGTTTCGCAGATGAAGATTTTAAATGATTTCTGTGCAATTATTGTTAGCAGTAATAAACGTGTAAGGCGTAATGTAGACCCAATTGATCAAGTTAAAAATGTTTTTGACAAATGAAAGAAAAAAATTGCCAAATTTTAATGAAGTGAGTATATATCAGTAGCAGAAAATGACATAGTTCCATAAAACTTAAAAAAAAACCACAAACAATCTGAAACAAAAGTTGTAACATTGACATAGACCCCCTTGTCCCGCATTTCAAAAGGTTGTGTCGCATATCAAACGAACGCAAATTTTATTCTCAATATCTTGCAATAATAAATGAAGTTATAATTACGTAACGTAATTAAATTCAATATGACACTGTAAATAGAAATCGTATTTGATTTGGAACTTACAAATGAGTGATGCATTTTGGTGCGCTGAAGTAGGTAGCAAGTAGCAAGCAATCAGACCGCTAAGGAGTGTACTTGGTAGGTACCTACAACTACAATTGTTGCCCTCACGTACCAGCAATGCAACAATTTACAATCTACCGACGCGGAAGAAAGCATGTTATTTCAATATGAAGACACATTTGCCTGTAAAATTTGTACCAAAAGACAGCCAAAATACACAACCATATTAATGATATCGCATTTAAAAGTACATTCTGAAATTAAATGGCAATTAATATAAACGGTAACAGATTATTTAAATACAATGAAATGAATTTGAATTTGGATCTCCGAAAGTGCGAATTTTGTGTGAGAAATAATAAAATTAATTACGTACAATACAATAATTTAAAATAGACTCACCAACGACCAGTCGAAATCAGAACGGACACTATGGAAACCTCGCAAACCTCAATAAAACTTGAAACACAAAAATAACTCTACCTACAAAAGAATTTTGTGACACTAAACAGAATAAACACGTGTACTACCACGTTGTGCGCCAATGTAATGGTTACTTTTTTAACTATTATTTAGTAAGTAGTAATACTTTAATGACAATTTTATGTAAAGTCAATGGTAATGCCTGTGTGCATTTATTATGTATGAGTTCCAAATTATAGGCAGAGCAAAGAGACAACTATTGAATAAAAGAAGGTTAAGATTAACATCAATATAAATTTATTATTTTATAAATATCAAAGAATGTTAAATTAAGGAATTAATTAATCTACAGGGCGTGGCATTTGCTCGAAGAAGACAAATGATGGTCATATTCTGAATGATGTCACATAAATTATGAATTTACATCTACTGAATTTAAGAGGTCAAAATTAAGAAACTAAGTTCAAGAAATATAAGTTGAGCGCCATCTTGTCTTTGAATGAACAAGAAAACATTATTTAAGTTAATTTAAAAGGAATTAAACCATAATTAAAATGAAGCTAAATCTACGTTACGAAATTGCGAAGTGCGCAGTGCGAAGTGCGAAGTGCGAAGTGCGAAGTCAGAAGTCTCCATAGCGCCGGCTTCCGTTCTCATTCCCAGTGCCCGTAGGTGTGTCTCTTTCAGGATGCCAAATTCAAACTGATTCATAATTGCTTGTGCCGCTCGCCTCTCCCGGTTCTGGCGATCACGTGGTGGACAGTAGTGATGTGCATATCAGTAGCGGTAGGGGTGTACTTTCTAAATCGCTACATTATTCAATTACCTTCCATATGCCGAAAGAACTATTCAATTACCTTCCATATACAGAAAGAACTATTCAATTACCTTCCATATACCGAAAGAACTATTCAATTACCTTCCATATACCGAAAGAACTATTAAATTACCTTCCATATACAGAAAGAACTATTAAATTACCTTCCATATACAGAAAGAACTATTCAATTACCTTCCATATACCGAAAGAACTATTCAATTACCTTCCAAGAACTATCCGATCTAAAATTATTTTTAATTGCAAAACAATATCAGAACTGAGTCATAACTCGCTTGTACCTAGATTGTATGCAGCTGGCAATACTTTCTCAGGAGTAGGAGATGTGCTCAACTGCACGGAATATAGTTAATTATAGAATATAATAATAATCAGTCTTAGCATAATACCTAATTAATGTACATTTAAAATAAATAAATAATGAGATAAAACAAATCAATCAAAAAAAAAATTATTTGTTCAAAATGTATCTGGTTAGTGACTGGTCAGGTACTTACTATCCTTCCTGTTCCCATCTCCTACCCCCCCCCCCCTTCACAACATACCCCATTTGAGAATGCCATAATCCCACTGATTTCGGACAATGAAGAGAAAGCTGGAACTCTTGTGTTATATTCACATAATTTATTTTTAAAATAAACTTGTTTTGAACAACCTGTAGTTATCTGTATCAGATAACAAAAAAAACTTGGTATAATTTGACTTATCAACATTTTTTTCATTATTGTTTCAGAATTCAGAACGTTTGCCGTCTCCGTGCCACGAGCTGACTTCGCCGGAATGTCGACTCGACAAGAAAATACAACAAAGCGATCAAACTCGTCGTAAAAACAGCAAAGTATTCAACAAACCTCTTCTAAACAACAGTTTTACGTTTTAAATAAAGTGCTGACAAAGATAGTGATGAAAAAATAGTGATAAATTCGTGTGAAAATATTTAGAATTTATAAATAAGTGATTGTTTAATAATAATGCTGATTCGAAACATTCTCTGTTAAGTTGTGATAAAAATGTCGATGTGTTTTTCTCGCGAATTTATCGTTTGTGGGACTAAAATGTGATATTAATAATAATATTTTAATTTAAAACGATGTAATATAGTTTTATATTATATCATATCATTTGTGGTTTGTCGATTGATTCGATCTGTGTGTCGTTATATGCGTTAAAAACGCAATATTTGCACTAATTTTTGATTATTTTTTTCTTTTGGCAAGATGCCGGCTGTTTTGTCGAAAGTTCGTGACGATGTCGCCAGGGCGTGTGCGAAGATACCCACCCCTGCGGTTTACGGGTTAGGGGTGGCAACAATCGGCCTGATCGGGTACAGGGTCATCGCAGCGTCTTCCAAAAATGCTAAGAAAGTCGCGAGAAAATCTACCTCAAATGGTAAACACATCAACAATAACTACGAAAAAGTTCTTGTGGAAAAATGTAAGACTCCCACAACTTGTGGAGCGAAATTAGAAGCTGATAGATGCAATGTATGTCAGGGAAATGTGGAATATGAAAATAATCAGGCGCCATCGGATTCTGACGATGAGAGCCCGAAGATACTGAGAACTCTCGGAGCTAGAGTTCCAGGATTGAACAGACAGTTTATAAAGCAGATTTTAACTTTGGTAAAGATAATGGTGCCAAAGTTATACTGTAAAGAAACAGGGTTGTTGACTGTACACACCATGTGTCTGTTTACTAGAACCTTTTTGTCTATTTACGTGGCTTCCATGGAAGGTTCTATCGTCAAGTATATAGTCAAGAAAGATGTGAACAACTTCATGTTGATGTTGCTGAAGTGGTTTGGAATTGCGATTCCAGCCACCTTTATCAATTCCATGATAAGATACCTGGAGAACAGACTGGCGTTAGCTTTCAGGTAAGCATTTTTCTGTGTTTAAAATACATCTATTTGATTTTTATTAGGATAACAGTTAATCTTCCTCACCTATCTCCGTGGATGGCATAAACATGTTAACTAAATTTTTTTGTAGTAAACATGTTTATTTTAACTTTTAGACTGCAAAACTACTTAATATTACTAGATGTCATGTAAATTTGGTTTGTTTACTACACCATGAAGGATTAGTACATTGTATATGACATTCAAATAAAAAGGCAAAACGCAAAAGTCTAAATATCTCAGAATGCCTTCAATGTAAGTTAACAACTTCTTGCCTTGGGGTCTTCAACTAACTCTCTTTACAATAAGTTTTGAAGGTCTTTCCCATAAATGTAATATATATCATTGAAGAGGAAGATATGACAAAGAACATGGTACAATTGGGAATGAATTATGTTAAAAAAAATGAATATTCATTTAGACTTTTAGAAAAAGGCCAATAGGTGTCCATTATAAATAAAGTCGGATATGCTTATCCGAGACACCGTCCAGGTTGCAAACCAGTTCTTTGAACGTTGTAAACATTTAAACAGGTAGCTGCCAAAAATATGCGAAAAAATTAGTCGAAGATAATGGTTCCATGTTTAATCGGACTATAAGATCTCAGCTTCTAAATTCCCGTAGTAAATTTATTCAGACACGATACTTCCTCACATGATAATTCATCACATCATAACTCACATTAACCTAACCTAATCTAACCTAACCTAACCTAATCTAACCTCACCTAACCTAACCTAAGGTTAAAAATCCCAATTATCAGTTTTCGACGCTTCGAGACATGATGAAATATTATGTGAGGAATTAACATCCGATGAAAAGTTTGTACTCAATATTCAATTCAATTTGGGAGGCGGGAATGGGTACCGCCGCCCCGGGAACCATTTATTGAATAACCAACACCTCTGCCATAGGTCACCCCAAGTGGTTCGCTACGTTTGGTGACTTAGCAGGGGTGCCCGGGTTCATGGGGTTCATTGTCTAGGTCTTGGCGGCGGATGATCTAGACCCATTGAACCCCAGATTCCTACCCAACCCTCATACCTTTTTCCTTCCCAGAACTTCCTCTCCTTCCTTTCCTTAAAAATACCCTCCACACAGCATCCCCAAAGGTGACATAGGCCCTGAGGGAAATTATTTTCTTCAGGGCCTCCTGTGTGGACCTAATGAAAAAAAAAAAACAAATACACTTAAAAAGTTTCCACTGAGCATTCTGGTCACCGAAGATAATAATGTTAAATCTGAATTTAAAATACGAGATTGACAAAAAAAAAAACTAAGAAGTCTCAATGGAATTGGTGGTTGAAGCGCTTGTCCCTGTAAAACGATAGATCCTGGATTCGAATCCCAGTTGCGACCGTAACCTTTTTATTTTTTCTGTGTCTTGTTCTTTTTCATATTTTCATTCAGATTTATTAGTATTATATTCTTCATCAATGATATCTAATTGAATTTCACTTTTGTTTTCTTTATTGAATAAAGAATGTAGTTGAAATAGTTTATGTTGATATTAACCCATTTCCCGACATACGATCGAGCTGAAGCTCGGAAAATAGACTCGTTGTCGATGACAATGCATTCTATCAACTTTTTGTGCCATTTTGAAATACACACATGCATTTTATCTGAAATCGGATGACATTATATTATTATTTATAATTATTTCTGGCTTTCACCCTTCAAGGGTGTTCTAGGACATCATTTAAAATTATGGAGAAGTGAAAGGCGAATTTAAATATTAATTTTATTTAAATGGAGAAATTTCAAAATTATAATGAAGATTGGAGTCGAGTTCAGACTTAGAAGAGATGAGATATTAAAAAAGGAGGCGAGGCAATTTTTGACAAGGCCTGATAGAAGAGAGGATACCTGTTTAGAGAGGGACATCCAAAAAATATGTGATCTAAAGTTCCCACTTCTAGACCACAGAATGTACAATCTGGGGAGTCAAGGACGTGAATTTTAAAAAGGTAAGAAGGAACAGAACAATGTCCGCTGCCGTTAATATACGAAATAAATATCGTGCCATCCAATTAGGATTTGGCTTAGGTGTTAGCGGTGTTAACTCATTTTAGTTAGTCCCTGGGGAGGAAGGTTCAATCCTCAGTAAGCCATTTTTTTCCATTTTTGAAATTGGAATTTTGGCCGCCCCGAGAGATGGCGCAACTAGATCGAAAGTTGTAAATAGATGTTTTTGAAAGTTGAAAAAATGTTTTTTAATATGTGTAACAAGTTTTGTACGCAAGTAAATTTTCTTGAATTATGTTACTACACAATTTAACCAAATTTTAGTTTTCATACACTGGCCGGAATATATTTTAATATTTGTGACTAAGCTTCTCAAATTAAAATAAAACATGCTGATTGCTGTAGAAACGAGATCTCTGAGGGATAAGTGTGGTAAAACTTTGTATGACCGTGTTAAACATGTGAATATCCGGAAAGAATGCAAGGTTGATGCTTAGCGTAATGATAGGAGCGATTGGTGTTCAGTTTTTGATTTAGCCATTTTATTTAATTAAAATCATTCCTCAAAATATTTATATGGAAGCAGATTGTTTTTCGTTTATCCCATATTTGTAGGTTCGTTAAATTAATGTGGTCCAAGTTTGGACCGATATCAATCGCAGAAAAACACCTAAATCCCTCCAGTGGATGGTTTAGACATGTAGAGTGAATGAACGAAGAAAGGAGTATAATGAGTATGTATTAAATGGAGGTAGAAGAAGTCGGGGACGCCCGAGGAAGACATGCGATGATCAAGTTAATCAAATACATGAGTCGGGTCATGTGAAGAGTCTGAATAACCGAGGAGTATGTTTGAATGTGAATGAAGCAAGGATACAGAGTTTGGTGGTGTGGTGGTCTGTGAAACGGGGTGATGGTTGCTTAGGTAAAACCTCAATTTCAGTTAATTTTGGTTCATTCGTAGAATGAGTCATTTATCACGACACATTTTCTCTCTCTCGATTTATGTATGGAATATGACTGGAGCATTTCAGAGTACACGCATGTACCGTGATAATCACCGCTAAAGAGTTATCATTAAGTCATTTTTCACTTTTATCTTTGTTTAACTGTTAATATTTTCAGATTAATTAGATTAGTTATGCAATTAACTCATCTTGATATAAATTCGTGATAATAGGATGAGCGACGTTTACGTACAAAGTGTAAACTTCAAACTGACAATAATAAAAAATAAAAAACTAAAAAAGTCCCATGCAATTTTACACCTTCCTATAATATTTATAGAGAGAGGTCGTACGTAACATCATCGTACTAGTAATAATAATAATGTTCAGACAATTTATATAGCGCCTTTTTCGTGAGAAAATCACCTCAAGGGCGTTTTACAACTTGATTTATAAATATGTTTTAACACTCGAGCCCTTTTTGCTACATTATGGCATTATTTCCAAAACCACCCCAAAATATGACAAATTTTATTTTTTTATTAAAGCGACTATATAATATACTGTACATTCAAAATATAACAAAATAAATATTTTCTAGACTCTTTAAAATGTTTTAAAGTTAAAGATTTAATACAATTTTTTTTATAAATTCTACTAATTTCTGATAATAAACAAAAGATAGGTGAATTCATTGGCTATATAGAACTATAATCAGTTTGTATGTCTCCATATTCAAATTCGGAGGTATGATTTTTTTTTTAATGTGGGCGGAAAAATTTCCTTTAGCAACCCGAGAAAAAATATTTTAATTGCTCTGTCGCTCCAGCGGTTTACATATAAATTATAAGTAAGATTGATAATTATTATGACTTGAAAGTAAGACTTATAATTAGCGCACTTAGCATTATACTTATTTTTATGACCGAATCGGTATTTACTCGTATTAGTACCTTGTGTCTTTTCGTTTTCATACAAGACGTGCGAGAAAGATGATTTTCGTCGATGACTTCCGTACAACCTCTCTCTGGGACTATTCAATTGATAACTATCTGAAGTCCCCGGCTTTTGTCGAAATCTAATGTAGACAGTGACCATCTTTTAGTTTATTTTTCGCATCATTTTTTTAGTATTTACAAAAGTTTTTTTTACACGATTATCGATTGTCAGACTAGGTACAATTCTGTTTTAAGGTAGTCGAATTGTTTTGAATGTCAAGTGTGTGAAATGTCATCAATTTCGGAACAAAACTGTAGATTTGTATAAAAATCAGATCCACGCCGCCAGCACGTCATAAACAATGTCGTTTATATAAATAGATATGGATCCCAAACCAGCGAACAAAATCATATTTAAATGTTGCTTAATCTAATATTCCATCGAAAATTTACGCTGTGAATCACAATAAAACGGAAATACGCCCCCCAACGTGGATAACTACATTTTATTGTAAATTTCTATTTTCAAATACAGTCCCCTAACATAAATAACTACATATATTACTGTCGATTTATATTTTCAAATACAGACATGAATAACTACTTTCAAATACAGACATGAATAACTACATTTTACTGTAAATTTCTATTTTCAAATACAGTCCCCTAACATAAATAACTACATATTACTGTCGATTTATATTTTCAAATACAGACATGAATAACTACTTTTAAATACAGTCCCCTAACATAAATAACTACATATTACTGTCGATTTATATTTTCAAATACAGACATGAATAACTACTTTCAAATACAGACATGAATAACTACATTTTACTGTAAATTTCTATTTTCAAATACAGTCCCCTAACATAAATAACTACATATTACTGTCGATTTCTATTTTCAAATACAGACATGAATAACTACATTTTACTGTCAATTTCGATATTCAAATACAGACCCTAACTAACTAGCTAACTAACCATCACGCCGTTTCCCCGCAGGGGTAGGCAGAGAGGACGGACCGCCAAACACCTCGGTCTTGGCACACACTCTCTGCCTCATTCACATTCATACATCGTCTCATACATACTCTTCTATTTTTCTGAATCTTGACATGGTCCGACTCAAGTATCTGATTCACTTGATCGTGCCATGTCTTCCTCGGACGTCCCCTAATTCTTATACCATCCACACTTGCATCATATATTCTCCTTACGCTCCTTTCCCCTTAACATGAATAAATGCATTTTACTGTCATTTTCTTTTTTCAAATACAGTTTCCTAACATGAATAACTACATTTTAGTCTCAATTTCTATTTTTAAATACATTCCTCTAATATTAATAACTAGGTATATTTTACTGTCAATTTCTATTTTCAAATACAGACCCTTAACATGAATAACTACATTCTATTGCAATTTCTATTTTCAAATACAGTCCCCTAACATGAATAACTACATGTTATTGCAATTTCTATTTTCAAATACAGTCCCCTAACATGAGTAACCACATTTTACTGTCAATTTCTATTTTCACATACAGTCCCCTAACATAAATAACTACATTTTAATGTCAATTTCTATTTTCAAATACAGTCCCTTAACATGAATAACTACATTTTACTGTCAATTTCTATTTTCAAGTACAGTCCCCTAACATGAATAACTACATTTTACTGTCAATTTCTACTTTCAAATACAGTCCCCTAACATTAATAACTACATTTTACTATCAATTTATATGTTCAAATTAAAAAAAAAACCTTCGTACAAAATAAAAATCAAGTACAAAAAGTTTGTATAGTTTATAGATACATCCTACTGTTTACAGGTAACCCAATTACAATTATCAAAAATTACAGTACGTAATATAATATTTGTGGACATTATATGGTGTAAATATATCTAATTTGTAATGTATGCACGGTGTCCGGAAACTCAGGTACAAGCGGGAAACTGCTGAGTAAATCTACATTACATTCGGGGTCGATTTTGTCGTATAAGTTTTTTAATTAACTTCCGTTTTTGAGTAAATTGTGTCCAAAGTTGAAATTTTTTAGGCCATTTTTTTAAAAATCGGTTGCTACATTATTTCAGTTTTATAGCCGATAAACAGGCGTTTATTATGTTTTCTACAGTTTCATACAATAAAAACGACAATGTAAATACTATAAATTTTATACTTATTTATTTATTTACATTTGATACATTTAAAGCCAAAATAACAGAAATAATATTACATAATAAGAGAATATATTTAAAATGAATACAAGTGTTATTACGTTGTTTTAGGTCGATATTAGTTCCTCGCTAGACAGATTGCCTGTTCTAAGGAACCAAAGTGTGTAAAGTGCCAAATGCAATTTAAATTATTATTATTTTTTTAAATTAATACTTATTTATACAAAGTTTTTACTACATGTGCGATTCATAGGTAACCATAACTTATTATTATGTAATTTAATGGGTTGTTTTCGCACGATATTTTTCCGCTAGGTCAGTGGTCCTTAACCTTGTTTAAGGTGTTGACCCCCACCAGTTTCATATGCGCATTCACCGAACTCTTCTTAATTGGAAAATCTTCACGAATTGATCATGATACAGGGGTGTATCTTGACCTCCGCCGAACCCGCGAGACTGACTCACCGAACTCCTGGGGTTCGATCGAACCCAGGTTAAGATTCACTGCGCTAGGTGCTGCATTAAAAAAAACACGTCCCATTAGATTGGAAGAACTGTCAAATCTCATACGATTTCGACACTATTTGAGACAATTTAAAGTTTTTATCGTAATAATGCCGTCAACATGCTTTATTTGAATAAGTTCCAACTGCTTCCAATAGCCTGGAGACTACGGCATCCCCGATCGGGGTGTGTTGTGAGGCTAAAGGTAGTGGGGAGGGGAAGGAGGTGTGGAAGATGAAGTTGGGAATTAATCCATTATTTCGCTTTCAAATATCTATCTTTTGGAAACGCATACCACCCGTATAACATATATAAAATATAACATATATAACCGTAACACATCGGAACATTACAACAAGCTGTGGTAGAGGGGTAGATCGCGGGTTCAAACCCCGGCGTGCGCAAGTAAATTTTATTGTACATAGTTGACATTGAGAACGGGTCGTTTCTACGACTCGTTCTTGAGTTTAACAGCTCGGTTGTGGAACGATTTTCCGGCCTCTGTGTTTCCTCTTACCTACCACATGGGTATCTTCAAGACCCTTGTTCACTTCTTCCTCTCCTCAAAAAGACCTTCCACACAGCATCTTCATAGATGACATAGGCCCCGAGGGAAATTATTTTCCTCCCGCGTGGAGTTAATGTAAAAAAATAAATTATTTGTTTTATTTTTGTTATTTCACAATTTTATTTGTATTTCACAAATTTATGTTGAGTATGCAGTTAAAAATGTAAAAGTTTACTCTCTATCTGGTACAATACTCAGATTACTCATAAACTCCACCAAATCAATTATAATGTGGAAAATCTTGCGGTGAATTTAACAAAATGTTGATGTTTCCTGGGCCACTAGTAGGATATTTCAAAATGTCATACTAATGTACCGGACCGTTATTCCCCCCGGTGTTATTTTATAGCATATTTAATATTTATAGTGAGCATTCGAATACCGCTTTCATAATTATCTCAAAACTTTGTATTTTGAGATGTCTGACTAATCAATTGGATACTTAAGGTGGTTTTAATGTTGGTATTTCTTGTGTTGCAGATCTCGCCTAGTGGACCATGCGTACAGGATGTACTTCAAGAAACAGACTTACTACAGGGTGTCCAATTTAGACAGCAGAATAGAAAATGCCGACCATAGGTAAGTTCCTTACTAGACTCATATATTACAACTTTATTCTTTCTTTTATTTTGACTGGCATACAAATGCAATATTGTACCGGCGATTCAAACTAATATTTTATTAATAAATAGCAAATATGGCTTTTCATTCAAAATTGAAAATGAAATTTAGAATAAGTAATTTCTAATTAGCAGTTAAACTCTGATTGCATACAGCGGTTAAGAAGACATTGGCTGGCTGTGCAAAATATATTCGTGAGGGGGTGGGGAGGGAAGCTTCAAAGAAGAAAAACGGGGACTTTTGTTAAAATACATGTCTAAAGGTGTTCTACCACCTATGTAAAATTCAGCTTGCGGGGAATTATTTGCGATGTAAAACCTTAATTGATTGGGCTATTAAGTTTAAGAGCAGTTCCTGATAATTAAGGTTGAAGAGCAGTTCCTGATATTTACTGTTCAGGGTGAATTAGTGATAAGTCCAGACTTCACTTTAAATGTATTTAACAGATCACAATTCACAATGTAAGGCTTCAATTAATATACGACACATACACGACCTGTCACTGTAACCCGAAAGTAGCAATGCGTGTTTCTTCAAACAGCAAAATTAAATAAAATTAATTAAATCTCGGAATAATATTTTTTAAATTTATTTCCAGAAAAAATTAGAAACTTGAATACTAATATAAAAGAATTTAAAACTCACCTTCAAAATTAAACTGGAAACTTGAACTGAATCAAATCATTTCAAATAAAACCAATATAATAACACCCCCCCCATACACACAAGCCCTGCTTATTTATGGGGGTACATCAAATACGTCTATTATGTTATTAATAACTCAGGTACGGGGCATACGTCATATGTCTACGGGGCATATGTCTAACTACGTTAAATTGTCGTGAAAACAAGCTTATGTGCCCAAGCGGTTAATCAATGTATAAAATTTATTTATAATTTATATAAGACAACTCTATCATCCAATGTCGTAAACTTTTTAGGTTACATTAGTTGTAAATAATAGTGGCCCCAGAACAGAGCCCTGTGGTATACCACATGATGTTATCTTTTACGGTTAGTTAGTTTTGATTTTTTGTACGTTATATGTATGTAAAGTAAAATAGTTAGACCACCCTTCTTCTCAAGTCGGTTCCTCATTGCTGAGGATCGTGACCCCTACTCCAGTTTCCATGGTGGACAAGACTCCTCCACTCCTCGCGGTTCTGTGCTACGTGGATAGCTGTGGACACGGGCTTACCAGACGCCAGTGATACTTGGTCACTCTGGCGCATTGGTGACCTTACTCTGCTTCTTCTGCCAAACACTTTGCCAAATTGGAGTCATCAGTTTGGCTAGCAACGTGTCCAAAGTATCTTAAGTTACGTTGCGTGCAGATAGTTGAAAGCCTATTGTGGATGCCTAGCTCCTCTTGCACACCCATATTCGCGGTTTCGTTCTTGTACTACATTTTGCTAAGATAGTAACAGTCTGTTTGTTTGTTTGTAGACTGACCGATGACGTGTGTGTGTTTGCCTCGTCTTGCGCTCACCTCTACAGCCACCTGACCAAGCCTTGCTTCGACTTGCTGCTGATAGCCATCACCATGGCGAGGTTTTCACACAAGATGAAGGCGAACATCATTGCTGGTGAGTCCAATGTCTTAAGTTTTAATGCTTCTGTCTATCTTGCCCTGTTCATTTTTGGCGCTTTGCCAGACTGGACCAGCTCTCTCTCTGGTTTCAATCCTGGGATTGGTTTGCAGCAATTTCCTTTATTTTTCTCTTCCATTCTTCCCTGTCTTGTGCGGCTCTTTTGAAGTCTGCATATGATGAGCAGCGCATGTCCACCAGCAGGTCCTCCAGGGCCAGGACCAGCTGTATCAACAAAATCGGATAAACAGTATATTCATCCTGTATGAGATTTTTATTATTATTTATTTCGTAAAGCGATCATGTTATAGAAATTATTTTCGTCTTTTTTCATTATTGTCATTTTTTTATTATTTATTGAGGCAGGCAGAAACAAGGAACCCCTCCGAGAAAATGGAAATTGTGTTAAACCAGTATATTTTACTTAATTTTTTTTTAAAAAGAAAGACAATTATTCCCGGGTTATAATAACCCGACAATGTTTGAAAATCTCCTACTACCACCGCAGTAAGCGGAAAATGTTGCTTGTGTTGTGATGGAAGACTTAGCCAGCCGAGGAATTGAACACGGGACGCCTGGGTGGGACCCAAACGCGATGCCAACTTAGCCACTGACCGGTCTTTGAAAATAATGTGTACATTTAAATTAAATTTTTATATAGTACTCACCACGCCCCAGCTATAAAAGTATTGTTTAAACTACAAAACATAAAACTATAAAAGTGGTGTTTACCAAGTTTAAACTATAAAAACTACTGATTTTTACAAAGTAAGTTTGAAGTATTAAAACTACAATGTTTCATAAAACTACTAAATTACTAAGTTTAAACTATAATACAATTTTTTAAATTTTTTTTTTAAATTTATTTATTATCAAAAACACTTATTTATTTATATAATTTGTACATTTATTTATAACAATTACAGGCAATATAACCTAAGACGTTATAATTGTACCATTTATGCAGTGTATATGCAATGCCAAAAATGTCACAAATGCGCTATAGGATACAAAAAATAAATCTATTTTTTTATCCACTGCATTTAAAGAGCACGTAGCTCTCCCCACAGGTGAGTTCATAAATAAATTAGTGCGGCTTTCTCTACTATATAGAAGATTGTGATGACGTCCTCGAGAGTGAGACTCTGGTACAAAAAAATTTAATTGGGCCAGTATCTCATTATTAGATAAGTGACCGTTTATAAGTTGAAAAAAATATTTAAGCAAAGCAATACCTCTACGTGTCTCTAGGGAGTAGTAATTGGTCATGCCTAATATATAAATCGATGGGTGGTTGGGCATTTACACAGCTACACTTACATACATACATCTATACAAAACTATACACATACATGAACTGCTGTACTTGTAGCTAGTATTGTCACATTTCCTTCCTACCCTTCCTTATAAACCTGTCACTTTTTCCTGTTACCCACATCAGTCAATAATCGACCATCAACCTGTGAACATCAACATTATTTATCGCATCCGCATTTTTTCGCTATTGACCGCCGCAGAGAAGAAAGTACAAGTCCCGCAGTGAGTAATTCTATCCTTTTCCTTGTGTGCTTACCTTCTACTTGTGCAGTGGTTCAAACACATAACATACACATTTCAAGGTCCTTCTTTTAGAAAAACTACACAAAACACGCATCAATGGGTAAAGCCAAGGGTAACGTCCATAGAGCCGCGAGAATAAAAACCTTAAAAATTTCTTATGGACTCTTTCAATGCGTAAAGTGTATGTTAATTCATGTGGGGCCTAGATGATCGAATTTAACTCAAGTACACCCAGTACTAGTGTGTTATATAATAACGTCAGTGTTTTTGTGTTACGAAACGGATATGAGTTTCTAATTACGAAGCCGAGAAGCCTGTATGCTCTGCTTATTAAAGTACAGAGTTTAGACAACAAATAGGTAGTCTCGCAAAGCTGCCACATGGTTGCTTGTCTGCAGATTCTACCTCTGTATGTAATAAGAATACAATATATGCCTCAAGTGTGATTTTGTGAAATTCTACAAAATAAAAAATAAACTCATACATACAAACACAGAATTCATTAAAAAGTACACAAAATATACCAAGTAGACAGACATTTTACACAACACGATTTCATACATTTAAACACCATTTGCAGTCTACGGTAAGCAAACCATTTGTTAAGAGGGGGGCAATTTATATAATTGCCTTCCAGATTATATTAAAACTTATAAGGTGAGAAAAAAATAAATAATACATTCATTTATTAAACGATACTGATACCGATACCAATATATCGGCGATAACGTGGGTTTTCCGATAAATCGGAATAGGCGATATTAATTTGCCGATACATTTTGATATTCGCACTATAGATAATCATTATTATAAGCAATAATTATTAGCCTGAAACACTTAGTAATATTGAAAAACTCTCCCGAGAAAAGATACATGTCGCCGACGGGACTCGAACCCGCACCCCTCTGTTTGCTGGACAGGAGCTCTACCATTAACCTACGGCGGGTTACCTCCTACCCGTCAAATGATTCAATATATACCTAGTGTTTCATTCAACAATTATCGCTTATTATATTTTATAGATAATCCACGTGTAAATGCGACACAATATTCACAAACTATTTCAGAATCGACGACGTCACAACCAAGTACAAGTCCTGAGCCATCTACAAGATGTGGGATATGGAAAGATTGTGAAAATATTATTAACCTGTCATTGGCCGTACACACTCCAGTGTACCATCGATTTTGTTCCTTATGCATAAAGAAATTGTATGAAGAACAAGGTCAGAATCGCTCGGGCCATTCTCGTTCTTGACGTAACGAAATATTGGATAGCGTCTAGCCTCTCCGAATAATTAAAATTAATTCACGATGACGCGCCAGGCATCAAAGATGGCCGACAATACAATACAACGGCTTAATAATATGAACGGAGTCGTATTCAAAGTCTATATTTTTTCATTGTTTTTTAAATATAAATCCATTGTGGAAAGCATAGATTTGAGTGATATTAGGAAGATTGTTTTATCTACATTATTTTGATGTAATTTTTGTAATAATTCGTCATCCGACGATGTGACATCTGCCGGATCTGCCCTGATGATGGACACTGCAACGCTGTCCGAAACATCAACTAAAGAAGATCGGCAAAAACAAAAATAGTTATTAATTGATTTATTTTGTTTGATGCTAGGTGAGAGTTTGTTTAAAAATTCAGAGCGCCTTTGTCTAAAGGTAGTATTTATTACACTTGGTATATTTAGCTTGTCTATTTGTTTTGCTCTGGTTTTATCATTATGTGAGGTGTTTACCTTTTTGACATAAAATTTTTATATACTTGGAACGTCGAACTGTTTAACCCTGAAGCTATTGTACATACGTCATCATAAAATCATCATGTATAAAATTATGGACAACTTGTCTATGTTACGTGTTTGTACATATACCTACATAGTTTGTTTGTTGGTTAATTTCTAATCTTATCATTAACAACCCTGGTTAATGTTTTCAATATCAAATCTCTGACTTCACAGTCACAGTTGTAAATATGTATATATTGATTATCTCTCTAGTTCTTCCTTGATCAGTGCTCAAACTCAAAAGAGAGAGAAGCCCATCTTCATTTGCCTCTTTAATAATATTTTCACAATCTTTCCATATCCCACATCTCGTAGATGACTCAGAACTTTTACTTGGTTGTGGCGTTGTCGATTCTGAAATGGTTTGTGAATACAGTATTGTTGCGCATTTACACGTGAATTATCTATAGTGCGAATTTCAAAATGTATCGGCAAATTAATTCCGATATATCGGAAAACCCACGAAATCCCCGATATATTGGTATCGGTATCAGTATCGGATGCATCCCTAGTTTAATCTTCGTATTATAGTTTAATGTTAGTTGTAAATCTTAAATCTGTGACTTCACAGTCACAGTTGTAAATATGTATATCAGAGTCACTAGTTTTAAATCAGCAGTTATAAGTCGTAATTATAAGTCACTAGCTATAAGTCTTAGATGTAAGCCACTTGTTATAATCATAAACCTTAGTTTTAAGCCAGATATATTAATTATTTTATATATTATATTTATTTATACAACGCCCTTGAGGTGAATTTCACAAAAACGACGCTATATAGGCAGCATCGTGTTAATTGGTCAGATGCATTGTACATATAGTTCTGTATCGCTGTTCGAAGAACCGGTGGATGCAATGTTTTAGCCATAGGTTTTTTTTATGTTTGTCTAGAGTGTAGTTAGAAGTAAGTTTGTAGAAATATATTGAAATTTGTACAGCGCCCTTGAGGTGATTTTTCCCAAAGCATTATATTTTTACATAATTTTTTTTTACGCACCAGATTTTCAGGTCCGGGTTTAGTTTTTCCCATAGGAAAAACTAAACCCTTTGATACACTTTTCCATATAAATGATCATCTAGTAAATCCAAGTTATGCAAGTGTTTTATATAAGTATAATTAATACAAAACAATACAAGAACAACACGTTAATCTACCAAACTATTAAATGGGAATATAATTGTCTAGAAGCAATCACCCGCTGGATGACCTCAAATAGATTGAAACTGAATCCCTGATCATCTAGTAAATCCAAGTTATGCAAGTGTTTTATATAAGTATAATTAATACAAAACAATACAAGAACAACACGTTAATCTACCAAACTATTAAATGGAAATATAATTGTCTAGAAGCAATCACCCGCTGGATGACCTCAAATAGATTGAAACTGAATCCTTCAAAGACTGAGTTTCTCTGGACCGCCACCAGCAGACGTCAGCGTAACATTGATAACTCCCCAATAACCATTTCAGGAAGTGACATCAGTCCAAAGACTTGTATAAAACTACTGGGTGTAAATCTCGACGCTGATTTTTCCCTGAAAACTCAAGTGAACAGAACCGTAAGCACGGGGTTCTTTCAATTGAGGCAAATTAAAGCAGTGCGAAGAAACCTGCCAACAGAGGCGACTAAATTACTAGTCAATTCGTATGTTGTTTCACGTCTAGATTATTGTAACGGTATATATGCAAGTCTCCCAAAATATCAAATAAACAAATTACAATCCGTTTTCAACGCTGCGGCAAGACTTATCACCGGCGTATCTAAATATTCCCATATTTCAGAACATCTCAAAAATCTTCACTGGCTTAAATGTCCTGAAAGAATCCAGTTCAAGCTCTGCTGGATGGTATTTAAGTCGCTTAACGCAATGGCTCCGGCTTACTTATCGGAACTGTGTATTCCTGAAAATTCCAATTCTCGACAATCACCCCTCAGGTCAGCAGCATCATCAGCTATCGGAAGGTTGAAGGAACCAAAGCGCACACCAGACACTAAGTTCGGTGAGCGCGCTTTCGGAGTGTCGGGACCTAAAGCATGGAATAGGCTGCCACATGAGTTAAGAATGATTACAGATTCGGCGGAATTTAGAGCTAAACTTAAAACTCATCTGTTCGGACTGTCTTATCCATAAAGTCAAAACCTTTTCACTTTCACATTCACAGCCCGCGACATTGTAAATAACTAATTGTGAAACTATGAGCTAATTCTTATTTGTAAGCTTTTATAACGGTCACTTGATGAAAATTCTCCAGTCATAAAAAATCATTAAATTCTCAAGTCTTTCAAAGTAAGTATTAACTCACCTTTGGCATTATACTTCTTATAAGTGAATACGAAAAGTGATGGGGGGCAGTAAATGTAAAATCATGCAATGTCCAGTGTTTTCAATATAATGTCCTCCGCGTGCAAATTGGTATCTTCTCCAAGCATAAACTTTCTTATTAAAGTGTGTTTATCAGAAGTGACCGACCAGGTAAGTATGTCTCTGTATACAATTGTAAATAATAAACTTAAATATAGCCTAAGAATTATTTTATAAATTGTACAGCGCCCTTGAGGTGATTTCTCACAAAAACGGCGCTATACAAATTATCCAATTATTATTATTATTATTATTAATTCACCGTCTCCAGATATTTTCATATCAGAGGGTTCGGCTCTGTGGAATTCCTAATTTGACCGATAAATCCTACTGATCCCTCAATATAAATATTTAAAAAATCTTTCGTAATTCTACATGTATTTAAAATGACTGATTTTTGCATTTTTATATACAAATTCTTTGACAAATCTAATATGCCTAAATTTTTAATAAGAGAGCTAGGTATAATGCCAGTAGCCGAAATAACAAAAGGTAATATTTTTGTAGTCTGAGAATGCCAAATTCTTTTAATTTCATTTCCTAAATCTGTATACTTTCTTATTTTTTCAGAAACAGATTTTTGAATTTATTATTATATAAATCGGCCAAAAATCATTATTATTATTATACTTTTACTTTTTGTGACATGCGCCAAAAGATAGTTGGTGAATTGCCTGTAAGTGCGTTAAAAATGTCGATGGTCAATGCAGAATCATTAAGCAGTTGAGTTCGCTCTGTTGATTGGCCCCATTCTGATAGGCAGAAGTCCTCGCTTTCAGAGCATAAACAAATGCAGGGGATCTCCCATGAGTATACTTGTTAGGCACGTACAAGTTAACCTCTTTCAACATAGATTGATTAAGTATAGTTCCAAAGATTAACTTACAGAAATGTTTGCCTAAAAATATTTTTCCATGGGCTTCTAAAGTGTTGCTTCGAGCATTCCTAATGTTACAGTTGATGCATAAACCTCTTTTATATTTTTTCTATTTCTAGGATATAGTTTTATTCAGGAGTGGCCCAAATAATGGAGCTGTATTCCAGGATACTGCAAACAAATGCTTCATGTGTTTTTCGTACTGCAATTCCATTAGTAAAAGATCTTGCAATGTCCTGAACATAATAAATCAATCAACACGCGCTTGCTATGCCCCAGAAGCTCATCAGCGAAGAGGTGCATTCCTGCTTCTCTTGTATATATCTTGAACGTCTGACCTTAATGTATTGTCATGTTTCCAGGTCCCCTGTTCGCCGTATGCGTGGTAGCCGTCACGGGCAACATAATGCGCGTGCTCAGCCCCAAGTTCGGGCAGCTGGTCAGCGAGGAAGCGCAGAGGCACGGCTATTTGAGACACATCCACTCCAGGATCATAGCACACGCCGAGGAAATCGCCTTCTATGGGGGCCACAAGGTACAGTACGATAGTCAGACTAATACATCATCGAATATTGTATACTTTTTAGGTTATGTTAGTTGGAAATAATAGTGTCCCAAGAACAGAGCCTTGTAAAACACCACATGTTATCTTTCTTAGTTAGTTAGTTTGTTTTTTGTACATGATATGTTTATGAATATAAAGTAAAATAATTAGACAACTGTATCATCAAATGTCATATATTTTTTATTTGTTTAGGTTAGTTGGAAATAATAGTGGTCCAAGAACAGAGCCCTGTGGTACACTGTGGTTAGTTTTAAAAAAAAATTATATGTACATAAGGTAAAGTAAAATAGTATAATAGTCCAATATCATATATTTTTTTAGTTTTGGTTAGTTAGTTGGAAATAATAGTGACCCAAGAACAGAGTTGTGTGGTACACTACAGGCTATCTTTCTCAGTTAGTTAGTTTTGATTTTTTATGTGTAATATGTAACTTAATGAACAGTAAAATAGTGAGACAACTCTACCATTTAATGCCATACATTTTCTTTAGGTTAGGTTAGTTAGTTGAAAATAATAGTAGTACAAGAACAGAGCTCTGTGGTATACCACAGTTTTTCTTTCTTGGTTTGTTAGTTTTGATTTGTACATATACAAAAAATGGTAACTGGATAAAACAGAACAGTGACAAGACTTTGAAATGATGAACAGAAGTTTAATAAATTAAAATTGTCTGTCAGGTGGAACTACGCCAGCTGTTCTCGGCCTACGATGGATTGGTGTGCCAGATGAATGTGATCTTCGGGCAGAAGCTGTGGTTCGTCATGCTGGAGCAGTTCTTCATGAAGTATGTGTGGAGTGGCACCGGAATGGTCATGGTCTCCCTGCCTATCCTCATGGGCACCAGTGAAGGTATTACATTCTACTACTATCAGTATGGTGTCATTTTGGGAGGCAAGCAGGGGTATCGCAACCCTGGAAACCATTAAATGGATAATCAACACCTCTGCCATAGGTCACCCCAAGCGGAAAGCTACGGGTTATAACTTTACAGAAGTGCACAGTTCATAGAGTGAGTTTTGTCCAGGTCTTGGTTGCGAATGCGTTTGCCCACCAATTGCATGGTGGGCGGGATCGGAAGAGTCCGGTTTAGGGAGACACTTTCACCTATCCCGCCGGACTTTCAACCCGTCGCCTTGCACCGCAGTGGGAGAGATGGATACGTATGTCACTCTCGGACACACTGACCCCTGATTTCTACTCATCCCTCATACCTTTTCTTTCCAAGTATTTCCTCTCTTTCTTTTGCTTAAAAAGACCCTCCACACAGCATCCCCAAAGATGACGTAGTTACAAATTTAAAAATAAAATCGTAGAAACCTGAAACGTGTATAAATGTTGGACATGCGTTTGACGTGTTTTCCAGCAGTGCATCGATGTGGGGGATCAATGACACTAAACAATCACTTACTTTTGAATAGTGGTCTTTTACCAGGGCAATACTGAGAGTATTTATCACTCCAGAACTGTAATGGTCCAATTCTTCGACAATGATTATGTTGTCTGCTCCGCATTCAAAACTTTTAGAAAAATAATATAGTCCTAATTATACCTGATGTTAAAGGACTTACTTACCAGTGATTCCTGACTTTATTTGTAGTAAAAAATGTAAATTAAATTTTAATCTCTGGTGACTTTTTTAATGGCTTAAGAGGAATATAAACACCAGAAATATTCAATTTTCTTACCCCTTGAAAACTCCGCGTATTTTTGGTATTATCTGCGTGAGGAAAATAACGCCAAATTTTTTAATATATTTTTTATGAATAATTTTTACAAGAATGAAAAAAAGTTAGTCAATCAATAAAGTCAAAAATAATCTTAGCCATAAAGGGGTATTTTTAAAAAGTTGTTTCTTATTTAACTTCATCTAATGAAAAAACAAATTATTTAGAGCTTTGCGTTTATATTTTTTGTAACGTAATTAATAATTTTATTTTAATTCCATTCGTTGAAAAGCTTCAATGTATCCAAAACATATTTTTTCATATTCATAATGTAAACCGATTCGTAGTAAAGATAAATCTAAATAGTGATTTGGCGTATAACTTCATTTTAAACAAAAAAAAATCTACCGCGTGACTTCACTGTTCACTCAGTCGAGTAACCCCACCCCTCATCTGCCCCCCACCTGTCCTATATCTAGTGATTGTTTATGGTTTTAGTTGAAAAAAAAATTTAAATGTCACCGGTGACCAAAATTTTATTAACAGTTTTTACTCCAAATAATGTCAGGAATCAATGGTTAAAGCAAGTCAAGTACGTCCCTTAACACTCTGTAAAATAATCTTTTTTTTTTATTTGCGATAATATATTACAAAATTATACATAATATTTATAATACATTATTCCCATTGAGTTTAATAAAACTCATTTCGGGAAGGACAACATTATACAATTATGAAAATTATTTTTACAAAAGAACACGAATTTAAAGGGCATTTAAAGGAAAATACACAGATATTAAAACAGACTAGGCACACTTGATACAGTTAGTTGAATATTTCATAAATACATTTAGAAAAATATACAACAGTTAAATAAAAATTGTTAAATATGTCACTGGTTAATAAAGCTGCTAAAGATATATAAGCATTACAAATAAAAATTGCTAGATAAGTCACTGGTTAATAAAGCTGCTAAAGATATTTTTATTTATTTATTTATTTTATTTATTTATTAATAAGAAAAAGATTTAACATTTCAGGTGATTTCATTATGCAAAGTTATACAATTATACATAATTATTCTACTACTCCATAAGTTGAGCTCTAAGAGCTCGTGTTTATGGGAGGAGTATTTACATGCAAAAAATAACGTTCTAATTTAATTTGTAATCAATAATCAAAGACTTATAAGATAAATACAAACATTATTACATAGGTTTACAATTTAGAAAGAAATTTTTATTGAAAGACAACAATATATATATATATATTTTTTACATTGAATAGTGCAGATTAAACTAAGCGTAAACTAAGTGTAAATTAAGGTTACAATATATCATTATCCAAATTCAGGGACTTAATTTGTTTTTTGTATTGTTCGTATTTCAAAGTTTCGGTTATACTAATTTTGTTTTTGGACAATAATAAATTGTACCATTTCACACCTAAATACAGGTAGTGATGCTGAGCCGTGGTGGTTCTAAGCATAGGGATGGTTATTAAGCCTTTAGTTTTGAATCTATTGCTTATGCTATCTGAGGGGTGAATTTTTTTAATAAAATATTCTTTATAAATTTGATATAAGGCGTTTCTTTTATACAATTCTGTGATAGATGGTACATTAAATTCCCGAAATATCTCTAAAGTAGGGAAGTCGTATGGTTTTCTCAGGATGAGAAAAGCATACAAGAAAAAATAATAAAAACATACAATATACAAGCGTTACAAATAAGGATTGCTCAATATGTCACGGGTTAATAAAGCTGTGAGAAAATATACTTTTAGATTTTTTGCCAATGTTTTTTTGTTTGATACGGGAAGTTTTAGGTTATTAGGTAATGCGTTATATTGCGTATGTGCGACGTGTTGTAAGGAATTAATTCCAAATTTAGTCGTGTGAGTAGATGACGATAATGATCTAATCATAATTGTTTTATTTTTTTTATTTTGCTTTGCATTTGTTATAAAAAAATGTTAATAACATGTCTAGTCAAGTCTTAACCATTTTTTGCAAAAAACAGAAAATAGTTTTTGCGAGCTCAATTTTTTGTTAAACTGGGAAACATTTTTTCCTCACTTAAGAGCTATTGACTAGCGGCTGAGAATAAAAGTTTAAAAGTGCTTCCAACTGTACAGGGAGGTACCGATGAGAAAGATCGATTATTCCCCGTTTGTTTTAAAATTAAAAATTTAAGATCAATTTATTTCATTCAAAACTTGCTTTAATATATACTTACATTCAAGTAAGCAATAAAAATGCTCAAAACGCACAATGATAAATTATTAAATATCGTGCACTTCTTGTAAGTATCTTTTGATGATAAGTATTTATGATTTTTAAATAATATCTAAACAAAATAAGTGCGTAAAAAAAAAAACTGAAAAATTTTAGTTTGTAAGACCTTAAATACATAGAAAAACTGAGGTATTTTCGTCACAAAACACGTTCTCGGATTTATTTTTTAAAGATTTTAATTGAACTAAAATTAAATTCTAAAAAATGTCTTTACTAGATTATGTATTGATTTATTTTGTTGTATGATTATATGATTTGAAATTTGTGTTGTACATAATACAATATGTCGTTTGAAAATTGAACAAATCTGTCAACGACCAACGGTATAACCTTAGTATATTAAAAATAAACTTAGTTATTCCAAATTTTTAAAATGCGTTTACCGGGTAAAATAACAATCTTTCAAAATCAATTTTTTTTTTTGTAAAAGAGAGTTGAATACGTCTAGAATTGGTTTTAAAAATGTCTAATTTCTGGTATTATCTGGTAACACTCTGTATACTAAATCTAATCATAATTGTTTTCTTTTTTCTTCGCGTTTGTTATAAAAAATGTTAACACCATGTCTAGTCAAGGCTTAACCATTTTTTGCAAAAACAGATAACGTTTTTTGCGAGCTCAATTTTTTGTTAAATTGGGAAACATTTATTTCTTACTTAAGAGTTATTAGGCTAAGGTACTTATGTAAATAATATTGTCGCATGTCTGCCTTTTTTTTATCGTCATTATTACACATGATAATTTTAATTTTTTTTTATTGTACCAAAAATGGTATTTTGTACCCGTTAAGTTACTGCAAGTAGCTTGTCAGCAGGAGATTAGTTCCACAGAAAATAATGTTACAACAATAAATGAAATAATCATACACGCATTAGTGTAGTAGTACAGGGTGCCGCCAGCAGATTTATTACTTCAAAAAATAAAATAAAATAAAAATATTAATACAATGAAAGTTATTTATTTATTATCTCACATAAGAATAATGCGGATTAGGGTTTTTAAAAATCATTCCACTCAAATGGCGTCCTTCAAGCCACAAACCTTCTTGCAATCTTTCCTTCATGTTGGCGAAAACGCGCTTGCAAAGTTCTGGACTGATAGCTGCAATCTCTCGTCGGATATTTTCTTGTAGGGCCTCTATTGTTGATGACAAATTGCTGTATACGCGAGATTTGAGATATCCCCATAAGAAAAAGTCGCAAGGGGTCAGATCGGGTGATCTAGGGGGCCAAGCTATGTCGCCGAAGCGATTAACCAATTTTCCAGGAAAAAGCTCTCTCACTTTAGTTATTGAGTTCATAGCGGTGTGTGCCGTGGCCCCATCCTGCTGAAAATGGGTTCTGTTATTGTAACCAACATAACGATGCAGCTCCGGTATAAAAAAATTGACCGGCATCGCGCGGTACCGTTGTTCTAAACTTCTAAATTTCTGTACCCACGCTCATATCAATTGTTTCGACCGGCCATCCTTCAATCGTCGGATATCAAAATGATAACAAAATCGACGTCTGATCCAATTATTGTTTGCGAAATACGCCTCAACCTTCTCAACCCTCAACCGCAAAAGCGTGGTTTGACCCGTCCACTGATTCATGGCTACCACAAAACTTCCGCATGAGCGTCAATAACACGACGGAAAGATTGCAAGAATTTTTGCGGCTAGAAGGGCGCCGTTTGAGTGGAATGATTTTTAAAAACTAAAATCCGCATTATTCTTATGTGAGATAATAAATAACTTTCATTGTATTCATATTTTTATTTAGTTTTTTTTTTTTAAGTAAATCTGCCGGCAAACACCCTGTATATACCTAATGACGCATTTAGCTTTACAGTTTTTTTCCCTTAAACTCTACTCATCGTAATTTGTTTCCGTGATAAAATTACATTAGGAAAACAAACAGTTTTACATAATTTATTAAAATAATTACTTGTTACTACATGGTTGCATGAATCAGCATAGTTTCCGCATAAAATTCATATTATATGCAGAAAAACATAGATGATTAAAGAAAATATAAAGTGGAGTTGGTAGAAAAAGAAAATAATAAAAAATATATATATATTGAAGCATATAGGATAGAGATACTGTGAAATTACACCATGTAAAAATTTAAAAATTAATACATATTTATATCATAGGATATATAAAGATAACAATGGGAAAAAAGAAAAACGAAATAATGAAAATGAGAAAATAACACAGCAGGGTTCGTAATTTACAATTTGTTTTAAATTTTTTTATTATACATTTAGTAAATTGACCTTAGGACAAATGGAAAGTGTCAGGGTCTGAAAAGATATTATTGTATTTTGTGCACGTCCTTCTGAGAAATGAATGTTATATGTAGGTAGTTTTTGAGTGTGGGGTGTGGAATGGTTGGTTTGATATGGTATTTTGTCTTGGACGGTGGTAAATTAATGTTTTCTATAAGATAGTTGTTGTCAACAGCATTGTTGATGATTTTGAATAAAAATTTCTGGTCAGATATATTTCTTCTATCTTCTAGAGCAGTGGTCACCATCTTTTTTGAGAAATGGGCCGGATTAATTTTTTTGAAAACCTGAGGGACGGATGAAAATTTTTGGCGATATGTTGGTGACCTCTGTTCTACAGCGAGGCTGCCCAATCCCAGGCCCGCGAGCGAAATATAAATGGCCCGCGTGAGCAAGTTTAAAAATTCCCGCCAACTTGCAAAATTTTCGTAAATCCTTTTACAATCTGTTTGACTGAAATAATCAGTCTGTAAAAAATCAATTACAACCTACATCATACAATTATTATGTCCAATTGTAATTATATAAATAAATTATGGAATGCTAATAAGTCTTCTAGATGGTCGGAGTTTTGCTTCAAAACGTTTTTTTGAATTCCTTCTAACCTTTCAATATTAAATTTGTATAGAGGATTCTATGACCGATCCAAATTTTTAGTATCGTGTGAACAAGACTTGGTATTTTAATTTCATGTGGTGATTTGAATGGCTTAATCAATGTTACAATGAATCCTAGGAGTTTGTAGACCCTGTCACATGAATCCTAGATATTTGTAGACCCTGTCACATGAATCCTAGAAGTTTGTAGACCCTGTCACATGAATCCTTGAAGTTTGTAGACCATGTCACATGAATCCTAGAAGTTTGTAGGTCCTTTCACATGAATCCTAGAAGTTTGTAGACCCTGTCACATGAATCCTAGAAGTTTGTAGACCCTGTCACATGAATTCTAGAAGTTAGTAGACCCTGTCACATGAATCCTAGAAGTTTGTAGGCCCTGTCACAGATGAAAAATTTGGCATGAGTACTGTTATTACACCTATTATGTAATACAATAATTTTCTGATGCACTGTAGGCTTAACAAGCAAAATCTTTATAATTTATTTTTTGTCCCAACCCTATGACGTAGTTTGACAAAAAAAACATCCAAAGTGCAAATGAACGAAATTGAAGCATTGTCATTATCTATTTTATTACGTCTTTGGGTTAAAGTTCAAATCTTATTATAGTCATTATTTCTTTTGTTGTCATCCAATGATTATTTTTTATCTCAATATATTTTTTGTGAAATCATCTTTATTGATGTAAACATTTGGTTTTTTGGGTTTTTCTTTGAAAAAATTTTAACCACATACAAGCAAATTATTTTTAAGTATTTCAATGTATTTTTTCATGCTGATAGTATTGAAAGTTTTGGATAAGTTTTTCAAGTTAGTTTGGAACCCTCTACAAATGCACAAAGATACTTTTTTTTACGTTAGCTCCACACAGGAGGCTCTGAGGAAATTAAGTTCCCTCCGATACTACTCATCACATTGACCTCCAGGTTCCTACCTACCCCTCACACCTTTTTTCTTCCTATAACTTCGTTTCCTGACATGTGAAGACTTAAATGTGACGACCGATGTTTGAAGACAGAAGTGTGAGGACCGACCGAAGTGTGATGACTTAAGTGTGACGACTGATGTATGAAGACTGAAGTGTGAGGACTGAAGTGTGAAGACTGATGTGTGAAGACTGAAGTGTGAAGACTGAAGTGTGAAGACTGAAGTGTGAGGACTGAAGTGTGAAGTTGAAGTGTGATGACTAAAGTGTGAAGACTGATGTGTGAAGACTGAAGTGTGAAGACTGAAGTGTGAGGACTGAAGTGTGAAGTTGAAGTGTGATGACTAAAGTGTGAAGACTGATGTGTGAAGACTGAAGTGTGAAGACTGAAATGTGAAGACTGAAGTGTGAAGGCTGAAGCGTGAAGACTGAAGTGTGAAGTTGAAGTGTGGAGACTGAAGTGTGAAGCCTTAATTGTGAAGACTGACATGTGATGACTGAAGTGTGACGAATGAAGTGTGATGTTGAAGTGTGATCACTGAAGTGTGAAGACTGGTGTGTGAAGACTGAAGTGTGAAGTTGAAGTGTGAATACTGAAGTGTGAAGTTAAAGTGTGAAGACTGAAGTGTGAAGACTGACATGTGATGACTGAAGTGTGACGACTGAAGTGTGAAGTTGAAGTGTGATGGCTGAAGTATGAAGTTTAAGTGTGATGACCGTGAAGGTGGGATGATCCTTTCCCTGAAAAGACCCCCCCACACAACATCCCGGAAGATGACATGGGCCATGAGGGAATTATTGAAATTAATAAAAAAAAGCCAATGTAAATTAATAAAAAAAACCTTAATAATATCTTTGATTTAATCTGGCTTCAAGGTAAAATAAAGTGCATTTGCACTGATATTAGATAATGTATTTACTTTTATCTGTGCTAATTTTAACAAGGAAACTTTATTGTTTGCTGTATAACTTTATTTGCATTGACTGTTGTAGCGTACAATGTTCTATCATTGTACCATAATAAGTTTATCATTGATTGATAACCTCAAATATTAATATTTTATCATTTTGGTTAATTATTGAGGACATCTAGATGATGTTTTTTTGACAGTGTGTATTCCGAAAAAAAAGTAAAAATCGAAAATTAGATTATTGTATTTTTTAAAATATGTTTTTTTTTTTTTATCACAATGCAACCATTTATTATAATCTAAATATTTGTTACTTTTTCATTAATCTGTCACAATGTGACTACTGTTAACTAAACCTTTTGATTTTTCCTTTTAGTCAAGTGGTTCCTAAAGTGGTCCGTCGGGATCATTCAGGGGGTCCGTGGAAAATTAAAATTGATTTGGGGATCCCTGAACAACGTCAGGGGATCTGCCCAAGGTTTAATGTTTAAAAAAAATGGGCACATTTTTATTAATATGAAGTTATAATAAATTATTATTTTTTAATTGATAAACTAATGTTTAAGACAAGATTGTTTATGCATAGCACAAAGGGTAACAATTATTATAAGCAATAATTATTAACCTGAAACACTCATCCACATTGAAAAAATCTCCCGAGAAAAGATACATGACGCCGACGGGACTCGAACCCGTGTCCTTAAGATTTCCGGTCAAATGCTCTACCACTGAGCTCCGTTGGCTTATCTCTTATCTGCCAAATAATTCAATATATACTAGTGTTTCATTCAATATATACTAGTGTTTCATTCAACAATTACTGCTTATTACATTTTTTCATCTGCAAACTACCAACTTTATTTTTAATTTTCAATCCAACCACTGAACCTTAATGTATTTTCCTTCCAGCCAAAGACAGAGATGGCGCCATCAGTGAGAGATCTCAGTACCTGACTACCTCCAGAAACCTCCTCAACTCTGCAGCAGATGCTGTGGAGAGATTGATGTCCAGCTACAAGGTATAATTATAATTATTATCAAATGCTATAAGTATATATTTTTTCAGGTTAGGTTGAGCTGTAGTACACCACAGTTTTTATATTAACTTCTTGAAAGTCAGTATAGAAAAATATATTTTTTCAATACGACATGAAATATTTGACATTTCTCATCTTTCTTACGAACTCAATTTTTATAATGTTTCTTTTGTGATATATTACAAAATTTACATCAAAATAATGTAGATAAAACGATCTTCCTAATAATCACTCAAATCTATGCTTTCCACAATGGATTTATATAAAAAACAATGAAAAAATATAGACTTGAATACGAATATTATGCGACGGGTTAAGGAGAGTAACAATTTATAGTAGGGCAAGGCAGGGCATGTTGTTACGAAGGCACGTTGTTACATCATCGATAAATCACACACCAGAGCAAATTTTGGCACGCTTGTCTCACAGCATCCCACAAAACGTTATCGAAAATGGGTGTTCGATAGAGCTTAGTAGCTCACCGCAATTGTCTTGATTTTATTAAATGTAAAATTTTATCATTTGTTTGTTTTATCCAGGAAATCGTAACCCTGGCTGGCTACACCCACCGCGTGGCATCAATGCTGGTGGTGTTTGAGGATGTGGCCGAAGGAAAGTACATCAAGACAGCCGTGGACCAGGCCTCGCCCAAGATGAACAGCATCAGTGGGAAGGATGACTTCAAGGTGGACTTCGCCAATGGGCAGCCCATTGCTAAAGGTACGTCTGAAGTGTGACAACTGAAGGTGAAGACTTAAGTGTGAAGACTAAAGTGTGATGATTGAAGTGTGAAGAATTAAGGGTGAAGACTTAAGTGTGACCTCTGGTTTGTGATGACTGAAGTGTGAAGACTGATGCGTGAAGACTGAAGTGCGAAGACTTAAGGGTGAAGACTTAAGTGACTGGTGTGTGATGACTGAAGTGTGAAGACTGAGGTGTATTTAGGTGTGACAACTGACATGTGTAGATAGAGTGAAAAGTTGAAGTATGAAAACTTAAATGTGATGACTATATTATTATATTTATTACCTGTAAACATCATTATCATCAATTACTATATTATATGTAAATTTCATTATCATAAATTCATTGCTGCATCAACTGTAAACCTCATTGTCATTAATTATTATATTATCAGTAAACGTACTTCATTACCTTAAATTATATAATCTGCATACTTCACCTGCCATAACACAGGGACATCCCTAGCATGGCGGGCAAAATAACACAATATCTACACTATGTATAAAATTCTTTTAATAAATAAATAAATAATAAATGACTGATGTGTGTAGACAGAAGTGTAGGCTGAAGTGTGGCGACTGATGCGTGACGACTGATGTGTGAAGACTGAAGTGTAATTACTGAGGTGTGAGAACTTAAGTGTGATGACTGAAGTGTAATAACTTATGTGTGATGAATTGAAGTGTGATAACTTATGCGTGAAGACTTGAAGTGTGAAGTTGAAATCTGAAGACTTTCGTGCGAAGACTGAAGTGTGATGACTGATGCGTGAAGACTGAAGTGTAGATTAAGATGAATACAGTGAAACCCTCTTAAGAAGTTTTTATGCTTAAGACGGTTTTGGTTTTTTCGGTTCCTTGAAGACTGAATGGCCCAATTTATCCCACATTTAAGGTTTTCCCGCCTAAGAAGTTTTTTCCAGGGTTTTCAAATTTCTCAAGTGGGTCTCACTGTATTGTGAATCATGCTCCTTTTACACCATGCTAGCTTTTAGTGTTTGATATTACTATTCTTGTTATTATTGATCAATTAGTAAGTTTAAGAAAGGAACGCTTAGGTGGTTTGGGCATGTAGAGCGAATGAACGACGAAAGAATTATAAGGAGAATATATGACGCGAATGTAAATGGTAGAAGAAGTCGTCCGGGGAAGACTAATTTTTCCTATGTTTCTGGCTGCCACTCTCGGATAAACATATCCGATTTTATTTTTACTTTTCTGTGTCAAGTTCTTTTTCATCATATTTTCGTGTAGATTTATTACTTTTATCTTCTTCAATAATACAAATATATCAAATGTGGGGATGCTTGGATGAGAAGGATCTTTTTGCAGAAAGGAAGGAGTGAACAAATAGAAAGAGGGAGGAAAGGAGAGGCTGGCAAGTCATTCATAACGCGCGGTTTCATGGTTCATGAACCTTCTCCCTTGTTTTTATTATCTGCGATATAACCTCTGCTAATGATGCGCCACCTGTTGCCTGTTGCAGGAAAGATCACGTACCACGATGACCTGTCCATTGACCTGATTGACGTGCCCATTGTTACGCCCAACTGCGACGTTATGGTCTGTAAGATGAACTTACATATTGAGCCCGGACAGCATCTTATCATCACAGGACCCAACGGTTGTGGCAAGTCCAGGTAAACCACAGTTCATTAATATGCTAAAGTTCTAACAAATATTATAAGCAATAATTATTAGCCTAAAACACTCATCCATATTGAAAAAATCTCCCGAGAAAAGATACATGTCGCCGACTCGAACCCGCACCCCTCTGATTGCCGGTCAGGAGCTCTACCATTAAGCTACGGCGGGTTACCTCCTACCCGCCAAATGATTCAATATAAACCTAGTGTTTCATTCTACAATTACCGCTTATTACATTTTTTCAGTTATCCTTTTTATAGTTTATCAATTAAAATAAATAATGCTAAAGTTCTGGAAACTGGTGGTTAGTTTGATGGATTCACCCTATCTTAACAAATGGATTGCAGTCTTTGGAGTACAGACGACACGAGGTTGGGGACGGTGTCCTTGTTTTACCTGTTTTTAATTGAAGATGCACTGAGGAACTTACGTCAATGATCCTTTCAGCACCGGCGCACCATTCATTGATGAATTTGCACGCAGATGACACACGATAACTGGTCGTTTCTACGAGTCGTTCCAAAATACAAATAAATTGAATATTTCTGAACGTATCCGAAAATTAAAAACTGCTTTTGAAAGGTGATAAATTACGTTTTTAAATTTATTAGAAAAACATATAATTTTTAAATAGTTTTAAAATTTTTAATGCAAACGTAAAAAAGGCTTAAAAATTGTTCACCTATGTTTTTTATAATTAAAATTACCAGTAATAAAAAAAAAAGTACGCAAATCTCATATATAAAACAAAGTCGGGTTAGTTATACCATATTATTATTTATAACTCAAGAACGGCTGGACTGATTTTTATGATCTTTGATTTGTTGGATTTGTCTCCGTCCCGAATAACAGAATAACCATTAAAACATCTGAAAAAATAATTATGAAGAAAATAATTTTTTTCATGTATTTTGTATGGAACGGCTTTTCAAATAATGTGCGTTGGTCTACATAATTTGAATCAAATCGAACAGCTAATAAATTAAACACAACATTTATTGATTCTGAGGCAGTACGAAGTTTGCCGGGTCAGCTAGTGTAGTATAAATGTTATTGTCACCTCACTTCTTTGTAGTTTTATAAAAAAGGTAGTTAATAAAGAATTCACAAAATTTTTCTTAAATTGTTTTGGGAAATTTTGGTTTTATAGAGGTGCAGATTTTAATTTTTCTGTTATTAACTTCCGATTCGAATATAAAGCGTGGTGTTTTATCTTTCTAACTAACACCGTTTAGATAATGTTTCTCCTAATGATAGTAATGGAGATACAATGATTTCTATGGGACATATATGTGAGATGTTCCCAAAAGCGAACAAATTAACCTCTTGAATGTCGGATGACAGTTAAAGCCGTAATTCATAGAAAATTAATATCAGAGCATTCCGAGGAGCTAGAGTGCTCTAATAAAATGCAAAGTCTGGAATGATATTGGCGCAAGCGATTCTGACCTTGTCTTTGTACAGTTTCTGTATACATAAGGGTTAAAATTGCATTTTATTTTTTAACCTCTCAGCTGTCACCCGCCCGCCGGCGGGCTTACGACCGATGACTCGTTAACCTGAAGTGTTAAAATGAATAAAGTGATTGAATGGAATTGAATTGAGATATTTGTTTGTTTCAGTTTGTTCCGCATAGTGTCGGGACTCTGGCCCGTGTACGACGGAGAACTGAAGATTCCCAGGAACTATGCAGAGGAGCAAGAGGCGGCTGGAACCGATATCGTCAGACCCAAAGGTCAGCAGACTGAGGTGATGAGACCCACCCTGTTCTACATCCCACAGAGGTAACATATTCTATATTTCTAATTGTTGGTTCTATACTACAGGGATACGCAAATGGAGTAGTTTCACGTTTATAAAATCCTTTACTAATACTTTTTTACAGAGGTCGTGTCACCCAAAAGCAAGTGTGTGAGTATTAGTTTGAGGAACATTGTTTAGAGACCCAATTGGCAGCTTAAGACGATAGACTTCGCTTTTCGGCCCATACAAAGGACGCCCGGGAAAAAACACTTTTCTACAAATTCGAAAATTGCACGAAATGAATATATATTTTTTAAATTGCCTTCTAGAAGGTGATGTTTTTAAATTTTCGATGCGATTCGTAATAATGTAAACATTCACTAACAAACATGTATAATTTATCGGAAAATATGAATTAAGGAAAAAGTGCTGCTAACTTAATTCTCATAAAGAATTACAAAATTACAAAAACATACCGACATACCTTCTTCTTTCGAAAACATATTTTTGTTTTTAAATTACAATTTTGTGAAAGTTTGGGTGTGGAAAAATGTTTTTACCAAAACCCTTTTTCGAGCGATTTCTGTAGGTAAATACGAGCTTTGTCCTATTCGCATATTTCGCATTCGCATGTATAGTAAGTGTGTGTGAGACACATGTGTTCCGCATGTGGTGCAAAGTCTAGCCTCTTAAGTGGACTGTAAAAACACTTCTGACGATAAAACAAAGAACATTCAATTGCGTTTTTTCACAGAGGTAAAGAGAGACTGGAAGAAGTCCTACCTTCGTACGGTGATGTTCTGGTCCCAGATCTTCTATTCACAGGTCACTTTCCACTGTGAAACAGTTAAACCCGATGGTTAACATAAAATCATATAAAAAATATGAATGCGATTTTGCATACACTTTATTTTGCCTTTTTGAATACTTAATTATTTATTTTTTTATATCAAAAACTTTCTTTTTAACCTTTGAATGTTATTCCCATCAATGTAATATATCATTGAAGAAGAAGATAAAAATAATAATCTAATTTTTTTAAATATGAAAATGAACAAGACACAGAAAAATAATAAAATATAATGGCTGCAACTGGGACTCAAACCCAGAACCTCACGTCTAACCGGGACATACGCATTAACCAATTTTGCTATTGCACCCTATTATGAGACTGTCGTATTTGTCAACTTCATATTTCAAATTTCAGAATTAACAATATTATCTTCGACTACAATGTTTTTTTTTTTTTCAAATTATTGGCAGCTACCCTTTTGATTTACATTCTTTGAATACTTGTTTCCAATAAAAAAGGTAGCTGCCAATAATTTGGAAAAAAAAAAAAAAAAAAATTTTTATTTTTTTTTTTTAATTTAATGACAATACAAATTAAAATGAATATAAAATGAATATAAAATACAATATAAAGTAAATTAAGAATATAAAGTATAAAGAAGAAGTATAAAGTTAAGAATATAAAATATAAAGAAAGATAATATTGTTAATTCTGAAATTTGAAATATGAAGTTGACAAATACGACAGTCTCATAATAGAGTGCAATAGCAAAATTGGTTAATGCGTATGTCCCGGTTAGACGTGAGGTTCTGGGTTCGAGTCCAAGTTGCAGCCATTATATTTTATTATTTTTCTGTGTCTTGTTCATTTTCATATTTTAAAAAAATTGATTATTATTGTTATCTTCTTCTTCAAAGCCTAATTATTTATTTGCTGGTTGTGAATCGCTATGTGCATTGTGCAAGCTGTCTGGACGAAGCTTGCAGGTTGATTAATTTCTGTAGCGCCGGAGATGTCCGCAGACCGTCATTTAGAAATTGCTGGTTTATTGCCCATCCTTAAGTCCGTTTCTTCGAGGATCGTGACCCCTACTCCAATTTCCCTGGTGGAAAAGACTCCTCCACTCCTCGCGGTCCTGCGCTGCATGGAGAGCCAAGTACACCGACACACCAAATGCCAGTGATACTTGGTCACTTCAGCGCATTATTGACCTTCCTCTGCTTCTTCTGTCAAACACTTTACCAGTGACTTGAGTTTATCCAAGTTGGAGTCCTCAGTTTGGCAACCAACGTATCCAAAGTATCTTAAGGCAGATAGTCGAAAGCCTATTGTGGATGCCTAGGTCCTCCAGAATGGACACATTTGTGCATCTGACTGTCCATGAAATTCTGAGCATTTTTCTCCAGCACCAAGCATTTCGTTCACCATTTTATAGTATAGTTCCACATTGAAGCATGAATAATGCATCAGATACTTATTATTGTCTCATTCCCAGGCCCTACATGTCCATCGGCACGCTACTGGACCAGGTGATCTACCCTGAGACCCCCGAGGAGTTTGCGGGGCGCGCGGGCGGAGAGGAGAAGGTGCGCTCCATCCTGTCGCTGGTGTCCCTTGCACATGTGCTGCAGCGGGAAGGACTGCACGCGATGCGCGACTGGAGGAACACCCTCAGCGGGGGAGAGAAGCAACGCATGGCCATGGCTAGACTGTTCTACCACAGGTATGTTATATGGTTACTGATCACATATTCTGTCAGAAAGTCAGAATATTTTCACTTTGCAATCAAATGCAAATAAATGAAATATTTATGAACGTATCCGAAAACTAAAAACTTTGGGATTCTTCTAACTAAAATTACTGATAACGAAAAAAAAACATTTCTGTGTTTATAAGACAAATATATTAGAAACTATAACACTTTATGTGAAGAGTTTTTATTGTGGGTCACTCAGACAATATTGTACAAAATAGTAAGAGTACATATACGGATATAGCGATATTCTTTATACTTAGGTAACTATTTTACTAGGTAAGTATTAGAAGTTGGTAACGACAAAAGAGAAATGCGGAACCGAGTCATGGAACTGGCCTATGGTTGCTTTGGGCAGATTACTGTCTTCTAAGGGCTGTGCAGATCACAGGTAACCAATAGAAGGACCGCACCTCAAGTCGGGTGCTTGGCAGATGGTAGTGGATATCTGTCTTCTGAGGGCCGTGCGATGCACGGGTAGCCGGTCAGAAGGAGGGTACTAGCCAGAGCAAGGTTGATAGGAGAACTGTGTCAGGAACTGAAGAGACGCCGCCGCTTATAAGGGCTCCGTCAGGTGTGTGTGCGCCGTGAGGCCTGGCCAGCCGCGTGGTAGGGATGCATAGGTGTCTCCTGCGCATCTCACTTGCGTTGCGCAACGGGCATGAGATAAAGCAATACGGATGAGAGAGATGGTGTATTACAAATATTCCGCGCTCTACAAAACGTTATTACTATCTCACTTTTTTTCGTTTCATCCAAAGATTTTTTTATTCAATTATATCTGGCTTTCACCCTTCAAGGGTGTTCTAGGCCATCATTTAAAAATATGGTGAAGTGAAAGGTGAATTTCCACATATCATCTATAGCAAGGGTGGCCAACCCGCGGCCCGCGGGCCGCATGCGGCCCGCTGGGCCTCTACTTGTGGCCCGCGGATCATATGATGTTTTTTAGTTTATATAAAGCCACCAAAAGAACATTCCATAGTGCGTAGTTCGTATCATATAAATATCATATATGGGGAAGTATCTCAGTACATAAATTGAATTATTTTTTCGTGGAATTTAAAACAAAGTAATTATGCTTGATATGCAATAATTCTGTTTCTGACTTGAAAGAGTATAACATTGAACGACATTACGAGGCTAAACATGCAAATAAATTTGAAAGTACGAACGGCAATTTTGACAAGACCAAGTAAATGATTAAAAAGAAAACGTTCTGCACAACGTCGGATATTTACTAGAGCGGCTCAAGAGTCAGCATGCTTTGTAAAAGCTAGTTATGAAGTAGCCATGATACAAGTAAAAAATCGAAGCCATATTTAGATTGTGAATGGTTTAATAATGTTTGGAGAGTGTCGTTGAAATTCTGTGTCCAGAAAAAAACGGATTTCTCAAAAGTAAAGTCTCGTCAAAATATTACTAGGCGTGTCGACGACTTGGAAACCATATTGAAGATAATTTGAAAAATCGAGCATCCAATTTCATATTTTATGCTCTAGCATTGGATGAAAGCACATAACCAACAGATACCGCCCAAGTGGCAATTTTTAAAAGGTGTGTTGATGTCTATCTTAACAAAATAGAAAAATTAGTGGCACTGTATCCACATAAAGATACTACTTGCTCACGAGATTTGTTAGGAGCTGTTACAAAGACATTGAATCGCTTTTCGTTACAACTCAACAACCTATCTTAACAACAGGTGGTGCTTCAGCATTGGTTGGGAAACACGAAGGTTTGGTAAAATTGATTGAAAATGAGGCCTGCAAAGTTGGTAATAAGTTGAAAGTGTTGAATCAGCGTCAGTTCCAAGAGTTTCTCAAGTCTTTGGATTCACAGTATAGTGACTTACATAATTTTATGTAGAAATAAGGCTGACCCGTGCCAAAATGTTGAAAAGAGTGTTTGATTTGAAGGAAGAAATGCATTATTTTTTTGAAAGCAAGTCAAAAAGTATCCCAGAATTTGAAGACAAGGAGTGGGTTAGTGACTTTGCATTTCTGGTCGATAAGGATACATATGTTGTTAATACTAGTCTACAAGGGAAATATCAACTAATTAATAGCATGTATGATCTTATTTCTGCATTCCAAATGAAACTTGGGCTTCGGGAACAACAGTTAAGGACAAAAATCTTTACTCACTTTCCTACATTGTTATTGCAGCCAGACGACACATAAATGGCGGCGGATAAAAACGCTTCGTTTGTATCCGACTTGAACGTGGAATTTGAAAACTGACTTCAAGATTTTAAAATACGAGTGCATCGTGTGATTTTTGCTGCAATTTTACAAATGGAACATTGTGAAATGTGTTGTGCTGCACGGTTAAAGGAGAAATTCAATCACGTTGGTTTGGAAGAGTTTTAAAAAACATATTTTGACAAGGAGAAATATCCCGCATTTCGCTATTTGGAAACAACACGTGTGAACAGCTTTATAGTGGAATGAAACACATTAAATCTCAAATGAGAACACAAATCACTAATGAGCACTTGGAAAAATGTTTGCGTGTAGCAACAACATCAATCGTTATCAAAATTGATGCACTTAGTTCTGACAAACAAAATCAGACATCTCACTAAAATTTATTATATTTTGTTAATTTTTTATTATTATTTTTGGTATTGCCAAACACTAATAAATATGTTTGATTCTCATTTTTGTTATATCTTCTTAATAACTCAGTTCCGGGGCACACGTTATTCCTATGTCTACCTACGTTAAATTGTCGTGAAAACAAGCTTATGTGCCCAAGCGGTTAAAAAAACAATATATTTCTTGTTTGCTTGGAATAATTAAAGAAATTTTTTTGTACGGCCCAGTAGGAAATCTCTTTTTTAAATTTGGCCCGGCTGCTGAAAAGGTTGGCCACCCATGATCTATAGCAATATGTTGTATTGTGTGAATTGCAGACCCGTGTACGCGCTCCTAGATGAATGCACCAGCGCAGTGTCCATGGACACAGAGATAACCCTGTACGAGTCGGCCATCAAGGAGGGCATCACTCTGCTCTCCATTACACACAGGCCTAGTTTATGGTGAGTTTTTCTAAAACTGTACATTTGAACCAGTCTACTATTTAGAGTTAATGTGCATTATTATAGGTATGATTAAAGTATGAAGGAAGCGTTGTGTGTATTAACCTCTCGCAGGCCGCAGTCCCCCAGCGGGTCCGGATTTTTGAAGCGATTTTGCCCCTTATGTATAAAGAAATTGTATGAAGAACAAGGTCAGAATCGCTTGGGCCATTCTCGTTCTTGACATAACAAAATACTGGATAGCATTTAGCCACTCCGAAAAATTCAAATTAATTGCCAATGACGCGCCGGGCACCAAAGATAGCGGACAAAATGGATAACAAAACGGACCGCTTGATAATATGAACGCTGTCATATTCGAAGTCAATATTTATTCATTGTTTTTGATATAAATCGATTGTGGAAAGCATAGAATTGAGTGATTATTAGGAAGTTCGTTTTTTATAATAATAATAATAATAATAATTGGATGACTTGTATAGCGCCGTTTTTGTGAAAAATCACCTCAAGGGCGCTGTACAAATTTCAATAATTTCTACAATCTTAACTTCTAGAAAATCTACACACTAGAAAATATAAAAAACCTATGGCTAAAACAATGGATGCAAATCCACCGGTTCTTTGATCAGCGATACAAAACTATATGTACAATGCATCTGAACAACCAGCGCGGTGCAGCCCAAAAATGTAAATGTACATGTATTTTTTTTTATTTTATTTTTTTTTTTTTTTTTATTTTATTTTTTATTTTTTTAATTTTTTTAAATTTATTTATTTTTTTATTATTATTATATATATATTTTTTTCAATGAAAATGTACAGGACCATGCTTACCTGGTAGGTCACTTGAGATTAAAGTTAAAAGATGTTTATTTATATACAGTTTGCGCGCAGAGGACATAATCGCGAACACATGTTGTTGGAAAAGTAATTATTTGATATATATTATGTTATTTAATGAACGTGTTTGGGAAAGGCAAAATTAATTAATGGGCGGTACAGAGTAGTACAAGAATTTTATTTATTTTCTTAAATGAAGTCTCAGTCTCTCGTTAAGTGACGGATTGCTGTGAAGGCTTATCTACATTATTTTGATGTAATTTTTGTAATATATCACAAAAGAAATGTTATAAAAATTGAATTCGTAAGAAAGGTGAGAACTGTCAAATATTTTACGTCATATTGAAAAAATATATTTTTTGTATGCTGGCTTTCAACAGGTTATGGTAAACCACAGTTTTTCGAGTTGGTTTATCATTACAAGAGGTGTTGAGCAAGACTGCATAACATCACCGTGGTTCTGACCTTGTTCTTCATTCAATTTCTTTATACATAAGGGGAAAAATCGCTTCAAAAATCCGGACCCGCCGGGGAAACTGCGGCCTGCAAGAGGTTAAGGAACAGAATTTAGTGGATGCTGTAGAAATAAAGTTCTCCACTTGTAATATTAATATTAATTCTGTTTGTTTCAGGAAATACCACACACACATCCTGGAGTTTGACGGAGTGGGAAATTGGTCCTACAGACCTCTATAGCCAATAACTTGACAAATACATAGTCCTAACAAACTATTTAATATTAAACTTACATATTGATAAGTCTAAACTATATCTTATAAAATGTGACTATTATTGTTATAGTTTGGAAATTAGTAACCGTTTGTTAAATTAACTCTGTAACTTTGTATATATTGTCGGCTTCATAGATAATAGTAATAAAGGGAGATTGTAACTGTCCGTACAATAGTACACAACTGCTAACCTTGTGCAAATCGCAAGTATGCCAATGATTGAATTTGGTAGCTACTTCTGGTCTGGAGCCCCGAAATACCTGAAAAAAAAAACCATTGACTCTGTGCAGAAACTGGTGGTATGTTTGATTGATTATCCTGTCTTAACAAACGGATTACAATCTTTAGAGCACAGGTGTCAGGTGCGAATGCTGTCCTTGTTCTATAGTTATTTCGATGGAAGATGCTCCGTGGAACTAGCGTCATTGATTCTTTCGACACCGGTGCACGTTTGGCAAACACGCAAAACCTTTTTACGACTCATTCTTGAGTTCAACAACTCGGCTGTAGAATGATTTGCCGGCCTCTGTGTTTCGTCCTTCAAATGGGCCTTAAATTTTCCAATACAAATCTGCGTTTCATCATCATAATTCTAAAATTCAAATAAGATGGTGATATACAATGTCAGGCAAGTGTAAAAGTGACAGATCGCGTGCTAAATGGGCTAGTCAGTGGCGTTATTAATTTCCATTCAAATCTACACGGAAGCTTTTCATTTCTAGTGTGTATTATGTATTCAGTGGTACGGTCTATCAAAGCGGTTATACAATGAAGGTAATAGTTCCTTTGGTGTGTAGGTAGAAACAATCGCTGGCTTAGTCCAGAGGCAAGGCTTTGGACTCCCATTCCGAAGGTCGCGGGTTCGAACCCGACGTGCATAAATAAATTTTATTTGATTAATTTGTGTTATTTCACAATTAATTAATTAAAAATAAGGTATACTATATTTGCAGCACGTTCCAGAGTGGAAGATACTCTCAGTATCGCCCTGAGACCCTAGCACGCTTGCTCTATATCGATCGGTAGGATAACTATCGGTAACTTCTCATCGTTCCCTAGCATGACTACAGATCGCCAACGAAAAGTGACAGTTCACAGTGACTAAGTGTCCTTAACATATTCGACATCAACTGTTGTTTGTACGTTAGCGATGTGCAGTTGTCCTAGGAAACGATGAGAAGTTACCGATAGTTATCCTACCGATCGATATAGAGCAAGCGTGCTAGGGCCTCTGGTGTAAGACCACCATTCAGAATTGAAACGAAATGGCTTTAGCCGTGTTTAGTGTCTAGATCTGAATAGCCAGGTACTTCCCTTCCCCTCCTCTCCCCATCTCCTTCCCTTCGCCACTTACCTTCAGCTTCACAAAATACCCCAAATGGGGATGCCACAGTCTCACTGGCTCCAGGCGGGAGCAGTTGGGACTCTTGTAAAGTGTTCACTACAAAAATTTAAAAAAAAATGGCGGGGCACCGCCGTGCGTAGATACCTGCAGCAGCAATATAAGTGAACATGCTTTGTGCGCATGGTTTATTATTAATACTGGTTCATGACCCATCTCCCTTGTTTCTATTATCTGTGACAAAACTTGCTGAGTTCTGAAAAGGCCAGCATTGTAAAGGTTAACAATGAAATTTTGAAGATATTATTATGAAATTTTATAATTTAAAATGTATATATAATATAAACACTGGAGTGTTCCGCAATTGATCAATTTAAGCTTTTAGAAGAAATTTTTAAAAATATCTTTAATATGGCCATTTTTTGGCCATCGGGCGCTCGAAGATGTTTGCAAATTGTCCAAAATGTGGCCAAAAACACTCCAGTGGATAATAAATAGTATTTATGTATAGGAAATCAATAATTTTGTCCATAATTATTATAATTTAAAACCATGATTATCATTGTTTAAATTTAGTAATTCCTAACACAATACCTGATAATGTAATGTTTTCATGTGAAATTAAAACCAAAGAAACATTGTTTTGAAATTTAATTTGAAATTATGTTTTGTGTCAATGTTGCTATAGGGTGACATGAAAAATATTTAACCATTTATAAATTGTGATCGAAGTTAAACTATATTTTTTGTAATTTTTTTATTTTAAACTTAAATATTACGTTCCCATTTAATTAACAAACATTTAATGTTGCTGTTTAAGATATTTTTTTATGTCAAGGTAGCTTATTACTACCTTTGTATATATATAATATTTTTTTATTGAAATTATTTTGTGATTCTTTTGTGATTGACGTTTTCTATCGAATTCCGCCATTTTGTTTACATTTTTATTTAAATGTATATATTTTTTTAATTGCTTACTTTATTTCATACAAAAATATATTTTAAGGTGTTGTCGAAATTGGTTATAGAAAAGTGAATTTTTAGAATTCAAAAATAATTCACATATTGAAATATAAATTTAAAAAAAAATCTCTTAATACTATGTACTAAAATAATCTTGCAGAACTTTTTTCCAAATTCAAATTCAATTTAAAAGTTTTTTTTTTAACCTCTCAGGCCTCGATTGTATTTTGTCAGAGGGTCAAAATATTGCAATTTTGTAATAAAATCCTTATAAATGGAATATTTCTGAATGTATCCAAAATCTAAAAAACTGTTTTGGAATGGTGATGAACTTTTGGGGAAATTGATCAAATATTTTTAAATATCAATTTTTTTTTAAATTTGTTCTTTCGTCCAATTGATTAGTCAAACATCTCTGAATGATTTTAATTTGAGTTGAGTATGCAGTTTTATGTAAAAGTGTACCCTCTATCTGGTACAATACTCAGATTACTCATAAACACCACCAAATCAATTATAATGCAGAAAAACTTCCAGTGAATCAATCAAAATGTTGATGTTTTCTGGGTCACTAGTAGGATATTTCAAAATGTCACACTAATATACTGAACCGTTATGCCTCCCGGTGTTATTTTAAAGCGTATCTAATATGTAAATCATAGACATGTGTAAATAATATTTGATTTATGATGAGCATTCTAATATTGCTTCTTCATATTCTCAAAACTTGATTTTTTGAGATGTCTGACTAGTCAACTCGAAGATCGGTATAATAAATTTCATTGGCCTCTCTGGGGCCTAGGAGTCGAAAGGTCTGTGCTTTTAATGAAGAAATGTAAAAACTCAGTGATAAAATAATTTTTTTTTTTTTGAAAACAACCAGTTTTTTTTTTCAATGTCTATTTTCTATATTTTTTTAAATAAATCCTTACATTTTAGCCAGTGCACTTTTAAATTTAATTAAATACAATAAATTTATAATACATAAATTAAGAATTGTTACAAAATTTCATTCTTGCCACATGTGATATTAAATGTTAAAAATTTTGTTTTTCATCATATCTGATCGTGTAATATCCAAGTGTAACAGAGAGTCTAGAAAACATCAGTATAAAAATGCAGATAAAATGATGTAGCAACACCTTTATGTAAAATAATGTTCTAGAAAATGATTGATATCAAAGATGGGCTGATGCTCTCAGTATCGCCCTGGTGAAATATATACGAAAAAGCATGTTTATAATCTGTTGATAACAATTTTTTTAAAGTTGATATTTGAAGCCTTGAACACAATATTTATTTTTAATCTGGTGTTGTTTTGCTCAATTTAAATCCAAAATCAGTTTATTTGTTTTTTCTAATGATTTATAATAATAATAATAAAATCGTTTATTCATCAAGAGATTTTTTTTTTTTTTACAATTATACATTTTATATTACTCATTGGTTCTATTGACGAAAAGGTCACTGCTCAGCTGCAATTCAGGATTTCTCCTGGAATGCAGCTGGTTTTCAGCAGTGATTTTGAATAAAGTTTTTTTTTCATGAAAAAATTATGAATAGAGTAATTTAAAATTAAACAAAAAGTTATTGCCGAACCACCACCGTTAATTTAGTGAATGTTTTCTTTGTTGGTTTGCCTTAAATGAAACTTTTATTCCTGCCAAATTCGTAATATAATTAATTTATTTTACTTCTTCCTCTTTATTACATGATAAATTATAATGAATCTATTACTTTCCTTTATTCATCGGAATATAAAGACTTACTTTTTCTTTTCCTCGCAATATAAACCATTCATTTTGCATTTCCTCATAGCCACTGGAGCGACCACGCAAAATAAATAAATTTGCTTTGATTGCTCGAGATTTCCAGACGATCATTTTTTCAGTTTTTCACCAACATTAAAAAAATCATACCTTCGAATTTATTAAAGTGCTATATGGCCAATGAATTAACCTTTATTTTACCGTTTATCTTATATTTGTAGGATTTATAAAGAAAAATATTAAAAAATCGTAAAATTTATAATTGTATAATTGCGCGGATCTTGCGTGTTTGACACTTTCAAACTGCCGTCAGAGCTACTAATTCGAGTCAACATAGAAAATTTTCTTTTTCTGTATGTTGTCTGTGATATACTTGTTAATTAAAGGTACATATCTTTGGAAAAGGGACTTAATTTTAACTGTAAACAGCTGATCAAAAATTTGGCGTGAAAAAAATGTAAAAAATATATATTTTTAACATCGTTCTAAAATCGTCTACGAAGTTCGAATTTGCAACTTCTATAGTTATAATAGATAAAGCATTTCAATAGCTTCGTTTTAAGACCGAAATAACAAATGTGGGAGCTACAAGTATATTTAAAAAAAAAATCTAAATAAAGAGATAATTGGCTTTTTTTGTCCAGAAAGCAATCGTCGACATTTAAATTATGCATATATAAGCCAAAAATCGCTCCAGTGGATAATAAGAAGCATTCCTTTTAATTTTCCGTATAATATAAACCATTCCTTTTAGTTTTCCTCATAATTTGAGGTGTGTTGCAGCAAAGACGGCAATCTCCAATTATTTTTATTTTGAATAATATGCCAAAAATGTCTTTTTAGTTCTTTTGCTGTGCTATAAATAATAAAGCATAATTTCTGTTATTGTTTCCATTAGTTACATTGTGCGTATATTTTATTGCGATTTATTTAATGGTAAATTGTTTAGTTATTTTCAATTAACCACTTGTTTGTCGTAAGCCCGCGGCGACGCGACAAAATTTTTTGCTTTTTTTTTTAATTACGATTTTAACCCATTTGTATAAAGAAACTGTATGAATTACAAGGTTAGAATTGCTTGCGCGAATATCTTTCTTGACGTAACAGTTGATTTGATTCATCTAGCTACTTTGAAATGTTTTTTATCTGTAACATTCAGAAATCACGCTTTTTCCCACTTTAATCACCATCTGTAAACTTTTTAAAGAAGTATCAATGTCATTAATTCTTCGAAAACACCTTTGGATTGTTGGTTTTCATGTAGGATGTATATTCAGGTTTGTGTAGAAACATTAAAATCAATTCATTTTCATTTTAATATATATTTTTTTTGATATTTGTTTGCCGAATGGGAGATTTTTTTATTTTTTTTTCTAAAGTTAGCTATTCTAGGATAACTTGTAATGATATTATCATGTAATATATATGAACAATGGTAAACAGAAAACAATCGCAAAAAAAACAATTCCTTTGTTTTTACATGGATATTTGACCAGAAGTCATCAAGGCAATTTCCGCGCGGTTTTTAGAAATATCATTTGCCATTCAACAGGTTAATAAATAGATGGAGATTGCCGCTTTTGTTTTGTTACTCTGATTAGTCCAAAGAGATACTGCCGTTTTTGTTCCGTACCTGCATTACCCTAATGGAGATTGCCATTATTGTTGCAAAACTAAATACATTTATTCAAAATGTATGTGTTACTGTCATTTATGCTCCGTACCCTTTGTAGCTGTCTACAGTAATTTGGTTTCTCTATTCATCGCCATATCTAACTCATTTTTTACCAATGGTGGAGATTGCCTTCTTTTTTTCAACACGCCTCATATAAACCATTACTTTTCCTCATAATAAACCTTTTCTTTTGATATTTCCTCGGAATATAATAAACCTCTATTTTGCTATCCTTGATTTTTTAAACACTCCTTAGCTTTTCCTCATGTAAATAAATCTTGAAATTAGATTTTTCCGCAATATATAATAATCCCTATCCTTAGATACTACCTACCTCATATTACAAACATTTCCTTTTGATATTCCTCACAATATTATACCAGTTATGTCACGTATCCCTCATAATATAAACCCAATTCTTTTGATTTTCCTTCATAATATAAAACAATTCTTCTGATTTTCCCTCATTATTTAATAATATGAATGATTTTTTAATTTATTTTTCCTCACAATTTAAACCAGTTTTTTTGCTTTACCCTTATCTTATAAACCCATTTCTTTTGATTTATTTTTCCTCACAATTTAACCAGTTTTTTTGCTTTACCCTTATCTTATAAACCCATTTCTTTTGATTTTCCTTCAAAATATAAAACCATTCTTCTGATTTTCCCTCATTATATGACATGAATAATTTTTTATTTTATATTTCCTCACAATTTAAACCAGTTTTTTTGCTTTACCCTTATCTTATAAACCCATTTCTTTTGATTTTCCTTCATAATATAAAACCATTCTTCTGATTTTCCCTCATTATTTAATAATATGAATGATTTTTTATTTTATTTTTCCTCACTATTAAAACCAGTTTTTTTGCTTTACCCTTATCTTATAAACCCATTTCTTTTGATTTTCCCTCATTATATAACATGAATAATTTTTTATTTTATTTTTCCTCACAATTTAAACTAGTTTTTTTGCTTCACCCTTATCTTATAAACCCTTTTCTATGCTTTTCCCTCACAATATTATGAAAAGTTCCTTTTATGGTGTACCCTCATAGGAGACAGTTTTTTCTCTCTCTTATCAATAATAATGATTATTAATTTGTTTTTCTTGAAATAATAATATATCATAAAGATTAAATGTCTATAGTTGTAAATGTGAAGGAATATTGTATATTTTTGAGTACTGCGTAAGTTGGTCCTATTTATAAGTAGGGAAATTAAACAAAAGATATCTGAGATTGTATGGAGATTCGTAATTGCACATTTATTTTTAAATAAATATCACAAAGATGAATATTTGGCATTATTTATTTTAAAACCTTCTCTTACCCATCTCTTTCCCTTCGCCACCACTTTTTAAGTTTCATTTCAAGAAAATTGTCCAGTCCTAAGGAGTCCTTGATTCTCCAGCCTTTCAAAATAAATATAAACTCTATTTTTGGCACTAATCATCTCATAAAAATAATAAATAATCACAATAAAAAAATCGAAGTATATTAATACGGTAATGCCCGTACGGTTCAAATTTAAGAACCCGACTCCGAGTAAATCTCCGACGCCACACTGTATGGCAACCGTTCTGACCCGTCCATGTACGTGCAATTTTCTATGGAGCTGCTGCCGTGATATTCACACTTATCACTCGCTCAACGTGCGATATGCAAACGGAAGTGGCGCCATCTATAATACTATATTTAAGGAAAAAAGTATGAAGGGTGGATAGGGATCTGGGGGTCAATATGTTCAGGAGTGACGGACTGCGTTATGGTTGGGTCACCTTTTATCTGAAAATTTTGATGAGCCACCCACCGCCTTACGTTCGTCTTTGCTCCTGGTAGAATCCATATGTAATTTAGAAAATAATAATGTGAACTCTGTCACTCCAGAGAAGATTTAAGATTTTCAGCCAAAAGTATTTTTGTTGTTCATTTTGGGGTGTTATGCCGTGTTGCGCTAGCTCCTTCTTTAGCCAACGTTTCGGACAACGTTACAGCTTCCATCATCAGGGCAGATGTGTAATTGAAGTGTGTGCTTAGGTACGTATATGCAATACCGTGTTGCCAGCTGGGGGGGTGCTGCCAATGTCATTTTCTAATTCTTTTACAGCGGCCGACAAGAGTCGATTAGCTTAACACATCAAAAAAATATAAAGGTTTGATGTTATTTATAACTTTAGGTGAAAATAGGTATAATCATTAGGAATCATCATTAATCTACCAAACTATTAAATGGGAATATAATTCACCGACTCCAGATATTTTCATATCAGAGGGTTCGGCTCGGTGGAATTCCTAATTTGACCGATAAATCCTACTGATCCCTCAATATAAATATTTAAAAAATCTTTCGTAATCCTACATGTATTTAAAATGACTGAGTTTTGCATTTTTATATACAAATTCTTTGACAAATCTAATATGCCTGAAAGTAGACTGAATGCTGTTGAAATGATATCCCTGAGGCGTATGTGTGGTAAAACCATGTACGATCGTGTGATAAATGTGGATATTCGCAAAGAGTGATGTAAGCGTAATGAGTAAGATTAAGAAAGGGACCCACAGATGGTTTTGGCATGAAGAAGAAATGAGTGTAAGGAGAATATATGACACAAATGTGAATGGTAGAAGAAGTTGTGGACGCCCGAGGAAGACATGGTACGATCAAGTGAACCAGAACAGAGTCAGTATAATAGAAGAGTATGTGTGAGACAATGTATGAATCTGAATGAGGCCAATAGTGTATGTCAAGACCGAGTTGTTTGGCGGTCCGTCCTCTCTGCCTATCCTTGCGGAGAAACGGCGTGATGGTTAGTTAGTTAGTTGAGCCCTTGCCCGGAATAATGTTGTATCCAACAAAACTATCAATGTTGAGTTATTTTTTTTTTTTTTTTTTTTAAAAAGAAAGACAAACATTCCCGGGTTACGAATAACCCAACAACATTTGAAAATCTCCTACTACCACCACACTAAGCGGAAGATATTGCTTGTGTTGTGATGGAGGACTTAGCCAGCCGAGGGATCGAACACGGAACGCCTGGGTGGGAGCCAAACGCGATGCCCACACAACCACTGACCGGTCAAATAATGTTATTGATGGAATAATGTTGGGAATATTATTACGTATCTTTTAAGATAGGGGCTATAGTAATGAAAAATTTTTTAGGTCTGTGGCAGCATTTTAAATGTCGGTTTGTGGAAGAATTTTGTAGCCGTTTATCGAAATCACGGAGATTGGTTTAATTCATGGGAATAAATGGAGAAAACGAACGTATTATGGTTTCAACTAGATACACTTCAACTGAAGAATGCATAAAAGTAGAATTCGTCCAGAAAAAATATGGTTAACGCTGCTTTTTAGCCATTGAAACAGTTTTGTGGAATAATGTTGTATGTTGATCTCAAGACAAAATCTCGATTGTAAATAGTTTCATTTATTCATATAGTTTTTTTGCTTTTTAAGCTCAAATGCATCAATGACATAATAAAACTCATGTTAAAAGAGCATGGTGCTTTCTTGAGGTTCAGACAAGTAAAAAAAAACATTTTGTGGAATAATGTTCTAAGTGATTTTTTTTTTTACAGTGAATACCTCACTAGAGTCCCAACTGCTCCCTTATGGAGCCAGTGATACTATGGCATCCCCAATTGGGGTATGTTATGAGGCTGAAGGTAAGTGGGGAAGGGAAGGAGACGAGGAAGAGGAAAGTGGGGAAGTACCTGGCTATTCAGATCTAGTCACTAAACACGGCTAAAGCCATTTACAACGTTTCAATTCTGGATGGTGGTCTTACACCAGCGCGATACTAATAGTATCTTCCACTCTGGAACGTGCCGCAAATATACTATATATTATTTTAAATAATTAATTGTGAAAAAACACAAATAAAATAAAATTTATTTGCGCACACCGGGTTCTAACCCGCGACCTTTGGAATGGAAGTCCAACGCCTTACCGCTGGACTACGCCGGCCGTTTTTATTTCATTTACAACATTTTTCCACGAATTCAGCACAAATTCTTGTAATAAATTCTAATTTAATTGCCTTTTCACGACTTTTCCTTTAAAAGTCTTAAGAATTGTATGCTTATTGTATTTAAAATATAAAATGTTATCAAACATAATCGGTTACGTTTTTTCCATTTTTCTCAGAAAAAGAATATTTTAGGAACAACTTTATTCGGGGCAAGGGATCAGTTATAAATAAAATTTTGTTCTTATGTCTCTAGCATTGAAATAGTCTGCAGTAGTTGTGTATGACTTACTTAAAAACAAATTAATTCTAGAATAATTTTCTGCCTATTAAACTTTATTGGATTAGGTAACCTTGCCTTGTCTGAAACCGCCCATCATTTGGCTTAGTAATCGTTCTCTAATAATAATAAAAAATACCCACGTTAATGGCCCTCTCGTCTACGTATAAGCGACAATTCTAGTTTATAATAAGTGTGGTGAAAGATCACCGTTCAGAATCGAAACGTTGTTTTAATTGGCTTAGCCGTGTTTGGTGATTAGATCTGAATAGACAGGTACTTCCTAACCTTCCTCTTGACCGTCTCCGTCATATCCCCACTCCCTTCAGCCTCACACACCCCTAAACAGACTGATTTTCGGCAGCCAATAATTTCGGCGTTGGATAAATTGACGTTTTTTCTATCGTTTCGCTTGAGTAGATTTAAAATAAAATTGTTAATTACTTTATAAAAAAATATAAGCACAAACTACTTACTAAAAAAAATATTTTTTCATTAGAAATATATGAACGAATATAAAAAATTGCTTTTTAATAATATAATTTTATGGCTAAAATTATCTGTGAGAGTTTCCGTTGATTAAATTTTTTTTCTTTCTTATAAAATTGTTCACAAATTAAAAAAAAACACTTTTGCGCTTAAAATCGTGATCTACATATAGACTCTGTTTGCTGAACAATTAGCGATTTTGATCCCTATTACATTTATACGTAGCGGTTTAGGGCACACTAAGAATTCGTGCATTTTTGGCTTGGGGCTTCCTCAGTTCCAACATTTTGCGAAGTCGGAAACACTGTCGGAGTTATTGGCTCTGGTAGGTATTGCATAAAAAATACATGTCAACTAGTTTTTATTCGATTAGCAATTAATTGAGAGAGACCGAATTAATTCGATTATTTATTACTGGAGCAATAAATTACCTATGTAACTATTGCAGTGGCGTACCTTTATTCCTTAATCGGGAATTTTTCCTTTTTTGTTAAAAAAATAATTATCATAATTATTATATAATCAGTAAATGTACTTCATTACCCATATAATCTGCATACTTCACCCGCCATAACACAGGGACATCCCTAGCATGGCGGGCGAAATAACACAATATGTACACTATGTATAAAATTCTTTAATAAATAAATAAATAAATAAATAAATAAATAATTTGCAAAAAATTATATCATATTAAAATATTGAAAATATTACATTAGCAGGAAAAATCACGGGTTAAGAAAATTACGACATTTAAGCAATTACTAAAAAAAATACTCTATATACAAAAATGGCGGCCAAGATGGAACAAATATTTATTACTTATCATATAAACTAAATAATAACCCTGTAAATCATTGGAATTTAACGTCACTTTTGTATAACTGATTGGACAGAATGTTCGGTTCACCAAGTATTTTTCAGGTATTTTGGTAGGGAGCTCTTGCAAAAGGAATGACTTGACTCTCTTAGGTCGGCTATGCTCAACACACGTCGTAACCGAAACTATGTGTCCGGAGCGTAGCATAAACAGCAGAACAAATTAACAGTATCTAATATTCCTAAATATTACAATTATTATTTTTACTAGAACAAAAATACAAATAAAATACGTTTAAAATAAAAGACAATCTGCCTCATATCATTGGAAATGGATACTTATTTATTTTATTTTAGGGAAATCGACAGTTTGCAATATGGTTCATTTATACACGTGTAATTTAAACATTTTGAAATACGACAGTCTCGTAATAGATCGCAATGGCCGAATTGGTTAGAGCGCCCGTCCCGGTAAGACGTGAGATCTGGGTTCGAGTCCCAGTTGCGACCATTATGTTTTATTATTTTTCTGTGTCTTGTTCATTTTCATATTTTAATTTAGATTATTTTTGTTGTCTTCTTCTTCAATGATATTTTTATTTGAATTTGTTTTACAGTATTTATCTTTAAAATGATTACACGAACGACGGACGTGTGTGCCGTGTAGGTACTTTCAAATCAATTCTGTTTAATAATTCAGGACAGTCGTTAATGTTGTTTATGATTTAATATAGCAACATAGCATCTGAGAATTGTCTTCGTACACTTAATTAATTTTGAAAAATTTTGTTGCATCCAGATAATTATAAAATCGATTGTGTGATTTGTAAGAAATGTATTTTATGATTTTTGTTGAGTCAATTCAATTTTGTTTGTATACATTGTATAAAATGGAGACCAGACAGTTGACACAAATTCTAGATGGCTTCTTACGTATGCATTGTATTGTTGTTTGATAATAACAATGTTTGTGAATTCTTTTGTATTTCTTATGACGAAAGCAAGCATTTATAGAAAGCAAGCATTTATGGATTGCTTTTGATGGTTAGTTAATTAGATATACTCCAGTTTTATTAGTTTTGTTTTATATAAACGCACGCCTCTGACGTAGGTAGTGGGTATATTTTTTTAACAATGGCTTCTTTACAACATTTGAACGCAATTCAGGTATAATTATCCTGTCAGAGACTGTCAAGCGCAATTAAAACGGCCCTATTATTTACTCAATCGATCCCACATACTTATCAGTTGTTTTCCCCTGTACGAGGTTGTGTCACGTTCTCACGAATTTCCGATACGGTGACCATGTGTGATTTTTTTTTCGATGTTTTTGACTTTCACTGTTTAACTATGCCATCATTTAAACTTATGGAAAGAGGGAAGGCGAATTTATATACTTACACGGAGAAAAATGTTATTCTAAAATACGATCATTTTATTTGTAAAAGCGGTTAAAAACCGGACTGAAGTTTTTACGAACAAATTAACAGGGTTTCAATGTTTATTGGCGGGAACATTTAAGAATAATTTGTTGGTATACGTACGAAATTACGTATGCCAACAAATTATTCTTACATGTTCCTCGCCAATAAACATTGAAACCCTGTTAATTTGTTCGTAAGAACTTCAGTCCCGTTTTTAACCGTTTTTACGAATAAAATGATCGTATTATAGAATAAAAAAATTCTCCGTGTACTAGCTGAAATTCCCGCCGTTGCCCGGGCTTTAAACAGAGTTTTTCGAAATCAGATATAGTTAGTGAACTTTCTCTTGATTTCGAGGTCAAGTCTGCAAAGCTTCAACAATCTCGAAATAAAATTGTAAATTTTTTAATTTTTGTAATATTGAACCACAAATTTTAATATTTGATCATTGAAGACAATTTGAGCGACTCTCAATCCAAAAATTTGAAAGAAAAAAATCAGAAAAAAATCGTTCGCATCTAAGGAATTAGCCCAGGACCTTAGCCTTGCCGGGGATCTGCTCAGATGCTCTGCATAGTCACCCCGAGTGTTTCGCAACGTTTGGTGACTTAGCAAAGGTGCCCGGATTAACGGGGTTGTGGGAGATTGTCTAGGTCATGACGGCGGATGCGTCTGCCCATCTACTGTGTGGCAGGCTGGATTTTGAGAGACTGGATGAGGGAGACCTTTTTACCTCTCCAGTAGGACTTTCTCGACCCTGTCTCACCCAGTGGGAAAAATGGATTCATAATTCCGTCACATCCTGATCACACGCATTTCTCACATTCCTCCAATAAAAAAAAACCCTCCACACAGAATCCCCAACGATGACGCATGGAATTATTTTCCTCTCAGTCGCCTGTGTGAAGAAAATGTAAAAAAACCGGACTGGATTTGAGTTTTTTTTTTTTTTTTTTAATGTGAATACCTCACAAGAGTCCCAACTGCTCCCGTCTGGAGCCAGTCAGACTATGACATCCTCAATTGGGGTATGTTGTGAGGCTGAAGGTAAGTGGGGAGGGGAAGGAGATTTGAAAGAGGAAGGTGGGGAAGTACATATATTTCAGATCTACCAAACACAGCTAAAGCCATTATCAAGCAACGTTTCAATTCTGAGTGGTGGTCTTACACCAGGGCGATACTGAGAGTATATTTTACTCTGGAACGTGCCGCAAATATACTATTATTATTTTTAATGAATTCATTGTGAAATAACACAAATTGATCAAATTAAACATATTTTGACACGCCGGGTTCGAACCCGAATGGGAGTCCATAGCCTTACCCCTGGACTTCGCCGGCCGTCGAAGGAGGGCACTAGAGAACAAGAACATGTTCGAAAATTATTTTTGATTACTTTCCTTTTTAATTTTTACGCACCAGACTTTTAAGTCCGGGTTTAATTTTCCCCATAGGAAAAACTAAACCCTTATATTTTTCCATAAAAATGATCATCTAGTAAATCCACGTTATGCAAGTGTATTGTATAAGTATAATTAATACAAAACAATACAAGAACAACATGTTAATCTACCAAACTATTAAATGGGAAAATAATTCACCGACTCCAGATATTTTCATATCAGAGGGTTCGGCTCGGTGGAACTTCTAATTTGACCGATAAATCTTACTGATCCCTCAATATAAAAATTAAAAAAAAAAAATCGTAATTCTACATGTATTTAAAATGACTGATTTTTGCATTTATATGTATAAATTCTTTGACAAATCTAATATGCCTAAATGTTGAATGAGAGTACCAGGTAAGATGCCAGTAGCCGAAATAACAAATGGTAATATTATAATAATATTTTAGGTATGGTTATGATTATCTTTCTTTTAAAGAATAAAAAAGATTTAAATTAAATTTATCAATTTTATTCCCCTAAAACGTTAAAATATATTCACTTTATTAGGATTATGTCACAAGCCACAAATCCCACTCAAAAGTGTTCAGTAATTTAATCTACCAATTATGTCGTTATTGGCCAATTGGTAAAAACGTAACTCGCAGAAAAATTCTATTGGTATTGGTGACTGTTATAAAATACAAAAAAAATATATATAAACACAACACGTGGATAAAAAAATATTCGAATTGTCGTAAATGTCAACTGACGACCAAATAAATTAATCGCCCTCCATATTAGCGATTAAATTATTATAATTATTTGTTTGGTAGACACTCTCAGTATCATTGAAGAAGAAGATAACAATAATAATCTAATTTTTTTAAATATGAAAATAAACAAGACACAGAAAAACAATAAAAGATATCGGTCGCAACTGTGACTCGAACCCAGAACCTTACGTCTTACCGGGACATACACCTCTACCAATTGGGCTACTGCGATCTTATATGAGACTGTCGTAATTGTCAACTTCATATTTCAAATTTCAGAATTAATAATATTATCTTCACTAATGTTTTTTTAAATTTAAAAAAAAAAAAAATTATTTTCATATTTAAAAAAAATAGATTATTATTGTTATCTTCTTCTTCAATGATATATTGCATTGATGGGAATAACCTTCAAAAGTTAAAAAGAGAGTTTTTCTAATAAAAAATAAGAACTCTCAGTATCGCCCATTTTTTTATATTATCTCCACACAGGAGGTTCTAAGAAAACAAAATCCCTCAGGGCCCATGCCACCTTGGGGGATGCTGTGTCGAGGGTCTTTTCAGGAAAAGGAAGGAGAGGAAGTTCTTGGAAAGAAAAGGTATGAGGGCTATGTAGGAATCAGGGATTTAGTGTGTCCAGGAGTGACGAACGTATAAATCCGTAATGATCCGGCCTGCCACTCAGTAGGTGGGCAAAAGCATCCAAGACCTAGACAAATCCCGCCCCTAGAACCCAGTAAATCTTGCTAAGTCATCAAAAGTATCGAACCACTTGGAGTGATCTATGGTAGGGGTGTTGGTTATCCAATAAATGGTTCCCGGGGCGGCGCTATCCATACCAGCCTACCAACATTAAGAACACAATCAAAAATCTAGGCGCTGCTTGAAATCACTTTAGCCGTGAGTGGTGATCAGAACTTAAAAGCCAAGTACTTCGCAACACTCCCTTTGCCCGTCTCCTTCCCTTCCCCACTCTCATCAGCCTCACAACATGTCTCAATAGGGAATGCCGTAGTGCCATTGGCTTTGGACGGTCGGAAGCAAACTAATAGTTGTTTTTTCTTTTTTTAAATGTTTAAAATAATAAGTAACATGTCATTTGTCGCAAGAGAACGGGTCGTTTTTACGACTTATTCTTGAGTTCAACAGCTTGGATGCTCCCTTCAACAATATGTTCACTACCTCCTCTCCTCAAAATACCCTTCACACAGCATCTATGGTAAGATTTGTTTTTTATTTTTATATGAATACTGCATAAGAGTTCTACTGCAACTGAGCCAGTAAGACTATGGCATCCCCAATTGCGGTATGTTGTCAGGCTGAAGGTAGTGGGGAGGGGAAGGAAATAGGAAAGATGAGGGTGGGGATGTACCTGGTTATTTAGATCTGTACTGTAGATCCTACCGTAAATATACCTTATATTATTTTTAAATTATTAAATTGGGAAAAATTAGCACAAATACATCAAATAAACTTTACTTACGCAAACCGGGATTTAAACCCGCGACCGCTAGTCGTGACAACAAATCGAACGGATCGATAGTGGAGGGCCATACCTCTCGACCATGGAGGTCGTCTTTCTCGCCATCTCTAAGATAAGGCTAGATGGTTATGGTAGATGTTAGGTTAGGTTAGGTTGAGTTTTTAGGATTAGAGAGCAGAGACCGTAGCACGATCGTTCGATTAGGATTTTATCGATAACTTTCGGTAACTTCTCATCGTTCTCTAGGATAACTGCAGATCGCTAACGTACAAACAACAGTTGACGTCGACTTTATTAAGAATACTTAGTCACTGTCAACTGATTTATTCGTTGGCGATCTGCAGTCATGCCAGGGAACGATGAGAAGTTACCGAAAGATATCAACAAAATCCTAATCTATTGACCGTGCTAGGGGTCCAGGTTAGGTTAAGTTGGGAGCGAGTTGGGACTCTTGTCCAGTATTCACAAAACAGTAAATAGGTGTTTTTACAGTATTCGGTTCACTACAGAATATTATATCATTTAGTTTTGGTCGGGTCTCTACACGAATAGACTCGCAGTCTACGAGTACATAGAATATATATTGTTTTATCTGTTACGCCTATTGCTCACATTAAGCACCATATTTTCCACTTGGGTAGGTACTTTATAGATTTATACTTACACTCAATACAGGGTTCGAACCCGATACAATACATAATATTCCCAAATACATTCCTAAACTGAAACAGTGTAAACAAACCTTAGATAAGTAAACACATAATGTGTATTTCACAAACTAAGCCTTATAGGTATTTCTTGTAGTAGGTTAATCTAGTTTGAAGGTTACTTTTCATCGAAAAAATATCATATTTAATCAAATTTCAAAGCAATTTGAGTTTTCCAGCGGAGTTCCACAGGGTGCTCACTTGGGACCTGTATTATTTTTAATGTTTATAAATGATATAAGATTGTATGGTTCGGATGAATAAAGAAAAATATGTTATTAAAACAATAAAAATTGGAAAACTTCAATATCTAGGACACGTGATGAGACATCCAAAGAAGTACGAGATCTTGCATCTCATAATGCAGGGAAAGATTGCCGGAAGACAGGGCCCTGAGGCCCTAGCACGCTTGCTTTATAACGATCGGTAGGATAACTATCGGTAACTTCTCATCGTTCCCTAGCATGACTACAGATCGCCAACGAATAAGTGACAGTTCACAATGACTAAGTGTCCTTAACATATTCGACATCAACTGTTGTTTATACTTTAGCGATGTGCAGTTGTCCTAGGAAACGATGATAAGTTACCGATAGTTATCCTACCGATCGTTATAAAGCAAGCTTGCTAGGGCCTCTAGAAGAAGGAGGAAACAGTGGTTTGGCCAGTCTACTGTAGAGCTGTTCCGGGCCGCAGTAAACAAAGTCCGCATAGACAACATGATAGCCAACGTCCGTTGAACGGACAGTGCACGAGAATAAGAAGAATCGATGGACTTAAAATATTACATACGGGTTACAAGGCATCACAGATAAATAATTTAGAGATTTTAGAAATTAGAAAAAATGTAAATAATAAGCAGCAAATTTTTATAAACCCTCTTTTGAACCTTTTCCCACTTAACCGGTCTTTCCCTGCTAATGAGTTTGAAATCCCTACTTGTAATAAACTTCCCCCACCCTTACTCCTTCCCCTTCCTTCTAGCCTTTTCACCCATATGTGATCTATATTTAATTTTTAAGTTTAGTATACATTTTATCCTGAAGTTGTCAACATTGTTCATGAAACATGTAGATTATGTATTGATAAAAGTGATGTATACAAAGTTATTTAATAGTTTCATTAAAATAAATATATATAAATTGAATTACATTATATTTAATCAACCTTGTTTCACTACCTACCCATAAGAAATAATATATATATATTAAACTATACAGTAATTATGTCGGCCATTGTCTGGGAGCGTGGGAACATCTCGTTACATCGGGGTCAACCACAGTCATAACTTATAAACACATAACTTATAACATGCGCTAGTGACTGTCTATTATATTATAAGATCGATATCGATTGAGGGTTGAATTATGTGATATTATGCAATAAAATAAGCGATTACTTAAGCGCATTGACCAGCGGCTGAGAATTAAAGTTCCAAAATGCTTGCAACTGTACAGGGAGATTCCGATGAGAATGATCGATTATTCCCCGTATCAAATTTTTAAACTTAACGTTTAATATCGATTTATTTCATTCAAAACTTGCTTTAATATATACCTACATTCAAGTAAGCAATAAAAATGCTCAAAACGCACGATGATAGATTATTAAATATCGTGTACTTCTTGTAAATATTTTTTGATTTGTACAAAATAAGGGTAGTCCCACAAAGCTGTCATATGGCAGCTTGTCTGTAGGTTCTACAATTATACATAAGGAAATATTTGTCAATACATATTATATAGTTTTAAGGAAACATTAGGATAGATAACATAATAATATTAGATTACTTGAATTACATCTAAAAGATATTTCAATGTACATGCCTAATAATAAGATATGTAGGCAGCTAAATTAAGATAATAGATAATCAATTCAACGTATTTATGATTTTTCAAGTGTGTTAAAAATATCTGAAGTATTTTGGTTTGTAAGACTTAAATACTATTTTCTATAAAAACTGAGATGCCGAGATTCCCTGCCGCTAAACTCCATAAAATACACTCATTTTTTACAAACAACTCGCGTTTGACATATTTCAAATTTTTAATGCGAATTTCATAAAGCCAGAGCTACAAATCTAATAAATCAATGAACATGATGATATAATTGGTGTTACTAAACCGACTTTGTTTTATATTTTAAGATGTAAATTTGATAAAACATTCTAACTTTGGAATCGAATTACTGGAAAACGAAAGGTCAAAATAAAAAAAAAATTATACCACAAAATGGGCTTCAAATATGGTGTAGATTTTCTAGCTATCCGCTTTATCAGTTTATCACTAGTTTCCGGACGCCGTGCATCTATAATTCAATGAATTATTTTAATTCAATACATATTACTTTGTATCTGTAAAAATATAAGTTTTTTTTTTTCTTACATGGAAATATCACACAAGAGTCCCAACTGTTATCAACCGCCTGAAGCCAGTGGAACTATGGCATCACCAATTGGGGTGTGTTGTGAGGCTGAAGATAAACGAGGAGGGGAAGGAGGTGGGCGAAGTACCCGGCCATTCAGATCTAGTCACTAAACACGGCTAAAGCCATTTCAAGCAACGTTTCAATTCTGAATGGTGCTCTTACACCAGGGCGATACTGAGAGTATCTTCCACTCTGGAACGTGTCGCAAATATAGTACAACACAAATTGATCAAATAAAATTTATTTGCGCACGCCGGGATCGAACCCGCGACCTTCGGAATGGGAGTCCAAAGCTTTGCCTCTGGACTACAACGGCCGAATCTGAAAATATTGCAAGGCCGGCGTGAGCTAATTAATAAGATTAAGAAAGGGACGCTTCAATGGTTTGGACATTCAGGAGGAGATTCAGGAAAATATATTTAAATGAAATTAATGGTAAATTTTTCAATATACATATTTTTCATCAGCTCCACATAGAAGGCCCTGTGGAAAATAATTCCACTTTTGAAGAAAGGAAGGAGATGAAGTCCTGGGAAGGAGAAAGGTAAGTTGGACGGGTAGGAATCTGGGGGTCAGTGGCTCCAAGAATGGCGGACGTATGGATCCATTTCTCTCTCTGCAGTGCAAGGTGAGTTCCGAGAGAGTTCTGCCGCAGAGGTCAAAAGGCCTCCCTTAACCAGTCTCTCCCGATCCGACTTGCCATGCAGCTGGTGGGCAGACGCTTCCACCACCAAGACCCGGAAAAACCTTATTCCATGAAATAAATATTTTTGTTTTCTCTCTCAGATTTTTATAATCAACCCCTTATGTTTCACGGTATGAGCGTGAACCACTGCGAATCAACTTGCCCACGGTCAACAAATTCAGATATGAAGTATGTGGGTAGGAAGCTACCTCCTGGCGAGCCTATAAATACCGGTTTCGCTCTGATCCCCCGCCATTCGGGACCCGCCGTCCCATCGCGTCGCTCACGTAGCATGCCATTCAAGGCGCCCGACGGGTACGACCAAGTCGAAGCAGAAGACGGTGTTGGATTAGAAGTTGGAGAAGTTGGAGACAGTGAAATTGAGGTGAATCAACAGAGGAAAATGTCGTCCAGGGAGGATAATCCCGGAGTTGCTAGGGGGAGAGCGGGCAGTGGTCCTAGGACAGGATCGACCGATAGCGCCAAGCATCAGGTAAGCACCCAAAATTATATTTTTTATATTAGCTCCACACAGAAGGCTTATAAAATAGTTCCCCTTAGCTTTTCAGATTCCAGGCAAGTTCAGAAAATTTTCGCTTTGCAATAAAACCCAAATTAAACGGAATATTTCTGAATGTATCTGAAAACCGAAAACGATTCTTGAAAGGTAATAGAATATGCTCTCAAATATAATTATTAGAAATAAACATAAAAATTCTGAATTATATATTTTTTTAATTCAAACATAAAAATAGTTTAAAAAATAAGTCATTCAAGAAGAAGACAACAATAATAATCTATTTCTTCAAACTTCGCAAAATCAGTTTGTGCATCATTTTTAATTAAATGAAACAAATAACTTTGTATCAACCACTATTATATAATCACAATTACCTACATGTTTCGAAACCGATGGTTTCTTCGTCAGGGTATGTTATTATTATTTTAATGTTATTACTACCCTGACGAAGAAACCATCGGTTTCGAAACATTTAGGTTATTGTGATTATATAATAGTGGTTGATACAAAGTTATTTGTTTCATTTAAATAATAATCTAAATTAAAACATGAAAATGAACAAGACAAAAGACAAATAATAAAACGTAATGGTCGCAACTCAGATCTTACGTCTTACCGGGACCATTTTGTTTTATTATTTTTCTGTGTCTTTCATAAAAAATTTAAAAAAAAAATCGGAATTTTATTCATTTTTATATAATTGCTTTTGGAATCTTTGGTTTCATAGAGGTGCCCATTATTTTTCTCATTTTCATTTAAGTGTGTAACTGTGTTTACCAAATTATACGAAACAAAAACTGCATTTAAGAGGAAACCGGCCTGCGTTTTGTCCGTACGAACGGATTCCTTAATTTCCTCCCTGGATTTCAAACTTGGCAATGTATTGTTTTAAAAAGCAAAACGTACAGACATGGAATTTAAAATTGGTACAATTGAAAACCTATAACAACTGGGGCGACAGAGCAATTTCAAACTTTTTCTCGGATTGCTAAAGGAAATTTTTCCGTCCAATAAAAAAAATCATACTTCCGAATTTGAATATGGTGATATACAAACTGATTATAGTTCTATATAGCCAATGAATTAACCCATCTTTTGTCTATTATCACATATTCGTAGGATACATAAAAAAAATTATTAAATCGTTAACTTTAAAACATTTTGAAGAACCTAGAGAATATTAATTTTGTTACATTTTGAATGTACAATATATTATATTCTTCTTCTTCTTCGATGGCGCTACAGCCCATATCGAGCTTTGGCCTCCCGCAACATTTGCCTCCAACTCCTCCTGTGCTGCATCCCCTCTTACGTCGTCTTCCCACCTCAGTCTGGGTCTTCCCACTTTTCTCTTTCCACCTGGGTGTCCAGTCATAATTCTTTTTGGGACGCGTGTGTCCGGCATTCTTTGTACATGTCCAGCCCATCTCAACCTGAAGAGTCTCATATGGGCTGAGATATTGGGGGCCTGATATATGTCATACAGTTCTTTGTTGTGCCGGATGTCCCACTGTTCCCCCTCTTTCACGGGTCCACATGTATAGATATAGACAATATATTATATAGTCGCTTTAATAAAAAATAAATAAAAAATTGCCATATTTTGGCAACAAAGCAATCCGAGGTTTTGGAAATAGTGCCATATTGTGGCAAAAAGCGTTATAGTGGAATTGTTGATTTTATTTAGGTATTATGGGAGGTGCAGTTGTCCCTTTCGCTCAGTATTCGGTGGAATAAGAGCGACTGCGACAGCGACAGTTTGGTAAAATGCCTATTATTTAAATTTCTCGGCGACTAGTTTTCTCTTAATTAGACAAACGTATAATAAAGGTTATTTTCATTAAACGTACTAATTTCGGTTACCTTTGGTGGAAATCTGTTTCAATGAACTCAAATTTGCTTTGAATTTGAGTGTCCTTTTCAAACTTGGAACTGATTGTTAGATGAATTCGGACACCCGGACTAAGTACATACTTTTTATTTTAATTGCCATTTTCATAATTGGAAATAATTTTTCGAGATTTAAGACAGCATAAAAATAAACCTTAAGCGGATTAACTGTTTAACGGTTTTCTGCTTCATAGAATTATTTTAAATTGTGACACGTCAGTTGATCCCCTGACGGCCCTGACAGTTGATCCCCCGACAGTTGATCTCCCGACAGTTGATCTCCCGACAGTTGATCTCCCGACAGTTGGTCCCCGACAGTTGATCTCCCGACAGTTGATCTCCCGACAGTTGATCTCCCGACAGTTGATCCCCGACAGTTGATCTCCCGACAGTTGATCCTCCGACAGTTGATCTCCCGACAGTTGATCCTCCGACAGTTGATCTCCCGACAGTTGATCTCCCGGCAGTTGATCCTCCGACAGTTGATCCCCGACAGTTGATCTCCCGACAGTTGATCCTCTGACAGTTGATCCCTTGACAGTTGGCCCACCAAAATTATAATTTTTTTGTTTTGTTTACCATTTTCAAATCTAAAATCGACTTTAAGAATATCATAACCACTGGAGCGACAGAGCAATTAATTTTTTTTCTCGGATTGTTAAAGGAAATTTTTTCCATCCACATAAAAAAAATCATACCTCCGAATTTGAATATGGAGACATACAAACTGATTATAGTTCTATATAGCCAATGAATTCACCTGCCCTTTGTGTATTATCACATATTCGTAGGATTTATAAAAAAATAATTATAAAATCGTTAACTTTAAAACATTTAAAAGAATCTAGAGAATATTTGCCATATTGTGGCAGCAAAGCAATGCGAGGCTTTGCAAATAGTGCCATAGTATGGCAAAAAGCGTTCGAGTGGAATAAAAATATAGCGTGGAAATTACACGAATTCATTTGTAGTGTCGATTTGCTGTACTTACACGCTGGTATTATGTAACTTTATTATAGACAAGTAGTTTTATCATTGATGCATTTCAATGAAAATATTCGTCGTTGCATGTTTAATATGAAAAATGTGACGATTTTTAAATATACAGTTATTTTTAATTTTTTCTCTCCATCTTCTATACTATGAGCTATGTAAAAATATCAAATATTTAAGGCAATAGAAAATAAACCATGTGAGGATAATCAAAATAGTACATCGATAAAAACTGGTTTTAAGAATTACGAAACGGAAAATAACAGTTCTTTTTATGCACAAAGTAGAAAAAATATATTTCGTTCATTATAAGAATATATTTATGGCAAACATTAATTATTTTATGCCAGAAAATTGAATTTTAACCCGTTTTTCTCACATGCTTCATATTCTGTACACAGTTTTTGTCATAATTTAACCGCTTGGACACATAAGCTTGTTTTCACGATAATTTAACGTAGGTAGACAAAGGAATGACGTAGGCACCGTACCTGAATTATTTTAAATACCAAAATAATTAAAAAATATTTATAATATTTTAATTAATGAAGATAATATTAGCGAAAGTCAATCGAAAATCTGAAACAGAAAAATCAGAAAAAGATACGGATACATCTGGGACTCGAACCCAGGTCCTCCGGCAATCCGGGCCGACGCGCTAACCAACTGCGCCAACGTATCCCTATCCGATTCGGTCATTTTTAACTGTATCATACTTCGACTGAGAACCACCAACATTATTTTCATTTTTCTATTATTCATTTTTCATTAGCGCGTCGGCCCGGATTGCCGGAGGACCTGGGTTCGAGTCCCAGATGTATCCGTATCTTTTTCTGATTTTTCTGTTTCAGATTTTCGATTGACTTTCGCTAATATTATCTTCATTAATTAAAATATTATAATTTGAGGTTTAACTCTTTAAGTTAAAAAGTTAAAAATAAAAATAAACATATTTCATCCTAGACTTGCAGATAAAGTCAATAGATGTCGCATATTAATAAAAAGTGATAAAATTTATCCTGACACTATCTAGAGGGCATTTAGTTCGAGTTGAATCTTGCAATCACACATAAAGGTAGCAGCCAATAAAAATATGCGATAAGAAAAATGAAAATAATGTTGGTGGTTCTCAGTCGAAGTATGATACAGTTAAAAATGACCGAATCGGATAGGGATACGTTGGCGCAGTTGGTTAGCGCGTCGGCCCGGATTGCCGGAGGACCTGGGTTCGAGTCCCAGATGTATCCGTATCTTTTTCTGATTTTTCTGTTTCAGATTTTCGATTGACTTTCGCTAATATTATCTTCATTAATTAAAATATTATAATTTGAGGTTTAACTCTTTAAGTTAAAAAGTTAAAAATAAAAATAAACATAAAAAATATTTAATTTAAATTAATTAAAATTTGACAGCTAGGCATCAGAAAATGATGCTAATATTACGTACATACCAAGGCATTGAATTGTGTAGTGAAATGCAAAGGTTATGACTTTTAATTTTTTTTTTATTATGTGCCAGAAAATTGAATTTTAACGCGTTTTTCTCGCATGCTTCATATTTTCATGCACAGTTTTTTTCACATGGTTCATATTCTGTACACAGTTTTCGTCATAATTTGTGTAGTGGAATGCAGAGGTTATGTCTTTTTAATTTTTTTTTATTATGTAGATACTTTATTTTGATTGTCCTCACATGATTTATTTTCTACCGGCATAAATTTACATTAAATATTTTGACATTATTATGGTATTTAAATTATGACGAAAACTGTGAATAGACGACTACTATCTGAACTGTGTGAGAAAAAACTGTGCATACGTAGAATATGAAGCATGTGAGAAAAACGCGTTAAAATTCAGTTTTCTGGCATAAAATAATTAATGTTTGCGATATATCTATATATTCTTATAATAAAATAAATATATTTTTCCTACTTTGTCCATAAATAGAATTGTTTATTTTCCGTTTCGTTATTTTTTTAAACAGTTTTAATCGATTTTATCAGTCTCACATGGTTCATATGTTATTCGGCAGTACATCCTCTCTGCACACCCTTTCGGTGACACTTATATTATATTTTAAGTACTTACCTACTTAGGTATACCGTATTTCCCCTAAACCGACTGCATATTGCACATAACAATGTCGGCAGCCAACTGTCGAGGGATTCCCTTGAAGGGTGAAAGCCAGAGAATAAAACAGTATAATAAGCTCATACCGAGAAATCTTAACTTTTATTTATTTATTAATTTTGTATTTATTATAATATTATTATTTAATTTATAAAACCAGCTTATTTTTAAACAAGTTCTGCTATGTTATTATTACACAACTGTTTGCCTTCTGAAGGCATTATCAAACAGAAAGCAAAAAAGCTGTCACGCGTAATAATAGTTACATAACAGAACTTGTTTAAAAATAAACTTTTTTTATAAATTAAACAATAACTTGTAGAATTAATTTAATTATGAAAACGAACTTTAAAAAAAAGTACTAGTATTTAAGTTTACACATTGATAAAAAAATATAAAATAAGGACTCAACTTCCTTATTGAACAGCTTTGTGAAGATCATGTTTAAAAAACAAAATTGAGGCAGTTAAAAATATTTTAGGTATGGGCTGTCATGGACCTTATTATTAACAAATTTATGAATTAAATGAAACAAACTTTGTGTAAACAACTATATAATCACAATTTTTACAAACCTATGGTTTCTTCGTCAGGATATTAAGATGATACCCGGGTGGTGGAGAAATTTGAAAAATAGATTTTACTAAATTGTTGCTATCACTGTTGCTCTTACTCCACCGGATATTGAGCGAAAGGGACAATGCACCTCGGGCTACTAACACCTAACTAAAATCGAGGTTTTGTATTTCCCACTTTTCTCCTCCAAAAGTGGATTGATTTTCAATTTTTTTTTTACCAACTACATATGAAAAAAACTATTCTATGTCTGTACGTTTTGCTTTTTTAAAAAAACATTGTTTAGTTTGTATACTGAACGTCTTTTGACGGCGTTTAAACCAGATAATTTTATTGATTTTTGGAAGGTCATAACTTCTATAAAAAGTAACTTATCAAAAAAAACAAAAAGTACCGACACGCTAGTAGTTGAGATATATTTTATGTGAAAACAATACTTTCTCTAGGGTTAAAATCCAGAGAGATAAATAGGGAATGCGTTTGTATGGAAAAATCACCGCCGGGTATCCCCTTAACATGAATAAAAATTACAAAATAAACAATCAAGTATAGACAAATAAGAACTAAAGACAAAAAAAAATATTATAGAGAGTAGTGATTAATTACTTAAAAATATCATAAAAACACGAAGAAGGAGGTGTATATATCTAAGTGTATAAAGATTGTATTAGGACATAGGCAACTAAGTAATTATTTCTTCAAACTTCGCAAAATCACTTTGTGGCGTCATTTTGAATTAAATTAAAACAAATAACTTTGTTTAAACCACTAATATAATATATAAATATATATAATAAAAAATAAAATATATATTATATTAGTGGTTTAAACAAAGTTATTTGTTTTAATTTAACTAAGTAATTGTTTAAAAATCCACAAATAAAACGTACCACCTTCGTGCTGCCTTTGGATAATGAGTTAATTGAGTTATTAATTGAAATTCGCAACTGTTTTAACCAATCTAATTTTTTCAATGTTTCGTTTTGAAGTATCTTCTCAATATTATTATTTAGTAAGTGTGTACCTAATATAAATTCCTTCCAAGGATGAGAATGAGTAGCCCATCCTATAAAATAAATCCATTGTTCTCATAATATTATTATTTCTTAATCGACTGTTTAGACTAGGCGTGGCACGGTAGGTTTACCATTCAGACTAAAACCACTTCCTGTATTACTGTGATGAATTCAACATGCAGTACCATCAATGGACGATACGTCGTTAAAACGCATGATCCGGAAAATTTGGTACGACAAAGTCAAAATTATGTTGCCGGATTCAACTGTCATTTATGTGAAGACACTGTCAAAATCAAAAACATTTATTGCACAAATATACACGGAAAAAATGTTATTAGAAAAAACGATAATTTTAATAGTAAAAACCTAAGAGTATGGATATTAGAGAGACAGCATGTGAAGTGTGCCCGCGCGCTCCAAGTGTGCCTTTTCGAGAATTTTACCCAAACGGCTTACATTGGCTGCTGGTTTTTGGACGTTTAATACGTTCCGACAGCAGCCATTTTACATGGTGACAGCCAATGTCAGCCATGTGGGTAGAATTCTCGAAAAGGCACACTTGGAGCGCGCGGGCACACTTCACATGCCGTCTCTCTAATATCCATACTCTTAGGTAAAAACGGTTAAAAACGGGACTGAAGTTTTTACGAACAAATTAACAGTGTTTCAATGTTTATTGGCGGGAAAATGTAAGAATAATTTGTTGGTACATGTACGAAATTCTGTATACGTATGTAAGAACTTCAGTCCCGTTTTTAACCGTTTTTACGAATAAAATGATCGTATTTTAGAATAAAAAATTTCTCTGTGTAGGCAGAGAGTACGGCCCGCCAAACAAATCGGTCTTGGTGTACACTCCTTGCCTCGGTCACATTCATACAACGTCTCATACACACTCTTCTATTATTCCTATTCTTCAAATGGCCCGACTCGAGTATCTGGTTCACTTGATCAAGCCATGTCTTCCTCGGGTGTCCCCGACTTCTTCTACCATTCACATTTGCATCATATAATCGAGCAACTATGCAAAATATACTATTCTGCAACAATAATTCCGGGACAAACTATCACATACATCCACCTATTTCGCTTTCACGCACTTGGAAATAAATAAATTCACCTCAAATATCGTCTTGTTTAATATTAGTTACTGTTATTTAAGAGATACCTTGATGAATTTTTGATGTAGCATATTTTTATAATGTAGGAGCTGTTGCATATATTTTTGTATTCTTTCTATTTATCTATCTTGTTAGTCTCTTTTGTTTATCTAGTTTGTGAACTTTTTCATGTAGGGGAGACCCAGGCAAAGCGAATGTACCGGGTAAAGCGAATAAATTGAATATTTCCGAAAATTACCGCTATAATGCGCTAATAGTCTCACAATCGGTGTACCGCATCACTACCGACGCCATGACAGTGAATATTTGTTGTTTGGCAGAAACACACGCTCCTTTTGATAAAAAATCGCTTTTTTAGAATTTTCATACGATAAACGAAGGTAAGGTACTTGTGATTATTATTATTTGGTTATATTTAATGTGAAGATTAGTTTATTTCATCCAATGTTTATTTAAAAAACTAAGTTTAGTTATGAAATGCAGCAACCACATTGTTTTTTTTAACAAAAAGTTATTTGATACTGCCTTGGGCAAAGCGGATAGGGCAAAGCGGATGGACCATTCGCTTTGCCCGAGTGAATGAACTTTTTGATTGATTATGTGCAATTGCGTAGGTATAACATATTTACAATGTTCATATTTTTATAGATGGTGTATACATACGTACGAAAAACAAATCAGGCTAGTTGGACTAAGTCAACGATGGCTAAAGCTATTATAAGCAAGGTCTTACTTCTCTTCGACAATCATGAAGCTCACAAATATTACCCAGCTTTGGATTATGCCTCTAAAAATAATGTGCATTTTGTGTATTTTGCCCCCCATATAACACATCGTATGCAACCACTTGATGTTGCTGTTTACGGACCTATCAAAAAATATTTTGAAAAAGAACTAAACATGTTTCAAAAGAATCATGCTGGACGCATAGTCAATCACTGTGACATGGCTAAACTCTTCGCACCCAGTTTTTTAAAAGGAGCATCTGTGCAAAATGCTGTCAGTGGCTTTCAAAAACCAGTAATATGGCCTTACAATCGAAATGCATTTAGTGACATTGATCATGCTCCTGCTACAGTGACAGATCGTCCTGTTAAACCAGAAAACTTCGAAGGCCGCACATTTCCAACGAATCAACCACCACATTCTGTGCCTGTTATAGATAAAACTTCTTTGCCTCCTGCTGAAATCATCACAGAAATCATCTCATTATCACTCATTATCAACGAATATTAAGTCACCATTTGATATTAGACCAATGCCCAAAGCAAATTTTAATTCGGAAATAAGAAAAAGAAAATGTCAAATGTCAGAAGTTCTCCCATAAAAAACATACAAAAAGACAAAAATGAAGCCAACATTCGAAAAAAAAAATCATAAAGAAAAAATAACTTGGACCATCTACCAGCGGACTAAAAGTTAAAACAAAAACAGAAGCAAATAAAAAATTTAAATGCCTTATTTGTGACGAAAATTATGTTGAACAACATTAACAGAGGATTGGATTCAATGCAGCCAGTGTACAAGTTGGGTTCACGAATTACGAACCTCATGTAGTGGATATGGTTCTTACTTCTGCTATGATTGTGATTCCTAATTCTCTTTGCCCGAAGCCCAAGTTCACTTTGCCCGGGTACCCGGGCAAAGTGAATAATACGAAGGTTTTTTTAATTTACATAATTTTTATAATTCTAATACCTTATTACCTTTTAATTTATTTTAATTTTGTAGACAAACGTTTTTTTAACATTACACTTTATAAATATTTTATGTTATGCAAACATTGTGTTTTTTATTTAATATCTCCCTTAACACATCCGCTTTGCCTGGGTCTCCCCTACCTATTACTCACCTGTAAATGTCTCATATTAACCTACACTATATTATTATTTTTATGCCATCTGCAATTTAAAAACTGATTTTTTTTCCCTTTTCTTATAATATAATATTTTCACTAACCTTTATAACTACAATTATTATAATTTCATTCCTATGAGTTTATCTTTCTTATTTAAACATTGTATTACATATATATCACTGTATTATACACTTATTATGTAAAAGCCCATCAGGGCGATGAAAATGAATAATAAATAAATAAATATATTACACTTCTGTCTTCGTTCAATCGCTCAACATGCCCAAACCATCAGAGGGTCCCTTTCTTAATCTACGCATTACTCTCATTACTCATTACGCTTACATCAGCCTTGCATGCTTCGTGAATCTCCACATTTCTCACACATACGCCTCAGGGTTTTCTCATTTCAACAGCATTCAGTCTACTTTCGTATTTCCTCTGCCAGTTCCATGCCTCAATGCCAAACATCGGGGTAGGTACAAGTACTCCATTGTGAACTGCTAGCTTCGCTTCTTTGGATAGGTAGTTTTTTGTTAGCCCTAACGGCATTCAATCAATCCAAGTCAATCCAAGGGAGCGTTCTATGCCTCAATACAAAGGACTATCCCATCAAAACCATGGTTACAACATTTCCCCAATTTTTCAAAAAAAGAAATTTCCTCACTTATTCGAATGAGAATCGGACATTATTCTGTTCCTTCTTACCTTTTTAAAAATTCACCTCCTTGACTCCCCAGATTGTACATTCTGTGGTCTAGAAGTGGGAACTTTAGATCACATATTTTTTGGCTGTCCCTCTCTAAACAGGTATCCTCTCTTCTATCAAGCCTTGTCAAATATTGCCTCGCCTCCATTCAATATCTCATCTCTTCTAAGTCTGAACTCGACTCCAATATTCATTATAATTTTGAAATTTCTCCATTTAAATAAAATTAATATTTAAATTCGCCTTTCACTTCTCCATAATTTTAAATGATGGCCTAGAACACCGTTGAAGGGTGAAAGCCAGAAATAATTATTAAAAAAAAATGGCATTTAGTCCTCCGTTAATAGAGTTACCTGCACTTACCCTTCTTTCAATATCTTTATCAGCCTTCCCATCTCTTGTAAACATACTACCCAGATACACAAACTCATTCAGCTGTTCCAAAAATACAGAGTGTACAAAAGTTATAACTTATAGGTACATCGTACATCCTATTTCTTCATGCTAACACAACATGTACAAGGATCGTTGAGATTGATGACCTCAGCGGTAGAGCAGTAATTTCCTCAGTTCTGATCTTTTGCGACAGCTTAACGAGTGTTAAATCAGCCGTATAAGACATTTTTTTTATTTTTTTTTATTTTATTTATTTCACCTCTTACACACAACAATTTTACATTTTAATCATTGTTTAACAATAGAATAACTAAATAAAAACAAAAATATAATAAAAAGGTATAACAAAAAGGTGAAAACATAATTTTTTTGGTTTCTACACCAATTAAGAGAACTAGCTCTTGAGCTTGGTGTAGGTGTTATGTAAGAATATACAATTTTTAGTCCATAATTAATATAATATCTTAAGGACTAAATTAAGGAAGACATTATACAATATTTGATGGTTTGATTTACAGGATTAAGGTTACATGGTTTTATTGCATACAGTTTTTTAAGAATAGTTTGATATTTTTCTGGAATAATGCAAAATCCCTTATTTTTTTTACTTCTTCGGGAAGGCTATTGAAGTAAGTTATCCCTTTGTATACATAATTATTTTGCATTTGTTGAGTAGAAAATAATGGAATTTGGATATATTAAGATGATCCACTAGTCCTTGACTCATTCGGAATTGGGCGGAGCGAACGATTTTTGGGCGTTTACCAATAAAAACCCTAATCTCTAGCAAACACCAGTGTTTTGTTATTCCGCAGGTATATTTTTAAAGATCGAAGCGCCGCGTAGACTAAGGCAAGTCCGTTTGCCCCGGGCCCTGGGCGTAGAATGAGCGACGGGCTAAAATCCTTCCGTACATGTCATAAGGATGAAATTCGCACTTACAAATTCGTTGGGTACCGCCTATTTTTATTCACTGAAAAGAAACGTCGCCAAAATGCACGTTTTATTTTATTTTGTGAACTTCAGATACAAATATTAAAATGTTTTCCGATCACTCTATAAGAAACTTAATTAGCTACATTATTCAATAAAACAACACCAGAAAAAGGATTTGTAATAGGAGATTTTTCACTTTTAACCATTTTTTATAGGTCAGACGCATAATTTGTTTCTAAGCGTATTAAAAAGCTTATCAAAAAAATACTCGATCACTTCAAAGGCCAAGATGTGTTCTACTCACAGTATTTAATTGAAGCATCTATATTATTTCTAATCGATCAAATTATCAAAATTAATACACAAGATTTTATACGATTTTGCGTTTTTCCGCATGTCTTCACCTTAACGATGAGTTAACTTTATTATATTATCATATTTTGACAGTTTTCTTAAATGCGGTATTTCGTAACGCGCTAACGAGCTAAATACTGCGCTTGTGTTAAGAGGAACGACTGTATCACGTGTATTTTTAAAATAAATTAATTGTTAAGTTTATTGCAGGACGCTCACATGGTGTGGGCATGTAGAGCAAAATGGTGAAGAAAGGACTGTGAGGAGAATATAAGAAGCAAATGTGAATGGTAGAAGAAGCTGGGGACGCCAGAGGAAGAAGTGGCACGATCAAGTAAATCAATTACTTGAGTATGGCCATGTCAAGAGCCAGAATAATAGAAGAGTATGTACAATGTATGAATTTGAATGAGGCAAGGCATGTGTGTGCCAAGACCGAGTTGTTTGGCGGTGTGTCCTAACTGCCTACCCCTGCGGGGAAACGGCCTGATGGTTAGTTAGTTAGTAAAGCTGCACATATCGACACAGGAATTCCTTAGTGAGATAGCGGCTTTCGATTTTATTGTACAAAATATAATATTATTTAATAAACAAATAAAACATTATGTAGTTACGAACCTAAGCAATTATAAGTAATAATAATTATAATCCATTCCTGTATCCATCCTTGTTCTTAACAGGGATGCTCGATTTCAACACCTTAGAAGCCCGCAGAAAAATATTTTTAGGTAAACACTTTTTTAAGCTAATCTCTGGTATCATACTCAATCCGCCTATGTTAAAAGAGGTAAATTTTTACGTCCCTAACAAGTATACTCGTGGGAGATCCCATGCACTTTTTTATGCTCCGAAAGCGAGGACTTCTGCCTATCAGAACGCGCCAATAAACAGAGCGACTCAACTGCTTAACGATTCTGCATTGACCATCGACATTTTCAATGTCACTTACAGACAGTTCAGCAACTATCTTTTAGCACATGTCACTGAGTAGTAAAACTGCCCTTGTGTACTTTGTAATTTATAATCTTCTCCATGATATATTGGTGTATAACTTTTTATGTAGAACATGAGAAAATAAATAAATAAGTGTTTAATAAATATCATTTTATATTCCCAGATGAACGACAGCCACTGGAAAGAGCAGGTCCACACAATGGTGAAAAGCGACTCTGAATCAGAACTGTCTGACTCGGAGCACTTCCTGACCAAGGGAGCCTTCCTGCTGACCCCTTCCCATGACCTCTCCATGGAGAAGGCCTCAACCATTTGCGAGAAGATGACCTTCAAAGGCTGCTTCAGTCTCACCAAGACGGCCACCGGCATCCTATTCAAGTTCTCTGACTTTGAGGACTACCAGGCAGTCTATAGGAAGGGATTCCACAAAGTCACCAACTCCAGGTTCTACAGAAAGGTAATTCAATCAGTTTAAATACCTTTAATCGTTGGTTGCGTGTCTTCAAAATAGTCTCCAGTATTTTGATCTCTGACATCCATTGAAAGGACTTTTACAATGTCACCAACTCCAAAATCTACAAAATGGTAATTTATTCAGCTTGAAGACCTTTAATCTTTAGATTTACACCTCCAAAATGGTCTCCAGATTTTGTTAAATCTTTTTGACATCTATTGAAAGAGGTTTCACATTTTTCACAATGTTACCAACTCCAAGTTCCAAAATTACAGCAAGGTAATTGGTTCATCTTAAAGAATTTCGATAGGCATTTTTCACGTCTTCAAAATGGTCTCCAGCGTTTTGTGCAAGTTCTCTTTTATTTATTTTTTTTACTAATTTGTACATCAATGTTTATGAATAACTATATTTTCTCCTGCTTAATATGACTCCCACAAAACAACTTGAACCTACAACGACATCTATTGAAAGGGGTTTCACATTTTTCATCATGTTATCAACAATAACAGGTTCTACAAAAAGGCAATTCATTCATCTCAAAGACCCTTGATAATTGTTTTCACATCTTCAAAATGTTTATCAGTAAATTCTTTAAGTTATCTGATAACTATTTAAAGGGGTTTCTCAATGTTCCGAACTCCATGTTTTATAGAAAGATATAAAGTTTGTCCATTTTTTCATTAGTGTCCTCTTTAGGTTATTTTACTTTTCGACTACCTGATCGTACATCTGAAGGGATTCCGCGAGTTCGCTAATTCAATAAAGTGTTGCTGTAGTAATTTTAAGATGGCCACATAAGTCTCTAAGATTAAAACGAAGGAATAAAACGAGTTCTCATTACCACTAACTCTAAGTTCATCGAGTATCAGCAAGTTTTAAGTAGAGGAAGGAAGAAGAAATCCATGTAGTAGGAGAAAGGAAACACAGAAGCAGGCAAATGGCTCCACAGCCGAGCTATTGAAATCAATAAAGAGTGTACAAATGCTGAGCGCACATGTCATCTATCACAAAACCAATCAAATTCGTATGAATTTTTCAGATATACTACGCTTTTATGTACAGCTAATTATAAGTTTTCTGCGCTTTCGGCTTGAAAAATAAATTTAAATATTGCAATATAAAAACGTACCTTTGTAACGTAACGTGAAATTCAAACAATGTTGGAAGCAGAAACGATCCCTGTGGGACACTAAGATTTAATGAAAATGGTTTTAGAGAGGCTAACGTAAGTTTAAATTCAATAGAGCCTCTATATTGACTTCGTCATCAAACATCATACCGAATATTATGTCAATGGAAGGCTCAAAAAGAAGAAATCTCTTTTTGAATGACGTACTGTGATTTTCGTTTTTCGAAGTTTTGTTGGTGTAAAATAATTGTTATTCATTCTCCAGGTGATCATCCCCTGCAGGCCCCAGAAGACGTTTACTGTATATGTGTTTGACATTCCCGATGACCTTCCTGAGGAGGATGTCCGTCACTCTCTCTACAAGTTCTCCTCTATCGTGGAGGTAGTCAGGATACAGCTTCAGTCAAGCACCCCGTCCAGTAATACTGGTAATAATTATAATAACTCTAAACAATTTTATTCAAAGACTCAGGCATGAAGGTGATGTTGTAGATCTTCCGTTGATATTCCATTCCCTAGGGCCCTAGCATACTCGCTCGATAACGATCGATAGGATAACTATGGGTAACTTCTCCTCGTTCCCTAGCATTTTTTTTTTGAATTATGTCCACACAGAAGGCCTTGAGGAAAATAATTTCCCTCAGTGCCTATGTCATCTTTGGAGATGCTGTGTGGAGGGATGTTTTTAAGGGGGAAGGAAAAAAGTATGAGGGTTGGGTAGGAATCTGGGGTTCAGTGTGTCTAGATCATCCGCCGCCAAGACCTAGACAATGAACCCCATGAACTCGTGACCTATGGCAGAGGTGTTGGTTATCCAATAAATGTTTCCCGGGGCGGCGGTACCCATTCCCGCCTCCCAAATTGGAAGACTACATTAGCATGACTACAGATCGCCAACGAACAAGTGACAGTTCACAATGACTAAGTGTCCTTAACATATTCGACATCAACTGTTGTTTGTACGTTAGCGATGTGCAATTGTCTTAGGGAACGATGAGAAGTTACCGATAGTTATCGATCGTTGTCGAGCGAGTGTGCTAGGGCCTCTGCTACTGAGAATGCCAATGATACCATATTCTCTTTGCTATAAGATTCTTAGCTATCAAAATGCCTTTTTGTGTTAAGATTTCAAAATTAACGTGTTTTTATACAACGATTTTTTAGGATTGGTTTTGAAAAACCGGTTAAAATGCTGTTAAATTAAAAATAATTCTGTTTATTTTTTTATTTACTTAATGAGTAAAACTTCAAATTTTAATATTTAATCATTGAAGACAATGTAAGCGACACTCCAATGAAAATTTTAACCAAAAAATTGGACAAACTTTCACTAATCGGAAATTGAAACAATGTTGGAAGCATAATTGATCCCTGAGGGATACCAAGATTTAATGAAAGTGGTTTTAGAGAGGCTCATTTGGTCGAATAGATTTTACATCTAATGTAAAATAAATAATTGTTTAAATCTCATGTATCATCCATTCCAGCTACTTCCAAGTCCGGCGCCCGTCGTACTAGCCTTGCAGACAATGAAGAGCGCTCCGTGCAGCCATCTTCAGGAACAGGGGTGCCCAGCGTGACCCTGGTGCCCCCACCGACCCCCTCCTCGCCGGGGTACGCGGTGCGCGTGACGCTGGCCTCTGTGGAGGAGTGCAACATATTGCTGCAGAACGGGCTGGACTTCTATGGTGCCACTTTCTTCCCAACGGAGCTGGCCTCGCCGCAGCAATCAGCCAAGATCGTCAAGCCGAGCAGGTAAATTAAAAAGTATAAAATCATTAAAGACAATATTAGCCACTCCAAAATTAAAATAGAAAAATCAGAAAAGGATACGGTCGCATCTAGGAATCGAATCTAGGACCCCAGCCTTGCCAGGGGCTCTGCTCTACCACTGAGAAAATTCAATCCTATTCCCTTCGGTCCTATTTGATTGCATATATACATAACATAACATACTTCGTGTAAGAATAACCAACATTATCTTCATCTGTTATCTTTATGTATGATTGCAAGATTCTTCTCGATTAAAAATGGTATCTAGATAGTGTCTTGGATAAATTTATCTATTTGTATTTATTGCGCGACATCTATTGACTTTTCTGCATTTAATTTAATGAGAAAAACCTCAAATTGTAATATTTAATTTTACAACAATTGTTAAATTAATATTACAGTTTGTGGTTTTTCTCATTGGCGCTTTTTAGGCTCCTTGTGTTTTCCTAAAGGAGGTGGAGATTTTCTCTGGTACTCGCTTTTTGCAAAATTAAATGCGTTTTGATATATCTGATCGTTTTTTTTATATTCTTCATTTATATAAAAATATATTGATTACAACGTGGCTAGGTTTTTAAATATGATTTTTTTTCTCTAAATTCAAATCAAAGCGAACTTCTTTTGTTTTAGAACAATTTTAATTACATACTGAAAAATATTAGAATAAACATTTAAGTACCTACCTAAGGCATTAAGTAACCTACCCAGTACCCACAGGATATAAAATAGTACCCATCGATGGCATTATCAGTTTTAATCATTCAGTAAGTTAAAATCAAATATTTAAAAATATATGTTTTTGACTGGATGGTGAAGACACAAATTACAAATACTTCGAAAATTCTTTGGATCTATGCTAGAAAAAGTCGTCACTCAGAATTAAAATTAACCATGAACATGAAAAGGTTAGTCCCCGGGACTGCAATGGGCTGGACATATATGTACTTGTTTTTAGAATTTTCAAAATATATCATTAAAACTTAATAGACTAATAACCATCGACCAAGTATTATCTAGAAAAGGCGTGTGGACTTTAAAATTTACACCGAAACCAAACATATTGGGCTTAGAAAATATTAATTCCTCGCAAATGAGAGATCGAAAAAAGCACGCTTTATACCTTTTGTTGGTCTGCATGGAACGAATTTGTCAACAAATTACGACAACACTTTTTCCACGAAACGATATTCACTGGTTTCGCGAACGCTTTTAGAAGCTTGTATGACGAGTTTACATTGAGATGGGGTTATTCATTCATTATGGAGTTATTATAAATTTATTTTAAGTGGTGTTATTATTAGATTGAAATTATATGTGTTGATGATATCCAAATCTATTTCAGGGTGATCGGGGGATCCATATCGGCCAGGGTCCGTGATCTGCTCCCTGTCTTCGACAACTCTGGATTCGCCAAACTTCCACCCCCTGCCATGAAAATGATCAAGCCACGAGGAAAGTAACCAAAAAACCTGACGACCAATGTAGTCAGAATACAACGGTACTTGGCAATAACCCAACCCAACTCAGACACCAAATTCAACTGCTTGCTGAAGAAGTACATGACACATAATGCTTTAAAATGTATTTATGAACTTTCTGGCGTCCAACTTTAGACGTAGGATTTCTTTAAACATGTGCAGTTTTGTCAAATCTTCGTGTGTGGTTTCTATGTCTCCTTTATAATTGATTTCTTTATAATAAATCGTCCTGCGATTTTAAGTTTTCAAAACTTTGTTTATCTTTAATCTTCCAGGGTTCAGCTTTGGACACGCTTCCGTTAAAAATGTACAGATTTGCCAAAGCATATCCTTCCGAAGAAAGTGTTTAAACTAGGTTTTGACCTACCAACACTGAACTATTTCTCATCATATTTAAAATCCAGAAGCCAAATTGTTTCATTAAATGGACATTCCTCAGAGAAATTCCCAGCGCAATCTGGAATTCCCCAAGGGTTTAACCTCGGACCTCTGTTATTTCTAATACTATTAGATGACATCAGCAAATGTCTACTATTCTTGACAATTCTGATCAATCCAAAACCTGTAGTGCTCTGTATATTGTTAGGGCATCTTAACTACGTCTTACCTCTGTTTTTTTCCACCATGAACACCATCCGAAGATATTTCATCTATAGTCCATCTCTGTTTGGTTTCAGATTATGGTTTTCAGAGATTCTTAGATCATGTAACACATTTCTTGATTGATTCTGTGTCTCATCTCATCTCATATCATTATATTATCTTCTTTCCCTTGTCCTATCCGGATAAGAGACCCATAATTGCTTCCAAGAGTCTCCTTTAGGCATCCCTGTTCTGAACGTAGTCATTCAATGCAGGCTCCCTCCGCACATTCTCTGGAATTATTTCCTCTAGCTTTGTCTGTGGCCGATAATTGGATGCCTTGCTCCTGCGTCATTGCTGGATTTTTTATCCAGAATCTTAAAAGTCCATATTATTCAGTATTAAATCGAAGATAATGCGAATTATTTCCTAATGTTTATTTCGATAATATTTTAATATGATTTTATTTTATATTATACCAGCTTTATTATAAAATGTATTTATATTGTTTATTAAAAATCGTAGTGAATAAAGTGCCATACAACATAATACCTGCTAATTGTTAAGAGAATCAAATATTATATTTTATAACACTTTTACAAAAAAATAGAAAAATCTTAAATAAAATTTGTTTTATTTACATTTCTGATAGTACTTACCAATCGCCCATTATTTAAATTTAATTTTACTAATTAAATAAAAAAGGACACTAAAATAAAAAAAGGGCTCGAAAATAAAAAAAAGGGTTATGAAATAAAACAGGGATCTGAAATAAACAGGGGCTCTGAAATAAAAGGGGATCTGAAATGAAAAAGGGCTTTGAAACAAAAAGTTCTCTTATATAAAAAGGGCTCTGAAATAAAACAATAAATTTGACATTGGACAGATTTATTTCTTACATTTTTACAGGAAATGTTACAGAGCGTCTTTTCTGGCTATTGTTAGAAAAACTTTCTCCCAAAACACACATTAAACTTTTAACCTCAACTTTAACCAGAGTCATATATATATTATACCAGCATTGTCATGTAGCAAATATCAGAAGAAATTTGTTTCATTAAAACATATCAGAGTTTGTCTAAGGTTAAGTAATAGATTTTTTTTTTCAAAAGAAGCAAACACATTGTGACTTGACATTTTAAATAAATGAAAAGAAAATAATTTGTTTTAAGTCACTTTATTTTTATTTAACGTCCACCGGTTTCGGTACCTCCGTACCATCATCAGGTCCTCTGTCCCACTCTAGTATACTGTCCCTTTCTTTCACAACATTATGTATATATATGTGTACTTATGTATTTTTAGACATTATTTTTGTAACAGTCCTGATGATGGTACAGAGGTACCGAAAACGGTGGACGTTAAATAAAAATAAAGTGACTTAAAACAAAGTATTTTCTTTTAATTTATTTAATAGATTTTCATAATTTAACATCTTTTGAAGTTACTGTTTCTCAGTGCTTCAATCGGGAAAAACCGGAACGTTAATCCGAAAACTGAAATCCATAGGTTTCATAGTTTATATTTAAAAATACCTCATTTCTTAAATTATTAAAAACCTTTTTTCTATATTAAATTATTTTTTGCCATTGTACTTTCTCTTTATCGGAGGTTGGCTAGCATAACGGTAACCTTTCACAATTATTATTATGAGCAGGTAATATAGTTTGTTGGTTTCCCGGTGCTTTCCAAATACATGTCATAAAATAAACAAGGAACATAAATTTTTTGAAAAATTGAATATTTTTAATCTATATTCAATTCAAAAACTTTTAAATATTTGCCTGCGGCTCATTTTTCAAAAACTTTACCATTTTACCAAAAATGACGAATTGGTAGGATATATGCAGAAAACAACCAACGAAACGTAATATAACTGTGAATTCGAGATATTAAAAAAAAAATTATGTTTAACAATTTTTTTAGTATGACCAAAAAAAATTATGCCATTTTTTAGTCAAAATTTGATATTATGTTTTAAAGTGGTTTCACAACTTTCGTAAAGATACACTGAGATTGAATTTTGCAAAGAAAAGCTTTTGTAACAATAACCATTGGAATATTTCCAGCACATAATATGTAACATGACTTGATATGCGTCGCATATAACATGATATACGATTACATGTATATTATTATTATTTAGGTGCAAACATCTGTGTGAAAAATAGATACCATTTAATTCAGAAATTGAATATTATTTTTATATCCACTTTGAGAACCACTGGTTTTGAGAAAATTGAAAATTTTTTAAACAAAAAAGTTTTTTTAAATGATACGATAATCACATCTAATATATAATGAAAATTTACAGAGAGACTGGTAATTGATGCGATATATTAAAAGATGTAAAATAGAATGAACAGATTAATGCATTTTTTTTTTTTTTTACGTTTATGTCAATTCTTAACCATAAAATAAAATCTAAAAATCCACCGGAAGAAGTGATGTTGGGTTGTGTTAGGTTATGTTTGGTTAGGTCAGGTCAGATCAGGTCAGGTCAGGTCAGGTCAGGTCAGGTCAGTTCAGGCCAGGTTAGGTTAGGTTAGGTTTGGTCAGGCCAGGGCAGGTCAGGTCAAGTCAGGTCAGGTCAGGTAAGGTCAAATCAGGTCAGATTAGGTTAGGTTAGATTAGGTTAGGTCAGGTTAGTAGGTAACTTCTAGTCTATGTAATCCCTAAATGGACTATTTTGTAGACCGAAGGGCGTAGGAAGGAGAAGGAAGTAGGGAAGAGGAAGGTTGGGAACCAATTAACTGTTTAGATCTAGTCACCAAATACTTCTAAAGCCATTTGAACCAAATTTAAGATTATAAATGGTTATCTTTCGCTAGGGCGACACTTAAAGTGTCCACTTTAACATCCCAATAACTATTCAAAATTGACGTGACTTTTTATGCATTTATACGTCACCTGTTTTAAATCTTTCAATACGTCACTTCAATGTCACTCTAAAAAATTTAAAATAAATAAATATAAAATTCTACAGAATTTTTTAAAAATAAAATTGTGAGCATTTTTTGTACTCGTTTGACTAAGGTCACAAAACAAACAAAAAATGACATTAAATATAATTTAAAAAGAAATCTACTCATAAAAATGTGTGTTTAAGAAAAGAGAATGGTGACAAACTGTCAAAACATATTTTTGATATGAAAAAAACTGTTAAGGGTGCACTGATATTAACCGTTTTAGAAAGTACAGACTTTTTATCACAAAACCATTTTAAAATACTTTACGTAATAGTTGTTGATAAATTTAAATAATAAAGATATTCAAATTTCAATCAATAGTTACATAACTTCATTAAAGATGTGTTGAAATTTTCTAAGGCTGGGATATTTCAACCACCGTAAAATTTGATATTTGAACGGTCCCCATCAGTCAGATCAGTGGTCAATCGATCGGATATGCTGATATGCATGAATGTTGTATTTCATGTATCAATTGGTATTTCAATGGAAGAGCTAGCTTCATTGATCCATTCGGAATCGGTGAACAACTAAGAGATACATCAAACTCGCGCCCAGTATTTGTATAATTGTACACGCTTGACTTAAATATCGTTACAATATCATTGATAAATATTAAAAATAATACAGGTCCCAAGTGAGAACCTTGTGGAACTCCACCGAAAGTCTCAAATTGCTTTGAAACGTAATCCAATATTTTTACTGAGATTATTCTCGATGACAAATACCTTTTGAACTAGTTGAACGTACTTCCAGATACCTAGAGATTTTAGATTATGAATTAAACATTCAAGTGATACCTTATTAAGCATGAGAACGGATCGTTTTTATTGATTTGTCTCATCATTCACTTATATTTTCACACAGCTTCCCTATTGATGCCAAACAAATATTACTCTGACGTTTTCCCACAAATAAATAGGATTTTTTTTTAAATCTTCCATATTTTACAATAAAATTTCTGGTTTTAATATTTTTAGACAGAACTGAATCAAAATTTCAAAATGGTTTTATGATTTTTCAAGGTTAATCTATTATATTTCGTTTTCCAGTTGAAATGAACGACATTAATTAAAGTTCACTAATAACTTTTTTGCTAAAATTACAACAAATCTCTAAGTTTTTTTATAATTATATCAAACATCTTACTAAAAATAAACATCACAAAGAATACTTAAATTAATATTCACATTTTATGATATGTATGTGTTACTTTTTCACGTCCGTCAATTCACAATAAGGAAGATAATATTATTAGCTATTTTTTCTAAAAAAAAAAAACAAAATATATTATTTTGTAAATTCACTTCTAATTATGTTGCAACAAGAAAACTCTATCAAAGAAATAAATAGAGAAGAACATAAATTCCCCTTGGAATATAGCGATCAACTTTTGGGTTAATTGCCTTTTTTTAATGATGGACACTGTGTATCTCTGTCCGAAACATTCGTTAAAGAAGAAGGAAGCGCAACACGGCATAAAAAACCAAAATTTAACACGATAGCACTTTTTGGTTGCTTATATATAAAATCAGAACAATATTATATTTTTAACCTGTAAGATACTGCTGTATCAAATATGAAACACCGTTTCATATTCGCAACGGTGGCAAAACGATACATGTAGTTTCGAAGAAGGTTAAATATTTTTTTAATAAGACTTACTTATGATACCCACATTTCAAACAAATAAAAACTGAACCATTCTTAGTTTTGTTAGACTTTTGAAAACAAAATTGTAAAAAAAAAATGAATAAAAATATAAAAATAAATAAAAACATTTTTTTTGGTTAGATCGTATGTTTTGAATATTTTGAAGAACTGAAACAATCTTTGTTTATAAAAGTAATGCTGGAAGATGGTGTCGATGAATACAAGTTTTGAGATTATGAAAAACATTAAATTAACAAACTTCTAAAGTTAAATAAACTAACTCATGTAAAATAGATAGACTAGTTTAAAATCAGAGAAAATATTACATTTATAGGGATTCGATGGCCTGGGGTTTTAGTATAGTATTCAACATTCATTTGTTTTTATTTAACAATTGTTTATCGAACGAGGAACTCCTGCGAAAAATATAATGGCTGGAAAAAATATATTCATATGGGTATATATCAACAAACGCCGTTTATGAATATATGTTTTGATGCATAAATAAGAAGAAATAATGAACCATTTTTTAAAGATAATAAAAATCATCACATCAAAACGCCTTATTTCGTTGGCATCAACGAATCTTCACAATAAACAAAATTATAAGATCCATTCCAGTTTTTCAAGTTAATTTTATTGTTTCAGTTTTGATTTGATAATAAATATGTAGATTTTAATTAAATTTAATTTTGGCGACTTTAAGTTCTATGTTATTGTTGTTAAATATAAAAAAAGTAACTTAGAAAATCAGTATTGATAAAAAAACGGACTGGAGTTCATTATTGTAGAACCGAAAGTAATAACTATTTAAAAATAGTTCCATCAATGTAAATTGAACAATTTTGTTATAGTGATAATATTTAGCAAAACAGAAATTAAACTGTGGATAAGGTATCTGAATAGTGACAAAAACATGTAACTATATATTTTTAAGCAATAACTTCAGTGAAACATAATAAATCGTACAAAAAATTTATTGATTTTCAATCTAAATATCACGACATTTTAGAAAAAAATGCAATAAAGTCACATTTTTGATATGTTTATGATTTTCATAATATAATTTAACTATTAACATTACTATTTTCATAGTATGATATGCAATTTAAGTACCAATAATAAGCAAGTCAGTTTTAAATAAAACTTTTTAAAATTTGTATATTCGACTAGTGTTAAATTATATTTCATAATTTCATATTTATTTAAACAGTGTTTAATGTTTCTAAAATGATACACTGAGCCTTTAAACACGAAAAATATATTACACAATATGCAGATCAAATTTCATTTATATTTTCTTCACAGTGAACTTAACAATGCAATAGTTTTAACATAATTTGTTTAGGTTAGTTAAAAAATACATATTATGTACGCTGTATACATATAATGTAATCATGTTTTGTGATTCAAAACTGATTATTACAACCAATATTACATATACAATGGCGTCATTCATTTTTCGTAAAAACGGGTTTCCAACAGCTTATACCCGGCTTTGATGAGGTTAAATTGATCAAAAAATCTGTTGTCATTAGGTGCATGACATAGCTTTAGCCCAAGGTATTTCTGAAATAATAAAGTAACAAAATTGAATATTTAAGATCCAGAATCCCAAAAAATAAATAAAAAAATTTGAGTTTAAAAAACGCTTCTAATTATTATTAGGTATTTCTGCGACATTAAAAAACGGGTTTCCGGAAAACAGTTTTTTAATACAATAATTTCCGGAAAATGTTGGAATCCCATTTGGCTTATGACAATTGTTTTACAAATAATCCTATAAAAAATTTAAAAGAGGCATGTGCGTGAATTGATATGTTGATTTATTTATTTATTGAGTTTAAAAAACGCTTCTAATTATTATTAGGTATTTCTGCGACATTAAAAAACGGGTTTCCGGAAAACAGTTTTTTAATAAAATAATTTCCGGAAAATGTTGGAATCCCATTTGGCTTATGACAATTGTTTTACAAATAATCCTATAAAAAATTTAAAAGAGGCATGTGCGTGAATTGATATGTTTGTTACACTGTATAATAATTTTTGTATACGTTTAGCATTAAGACATCAATAATACATATATAATATCTGCATATATGTATTGTAATAAAATATTAAAATTAACATACTCATAGCATTTAATATTTAAAATATGTCACTTGAAAGATTTTTGATTAATTTTTTCGCATCCGACTATAAAATTTTCCAAATTCTAACAGTTATTTTTGATGTATAACTTTATTAAAATTTTAATAAATATATTTTTCGTGATGAATCTAATAGTAAATTGTAAAGTCAATATGATATGTTTTTTTAGAAACTTTGTTTAAATTTTTGTTTAACAATAGTAGATAATATAATTATCTAACATTTTAGCTAGAATAATAAATATATATGTATATCAAGAAATTTATTTAGTTAGCGATTTTTTTAAATTTTCATTTTTGATTTATCGTCATTGTAAATAGATTCCATCCAATCTTTTAATCAGCCAAAACCTTAACCATTTAAATAAATCATAAACGCGTTAAAAATCATTTATAATCAATACTCTGGAATTAAAAAAAGAAAATTATTATTTTTTTTCGTAAGAAGCAATCACTTTGTGGTTAGGCATTATATTTTAAATAAAACAAACACTTAGTATTTAACCACGTATATTTATTATTTGATATATCGACCGGTTTCGCTCCGACCGAGCTTCATCAGGATATAATAATAACTAAATACTAATACTAATACTAAATACTAATAAATATACGTGGTTAAATACTAAGTGTTGGTTTTATTTAAAAAATATAAAAAAAAAAGAAAATTATTAATCCAAAGTGTGACGATTTTATTCTTCTTCCAGAAAAATTGCGCGATAATAATAATAATGTCCGGATAATTCATATAGCGCCACTTTCGTAAGTAAATCACCTCAGTATGTTAACTGGGTTAAACTTTTTTGTAAATTAATGTGACATTAATGTGTGTGGAACGTAAAAGGTTAAACAGAAAAATTAAATGATAACCAACAATCAAGATTCAAATACTTTGTGTGATAATTTTACTTTTAAATAATTGATACATAATTATAAAATATACTGTATTCTTCCAAAACAATGCGAGGTGAATATTGCCGACGCGCGTGGTTAACCTTTCCGTGACGATGCATCGAGTAACCTCCCCTTCAATGTAACATCGATAGTGTGTCAAATGTAAAAAGCTATGAAAACGAATAAAAATAATTTTCTAAAATATGTAAGAATTTAACATTCAAATACTGAATACTTCCTAAATAACGCGCAATGAATATTGCTGACGCGATTATCTTTCTTTATCGTTGCACTGAAATTACATAAATGTAACATCGATTTTATTTGTGCGTGGAACATAGAATAATAAACAAACACATAAAAAAGTTGTGTGATAATTGTACCTTCAAATTATGATATTGTGTGATAATTATAGTATCATCAAATTATGATATAATGGTGTGAGTTATTTGGTGATACATGTTTGCTGTGACTAAGAAGCAGTGCGTCTGAACACATTGATTTTAACAACAACTTGTGACATTATGTTTTATTACTAACATATGGAAATGTGGACATTTGATTAACTGGTACATTGAAAACATGGGCGGAGACAAAACAACTTGAATGACAACGGACCGACAAAAGAGCCGGGCAAGATAAACATAAAATGTGTCTAACCTAAAAAAAAAATCCGATAACTAACAACTGTTTTTGGAAGGTGATAAAATATTATTAATAAATAAAAATATTTCTTAATGCAAACATAAAAAAAATTAAATATGGTGCACCTTAAGTTTTTTCTGTCTAAAATTATCTACCAATAACGAAAAAAGAAAAACACGCGTTTATTTTATCAGGCAAATGTATTAAAAAGTCATTTCATAAAAAAAGAATAGAAAAATATTCTCTAAATTTCATTAATTTTTCTGAAATTGCTATCGGAAACTTTGGTTTCATAATGCGAGGAGTTTTTTCTTTGTAACACCGTTGAGATAATTTGTCAGCATGACAGTAAGGGAGATACAACGGTTTATACGAGACCTATGTGAGCTGGGAAAAATATGGTCTACTGTCATTATAAGAGTTAACACTATTACAAGAATTTTTTTGTTGTGTGGACGGTTATTACGTTGAAGCCGTTTTGTCTCTTGCTACAGTTAAGCCAAACGATTTTGTCAACAGCTGCTTTGTCTTTCACCCATTTTTGCAGTGTACGTACTTTATTTTTGTTGTAGAATAATGAATATTTTATTAATCTAAACCGCATTAAAACTATACAATTAAAAGATTTTAAATAAATAATATATATTACTAACAGATATATTCCATCCCAGAACTTCCTCTCCTTCTTCACACTGTAAGGTGACATAGACCGTCAGAGAAATAATTTTTCATCGGAATTTTTGTGTTGAGTTAATGTGAAAAATGATATGATTGAAATGAATTCGTCGAATCTTTTAGTTCATGTCTTACTCCTGATAACAGAGCTAATTGAAACTAGTAACTAGAACAGAGACAAGCTCCGATTATGATTAAGATTTTTTTAAATGTGAATATTGCACAAGCATCCGAATAGCCCAGAGGTAATGGTACTATGGCATTCGCAATAGGGGTACATTGTGAGGCTAAAGGGAGTGGGAGAGGAAATAGAGGGATACACCAAGGGAGAAGTACCGGACTATTTAGGTATCATCACCAAAAACGACTAAAGTCCTTTTAAGAAGTAACTCAAAGATTTCGTTTCTGAAAGGCCATCTTTCGCCATGGCGATGCTGAGAGTATCTACCAATCTTAAAGATACCGCAAATACAAAACATATTACTTTACATTGATTGTACTTCAAACCAGTGACATCGAAGGTCATCAGATGCTTTTAAAAATGTGTTTAAAATTGATAAAATATGAAGTAAAATAAATTTAACTACATGGTATATTCTGTATGCTTTGGATATAAAAATGTGATAAAACGTATACTTTTCCGCATACAGGATATCTTTCCACAATGCCAGTTAAAATGCGGGTTAAATAGATAAAAATGATTTACAAATTGATTGTGAATTATTCAAAGTGTGTATGAAAGTGTAAACATGTAGTTTTTTTTTTGTTTCTAAGAAAGTCGTCTATAGCAAAATGTATATATATAAAGTCGTCTAAGGACATAAGAAATGAGGAATACACCGAACCAACCTATGTTGCTAATGTAGATACTAATTCTTAACATACAAGACACTACCTACGGCCAGTTTAAAGCTTTCATGATTATCTAACGAATGTGTGGTGAAATTTCGAGGTGTCGGAGACTTTGGGATGGTCTCCAAATTGAATTTTCCCAAGAGAAACGGGCGAAGGATTGTCTAGGACAATTCTGGAGCCGTTCCACCTCATGTGGTTGATTTGCAATAGGTGCAGATGAGTAAACATCGAGGTGATGCGATTGCTGTGAGCTGTTGACAAGGACAAGATATCTCCGCAATCTGACATGCTAGAATTGCTGGAATTCTGGTCTTTGCGATAGTACAAGATCTTTTCATTTTGATCTGATTTGGTGCAAAGATCATGGTGACCTAACGAAGCGACCATAAGATCGGTCAACATGATGATTAGATCAATACGATCTGTCATCACGGCAAGTTCGTTAAAATCTCTCAACATGACGACTAAGTCAATGGCGATCGGATCTTTGCGACTTGTCAACATAGCAAGTTCGTTAAGATCTCGCAGCATGGTGACTAGGTCTTTGCGACCTGTTAACACGGCGAAGTCGCTTAGACCCTTCAACATGGCAACCGGGTCTTTGCGACCTATCGACACGGTGATAAAGTGAGCGTGAGAATGATAATCAACAACAGGAAGAAAAACATCTTTTAGAAAAATATGCGAACGAGTGAAATATTTCTGAACACCAAAAAACCCTTTATAAAACAGTAAGAAATCATCAGTCTTCGATCGAGCGCTAGTGGTAAAAGCTACATCTGCAGAATTGACTATAAGAGAACCTCTATTCATCATACTCCCATGATCATCTACACTATCATCCCTACGGACACACATAACACTTAATATTATAACCTTATCAACTAAATCATGTTTCACAGCTAAATTGATATGTATGTTGTTGGACTTAGAGTAATTGCTTAGGACTATGGTGCAAGGGACAATACTCCCTATTAAAGTGAATCGAAAGCACATATTTTTAAAAGACAGTCTTGCTACAGGCATGACTTCATTGAGCTTCATAGCGTCTCGAGACTGAGTTACCATCAAACCAATAATCTCTTTCAAATCTTCTGCCTGCGTAAACATGACAACACTAAGCTTCTTTGTGTTCACCCTATCATTCATGTCTTTTGATTGTGCAGTCAAAACTTCTCCAAGCTTTTTCATTTCTTCTGACTGTGTAATCATGATTCTGGCAGGCTTTTGCATGCCTTTTGATTGCATATCTATGACTTCTTGAAGTTTTCCCGTGTCCTTTGACTGCACAAACATCACTTCCACCAGCTTTCCCGAGTCATCTGATTGCGTAAACACCATTAGCTTCTCCTTATTTTCAGACTTGGCAATCACGACTTTACAAAGCTTTTTCGAGTCGCTTGACTGCGAAGTAATAACTCTTTCAAGTTTCTCCGTGTATCCTGACTGCTTGAAGCGGGAAACCACCTCCCTCACATTAAACCTAACAATACATAAACAGTGAGCAACATTGTCTAACATTAATTTGTAAGTGCGTTTCTTAAAAATATCTATAAATAGTCCGGCGGTGGCGCAGACAGTTGTGCAGGTACTGGCTAGAATGAGCAGTGCTAGGTGCGCCACGGGGGCATATATAGCGATCCACAAGATGACCGCCACATACAACATGATGGCGGCTGGCCCGCGGGACGCGGTGGACGTGGGGGGCGGGTAGACTACGTCGACCTCGGCTATCTTGAAGATGGAGAGTAACAGATGCGAGGAAATGTCGTAGTCCTGGGAGTTTATCTTGGACTTGATAGTCTCCAGCAAACCGATGCATTCAATCTGAAAAAAAAAAACAAAATACAATGAAGAATGCTTAAATTATAGGGTCTCCAAACATATCGGATTGACTTGAGTAAAGGATCGTAGGACGGCCGAGCCTTTTGACGCGGTGGCTTCAGTTAGTACGGAAGTCTGTAGGCTGCTTTATCACTGGTTTAGTTTGTTTCATATAAAGTATTCACTTCTATTCCATATTTTGATCAGGAGTACCCTAAGGCACTAACTTAGGACCACTCTTCTTTTCCATATTTTTTACAGATATTCCAGAAGTTATTTTAAACTCTAAGTAACGTCAATTTATTTTAAAACGCCTCTAAATATATAAATTTGATTTCTATTGAAGATAACAACACCGAGTAAACGGATTGGAAACTGGAAAAAGACAGCATAAGCCCGATAAAAGACCGTTTTCAAAAGAATTTCCAGAGTCCGTGGGGCGACCACGATGAAAAACTATATTTTTTTACCTTGTCATTATCAAGAAGAAGCAATGGAGTAGTAGCCCTCTCCTTCTGCGTGGAAGGAACAGCGGCTGTAATGATCATGTTCTCGTTGGTCACATTGAAGAGGGTCAGCGTGCAGTTTGTCTGGAAACATCATCAAAACACCAATTATTAGTCACCGCAAACATCGTCTTCATCTGCAATGAAGGTCCACAAAGTATTACCTTGGTGGCAATGACGCTTTGTGTTAAATGTTGATCAAGTGGGCAATGACTGAATCTATTTCTATTGTATTTAAGTGTCTGAATGCAATGGAGTTCAGATTACTACCCTGGTAGTGAGTGGTGAGGTAGTGGTATTAACTGACGTCTACATATATAATAAGACGGTCTCCGTGGTCGAGGGGTAAGGCTCTCGACCAGCAATTCGGAGATTGCCGGTTGAAATCTGTGTTATTTCACAATTTAATCATTTAAAATAATTCAAGATAATATATAATAATAATATAAGGTATAAGATCACAATTCAGAATTGAAACGTTGCTTGAAATGGCTTTAGACTTCTTTGATGACCAGATCTTAGTAGCCAGGTACATGCCCACCTTCCTCTTCCCCAATAATTAGGGATGCCATAGTCTCACTCACATTTGTAGCATTTAGGACTCTTGTGCGGTGTTCACATAAAACATAATACAAACACTTCATCACAATCTACACATTTTCCCTAATGCTGGACACTATAACGCTGTCCAAATCATATCAGGAAAATGTAAGTTTTTTAGGTTAGAATGTCTGCAACATCTATTAGTGTGCAATTTATAGATTATATAATGCTAGATTGAATCGATAATTGGATAAAACCTATCTGTAAGATAACCAACATAATTTGTTAAAATCGTAGGTTAGGCTATGTGAGGAAGTAAGGATAGGTTAAAGTTTAGGAAGACATAAGACAAGAAGAGATAATTTGAGTAAACCAAATTTCCTACCCCTTCATCAGCCAAGGTCAGCATGTATTCCTGCAGGATCCTCACTGCATCTTCAAGTCCCAGGCGCGTGTGAGGCCTCAACAGGGCTTCGTCCTGGCTACTGAAGCCTAGCAGGAGATAAACACCTGGGGGGAGGCTGTATTCACCTGGTAACATAAAGATTGTCCTGTTTATAACTTATTTGATATTTAAAAGGTTGTCCTGTTAATAACTTATTTGATATATTTAATTTCAATACTTGAGGGCGGTTATTCAATAGGCTAGAATCAAAAGATATTAAGAGAAACGGCTGTACTGCATTTTTCATATAAAATAAAAAAAATTATTTGAGGACAAAATACCCAACCAAACCGAATTACATTTTGGATTTGAGGACAAAATACCCAATCGAACTGAAATATTTTGAAAAATTAAAACGATTTTTTTTCGTGGAATCTCATACATGTTAGGAGGCTGATTTGAATGAGTGTGCTGGCCTTGTGATCTAAGAGGTTTTGCAAACAGTCGGTCCTCCCATAAGCACCAAAATTGTTAAGTTAGTTCTGAATTTAGTAAAAGTTGTCTTACCAGGGTTGGGCCGCATGCAGATGAAGGAGCCGCTGTAGCAGTAACAGCGGCCTCTGTAGGCTTGGTAGGCTGGAGCGGCGTGACTGTAGAATGCCAGCGCCGTGCGGCAAGGAGCGTGGCGCACACACACGGCGTGGCACGACACCGACAGGTGACCGTCGCAGTGGCACAATTCGGAGCAATCCAGCTCGGCGTCGCGGTACAACTAAGGCAGATGAAAACAATTTATAAATTGATCACACTTATTCCAAGGCCTTTCTAAATCAGAAAATCTGATTTAGTTCGGTCCATTTTTCCCTATTTTCATTGACAATTACTGAATTTTTTTGAAATTTGATGATCCATCATGATTTTCACTATCCTGGCGGAATCCTGAGAGCCAAAAGATATTTCGTAAATTGTTAGTTAACTAACTAACCGTCATGCCGTTTTTAGCAGCAGTAGGCAGAGAGGGAAGACCACCAAACAAATCGATATTTGCATAAGCTCCTTGCCTCATTCGCATTCATACATCGCCACATATACACTGATCTGCTATTTTGACTCCAGACATGGTCCGACATAAGTAGTTGGTTCAATTGAACATGTCTTCCTCGGGCATCCTCAACTTTTTCTATTACTAATAATATATTCTACTCAAATTCCTTTCTTTTTTCATTCGTTCTACATACCTAAATCGTCTGAGCTTCCTTTTCTTAATATTACTCATTTCGCTTACTTTGCGAATCTCCACATTTATCACTCGATCATACATGGTTTTATAACACACTCGTTTAGGATCTCATTTCTACAGCAGTCAGTCTACTTTTATCCTTCCTTTGCCAGTTCCATGGCTCACTATTGATAATAGTACCTACTCTATTGACGTGTACTGCTAGCTTCGCCTTTTTGAATATTTTTTTTTGTTGGCCTAAATCATCGCTTAGTCTTTTACTCCACTGCAATTACCCTTTTTCAATATCCCTATCAGTCTTTCCATTTGTCGTAAACATACTTCTCATGTACACAAATTCATGATTTTGTTAAATTGTTTAATTAAACAGCTCAAAGGTATTTACCCTTCTTGTATGTCCTTTTTGCACAAACTGATCATCCAGTTCAGGTCGCTGCACCACGCAATACTTGACCGGCTCCGGCGTTGTTGACGTCGTTGTTGTTCTGGTCGTCGTCTCCCTTTCCGTTGTAGTTGTCACAATAACTGTCGTGGTCTCTTCCTCAGTTGTCGTTGTAACAGTTGTGGTTTCCGCAATGATGACTTCCACTTCCTTATTTCCCTGGTTGTTGACGATTTCCACTTCAATGTTACGGCCACTCTTGATTTCCTGCTCCATGTTGGAATGGGTGGACTTTGGGGTCAGGATGATTATGGGAGGTGGTATTGTTGGATGGGTGATCATGATTGCTGTGGTGTGACGAGGAGTTTCTATTTCGGGGATGGTTTCGTGGATGGTGCGGATGCCATTGTCGATGATGGTGGTAGAGGTAGATCCGTAGGTCTTGATATGGAAGTCGCTCTGTGATTCAACTGTAACAACAATAATAACATAAACAATCAATGTCATTGGATTTGTGGACAGTATTTTTGCAAAATAGGAGTAAATCAAACGTGACCACGACTATTGTTAAGTCATACGTATTTGTTCTATTATATAATAATTTCTTACAAATTCCATAGATGGCTCATCTGTAATTAGAACCTTTTATAAGATAACATATTTAATAAGACTGTTCAGCTCTGCATTCTCTCATTGCATTAAAATACATTTGAATTAAGGTACAAACAGGCATTCATCATTCAACAGAATTCGGGAAAACTAATATTTTTTAATTAACTATATTCCCAAAGCTCCTACAAAGCTCCCGAAGAACTTTGTCGGAACTGTCTAATTTGGAGTTTAATATTTTTAAATAAAAAAGGTAAATTGTTTATTTTATGTCTATCTTCCAATGTATGTATTTTTAGAGAATTTAATGAAAAGGGATAATTTATGTATTTTGGCGGGATATATAATTTAACATAGACATTTTTGCGAAGAAGAAATAGAATCTACATAATTAAAATGAATTATGACATTTAGAATTTAAATGAACATATTAAATTGAGTAGGATGCAATGAGCTGGCCATCTGGACAGAATATTAGATAACTTCTTCTCAAGTTGATTTCTCATTCCTAAGGAACAAAGCTCCTCGACTCCTCGCGGTCCTACGCTGCGAGCCAAGAACACCCTAGGACCAGACGCCAGTGATACTTGGTCATTCCAGCACATTGGTGAACTTCTTCTGCTTCTTCTGTCAAACACATTACCAGTGACAATGAATTAATCCAAGTTGGAGTCCTCAGTTTGGCGAGCAACGTGTTTAAAGTATATTTAGATACGTTGTAGGCAGATAGTTAAAAACCTATTGGGGATGTCTAATTCTTCAATAATGGACCCTTTTGTGCATCTGGCTGTAACATTTCGAGGGCATCTATCCGTTTTAGATAACATTTAAAACTAGATAACAGTACAGAGGACGAATACTGACCAACGCAAGGGTTTAGCCAGAGCAGTCGTTGCCAGCCCAGACAGTCGTAAAGCTGCGTGAAGTCGGTTCCCTTGCACGCACAGGCTGTGCGAAGATCGGTCCCCAGCATGGACAACACGGCAGACCGACAGGCTTCGGGGGCCCCAGCACAGCGCTTTGTGACCGAATCCACAGCGCAGGATTGCTCGTACAGTTCCAGGCGACCCCTGGAATAAAACATGTTTTTGAAAAGCCATTCATTGGAAAAATCATCACAAACCTCACACCCCACTGACCAACAAAGGCGGATGTTAAAAATGATACAGAAACCAAAATTATTGGTTCCCCTCTTCGACCAAGTATATCAAGAGAAGCCGTGTGGGTCTAAAAAAGACAACGGAACCAAACATATTGGTTGACGAAAACATTCATCAAAAAGAAAGTGCATTGTCGCACAGTTAAAAGATTTTTTTTTTACATTAGGTACACAAAGGTGGCCCTGAGGAAAATAATTTCCCTCAGGGCCTATGTCATCTTTAAGAGTGCTGTCTGGAGGATATTTTTAAGGAAAGGAATGAGAGGAAGTTCTGGGAAGGTAGGAAAAAGGTGAGGCTTGGGTAGGAATCTGGGGTTCAGTGCATCTAGAACATCCGCCGCCAAGACCTAGACAAACCTTACCCCATGAACCCGGGCACCCCTGCTAAGTCACCAAACGTAGTGAACCACTTAGGGTGACCTATGGCAGAGGTGTTGGTTATCCAAAAAATGGTTCTCAGAGCGGCGGTACCCATTCCCGCCTCCCAAACTCAATATTGGATTGGTTTGTACTCTTTGTTGGTCGGAATCGGAAGACTACTTGACACACGTGATATTAAAAAAAATCGTTAAAATAAGGTCATAATAAAAAAAAAAAGAATTTCTAACCCACCCTTCCCCGGGTGATTGAAAATCTATGTGCGGCCCGCGGGTGATTCTACAGACATCCAAATGGCCACCGACGCCAAAAAGGTTCTTCAACCCTGCTTTATAGGATTAATCCACACTTCCAATTACATTTCCTTTTGATTGTATTAAAATTAAAATGTATTTAACCATTATATTCATGTAACTACGTTTGTATAGATTAATAAACGAATTAATAAATTAATGAACGAGCGAACGAACGAACGAACGAATAAACGAACGAACGAACGAACGAACAAAAGAACGAACGAACGAACGAACGAACGAACGAACGAACGAATGAACGAACGAACGAACGAATGAACGAACGAACTAATGAACGTACGAATGAATGAATGCATGAATGAATGAATGAATGGAACAATGGTTGAATTAATGAATAAATGAATGAATGAATGAATGAATGAATGAATTTATTTATTTGTTATAATAAAAATACATTTCCATTTTATTGACATTTTGAATGTCCAACTAGGTAGGTCTCCCGTTCTAGGACAGTCAAATTTACAGGTATCGTACATATTAGGTAGGTAGGTAGGTACATGATGATTCATATAAGTATTAAACGTTTTCCAATCAATTAAGTATCTAATATATAAGAAAAGGTGTATTTGAAGTGAATATACAGAAAATATAAAATTTTGTTAAAAAATAAAAATGTAAAGCGCTCGTCATACTTAATTATCAGATAGCATTTTTAATAATGTTTCTGTCTCTGTCCTGCCTAAAATTAGTATCTATTTTGGATACAGGAAAAACAGAATACAAAAAAAATAGTAAAAAAAAGAAAAGAAAAAATTTGGAACAAAAAAAATAAATAAGGCGCTCGTAGTAGGTACGTAATTATAAGATAGCATTTTTAATAATCTTTCTGACTTTGTTCTACCTAAAATTAGTAAACATTTTTTTTTATTTTTGGATACAAGAAAAACAATAAAAGAAAAAAAAAGAAAAATTTTGGATCAAAAGAATTATATAAGGCGCTACATAATTATAAGACAGCATTTTTAATAGTATTTCTGGCCTAAAATTTGTTACCATTTTGTTATTTTTGGATACAAGAAAAACAGTAATAGAAAAAGAAAATAAACATTTTAGAACAAAAGAAATATATAAGGCGCTTGTAGTGCATAATTATCAGATAACATTTTTTAATAATATTTCTGACTCCATCCTGCCAAAATCCATTAACCATTTTGTTATTTTTGAGCCGAAGGATGAAACTTCACACAGTTTTAGTTGAGAAGGGATTTTGTTATATAATTTTGGTCCCAGGTATGAGAATGTCCCTTGATAAGCTGCAGTGTTACTTGTTGGAACAGAAAGGTCATTTCTGCCCTTACTTCTGGTTTGATGTTTGTGTTCGACTGTTTTCATTTTATATTTATTTTTATGAGCATAAATTACTATCTTTTTAATGTAACACTGTCGAACATCTGTATCTTAAATTCCCTGAAGAGAGCATCGCTTGAATATCTGAAAGGTTTCTTCATAATAACACGTAAAATAGATTTCTGTGTCTTCAATAACGGGTTTATTATTGTTTTTTAATTGTGAATGAATGAATGAATCAATAAATAATGTTAGTGACCTGCATTCAGGCTGTTCTCTGCAGGACTGTGCAAGGACATGGCAGGCTGGGAGTGGTGCTCCTGGCTCCCTTTGTGCGCAGACCGGATGGAGTTTCTCCTGCGCGTTCATGCAAGGATCCTCCTTGTTTTCTGTCTTCCTGATAGAAGAAAGCGAACATAGGATCAGAAACTGATTTTAAAAAATTGAAAAAGTCTTTAAAATTACATCTACATCGATTGGTCAATTCTTTTTGTATTAGACTTACTTGCAAAGGCAGAAAGCAATTTCCAAATTCCACTGCACGTTTGGGGTCCGATAAAAGTTTCGCAGAGATCCCATGCAACCTTCTCTGTCACACCTGAAATAATAATAATGCTCAGTATCTCAAAAGAGTATATCACAAAAGGTACCAAATTGCTCAAAATAAATGACAAAATTCATGCATCCATGAAACTTTGTTCATACAGCCTTCTCGGCAGTAGAAATGAAGATCTGCAGAGTCTGCTTTAATATATACCTACATTCAAATAAGCAATAAAAATGCTCAAAGCGCACGATGATAAATTATTAAATATCGTGTACTTCTTGTAAGTATTTTTTCATCATAAGTATTTATGATTTTTTAATAATGTTTAAACAAAATAAGTGCACTTATAATTTTTTATTTTTAATATTTTAGTTTCTAAAACTTTAAATAAATAAAAAAAATGAGGTGATTTTGTCACAAAACACGTCCTCGGATTTTTTAAAAATAATTTTGATTTAACTAAAATTAATATTCTGAAAACTGTGTTTACTAGATTATGTATTGATTTATTTTGTTGTATGATTATATGATTAGAAATTTGTACTGTTTAAATAGAATCTATCGTTTGAAAATTGAACAAATCTGCCAACGACCAACGGTATAACCTTAGTATATTAAAAATAAACTTAGTTTTTCAAAATTTTGCAACTGCGTGTACCAGATAAAATAACAATCTTTTAAAATCAATTTATGATTTTTTGTAAAAAAGAGTCAACACGTCTAGAATTTAATTTAAAAATGACTAATTTTCGGTATTCTCTGGTAGTACCCTCTTAAATAATAACCTCACTATCTTACACAACGGAAGCAATCTCCCCAACAGGCCTTCCATTGATATACTTGGTGTAACTCAGAGACAATTTAAGTGATCAGCTCAGACACGGGAGCTCCATCGAAATCATAGTCAAGTTAGCCTCTCAGAAGCTAAGCGTACTGTAAAGGGCCCACAGATACTTTAATAGTATACAACTGCTGACCCTGTACAAATCGCAAGCGAATTTGTGAATTTTCTAAACTCTGATCAGGTGCCACAAAATACCTGAAGAAACCCTTGACTCTGCGTAGAAACGGGCGGTCTGTTTGATAGATTCATCTATCTTAACAAACGGATTGCAATATTTAGAGCACAGGCGCCAGGTATGTAGGTATGCTGTCCTTGTTCTACCAGCATTGCAATGGAAGATTCTCCAAAGAACTAACATCATTGATCCCTTCGGCACCGGTGCATAGTCACATGACTGGCCTGGTGTATGAGGACTGAATGGTGACTGGTCTGGTGAATGGCGATTGGACGCTTCTACGATTCTTCTAGTCTGATTTGCCAGCCTCTGTGTTTTCTTCCTCCCTACAACATGGGTTCCTTCAAAACCCATGTTCACTCCTTCCTCTCCTCAAAATGATCCTCCACAAAGCTTCTACACAGTTGACATAGGCCCCTGAGGGAAATTATTTTCTTCTGTGTGGATTTAATATAAAAAAAAACCTTAGCAGCCTACCTGGAAGCATCACAAGTCTGCAGCACTGGTGTAAGCGCCGTGGTACAGGACTTATCCCTGATGCAGCGGTCCAGCGCCAGATGGCAGGTGCTATGCAGCGAGACTCGAGGACTTCCACCTTCAGCTCCGTCTGATTCTCCGGCCCCGATCCGCTCTGACAAGGCGACGGTGAACAAGGCAAGTGGCATTATTAGTATTGCGGAATGCGTTGGTGCAAGTTCAATGAATTACAAGGAAAACAAAAAAATTGTTTTGAAAAAATAAATTGTAATATATTTTTAAAGAATTTATTTGATTTTATGTAAATTATGGTGTTTTACGCTCATACCGCGAAATTATTTATGAGAATCTATGAGAAGTCTTCCTGTTTAAGTGTCTGAATCTAATCTAATAATTTCTGCCTTCTGTGTACATATCACTTGTACAATCACTTTTTTTTCATTTCACTTTTGCAATCTGCCTAGCTAGGAACTAATATCGACCTAAAACAACGTAATAACACTTGTATTCATTTTAAATATATTCTCTTATTATGTAATATTATTTCTGTTATTTTGGCTTTAAATGTATCAAATGTAAATAAATAAATAAATACCCTAAGGAGTAGTTAGAGAGGTAGTTTGAGATAATAGTTAAATAGTTAAGCCATAGATGGCACACAGTTGTCGATAACGCAGGGATTGAGAGTATCATAAAAACTGTTGCAACCTCAAGGTCAGGGCCCAGATTATTCCTACCGCCTCTAAATAATATGTCAGAGCTCATTGTTACTTTTCACGAATAGTCCAAAGAGTTTTATTGAACTCGGAGCATTGATTTAAAGAGTGTGTGTATGAGACAAACCCAGAGTCACAACAAACTTGTGAAACTTACTAAATACCCTTTGGAACTAGCCTATTTATTGCCATTCCATTTAAATTTCATAATTATGATAAGAATTTGGAAATTTAAGGCCCGATGGGCAAGAATTTTGGATCACGAAACAAGTCAACATCAAGAATTTGAAGAAGAAAAGGCATCTACAATTTTAGATTTTACGTCATTATTATTTGAGCTCTGTTGACCACATGCTCGTATCACGACTGTCGTAATTTTAAAATACTGTCAATGTCATAGACTTAAATTCTTCTAAGGATGATATTTGTTTCGAAGTCATTCGTTTTACCACCTCTTCTAGAAGGGAAACGGTTTATTTTAATTATAATTTTAACAATCTGGAAATACACGAATTCCTTCCACTCCTGTCATTATTGGGGGAATATATTGCTTGTGCAGTGATGCCTGGGTGGAACCGCTTTGAGTGTGGTCGACCAGTGAACTAATAAACATAGCGATTTTTCTGTATCGCATAATTTTATTTTGGATTTGATGAAGACAACCCTACATATTTGACTGAAGAGCCAAAATACCTTTCCATTTAAAACCGTCAAGATTGTTTTAAAAAACGATGGTTTGAATTTAAGGTAGTGTAGAAATTTCAGTGAAAAAATATTGAAAATTGACATTTTTCAATACGTATTTAGATAAGAGCTAAATCAAAATATTGATTATCTAAAAACAACAAATTTGGACTTGTTGCAGTTTAATACTGGGACTTTTAAAAGGAAATAACTTGTACACTAGATTAAGTGGTAATGCAATGTGTGAAAAATTCAATCAAAACAACTGAAAAGCAGTTATAATTGAACAAATTGAAGGGTTATAAAAATAGTCATCTTTGAAAAAAAATATGACCTAAGACAGCTGCTATCGAACATCTGAAACAGGAAGTATTAGATAAATAATATTTATATTTACAAAATATTTGCAGGATTACTGGCATCCATCTGAAATTAAACATATTCCTAAAAGAAATCAGAACAAAATGATTCAAATCTATGTTTGTCACCCTAGGAAATAATGACTTTTTTGGATCAATGAAATTATATATTTTGAGCTTTGAATCTCGATTATCTCAGACTGTCAGGGAAATGATCATGTTTGGACAATGACGATGATGAAATGATGAAATGTTGATGAAGATGTAGCTATGGATTGATGCGGGGATCGCTTTCTAAATGCCGCTGGTTTAGAAGATGAACTAAAGGCAAAATCCGGTGCTGTGCTTGCTACCCTGTGCTGTTCAAGGTCAAAACAGGCTTCTTTAGAAGTCAATTTGACCTCTTCGGCAACTCACCAGATGTAGCAGCGATCTTCCATGGTGGAGCTAGTTATCAAATCGCTGCCATTTGCTAATCCATGCTTTGGTTTTGGTTTTGTAATTTGATTTGCTTTTCTCTTGGACTGTTGAGGAGACAGCACTGCGACAAGTCTTTGAAAGGTTTAGTTAGCTTTGAAAGACGTTGTCGCAATTTGGTCAAATGCCAGTAAAAAGAGAAAAGTAAACGCAGCGTAAGGCAACGATTTGATCTCTAATAAAAGTTGTACTTGTTGCTCTCGTAAAACAACTTGCAAACAATGTAAACGTATCGAAAGAAAACTATTCTTTCAAAAGGTTGCTCTCGTGAAGTCTCCCAAGAAAAAACACTTATTAAGGATTCAAACAGTTTTACAAAAACTGTTACAATTATGCTAGTTGTTTCCAGAGAGCCTCTTCAAAAGCAAATTACGAATGAAGCAGTTTTCTTCTACAAAGTTCTGTTAGGTTTGCCAGTTGCTTTCGCAGAGTTCTCTAAAAGCAACCGCTTGATGTAACAGTGTTCCTTTCGTGCTGTTCTATTTTAAAGTTTCTCTCAAAGAGGAGACTCTTTGTGGCTTAGGTTTGATTTGACATTTTCCAGTTAATTTAAAATCTTCTGTTACTTTTGCGTTATTGTATATCTAATCATTGCCTCAAACCAAATACCAAAACCTGAAGATGGAACCGACAGAATCTGTGTTACTAACGCTATTATAATAATGGGATAAAATGGCGTAAACTGTGGGGATGGGGTAACATGGTAGCACTGCCAAAAGCTGTTCCGGGTGATCCAACATGCCAATAATAATATATTTTAAAATTCAATTTCAAGTCGGAGAAAAACATGACAAGGGTAAAACGGACGGTACATCGCTAGGGGAACTACAACGACCAGCTAAAAAAGCAATTATTGGCAACTTGTAAAGCGTTCAAAGATGGCGTCAAGTTATCAAACGTGCCATGGACTAGACCATTAGATTTTCGGTGTTACTAATCTGTTTTAACAACTGCTCTAACACTACATTATATACAAAAATTATCATTATTGTTTTAGACAAATAATTTATAACAATCATCATTACACAGTTTCAATTATTACAAACGTCCAGAAATTTAACTACTTATTTACAATTTTTATTTATTTGTTTTATCACAGTTTTATTTCAAATTTCATTCCAATACCATGGGCAATTGCCTTTTTAGCTGGTTGTTATTATAATTTCATTTATTTAACCAACAATTGGGAGATAAAATATTTTCAAATATTTAAAATTTTTAGGGGTAAATCTTACGATAACTACGGTTCAGAAAGGTATAATTTCAAAATCTTACCCCCACAAATAAAATATCATTAAAATAGTCAGCATTCAAACAGTATGCACCAGTAGCAATAGTTTAAATATAAATAAAATTATTTAAAATTTGTTTCAAAATGCAAAGGCATGCAAAAAATTTCAGTTTCATATTTTTAGAATCAGCAGTTTATATTATGTAGTAATTTTAAAAGAAATAATATAAATTTAAAATAAAATTATTTTTTAAAATAGCTCCTTTCAAAGAGATAACAAATGTATGTTCGAAGTTGCGTATTTTTTTTTTATCAAAAAAAAAAAATGTGTGTAAAATTAAGAAAGAAAAATGAAAATATACGATCATATTTATATGATTTAAGATTTTCACTTAATGTGTTTTTTGAATTTTCGGGTGTTGATCATTTGCTCCGTTCTCAATTTTGTGTCAAAGTTTTGGAAAGCCTCACCGTGTCCATCATTAAGACAGATGTGCAGAGTGTTTTGAATTTTACGTCACTCTCCATATTTGTCCTGATGATGGACATTACAAGGCTGTTAGAAAGATGGCACAAATGAGGAGGAAGCGAAATTTGATACAAAATCACAAAAAAAACACAACACACCTAAAAAAATACCGCTGATAGCTCTGTTTTAACCTATTATATAGATTTTAGAAAGAATGGTTACAGTAAAGCTCTCAGCGGAATGACCATAAATTTTAACGTTCGAGAAATGGAAAAGGCTAAATGAAAATAAAAGCGCAAGATAAAATAGAACATTGTGAGGGTAAATATTGTAAAAAAACAAGATATTTTTGCTGTAGAAGAAGTAAACAGAGCCCCACGAGATGTAATAACAGTAGATGTAGTAGTAGAGGAGGAACACACAACAACAAATTGTCCAAAAAGTTGGCACATACTCGTTCCATCATGGTTCTTGTGGTGCGTTCCCCCCTTTCGTCTTCCCGGTCTTCCAAACAGTCTCCTATGGCCCTCTTCCATCACGTGAGGACTGATGTGGTGCTCGTCAATTTCAAATCCGTCTTCTGGACCAAGATCAGCTCCGGAAACCCATTCCGTTGAGGATGAAGAGGAGGTGGTTTTGTTGGAGGGGAGAGTCTTTCCGTCCGGGTTGGGGGAGTTCACTGTAAGGGATACACAGCTCAGTTGCTGTCCGTGTCCAACGGGTCTCCCTGCGACTTTACACGAGAATCCAACACATTCTCTGATCGGACATCAAATCGTACAGACGACACATTCTTTCCAAGCTATCTAACACGTCAGCATAACTTCAAACAAGTGACTTTTGATTTGAAATTTTCACGATTAATGTTATGCTTGGTATGACTTTTCTTATATCTTTATGATTAAGTCGAATTGCTACTCTTGTTTCCTTTTTTAGCCAACTTTTGGAAAGTCTTCTAGTATCGATTATCAAGGCAGAGATCACCAGATTTCATCTGGTTTTATCAGATTTTATCAGATCACATCAGATTACATCAAATTCATTTGATTTCATCATAATTCATCAAATTTCATCAGATTTCATTAGGCCACTGGTGGACACTGCAAGACTTTCCAAAACTTTGGTCTTGAAAGGATAATGAATAGAGCAAAACGTCAATAACCCAAAAGTCAAACAAACATAACATCAATCCTTTCCCTGACTATCTGAATTTGTTACTCACAGAGATCGATAAAAGATTAAGACATTTAAAAAATAAATCTATTTTTATTAATAAATTTTACTGTCAACCACTTACTACAATTTTTGTATTTCGTACAAAATTTACTTGCGATGTTATAAACATCATTAGATGAAAAACAAAAAGAAGTTTTGCACACATCAATAAATTTATAAGAAAACATCAACAAGATTCAGCACAACCATGTCTTTGTCAAGGCATCTCAAAGCTATGCTCAAATCAGTTTGCTGTTCCTATTAAATAAAAGTCATGCATTCAAAAGTCCAATTTTTTTCAAACCTGTAAAGTTTTTTTCCGACTAAATTATAATTTTCAGTACATACACATTCCACATATCATTGACAATTTATAACTTTTTTTTTACGAAAACCAAATACTTGGACGTAGTTCTGAAATAAATACCTTATTCATAAATCTGCGCGAAAACATTTACGTAAGTTTGTTTCCATTTGAAAAATGTACTTTTGAAAAGATATGTCTATAAAAACATAAGCATCTCTCGCCACAAGTAAAACAACTTTGTTCAAGACTAAATCCTATTCTCTGTTACTTTCTACAACTTGTTAAAGACTTGTTCAGATAAATTATATTTTATTTCATACTTAAGTAGCCGAGTCTTGAATGATGAAATAATTTTAGAGTTTTTTGTAAAATCAAAATAATTATCCCTATCAAAATTTAAAAAAAATTACGTTTATGACAGTCTTTTGAAAACAGATGTCTGCTGACAGGACGATGTGTTTATTTTGTTGGAATTTTAATGGAACTTGCTCCAAAGTAGTAATGCTATTTCTCCCTTTAAAAATCGAAAATACAGCCCTGCTGGACTACATTAGAATACATTTGATATTAAAACGTGGCAATTTATAGAATTATGGTTAATATTAGTTGTGTAACATTGAAGAAAAATATATACTAATAAATCTGAGAGATACACGAAACAAAAATACAGAAAAATGATAAAGGTAACGAATGCAACTGTGATAAAAATCCAGGATCTCCCAACTTAGCGCAATACAACGTCTTAACCAACTCGGCCAAAGGGACCTATGTATATTTCTTCTGTCATTTTGGTCGATTTTTTTTATTATTTTTTTAATTTTAATTATATAGAATACCTCACAGGAGTCCCAACTGCTTCCGTCTGGAGCAAGAAAGACTATGGCATCCCCAATTAAGTATGTTATGAGGCTGAAAGTAAGTGGGGAAGGGAAGGAGATAGGGGAGAGGAAGGTGGGGATTGTACCTGGCTATTCAGATCTAGTCACTAAACATGGCTAAAGCCATTTCAAGCAACGGTTCAATTCTGAATGGTGGTGTTACACCAGGGCGATACTGAGAGTATCTTCCACTCTGGAACGTGCCGCAAATATAGTATATATTATTTTTATATTTAATTGTGAAATAACACAAATGAATCAAATAAAATTAAGTCGATCTCATATTTCAACAATATTATTCTCAACTAATTTTCTCCACATTTTTGGCGGATATCTTTTTGAATATATATATATTAAAAAAATCCCAGTTGCATCTGTTATCTTTTTATTTTTGTGTCTTGTTCTGTGTCTGTTTCATTTAGATTTATTAGTATTATCTTCTTCTTCAAAGATACATTACATTTAGATTTATTAGTATTATCTTCTTCTTCAATGATACATTACATTTAGATTTATTAGTATTAACTTCTTCTTCAATGATACATTACATTTAGATTTATTAGTATTAACTTCTTCTTCAATGATACATTACATTTAGATTTATTAGTATCTATTATCTTCGTCTTCAAATATACATTACATTGATGAGTATAACCTTCAAAAGTTATTTCAATAAGAAATTAATATTATTTGTGTGTTTAAATCTCAAACTTGTAGCTCAAATCCATTGATTGAATCTTAGATTTTATTCCTCAAATTGATTGAATCTTAGATTTTATAACAGTTGTATCGCTGCTGTGAAGGGCCGTTGAATGAATTATAAATAATACGTATTTTATTTCTGAAATATCCGAAAAATGATACATTTTTGGATAGTCCTTCTGTATCCTTTACATTTAAAACTTTAGTATTTTCTGAAACTTGGCGCAATTTTCCCACTTCCTGTTGTAGGCAAGTTCAAAGAAAAGCCTTAGCAACAAATGTTTCTTAGGAAACTTTCTAGAATTATTGTTACACTTCAGCAGGAAGCTGAGGACAAAGAAAATTTATGAAAATACTTAAATATGATTTTTAAATTACCCTTGAAAATATATTTGAATAAATTGGACAAGGTCAATATTCTAACTTGTTTTGATTTTACAATTATGTAGTGTGGTGTTGTATCCTAGTCCTTTTTAAGCGAAGGATTGATACAAGTCCGCGATGCCCACTTTACCCATCATCAGAGCAGATATCACCATTTTTCACAATAATTCATTAGTTTTTACCAGTTTCCATAAGATTTCATCAGATTTCACCAGAATTCATCTAAGTTAATCTTCATTTGGGAGGCGGGAATGGGTACCGCCGCTCCGGGAACCATTCATTGGATAACCAACACCTCTGCCATAGGTTACCCCAAGTGGTTAGCAGGGTGCCCGGGTTTATGGGGTGAGGTTTGTGTAGGTCTTGGCGGCGAATGATCTGGACACACTGAACCCCAGATTCCTACCCAACCCTTATACCCTTTTCCTTTCCAGAACTTCCTTTCCTTTAAAAAAAACCCTCCACACAGCATCCCCAAAGATGACATAGGCCCTGAGGGAAATTATTTTACTCAGGGCCTCCTGTGTAAAATCTAATGTAAAAAAAGTCATCAAGTGTCATCATATAAAAAAATTATTTGTTATTAAATAAAAAATTATATGTTAAATACAATTATTTTTATTAATTAAAAAAATTATGCTTTTTGTTTATTTTTATAACATTGATTCTATTGACAAACGGGTCACTTCACAGCTATACATTCAGGATTTATATCGGAATGTTGCTGGTTTTTTTATCAATACCTCGAGATATGTAATCAGTTAATATATTATTTCATCAATTTTCATTAGTTTTCACCAGGTTTCATCTATGTCATCAGATGCCTTTAAATTTCATCTGTGTCATTAGATGCCATTAGATTTCATCAGTTTTCACCAGATAAGATCTCATCAGATTCCTTCACAATTCATTACTTTAATTTGATTTTATCAGACATCCACCATAATTATGGACAGTGTGTGACTTTCAGAAATGTTTCCCTCACAAAAAGTTTCAGTTCTCTAACAATCAATCAACACAAAACTTATTAATACTTAAAAAAATGTACCTACTAAGGGAAAATTCAAAACTTAAGTGGGAATCGAATCCACAATTCTTAGATTGTCGACCACATCAGCTTACCATTAAACCACTGACAAAATGACTTATAATCGATCAAAAAACTATAGTATTGAAAAACAAAAACGTAACACTGACGCCCAACGTGGTGCAAATTTGTAATATTTTGTATTAAGTCCCCTGTTGATTATTGTAACGCATTTCTAATGGTTATTTCGTCATTTCCCTGAGATACTTAGATGAGGTAATAGACGTTGTCTAATGCGTTTTTGTCCTAAGGGGTTTTGGAGTGTCAATACTTCTTGACAAGTTTTACAAACTTTTGCTAACAATGAGAAGAACCAAGGAACATTTCGTGTTAAAATTATCATTACGTTAATAAAATATTTCACAGTAAATTTATCTGAATTCATATGATTGTTAGATTATGGGAAGTGGCAGATTGGCAAGTAGCTAACTATCAGTTCTGATCAGTAAACATAGCTTAAGCCACGTTGACCCTAAATTATGGTTTCTCTACATTAAATTTGTGGAATTCAAAACTTCAAACAAGATTATTAAAGCTTATGGATAAACTTAAAACAATTATTCAGTTCGTTCGTTCAGGAATAAACCCCTTTTGCAGGTTTTGCTGTATAAAATTAAGGTGAATTGATTATTTTTAATTGATAAACTAATGTCTTTAAAACAAGATTTTTATGCATAACACAAAGGGTAACAATTATTATAAGCAATAATTATCAGCCTGAAACACTCATCCATATTGAAAAATCTTCCGACTAAATGTAGACATGATATGTCTCGACGCCATCTAGTGGGAAACTTAGCACTTACAGTGCTTTCTCATATAAAAATAAAGTTGGTTGTTTGCAGGTGAAAAAATGTAATAAGCGGTAGTTGTTGAATGAAACACTAGTATATATTGAATCATTTGGCGGGTAAGAGGTAACCCGCCGTAGCTCAGTGGATCAGAGGACCCGACCGGACATCAGAAGACAGGACACGGAAAATGCCCATCATATACATGATAAATGCCCGTCATATACATGATACATGCCCGACGGCGGCATGTATCTTTTATCGGAAGATTTTTCAATGTAAATGAGTATAGGCTGCAGGCTGATAATTATTGCTTATGATAATTGTTACCCTTTAAGATGAATTATTTGTTTGCGCCCATAAATGCGCAATGTGAATATGAATAAATAGTATTGTCCATAAATAAACTCAAATCTTTCAAAAAAAGTTTAAAAATACAATGTTGGATTGAATAACCCATGCAATATATTTTTTGAATGCCTTTCTAGAAATAATTACGTTTGTTTATGCAGAAAAACTATTTATTTATATTCATATTGCATATTTATGAGCGTAAACAATTAATTCACCTTATTATTTTAAAGCATAACTTATACAAAATAACTAAACTTTTAAGTATCACTATAATACAGAATTTTTAAAACGTTATTCAGGATTGTAAAATTAAATTAAAAATTTTATAAACTCAATGCAAAATTTTAAAAACTTTTTAAAAGATATATAAAAAAATTAGATTATAAATACTTAATACAAGATGGCAAAAACTTAATACGAGATTGCAAAAATTTAATACGGGACTGCAAAAACTTTATACGAGAATGCAAATACTTAATTAACGATAAACAAACTACATTTTTTTTTTAACATCGTAGTAAAAATTGATAAGAATGTGGATGTACTGAAAATTTTCCTATAACAATCTTCCATCTCTCAAACACAGAAAACTTTCAACATAATGCATAATTTTATTTATTTATTTTTTAATATTAAGAATATATTATATACTTATTTCTCATCAGAGGATAAAATTTAACATTTAGATAAAAGTTACAACAACTTCTTAGTCATCCAGCTATTGTTATAATATATATTTTAACGGTAAAAGATGAAAAATTAACACCAAAAGCACAATTAAAGCAAAAAGCCAAACCATATTGTGCAGACATCAAAGAAAATAACAAAAAATTATAAATTTAACCAAAAGTAAAAAAAAAATTATCGATGCGAATTTTAAACTTAAAAAAAAAGATTTACGAAAAAGCTTTTTTTGCAAAATTTCAGAACAGTTTGGTTAAAATTGAATGCAGCTAAAAAAATGAGAATGCATGTGATAATGTGTATTGACAATGATAAATGATTTTTTGATTAAGTACATGAATTCGTGTTTAAAATTATGTATCAATTAAAAAAAAACATGTGGTCGGGTTAACTATCCAAAATTTTTCCGTTGATAAATTGGTTTCTAAAAATTATAGTATTAAAACTTAAGTAATAACTTAATATGATAGTATTAAAACTTAAGTAATAACTTAGTATGATAGTATTAAAACTGAAGTAATAACTTAATATGATAGTATCAAAACTTAAGTAATAATTTAATATGATAGTATTAAAACTTAAGTATTTTATTGGACCCTGCTTCGAAGAACTAAAGGTAAGATCTGATAGATGAATAATTATTGCAACCTCTCGTTTTTTCTCATGAACGAAGCACGTAATAGAAAAAAAGTTACTGAAAAGCTATAAAGATGTAGTATAGTTGAAATAAAGCAAAATATCTCTTAGCAGTTGTTGTCAGTAGCACGAGAACGGGTCGTTTCTCCGACTAGTTCTTATGTGGAAAGAGCTGCCAATAAGCCTTTTCAAGATCTGCATTAAAATAATCATTCCTCTCAAAAGTTTTGTTGTCACAAAATAATTCAAAAAAAAAATTTTGCAAAATCTCAAAATTTAACAAATAACCCAAAAGTTATGCATTTTATCAAAAGATAATTTTATTAAAAAAAAACAAATTTCGTGTTGTTCCTAACACATAAATTCTAGTGAAGAGTTCGAAGACGAAAAACCTATAATTGTTTTTACACCTGGTCAAAAAAAAATCACATAACAGCATATTGTTTACCTTAGATATTTAATTCAAAATTATTTCTAAAATAATCCTGAATATATGTGTGTTTTAATAATATGTAAATAAATGATACGATGTGTTTAAAACACTGTTTTATTTTATTTTTTATCGTACATTTATATATTTAATAAAAATTGTGTGCATTGTATGAAAGTGTGGAATGAAAGAGATAAAATATTGTAAGAAAGAGAGAAGAGTAAAAACAGACACCAATTATCCATAGAGATCGTAAGATTTAGAAAAGGTAGAGATATCCATAATGCAAACATCAAGAAATATAGAGAACATGCACAAACATGCAACATTTCTATAAATAAAACATGGTTAGGTTCGCTTTCAATTCGTAAAACAAGACGATAATGTTTGTAACACAGTTTTTAAATAATAAAAAATGGGACACGTACGAAATATATAAATAAAAAGAATCACCCAATCAGATATATTTATAAAATAACTTGACTTTTTTCCACTTGTTTATTTTATTAGACGTCAGTGGTATTGTGAAACCAGCTTGTTCAAAAATAAACCCACTTGTTTATTTTATTAGACGTCAGTGGTACTGTGAAACCAGTTTGTTCAAAAATAAACAAGTCAATCAGTTTAATAAATTAAAATAATAATAATTACGTTACAAAAAAATTGAACTTTTTTAGACTTCATCAGTCTTGAATTACAAATCAAAAGCGAAAAAACGCATACTGCATGCTTTTCAATGATATAAACAAAATATGTTGGTCTTTTGGTACAAAAATAACCAAAAATAACACAACTCTACATAAAGTTGAATTGGTATCACAGTAGATTAGTCGTGAGTCAATTATTATACCAAAATATTGCTTATTTATATCATTGCTTTTTAATACAAAATCGACACTTCACGTCATAACTTCATTAAGTTCGTTATTGGTTTTTGATTTTTATCGAAGTTGTCAAAAATTTCAGGATTTAATTAATCTAATTGAATTTATTTTTTACCGTCATGTTAAATTTCCACTTAATTATTCAAAATATTGCGTAATTGCTTATAGTTGCAAAGAGTAAATAACAAAGTATCATCAGCAAATAGTCGAACTTTGCATTCATTAACACCTTTAACGATGTCATTAATATAAAGTATAAACCATAGAGGTCCGAGAACTGATCCCTGTGGTACTCCTAAATTTTTCTCCATTGGTTTTGAAAATGGATTATTTACTTTTGTTGCTTGTTTTCTGACTATCAAATATTATTCTATTAATTTTACTCCTTTAGAAAAACAATCATTCCCCGTTTATAAATAGCACTACAATCTTTAAAAATTCCAATAATCATCATTATAAGTGGTAAATTTTGCTTGTAAAATGATGGAGGACTTGATTTTAACAGAGAATTTGATCTTACAACGCGAACACTGGGTTAAAACCAAATGCATTTCTCCACTCAGCTATTATTATTCGATCAATTCGATAAAAATATTCATGAACCGGTGTGTTAAATAATAATAAAATTCCATTAAATCTGATACTGGACTGGAAAAAATAGCGTAGTACTAAGTAGTTTGAAGAATCACTCAGTCGTAGTAATTAGCAATGAAAAATACTTCTTAGAAAGGTAAGGCATAGGTAGTTATACCATTTCAATACGTCGTGTTTTAAACATACCCTAAAAAGAATTAAAAATCTATATATATTATTATACTCTGTACAGCCTTGTTGTCACGATTTTATCGAAGTGTAACAGTATTTTTTTCGAAATAATGACGGTTTACCTCAAGTGAAATGGTTAAAATCCTCTGTTTCCTTAAATGATTAGTATCTGAAGGCTGGCAAAGAGGTTAAAGGTTTTCTCAATGGAAAGGCTATATTTTACTAAATTGCAAGCCATTGTCATTCCTTTCTGAGGGCAGCACTTAAAATTTCATATCTGTCGTCTGCCACTGTTAAGAAAGTATTCACAGAATGTAGAATGCTACGTAAAGGAGAAAGGACGATTTATTGTTGTGAAAACTCTTTACAAATATTGGGTACTCAAAAATTGTAGGAAACATGGGCGAAGTTCTAAGAATGCATCAATGCATTCAATAAGTCTACAGTTTGAAGAGTTTTTGAGAAATTCGTGAGTACCGGATCGATTATGGACAGTATGCTGTCTATCTCTGGACTATCTCTTGAAACTGTATTTGAAAAAACAATCAAAACACACATTTTTAAAAAAGGGTACTTTAAGTCGATAAACATTGTTAGCAAAAATATTGGCTTAATTTGTGCTGATAAACAGAATAAAATTAATAAATGTACAAATTTTCTAATCATTTTGTGTGGTTGGTCAACAAATAACTCGATGCTCAAATAGATATACAATTTCCGTTGTTTGTTTTTGGGGTGTTATGCCGTGTTGTGCTACCTCCTTCTTTAGCCGACGTTTCGGACAGCGTTGCAGTGTCCATCATCAGGGCAGATCCGGCAGATCCGTCGATGTGAATTTGTAGTGTTAAGTGTGTGCTTATTTAGTTGGAAGCGATACCGTGCCGTTAGCTTTATTTCAGAAGAAAGTGAACTACTTTGAAAGGGAAATTTGGTGAAAGCGCAGTATTTACGTTAGCCTGGGGCCCGTCCACGGAGAAATGTAACGAAATTTCATTACATTTCTCCGTGGACGGGCCCCAGGCTAACGTAAATACTGCGCTTTCACCAAATTTCCCTTTCAAAGTAGTTCACTTTCTTCTGAAATAAAGCTAACGGCACGGTATCGCTTCCAACTAAATAAGCACACACTTAACACTACAAATTCACATCGACGGATCTGCCGGATCTGCCGTGATGATGGACACTGCAACGCTGTCCGAAACGTCGGCTAAAGAAGGAGGTAGCACAACACGGCATAACACCCCAAAAACAAACAACGAAAATGCTTTTGGCCGTGAAAATCTAAAAACGTATCAGATATACAATTATACAAAAAGGATTGTTATTTTAACTCACAGTATTTACAAAAAACTATTAAGGAATTCCAGTTTAAAATATACGGAGAAAGCCATGCAATTAAAAACAAACGACATTTTGATAAAATCGCCAACAAACTTGATTACAAAATTATGACGCTGAGAAGAGTCAAAACACAATTCAGATTAAACAGTTGTCCTCACGTCTGTCGTGAGGACAACTGGAGACAAATAATAACACAGAAAGCAGCCTCGGAGGACCTGAAAGGCTGTTTGGAGGAGAAGATCAAAGGTTCTGGAGGTCTAGAGGAAACGGTAGATGAGAGGAAGAGGAAACATAAGGTCGGTGAGAAGAAAAAGCTGCAGTGTGACAGAGTAAGAAGTTCTAACATTTAGTGACATAGAGTGTTGTGAACATTCAGACGCTATTCCTAGAGTTCTAAAGAAGTGTTGGCAGTAGACATAGTCAAACTCCAATTGTGTGAAAGTTGAAATTGTAGAAAGGGTTAAACACGAAGTTGGACGTCAAAAGAGTGAAGACAGAACTGAACATAATGTTGTTTTGTTTGTTTTTGTCAAAAATAATTGGATGTCAAGTCAGAGTAGATAGAAGTTAGCATGAAGTTTTTTAGGGTTGCGGTTTGTTTTAGGTTGGGGTTGTGACTAGTAAACGAAGTTGTTTGAAAAAAAAATCATTCTGGATAGTCAAACAAAATTTTGTAGGCACGGAGATATCAATAAAGAGAGAAGTTGATATGAGTTGAATGCGAAAATGAAGTTGAATTTCGGTTGTTAAATATTGTGGATAGAATTAAACATGAAGTCGTTTGGTTATATAAAAAAAAGTTGATATAGTCCAAACAATAAGTGTTTCGATGTTAAGTTATACATCATCAGGTACAGATTTATAAATACAGTGTTGTTGAAATTTGAAAACATTTTATTTCTAATTTATAAAGTTTAAAAAAAACAAGCGGGTTAAAAATAATGAATGTCAATGGAATCAAAAACGTTAGAGAACCCATTTTTGAGTATTTCGTATTTAACTGCACGCCAAGAGTCAAACATGTGGTCAGCAAGTTAAGTTATCCAGTGTCAAATAAAGTATTCTCAGTTAAATCAATTGGAATGATCTTAGTGTTACAAACACACTCACAAAGATCATTTATTCCTTTACCAGGTCAGACACAAATTTTGTGATAGATATTTTATCAGAAACCACAATGATCGAGGAACTAAAGCATACTGGATTAAAAGCAAAAAAGATTTGAATGCGTTTCTTTTAATAAGGTTCATACATTTATTATGTCAATTTCTGGAAACGAGGTAGGTTCGTAGAGTTTTTGAAAACTTGTCGTCATTTTAGGAACCAAATAAAAAAGTGGTCAGTTTTATGAATGAAAGTGTGTGTTCTGGAATCTGTCCACAGATGCAGCAATTTCACTCACCGGTTTCGCCTTGTTTCCCTCGTCCAATTTGCTGTCATCTTTTAAAGCTTGATTATTTCACACCACTAAATCAGCATCAAATCTTCCAACTAAATTGTAATGATCGAATAGATCGTCGTAACATAATGATTGAAGAGATTTGGTTATGGCAACAATCTTGCAAAGGTTGGATAGATTATCCTAAAGTAATTGGTTGTTCCTCTAGTCCCCGAACCTTCATGTTGAGACCTAACCACCAGGCAGACTTACTATATTGTTAAAGAACACCAAAGCACCAACAACATTCGAATGAATTAACGACACACGACGAGCTTTGAGATCCACCCACCCAGAGGAGGATTCAAGCGTAGTCACAGAAGGTTACAGATCTTGCAAGAGAGGAAAAAAAGGAATACATTTTTATTTAAAAGCGCATCTGGCGAGACCTCACCCGACTGAGCTCGGTTTCGCGAGACGTTGGGGTGTCGTCTGCTTGCAGAGGCTGCAGTCTGGGATCTAGACCTATGTCCCATAGCTTTCATAATCGCTCTGATCAAGTCCCCACCTCCTGCATCGGTTATGACCTGAGTCCCATTATCTGTGACGAGAAGTATCGTCCCATCCGGAGCGACGTATCTGGTCACGTTGGACTTGTACTCCAGCGAGATGGTTTTGTGGTGGTGTTTCTGATGGGTGGAGGTGGCCTTGGAGTCTGGTAGCTTGCTCGGGTGGAGGTTGAAGCGGTCTGGGTGGCGATCGGTGGGTGGGGCCGGGGTGGGCTTCCGTGGCGAGTGACGCAGGCGCAGTAACCTAGTCAGGAACAGATCTGGTCCTCCGCGTTCTCTCCTGCCCTCTATTCACCAAGTCAAATGTTCCAATAACTCCTGTTAACTTATCCTCTCCTGGTATCATCTCTTAGAATAGTTTGGCTTTCTTGTGTAAAATTTTGGTCTTCTTGTGTAATATCGTATTTATCTAGTATATTTTGGCTTTCTTGTGTAAAATTTTGGTCTTCTTGTGTATTATTAACATTTATCTAGAATAGTTGGTCTTTGTTTTCATTTAAAAGGAATATTTGGAATTTTTTAAGTGTATTGATGTGACTTTCAATTTATTGACTTCTTTATTTATGCTGATACTCATTGTTTGTTATATTTGGTTGGTTTGTCGTGTTGGGTTTCGTAGTCTGAGGGTTTATATAAAATCGTATTGTTTTATTTACCTGCAATGCGTAAACGTATACTTTAGCACTCACTCCCTTTCTGACCATTTTAAGTCATTCACAATCACCAAAAAACTCTCACAAACACAAAAATGTACAACTTTAGGTTCATCAAATACAAGCATATATATACATACATGTACACAAAAGAAACTTTCGCCGACATTTAAATAGCTAGATGATATGGAAACCGTATTCTTGATTAGCATAAGAAAATAGAAGGATACTTCAGAAGACTATCAAGAGAAGAAGTGATTCATAAAAGTGACCAGCAATATCCATTTATCCAAGGGCTACAGCGTAGATTACGATCATTTCATCAAACACAATAATTGTAAATATTCGAGATAAAACTTGAGAAAAGCTAGCAAATAAATATCTATTATGCTTATAAGCTAGTGCATTCCACGAGATGAAAGACCAAGCTTTTCATGGTTTAGAAACCTATGTAACTGGTAAAGAGATACAGAAATGCTGAGTTGTCAATTATCTGAACCCTGCAGAAAAACTAGTGACTTGATAACTTGGACAATATGTGATGGCTCAAGTAGAAAAATAAGAAGACTTTTAATTAATGTCAATGAACAAATTGAGGATAACTGATGATTCAGAGAAAGATTGGTGGAAGACCCAAGAGAGGCAGAAGCCACACCTTGTGACTTAAAGCCAAAGTAACTGGTTCGAGAACAGCTCTCTAAGAGTAAGACTTATGATACAATCTTCGATAAGTGAGAGCTCAAGTAGAAAAATAAGATGACTTTTAATTAATATCATTGAACAAATTGAGAAGACGATTCAAAGGAATAATAGTGGAAGACCCAGGAGAGGCAGTCGCCATTCCTCGTAACTTGAAACCAAAGTGACTGGTACGAGAGCTCTGTAGGAGATAGACTATCGTAGAGGCTCCATACTTTGCTGCAGAGTTATGTGACGTCAGTAGTCTGCATGCTACCGAAGCAGCATTTCCAAGGTGTATAGAAATGAAATGATATCGATACTCTTGACTGAATTAAGCGGACTAACTCATTTAAAATATTTGCGTTTTATGGCACAAAGTACCTCCAATCACCATACATTAAAAATAATTGCCCTAAAACCGCAACACTCATCAATTTAGCACGAGTGTCGCAAATTTCAATACAAACTTGTTCAAAGCGAAACGTTTGATTACGTTAGAAGAAAAAATAACGAACCAAAATAGAACTTCAAACGGCTTTTTGATAATGATCCCTAAATATTTACTGAAGGCATGTTTTAAATTGTAAATATATTATCCCTGAATATTTACCGAGGAATCATCGTCAAATAAATTTCGCGAGGTGGAAAATCGTTTTTAAATATTACATATTATTTGAACATTTCTTTTTGACAAGTGGAAAGGACGGGGGTGAAATTGAATGTCATTTGAATAAATTTATTACAAAAATTTTAGTGAGTGGAATCAATTCACAAATAACAACAAAAAAATACAAGGCGTCTGGAAGTTAAGTGCAGTAACTTCGAGAGGTGATTCTATTTCACAATAGATAAATAACTTTGATAGAATTTCCAACGTTTTAAGGTAATTTTCAGGTGAATATGTTTAAAGTTTAAATCTCTCGTTGTTTATTCTTGTTTGTGTGCGGTACAGATCATAGAGATACTAGTATAATACACAGAGAATTATTTTTTCAATTGTTTCTGGCTTTGTTCTCGACCGTCATTTAAACTTATGGTGAATTTATATATTGATTTTAATAAAATGCGAAAATTTCAAAATCATATGGAAAATTATATAAGAGTTCAGACTTAGAAGAGAAGAGATGATAAATGGAGAGGAGGCAATTTTAAATGAAGCTTGATAGAAGAGAGGATATTAAATTTGTTTAGAGAGGCACAATTAAAAATATATATATGATCTAAAGGTCCCTAAAATGCTAATTATAAGTCATCAGATAAGACCTGTACCTAACGTCAATATTAACCATACTCTGACAAGAAAATGGTTGTTTGCATAAATATTGAAGAAAGCCTTTAAATGTATATTTATTATTTTTTGTATTTCTTGGGCATTAACTATGTAACAATTTCTAGACATTTTGTTTTGAAGAGTTTTCATTTTCAATGTACTATCGTTACTTAAATTTTAATTTTTATGCTACCGGTTTCGACACATCCGTGTCATTCACTAGCAAAGTTTGCTAGTGAATGACACGGATGTGTCGAAACCGGTAGCATAAAAATTAAAATTTAAGTAACGATAGTACATTGAAAATTAAAACTCTTCAAAACAAAATGTATATTTATTAACTTATTAACTTAGAACTCCGCGATTAAATGGAGATTAAAAGCGATTTCTGCCTTTTGTAAACAAGAATTAGTTTGTTAGCGAATCGCTAGATGGGTCCAGTTTACCTACCAATTACACGGGTGCTAGCTAATATTTGCGCTGTGTTCAGTAATGTTTTAGACAAAGTCTGTGTTTGCCGCTTTGGAGAGATATCGTGTTGAAGAGCTGTGATAAGTTAAATAAATATTTCTAGATTTCAATTATTTCTAGGTTCTCAGCTCCCAAAGTCGTAACCATCAACCTAAAAACTAAGACAACATACCAAATTATTTGTTCCACCTTTCTGATAACAGTTTTGAATCCATGAAAATTCTCGGTAGAAACTAGGTAAAAACTGGTACATTATACTCGTGTAACATTTATTGCAGCCCATTTTTAGAAACCATATTGAAAACCATTTTTAAATCTTTACATACTATTTAAATCTTTTCATCGTTTAGTCCATTTTACACACATTTCACTTTCTAAACACAAATCTTTTCATCAAATAGCATTCATAAGCATCACATGTTACAGATTCATAAAACGTTGACGCACTGATTAAGAAATGAAATTTTGGTTAATTGTTGAAAATTTGTCACGTAATATTTATTTGAGGTGTGTCCAGTATCCAGTGTATGAGGAAGACAAACAATATTTGAGTACACAAGATAAGTAGTTATAACATTCACTGCTTTACCTTTCGGGGAGAGCTCTTGGGAGTAGATTTGTCAGTCAGAAAAGCACTACACTGTTTAAACAGTGATTATCAAGATCATGTGCCACGAAATACTTCAAATTTAAAAGCGTGTTCTTTTTAAAAATTGACATTTAACCCATTCACCGCACCATAGTAGCATTGAAAAGGTTAAAAAATTCAGTTTTTTATTTTAATTCTGACAAAATGTGAAATTTGAAAGCATTTTGTGACCATATAATAATTCTACGTGTGATTTTGTGCTTTTGTGTGACTAGGTGGTCGAGTTTCTCTCAAAGAGACATACCATTTCAAAGTGCTGCACACAAAGTTATTTCTGCTTATTTGATTTAAAAAAAAGTATTAAAGTATTAAAAGTATTGTGGAAAGATTCCTTAAAAAATCGACAGTTATTTACACAAAAATTTAAAAAAATTAGAAATTTTTAAAAAATTTTAACATTTTTTCATCAAATTAGAGTAATGACTTCATATGCAGTTTATGTGAGCGCATTAAGCTGGTTGTGTTTGGGTGGATAGTGTGCAGATGACTATTTGTGAGTTCTTACAAAATCTGAACATAATTCTGACCAAATAACCAACCAGTGACCAAAAATGGCCACAAATTTTAGTTTTTCGCTGAAATTTTTCAAGGTTTTGCAGTTATTTGAGGAGATTTTTTTATGGTCAGGTTTTCGAAGATTTTTCATTATTAACGATCATGTTTTATAACTACTCGTGGCGTTTTGAAAAGCGTCGCTCAGAAGACAAAAATTTGTTAAAATTTTTCGTGGCTAGAGAAATTTTGAGAAAACAAATCGGTTCCTGAAAATTTTCTAAATATTTCGTTTATTATTCTTTCTTTTTGATTAATATTCCAACAGGAACCGGCTCTAAAAATAACAGGATCCTCAAAGAAATGATATCGACCATCTCTAGTATGTAGCTAGTGAGAAATTGAACCGATTTTACTCCAACTTTAAAAACACTGGCAATAAATTTAAAAAGTTCTTCATGAGTTGGTTGTTTTGGTAAATTTGAAAGACTTTTTACTGATTACCTACATTATATTTGAAGCACTCAATACAAAAACGTATTATTGAAGTGCCTCACGTCATTATCACTTGTTTTTCCAAGGTTATACTTTGAATGGCCTATTTCAAAACGCGCGCACTCATTTAGAATATTATGAGTGTCTTTTGTCAAACTGAACACAGGTGTTAGTTGACGTGATACTTGAAAAGAAATGATAATAACCCCAAACAATGTAAAGCCTACTTAAAAACGGTTCTATCCAGTTCTTAAAAGCTTTCAAGCGATAGAAATTATTTAACAGAAAACCAAATTTATTCAAATCGATTTTATTTTTCAATTGTTAAATTTGTGAATACGGAAACTTTTATAACTTGGTAATAAACCCAAAGGACATACACATTTTCACATCATAATTGTGTTAAAACTTGCCACAATTTTCATTGACAATTATTTAAGACTAGGTCATAGGTCACGCCAAGTATCACCTGCCATAGGTCACGCCAAATGGGTCGCTCCATTTGGTTCATTGGGGTTGAGGTGTGTTTAGATCTTGGAGGCGGATGTGTTTGCTCAACAACTGCATGGCGGATCGGATCGGGAGAGACTGGTTGAGAGAGACCCTTTGAACTCTGCAGCCGGTCTCTCTCGACCTCACTGCAGTGACCCTCAGATTCCTAACCACCCCTCGTACCTTTTTTCTTCGCAAATCCTCTCCTTTATTTCCCTAAAAAGACCCCTCCACACAGCATCTCCAAAGATGACAAAGGCCCTGAAGAATTTATTTTCCTCAGGGCCTCCTGTGTGGACCTAATGTAAAAGAAGACTAATGTATAACAATGAACTAATATTAGAACTTTTTATAAAACCATTTTTTGTCTTCTGAGCGAAACCATCGACGTCTCGTTCTTACGCTATGGTGTCGGCGAAATTGCAACAGTGGCAGAGAGGGACAGAGATAGATAGAGACAATCGAGTGTTTGGACATGAGGGAGAGAGATAGAGAGAGAGACAGGTTAGTGCCTATTTTTTCATGTAGACGGAGCTGATCCAAGAATAACGAAATACACATTAAAAAAATATCGTGGAAATAATTTTCTTCTATTATATTTTTTTTAATTCTCTCCTAACTATTAGTATAATTCTTGCGTTCGTACATTTTATTTCGAAGGTGGAGTGGTCCACGACATTGAAACAGCGTTGAAAGAACGCAGCAATCGAAATAGCTGTCAGTGGGTAGGTACGCCACGCAAACAATTCGTATAATATCTCAAATGTTCTCTCCAGAGACATTCGTTATTTATAAGTACTGGCACCAATATTCTCCAGTACTACATAAAGCTTATTGACATACTTAGGTTCTTTGAATTGCAGAGACTGTTTATTGACGTATCGTAATTTATAATTATAGTTCAGAGGACTAACTTCGTTTCTAGAATAGAAGCTAGGTTTTGTCTGCGGAACTATAGAATTGTAATACTTTGCACATCTAGCTTCGGTTACCTTCGGCACATCTCCGGCCCAAAGACTACTGAAGTAATCTGGGAACTAATCATAGACTAATTATGATACATTAATTTGTTTTTGGTACGTTTTTTTTTGCTAAGCGGACTTGACTTTGAACAAGCTAGGAGATGAACATAATAGTTTTATCACCTAACAAAATAGAGTAAAATCTAAACACTTTGATTCCGAAATAATTGTTTAAATCGATACATTTCGTGAACAGTAGACTAGCGTAATATTGATTGCTTCGACGTGACAATTCGGAACAGTTGCAACGTTCGTGCGCTCTGGCGGAATAAAAAGGTATTACCAAACACGGCTACCATCCTGATAAGATTGACCGGACACAAAGAAATTTACGGACAGGAGAAATGCAAAGTAGTCGATCCGAAACAAGACTTACGCTCAGTCAATGAATAGAAACAATTTTTGTCTCTTTTCCGGCTGTTTTACACGTGTTTTGAGTCTATTCGATCATTTTCGACATTTTTAATGCATTTTTACTGCGAGGATGGATTAATGAAAACAAATTTCTCCCCTCTCCGACTATTTTTCACGTGTTTTGTCTCTATTCGACCGTTTTCGACGTTTTTAATGCATTTTTACTGCTAGGTTGGATTAATATAAACCAAATTCTCCTATTTTCGGCTGTTTTTCACGTTTTTTTTAAACTTTATTCGACCGTTTTCGACGTTTTTAATGCATTTTTACTGCGGAAATTGATTACTAGAAACAAATTTTAAGTCTTTTTCACGTGTTTTGACTCTACTTGACGGTTACCGACGTCAATGTATTTTTACTGCGAGTATTAATTAATACAAAAAATATGCTCCCTTTTCCAGATGTTTTTCACGTTGTTTGACTCTATTCGGCCGTTTCCGACGTTATAATGCATTTTTACTGTGAATATGCAGGATATTTAAATTTTCCCATAGCTGGGAATAAAACAATTACGCGTAACACTTATGGCATTTATCAAAGACAATGTAAAAAATGGAGGATATTAAATAAAAACACAGAATACAGTCAAGGCAATGAACGATATACTTAGACCAGTTTCCAGAGACTTTTTTAAAGTTATTTAAAAAAACCTACACAACCTGTTTTTAAAATTTCGAAAAAACTATAGATGAAATTAATAGAATTGCAATATTTTACATAAAAATTTTGAAAATTGATTTTTAATTAAATCTACGAATTTGTAAATATTCGTTTTTATCATCTCTTGTAAAGTTTTTATTTTGTGGCTTGAATGGTTTTAAGAAACCGCTGTGGATATTGTTATGCTTGTCAGTTTATTACAATTGGGAATAAAGCTGAAACGCACCTAGAATTGGCGTTTTACGGTCGGTTTCAAATGTCAAAAAAAACAAAATGGTGCTGAATGACCATTTGGTGACAATATTACAATTGAATTTCTTTGAAACAAGTGGCCTAAAAATAACGATTTTAATAACAAATCACCAATGATAACAACATTTGATAGACACCAGAATAAAAAGAAGATGATCATATTAGATTATTTGTCGAAGAAAGCTCTCAGAGATAATTAAAGTCCCGTTTATTAATTTAAAATCTCTGAAAAGCTTCAACGTGGAGTTGTTATAAAAGCATTTCATTAAGTTGGGTTGAACAAGGTAAAGCGAACCTGGTACGAATATAACGAACAAGGTACGAACAAGGTGGAATGAGGTCACCCAGGTATTCGAGGGTATAAAAGATGTATGGGACACTAAGACATCTGGAATTGAATGGAATATTATGAGAAAAATATAACTTAAGGTTTGGAGTGACGAGTTTTTACAATATTAAAGAACGAACGACTTTTCTATGACTTGAAAATGGGTCGCGTTATAGCTCTAAAAGGAATTAAATAACGCAGTTTAAAATAAGAGAACACTCAAGCATACAATGGATTGCCGTAAGAGTTTTATACAAGTGACAATTGTTTCATTTGAAGAGGTCTTGCAGTGTCAGCGAAATGTTTACGTCAGAAGCGCGATTCTGTATCTTTTGCGACAGTTTAAAGCCAGGGACATACACAGCGTTAAAAGCGCCGGCGTTATTTGGCTTGACCTACTTCACCATATCGCTCGCCATATATTTGCGATTGGAATGCATGGCGAGGAATATGATGAAATAGGCCAAGCCAAATAACGCTAGCGCTTATTACGCCGTGTGTGTCCCTGGCTTAACGCGTGTTAAATCGGCCTTTTACGACACATTTTGACAAGCTAAATACTGCGCTTGCGTTAAGACACCAACTCTTAAAAGTAGTTACCGTAACGCCAGATATTATTAAAACATCAAAATAATAGGACAAACGGATTGTTTGGTTTATTGCCTATTTGGTTTATATGTAAGTAGTTTATGTATCTAATACAATGGTTGTTTGCGTTTTTAAGTGGCATTTAATCTTTTTAATACACTACAGGCATAGACAAGCCATTGAAAGCCATAGAAAATCACAGAAATTCGACAGTCAGGGCAGTAGGGCGGTTATTATTGATTTCAGAGGAGATATTATATAGTAAGATTCGGTTGAAACGGTCTCAACAGTCGGTTAAAAAGTCGCATAGGGCGGATATTATTGTTTTTTATAGAAGATAATATATTCCGTGATGCCGTGAAAACAGTCTCCGGGCGTACGCAGACAGTTGAAAAGACTCGTAGAGGGTTTATATATAGGAGATAATATTTTGTATGAGGCCGTGAAAACAGTATCTGGTCGTACGCAGTTCGTTAAAAAGCCTCCCAAGGTGGTTAGTATTGTTTCCATAGAAGATTTTATGTTATATAATACCGTGAAACCGGTCTCCGGTCGTAAGCAGTCCATTAAAAAGCCTCGTAGGGTGGTTATTATTGATTTTATTTGAGATATTACATTATTTTGTGATTCGGTGAAAACGTTATTCGGTCGTACGCAGTCCGTTAAAAAGCCCCGTAAGGCGGTAATTATTATTTTCATATGAGATATTATATTGTAGGATGCTGTAAAAACGGTATCCGGTCGTACGCAGTCCATTAAAAAGCCTCGTAGGGCGGTTATTCTTGGATCAGCCCCCGTGTAGGGTGTTCGGTCAGTTGTTGGGCGGGTACGGGGAGGGTGGAGACGCGGCTTACCGACGCAGGGGTTGTGGTTGACGAGCGCGAAGATGCGGTCGCATCGCTTCTTCATGTGGTTGTTGGGGCAGATGCAGCCGAACAGGGGTGACATGCGCAGTCCGGCCCACGCCTCGCGGCACTGGTCCCTGTGAACAAACGAACAAAAAATTAATATAATAAAAATATTTAATTTTTAAAGAATGTAGGCACAAGGAGTGTGTGCTTCGTTCACATGAATACATCAAATCGCTTAATACTCTTACCAATAAGTTGCCTGCAACGGGCAAAAAGCTATTATAAAGTAATGTTCTTTGGCCATGATTAAAATGCAAAAAATTAAAAAGATATGGAGTGAAGCATAACGAAGACCACCAAGACGAGACTCGTCCCCACATTTCTTTACGTTGTGGAAACGTGGACATTTAGAGACAGCGAAAACGGATACACGTCCTCAACATGTGGTGCTGGAGAAAAAGGCTCAGGATTCCACGGGCAGCCAGACGCACAAATGTGTAAATTCTGGATGAGCTAGGCATCCACAGTAGGCCTTCAACTATTTACCTACAACGGATCGTAAGATACTTTTGACACGTTGTTCGCCAAACTGAGGACTCCAACTTGGAGGATCTCATCTTCACATCTGCAAAATGGAAGGTAGAAGAAGTAGAGTCAAGTAAGGTCACCAATGCGCTGAAGTGACCAAGTAGGTATCACTGACGTTTGGTACTAGGGTTTCCTTGGTTCTCCACGCAGCGCAGAACCGCGAGGAGTGGAGGAGACTTGTCTATCATAGAAATTGGAGTAGGGGTCACGATCCTTACCAATGAGCAACAGACTTTAAAAGAAGAAGAATGTTCTTTGATCTCAGAGATTGAAATATGAGAATGTTCGTGAAAACTCCAATACAGATCGAGGTTCTTCGAGAACCAGACGTCCGTACCTTAGGAGGATCTAAGTTATTCTAAGAGCTGAGCACCCAAACACTGTGGGAGCCCAGCAGTATATCATATATCATCGGCTATTTCCGTAACCGTTCGTGCATTAGACATGAACGACGATACACCACTCTCTTCTTAGTTACAACATAATTGACAACTATTGAGATACCTAAAATCTACGTATACTATTTATACTAATGACGTCTGTCATTGCGACAGAGCAATTTAAATATTTTTTCTCGGATCGGAACAAACTACTGCCAGGGTCGTCACCACGACTTGCTCCACTAGGTATTGTATTCCACTAGGTAGAACGGACGTTCTGGCCAGTATAGCATGGTAATAGGTATGGTGCTGCTAAATGATATCTCTAGGTCTCTTGACATCTTCAACATTGTCCTTGAAAGTTTCATGATTCATTTTAGGCAAGATCTCTAAAATATGTATTTTTGTAAAAATTTCCATTTATTTATTTACAGTTATGTATATGTTGTCATGTGCATTGTAATATGATTTGTCAATCTGTAATACATATGAAATAAAAAAAAAACAATATTAGCTACATTTCAGCGAAAATTTGGAATAGAAAAATCAGAAAAAGATTCGGTCGCATCTAGAAATTTAACCCAGGACCCAGAGCAGAGACCAGGGGTGGTAGCATGGTCGATCGTTATGAAGATACCAACCGATTGTCGGTAACTTCTCATCGCTCCCTAGGACAACTGCAGATCGCTAACTTACAAACGACAGTTGATATCGAATATATTAAGGACACTTAGTCATTGTCAACTGTTACCTATTCGTTTGCGATCTGCAGTTGTCCTAGGGAACGATGAGAAGTTACCGACGATCGGTCGGTAACTTCATATCGATAGACCATGCTAGCACGCCAGGTAAAGCTAAGTTCCTCGGTTTAATTCCTTGGTTTGACCTTATCTTTTACAGCCTCCGGTTACCTCAGCGATCAAGTTTCCTAATTGTTAAGAGCGATTGACCAGCAGCTGAGAATAAAAGTTTAAAAATGCTTGCAACTGTACAGGGAGGTTCCAATGAGAAAGATCGATTATTCCCGTATCTTTTTTTATTTTTTTTATTTTTATTTATTTAACATTATTTTTTTTACATATTTCAACATTAAGTCCCGTTAAACCGTCCCGTTATATCAGTTTGTCAACGGGTTATTTTACAAATAATTTTTAGAGAATTTATAAAATATACATTATATATACAGACATCCACATATTTTTACATATATAAAATAATGAGCAGAGGAAAAACGAAAGAAAGAAGAAGAAAAAATATTATAAAAATGGAAAAAACATTAAAAACGAAAATTAGAAATACGGACGTTAGTACAAAAAAATTATTTCACATAACCATTTTTTTAGCATACCTTTTCTTCTGAAAGTCAATTCACAGTTTTTTATTGAATTGGGTAACATGTTGTAAATTATTGGTACGAGGTATTCTAGAGTTCTTTGACCGTATTTATTTAGGTATCTGGGAATAACAAGTCCATTTTTTAAATTAAAAATTTAATATTGATTTATTTCATTCAAAATTTGCTATAATATATACCTACATTCAGTAAACCGCTTGGGAACATAAGCTTGTTTTCACGACATAGGAATCACGTATGCCCCGGACCTGAGTTATTTTAAGCAATAAAAATGCTCAAAACGCACGATGATAAATTATTAAATATAGTGTACTTCTTGTAAGTAATACCGATTTATTTCATTCAAAACTTGCTTCAATATCGTGTAATTCATAAAAGTATTTTTGAACATAAGTATTTATGATACGTTTTTAGATTTTCACGGCCAAAAGCATTTTCGTTGTTTGTTTTTGGGGTGTTAAGCCGTGTTGTGCTACCTCTTTCTTTAGCCGACGTTTCGGACAGCGTTGCAGTGTCCATCATCAGGGCAGATCCGACGGATCTGCCGGATCTGCCCTGATGATGGACACTGCAACGCTGTCCGAAACGTCGGCTAAAGAAGGAGGTAGCACAACACGGCATAACACCCCAAAAACAAAAAAAACAAAAAAAAATAATAATATTAAGTATTTATGATTTTTCAATAATGTCTAAATAAAATAAGTGTGTAAAATCTTATTTATTTTTTAGTTTGTAAGACCTTAAATAAATTGAAAAACTGAGGTATTTTTGTCACAAAACACGTTCTCGGATTTATTTTTTAATGATTTTAATTTAACTAAAATTAAAAATCTGTGTTCACTAGATTATGTACTGATTTATTTTGTTGTATGATTTGAAATTTGTCTTGTTTAATATAATCTATCGTTTAAAAATTGAACAAATCTGCCAACGACCAACGGTATAACCTTAGTATTTTAAAAATACACTTAGTTTTTCAAGATTTTAAAAGTGCTTGGACCAGATAAAATAACAATCTTTCAAAATCAATTTATGTTTTTTTGTAAAAAAGAGTCAATACGTCTAGAATTTGACTTAAAAAGGACTAATTTCCTGTATTCTCTGGTAATACCCTCTGAATTAACTGTTAAAAACTACATTTTATCGATTTTAATTCGACTCTGTGTCTCATTCCAGTGCCGAGAAATAATGCGCAATAGTGAAACAACGTTACAAACAAATATCGTGAAATATAATATATAAGATGATATCAGTGATTTGCCAAGTATCTGCAACCAGGTCGACAAGCCAAATACCCAACCAAGCCAAGTGGGATAGTGTAAGCCCGAAGGCAAATACGCCTGCAGATATGTGCAGCCACTGAAAAGACAATCTCAAGTACAAATGATCAATTTTACCAAAAGTAAGGAATATTTTGAGCTGCGTAACCCTGCTTCAGACGACGGTATATCTACGCATCAACCAATTTTTAGCGTAGCCTATACATATTATATTATGTTGTTGTGTCACACGAAGCTACGATCATCCTCTTCCTCTCTTAGTATCTGACAGAGGAGGAGTGCGAGAGCACGTAATATCATTTCTTTTAACGGGATCTGTCACTGTCATTCCAATATCATATTAATTTAAAATATCGCTCGGCTTGCAGATCACCGCAAATCATCAAGGCCACGCCCATACTTATAACACATGATCTCTCAGGTGTGATAGGTCTGATTGGGATTTATTTATTTATTTATATATAGATACAAAATAAAGTACAAGTTACACATTAGGAAGCTTTGCCTGTCCAACTAGGAAAGTTTCCCGTTCCAGGACAGACAAATTGACAGGTTTAGTTCATATTATTCCTTAAATACATAATTGCAAACAAAAATAAAAACAAAGATAAAAACAAGAAAATTATTTTTTTTTTGAAATTGAGTTGTGTTATGAAAAAAAAAATATAAAAAACATACATACATTTTTTTTTTGTGACTATGCAAAAAAGTCATCTGTTAGCATATGTGCTATTCGGATTTACCGAATTAACCTGGTAACAAATAATATATTCAGAATTACAGAGTATGGGATAAGTAGGTAAGTTGGGAGTGTTGAAAAGTGTAAACAAGGTATCTGATAACAAGATAGAGATTGTTTCAATTGATTGTATATTTGGTTACCCCAGTGTCAAACGATAAGATTCAAATATTCTCATGGTTCCTTCAGAAAAGCGTCAGCGTAACGCGTATTAAATCGTTATTAATCGTGCTCTAACTGTACAGAAATGAATTCGGGGAATACAGTTAAATATTTAGGAATTATAATAGACAGCCAACTCAAATGGACAAATCACGTAGAAAAGCTTGTAAACAAACTTAGGTATTTAACTTATATTTTTAAACGTTTAAATAACACAGTTGATATCAAAAGAATGAACTTGGTCTATCATGCATTGGTTCAATCATCAATATCTTATGGAATGATTGCTTGGGGGGGTATTTATAACACTCATGTTAAACCTCTAGAAGTAACCCAAAAATTAATACTAAAAATAATGTTGCATAAAATATGACTTACCCCTCCTTGCAATTATTCCAAGAAGCTAAATTGTTCGAGATAAGAAAAATTTACTATATGCAATGTTTAAAATATATATTTACCCGAAATATTCTTTTTACAAAAAATGAAAATCGATTTAGTAATAGGACAAATCATGTTTTTAAAGTTCCACTGTGCAAAACAAAGCTTGCGCAAAGACATGCTTATTTTATTGCACCGAAAATTTATAATGCATTCTATAAGACTACAGAAATCAAATGTGAAAATATATCATCCTTCAGCAAACATAAAAATGTAATAAAGTCTTGGATAAATAGTGTTGATATTAATATTTACCTGCTGTAACACCTGATCTTAATCTCTATTAACTTTTAACAAATTTGTAATCTTTTATTCTCGTATTTTAATTTTTAATTCCGTAAATACTGATTTTACTATATTATTATTTATTTTTTGCAATTTCTACAAAGATAATATACATATATAGAGTAAATTTAACTAAACTGCTTTAAAAAAACACAAATATACCCACGAACTGGCGATGCCTATGTGGGATTTTTTTGGTATCGTACATTTATGCATACTATTATAAATTATGTTTATATTAAATATATGTATGTGTGTTTGTGTGTGTATGTTGGTATATAACGTCTAATGCCCCATGTATAGATATTTATATATATAAATACATATATATACATATACATGCATACATATGTACATATATTTTTCATTTTTTTATATTTTTCTGTTTTTTAAGTCTATTTAGTTTATTTTATTTTTTTAAATATTTTGTCTACACAACTACATTGCTCTCGCTTTTTACTGTTTATAAAAATAAAATAAATCTTTTATTGTAACATGTATGTGACAAAAAAATTGTTAATAAAAAAAAAAAAAAAAAATTATTACTGCGCTAGTATTAAGACATTAACTCTTAAGTAATAATGGGTAACGCCAGAGACGACGGCGCATATGCCGCGTAATCCTCGTTAAGAGATGTCAGTCGCGGGAACATTTACGAATCGAATGTCATCGCGTACAAACATAAAAAAATACGACACACAAATAGTAATATATGTGCGCCTTAAGGCTTAAATGTAAGTAGTTTTAATAACAAATAAAACTAGTTTATGTTTTTAAGTAGGTAATTAATCCATTTAACATACGACAGGCATAGACATGCCATTGAAAACCATAGAAAATCACAGAAATTTGACAGCCGATAACGCACGATAGAACCCTTCCGATATCTGACGGATTTTGCCTTTTCGTCTTAATTGTCTCGTAACGCCGACTTAGCCGAGGCATTCCGCATTTCTACCGATTTATAACATATTTCTCTTTAACACTTTTTGTTTTAAGTACTTAAAAAAATGTATGTTTTATATGAAGATAATATATGTACATTGTCGAGCAGAAACGATATTTATCTGAAATTCATTCGATAGAAAAAATCGCGAAATATATCATTATTTTAGTTTAATTATTCTCGTTTTTTTTTTTTAAATATTAACGCGCTCTCTCTTAAAATCATATTTCCCTTTCTTGTTCTTTTTGAGCGCCTATTACCGGGCCTTGAGACACCGACTCGTTACGAAGTAGTTACCCTAATGCCAGTGACGACCACGTGTTTGCCGCGTGATCCTCGTTAAGAGATGTCAACCGCGGGAAAATTGGTGAATCGAATGTCGTCGCGTACAAACATCAAAATAATACGACATAGGGATTAGAAGAAATAGTAATTTGTGTTTAAGTAGGTAATAAATCCATTTAACACACGACAGGCATAGACAAGCCATTGAAAGCCACATCAAGCCAATATAAAGTATAGACAACACCTCTAGGAACTATCTTTTCAGTGGTATCATGCCCGCAGAAGTGTTCAGCGGTGTACACGTATAAATAGGTAGAAGAGTATTTGGTATACAGGGTGCATTACAGGAAGACTTCTGGAGGCCAGATGCCTTAGGTCATAACTAGGTCAAGCTGTATTTCAAACGTTTTGAACGATCTTTCATAGTCGGTATTTTGCGGTGACCATGCTACGAAAAAAATATCATTTTATACCATCACCACACTGCATACCCAAAGATGACACTGGCCTCGAAATTGATATCCTCAGGGCCTCCTACGTGGATATAAGGTACAAAAACGCGCTCTTGAGGTGATTTTTGCGACCTTGAAGTGATTTTCTCACGAAAACGGCGCTATATAAATTATCCGAACATTATTATTATTATTATTAAAAAATTACAGAGGATTTTATGAAATAAAAATTTTGTAAGGTGATTAGCGCAATTAAATTAACAAAAAAATGATGCTCGCGCAAATTGTTATTGTTGCAATTTTATGTTTTGTCAACTATCGATTGTGCCTTCTGCCTTTACATCAATAAGTTGAGTATAAGTCACCGCAAAGAGCAGTTGCTCCACCGCTATCCGCTATCGCATAAGTTGAGTTTAATCCGCCGCAATGAGCAGTTGCTCCACCGCTATTCGCATAAGTTGAGTTTGAATTCGCTACAGTTTAAAAATACCGCAATTGAATTACGCCGCGACTATCGCACCAAAAAAAATACGATAATATCACCATTCCCATTCCCAACTGTGTCCAATTACTAACAAAACCTTCCGGTGTTAAAATCAGTGAATTGGTGGGTGCCCTGACGTCTATCGGGTAAGTAAAAATTATACATAAAGGTGCAACACATTACAGTCTGCTGCCGGTGTTCACTTATAGGTTGAGCATTGGCCCAACGCCGCACCATTTGGTCCTTCGAGCCGGATCCATTTGGTCATTTGCGAGCCGGATCCATTTGGTATTTCAAGCCGCATTTTATTTGACTATGAACCAGCATTTAGCCATATTCATTCACATACATTTTATATGCAAAGAAATTTAGTGAACAATACTATCCGCTATTTGAAATTACATACTTACCTAGGTATACATAGTTACTCTTTGATATTTCGGGTAATCAAATTTATTCATAGAAGTTATTGTTGTAGCAAATTTATTCAGTGCAAATCGCAACCAGTGTAATACACATATAATCAATGTCAACGTAGGTACGTACTTGAACATAGATCGCCGCATATCGCTCGAAATTTAATTATATGATTAAATAACTTGTCCACTGTAATTTATCGGAACATAAAATTGTCTAGTGCACTTTTGATTCTTGTGCATTATTTTATAAATAATTAAAAACTTTTTGTTGGCGAATACTTGTAAAAATGGAAGACAAATTAAAAAGACAATTAGTTTTACTAAAAAGTAAAAGAGACATTATTCTAAAAAGAGTTCAAAATTTAGTTTCGCTTGCAAAAAATTTACCCATTACCTACGAATCATCGCGCTCGATTGAAGCTTTTATGACGGAGTCTGAAAGCATAGTAGAAATTAAAAATAAATTTGAATTAATTATTGATCAAATTAACGAGAATATTGTTACGTCAAACCCGAATTCTGAACCAGATTATTCAAGCTGGGAACAATTTGAAGATTTCTATACGCGCATAATACGCACACGAAACAATATAAAAGCAAATTTAGCTACGGAATCGAAAGCGTCTACAAGTACGAGTGCTGTTAATAACAACAATTTTATTAAATTACCCGCGATAGAATTGCCTACATTTGACGGGCGTATGGAAAATTGGCACCTATTTTATGAAACATTTAAAACAAATGTTCATTTAAATCCACAACTATCTGATTCGCAACGCGTACAATATTTAATTGGAAAATTATCTGGAACCGCAAAAAATGTTACATCAGGTTTAGTGCCAACTGGAGACACATACAAAATAATCTGGGATACGCTTGTAAATAAATATCAAGATAAAAGATCTCTTGCCACTTACTACCTGAATAACATATTTCATTCAAAAACCGTAGCGCAGAACGCAAACAATTTAACAGTTTTTATAGAAAAATATTCAGCATCTATCGCCGCGCTAAAACAATTGGGAATTGAGGATCTTTCAGATTTTATACTACTGCAATGCGCCTTGCAAAAGCTAGAATCGCAAACCGCACAAGCATTTGAGCTCTCAGTTCGAGAAATTGAGATTCCAACCTGCAAGCAATTGGTGTCGTTTGTGCAAGATCAGGTCAAAATTCTGCAAAGAACTTCCACTCGTGGACCTAACACTGCCAACATAAATACAACCAGTTCCGGTGGAACCGTACGCACAACTCAAACCCGCACACATCATACTTACACAAGTACGCAACTAAAATGCCCTTTTTGTCAAAATGAGAGCCATACGCAACTGTACACTTGTACACAATTTTTGAAATTATCACCAAAGGAAAGGTTTTCCTTCGCAAAGGAAAAATCTTTGTGTTTCAATTGCTTGAGCCCGCAACATACATCTACAAGATGTAAGTCAAAAGGCACTTGTCATAAGTGTCATGGCAAACACCATACGTTTCTTCATTTTGAGAAACCTAGTCACGCAAACGCCTCCACATCTAGTGCAGAAACTCAACCTAACGATTCGGAACCGTCGGTATGCACCATGTCAGCAACCACGCGACAAGGGGCGACTACTGAAGTTCTTGCTACCGCCAAGGTTCACACTTTTGATCGATACGGTGGAGAAAATACCGTTCGCTGTCTTTTAGACCCAGGCTCACAAAAGCATTATATAACATCACAATGTTGTGAAAAATTAGGCCTGGCAGTCAGTCCAGGAACGCGCTTCGCAGTCCAGGGTTTAGGTGGCAAAACGCAATCAATAAGAGGAAGTGTTACTTTGACAATTCAATCTAGGATTGATCCCTACTTCAAATACTCCATAACCGCTCTAGTTTTAGATAAAATTACCGCTCATTTACCTACGTGTAAAGTGGACTTGACGTCATACAAATTCATAAATATTCCGCTGGCAGACGACACCTGGGCAATGCCAGGTCCAATCGATTTGCTAATTGGCGTCAGTCTGTTCTCTCAACTGTTGCTACCAAATAAGATAATCACCCCCGGTTTTCCAGTCGCGATTCAAACCACATTAGGGTATGTCTTCATGGGTGACGCTCCAGTAAATTCTCAATCAAACACAACTTTAACTTTCTGCGCTACACACGAAATTGAGAATTTAATTCAAAAATTCTGGGAAATCGAAGATATCGGTTCGGAACCAGTTCACAGCCTTGAAGAAAAAGAAGCTGAGAACATTTTTCAAAGCACCACAACTCGCCTCGAGGACGGTTCTTATGAAGTGGCTCTGCCGTTCAAAAGCAACCCATGTAACTTAGGTGATTCATTGCAAGCTGCGCAAAATCGGTTTTATGCACTAGAGAGAAAATTTAAGCTTCTGCCAGAATTAAAACCACTCTACGATGAAGTGATCACAGAACATATTCACAAGGGTTATTTGTCCCAGGTGGAAGCTTCACCGTCAGAAAACGCGTACTACATTCCGCATCACGCAGTTAGGCGTGAAGATAAAATTACAACGAAAGTGAGAGTGGTTCTGGACGCAAGCGCAAAAACAAAAAATGGTTTATCTTTGAATGACATTTTACACACGGGACCAAGCCTACAGAATGATTTATTTTGCATCCTTCTGAATTTACGCCTTTTTCCTATCGCAATTTCCGCCGACGTTCGTCAAATGTATTTATGTATAAATGTTCGCGAAGAAGATCGTCGTTATCAACGAATTTTATATAGATTCGACCCGCAAAAGCCGCTTCAGGCTTACCAATACAATCGCGTAGCATTCGGTCTTAAGTGTAGTCCGTTTTTAGCCCTTCGAGCAATCAAACAGTTAACGTTAGATGAAGGCGCTCGCTTCCCTCTGGCAAGGGACATTATCAATCGTGATGTTTATGTAGACGACATCGCTAGCTCTGCTTTAAATGAGCAAGAAGCTATCCACGCGACTGAAGAGTTAATTGAGCTCTTTCAATCTGGAGGATTCCAACTCGCTAAGTGGGCATCCAATTCCAGCATGGTTTTAGAAAACGTTCCATTGGAACTTCGCTTGTCGCAAACTGTAACTTTAAGTTGGATTCATTCATCACCTCACCGCTGGCAAACCTTTGTTGCCAATCGTGTCGCAAAAATACACGAACATTTGGACAGTAGTCATTTTTATCATGTCGCAGGTGTTGATAACCCTAGTGACTGTCTGTCAAGAGGTATGCTACCATCACAATTGATGGCAAATGAAAATTGGTGGAATGGTCCAAAATGGCTTTGCCAGCCGCATTCCAACTGGCCTATTGCGCCATTTAAGCACGCAAATTCAGAACAGTTACCAGAAATGAAACCCAATCAGTATGAACAGCCAATAACTTTTGGCTTGTACTCTCGCATAGCTGATCCACCCGAAATAAAACCGAAAACCGGTAACTGCCTCAAGACCATCGTATCACCTTTATTAGGCACACTAGCTTCTCGCATTCATTCGTGGCCGAAATTGATTCGAATTGTCATTTGCGTTTTTCGCTTCAAACGCAAATGCAATCGCAAACGCAATCGCAATCGCAAACGCAATCGCAATCGCAATCGCAATCGCAATCGCAAACGCAATCGCAAACTCAATCGCAATCGCAATCGCAAACTCAAACATAACCGCAACTGCAATCGCAACCGCAACCGCAAGCACAACCGCAAATACTATCGCAAACGCAAACACCTGCGCATTTTAACACTTACGCCGTTAAAATCTTTACCCCCTGCTGATTTGTCAGACGCGCCGGTAACTTTGCTGCAACAAAGAAAACATCTTGTCGATCAACTCGTCCAGACTTTCTGGAACCCATGGCGAATGGAGTATCTGAACACGTTGCAATCGCGTCAGAAATGGAATACCAATGCCAATCCTATAACGAAAGGCACAGTGGTAATAATTAAGAGTGAAAATATCGCACCACTTCAATGGCCTATTGGCGTAGTGGTAAACGTCCACCCTGGCTTAGATGGGGTGATCCGCGTTGCGGATGTTAAGACTAACTCCGGAACGTATCGCAGGGCAGTCGTTAAACTCTGTCCCCTGCCTTCACAATAACTTTAACGTTATCTTAGATTTAGTAAGTTAGTTTAGATCTACCGCAGGTTCAGTATTGTTCATTGAATCCTTTCATATTGTGTTTCTTTTGTTGTATTAATTACTTTGACCACTTGGTCAAGGCGGGGGGGCATGCTCGCGCAAATTGTTATTGTTGCAATTTTATGTTTTGTCAACTATCGATTGTGCCTTCTGCCTTTACATCAATAAGTTGAGTATAAGTCACCGCAAAGAGCAGTTGCTCCACCGCTATCCGCTATCGCATAAGTTGAGTTTAATCCGCCGCAATGAGCAGTTGCTCCACCGCTATTCGCATAAGTTGAGTTTGAATTCGCTACAGTTTAAAAATACCGCAATTGAATTACGCCGCGACTATCGCACCAAAAAAAATACGATAATATCACCATTCCCATTCCCAACTGTGTCCAATTACTAACAAAACCTTCCGGTGTTAAAATCAGTGAATTGGTGGGTGCCCTGACGTCTATCGGGTAAGTAAAAATTATACATAAAGGTGCAACACATTACAGTCTGCTGCCGGTGTTCACTTATAGGTTGAGCATTGGCCCAACGCCGCACCAAATGATAATACCTTTTTTTTTTTTTTACACAGATTTCGACCAGAAAACGTTGAAATATTAGCGATAATTTTTTTTTTTTTTACTTTAAACCATAAAATAAGCATAATAAACTATTTTATGTTGTTCTTAAAATTTCTAGTAATCTTTATATATAAAAAATAAATGTTTCTTTGTTTGCCCCGTATGTGTTAATATATCATCCATTCTATTGCGATGAAACTTTTGTGAGTTGTTCTGGCACGACCAGGAAGGTTTCTATAAAAAAAATGGTGAGCTCTGGCGTTACACAATTGTAATAAAAAAATTTGCAGTAATAAGTAGCAGGCGAGTTGTTGTAAAATTTGTGTATTTCATATAGTTTAGCGGCAGGGAGGGAAGGAGAGAGGACGATAGGAAACGGGAGGAAATCGGGGGAGGGAACAGACACACAGCTGGAGGGTGATGGAGGGGTAAGGGGAGAGAGTGGGATTGCAGAGGAGACACAGTATCGGTAGGGGATAGCAGAGGGTAAATTTAGAAAATCCACACTTCTCACACTGACAACTGTTTGTGAAAACAACTATCGGAAAAGCTTCAGTACAGAAAAACAAAGAAAAATATTGTGTAACAAAAGCACTTCAAAAAACTGAATTAAAATACAAAATTTTTTCAAAAACACTGAGACGTTTCTGATTCTCTACAATTCGCATGTTCTTCCACACCTAGAATACTGTTTACAGGTTTGGAACCCGCAATATATTGTTCATGATAACCACTGGAGCGATTTAGGTCCAAATTTAGACCGGTTTTATTTTTCTGCGATTGATATCGGACCAAAATTGGACCGCATTTAACGAATCTCCAAATATGGGGTAAACGGTGAAATCTATGTGGATTCATTAACTTTAAACAGCAGTAAATAGTTTGTGAGTTTCGATATTAATATTTTGAGGAATGATTAAATTAAATCGAATGGCCAAATCAAAAACTGAACACCAATCGCTCGAGTGGTTTTAACAGGTTAGAAAGAGTTCAGGAGCGATTTCTCAAATTCCTCAATAATTTTAAATCATTCAACGTACACAACCCTTACGACGAAATCGAGAAACATTTTCTAATCAAGAAAACTACTCAACAGAAGGCTTGTCGCTGATCATTTGCTTCTGTACAAAATTATTAACTCAAAAGTTAACTGCACGGAGTTGATAAACAAAATAAGTTTCGACGCACCTATTCGATATAGCAGACAAAATACCCTTTTCTACATTGATAGATGCAACACCAAGTCCAATCAAAATGAATTTATGCACAGGACATGTAACTACTATAACAATAAATTTGCAAATACAGACACGTGTGTTGACATCTTGACTGTTAGATACTATCGCTACAGAATTTCTTTGTATCACACTCTAGGACGGTTAAATTAATTGTACCTAATACAATCATATTACTGGCAACTTTCCCCTATCCTTCTCCTCCCGTTACCCATCCCAACCCAAATACCTATTTCGCAGACTTATTGTGTATAGGTTTATCATTTGTTTTATTATTATTATTTTTTTAATTTCTGCTTAATTCTGTTTTTTTTTCTAGTTTACACTCAGTTTGTCATTTGTAATGTATGTTAGAGAACTACTAAGACTGTTTATAGTGTTTATGTTTCTTAAATAAATAAATTAAACAAAAACAATTTGGGTACGATTTGAGATTTGAGAAGACACAATTTCTTTCATTGAGTGCACAGACATATGAATATAACATAGACTAGAGAATCAGGGAGAGGGGTAATAACCAACTGTAGCGGGGCGGAGAGGGATGAGTTGACGGTAACGATATGTGATTCGTTAATACTTCAATATGAGAGTATATAGGCATCACGCATTATAATATCACCATTTAGCTCTTAAAAGTAAAATCTGCTTTTGAATGAATAGACCTTTTTACATGGGAGCGCGAATTGTTCGCCCGGTTTGAATGAACTTGTGTAATCCATATAAAATGAAGAAAGGTTCGCTTGTTTTGAAAGTCGAATATTTTGTTACCGTGTTTAGTTAAGACACTTTTACAAATGTTTCATAATTTACTTATCCCAGTAAACTGCAACGTGCACACGACGGGACCGGGAATTTCGGTTGCTTACGCTTCATGTCTCTCTGTGTGATAAAACTGATCTTATTATATGATAATAATAATAAATAATAATGTTTGGATGATTTTTATAGCGCCATTTTCGTGAGAAAATCACCTCAATATGATGTGAATAAGCTTAAAATAATGACAAATAATGCCTACATATGGAAGGTAATACGACAATTGGGTTTATACTCTTTTTCACTTCTATTTTTACAAGTTACCATTTTTGCCGTGTTATTTCGTAAAATGTACCGATAAGAGCTCGACGCTAGTTCGCACAAGAATGATGACGTCACATTTTCTAGATTCACGCGAACCTACACGCCAGCCCGGCCGGTTCCATGGAACCCAGAATTAAGGAGGGGGAAATAATATGCTTTTATCACTTAGGGCAGGTCTATACATATTCATATATCTATGATTGTGTGGCATTTCAACGCTTGCCGGGTATTAATAGTATTAAAATAATATTCAAAAAATCGATTTTGGCAATTTCTATAAACTTTAAGTAGTTATGTTGCGTGAACGGGATGTCATTTTTCTTCTTATTATTGGCGGAAACTTTTCCGCACTGTAAAGGTTTGAAACAAAAATATTGAGTTTTTTCGAGTCAGTTGAGTGGCCGCACAGACACATCATCAGGGCCGGCCCAGCAGTGGCTCAAGCGGGATTTATGGACCATCTGAATGCCAAATAAGGCCCGGCCAGGCCCTGAACGGGACTGAACGACGACGGACAGCGCATATTATTACAAAATCAAACTGTGGTGTGCGATCTTTAAATAAAATGTACAAATTGTTAAAAATTTCTTCATACTGATATGTGAATAGTTTGAAGACTTGGCTATCATGGAGAGCATTCATTACTACGTTCCCAATGATTATCTCTGCCACCGACAGCATAGACTGTTTTATTTCCTAGCCTGCAGGACTAACTTGCCAATAGTCATGCCAGTGGGGAGAGCTATCTTGCTGTTGAACAGAATCAATTCGGATATTGACATATTTAGCATCAGCGAAGCAGCACTTAAAAATCAAGCTCTATTACTACTAGTATAGTTGATATGCCAACTGTTTATTTTTTTGTAATTATGAATTTAAATGTATTTAAAAACACACTAAATGAATGATTTTGTAATGTTGAAGAAACCGGGCGGCCAAAGAACTCCTGGATGACTCAATGCTCCAAAATTCTACATAAAAACGGTTGGATGAAAGCGATACTCAGAACCGAAGAAGTTATAACCCGAGAAGAAGACGAACCGACCCCAACAGCCTCCCTAGGCAAACTAGACAATGAGTTGGGACAGTGCAATGAAGAAGCAATAAGTTAAAGAAACCGGACGGCGTTTGTCAAGCCAAAAGTATTCTCCAAATAACACTCTGGATTTTGAGACTAATGCGACTACTACACTAGTGTGTCGATACGTTACTTCTCATAAGAGTTACGACAGTTCAAAAATCGTTAAAATTGCCTGGTTTAAACGCCATCAACAGACATTCAGTATACAAACTAGACAATGCATTTAAAAAAAAAAAAGTAATTGTTTTATATTAATTAATTTGTTTTACGTGTTTGTAGCTCAAATAAATAAAATAAATATATATATACAGACATAGAAAATTTTCTTCTATAGATAGTAAAACAAATATTAAAAATTGGTCCAGTTTTAGAGGAGAAAAATGGAAATTATACCTCAACGCAATTTTGATGAATTTATTCAGGTATTAACAAGCCTGAGGTGCAGTTGTCTCTTTCGCTCGGTATTTGGGAGAGTAAGAGCAACAGTGACAGCAATAGTTTCGTAAAATACATAGAGTTCAAATTTTGGGATTTTCTTTTAAAATTGACTTAAAATGATCCATGTTTACTCTTTCCTCTCCTCAAAAACATCCCTCCATATAGCATCCCTTCAGATTGCAGAGGCCCTGAGTGAAGTAATTTTCCTCGTGGCCTCCTGTGTAGGACTATTTGCCTTCGATGTAGAGTTTATAAAAAATGTCATCAACATCCCTTTTCCAATGTTTTAAGAGAGATTTCTTTTTCTGTGTTTGAGAATAGGAAAGTCGCTGCTGTAGTTGTTCTCAAAGGAGAAAATACTGAAAACAGAAATTGCGGTTAAAAAGATAATAATATGAAAGAATAGTTTGAAGAGCGCTGTTATATGTTGAAGTATGATAATGCGGCTATAAAGAAAGCTCTGGGGACATGTCAGAACATATTTCCCGCAGAAAACCGCCCCCAGTTAACCACCCACTCAACCACCCAGTCGCCCAGCGACCTCTGTTGCAAGGATTTCATATTAAATAGGTGTTTACTGGATATATATTTTATATAAACGGCAAGTGTTTTTTTTACATTAGCTTCAGAGGAAACTAACTCACCTCAGGGCCTATGTCATCTTTGGGGATATCAGTGTGGAGGGTTCTATTTGGTATGAGGGGTGGGTAGGAATCTTGGGGTCAGTGTGTCCAAAGGTAACGGACGTATGAATCTATTTCTCCCGCTGCAGTGCAAGGCGATGTTCCGATAGAACCTTGTTGGAGAGGTCAAAAGATCTTCCTCAATTATTATAAACACAGCTCAGATATGGGGGCTCCATCGAGGCCAGAGTTAAGTTAGCCTCTCAGAAACTGGGCGTACTGTACAGGGCCCGCAGATACTTTGATAGTACACAACTGCTAACCCTGTACAAATCGCAAGTGCGCCCCACGGTTGAATTTGGCAACCACCTCTAGTCTGGAGCCCCAAAGTACCTGAAAAAAACCCTCGACTCTGTGCAGAAACGGGCGGTCCGTTTGATAGATTCTCCCATCTTAACAAACGGATTGCAATCTTTAGAGCACAGGCGTCGGGTAGGAATGCTATCCTTGTTCTACCGGTATTTCAATGGAAGATGCTCCGAGGAACTAGCCTCATTGATCCCCTCGGCACCGGTGCATAGTCGGGAAACACGCCAAACGCTCGCCCAACATATGTACACGGTTGACATTTGTCACATGAGAACGGGACGCTTCTACGACTCGTTCTTGTGTTCAACAGCTCGGCTGTGGAACGATTTGCCGGCCTCTGTGTTTCCTCCTTCCTATAACACGGGTCTCTTCAAGACCCACGTTCACTCCTTCCTCTCCTCAAAAAGACCCACCTCACAGCATCTTCAAAGATGACATAGGCCCTGAGGGAAATTATTTTCCTCAGGGCCTCCAATGTAAAAAAAAGCACTAATTATTAGCCTGAAACACTCATCCATATTGAAAAAATCTTCCGAGAAAAGATACATATATCGCAGACGGGATTCGAACCCGCACCCTTTTGATTGCCGGTCAAGTGCTCTACCATTAAGCTACGGCGGGCTATCTCCTACCCGCCAAATGATTAAATATATAGGGTTTCATTCAACAATTGCCGCTTATTACATTTTTTCACCTGCAAACAACCAACTTTATTTTTGTATTTCCGGTCTGCCACGCAGTTGGTAGGCAGATGCGTCAAGATCCCCATGATCCTGGACATCCCTGCCAAGTCACCGAGCGTAGCGAATGCCTTGGGATGACCTACAGCAGAGGTGTTATCCAATAAATGGTTCCAGGTACGGCGGTACCTATACCAGCCAGCAAAACGTAGCCTACCACTTAGGGTGACGTATGACAGAGGTGAGTTATCTAATGAATGGTTACCAAAATCTTTCACTGTAGCATGTACATACTAATTCCTTTATGAACTCCTTTATACCACTCCTGCACAGCTAAGGTAACCTATACTCGTATGCAAAAGTAGCAAATATTTTGAATACCACCGTTCACCTATTTTCACATATTTTTTGAAAACAGTTATTAAAACCCTTAAAAAATTTGGCGTATTTTTTCAGAGGCGAAAAAATATTCTCGCTTTGCAATAAAATCCAAAAAATAATAATGGTTGTTAACATATCCAAAAACTAAAAACTGTTTTCGAAAGGTGATGAAACAGGCTTTTAAAGAAACGTTTTTAGATTTTCCCAGCCAAAAGCATTTTGGTTGTTTGTTTTTGGGGTGTTATGCCGTGTTGCGCTACCTCCTTCTTGAGCTGACGTTTCGGATAGCGTTGCAGTGTCCATCATCAGGGCGGAACTGGCAGATACGACGATGTGTCCGAAACGTCGGCTAAAGAAGGAGGCAACACGGCATAACACCCCAAAAACAAACAACCAAAACAGGCTTTCAAATGTTATTATTATAAATAACCATGTAATTTTTTAAATATAAAAATTTTGGATGAAAACTTTAAAAAGTTTTAAAAATGGCTCACTTTACGTTTTTTCTAACTAAAATTACTGATAATAAAAAAAATAAAAAACACATACATCTTTCATTAGACAAATAAATTGTAAACGTTACTGTCACCTCACTTTTTGTCATTTTATGTTAAAAAAAATCTTAAAAAAATTCAGTTTCATAATTTTTTTTCAAGTTGCGATTGGAAACTTTGATTTCATAAAGTTGTCCATTTTAATTTTTTTGTGGCTATCTTTTAGATTTGAATATATGGCATGTTGTATTCTCTTTCCAATACGTTTAGATCATACTTCTCACTATGATAGTAAGGGAGATACAACGATTTCTATGAGACCTATGTGAGCTGGGACAAATATGGTCTCATGTGATTAAATGGGATTTACATTTTGTTTCAAATAATAATTATTATTGGATAATTTTAATAGCGCCGTTTTTATGAGAAATCACCTCATTGTCGCTGTACAATTTGACTAATGAGACTAGGTGGTCATTTCGATCCCTTTTATACGTAATCAGTAGACATCGGATTATATGCACTAACAAAGTGTCAAAATATGCATGCAAATATGCACTAAAAAGGCCAAAATATGCACTAAAAACTCTTGAAATGCCCAAAATATGCACAATGCAAAATCAAAAAACCATTTTTATTTTCATGTATTTTAATTGAAGACGGTACAAAGACAGCGAAATATACTTAAAATTATGCATAGTTTTTGTGACAATATACAATTAAGTATTTTTCCAAATTTTCTATCGCAAATTTGTGACATTTGCCACCCAGTATTAATTTGTACGCAGAAAACGACCGTCAACTGACGTCACTGGACAAAATTAAAAATATGACGCCATTTCTGGAGATACCTGTTTAGGCAGGGTATGGACCTGTGCAGTTGGTGTAAGCAATATTCTTTATGTCTTCAGGACTCGGGTTTTTAAGAAAAATATCGTCTAACTTTTTACGAATCTTTTCTGATATTGAATTAGGAAGGGCGTTGGCAAGTTGTTTCCAGTATTTCTATTGATAGAGGAAGGTTTTTTGTTTCCAATTATTCTATGGCATCCGGTAACTTGTGGAAATGTGTTGAGATGTGTGCGATATTATGTTTAATGGGTGCGTCTTCAAATGCTAGCTTGCTTGACTGAATTGCAATGGCCTCAGAACTGTTAAATTGATCATCGAAATCAAAGAAATATGCACGATTGGGAAAAAAGGCTAAAATATGCATTAACGCCATAATTAGAGAGTTATATGCATTTGCATATGCAAATATCAAATGTCTGAAATATATAAACCATAAATAAACCAATAATTATTAAAATTGACAGCCGTAAACCAATATTTGAAAAGATCATAAAAATTAACGCCGTGTTTTAGTCCGAACCGAAAACAAGATGGCGCTGTTAGGTTTTAAAAAGCGCACCAAAACCATCTGGAGACTTCGCACTTCCGGACATAATCCTAACCGGAAGAAGTATTTTAATTTCGTTGTTTATTTTTGAAAATTCTCGCCGAAGCAGCTTTCATTGTGTCTTCATGAATAAACCAGCGAATGCACTGAAGTGAAAAATCTATAGAAGCGTGTTGTTGCCGTAGTCCGTGTGACCAAAGTAGGCTCAACTTGTCCTTACTTCTGGGTAAGTTTATCAAAAATTTCCAAATATCAAAAGTTGTTAGTAGTTCTATGAACAGTAGACCTCACGTCAAAAAAATATGTTTCTAGTTTTCTCTTGAAACTGAAAATGAAAACTGACCGTCGCCACACTCAGTCAAATACATATTTTAACTCAGTCAAATACATACTTAATTTCATTAACCCGTTTCATATTACACAGCGACAAATTTCTAAACAAAAAAATTGCAAACCTATATAAAACAAATTGCAATTAGACAGGAATACCAATTTACATACGACCTAACCCAAATAAAATAAAATAAAATAATAGAATCCCGCCAAAACTAACTTACACAATTATAATTTTATATATTCCTTTTCAGTACTTCAGTACTTTTCCTCTGATTTGCAAGATCATATTCTTTATAGGATTAATCCATACTTAAAATCTATTTAACTTTTACTTTAATGTAACTATGTTTGTATATATGTATGTACCTTCACGTATGTGTCAACATTGGTATATCCTAGTGAGAAAGACATTAAAACGTCACTTGTAATTATACTTTATATGGATAAATTAATAAATAAAATTTCGGTCAAATCGGTATGGACCACAACTCTTGGCATAATCTATTCAGTGCTATTTGCTAATTCAGATGCGATAGAAAAATGCTTTGATCGTCTAGGGAATTTCTATACAGTGGCGTTCACAAATATACAATCGAATCCTCGCAGGTCGAGACTTGCAAAAAATAATGAATACAAAGAAAATAATGACAAAATCAACTTATAAAAAACAAAGTATTTTTATACTGCTATTTTCAAATATCTTTTAAAAACTAACTGAAATAAATCGATATTAAATTTTTAATTTAAAGAATTTGATACTGGAAATAATTGATATTTCTCTTTGGAACCTCCCTGAACAGTTGCAAGCATTTTTAAACTTTTATTCTCAGCCGCTGGTCAATCGCTCTTAAGATTAATAAATAAAATAAATAACATGACAAAGGCTCTGAGTGAAATTATTTCGCTCAGGTTGTCCAATGTGAAGTTAATATTAAATAACAAAGATTACAATAAATTTCGGCAAGAGATCCATCAATATCAAAATAATGTACCTATATTTTACGTCAAGTTTGAGATATTTGGGTTTGATGGGATTTACATACTTTAAAAAAGTTGACAGTTGATTTTATATTGAATATAAAGTGATTGGTTACCATAATACGTACAGTATATTGAAGTAGGTAAGGGCAGGTTTACCGTAGCCTGTTTTTTTCAAAGTTTTATAAAAATTATTTCTTTTAAAATTAAATATTATTTTATAAAAAAAATTAATTGACAAAACAACGTTTATTTTTGTATCAAAACGATTAGTTCAGTATGTATGAATTAATTCGATTAGATCAGTAAATATAAATTTTTAGAGAATATCATTTATAATATGGGAATGACATTTTACGAAACCTCTTACTCAGTAACAGTATGGTTTCATTGGGCTAAATGTAAATAAAACAAGTTTTGTGTGAGGTGACAAAACAATTTCTTTCATTCAATGAAGATGCCAACTAGCAAACATGCACGAGGCACGCGCCATTCTGGCCCCGTCTACTTTCTTTACATGTCGTTACTTGTTGCAGATATGAATCCGCATCCGTAAAAGCTCTGCGGATGCGGATGCAGATTCTGAATTAATGCGAATAATCCGCATGTGCGGATGCGGATGTGAATATCCGTTACACCCCTGGTTCAACCTTATAACCTTGGTGATTTTTACTAATAAACAATTGACAACAAACTTAATAGATGTCACTATAACAATATGGCTGCTATAACCTAACAAATAACTAATAAACAATTGACAACAAACTTGATAGATGTCACTTTAACAACATGGCTGCTATAACCTAATAATTACTAATAAACAATTTACAACAAATTTGATAGATGTCACTTTAACAACATGGCTGCTATAACCTAACGAATAACTAATCAACAATTTACAACAAACTTGATAGATGTCACTTTAACAACACGGCTGCTATAACCTAACAATTTTTTAATAAACAATTGACAACAAACTTGATAGATGTCACTTTAACAACACGGTTGCTATAACCTAACAAATTACTAATAAACAATTTACAACAAACTTGATAGATGTCACTTTAACAACATGGCTGCTATAACCTAACAAATTACTAATAAACAATTTACAACAAATTTGATAGATGTCACTTTAACAACATTGCTGCTATATCCTAACAAATTACTAATAAACAATTGACAACAAACTTGATAGATGTCACTTTAACAACATGGCTGCTATAACCTAACAAATTACTAATAAACAATTTACAACAAATTTGATAGATGTCACTTTAACAACATGGCTGCTATAACCTAACGAATGACTAATCAACAATTTACAACAAACTTGATAGATGTCACTTTAACAACATGGCTGATATAACCTAACAAATTACTAATAAACAATTTACAACAAACTTGATAGATGTCACTTCAACAACATGGCTGCTATAACCTAACAAAATACTAATAAACAATTTACAACAAACTTGATAGATGTCACTTTAACAACATGGCTGCTATAACCTAACAAATTACTAATAAACAATTTACAACAAACTTGATAGATGTCACTTTAACAACATGGCTGCTATAACCTAACAAATTACTAATAAACAATTTACAACAAATTTGATAGATGTCACTTTAACAACATGGCTGCTATAACCTAACGAATGACTAATCAACAATTTACAACAAACTTGATAGATGTCAATTTAACAACATGGCTGATATAACCTAACAAATTACTAATAAACAATTTACAACAAACTTGATAGATGTCACTTCAACAACATGGCTGCTATAACCTAACAAAATACTAATAAACAATTTACAACAAACTTGATAGATGTCACTTTAACAACATGGCTGCTATAACCTAACGAATTACTAATAAATAATTTACAACAAACTTGATAGATGTCACTTTAACAACATGGCTGCTATAACCTAACAAATTACTAATAAACAATTTACAATAAACTTGATAGATGTCACTTTAACAACATGGCTGCTATAACCTAAGAAATTTCGAGCGTCTCTGTTGAAAGACCTTTTAGTTTCTCAAATACTTTTCAAGTTATATCAATCACCTGGATTGAAGAACATTTCAAATATAAAGAGGGGTTTATACTTTAGTTTAGTACAGCCCCACCTAAATTATTTAATAGAGATATGGGGAAACACATATATTACGTACTTAAATGACTTACAAATAATACAGAACAAAGTCATTAAAAAACTTTTCAATTATAACCCATATACTCCCACAAAAAAACTATACCAGGATTTGAACCTTCCGAAAATAAGAACTTTGTACGAATATAACACTTGCCTTTTAATCTACAAAATTCAAAATGGACTTATACACACAAACACAACATTTATAAAAACGTCACAAAAACACAAGCATTATACTAGACAACAAAATAAACTGTACACAAATGCTGTTAAAACTGAAAGTGGCAAGAGAAGCATTGGCCACGAGGGTGTTCAAATTTATAATGTCCTTCCAGACTCCCTAAAAACGGAGAAAAGTGTAAATATATTTAAAAGAAAACAATTTAACCTTAAGTTAAAAGAACAAAATTAATTTTATTACTTTATGTCTACTTAAATGAAGAAAGTGAAATGTTAATTTCTTTTAACTTAATAAATGAAAAAAAAATATATATCTATATGTATTGTGTATTTTTAAACGATATATATAAAAATACAAGGTTTTTATGATCAGAACAGGTATTAATAAATATAATGATGTAACATCACACAAAAAATTAAATTTTTTTCCAAAGTCTTCCCTTTAAAGGTTGAAGAAAAATTAGCTCCTCTCGCGAAATCACTTGGAAATTTTGACAAAAAATTTCTTTGTAAAAAAAGTTGTTCATTTAATAAAGCTCTTATTTTATATAAAGTAAGATTTTGTTGTTTTATTGCCTGGCGTATCAAAGGAGAGTCCCTCTCGCAGAAAATACTCGTGTATAAAATTATATAAATACATTTTGCACAAACAGGGTGTTCGGAAAACGACTGATAATAAAATAATAATTTATTAAGGGGATACCCGGCGGTGATTTTTCCATACAAACGTATTCCCTATTTATCTCTCTGGATTTTAACCCTAGAGAAAATATTGTTTTTACATGAAATAGATATCAACTACTAGCGTCTCGGTACTTTTTTTTTGATAAGTTACTTTTTATAGAAATTATGACCTTCCAAAAATCAATAAAATTGACTGGTTTAAACGCCGTCAAAAGACGTTCAGTATACAAAGATTTAAAAAAAAAAGCAAAACGTACAGACATAGAATAGTTTTTTCTTATGTAGTTGGTAAAAAATCAGTCCACTTTTGGAGGAGAAAAGTGGGGAATACAAAACTTCGATTTTAGTTAGGTATTAGTAGCCCGGGGTGCATTGTCCCTTTCGCTCAATATCCGGTGGAATAAGAGCAACAGTGACAGCAACAATTTAGTAAAATCTTTTTTTTTAATTTCTCCACCACCCGGGTATCATCTTATTGAAGAAAATAATTTCCTTCAGGGCCCATAACATCTTTGGGGATGCTATGCGAGGGGTCTTTTAAACGAAAGACAGGAGATGAAGTTCAGGGAAGGAAAAATATATGAGTGGTAGGTATGAACCTGAGGGTCAGTATGTCCAGGAGTGACGGACGTACGAGTATAAATCCATTTTTCCAACTACAGTGCAAGGCAATAGGTAGAGAGAGTCCTGCTGGAGACGTAAAAAAGTCTATCTTAATCAGTCTCTCTAAATCCGGTAATAATAATAATAATAACAATTTTGCTAATTTATATAGCGCCGTTTTCGTGAAAAATCACCTCAAGGGCGCTGTACAAATAAACTAAGACTTATAATTATAACTAGGACTTGCATCGAAGACTTATAGCTAGTGACTTACGACTAAGACTTATAACTACTGACATAACTAGTGACTTAAATGATTACATATTTACACCTGTGACTTAAAGTTAGAGATTCACAAGTAACATAGGTACTTATATTTAAAATTACGTGTTTTGGTTTTTGCCAGGGTTGTCACTGATAACAGTGATAACATTAAAAACCACATAACAAACAAAACTCTGTAAGTATAGGCACAAACAGGTAACGTAGAAGTATTTTACACACACATATTATATTATACATTCTACACATTATATACATATTATATACACTTTTTAATATTTTTTAGCGCCAGAAGAAGAAGGAAGTTCTTATATAATTTTTGACACGGTTGTAAAAATTTGAATTCGTGGACATCGGCAATTATTAGAGTAGGTATAATTAAACAATAAAAAAAGAAAAATAGCAATGTTTCAATAGAATGACGAATTTATGGAAATGAGTGCCTGAAGAGATGAGTTTTTAGTTTTGATCTGAATTCTGTTGGGCTTGTTATGCATCTCAATTCCATAGGAAGTTTGTTCCAAGCTTCAGGGCCCGATACTCCGAATGCACGATCACCAAACTTAGTGTTCGGATTTCGCTTAGGTTCTTTTAACCTTCCAATTGCAGATGTTGTCGCTGATCTAAGAGTGCCACATAGTGGGTAGACAGACGCATCCGCCGCCAATCCTCAATTCATGAACCCAGGCACCACTGATAAAAATAATTTTCTTGGCAGATGATCCGAGACTTGGTGTCTGATTTACATTTAAAATATGTTGTGTTCTATCTAACGACCAGTGGAAGTGCATTTTTTTGTTTTTTTATAGTATCTAAAATTAATATGGCCGAAAATTATTAGGCAGAATACATATTTTTTTAAAGTTTTCGATTGTTTTAATGAATATGATGTCTGAATGTGAATGAAGCAAGAAGTGTCTAATTTGACAGAGTTATGTAACGGTTTATCCTCCGTGTTGATAGTGTGGTGTACAGCGAGCCACCGCCCTTTGCGGTGATTTCTGTCAATAAGATATGATTGGATGTATTCGTAACTGTACGTGTTTTACTACTAACTGACCTCTGTTGAGATACCTTAAGACGATAGACTTCGGTTTTCGGCCCATACAAAAAGGACGCCCGGGAAAATACACTTTTCTACATCGAAAATTGCACAAAATGAATATATTTTTTTAATACTGCCTTTTAAAGGGTGAAAACTATGTCGGTATGTTTTCGAATTTTCGATGCGTTTCGTATTAACGTAAACATTCACTGTCAAACATGTACGATTTATCAAAAAATATTATTTAAGGGAAAAGTGCTGCTAACTCAACTCTCATAAAGAATTATAAAATTATAAAAAGCTACCGACGTAGCTTCTTCTTTCTAAAAAATATATATTTTTTAAAATTTCAATTTCGTGGAAGTTTCGGTGTAGAAAAGTGTATTCTTCATAAACCCCTTTTCGAGCGATTTCTGTAGGTAAATTTGAGCGTTGTCTCATTCACACATTTCGCATTCGCATGTATTGTAAGTGTGCGTGAGCTTATTGTGAGCGGGACAGAATGACAGTCGCGGGTGTTCCGCGTGTCGTTCAAAGTCTAGCCTCTTAATACTACATGTAACTATACTAATGACGGTCACCGTGGTCGAGGGGTACGGCTCTTGACTCCCAGTCTGAAGGTCGCAGGAGCGAACCCGACAAGAGCAAATAAAGTTTATTTGATTAATTTGTGTTATCTCACAATTAATTTATGTAAAACAATATATATTATATTTGCGGCACGTTGCTCAGTTGAAGATACCCTCAGTATCGCCCTGGTGTAAGACTACCATTCAGAATTGAAGTGTTGCTTGAAATGTCTTTGGCCATGTTTGTTGACCAGATCTGAATAGCCAGATACTTTCCCACCTCCATTATCCTCCTCTCCTTCCCTTCCTCCTATCATCAGTCTCACAACATACCCCAATTGGGGATGCTATTGTCTCACTTGCTCCAGATGGGAACAGTTGGGACTCTCGTGCGGTATTTATATAAAAAAAACTACAACATTTTTACATATTTATTAAGTTAATTTTATTTTGCCTTGAACATGTTGCCAGATATGACAAAACTAGTCATCAATTTTTATACTTTTCACGTGAATATACAGAAGAAGGAGTGGAGGGGAGAGATTAGGCCCTATTCCCTCATGGGGCCTTCAAGGAAACCAAGAGAAGTGAAGAGGAGAGATGAGACCTGGAAAAACACATTGTGGAACCATAAGATATAGCCTCATATCCAACCACAACCCTGGTGAACTCTATAAAAGGGACTAAGTTACTGTTAAAGGAATGAAGTTAAATAGGAGATAGCAAAATGACCTAAATGCTTACGGGAACTATAAGTAAACCGTCTCCACTCTCAAAAAAAAGAATACACCAGAGTGTTAAATTTTTTTTTTTTGTGTTTTTGGTTTATTATCCAAACACGCTCTACATACGGTACAATAATCTACGCTTTCTAGCCCTGGGGCATTCTGGGCCCATCCCGCTTTCAGAAGAATGACATTCTAGAACAGTTTTAACTCCAAACAACTCTATTAGAACTGGGTACTGTGTATAATACACCTTTTAAAGCGAACTGCCTGGTATTAGGTATATTGTTTTCAAAAAAATTTACGGAAATTTTTTTTTGATTTTTTTTTAATGTCAGGCCTTGGAAAGAGTTTCAATTTGGGAGGCGTGTATGGGTACCGCCATCCCGGGAACCAATCATTGGATGACCAACACCCCTGTTATATGTTACTAAAAGTGTTTTGCTACGTTTGGTGATTTAGCAAGGGTGGCCGGATTCATGGGGTGAGGTTTGTGTAGGTCTTGGTGGTTGATGCGTTAACTACGGCGTGGCGGGCTGGATCGGGAGAGACTCGTTGAGGGAGACCTAACCTAGACCTCTTTAGCCCGACTCTCGACCTAGTGTGGGAGTGATGGATTCATACGTCCGTCACTCCTGGACACATTGAGTCCCTGATTCCTACCCACTCCTGATTATTTTTTCCTTCCCAGAACTTCCGGTCCTTTTTTTAATGCAAATACTGCTTAAGAGTCCCAACTGCTCCAATCTGTAGCCAGTGAAACTACGGCACCCCCAATTGGGGTATGTTGTGATGCTGAGGGTAATGGGTAGAAGAAGGAGATGGGAAAAAAGGAAGTAGGGGAAATACCTGCCTATTCTGATGTGGTCACCAAATACGACTAAAGCCATTTTAAGCAAGGTTTTAATTCTGAATGATAGTCTTACACCAAGGCGATACTGAGAGTATCTTCCACTCCTTCCTTTCCCTTTAAAGACCCTCCACACAGCATCCCAAAAGATGAGATTAGACCTGAAGTAGTTTTTTCCTCAGGGCCCTCCTGTGTAGAACTAATGTAAACAAATAAAAAAAAAATTTTTGCTCATATTTATTTTTTGTTTTTATATTTAGTTTTTACAAATTGACCAAAACCAGTAATAGAGTAGATAGATCTATTGCATCCCAGAATTAGTAATATTATGAGTCTAAATTGTATGACAGACAAAAAAAACTTACTACTCTAAAAGAGTTTTGGTAAATTACACTAATGGAAATTTTAACTTTTTAGATTACATCCTCCTAGCGTATCCAGTTTTTACATTCGTCTACTATATTTTTTGTCCAATCTCAGCCTCTCTAAAGTTGAATTTCACTTTAATTCGAATCAAATAAAAACCACCGGACGCAATCTCGTTTATTGGGAATCGTGAAATCATTTTAAGATAGCTTAAATGTAGAAATACAGACAGCATTACATTTGTCCAGTCAGTAGAGATAAAAATTGCATTTGGCTTGCTCAAGCCTAAAAGATATTTTAATAGATTTTATCTTGTGAAAGTTGGAGTGATCTCGGCGTTAGCTATCATCTTGGGTGGAAAGGTGCCAAATTTTGTTAATTTTTCAAAATAATTCCTCAACGGTTGATCTGTCCTACGCTAAAACTGTTTCTTTGCTGCTCAAATGTTGTGCACATTGTGGTCTACTGTTGTTTTCTCTAATGAAAAATACATCTCTGATGATCGGGAGTTTCAATAATTACTATGGTTCGTTTTGGATCTCCTGGCCTGTAGGACTATTTTGCCAGTCGGGAGAGCAATTTTGATGCTCAACAGCATCAATTTGGACATAGACATATAGCATCAATGAAGCTGACTTTAAAAGGCAAGCTCTATTAATGCTAGTATAGTTGATATTATAAGTACTGCTTATATTTTATGTAAAACTCTTTTACAAATATTTATTTATTTATTTATTATAGAAGGATACAAAAAAAAGTACATTTTACATATAAGAAAGCTTTGCCTGTCCAACTAGGAAAGTTTCCCGTTCTAGGACAGACAAATTGACAGGTTTTAGTTCATATTATTAGTCCTTAAGAAATGTACATAATTACATAACAAAAAACTGAAAACCATAAAAAACAAAAAAAATATTATTTTTCTCTGAAACCAAAACTCTGTATTGAAAAGTATAAACCAGGTATGTGATAACAGGATGTAGGAATTATAAAAATTTTACAGCATAAAAATATGAAGTTATTTTAGGTTACGGGTTTAGAAGTGTGAGCTTATAATACATAGTACATTAAAATTTACAATATTAGATATAATTTAAGTATGCAATAATATATATGATTTTTTTCCTAAGCGTTGTAACTACGATGTGTAATAAATTATGTGCAATCATGATTATTTTCACTGATTTAAAACATGTTTTAAGTTCATACGACAATACCAATATACACCGCGCTAATGGCTTGAACTAATCCTGCTAAAATATAAAAACAATAACTATAAATATAGGTAGAAATATAAATAGATACTATGAATATACATATATATATATATAATACCTCATTTAATGCTAATTTGGTTACGGTATTGTGAAATTAGTGTATTACTTTGTACGTCATGCATGTCGTGTTATGTATTGTTTATTTATAATAAATCATCACCGCTGTAAGGTACCAAGTTTCGCACAGCTAGCCTTGTTAATGTGTGACGTGCATATGATACTCCTTACAACGGTGTCCTACTAGGAGCAATACAAATACAAAGCAATACAAAAAATACAAATGTACAATTTTGTAATATTTTTAAAACAATAAATACACTGAATTCAAAAGATTAACATTGTAGCTTAGTAGGATACATAGATCCCCAAAGATGATACAGGTACTGATGAAAATTATTTTCCTCAGGGACTCCTCTATAGTAAATAGCTCGTTGACAATATGTGAAGGTATTTTTTAGACCATCAAAACTAAATAAGGTCATTAGTTATATCCCTAAATACAACCAAAACCTCTATGGTTACTTTACCACTGGTATTACCCTAATGGAGGGTGTAGAGATGAAAGAATGGTATCAGTTTCTGATCCAGATTTTTTCGGCGTTTCCCTATTTTAAGTATTCACAAAGCGTATGACATTACCAGGAAGTTTTTTCAACGATTCGATGGTTTAATGGAAATTGGAAAAAAACACGGTTTGGGTTTTGGGTCAGAATTCCAATAGAACATAGAAGTATACAGATTGGTACAGCGATTGCTTCTAGAATTACTTTAATTAAGTTGAAAACACTATTAAAATTTGTAACTATTTTGGAAAAACGCCAAAATCCACAATTGTTAATTTTGACCTAATGTTTGATTAGTAATCTATATCTCATTATTCAAAAAACCTATTGAAACACTTAGACTCTAAATCCTTAAGATCATCAGAAAATCTAAAAGACTCATTAACATTCCATAAAATATCAACCCTAGAAGATACAATAAATATATATCTGACCATCAGAAATTTTTATTCAAAATCAACAACGTTGTTGACAACAACTTTTCTCTCTTCAATACGAAATACCTGATCAAACCAACTATTCAAAATTCTACATTCAAAAACAAACCACACACAACATTAATTTCTTAGAACGACGTGCACAAAATATAATGATATCTTTTCAGACGCTGATAATTTTCATTTGTCCTAGGCCAAAAAAATTAAAACAAATGTTAATTTCGAACCCTTTACCCCTGCTGCGTGTTGTTTTCTCATGTGTTTTATTTTTTTTAAATCATGTTTGTCTTTGAACATTTTCTTATAAAGTAAAAATGTATTACTTGTATATACCTATGTATTTGATTTTCACATTATCTATCCTATATGCTTTATTCTGTGTTTTTCTTTTGTTTTAATTCTTTTTAATATATATTTTTAAAATTTCTCTTATTTATTGTTTTTGTGTTTAATTCGTAGATCTCCATTTAATTTTATAAAAATTAATTTAAATTAAATTTAATAATGTTATTATTGAGTTCTGCAGGTGTTTTCTTTATTTTTATTTTTTTATCTTATTTATACTATTGTTGCAGCTGTTTCGGCTTACAAGGCCATTTTCAAACTGTGGTCTAATTAGACGAGGTTAAAGAACACAGTTTGAAAATGGCCTTGCAAGCCGGAACAGCTGTAACAATATAAAAAAAAATAAATAAAATAAAACACTTGCAGAACTTAATAATCACATTATTAAATTGAATTTTAATTTTGACAGTTGTCACTTTAACAACATGGCTGTTATAACCTATCACATTTCAAAATCTTTATTGTTTTATTTCGACCAAAAATCCCACAAATAATAGCAAATCCATTAAATTCTTTGAAACACGTTGATGTTGAACTCTGACCCCGTTTTTTTTACGTAACGAGAAAGAACCAAAGACAAAGCTGCTATTTTTTTGACAGCTGTCAGCTATTCCAAGCTCTATGGACCCGCGGTCAAACGTCTGCCGCTGACTTGTGCAAAGCTCTTCCTGCTATGAGCTTTTGCCTTTGTTCCTTTGAGGTTACCTTGCAGTCTTTCTCACATACGAAAATTTTCAACAAAATTTTTTTTAATTGTCACGACGTGTTCGTGGATTATGATTTTTTTTTACATTAACTCTACACAGGAGGCACTGGAGGAGGGTCTTTTTGATGAGAGTAAAGAGTGAACATGGGTCCTGAAGAGACCCATGTTGTAGTAATGAGGCAATACAGAGGCCGGCAAATCATTCTAACGTTCCGTTCTCATTTGACAAATGTCAACCGTGTACATATTTTGAGAATACGCACCGGTGTCGAGGGGATCAACGATGCTAGTTGCTCAGAGCATCTTCCATTGAAATACCGGTATAAAAAGGACATCATTCCCACCGGACGCCTGTACTCTGAAGATTTTAATCCGCTAGTTAAAGAGAATTTATCAAATCTATCGTTTCTGCACAAAGTTTCTTCTGAGTCAAGGATTTTTTTCAGGTAATGTGGAGCTCCAGACTAGAGGTGGCTGCCAAATTCAACCGTGAGGCGCACTCACGGTTTGCCCAGGGACAGCAGTTACGGGTTCTGTACTGTATGCCCTGTTTTTGAGAGCCTAACTTAACTACTATGTAAAAGGGGGTACTTTTTGATGCTGGTATTTGCAAAACGAACTGAAAAAAAAACTTTATATGTATATATACTTTGAGAAATCTATAATGATCTAATGAGTTCTTCTTCTTCTGTTGTTTCCTCTTATTTGAGGCTGGCCATCATCTGGCTATACTTCAAATTGGCAGGAGGGTAAGGGTGCATTTATTTGATGCTAGGTCTTGGCAGTGGATGCATTTGCCCACCAGATGGGAGTGTCGGTCCGGATCGGGAGAGATTGGGTGATTGAGACTTTTGACCTCTCCAGTCGGAATCTCTCGACCCAGGGATAGAATAGAAGATATTAGACACACATCCTCCCATTTCCTATCAACCCCTTATACCTTTTTTCTTCCCAGAACTTCCCCTCCTTCACTTTCCCTAAAAAGACTCTCCACATGTCATAGGCTAATGGGTTAAGCTTATGTAAAAAAAAATAGATGAATTTTTTAGGAAATGGCCGGAGATCGCGGATTCGAACACGACATGCACAAATAAATTTTATTTGATTAATTTGTGTTATTTCACAATTAATTTATTAAAAATAATATACAATATATTTGTGGTACGTTCCAGAGTGGAAGATACTCTCAGTGTTTTTTAATTTTTTTTTTAAATATGAATACCTTACAAGAGTCCCAACTGCTCCCGAATGGAGCCAGTGAAACTAAGGAATCCCCAATTGGGATATGTTGTGAGACTAAAGGTAAGTGGAAGGGGAAGGAGATGGGGAAAGAGGAAGGTGGGGAAGTACCTGGCAATTCATATCTAGTCACTAAACAAGGGTAAAGCCATTTCAAGCAAGGTTTCAATTCTGAATTGTGGTCTTACACCAGGGTGATACCGAGAGTATCTTCCACTCTGGAACGTGCCGTAAATAAACTATATATTAATTGTAATTAATTAATTGTGAAACAACACAAATTAATCAAATAAAATTTATTTACGCACGCCGGGTTCTAACCCGCTACTTTCGGATTGGGAGTCTGGCCGTCTTGTTGTAACATTGTAGAAAAGCGACAGCTTCATAAGTGAAATTAATTTATGCATTGTTCAGAAAGATATGATATCCCTGAGATGGTGGTTCACCAATCAACCAATCAACTGGCTTGCATATTATAACACCTCAACTCAGTTTAAAACTTAAGTCATTTGTTATTTCATTTTTTAAATTCCTATTAAAGACACGAAAAATACTAATATATTCATAGTCCTCCTTACTAGTTCATGTTACGAGGCGTATCCTTAGTGGTGTTCCTCATCTTCGTGTTTGTAGACCTCATCTTATTGTTTGTTTATTTCCTCAACTTCATGTTTGTAAACCTAATCTTAATGTTTGTTGATTTCCTCATCATAATATTTGTAGACCTCTTCTTAATGTCTGTTCATTTCCTCATCTTCATGTTTGTTGATTTTCTCATCTAAATATTTGTAGACCTCTTCCTAATGTCTGTTCATTTCCTCATCTTCATGTTAGTAGACCTTATCTTAATGTTTGTTTATTTCCTCAACCTCATGTTTGTAAACCTAATCTTAATGTTCATTGATTTTCTCATCCTCATGTTTGTAGACCTTATCTTAATGTTTGTTGATTTCCTCATCTTAGTATTTGTGGACCTCTTCTTAATGTCCATTTCTTCATCTTCATGTTTGTAGACATTATATTAACGTTTGTTGAATTCTTCAGATTCATGTTGGTTGACTGATTATTGCGTTAGTTTTACTTCATAATTTGTAAATAAATTAATAAATAATTTATGAATTAGTAAGTCTTCGCATTAAACTACACGTTCCACACAATTCAATGACATAAAACAGTAGTACAGCAATAAAAAATATTAAAACCCCCAGAAGAAAAAAATAATAGTGGTCCTACCTATCGTCCATGCGGCAATCCCCATCCCTGGCGCGACAGGCCGACTTGAAGGTGTCGAACAAGGCGGCGCAAGACTTCTCTCCGTGGCACACGTTCAGGGCGTAGTTGCATGTGGGCAGGGCCTCTACTGGGTAGGGGTCTTTCTCTATAACAACAATAAAAATATCTATGTTAGGATGATATAAGGATGGTGGAAGATCCAAAATTCATCGAGCACGTCTAATTATAGAGGCAATTGAAGTCCATAAAAACACCATTAAGTTGGCTTGTCTGTAAATTTATTTGTACGTTCTGTTTTTATTTCAAGATGGTGGCTGCTTTAATGATTCTGAAAAGATTTTAGTTCAAATGTGAAATTGTTGTCTTTATTTGAACTTTCTAATGCGCATTTTTTCAATTATTATAGTCCTACCTGCACGAAGAAAATTTAAAAATTAAATTGTCATTAAGATAGCGAGGTGTTTTTGGACAAATGGTATAAAATATTAAAAGTGTAATGTTACATAAAATAATATTTGGTTTATAATTAATTTAGGTAGGTATTTAAGTACATAGTAATAGTTATTGGAATCCGGCACATGACGGCTACATCAAAACTAAACGTTGAAAAGCACATTAAGTAACCATATTAATATAGTTTTCAACATTTCAAATAATTTGGAACAATGGCAAAAAAATTGTGGAAATTCGAGAGCGTTTGTTTTGAAAATATTAGAAGGATTGGGACTACCTTGGAAGCAAGTTGTTGGTGTTTGTCGTATACAAGTAAAAAGAAGAAATTTTACCACCCTGGAAGTACGTAATATCGTTTTGCAATCATTCGTTTTGTTGTGGCGATAATTATCTCTAGGTATCGCAGTGGGACTATATTGTTATGTTATTGAATGTTCCTAAGTGTTATGTTATTAAGTGATTTGTTATGTTATTAAGTGATTTGTCTTTCCTTTTTCCTTGCATACCTTGTTCTTTCCTACAAATACTATCACGCAATTCAAGTAAACGTCTCGTTTCGTTTTTAGTATCTAGAAGTGCATCTGAAGCTATAATTCGTAAGCAATTTTGGATGCAACACAGTCCACAAATCAAACCAATTTGGAAAGAAAATTTAATAAAAATAAACCTACTAAACACAAATTCAAATTCAATAGTCCTTTTCAATTAGTCTTCAATATTAAGGGAACAGAATACGAAACCGCAAACCCAGATTAAATAATATTTTAACTTCTTTTTGGAAAGCCTTAAAATAAATACCTCAAAAATTATTGTCGCTTTGGAAGAATGTCCAGTTGATTAAAAATTATACAGTTAACCAAAAGCCAAAACGATATTTAATAAAATAAATGAATGTAAATTATAAATATTAGGGTAACAATTTAATAATTTTCAAATTTTAAAATGTCTCTGTCTAAATTTTAATTATCAAAAGAAGAAAAGATGGTAATTTAGTCGATTATGAAAAATTGCCACCAGGAAACAAACGACTAATTTATGTAATTGTATTATTATCATTCTCCTTTCTGCCTCTTTTCTGGGAGGTTTTTATTCTTGGTAATTTCGCAATAAAGGTCTATTATTTTAAAATGTGAACATTTTCTTCAATAAATTCATAATGTTTACTGGTTTTACAATTAATGTGGTTATTTTGCAAAAAATATCTTTTATTAAAAATAAAATGGAAACCTGAATACTAAACCAACAATGTTAGGACGGTATGGTATTTAAAAAAAAAATATTTATTAAAATCATAAAAGTACTTAAATTAACATGATAATATATATATTTCAAATTATAAACTAGACATTTTTACCTTTACGAGAGTTTAAAACTCGTTTGTATTACGAAGTAATTTAAATTTAATGATGTTTTTGTTAAGTTCTGCAAGTATTTTAGTTTTTTAATGATTGTGACAGCTGTTTCGGCTTACAAGGTCATTTTCTAACTGTTGTGAAGTCACTTTGAGAAGACTTATTTATGTGATTCTAGGTGTCCTCTCCAACATTCAATGTTTATGGAGTCTAAATGCTTTAATACCGGTTAAAACGGTTTACTGAGAAAATAATTGTGACATTCAGTTGATTCTCTAATTTTGTGAAACTTTGAAATCTGTTTTCCCCGCGTTAAATGTGTTCATTTGTTTACGAGCCATTGACCAGCGGCTGAGAATAAAATTTAAAAAATGCTTGCAACTGTACAGGGAGGTTCCGATGAGAAAGATCGATTATTCCCAGTACAAATTTTTAAAATTAAAAATTTAATATCTATTTATTTCATTCAAAATTTGCTTTAATATAATACCTACATTCAAGTAAGCATTAAAAATGCTCTAAACGCACGATGATAAATTATTAAATATCATGTACTTGTTGTTAGTATTTTTTGATCATAAGTATTTATGATTTTTCAATAATGTCTAAAGAAAATAAGTGTGTAAAAATTTTTTTAAATATTTTAGTTTGTAAGACCTTAAATAAATAGAAAAACTGAGGTATTTTCGTCACAAACACGTTCTCGGGTTTATTTTTTAATGGTTTTAATTTAACTAAAATTAAAATTCTGAAAAATGTGTTTACTAGAATATGTATTGATTTATTTTGTTGTATGATTATATGATTTGAAATTTGTGTTGTATAATACAATATGTCGTTTGAAAATTGAACAAATCTGCCAATGACCAACGGTATAACCTTAGTATCTTAAAAATGAACTTAGTTTTTCAAAATTTTAAAACTGCGTGTACCAGATAAAATAACAATCTTTCAAAATCAATTTCTGTTTTTTTGTGAAAAAAGAGGCAATACGTCTAGAATTTGATTTAAAATGGGCGAATTTATGGTATTCTCTGGTAATAAATACCCTTTTAATAATGACGTGAACAATTTTTTTACTTTTACGACCATTTTTTTGTTTTATACAATTTTCTTATAACTTTCAATATTTCTTATTTTTTTATTATCTTATCTTATTAGAGGTAAAGTCACAAGGAGGAATTCTATAATTGGTTTATTTTACATATACTACACATGTCATGTACAATGTAAACTGTTGATTTCCCGTTAAAAATTAAATAAATAAAATTCAAATATCTAAGTTACTCTGTTACATTTATAAATAGAAGACCATACAGGAGATGCATATTCTAACTGCGATCTCACAAGGGAGCAGTAAAGGAGTTGTATTGACATTGAGGGATGTTCCAACTTGATACGTAGTTTCTCAGTAACGCTTCGCAACGATATCGATTCCGAAAACATATAAAGATACCTCAATGTACCCAATCCTAAATTTAATTGCGCCATTGAATTTCTCAATAGTTTTTGCCATTCGTAACAACATATTACTTTCTGATTAAATTATATCAACTATCCAAAACCCACACATTTTTTAAATACATATATATATATATTTGGGGTGTTATGCCGTGTTACGCTATCTCCTTCTTTAGCCAACGTTTCGGAGAATGTTACAGTGTCCATCATCAGGGCAGATGTGTTGTATATTTATATTGATATATTTTTATATGTATATACATTATTGTTGTATATTTATCCCCTCTCGTACTTTGTTGATCACGCGCGACGGTACACCAGGTTTTGTTGATCCGTTTGTTGTTGTTGATCCATCTGGATATGTTGATCCAATATCCAAGCTGGCATACATATGTAAATCCATGTAGATCAACTTGTGACATCGAGATTTAGCTGTAAGCCACGCCCATTTTTCGGTCACATATACATTTTACACATTACCTCTTCGTTGATTCAATATATCTCACGTTGAGAGCGCTGTTGGGTTTTTTCAGGTACTTAGGGCTCCTGACCAGAGGTGGCTGCCAAATTTAACCGTGGGGCACACTTGCGATTTGTACAGGGTTAGCAGTTGTGTACTATTAACTGCATGGTAGCATGGTTGATCGATATGAAGTTACCGACCGATCGTCGGTAACTTCTCATTGTTCCCTAGGGCAACTGCAGATCGCAAACGAATAGGTAACAGTTCACAATGACTAAGTGTCCTTAATATATTCGATATCAACGTTTGTACGTTAGAGATCTGAAGTTGTCCTAGGGAAGGTGAGAAGTTACTGACAATCGGTCACTGCATATCCTGACGGCAGTTTCAAAGAATCAAACACGCAGGATCCGTGCGGTTATAAATATTACGATTTTTTAAAAATATTTTATTTATAAATTCTAAAAATATGAGATAAACGGTATAATACAGGTTAATTCATTAGGTATAGCACTCTAATAATTGTATATGTCTCCATGTCAAAATTTGAAGGTATGATTTTTTTAATGTTGGCGAAATTTTTAAAAAAATGGTCGTTTAGAAATCTCAAGCAATCAAGGCAAATTTATTTATTTTGTGTGATTTTAAATAACTCAATATGAATTGTTTTATGACTCAGAAGAATGAACGTACCTACGTTCCTTATCACAATAATGCTGCAGCTCTTTTTTACACATTACAAGGTTAGACAAAAGATGAAACACACTTATGTCTGTTTCCTTCAATGGAAAAAAAAGCTACTACTTTGGAAGAAACAGACATACGTACATTGTGTGTCTTATCTTTTGTCTCACCATTATTTAACGTGTAAGAAAGAGTTGCAGCATTATTGTAATAATTAACGTATGTTAATGACATAAGCCCCGAGGGGAATTATTTTCTTCAGGGCCTCCTGTGTGAAGCTATTGTAAAAAAAATGTTTATATGCCTTTTTATACCATCGCCGTTCCGTAAACGTGGGAAAAACCGCGGGGTTTCAAGCTTGTTAATAATTTTGTTTAAACATTATTAAGTCAGTAGATTGTCTTTTGTATAAACATTATTAAGTCAGTAGATTGTCATTATTAAGTCAGTAGATTGTCATTATTAAGTCAGTAGATTGTCTTTTGTATAAACATTATTAAGTCAGTAGATTGTCTTTTGTATAAACATTATTAAGTCAGTAGATTGTCTTTTGTATAAACATTATTAAGTCAGTAGATTGTCTTTTGTATAAACATTATTAAGTCAGTAGATTGTCTTTTGTATAAACATTATTAAGTCAGTAGATTGTCTTTTGTATACACATTATTAAGTCAGTAGATTGTCATTATTAAGTCAGTAGATTGTCTTTTGTATAAACATTATTAAGTCAGTAGATTGTCATTATTAAGTCAGTAGATTGTCGAATGTCAGAAAATTAGAGTATTGTAGTAGTTCCTCTTAATAATGAAGTAAGGCGCATTGATATTGGCAAGTCATTTGGATATCATTTCGAGATGAAGAGGTGGAGGAAAGAAATTTGTAGATTTCTCCGGCTGTCAGACGTAGATTCTGCGACGGGAAATGGGGTTATAATTATTTGCCGGAAGTGGCAGGTGACAGTTGCCGCGACCGATGGCAGGAAACGGATATTGTTATTCCCGCCTGTCACGTGATACAAGATGGCCGCTCGCTCCGTTTTGGCGCCAATTGTGACGGCTCGAAAAACAATTAATTTTATTCATCAGTCGGTTATTTTAGTTTGAAAAGTAATGCGAGTTGATTGGATCAATGAAACTTTTACTAAACTCAAAAACTAATGCCTCCTATTTTTTTCTTCTCCTTTTAATTGTCAAGAAATTAAAATGCAATTACACAGTTTGAAAACCACACTGTTGACGATTAATTTGTCACTTTTCAATATAGTTTCTGTCCATTTTTACAGAAAATAATTTGGTTTTTGTTTATTTCACGTTTTTTTTAACATTAGGTCCACACAGGAGGCCCTGAGGAAAATAATTTCCCTCAGGGCCTATGTCATCTTTGGGGATGGTGTGTGGAGGGTATTTTTAAGGGAAGGAAGGAGAGGAAGATTATTGCGGTCAGAAACTTTGGTTTCATAAAAGTGTACATTTTAATAATGATTTTGATCGGAATATATAGCGTGTTATTTTTTCTTTCCAATACTATTTAGATCACATTTCTCACTATGATAGTAAGCGAGATACAACGATTTCTATGAGCCCTGTGTGATCTGGGACAAATATGGTCTCCTGTGATAAGCGGGAATAATTTTATAAATAAAATAATAAATTTCGATTTTTCGGAGATGTCTAACTAACCAACCGGACGAACGACATTATGTGAGGTTATTGCACTCTATATTTTACAATAAATCCGATATTCAAGCCGTTATATAAGTTCCCCCAGAACACATTGCTAGTTCTCCAATAACACGAATAATCCATTATCCGCTGTTTCATAATGTAACGCTGGATGTACCTAAATAGCACATTGTACAGTGAGCTCTGTGCTGCATCATTAATACTTGCAAACATCAAACAGGCCCCCAAATAGAGGAGGACTGAGGACTATTTGACAGGCGAGGTGATGGGGACATGAAAAATGCATTCTCACTCCTGAAACTCTGCATCAATGCTTATACTCTGATCCACTGAATAGGTTATTCACAGAAGTGTGATCCATAAAATTTGTATAGTTGGTATGGGTATTGTCGCCCCGGGAAACAATTTAACTGTATAAATAATTTATTTATAAATAAATTTAAATTTTTGACGACCGTCCGTGGTCGAGTGGTAAGACACTTGACTCCCAATCGGAAGGTCGCGGGTTCGAAACCGGCGAGCTCAAATAAATTTCATTTGATTAATTTGTGTTATTTTACAATTAATTAATAAAAATAATATATGTTATATTTGCGGCACGTTCCGGAGTGGAAGATACTCTCAGTATCGCCCTGGTATAAGACCACCATTCAGAATAGAAACGTTGCTTAATAATGGCTTTAGCCGTGTTTAGTGACTAGATCTGAATAGCCAGGTTCTTTCCCACCTTCCTCTTCCCCACCTCCTTCCCTTCCCCACTTACCTTCAGCCTCACAACATACTCCAATTGGGGATGCCATAGGCTTACTGGCTCCAGAAGGGAGCAGTTGGGACTCTTGTGAGGTTTCTCTATAAAAAAAACAATAATAATAATAATAATTGGACAATTTGTAGATCGCCGTTTTTTTGAAAAATTACCTCAAGACACTGTTCAGTTTATTGTGAGTTCATAAGCTAATTCTAATTTTATTTAAATGAAACAAATAACTTTGTATCAACCACTATTAAAAATTACGCCACAAAGTGATCTTGCTAAGTTTGAATAAATAATTTCTAATTTAACTATTTGTCACATCACTACTGTAAAGTAGGTCACATCAATAGTGGAAAGTACTTGTGATCATTATGTCTATGGTGTACGCTCTCTCTGTGTCGAAGTCTGATCCAGCAAGTCGTGAATAAATCTTCATTATAAAATATGAATGAAAGTGTTCTCAATAAGATCCTCAACCATTTACCCAACAAAATATTTACAAACAGATGCAGAAAACATTCTCAGCTTTTTTTTACATTAACTCCACACAGGAGGCCCTAAGGAAAATATTTTGCCTCAGGGCCTATGTCATCTGTTAAGATGCTATGTGGAGGGACTATTTGAGGAGAGGAAGGAGTGAACATGGGTCTTGAAGAGACCCATGTTGTAGGAGGGAGGATCCCATTTTACCTGGCAGGTTACTTCCGATAAAAACACTTTTATTAGAAATAGCTGACCCGGCATGCGTTGCAATGCAACTTACAAGAAAGAAACTGTTTCTCCCTGCGTGTCCTTTCCCATTCGTCCCCGTTCCCCTTCCGCCTCGTCTTTCCCTCCCGCGTTCCATTCCAAAATTTTAGCCTCCCTCGTTGCAACACCAATTCTATAAGAATAAACTCCTTCATTTAACGTGCATCACACATTTTCAATACATACTATACACAATTTGACATTTGTATTTATTTATTTATTAAAAGAATTTTATACATAGTGTAGATATTGTGTTATTTCGCCCGCCATGCTAGGGATGTCCCCGTGTTATGGCGGGTGAAGTATGCAGATTATATAATTTAAGGTAATGAAGTACGTTTAGTGATAATATAATAATTTATGATAATGAGGTTTACAGTTAATGCAGCAAAGAATTTATGATAATGAAATTTACATATAATATAGTAATTGATGATAATGATGTTTACAGGTAATAAATATAACAAGGAATTTATGACAAAAATTTACAGATAAAATAATAATTGATAGATGAAGTTTACAGATAATATAACATTGAATTTATGTTAACGAAGTTTACAGCTAATATAATAATTGATGATAGTGTAGTTTACGGATAATATGACAATGAATTTATGGAAATGTGGGTTACAGATAAATAATAATTTATTTATAAGTTACATAGTATGATGGTTGATAAATTGAATTATAATTTATTAAATGAAATATATAATTTACTAACTCTGCACCACACTCCTTAACGTCACACAGGCGATCTCTCGATACTTTACTACAATTACTTACATAACCTACGTACACCCTACTAATTATACAGAATAGATCCATCCCTTTCCCTTCCCTCCCACCATCCCATCCCCATATGCTAATGTAACTCCTTTTCTTTGTTTACACTAAAAAATTATGACACTTCAGTGGAAACCTATTATTGGTTAAATGATTTACCCATGTTTTATTATAATTTATAAAATGTTATAACTGTTGGTTTTACAAATAAAATAAAATAATTAACGAGTGTAATGCGTACACAAAGTTACCCATTTCGAAAATCAACATTGCTTGAAGGTTTTTGAGACATTTGTTTGCGCCCAGCCACGCGTCTTCTAGAATTAACATAACTCTTGGTAATTAGTCAACAGCGAGAAATAGATCCCATTTGAGGTACGCTCACCCCCAACAACCCCTAAACCAAGGGTAAATGATCTTCAAAGTAGACACTCTTGACATTTCTGCCAGGAGGAAAATTAAGCGTGAAAAATGAAACTAAGAAAAAGATGAAAAATACTTGAGATCTGTAGCATGTTTTATTTATGAACGCCATTTTTAAGAGCTTTTACAAATGGATAGTAAAAATTATACAGTACTGTTTCGCCAAGTTTAAGTGTTGGTGACTGTTATGTTCTGCTTATTGTGTCGTGGTTCACTAGCCCACGATGTCTTCTAAGTAATAACAACGTAAGTTCGTTTTACAGTTTATTGTGAAAGATCGTAAAGATAATGTTATTGTACGTAACGTCTGATCACAGGTATGTTCTATTTATGCCTGGGCGGCCGCGACGCTCTTCGAACGCGACTGCCTCCCAATGTGCTCATTCGGGAATCTTCGGCTGTACCGATCATTCCCGAATGAACGTGATCTATTAAGGTACACGCTAATGGCTATACACTACAGTGACTATTTATAAGGCATAACCTTTTTGCAAAACTAACTACTATTAACAATAAACTACAGAATACTTATATTTAATAGATAGATATGTAATAGTAGACATTCTTACATTAAGACCAAGAATAATGAGAGGAACACTCTTCACCCCAACAAAAATATTTTTTTGAAAGCGAAAAATGTTTCTTCTCCCATACCATTTATTGGATAACCAACGCCCCTGCCATAGATTACCCCAAATGGTTCGCTACGTTTGGTGACTTAGCAGGTGAGGTGAGCTTCAATTGGAATGTCTAAGACATCCACCGTACTCTCCAGACCTTGCCCCAACAGATTATCGTTTTTTTTTAAATTTGGATAACTTCTTGCAAGGGAAAAAATTTAACTCTGATGGGGCAGTTCAAACCGTCTTCAATTCAGCAATGGTACATCATACTTTGATTAAATAAATATATTATTTAAAAAAAATTGACTTTATGTTCCTCCCATACAAAACGCCAATTTCATATGTAAGGACCAATATATACCTACATTCAAGTAAGCAATAAAAATGCTCAAAACGCACGATGATAAATTATTAAATATCGTGTACTTCTTGTAAGTATTTTTTGATTATAAGTATTTATGATTTTATAATGTCTCAACAAAATAAGTGTGCAAATTTTTTTTTAAATATTTTATTTTTTAAGACCTTAAATAAATAGAAAAACTGTAGTAATTTTGTCACAAAACAGGTTCTCGGATTTATTTTTTTATGATTTTAATTTAACTAAAATTAAAATTGTGAAAACTGTGTTGACTAGATTATGTATTGATTTATTTTGTTGTATGATTATATGGTTTGAAATTTGTATTGTTTAACAGAATCTATCGTTTGAACAAATCTGCCAACGACCAACGGTATAACAACGGTGCGTTAAAAATAAACTTAGTTTTTTTAAATTTTAAAACTGCGTGTACCAGATAAAATAACAATCTTTCAAAATCAATTTATGTTTTTTTGTAAAAAGAGTCAATAATTGATACATTTGAAGCTTTTCCTACCGTTTCAATTTAATGGAATCAAAATAAAATTATTAATTACGTTACAAAAAATATAAACGCAACGTACTTTTTTTATTTATTTATTTTATTTAAAATTTATTTTTCATTAGATAAATATGAAGTTATATAAGAAACCACTTTTTAAAAATACCCCTTTATGACTGAGATTATTTTTGACTCGATTCATTGACTAAATTTTTATCGTTCATGTAAAATTATTCATAAAAAAAATAAAAACAACTTTGGCGCTACTTTCCTTGCGCAGATAATGCCAAAAACACGCGGAGTTCTTATATTTAATTTTCATAGTTAACACCTCACTAGAGTCCCAACTGCTCCCGTATAGAGCCAGTAAGACTATGGCATCCCCATACACACAACATACTATCATTGTGGTATGTTGTGAGGCTGAAGGCAAGCGGGGAAGGGAAGAAGATGGGAAAGAGGAAGGTGGGGAAGTAGCTGGCTATTCAGATCTAGTCACTAAACACGGCTAAAGCCATTTCAAGCAACGTTTCAATTCTGAATGGTGGTCTCACACAAGGGCGATACTGAGAGTATCTTGCATTCTGGAACGTGCCGAAAATGTAGTATTCATTATTTTTTATTAATTAATTTTGAAATAACACAAATTAATCAAATAAAATTTAAGTTCTAAAGGGGTAAGAAGTCAAATATTTCTGGCGTTTATATTCCTCTTAAGCGGCTATACCACTAAAGTCTAGTCATTTTAAGTTTTATAATCTCTGACGTAACGAGAAGCCGAAATAAAATATAAGATATGATCATGAAAGAGGTCGCAACCAGTGTTTTAAAATACAAAAGAGATAGAAGACTTATAACGCATTATAAGTACTTTAGTGTATTAAGTCAAAAATATTTTTTGTTGTTGTTAATAATTCAGTTTATGTAGCATGTTTTGTTTTATTTATTGCTTTGAGTTACTTCACTAAAGTATTTTAAAAATATTTTTAGAATTTGACTGCCTCACTATATTATTTTTGATATAATATGGTGAATCTCTTACACCGCAACACAACAATACGCAATTGAATATTTTAAATTCATTATTGTAGCATTCCAAAAGTTAAAAAAAATATTTTAATAGATTTTTAAAATTTTTATTTTATTTATTAACCAATAAATTAAGATAAAAATACAATATTAAGTAATTTTTTTATTTTTTTAAATTTATTTATTTAACTTTTTTTTTACATATTTCAACATTAAGTCCCGTTAAACTGATTTTTATCAGATACGTTTTTATCTCTATCGCGTCAAAGTAAATAAGCACACACTCAACACTAACAATTTCACATCGTCGGATCTGCCGGATCTGCGGCATAACACTCCAAAAACGAACTGATTTATATCAGTTTGTCAACGGGTTCTTTTAACAATAACTTTTTAGAAAATTTAAACAGGCACATTAAATATACACATTATTACATTATATATACAGACATCCACATATTTTTACATATATAAAATAAAGAGCAGAGAAAAAACGAAAGAAAGAAAAAGATTATAATAATGAAAAAAACATTCAAAACGAAAATTAGAAAAACGGAGTTTAGTACAAAAAAATTCTTTCACATAACCTTTTTTTTAGCATACATTTCCTTCTAAAAGTCAATTCACAGCTTTTTATTGAATTGGGTAACATGTTGTAAATTGGTACGAGGTATTCTAGAGTTCTTTGACCGTATTTATTTAGGTATCTGGGAATAACAAGTCCATCGTTTGCAGTTAGTCTTGTATTATGAACATGTACCACTATTTTATTATATTCAGATTTTAAACCACAATATAGCACGAACAGATAATAAATTTACAGAGTTATATAGTAATGATTTTGATGCATCATCTCTTTGTTCGTATTCAGCTTTGTTTAATAATAATTTTACTAAGGAATATTGTAAATTTTGCACTGAAAGAAGATTTGTGTTTGTTGAATGTCCCCATGTAGTTATCCCATATCTTATTATGGATTCCGCCAATGAAAGATATATTATTCTAAGGGTATTCAGTGGAATAAAAAACTTCAGTCTATAAAGTTTGCTCATTATAGCTCTAAGCCTTGTGCAAACTTTTTGTACAGGTATGTAAATCCCATTTAAAATTACAATCAATTGTTAAGCCTAGATATACTTTTACATGAGCATGGTTGTATTACAGAATTATGGATGCAATCAAAATCGTGATGACATGTCAAATTTGAAATGAAAAATAGAATTTTTTTTATTTTTTGAAACAACTGGTCCTTAATTGAAATCAATTTGGAAAATAAATTTTCAACATCAAAGTGATATCTCAAATTTATACTTTTTGACATAATACAGTAAAGTACTCATGGTGCGATAATTATAGGGGTAGAGGGCGCCTAAGGAAGGATTGTCAAAACAATAATAAATAATACTGCGGAAGGATTAGGAGACGAGGAAGGGGAGGGTTGGTAATGTTGGGCCCGCAGGTAAATGATAAGAAGAAGAACAACATTTATTCAGCGTTTAGAATTTAAGTCGCGATATTATTTTTGCTGTTCCATTAGGTGATTGGATGTTAAAAGTACAGGGTATTGCAAAAAATATACAACTTACAACAATAAATATGTGTATTGTCGAGCAAGATTGACGTGTATTGCCTGTTCTTGTCGATGTATAGCACTGTCCTGCGGGAGTAGGTGATCCATTCCTTAGGTACATTCCAAAATCGTGTTTTATTTATTATTTGTTGTGAAAAACAGTATAATCCAATTACATTTCACAAATTACAGTTTAACATACATACATTTAATTACATTTATAATATCTGATTTTATTTTATTTTATTTTGTGAAGTTTAGGATGAAATCTTTAAATGTTTTACGATCATTGGGTAAAGAATTTAAGTTTCCACATTATAAAAAAAAACATAGTAGAAAGTTTGTAAGTAGGAGATTTTTTTTACTTAAAATCATTTTTTTAGGCCATATACTTTATTTTTTTTAAAGAAAAACTCTCTTTTTAACTGTTGAAGGTTATTCACATCAATGTAATATATCATTGAAGAAGAAGATAACAATAATAATAATAAAAAAATATTAAATATGAAAATGAACAAGACACAGAAAATTAATAAAAGATAATTGTCGCAACTGGGACTCGAACCCAGAACCTCACGTCTAACCTTCAAAAGTTAAAAAGAGAATTTTTCTTATAAAAAAATTAATATTCATTTAGACTTCAATAGGTGTTCCATAAAAATAAAATCGGACATATTTATCCGAGACACTATCTAGGTAACAAATACATGCTTTGAATACTTGTTTCCAATGAAGAAAGGTAGCTGCCAATAATGTGGAAAAAACATTAGTCGAAGATAATATTTATTGTCAATTCTGAAATTTGAAATATGGAATTTGACAAATATACGACAGTCTCATAATAGGACGCAATGTCTGAATTGGATAAAGCGTATGTCCCGGTTAGACGTGAGGTTCTGGGTTCGAGTCTCAGTTGCGACCATTATCTTTTATTATTTTTCCGTTTTTGTTCATTTCCATACTTAAAAAAAGATTATTATTGTTATCTTCTTCTTTAAAAAAAATAAGCAAAAGAGTTCTACTCGTAGTATTTATTTAACGCATCTAAAATGTTTCTAAGCTTTTAAATTTTCAAACTATGATTACATGATTTTGCATAACTTAGTAGTGCATCACCTCGAATAGGGTCTCATTTTAGTTTGTTATTTACACAGACATATTATTCATAGACTTGAGAATCAGGGAGAGGGGTAATAACCATCTGTAGCGGGGCGGAGAGGGATGAGTTGACGGTAACGATATGTGATTCGTTAATCCTTCAATACGACAGTATATAGGCATCACGCATTATAATATCACCATTTAGCTCTTAAAAGTAAAATCTGCTTTTGAATGAATAGACCTTTTTACATGGGAGCGCGAATTGTTCGCCCGGTTTGAACAAACTTGTGTAATCCATATAAAATGAAGAAAGGTTCGCTTGTTTTGAGAGTCGAATATTTTGTTACCGTGTTTAGTTAAGACACTTTTACAAATGTTTCATAATTTACTTACCCCAGTAAACAGCAACGTGCACACGACGGGACCGGGAATTTCGGTTGGCAACGCTGTATGTTTCTCGGTGTGATAAAACTGATCATATTATATGATGTGAATAAGCTTAAAATAATGACAAATAATGCCTGCATATGGAAGGTAATACGACAATTTTTTCATTTCTATTTTTACATGTTTTAATAGCACAAGTTACCATTTTTGCCGTGTTATTTCGTAAAATGTACCGATAAGAGCTCGACGCTAGTCCGCACAAGAATGATGACGTCACATTTTCTAGATTCACGCGTACCTATACGCCAGCCCGGCCGGTTCCATGGAACCCAGAATTAAGGAGGGGGAAATAATACGCTTTTATCACTTAGGGCAGGTCTATACATATTCATATGTCTATGGTTATTTAATATGTTTTTAACTCATATTTATTATCCTCTAAGAGTGAAATCTTTTTTAACCATCCGCTACTAAAAACGTCACCCTGTCGACGGTAGAGTGTATACCCTTTATCCTCCCTCGGGGGTTTCTCGCAGCAGTTTTCTCAATAAATACATCCCCCACCTTAACCCCTCACTCTCCCGGCCAACCCACTCCGTCATAGTAATGCTAAACGATTTTTCCCACAGAGTTGTGGATTGTGGGTACGTCAACCCAGCAATGGCTTTATTTGTAAGTTATCAGCAGTGTGTTGTATTCTATTACCTATGAATAAAAATGTATTTAAAACTAGCTGGCCCGGCAAACTTCGTACCGCCTCAGAATCAATAAATTAATGTTGTGTTTAATTTATTAGCTGAAATAAATTAAGGACCAGTTGTTTCGGAAAATTTCACGTTTGAATTTCCTTCAAATCGACATTCACCGAAAAATTGGGTTGTTTCAACCTCCGTCAGAAGAAATTTCATCGAAAATTCCATAGGACCAGTTGTTTCGGAATTCCCTTCAAATTTTAATTTCCTTCAAATTTGAATTTCCTTCAAATCGTCATTCACCGAAAAATTGGGTTGTTTCAACTTCCGTCAGCAGTGAAAATACTATAGAAATGTGATGTGAATGTGATCAGCCGAGTCCGGACGGTTAGCGAAATAATGGGAGGCGCATGCGCAGACGTCAAAATTGTGATTCGGCGGTGAACACTTGAATAAAATTTTCAAATTTATCGAACGTTATTTGGAGTTGAAACAACTTATTTCGTATTTGAAATATAGGAAGACGTGATTGCGTGTCGAATTTGAAATGAAAAAAAAGAATCTTTTCATTTTTGAAACATTTCCATAAATTTTTCCTTGAAATTTCTTCTGACGGAGGTTGAAACAACCCAATTTTTCGGTGAATGACGATTTGAAGGAAATTCAAACGTGAAATTTTCCGAAACAACTGGTCCTAAGTTTTTATTAAGTTAAAATAAATAATCTCAGTTCAAAAAATGAAATTCAGCTGTTGACTAACGAAATTTTCGACACACTACATTATTGACAGTTCGAATTGATTCAAATTATGTCGACCAACGCACATTATTTGAAAAGCCGTTCCTTACAAAATATATGAAAAAAAAATTTCTTCATAATTATTTTTTCCGTGATTTTCCCAATGTTTTAATAGTTATTCTGTTAATCGGGACGAAGACAAATCCTACAAATCATAGATCATAAAAATAGGGTCAGCCGTTCTTGAGTTATAAATGGTGTAACTAACCCGACTTTGTTTTGTATATTAAGATAAGAAGAAGCTGATTATTAGATTATAAATGGTAATTTCGATATACTTCTGGAACTAGCTATTAGGTACTTTGTGATTTTCCATTATAATTTAATGAAAAATATAACTTTGTTAAAACCACTGATTTATTTCATTATAATGGAAAATCACAAAGTAATCGCTAGTTCCAAAAGTAGAACATTGGCCACAATAGCTAAAATGTATAAAAAATTGATAATTAAATACAGAATTGCGTGTGTACCCTCCCACTCTTTTCTGATTGTCAAATCATTAAATGTTTGCCCTGAAGAAGGAACAGTTGTTCCGAAACCGGTTGGCATTAATTAAATAAATCAGTGGTTTTAACAGTTATCCACTGAAGCGACAGAGCAATTTAAATCATTTTTCTCGAATTGCTAAAGGAAATTTTTCCGCCCACATGAAAAAAAATCATACCTCCGAATTTGAATATGGAGACATACAAACTGATTATAGTTCTATATAGCCAATAAATGCACCTATCTTTTGTCTATTATCACATATTCGTAGGATTTATAAAAATAAATATAATTAAATCGTTAACTTTAAAACATTAAAAAAATCTAGAGAATATTATTTATTTAGTTATATTTTAAATGTACAATATATTATAAAGTCGCTTTAATTTAAAAAAATATATATTAGCCATATTTTGGCAACAAAGCAATCCGTAGTTGTGGAAATAGTGCCATATTGTGGCAAAAAGCGCTCGAGTGGTTATATTGTTTCATCTAATGGTAATATTTATATTTTAGAGCTATCAAACAGATTTGCTTACAAATTGCTACATATGTATATTTATACTATATTTCAAATAATTCAACATTAAAAAATAATGGTACTTCTTTTTGAAACTTAAGATGAACCCATGCGAAAAAATGCAAAATCAAACAAAATGTTGTTTTGAAAATTTGATCGCTTAGAAGTACTATGGATGCTTCAATTAAATACTGTGAGTAGAACACATCTTGGCCTTTGAAGTCTAAGAGTATGGATATTAGAGAGGCGGCATGTGAAGTGTGCCCGCGCGCTCCAAGTGTGCCTTTTCGAGAATTTTACCCAAACGGCTTACATTGGCTGCTGGTTTTGGACGTTTAATACGTTCCGACAGCAGCCATTTTACATGGTGACAGCCAATGTCAGCCATGTGGGTAGAATTCTCGAAAAAGCACACTTGGAGCGCGCGGGCACACTTCACGTGCCGTCTCTCTAATATTCATACTCTTAGTTTGAAGTAATCGAGGATTTTTTTGATAAGCCTTTTAATAGGCTTAGAAAAAAATAATGCGTCTGACTTATAAAAAACGGTTTAAAGGGAAAAATCTCCTACTTAACAAATACTTTTTTGATATGGTTTTATTGAATAATGTAGCTAATTAAGTTTCTTAGAGAGTGATCGGAAAACATTTTAATATTTGTTGCTTAACTTTGCCAAATAAATAAAATATGCATTTTGGCGACGTTTCTTTTCAGTGAATTAAAACAGGCGGTACCCAACGAATTTGTAAGTGCGAATTTCATCCTTCTGCCATCTACAGAAGGATTTTAGCAGGTCGTTCAGTCGCCGCCCAGAATTCGCTTGCGGAATAAAAAAAAACACTGTTGTTGACTAGAGATTAGGGTTTTTATTTTTTTTTATTATAGGGCCAAAAATCGTTCGCTCCGCCTGATTCCAAATGAGTCAAGGACTAGTGGATCGTCATAACTTTAAATAACTCAAAATATCTATTACACTCCCATGTGGTTTTCGTTAAAACATTTTTACAAATAAGACCTGATGTCACTTTTCTTTCATTGTCACATAATATTATGTACTGAATTTTGATGCGGAGGAAGATACATAGAAGAAACTAGAACCATTGGAACTCTGGGTATATTGCACGCTGAGAAATCCCAAGCAGATAGAGTTACCTACCAACGAAGAGATTTTTGGTTTGTAAATTTGTTGAAAGTAGACGTAGGTTTCAATTTTTCTTTTTACTACGTCGTCCATAAACTTTCCCTAGATTTAGAGTATCTAATCTTTTTATAGCTTTATAGTTTATAATCTCATTTGTTTCTTCAAAATTTTCAAATATAGATGTTATTGATTCACCTACATTACTACAACTCTTCCCTATCAATATACCTTCCGTAGATACAAAAATAATGAACAGCTCTTCCTCAATAAACACTCGACTAATTGTGGATATATTTCACCACTGTCCAGAATTTGTAGAAGTCAAGATCTTGATTTTTTTGGTATAAGCCTAAATGATTTTCGTCGGTCACTAAACAATTGAAGATATTTTTTAAACTATTTTGACTTCCAACTAAGTCTTGACTTGACTTGTCACGTCGATTTTCTTATGTTTTTGGAGGCCCCTTTGGAGGAAGATTTCGAGCGACGTGACGAGGGAGGAGATGAGTTGGGCCTGCGGTTGAAGAGGGGATATCGGTTTCATGATATCTTTGCGTGCTGCAGGTCGGAATAATAAACGCTGGATGTTGATGATGTTGATGTATTTACAGTATTTACTATTTATAAATGTAGTATTTACAAGCGTAGTAAAATTATTCCGACGCACGAACTGCAGATTTGCACAGCTTGTTACACGGCCAATTGGATGAGTGTTGACTTTAAGACCGACTGAAAAAGAAAGACTGACTTAGCTTGCTGGGGCCCTTATATAGCCCCACCTGGCCGGTGCGTGAATTGCAGGCGAAATTTTTCAACATTCTCGAAATTTCGGCGCAGCGCTGTGTGTCGCGTATTGCAGATTCCAGACCTTTCGAGAAGGATGCACATAATAATGCGTAGCTAGGTAGTAAGTAGGTGCAAAGCGCCGGGCAGTGCTAGTTAGTGTGACGAAAGTCCTGCTAGGCAAGTATGTAGCAAATTCAATGCGAAGGTACTAGATAGGTTGCTACATGTATATTAAGGTGGGTCATTTTAAAAAAAGTGTTAATTTCAAATTCTAAGAGCAATAAAAGGGTGCCAAATGGGTTCAAAACGACGTGTTAAAAATTTTAAAATTTTCTGATACGATCTTCTTCCTCCGGATTCACTTCAAAGTTTTGAAAATTTTAAATTTTTGAGGTTATTTCTAGTGTGTATAAAAGTTACTATGAATCTTTTTAATCATATTTTTTGTAATCTTCCATAGCAAATGTAGTATATATTTACGAAATCATTTACAAAAACTCCCGGTTTTGATTATTGGAGGCGTGAGGTGAGGGCGGGGGGAGCACCGATTGCACTAATACCGGAGAAAAAATGGAGGAATTCCGCCACAAAAGTAAAGTGTTGTTTGATATTTTGTTTTGCAAATGCAATGATTTCAGTAAATGTGACTGTCCTAGACATCAAAAATACCTGTAAATGAATAGAGTTTCATTACTGACCAACGTACTACACGAAAAATGATAATAGGAAACGTGGATATCGCTTCAACAAAGCAAATGAAAACTGCGTTGAAAGAAAAACTTTTGAAGCAAAAATCCTTGTGCCTGTCTAAAAAGGAAAGCACAGGTAAGCCAACTACCTCTCAACTCAATATTTCCACGTCTTCTGCATCAAAGGAATCCGATTGTAAAGACGTTTTCAAACCTAATGTTGTACCTCAAACGCTTCAGAAGCAGGCTGCGGTCAATATTGATCACTCCACACTGTCTAAAACTTGTGATATATATGGAGTGTCGGATAAGGCAGCGGCAGCCATTGCCTTAGCAGTTCTGTATGACAAAAGTAAACGTGATAACAGAGAACGAAAGAAAACAAGAGGAAATATTAAGGGCACAACACATAGTTTTATAAAAAACCCCAAATATATTTTGATGGCCGGAAAGATAAAACATTAATTATCAGGGAAAGGGAGGGGACGCAATTCAGAGAATGACGCATTGAAGAGCATATTTCATTGGTAAAAGAGCCAGACTCAATATATAATTAGGTTTTATTGTACCAAACTCTGGCCCGTCGAAAGTTATAAATCATTGCAATGGATAATTTTCTTGCTTCACATGAACGAGTTACCATTTCGGCATTTGTTCGCACATCTTGACGGTAAGACATCTGGACCTCAAACATGTTCAGGCACAATAGGACTAGCTTTGGAAAACTGTGAAAAAAGCCCTATGGTTCATTTTCAGAAAATTGACGGAGAGTTGCATGAATTATTTACTAAAGACGTGGATACAGATCAGTTATACATTTGTATAAAATAGTATCTGCAGTTACGTTGGGGAATTACCTGAAGATTTATGCCACAAATCTCCTGGAAAAATGCCTCATGCCAAATAGCTTACGCGTGCTAACCGAATTCTTCGTCTTTATGTTTCAACGGAAGCTCCTTCAGAGAATCTTATTATTTTAGAAACGTACGTTGCTAAAGTGTAAGCTTCGGCTTGGTTCAGCATTAAAACTCATACCACCTGCAAAGATGGAGCACGTCACCTGCGATAGTTAATCACAGCGCCTAGATACTTATCAGCTGAACTAAAAACTATAATTGATCTAGTTATAGCAAGAAACAGTTACTTCGCACACCCCGAAAATGTATTGCTTGCAATGTTGACTGACCCTCACAAGCATATCCGAGAATTAGCTGCGCGTCGTTTTCTAAAAGCACGCAGTAAGAAACTAAGTAAAACAGGGCTGTTCCAACTTCCAAACATAAACCTCGATGCATCATATTATTTGGAAGCAAAATGTAACCGAACCCTTAATACTGAAGAATATATCGGATGAAGATCTTCAATTATTTGTAGCTCATGGGGGAGAAGGTAGATTGCCTCTTCTGCGTCTGCCATGTCATACTCAAGCAGTTGGAAGTGGTATAACGACTGATATTGAAGCCTTGACTACCTTATGTACGAAGTCTGCAAGAGAAGGTCTTATTAAGGTGAAGATTCAGACTTGCAAAATAATGCCGATAATTGAGATTAAGCAGGATTTTGCTGGTATTTGAATACACTACCTTGAGATAATTTGAATTTTATTCATATATGTTTTTAGTAAATAATGCGAAACATTTCCTCTATTTTGCGTTTTATTGAAAAATAGTTAATTTTTACTTGTTTATCTAACGTTTTTGAAAGATTTAACAAGGGTGTGTTTTTCTATAATATATGAAATTTCAAAGTCGATCCGGAGGAAGAAGATGATATCCAAATATTATTTAAAAAATTAAGTGATTTTTTATCGTCATTTAGCACCCTTTTATCACTATTAGACAAATAAAAACAAGATTTTTTTTTTCCCCATACATTCGTGACCCACCTTAATGTATATCTCTATTTTGTCTTTGCTTTCATATACCATCCTTTATTTTTATAATGTAAGTTTTTACAAATTTCATGTTATTTTATTGTATAATATTACCCGGCGGGGGCACACAAAGTAAGACATTGTTTGTGTTTTTAAATAATTTTTATTGAAGTGCTTATGACAGCTGTCCTAGACATTGTTTGTGTTTTGAAATAATTTTTATTGAAGTGCTTATGACAGCTGTTCTGGAGAGGTATGGTTTTTCCAAATTTACTCCCTGCTATCCTCTACCGCTCTTATGTCTCCTTTGCAATTCCTCCCTTCGCTTTATATTTTCTGGCAATTTTTTAAAGAAATTTGTTACTAGGTTTCTGTAGTTCTGCTTAACCCAAAGTTTTTTTACATATCGGAATCGGTAAGATGTATTTTTGCTTGTGATATGCTGTGTTTCTGGCTTTGTTTAAATATCTTCTTTACGTACTTATAAAGTTGAGTGATACAGAAATAGAGTAAGTATCTAATTTTATGACCTTACATTTTTTAATATATGTTCAGAAGGATATAAAATGATTTTTTAAACGTTATTTTAATTATCTTTATATATAAAAATTAATGCATCTTTGTTTGCCTTTATGCGTGTCTAAACCATTCAACCGATTGCAATGAAACTTTGGTGGTTTGTTATACGCACGCCCACGATAATTTCTATATGTAATCGGTGAAGAACCACTGTTTGTAGGTTTAGTGTATTCCGAAGATGTATCTACACATACACATTAAATATTAATTTGTACTCACCCTTCTTCAGGACGAACACGCAAGGATGGTCAAACAGAAAGTCCCTGAAGGAGTTGCATTCCGGATCCACGTTCGGCTCTCGACAGAGACAGGTCGGTTTAAAGAACGGGAAGGCCTGTAAGGTGCGCAGTGCGGCTTGGCACTTCGTCACAGTTACCGTAGAGCAGGCCACTGTAAGGAAAGAACACATGATTATATATGGGATAAAGTAACAGGTCGCATTAGAGAACAACGTGGAATAGTGACAGGTCTACTTGAAGAATATAATGGAATAGTCACAGGTCGGCTTGAAGAACGGGAAGGCCTGTAAGGTGAGCAGCGCGACCTGGTATTTCGTCACAGTTATTTACTGTGGAGCAGGTCACTGTATGGAAAGATAGGAGCATTATATATAAGGAACAGTGATAGGTCGGCTTGAAGAACAGAATGGAACATTGACAGGTCAGCTTGAAGAACGGGAAGGCCTATAAGGTTTAACTTCGTCACATTTACATACCGTGGAGCAAGCCGCTGCAAGAAGAAAGAGAGCAGTATAAGGGAAAGTGATAGGTCGCCTTGAAGAACAGAATGGAACATGCGAAAAGATTTACAGAAAAAATATTAATACCACAAACAAACCAATTTCAAAAATAACCTTACTATGTACATGATAAATTAAAGTACCTATGTAACGACGTTCCACGTAACATTAAACAAACACACGACATATACTCCAATTTAAATTATCACTAAAAAGATTCCCCTTAAACAAATGTCACTACACCTTAACCACTGGAGCGACAGAGCAATTAAAATATTTTTCCTCGGATTGCTAAAGGAAATTTTTCCGCCCACGTTAAAAAAAATCATACCTCCGAATTTGAATATGGAGACATACAAACTGATTATTGTTCTATGTAGCCAAAGAATTCCCATATCTTTTGTGTATTATCACATATTTCTAGTATCTATAAAAAAATATAATTAAATCTTTAACCTTAAAACATTTTAAAGAATCTAGAGAATGGATACGTTTTTAGATTTTCACGGCTAAAAGCATTTTCGTTGTTTGTTTTTGGGGTGTTATGTCGTATTGTGCTACCTCCTTCTTTAGCCGACGTTTGACGGACACTGCAACGCTGTCCGAAACGTTGGCTAAAGAAGGAGGTAGCACAACACGGCATAACACCCCAAAAACAAACAACGAAAATCTAGAGAATATTTATTTTGTTATATTTTGAATGTACAATATATTATATAGTCGTTTTAATAAATTTTTTTTTGAAAATTTGCCACATTTTGGCAACAAAGCAATCCGAGGTTTTATAATGTGGCAAAAAGCGCTGAAGTGGTTATACGAATACTTTACAAGAATTAAATACCTCTACAATTATTTGTTTATTTTTTAACTGTAAATTTACATGTATTCTATTTCTTGTTAATGGAGTATTTTTCACAAACTATGAATACCGTTAAAAAATTATGATAGATTTAAAGTTAATTTTTCTGATTCTGATCATTGTACTAAAACTTTAATAATTTCATTAATAATTATCGATTTCAAAACAGCTTATACCGAAACAGTTCCAACTGGCTACAACGTCATTATGACATAGAACCCGCCGTTGCCTGGTAAGACGGCTTTCAACAACGTCGTCCGGCATGACGTCAACGCCGCCGAATTTACGAATAAAAACGAATATGTCATTTTGGCGGCAAATCGAAAATGACACATTTCAAATCGTTATATGAAAATATTATTTGTCAACATAAAAATACCTTCATTATCTTATTTTTTGGAGAGTAACAAAAAAATTGTACAGATACCCTATTGAGCTAACTGTAAGAAATAATCATATATCAAATCTAGAAACCCATCGATATATCAAATCTAGATATGGCGTTTCTTACAAATTCGGGAGAATAATTCGCCCCACCCACGATTAATTTTATAACTAAACTTTCCATCTGATGTGATTTTGGATTTTAGTGATTTATTAACCAAAATCATTATAGTGATTTATTTATGAATAATAATATTCTAAAGAAGGAGGTAGCGCAAAATGGCATAATAACCCAAAATAAATCACTATAAACACCCCATCTCATTCCATCGTCTCGCTTCAAAAGCATACACGGAGAAAAATGTTATTCGAAAAAACGATCATTTTAATAGTAAAAACGGTTAAAAACGGGACTGAAGTTCTTATGAACAAATTAACAGTGTTTCAATGTTTATTGGCGGGAAAATGTAAGAATAATTTGTTGGAATACGTACGAAATTACGTATACCAACAAATTATTCATCTTACGTGTTTCGCCAATAAACATTGAAACCCTGTTGATTTGTTCGTAAGAACTTCAGTCCCGTTTTTAACCATTTTTACTATTAAAATTATCGTTTTTTCGAATAACATTTTTCTCCGTGTAGTATCTTGGGAGAGGCTTCTTGCGATCTTTTGACTGGGAAATGATGTACTTCCTTTTGCATAAATGTTTTCGTAACCCAATTATTTGGAACCAATAATTTTGGTTTCGGTGTCATTTTTGACATCCACACACCCTGTCCAGATTTTATTGTTCGATGGATGTACCCATAAGCTATAATATATACCCTTCGTACTATTTCTTTATTTTGTATGATAAATGTTTTTTGAATTATGAATTTTTAAAACGGTGTATAAATGTGGAGAAGTCTATGGTATGGCCACTTTCTCTGCCTACACCTGCGGGAAACGACGGTTAGTAAAATAGGATCACGATTTCTACACTACCAATTAGACTTTTGTTACAAATATCTCTTAGGCCAATAATCAGACGAAAAGAATACGTGAAACCCAAGACTTGCTCCGATGTTCCGGAGTTTCGGCGGCCGGGTACCTCTTGCCGGCTCCCACAGGGGGCACGCGGCGGCGGCCGGAAGCAAGGAGCCGGAAGTAGACAACAAAATGGCGGAAGACAAGAACATCGGCTGTTGTATACAGGGGTGCATTCGTAGAAATGAAGAATGTAAAAAAAAACAGAAAAGATAATTTTTTTAGGACATTTTATGTCCAAGAATTCCTTCAGGGCCTAAGTAATCTTTGGGGATTCTTTGTTGATGGATTATTTACGGAAAGAAAGGAGTGGATGTTTTGGGATGGAAAAGGTTATTACGGGTGGGTAGGAATCTGGCATCAATGAGTCAGAATTGAAACGTTGCCCAAATTGGGGGATGCTACAGTCTGACTGGCTCCAGATGGGATTTTTTGCATTAGCTCCACACAGGAGGCTCTGAGAAAAAACCCTGAGGGCCTGTGTCATCTTTTGGGATGCTGTGTAGAAGATCTTTTTAGGTAAAGGAAGTAGGGGTGGGTATGTATATCTGGGGGTCAGTATGTACAGGAGTGACCCCATCCCTCTCTGCGTGCAAGGCGATGGGTCAAGGAAGTCCGGCTAGAAAGTTCAAAAGATCTGGAGTGCTAGCATGGTCGATCGATAAGGATCGGTAGGATAGTTGTCGGTAACTTCTCATCGTTCCCTAGGACAACTGCAGATCGCTAACGTACAACCAACAGTTGATATCGAATATATTAAGAACTCTTAGTCATTGTGAACTGTCTCCTAATCGTTTGCGATCTTCAGTTGGCCTAGGGAGCGATGAGAAGTTACCGACAATTATCATACCGATCCTTATCGATCGACCATGCTAGCACCCCTGGAATGCCAACCCGGCTGGGTAAACGCGTACGCTTACAAGATTAAGAAAAACCTCGCCCCATAAACACGGACACGACTGCTAAGTCGACAAAAGTAGCGGACCACTTAGGGTGACCTATAGCAGAGGCGTAGGTTATCCAACAAATGGTTCCCGGGGTTACGGTACCCGTACCTGCCTTTCAAATTGATTAAAAAAACACGTCAGTTGATTTTAAACAATAAAAGTGATTACAACAAGTAAATGTTAATAATTTTTAATTAAAATGATGCCACACAATAATTTGCAATAATTTAAAAAAATGATAATAAAAATCTACGATGAAAAAAGTCTAATTCGTCCATTTTTCGCTTTAAGTATGTGTGTAGGTAGAGTATAATTGGAAGGTAAAGTCTCGTGTGGCAACACCCTAACCCCTAGTCTGTAGGCCCGTCGCACACGGGCTGAGGGCTCCACTAGACATGGTGCTTGACTAGTTAAGGGTCGGCGCAATGACGAACTATATACTTATATATACACCCAATACTGTACTACTAAGTCAGAAAGAGATGAGAATAGAATGAAAGAGATGAGAATAGAATTTTTGAAAAAATTTACAATAACACTAGAAAGCAAATAAGGAACTGCAGTCCATTTTTATTTTATTTTTTAGCATTACTGACTTTTTAACTTAAATACTCGTGCGCTTTTTGCCACAATACGGCACTATTTACAAAACCACAGATAGCTTTGTTGCCAAAATATGGCAAATATTTTCTAGATTCTTTAAAATGTTTTAAAGTTAACGATTTTTTTTTTTCTAAATTCTACGATTATGTGATAATAGACAAAAGATGGGTGAATTCATTGGCTATATAAAACTATAATCAGTTTGTTTGTCTCCATATTCAAATTCGGAGATATGATTTTTTTAATGTGGCAAAAAAATTCCTTTAGCAATCGGAGAATTTTTTTAAAAATTGTTGTCTCTCCATTAGTTAAATACCAGTAAATTTTATTTATTGTTATAGTCAGTTTTAATAGTTTAAAATTTAATAATTTTTAACGTTTTATTTTTTCGGGTCAAAGTCGAACAAAATATATTGATGTCTGTTTTTTTTTTAACACTAAATCCACATAGGAGAATCGGAGTAAAATAATTTCTCTCAGGACCTATGAGGATGCTTTAAAGGAAAATATGGAGAGGAAGTTATGAGAAGGAAAACAGTATGCGGGGTGTGTAGGAATCTGGGGTCAATGTGTACGGGAGTGACGTAAGTATGATTCCATCCCTCCCACTGCGGTGCAAGGCGATGGGACGAGAGAGCCCGACTGGTCCCAGGCAAACCCCACCCCATGAAACCGACACCCCTGATAAGTCGCCGAACGTAGCGACCAACTCGGAGTGACTTATAGCAGAGGTGTTAGTTTTCTAATAAATGGTTTCTGTGACGGCAGTACCCATACCCGTCTCCCAAAATTATAAATGTTGTTTTAACACTATTGGGGCAAGTTTCAGAGTTATAGATACTCTAAGTATCGCCCTTGTGAAAAAGAAAGAACGCCATCAGAATCGAAACGTTGTGTTACTTGAAAGCGTTTCTTAATCTCACATACTCCACATAGAGATGACATAATCCATTGAAGGCCGGCGTGGTCGAGGGGTAGACTCTCGAGTCCCAATCCGAAGGTCGCGAGTTTAAACCCGGCGAAAATTTTTTATTTGATCAATTTGTGTTATTTCACAATTAATTAATTAAAAATGATACATAGTATATTTGCGTCACATTCCAGAGTGGAAGATACTATCAGTATCACCCTGGTGTAAGACCAACATTCAGAATTGAAATTTTGCTTGAAATGGCTTTAGCTGTGTTTTGTGACCAGATCTGAATAGGCAGGTACTTCCCCACTTTCCTCTTCCCCATCTCCTTCCACTACCCTTACCTTCAGCCTCACAACGTACTCAAATTGGGAATGTCAAAGTCTCACTGGCACCAGACAGGAGCAGTTGGGACTCTTGTGCGGTATTCATTTATAAAAATAAAAACTATTTCCATGTAAAGAACTGTTTACATCAATACTGAAAAACCCATCTAAGAGACTAAAATCAAAATTCAAATTTTAATTAGTTAACTTTTAAGGATTTTTTTTTTGTGTTTCATAAGCCCTCCATTTATGATATTTTTGTATTTTGAATAAATGAGAATTCCGGTTACGAATAACAGCGCCGCTGGCAAAATCTGGCGGTCAGCGGGTGAACCAATAAAGGCACCGGAAGCGGCTGATGTAATTTCACTTCCGCTTCCGCCCGCCAAATAATAAATTACTTCCAAATTCAAAACAACTTTCAGAGAGAAACAACATGGTGAAATGTAGAATGGTTAATTAGAAAAACACAGGATGGAATATAATGATAATCAAAATACAATTGTAATCAGCTATAAATAAATTATTAATTAATTAATTGTAATAAATAAAGCAATACTGCTGTAACAGCCAAAAAACTTTTCAGATTTTAGAAAAAAAATCATAACTTTTAAATCAGTGGTTACAGAAATGCCATTTTTAAAATGCTAAGCTGAAAAAATATGATGTATCTAAAATATATATAATAAATTTATAAAATATAATATAATAAATGATATCTAAACATAAAATGGCAATATTTAAATCTTATAAGTGAAGAAGAACAATGTTTTTGGCGCTTACAGCAGTTGAAATTTTTTTGTGTACGCCAAAAATATAGTTGCCTAATGTATAATATAAATACTGAAATTAACTTTATTTTTTATATTTTTTATATTTTCTTTATTGTTTTGTTTTCTTGCTAGAGCAATCCCGATGAGTTAGAAAACTCATTTTAGGACAGGAGGAACTTACAATTCATAGGTAGGAGGTAGTAGTTACAATTTTACAAAGGTATTTTGATATCATAATATAAGTTTGACATTCAGTACAGCATAAAAATAAAAATAAAGACAGGTTTAGAACAAACAACAAGAAAAAATAAGTAAAGAGAGAAAAACAAGGATACGAGTAAATAAGATAGAACCAAAAATGACAAGACAATTACATATTTTCATTTTTAAATGTAGTTAAAAAATATTATTTTAAAGCATTGCTTTGCAATTTTTTATTATGCTAGATGTTTTTGTACATATCTGGAAGCGAATTATATAGTGTATAGGCAATATAGTTCAGAGATTTTATCCCATATTTTGTAGTGTGTGTTTGAGGAACGCGGATTTTATTGTTATTTCGAGTATTGTTGTTGTGGATGTCTTGATGTTAGTGTGAGTTGATTGTTGGGTAATTTGTAGGATGGTGCTTGTGATTTCATGTTTAGGAAGAATTGTGATTGGAAGGATACCGGAAACTGAATAGATGTCCCTGACATGAGTGTCCCATTTCAGCTGCATAAATTGCTGTAAGCTCCAAAGAATATCAATATTAAAATTTTGAATAGCTGTAAATGTGTGTCGTTTTTTTTTCCGGCTAAATTCGTTTGGTTTACAACACCGTAACGTACAAATAACGACAACGCACGACATTTATAATTGTAGTAAACACCTAACTTATTATAAAAAATGCTGTGAAGTTGTAGTAAACGGCAAGTTTTATTAGAAAGCAAACCAATAAAATTTAGTAGCCGCCGCGAACACTTAAATGTAATCTTTGAAAATGCTGTAAGCACCAACCGAACGTGTAATATTTCCGTGTAATTGATATTTCGTTTCTTTTCAAAATTGAATTTTGACGTAACCGCGAAACGTAAAAAAAACACAGGATATTGATCAGTTAAAAAACATATTATTGACAAAAAGGCTAGTTTTTCCAAGGTCGTACAGTTCTTATTTATCGCTGTAGAGTCACGGGACCCAGATATATCGACGAAGAAAAAAAAATCCTTCAAAATGGTATATAAAAAGTATTTTCGTAAATAGTGGCGGTTACAGCATTATTGCTTTCCTGCGACGAAATTATAATCAGGTATTGATGTTCTTAAATACATTGTAATCAAGTATGCCTTGTCCAAAATAAAATGTAATTAGGTATTGATGCCTTGTTCATAATTAAATTGTAATCAGGTATTTTTGGTTTGTTCATAAATACATTGAAATCAGGTTTTGTTTCTTTCTTTATGAACAAATTGTAACCAGAGATTTATGCCTTGTTATTTTTTTTTAATCTGGTATGTATACTTTGTTCAAAAATAGGTAATAATCAGGTATTATTGATGCCTCGTTAAATCTAATATAATTGTTACCAGGTATTGATGCCTTGTTTATAAATTAATTGCAATCAGGTATTTATGCCCTGTTAAAAAATAAATTCTTATTATGTATTGATGCCCTGTTTGTAAATAAATTTCAAGGTATTGATACCCTGTTAAAAAATAAATTCTTATCAGGTATTGATGGCCTGTTTGTAAATAAATTTCAATCAGGTATTGATACCCTGTTAAAAAATAAATTCTTATCAGGTATTGATGCCCTGTTTGTAAATAAATTTCAATCAGGTATTGATACCCTGTTAAAAAATAAATTCATCAGGTATTGATGCCCTGTTTGTAAATAAATTTCAATCAGGTATTGATACCCTGTTAAAAAATAAATTCTTATCAGGTATTGATGGCCTGTTTGTAAATAAATTTCAATCAGGTATTGATACCCTGTTACAAAATAAATTATTATCAGGTATTGATGGCCTGTTTGTAAATAAATTTCAATCAGGTATTGATATCCTGTTAAAAAATAAATTCTTATCAGGTATTGATGCCCTGTTTTGTAAATAAATTTCAATCAGGTATTGATACCCTGTTAAAAAATAAATTCTTATCAGGTATTGATGCCCTGTTTGTAAATAAATTTCAATCAGGTATTGATATCCTGTTAAAAAATAAATTCTTATTCAGGTATTGATGCCCTGTTTGTAAATAAATTTCAATCAGGTATTGATACCCTGTTAAAAAATAAATTCTTATCAGGTATTGATGCCCTGTTTGTAAATAAATTTCAATCAGGTATTGATACCCTGTTAAAAAAAACAATTCTTATCAGGTATTGATGCCCTGTTTGTAAATAAATTTCAATCAGGTATTGATTCCCTGTTAAAAAATAAATTGCAATCAGGTACTGATGTCTTGTTAAAAAACAAATTGTGATCAAGTATTGATGCCTTGTTCAAACATTGGCCTCTTCAAAACCCATGTTTGAACTAGGTCACTCCTTCCTCTCTGAGAAAAAGACCCTCCACACAGCACCATCATAGATGACATAATCCCTGAGGGAAAATATTTTCCTGGGTGGAGTTAATGTAAAAAATAATTATATAATATTGAATATTTGAAATATTATATTTTTGGCTATAAATAAATCATTATTGAATGTTTATAAGAACTACTAACTCTATTTTTATAACTTTAAAAGGTTATTCCCATAAATGAAATATATCATTGAAGAAGAAGATAACACTAATAATCTAAATGAAAACATGTAAATGAACAAGACATAGAAAAATAAAAGATCGCAACTTGGACTCGAACCCAGAACCTCTCGTCTTACCTGGACGGGCGTCTCTACCTCGACTATGGCAATAGCCGAATTGGTGTCAATAGTTAGGTTAGGTTAGGTTGGGTTGGGAATAATCTTTTATTTTTCTGAGTCTTGTTCATTTTTAATATTTTCACTTAGATTATTAGTGTTATCTTCTTCTTCAATGATAAATTATTATTGTATTTTTATTTTAAACGTTTTAACTTAAAGAGTTAAACCTCAAATTAAATTATTTTAATTAATGAAGAAAATAATATTAGCGAAAGTCAATCGAAAATCCGAAACGGAAAAATCAGAAAAAGATACGGATACATCTGGGACTCGAACCCAGGCAAAAATATGCGATAAGAAAAATGAAAATAATGTTGGTGGTTCTCAGCCGAAGTATGATACAGTTAAAAATGACCGAATCGGATAGGGATACGTTGGCGCAGTGGATAGCGCGTGGGCCCGGATAGCCAGAGGTCCTGGGTTCGAGTCCCAGATGTAACCGAATCTTTTTCTGTTTCGGATTTTCGATTGACTTTCGCTAATATTATCTTCATTAATTAAAATATTATAAAATTATTATTGCTTCACAGCTTTCAAAACTGACATTTTATTTCACTAGAATTGATTGGAGTACTACTAGGCTGTAATTTATCGGCGTTCGAATCTGCCAAGACTGATTTATTTACGTAATGAATTGATTTGATAATACATTTCCCGTGATTTATATCACAGTTTAATCAATGGTCTACCTAAATAATGGTAATGTTGTTCATTTCTCCCTGGTTTAAGGTCTTTAAGTCTAAGGTCGCAGGTCACGACTTGGAAAAATCGATTCGTTTGAAGGTCAAAGAATGGGTTTGAGAAATAAAGGTAGAATTGGTGGTGGTTACATATGGTTAGTCAGATCTAGTCGATATACAACCCAAAAGAAGTGATTTCTTTTTGATGTTGATTAATTGTCTTTCACCTACGTTGTGTTAAAGCTAGTTGAATGATAGATAACTGTAAAACGTAATTGAGAATAAGCTCACATATGTAGGTATGTTAGAGTGCTTCAAAGACGAATGGAAAACATATTTTTTCAATTTTCTTTGGTACCTTTTCATATGTTTCAAAATGTCTAAAGAATTACACAATTTTGTCTTTGATTTTATAGTTTTTTTAATTTGGGTTTTAGTTGTTTAATTTAAGTTTAACCACTCGAGCGCTTTTTGCCACATTATGTCATTATTTCCAAAACCTCGAATTGCTTTGTTGCCAAATGTGGCAAATTTTCAAATTTTTTTTTTTAATTAGAACGACTATATAATATAGTGTACATTCAAAATATAACAAAATAAATATTCTCTAGATTCTTTAAAATGTTTTAAGGTTAAAGATTTAATTATATTGTTTTTGTAAATCCTAAAAATATGTGATAATTGAAAAAAGATAGGGGAATTCATTGGCTACATAGAACTATAATCAGTTTGTTTGTCTCCATATTCAAATTCGGAGGTATGATTTTTTTAATGTTGGCGGAAAAATTTCCTTTAGCAATCTGAGAAAAAATATTTTAATTGCTCTGTCGCTCCAGTGGTTTTAAACACGATTCCTTTTGTTTACAATACTGCGGAGGTCGGGAGAGTGGTGTTTTTAACCTATAATTTAATTCTGCATGCAGTGATGTTTAGTCTGAAGCATTGCAATGATTGCCGTAAACGTCGTGTATTTTTGAAACTTTGATCAATATTAGCAACTTCTACAATTTATTGAAATGAAGAATAAAAATCATAATTTTTTTGGCTATTGAAAGCATTTACAAGAGTGTCATGATAAAAAAACACGAACTTTTACTTTTGAAGCAGTCTAGGCATGAATTAGGTATTATTATAAAAATATATGTTAGGTTTATACTAGGTATATTATATTAGCATATTTTAGGTATGAGTATGCCTAAAATTAATAAAATATATTAACTATAGACCACCATAACAAGAATTACAAGATGTTTAAATTCATCAATCAAACAACGTCAAGAATGACCCATTTAACAGAATGTAACAGCACTCAGTAGATGGATTTAACCATCGATTCCTGAACATATTTGGAGTACAAAAATTAGATGTCGATTTTCGATTTGCTGCCAAATGTCTGAATAATATATAAATTTTTTATAGTTGATCTCGGCTGTACGAAAACTTTGTAGTGTTGAGAGAGATTAGAAGCTGCTATTAAGGGTTTAAAACAATAATAATAGATATGAAATCTTGCAATATTTTCAGGTAATTTTTCAATTTAGGTTGGAATTCATTATTATTTTCGATAATTTTTTGATTTAACGGATATTATGCATGTATCACTCACCAAGTTCGGAGCCGCAGACCCTGGGTATGATCTCCAGGATGGCAGAGCACGAGGCATCTTCGAAGCAGAGTTGCCGCGCGAGCAGGCAGTTGAGAATCGCTATGGACGTGCGGACGTTAAGTCCTGAAAAAATACAAAATAAAACATTTATTAATAATGCATACGAGTTATGATTAATAAGAAATAAATAATTCACGATGATAACGGATACATAACGGGATTTTTTGATTTGGTCAAAAGTTTTTATCGTTTGATTTATAAAATTGAGGAACGGTTGGTTATCACTCTTGGAGCCTCACCAGATTTGATTGTAGTACGTGACAGTCACTATGATTAGCAATAGTTTTGTACATTTTAATGTCATCAGCAAATAAGAGTATCATAACTCCGTCAAAAAGATAGTTGTGTTGTGGATAAATAAGGAAAACAACACTGGTCCCAAATGTGACCCCTGTGGAACGCCGATGAAGGTTTCAAACTGATGTGAAAAGTGCAATTATTTTTACATTAGCTTCACACAGGAGGCCCTGAGGAAAATAATTCCCCTGAGGGCTTATTTCATCTTTGGGGATGCTGTGGGGGGGGGTATTTTGAGGAAAGGAAGGAGAGGGAGTGGGTAGGAATCTAAGGGTCGGTAACTCTATATGAATCCATCCCTGCAATCCACTGCAATGCAACGCAATGTTCCGAAAGAGTCCGGCTGGAGAGATCAAAAGGTTTTCCTCAACCAGTCTCTCCCGATCCGGCCAGCCATGCAGCTGGCGGGCCGATGCATACACCGCCAAGACCCGGACAAAGCTCACCCCCCATGAACCCGGGCACCCCTGCTAAGTCAACAAGCGTAACGAACCACTTGGGGTGACCTATGGCAGAGGTGTTGGTTATCCAATAAGTGGTTCCCGGGGTGGTGGTGCCCATATCCACCTCCAAAATTCAAAATGCTGTTTCAGCAAGGTTATGTGGTAGGAACTGATTTCAAAAACCAAATTTAGTTTCATGTTTCGTTTAGATTATTAATTATTTATCATTTTCGTCGTCTTCAATGTTCCATAAACAGTAATATCGTTGCATATCGTTAGCATTCGAATTGCACAGAATTTTGTTTTTGTCATTGGGGCAAAACTGTCAATAACGGTGAGTGTATCCGGAATTGGCTATAAATAACGGTGAAGGGGTGTATTGGTTGATATGGGTCACCACCGGCAGGGGGAGGATGTTAAGGGGGAGGGGAAGGAGGTAGGCAGAGTCAACTGTAATCATAGTTTTCATCAGATTTGGATGCGAAAGGGAAATGCTCCGGGCGAAATATCATCGAATTTGTTATTTTAGGTCCATGGTTTTATAATGAGAGCGGTAGATTAAAATATATTGCCTATAACTTTGCTTTTTTAGGTAAATGTATGCGAATGTCGTTTCAATGTATCTCAACAGATGTCAGTCAAATTTGATTATTTATACAGGGTGTTAAGCATCGTACTTGACTTACTTTCACCAGTGATTCCTGACATTATTTTAAGTAACAAATGTAAATATAGTTTTGGTCTTCGGTAAATTTTGGAAGTTTTTTTTTCTCTAAAAATACATAAAAATCAGTAGGTATTGGGAAGTTAGGGGCGGGGTAAGGGGTTGGTTGGTTACTTGGCTTAGAGACCAGTGACGACATGTGGAAGTTTTTTTTTTCTTTGATTTTGAAGAAAAAGTTTATGAAAAAAAAATGATATCAAAAAAGTCACCGGAGACCAAAATTTCATTTACATTTTTTACTCCAAATAATGTCAGGAATCACTGGTTAAAAAAGTAAGTCAAGTACGATGCTTAACATCCTGTATATCAACGCCCTTTTTTCAGTTTGTTTTTTTTTTTAATTTTAAAATATTTTTTTTTTCGTAGTCTCTTACTGGTAGGATGATGACAAATTTATTTATTTATTTATTGTTGTTAATATGGATAGTAAAAAATAAGCAGTATTTACTGTACATAACTGAACTGCTAAAGTAACACCATTTTGTATTTGTTTATTGACAGAATTAAAGAACTGAAGATTTCCATCGAATTTGTGTAATTATGCGTTTTTAGATTTACACGGCCAAAAGTATTTTCGTTGTTTGTTTTTGGGGTGTTATGCCGTGTTGCGCTACCTCCTTCTTTAGCCGACGTTTCGGACAGCGTTGCAGTGTCCATCATCAGGGCAGATCCGGCAGATCCTGCAGATCCGACGATGGACACTGCAACGCTGTCCGAAACGTCGGCTAAAGAAGGAGGTAGCGCAACACGGCATAACACCCCAAAAATAAACAGCGAAAATACTTTTGGCCGTGAAAATCTAAAAACGCATAATTACACAAATTCGATGGAAATCTTCAGTTCTTCAATAGCCGACGTTTCGGACAGCGTTGCAGTGTCCATCATCAAGGCAGATCCGGCAGATCCGGCAGATCCTGCAGATCCGACGATGGACACTGCTACGCTGTCCGAAACGTCGGCTAAAGAAGGAGGTAGCGCAACACGGCATAACACCCCAAAAACAAACAATGAAAATTGTGTAATTATTTCATTTCATTATTATTCTGGGCAAACAGGAATACATATGTTGTAGTTAGTCCTAGAATTTCCATACTGAAATAAATCCCGACGTACATAATACATAATATTACGTAGTGGAATCCGAAAGCTAACCAACGCAAGTAATTCTGGACTATCAATTACATAATTTAGTATTTTACATTAAAAAAGTCATAGAAAATCCTTCTGTCTGACAATTTAAGCATACTTATCATTTAAAAGAGTGTTGTAATTCAACATAATTGTTGGAATACTAATTTAAAAATTTATAAAACATAAGAATTTGAAATAGAAATACCGGAAGAGCGCACTCGGAACACATCACAGTACGGGTTCTAAAGATTTCAATGCGTTCTTTTAAGGTTATTTGGGGCTTCTGACCAAAGGTGGCTACCAAATTCAACAGTGGGGCTTACTTGCAATGTTTTTTAATGCAGCATATGTAAGAGTATCTGCACGGAGCAAGTAAACTATGGCAGCAAACTGTAAAGGCAACATTTTTCCAAACAAAAACTACTTTCCTAATGAACAACCGTGTCCATATATCAATCAGTCAAAACCCGACACCGTCCAATTGGACTACCGTCATATGGGGAGACTTTTGAATCGGAGGGTGACTTTGATCATCGTGTATATTTATTTATTTATTATTAATCTTTAACACCCTGATGGGCTTTTACATAATAAGTATATAATAAAGTGATATTTTTTTATTATTTAGTTATAACATATAATTTCATTCACAATTATAACATCATTTCATTACATATCATTCATCAATTTTTTAGTTACCCAATTAGTAAAGAAATATTCCCGAGTCTAACTGGGGAGCTAGTCTATGTACTTATGTTATACATTTAGAACTGCTTATAGATAATATGTATAGTTACAAAATAAAAGTAAAATACTTTCAAAAATACTGTAAAATATTACAAAATATTGTACAATGAGAAAAATACACATATAATAGCATTGGAATATCAACAAAAATATTAGCAACAGAATACGGAATATATCTGAAAATCATCGATAAAAAATAAGTCAATCTGTTGCTTAGCTGTAAAAATACAACGAGAGTTTTTTTTTTAAATTTAAAATAGTTTTTTTCACTTTTTATTGTATCGGGTAAATCGTTAAACAGCTTTGGGCCTACATATTCATAATGGTGTTGTGCAGCTGTCGTGTTGCATCTAGGTACATATATGTTCCCAGATGTTCTAGGTCTTTTACTTCGTGTTGAGGACACTTCAGATTCTTTAAAAACTGTTAAAATTGCATTTTTTTCAAATAGTTTTGTAACCGACAGGACTTCAAATTTTTCAAAAAGTTCCTTGGTTGGAAAAATTCTTGGTTTTTTAATAATAACTTTCATGATCATTTTTTGTGTTGTTACTATCGGATACAGGTTATTCTTATATATGCTTCCCCAGGCGATTATGCCGTACTGCAAAACTGACTGTACAAGCGCAAAGTAAACTATTTTAATATTTGAAAGATTTAGGATATTTCTTAATCGTATAAAAATGTAAGTAAGTTTTCTAGTTCTTTTGAAAATTTTTTTAACGTGTTTCATGTTGCTTTCTATAGTGATCCCTAGATATTTTACATCTGAGGTTTTCTTCAGGATTTTACAATTATCGTTACATTCTCCTTCTCTACACGATCGACTATGTACTATCACTCTAATATTGAAATCAGTGACAGGATCATTAAGGTATATATATGTAATACAATAAATATGATATGATATGCAATATAATATGATATGCAATCCAGTATAGAGGATTATTGGTCACTTACATAAACCATCCCAATATAGAGGTCGCGGGAATCATAAAGAATAACATACTAAGAGAGCTGTTAGTTATTTAATAAAATATCACAAACTTAATAAAAATATCACAAAGTTTCCGCGACAGATTACGGACACAGAAGGAATATAAAATTTGCGTTAAGATTGTCGAAATCAGAATGGCGAGCTTTCTTCCGCGCACTTGGGTCTGCGCAGACAGTATTGCCCGCGAAAGAAATGTTTCCTCACTAAAAAAACAGTCGCGCAGTTCCCACACTAGTCTCCTTCAACGGAAGCAATCTTCCAAACCGACCTTCCATTGATATGATTGGTGTAACTTTAAGTGGTCAGCTCATGTACGTTGGCTCCATCGAAGACAGAGTTAAGTTAGCCTCTAAGAAACTGGGTGTAGGTACTGTACAGGGCCCGCAGATACTACAGATAGTTCAGAACTGATAACCCTGTACAAATCGCAAGTGCGCCCAACGGTCGAATTTGGCAGCCACCTCTGGTCTGGAGCCCCAAAGTACTTGAAAAAACGCTCGACTCGACGATTGTAAAATCTCCGAAAAATCGAAATTTAAGTTATGTTTGCAGTTATATGTAAAGTGTACCCTATATCTGGTACAATACTCAGATTACTCATAAACACCACCAAATCAATTATAATGCAGAAATTATAATATGTAAAATAAAGTAAAATATAAAAATGATATTTTGGTCTCTGGTAACTTTTTATTTGTTTTTTTTTCTACGAAATCCGGGAGAGACTTGTCCGGGTCTTGGCGGCGGATGCGGAGAGACTGGTTGAGGAAGACCCTTTCATCTCTACAGCACGACTCTCTTGTAATATCGTCTGGCATCGCAGTGGGAGGGATAGATTCATACGTAAAACACTCCTGGACACACTGACGCCAAGATTCCGATCCACCCCTCACATTTTTACCTTCCCAGAACTTCCTCTCCTTCTTTTCCTAAAAAGTACCCCTACAAAGATGACATAGTCCCTGAGTGGAATTATTTTCCTCAGTGCCTCCTGTGTGGAACGAATGTAAAACAAGTTATTTAGTTTTAAAGTTAAAAGTTGAACAAAGTTTCCCCATTTTACGCTACCAATAAAACAGACTTCATCATATTCTGCAAAACCATATTTTTTTTTCAAAAATAGCTATCTTTAATGAACATCCGAACTGCCAGCCACAATTTTCAATGCATTTTAAAATAAATGTCCAATCAATACCATGCAGTAATTTTATCCGAAACGAACCGAGTGAGTTCGTTATTAATTTATTTGAAGCGATCACAACGCACCGTGTCCAGTGGGCCGCCCCTCAGGGCAAAGCTGCTGTGTGCACTGTGACTGTACACCGGCCTGCAGTGTTCACCGTATACCCAGGGGGGGAGCTAGCTGCGGGTAGTTTAGCGGTATAATGGCTGAATCAACGTTGGATACCAGAATTAACTATTCGACAAAGCAAATGTGAAAAGGAGTACTAAACCAATCGAAAACAACTTAAATTATTGATTTATTTAATTTTGGGGTATCATGCCGTGTTCCTAATTCATTAGCCAACGTTTCTGACAGCTTGACAGTGTCCATCATCAGGGCAGATTGATTAATTTGACTTTATTTGAAAGGCCATTTGAAATCGACTAAATACTTGTATTGTGTTCGAAGATTAATGCTAAATTATATTTTTCGATTTATCTTTACTAGGATTCTCAGTCTAAATTTTGATAAAACCATTTGTATTCCCTTCTATAATTCCCTAAAGTCATCCCCTAAAAATAATCTTAACCTGAAGTTCCATAATATAAATTGTAACCCTGCTACATGCCCAAACTGCGAAGATGTGAAATTAGGAAAATATACTAAGTACTTAGGTGTAACTATAGACTGCCAACTCAAATGGACCTACCATTTAGAGAAAACAGTCAATAAACTGAGATACCTAAGTTACATATTCAAACGGATGAGCAATATTGTCAATATAAGAACCATGAAAATTGTTTATGATGCATTGGTGCTTTCATCCATTACCTATGGAATAATCGCCTGGGGAGGAACATACAATAACCATGTGAAACCTCTAGAAACTGCCCAGAAGTCCATCATTAAAATAATGTACCAGAAGACCAAAACTTATCCCACTAATCAGTTATTTCAGGAAACTGAAATTATGGAACTAAGGCAGATCTACTGTTTACAATGTCTCAAATTTATATTTACTCGTCCTAACAATTTCGATAAAAACCCAAATCGCTCTAGTCAAAGACTCACCACTTGCATGTACACAGTGCCTCATTGCAAAACCAGGCTGGCCCAAAGGCACATTAACTGTATTGCCCCAAAATTGTTCAATTCCTTACCCAATTCCATCAACACATGCCTAAACTTGAACTTATATAAAAAATATACTAAAAGTTGGTTAAAAAATAAGGAAGTAAATAATTTTTTCCTATAATTTTGTACTGTTTACATTTTAAATAACTAAAATATGCCATGTCTTTCCGAATCGTTAGATTTAAAAAAAATATATATATAAAATTGCGTGTATGTGTATGTATACATGTGTGTGAGTATGTATACATGTATGTGAGTATGTATACATGTGTATATATGTATGAGTATGAGTATGTATACATGTGTATATGTGTATGTACATGTGTGTACATATATATATATGTATATATATCCACATCTAAATATAAAAATACAATCACAGAAATTCCTGCAACATCAATTACCTCTGCACATATATGTACTACATTTTTAATTCTTAATCTTTTTATTTTAACCACCACTGTTTTATACCCACATATTATAATGCCCACGCACAGGCTTCGCCTTTGTGGGATTTTTTTTGTTACCTTTTCATTTATGTTATTATGTATGTATCTACTTGTAAATGTATGTATCAAAAAATTTTGCCAATAAAAAAAAAAAAAAAAAAAAAAATCAGTTTACATTATGAATACAGAAAAAAATGATTTAGATGAATTGAAGGTTTTCCTATCGTTTCGCTTGAGCATAATTAAAATAAAATTATAAAAATATATAAGCGCAACTTACTAAAAATGTGTTTCTTTTTCATTACAAAAGTATTGAGGCACATCAGACACACCTTTTAAAGATGTGATTTTTGACAGAAATTATCCAATACTAGGATTTATTTTTATTTTTTTTTATAGTTAATACCTCACAAGAGTTCCAACTGCTCGCGTCTGGAGCCAGTGAGACTATGGCATCCCTAATTGGGATATGTTATGAAGCTGAAGATAAGTAGGCAAGGGAAGGAGACGAGGAAGAGGAAGGTGGGGAAGTACCTGGCTATTCAGATCTAGTCACTAATCACGGCTAAAGCCATTTCAAGCAACGTTTCAATTCTGAATGGTGGTCTTACACCAGGGCGATAGAAAGAGTATCTTCCACTCTGCAACGTGTCGCAAATACACTATATATTATTTTAAATAATTCATTGTGAAATAACACAAATCAATTAAAAAAAAATTATTTGCGGACGCCGGGTTCGAACCTGCGATCTTCGGAATGGAAGTCCAACACCCTACCGCTGGACTACGCCGGCCGTCAGATATTTCCACTTTGCAATGAAACCCAAAAAAAAAGAAATATTTTTTCTGAACGTATCCGAAAACTAAAAACTGTTCTTGAAAGATGATAAAAAAACGCTTTAATTTTTTTATTACAAAAAAAGTCTCTTTTCTTAAACATAAATACAAAACTTTAAAAAGTTTTAAAAATTGCTCACCTTACGTTTTATCTAACTTACATAACTGATAATTAAAGAAAAACACATGTTTTAAAAGACAAATCTATTATAAATGTTAAAATAACCTCGCTTTTTTGTCGTTTCATGTAAAAATAATTAATAAAAAATTCACAAAGTTTCATAATGGTGTAAATTTGAATTATTTTTGGGTTAACATTTAGTTTTGAATATAAAGTACGATATTATCTCTTTAGTGCTAGCACCATTCAAATCATATTTCTCACTATGATAGTAAAGTAGACACAATGATTTCTATGAGTAATATGCTGTAATATTCTATGAATGCTAAAAACTTTGATTCCCCTGTTGACTACCCCTGACCGACAAATATAAAGCCCTGCCCAACAGAGTGACAATAGAAGTCATTCCAACCTGATACCGAGTATCGGCCCCAAATAATTCACAGTGCAGTTTTAAAACCCCTGCATTTTTTAAATGATAGCAATCAACCAGGAATGGCTTCCCAAAATAAATCTACCCAATCTGAATTCAATTGAAAGCCTTTTAAATTTATTTTTGATGTTGATTATTTGGGAACCATTGCTTGTCGGAAACAGAAAAGAATTAAAAAAAATGTAGCCAATTGATTAGGCAATGTTACGATAGTTTTTTTTCCCTCTATTTGATTCGCCGGGCTTGTGAGTTTGCAAAATTGGAGACACGTATTGATTTTTTCGACAATTTTATAAACTTTTTTATTTAAGTGGAACGGATGCGCGGCCCTTTTCATACAAAATTTAAATTTGGATTTGAGTCCAAAATGCCCAACCGAACTGAATTTTTTTTTTTTTCAATCAAAAGGTAAGGCAAATATCCTGTGGAGATATGTGCTACTTTATCAATTTATGTTAATTTAATAAAATAATGTGTTAATATATGAAAAATAGGCTATTAAGAAATTCAAATAATAAGTATATTTGCAGCACGTTCTAGAGTGGAAGATACTCTCAGTATCGCCCTGGTGTAAGACCACCATTAAGAATCGAAAATTTGCTTGAAATGGCTTTATCCGTATTTGGTGACCAGATCTGAATAGCTAGGTGCTTCCCCATCTTCCTCATTCCCATCTCTTTCCCCTCACCATTACCTTCAGTGTCACAACATTCCATATATAATTAGGGATGCCATAGTCTCACTGGCTACAGGCGGTAACAGTTGGGACTCTTGTGCGGTATTCATATTTAAAAAAATCAGAATTCAGAATATTTTATTAACAGAACCTTACAGTACACGAGATGGTTATCAAATTACGCTTCTCAACCTACACCATCCGAAGCGCTGAGTGAAAAATTTGAGAAGAAAACTATGTTTATTACACAGCTTTTTAAAGCTCCCTTGAGGTGAATTTCACAACAAAATTAACTTTAAATTATCGAAGAAAGCAAACACTTTGTGGCTTGACATTATAACAAATGAAACAAATAACTTAGTTTTAAACCACTTTATATATAATTATTATATATAATTATTATTATATATAATTATTATATAATATAAAGTGGTTTAAAACTAAGTTATTTGTTTCATTTGGTAAAATTAACTTTATCCATTTGCAATCAAAATTACTTTTCAACGATCCAAAAATGCAACCAGAACAAACAAATCAGCCATAATTTGAGTAAACCAAGTCGGAAAATTAACCGGATATACAAATTACAATCCGATTGGCCAATTTCAACAATTCAATCGCTCGCAATTACAGTTCAATTATGATTTTTGATTGTTCCGTTTGATTCGATCATACGCAATATGCTTCTGATGTTTGTTTTAAACCGGGTACTAATTGAATCCGGTCTTTGTTGGTAATGCAACGAATCAATCAACTATGCAAACATATGCCTCATTGAACTCTATTTATGCATCCGAATTCTCTAATAATAACAACACTAATGATGACTGGTATTTCTGTGAACCGTAATATATAGATCTCACGTCCCAAAAATTATGTTTTTAATTTTCTTTTATCCCTAAGAGTATGGATATTACTATATCCATCCACAATATCCATACTCTTAGTTTTATCCACTCGAGCGATAGCCTTTCTACAAGTATTAAAAAGACGCGTCGAGTTATCGAGATTTCTGGGCGTTCGTTTTGAAAATTTCCGTCCACATAATTTTTTATTTTTTTACCTTTTTTTTCATTGTTTTTATTTCTTGCTAGAGCAATCCCGATGAGTTACAAAACTCATTTTAGGACAGGAGGAACTTACAATTCATAGGGAGGAGGTAGTAGTTACAATTTTACAATGGTATTTTGATAACATAATATAAGTTTTACATTCAGTACAGCATAAAAATAAAAATAAAGACAGGTTAAGTAGAACAAACGACAAGAGAAAACAAGTAAAGAGAGAAACTGATACGAGTACATAAGATAGAAGAAAAAAATGACAAGAAAATTACCTACATATTTTCATTTTTAAATGTAGTTAGAAAAAATTCTTTTAAAGCATTGCTTTGCAATTTTTATTATGCTGGATGTTTTTGTACATATCTGGAAGCGAATTATATAGTGTATAGGCAATATAGTTCAGAGATTTTATCCCATATTTTGTAGTGTGTGTTTGAGGAACGCGGATTTTATTGTTATTTCGAGTATTGTGGTTGTGGATGTCTTGATTGTAAAATGGCTTGGTGTTAGTATGAGTTGATTGTTGGGTAATTTGTAGGATGGTGCTTGTGATTTCATGTTTAGGAAGGATTGTGATTGGAAGGATACCGGAAACTGAATAGATGTCCCTGACATGAGTGTCCCATGGAAGTCCATAAACATTTCTGAGAGCTCGGTTTTGAACTACCTGCAGGTCGGCTATCAATTTCTTTGAGGCAAAGCTTATCTTAGCTCCACATGAGTCCCTTAATAAGATAATTTCACCGACAATTCCATCTTTGGGGATGCTGTATGGAAGATTGTTTAGGAAAATGAAGGAGAAGATATTCTAGTAAGGAAAAAAAGTATGGGGTGGGTAGGAATCTGCCAAGAGTGACGAACGTATAGATGCATTCCTCACACTGCGGTGAAATCAAAAGGTGGGTAAACGCATCCGGTGCCAAGACCTAGACAAATCTCACCCCATGAACGCAGGCACCCCTGCTAGGTCACAAATCGTAGCTAACCACTGGGTAACCTATGGCAGAGGTATTGGTTATCCGATAAATGGTTCCTGGGGCAGCGGTACCCATACCAGCATCCATATACCTACTTAAAAATTTAAACCTCAATATTGTTCGTAACACTTTAAAATTTCATATAAGGAATTATACAATTTATCAAAAGAAATGTCGATCATTACTTTTTGCCACATTATGTCACTATTTCCAAAACCACAGATTGCTTTGTTGCCAAAACGTGGTATTTTAAAATTTTTTATTATACCGACTATATAATATATTGTACATTCAAAATATAACAAAATAAATATTCTATAGATTCTTTAAAATGTTTTAAGGTTAAAGATTTACTAATATTTTTTTATAAATCCTATGAATATGTGATAATAGACAAAAGATAGGTGAATTCATTGGCTATATAGAACTATAATCAGTGTGTATGTCTCCATATTCAAATTCGAAGGTATGATTTTTTTAAAGTGGGCGGAAAAATTTCCTTTAGCAATCCGAGAAAAAAGATTTATTTGTCGCTCTAGTGGTTAAACCATGAGGCCTGTAGGTACCATAATATTGATTATTCCGATTTGACAGCTCGTAGTAGGAAATTTGATCATGCGATCACTTGCGGAATAAAACATATAATATCCAACAAGGCCACCATCTTGAACCGGAACCGGAACGTAGCAAACAAATATTCAGACGAAATGCTAAATGGTCGAGTTAAAACAGGACATTGCTTCTGTCAGACGATCATTTTTATTTTTTTATTGTGAATAGCGCATAAGAGACCCAAATGCTCAAAGCCTTTTGGGCAATTTCACCCACAATCGGTAGATTACGTGAGACTTATGCGAGTGGGGAGGGGAAGAAGATTGGGTTGGCAAGTAGGTACCTACCTGAGCTTTCAAATCTGGTTACTAAATATGACTAAAGCCATTTCAAGCAGAGTCGTAAATACTTTTAGTATTGCTCTGGTGAAAGACCACCATTGAGAATCTAAATGTTAATTAATGTGGCTTTAGTCGTGTTTGGTGACTAGATCTGAATAGCCAGGTACTTACCCTTCCCTTCAACAATTCGACATATCCCATTTGGAGGACGCCAAAGTTCGCTCGGTTCCTGGCAGTTGGTATACTTGCAGTGTTTATATAAAAAAATATGAATTACAACACTTAACGAACAAAATAACAAGGCTCTATAGCTGTCGCAAGAGTTATTTATGAATAAATTACAAGTCATTAAAGTTACTTATGCCTTCATTACTCTGAGCTTTCCATGTCACAAGTCAGACCACTCAAATTGCTACTATTACCTGCGTCATGAAAAAAATAAAAATCTCGCAAGCAATTTTGAGCTTTATTCCCCAGGCCGTAAGAATCATATTAATATTTTAGTGTCGATCAAATTTGATCCGAGATAAAAAAAATATTCTTAGGGTTCATTTTGCCTTGCAGGCATCGTATTGATTTTCTTTGAATTGTAAGCACAGGTTGACACGAAAGTCACAACAATTCTAGACCTTATGGCGGTATTCAAATTACTGTAGATATAATCTTATAATCAAAAAGTGTTATGGTAGCGAATATATATTATTTTATGTTTTTTAACACGTGAGCTTTAAGTCCTTTAAGGTTATGTTAATTTATATTAATGTACTGCAATATGTTTCATAAAAGGAAAATAAAAAAACAAAGATCAGATCTGAATTGACAGGAAATTTCCAACGATCCTCTTCCCCATCGCCTATCTTTCTCACTCCATTTAGCATCACAGTATTGGGGATGACTTATTTCCACTGATAACCCGACATTTGACCGGTCAGTGGTTGAGTGGGCATCGCGTTTGGGTCCCACTCAGGCGTTCCGTGTTCGATTCTTCGGCTGGCTAAGTCCTCCATCACAACACAAGCAACATTTTCCGCTTAGTGTTGTGGTAGTAGGAGATTTTCAAATGTTGTTGGGTTATTCGTAACCCAGGAACGTTTGTCTTTCTTAAAAAAAAAATTTAATTCCCTGACAACTTTAACATTATTATAAAGTTATCATTTTTGTTCATTAGTTATAAATTTCAAACCTAAAACCACATCCACAATCACAACGACATCCACAACCACAACCACAACCACAACCACAACCACAACCACAACCACAACCACAACCACAACCACAACCACAACCACAACCACAACCACAACCACAACCACAACCACAACCACAACCACAACCACAACCACAACCACAACCACAACCACAACCACAACCACAACCACAACCACAACCACAACCACAACCACAACCACAACCACAACCACAACCACAACCACAACCACAACCACAACCACAACCACAACCACAACCACAACCACAACCACAACCACAACCACAACCACAACCACAACCACAACCACAACCACAACCACAACCACAACCACAACCACAACCACAACCACAACCACAACCACAACCACAACCACAACCACTACCACAACCACAACCACAACCACAACCACAACCACAACCACAACCACAACCACAACCACAACCACTACCACAACCACAACCACAACCACAACCACAACCACAACCACAACCACAACCACAACCACAACCACAACCACAACCACAACCACAACCACAACCACAACCACAACCACAACCACAACCACAACCACAACCACAACCACAACCACAACCACAACCACAACCACAACCACAACCACAACCACAACCACAACCACAACCACAACCACAACCACAACCACAACCACAACCACAACCACAACCACAACCACAACCACAACCACAACCACAACCACAACCACAACCACAACCACAACCACAACCACAACCACAACCACAACCACAACCACAACCACAATACTCGAAATAACAATAAAAGACACACTAAAAAATATGCTGTTCTGAATGTAAAACTTGTATTTTGATATCAAAATAACTTTGTAAAATTGTAACTACTACCTCCAACTTATGAATTGTAAGTTTCTCCTGACCTAAAATGAGTTTTGTTAACTCATCAAGATTGCTCTAGCAAGAAATAAATACAGTAAAAAAATAATCGACTACAAAAACACCTTTAATGATATATTGGTATATATATCAAATGAATTTATTTACAGTGTTGTTTTTTTTTTTTACTTATACGCTGGTCTATACAGTATATAGACAAGTAGTTTTATCTTTGATGCATTTGAATTAATATGTTTTATACTTTCGTTTTTCGGTAGTATATCCTCTCTGCACACCCTTCCTTAGTTACATTTTGTGTAAGTATGTATACCGTATTTTATTATAAGCAATAATTATTAGCCTGAAACACTCATCCATATTGAAAAAAACTCCCGAGAAAATATACATGTCGCCGACGGGACTCGAACCCGCACCCCTCTGATTGCCGGTCAGGAGCTCTACCATTAAGGTAAGGCGGGTTACCTCCTACCCACCAAATGATTCGATATATACCTAGTGTTTCATTCAACAATTATCGCTAATTATTAAAAAAAAAAATAAGAATAATAGGAGATATCTGACTAATCACCTGGGTGGTTAATATCTACAATAAAAATACAATAAGTATCGACTACGCCATACAAAACCACAAGTTAGCGTTTGTAAAATCCAACTCAAATATATCCAGTCTTACAAGCAAATAATAATAATGTTCGCGTGGCGAAAAAATCAATGATCCCAGAATAGTTGCAGGCAAATATGGGCCTTACAGCCGTCGGGGTAGAGGTCATATTGCCCTGAGGTCATCTCGCTTACTTATCGTACACAATGTACGATACCACGCAACACTCGATATCAAAGTGCCAGTGAAATGTAATCGAAAGATTGGTCCATATTCATAAAAAATAATAAGAATGCAACGCCATTAATACCAATAAATATTTGAGTGGAAGATTTCTCAATTTTTTGTATTTCTTAAATATCCAGCGATCCGTTATTCCATTTTTGTTAACAGCGCTGCGGGCGGATGTTTTTGAAACCATGAAGCTAAACGGTTTTAGTTTTAAATTTAAAGCAAAATGTAGTCATTATGAGCGTCGCGAACACAGGACCTCACACGGCCGCATCTCAGCGGCTAATGAATCGGAGAATTTATGTCTCAAACTGCCATAAAAATGATCAAACGGGAGATAGTAAATGAATGAAAATTATATACTTCTCAAAATTAATTTTTGATCAAAATAATTTATAATTTTTCAATAATGTCTCAACAAAATTAGTGTGTAAAAAAAATCTGAAATATTTTAGTTTGTAAGACCTCAAATAAACAGAAAAACTGAGGTATTTTTGTCACAAAACGTTCTCGAATTTATTTTTTAATGATTTTAATTTGTCTAAATTTTAAATTTTGAAAACTGTGTTGACTAGATTATATATTGATTTATTTTGTTGTATGATTTTATGATTTGATATTTGTGTTGTTTAATAGAATCTATCGTTTGAAAATTGAACAAATCTACCAACGACCAACGGTATAACCTTAGTATATAAAAAATACACTTAGTTTTTAAAATTATAAAACTGCGTGTACCAGATGAAATAACAATCTTTCAAAAATAATTTATGCTTTTTTGTAAAAAAGCGTCAATAAGCGTCAATAGAGAAAAATAAAAATGTAAGTACATGAGAAATAAAACTTTTCAAAAACAGACTTTCTCATTACAATCAAGTTTCAATTTGGGAAGCGGGTGTGAATTCCGCTGCCCGGAATAACACCCTGCCAAAAGTCACCCCAAGCGGTACGCTACGTTTGGAGCCTTAGCAGAGATGCCCGGGTTCTTGGGGTGAGTTTTTTCTAGGTCTTGGCGGCGGATGCGTTTACCCAAGTCTGTCTAGACCCATCGCCTTGTACCGCAGAGAGAGGGAGCAATTTATACGCACGTCATTCCTGGACACATTGACTCCTAGATTCCTACACACCCTTTATACCTTTTTCCTTCCTAGAACTTCCTTTCCCTAAAAAGACCCTCAACGCAGCATCCCAAAAGATGACACAGGCCTTGGGAGAAAATGTTTTCGGCAGCACCAAAAAAAAAAAAACACCAAAAAACCGCGTGAATTCGAGAACATTCACATAAAAAAAAATTATCTGGTGCTAATAATGCCAATGTAAAATGTTGATTTTTTATATCAATAACATGAAGTTATTCTGTAATGGTGTTGGCAGATTTACTCATATATAAATTGCAAGAAATCGAACACCATACAGTTTTGGTTTTCCAAGAAAACGTGTTGTTTTTACATTGCATTTAAAGCTATTTCGGGCAAGCTTGTTCAGTACGCCATATATTTTGAAGAAAACACATACACAGAGTTAAAACTGTTTTTTCTATTTTTAAGGCGAAGGTTAATGCTAAATCGCCATTTTCGATTAATCTTTACTACGAATCGGTTAACGTTATAAATAAAATCAAATATGTTTTGGATAAATTGAAGATTTGTCTATCGTTTCGCTTGAGTAGAAATATAATAATATAAATTGCTTTATAAAAAATATAAGCGTATACTAAAAAATGTGTTCTTTCATTAGAAATGTTTAGACCCAAATAAGAATCACCGTTTAAAAAAATGATAGTTTCCATAGATTATTTTTTTCTTTCTTATAAATTTATTCACAAAATAAATAAAAATCCTTTTTGCGCTTGAAATCACAACCTCTAGACTCCGTTTGCCAAGCGATTTGTATGACCATTACCTATATTCGGGGCGATATAAGGCACACTACAATACATATTTTTTTTGGCATTTCTGAGACTAATGTTTGATAGTGGGGAGGAAAAGAATTTTGAGCAACTGACAAGTTTTTTTTTCTATTTTTTATGTCAATATCGCACAAGAGTTCCATCTGCTCCCGTCTGGAGCCAGTGAGACTATGGCATCCCTAATTGAGGATGTTGTGAGACTGAAGGTAGTGGGAAGGTGAAGGAGGTGGAAAGAGGAATGTGGCTATTCAGATCTGGTCACTAAATACGACTACAGCCATTTCAAGCTACGTTTTTATTCAGAATGGGTAGTCTTACACCGAACGTGCCTCAAATATTCCGTGTATTATTTTTAAATTAATAAATTGTGAAATAACAAATCAATCAATTAAAATTTATTTATGCACGTCGGGTTTTGAACATGCGATTTTCGGATCGCTAGTTGAGAGCTTTACCCCTCGACCACGGAGGCCGTCATTGGAAACGAATGTCGCCACTGACTTAGTACCTTTTGTTAGTCCATTTAGTTCTCTTAAAATCTCCTGACACATCGTACGAGGTTCAGTCAAAAATGTATGCCTCCTATTTTTTTTTCTACTTAATAAAGTTTGTTAAGTGAAAATTTTGAATTTGGCGCTATTCTTCTAACCTTCTTCTACAATCTACTGCAGTAGTAATTTTCTGCGTCCAAAAGTGGTAGCACTTGCAAAATAGCCGACATCGATGTTCATAATAGACAGCGTTCTGTGATTGAATTCTTGAACGCAGAAGGCGAAACGCCTATTCATATACTTTCATGAAAAACTGATAAATGTGTACGGTGATGCAACAGTGGATGTCAGCACTGTTAGATGATGGGTTCGTCGCTGTAACGAAGCTGAAGGACGAACGCCGTTAACTGACGAAAAGCGCAGCGGCAAGCAGTTGACTGCAGTGATGCGCAACATTCAGTGAGTCGATGACATCATCCGTGGTGACCGCCGGATAACTACAAATGAAATGTGTTCTCTCCCTCAGTAAAGGCAGTGCGATGAGAAACTCATCGTGAAATTCTCTTTGAAAATGAGGAGGCAGTGAAAACGTCCGTTCGACAATGGCTTAAGAAGCAGGACCATTCTTTTTACCACACTGGGATACATGTTCTGGTTCAAAAATGGACCAAAACTGTATAAATGGACGGAGATTATATGGAAAATCTGTGGTTTTAAACATATATAATTGCATTTCTTGACAATTAAAAGGAGAAATAAATAGGACGCATGAGTTTTTGACTGACCCTCGAATATCGTTACCCTATTTAAATTTCATGACGATGATGAAACACGGTTGTGTAGGTATAGGAAATTTAAGAACCGATTGGCCAGACTTTTGTATGTGGAAGCACGCCCAAATCGCATTTCTAGCGCGCTTCTTTGTTCTGTGTTTCAGGATATAGCGTCGTAAAGGATATTATGAACGTGAAGATGGTTGCCTGAAAGGGTTTTTTTTATTATAGCATCACACTTTATATAGGACTCTTGTAGAGGTGTGATAATTAAGGAACTAAGTTTAGACAAGGAGTGGTTTTTCAAAATGTTTTTTCTTTCTATTCTTACTAATATTATAAACGCGAAAGTTTGTATGGATGTATGTATGTTTGTTACTCTTTCACGCATAAACTACTAAACCGATTTTAATGAAACCTTACAATAATATAGCTCATACGTCAGAATAACATATAGGCATTATAAAGCTAGCTATTTTCAATATATTATAAATAATAATTATTGTTTAATAGAAAATGTCAAAATTTGAGAATGACATTTTGCAAAACAATCAAATTTTTTGCGAAGTTTGAAGAAATAATCAAATTTTTATTTAAATCAAAATTCTATTTTAGAAAATTAGTGATTTTATTTGAAGTACTCGCCTAATACTTTGAATCGAATCAATAATTATAGATTTTTAAAATAAATAGGTTAAGAATTTTGGTATAAACATAGATGAGACCTACGAAAATAAAGTCGCTGGCAGAAGCTTGTTTGACCATATATTCTAGAACGGTAAGCTCTGCTTCCTACGCTGAGGTCACAATTCCAAAGCTAAATAATATTTATTTATTATTTTTTATGTAAATACCGCACAAGCGCTCCAACTGCTCCCATCGGGAGCAGTAATTATGTAATCTCCAACAGTAGTTATGTAATTGTTTTTATTATCATTTTATTATTATAATTTTTTTTATCTTTCTTTCTTATCTTTCTCTTTAGGTAATGCACACTTACTATGTTTCAAATCTCATGTTTTATATTTCATAAATTAAATTTTGTTAATTTATTTTAATTTACAAAAACAGATTTTTTATAGGTACACAAGTTCTGCTGTGTAATTATTGTCATGCACGACAGCTGTTTCGGTTTGCGAATGCATTATCACACCGTCAGTTTGAATATAAGTATGATTTCTTTAATTTGGGAGGCGGTAATGAGTACCTCCGGTTATCATTTATTATATAACAAACTCCTTTGCTATAGGTCATCCAAAGTGGTTCGCTACGTTTGTTGACTTAGCGGGGGTGCCCGGGTTCATGGGGTGGGGTTTGTCTAGATCTTGGAAACGGATGGCCTGGACACACTGAAACTCAGATTCCAACCTGCCCCTCATACCTTTTTCATTCCCATTACCTTTCTTCCATTACCCTGTTACCTTTCTTTAAAAAAACTCTACACAGCATCCCGATAGATAACATGGTAGGCAGAGAAAAGGGACCGTTAAATAACTCGGTCTTGGCACACACAGTACAATAGAAATGGATTTAGCCGTTTTTGGTGAACAAATTGAGCACTAATTTCAGCCTAACAGCATACCTCGATTGGGGATGCCATAATTCTAGTCTCCGGACAGTCAAGGTAGATTCAGACTGGACGATGTACGTACGCATCGCTACGCCAAACAATGCTTAGCAACCCATACATTTTCTATGAAAATGGCCACAGACATCGCACGTCGCGATGCGTGTGGCCAAATTTCATTCTAAAACATACATTTTCATTGAAAATCTATGGTTGCTAAGTAGCCCAGATATTGTTAGGTGTAGCGATGCATACATACGTCGACCCAGTCTGAATCTACCATCAAACTCTTGTGCGGTATTCACAAAAAAATACTTTTATATATTTATTTATTTAAATACCGTCCCCTTCAAATAAAGAACCGTATTAACGAACCGGGAAAAATAACTATGTGCTCAAAGCGATAATACTGCAGACTATAAATGCCATTTAACTACTGTTTTACCGCCCTGTTAGAGTTAACTCGCGAACTACCAGACGCCCTGTAATCGCATTAATTATATTAACTTATTAATAATAATGGCTTATTAGAAATGTTAAGAAATTTTTTTCATAGAAAAGCTAATAGCTCAGAGCTGCATAAAATAATTTGCAAGGCAGACAGAAATATTTCACCTTTAAATTTATACGACGAGAATGCCAACATTTTTATAAATACCAACCAGGAATTATTAGATTCCTGGTCAAATAAAATTATTCACGCAAAACACTTCAATTATCTCAACCAAACGTATGTTGACAAACTTTCGTCAAACAAATGGTTGAGTATTGGAGAGTTGAGCGCAGAAATAGAAGGTTTTATGCTTGCTATTCAAGATAGAGTAATTAATACCAAAAATTATAGGAAGCATATAATCAAAGATCCAAATCAAATTGATGATTTATGTAGAAAATGTATGGCTTTTCCGGAAACTATAGAACACATTATATCAGGATGTTCTATATTAGCGCCGTCTGAGTATACATTTAGGCACAATCAGGTTTTAAAAATAATTCACCAAAGTTTGGTAATTAAACATAACTTGATTGACTGTCATAATATAGTACCATATTATGAATACGAACCAAATTCATTTTTAGAAAATAATTTCTTTAAAATTTACTATGATAAAACTATACTAACAGACAGACCAATTGGTCATAATAGACCTGATATAGTTTTACATGACAAAATTAAAAAAATAACTTATATTATTGATGTAGCTATTCCAAATTCCTGTAATATTCAAAAATCTGTTTCTGAAAAAATAAGAATGTATACAGATTTAGGAAATGAAATTAAAAGAATTTGGCATTCTCAGACTATAAAAATATTACCTTTTGTTATTTCGGCTACTGGCATTATACCTAGCTCTCTTATTAAAAATTTAGGCATATTAGATTTGTCAAAGAATTTGTATATAAAAATGCAAAAATCAGTCATTTTAAATACATGTAGAATTACGAAAGATTTTTTAAATATTTATATTGAGGGATCAGTAGGATTTATCGGTCAAATTAGGAATTCCACAGAGCCGAACCCTCTGATATGAAAATATCTGGAGACGGTGAATTATATTCCCATTTAATAGTTTGGTAGATTTACGTGTTGTTCTTGTATTGTTTTGTATTAATTATACTTATATAATACACTTGCATAACGTGGATTTACTAGATGATCATTTATATGGAAAAGTGTATGAAAGGGTTTAGTTTTTCCTAAAAAAAACTAAAGGGAAAAACTAAACCCGTTCCTGTAAATCTGGTGAAAAAAAAAAAAAAAAATATAACAAGTGGTTTATGGTAAGATTATTTTTTTATTGGAAATGGCGTTATATTGGTCATAAAGATGAAACCCTACTTTACCGAACTTTTGCTGTCTCTTTCGCTCTTACTCTCCCGAATACTGAGCGAAAGGGTTACCTGGACCTCAAGCTGATAATACCTAAATAAAGTCATCAAAATCGAGCTTTTGTTTTCCCCGTTTTTCTCCTCCACAACATGACCGATATTAAAGATTTTTTTACTTACTGTATGAGAAGAAAATACTGTAGGACTGTCACAGGGTTGATGCGGATTATGAGAGGTTCACATTAGCGGATGCGGATTTCAGAATTTTTTTTATTTTAAGTACATAAATATATAAAAATCGATTTAATTTTAATGTTTAATTTAATCATATTTTGTGAAAAAAAAAACTAAAACATTTTTTTTTCTTACTTATTTGCGTTTTAAACTTCATAACTAAAAAAATTATTTAATAATTAAATTTTAAAATTGGTAATACAAAATAAGTACAGATACTGCTTTTTATTAGAGGCGGCATTTTTGTTCACTTTTTCGCATAATATTTAAATTGAAATATTCATAGATAAACAAAGTGAACAAACACTGTAATTGATTCACAATGGGAATCACATCGATAACTAAAACAAAACAAACAAAACCTGCAGCATCTTGTCACCAATGTGTGCCTTCCTACTGGTCAGTTAGCGAACGAACTTCGTGCTATTTGCTACCTTCGTTCAAAGAAGATAGCAACTAGCAAACACTCTGGCTCCGCCCACTTTCTTTACAAGTCGTTACTTGTTGCAGATATGAATCCGCATCCGTAAAAGCTCCACATTAATTGATGCGGATGCGGATGCGGATGCGGATGCGGATGCGGATGCGGATGCGGATGCGGATGCGGATGCGGATGCGGATGCGGATGCGGATGCGGATGCGGATGCGGATGCGGATGCGGATGCGGATGACTGAATTAATGCGTATACTCCGCATTTGTGGATGCGGATGAGAACATCCGTAACACCCCTGATCTGTAAGTAGCTTTTTATAAAATAAATTCTCTAGTTTGTATACTGGACGTCTGTTGATGGCGTTTAAACCCAGGCAATTTTAACGATTTTTTGAGGATTCTAACTCCTATATGAAGTAACCTTAAAAAAAAAAATCGTACCGAATGCTAGTAGTCAATATCTATATTATACTATCTGACTCGCCCACACGTTGCTATAGCTACCGAAACACAACGCCATCTACTGGATGGTTACCTAACCTAGATAACCAAGTTTTGTGTCAATAAATTATCTCACACCGCCATCTGTTAGAAACTTATGGAAATTTCAAATAACTGTCCCATGAAAAACATTTAATTCGCAATAATAAATATTGAGGTAAATAGTCGAGATAACAACTACTCTATTTTTTAAGTTGAACCAAATTACACACAGTAAGCTAAATTTCATCGGAGTTTACCTCGGACGAACATTGTGACACGAGATTTTTATATATAAAGATTAAAAAATATTTGCCAAAATAAATGTCAAAAATAAATATGTTAAATATGTCAAAAAGTTGGGGAATACGTTTGTATTTGACAAAACGCCATCCGGTTTCGTCTCAAAGGTGAATGTAGGATGGAGAACGGATGTTTTTTTACTCGTACAGATAGATTTGAAAATAAACGATTGGAAAAGAATTTGTGATTATAACATTATTTGGTAAAAGACACCATATGTATGTGGTGTATAGTTTAATATCTCTGAGTAACAATACTATTCTGTTGATCAGAGGCCCTAGCACGCTTGCTCTATAACGATCGGTAGGATAACTATCGGTAACTTCTCATCGTTCCCTACGACAACTGCAGATCGCAAACGAATAGGTGACAGTTCACAATGACTAAGTGTCCTTAATATATTCGATATCAACTGTCGTTTGTACGTTTGAGATCTGCAGTTGTCCTAGGGAACGATGAGAAGTTACCGACAATCGGTCGGAAACTTCATATCGAGCGACCGTGCTAGCACACCAGGAGTTTTTAAAAATACTTCGGTTCGTCAGAGATGACAAGTTTTGTTTATTATTGTGTTGTATTTACAATGATTAACGATAGACTTCGCTTTTCAACCCATAAAAAAAGGATGACCGGGAAAAAACACTTTTGTATAACGGAATAATATTTTTTTGTATTGCCTTCTGAAAGGTAAAAGCTATGTCGGAATGTTTTTAAATTTTTCAGAATTGATGCGTTTCGTATTAACGTAAACATTTTTTTTTTTTTTTAATGTTTCTTTATTCTTTGAATAGTAAATATAACATTTGTGGAATTTATGGCCGCCATACTAGGCACATGCCCGTGTTATGGTGAATATGTCATATACGGTGTATACTGTCAAACATGTATAATTTATCGGAAAATATTATTCAAGGAAAAAGTGCTGCTAACTCAATTCTCATGAAGAATTACAATATTATAAAAACATGTCGACATAGCTTCTTCTTTCAAGGAGATATTTTTGTTTTTAAATTACAATTTCGTGAAAGTTTGGGTGTAGAAAAATGTTTTCTCCCAAAACCCTTTTTCGAGCGATTTCTGTAGGCACATATGAGAGTTTACGGCAGTTGTCCCATTGGCACGTTTTGCATTCGCATGTATCGTAAATGTGTGTTAGCTTATATAGAGCGAGACAGAATGACGGCTAATGAAATACCTAAACGTTTCGCGTGTGGTGCAAAGTATAGCCTCTTAACGACCGTTCTAAATGACGTTAATCTGTGGTAGGGGAACCGTTCATTAAAGATTTCCGCCTATAGATCGGATATCATCGGCTATCTTCGTAAACGTGTATGTATTAGACGCAAACATCCAAAGTTAACTTTTTCATGTACCTACTACTATCACCGACACCTATTAAGACATCATAAAACAGACACTAAGGAAAATAATTCTCCTCCGGGCAGATGTCATTTTTGGGGATGCTGTGTGGAGAGTCTTTTAAGGAAAGGAAAGAGAGGACGTTCTGGGAAGGAAAAAAAGAGTATGAGTCCCTCTCGAGCCGGCCTGCCACGCAGTTGGCAGGCAGATTCATACACCGCCAAGACCCGGACATACCTGTCCCCTTGAACCTGGGCACCCCTGCTAAGGCGCCAAACGTAACGATCCACTTTGTAAACAGAAACAGAGATTAAAAACAGTGTGTCGCTGATCATTCTGTATACTCGAACACTTGACAACTCCAGGGGTAGTAAATGTCGGTACAGGGTGCCTCGTGTACAACTGATCTCTCAGTGGCAAGACAACATACGTGTGTAATGTATACATTTATTTATTTATTTATTTATATAATACAAACATACAATACATGATGATCCTTTGTCTGTCCAACTGGGAAGGATTCCCGTTTCAGGACAGCCAAATTGTGTTTTAGTACATATTCTTACAATGGAAAGGAATGGCGATTCTGTCAAGACAAATTTTGAGAACATTAGTAGTTGCATTTGTAGTGACGGGATTGTTTCTTTTTCCTTGAAAGAATCGCCAAGATGTAATTATTTTACCAGGGTCATTTTGGATAACATTAGTAATTTCATACAGAACAGATGAATGGTTTCTTTCGGGAGATAACAAGTCTGAGATTCTTTCCAGGGCATTTTGGAGAACATTTACAAGTGCATAGTTAGAATTTCCACATTTATAAGCTAGTATAAAACATAATATTATGAATCCTAAAGTACTATATTTTTTTGAAATTCTTAAGATATAGAAATTATACAATACTAAACCAGAATAAATACTGTATGACATATGAATTTCCAATTTAATAATTGATGATGATTTGGTATGGCAAATTCAAACAGCTCGAGTCGGCTCCAGGGGTGGTGAAGGTAGGTACAGGGAGCGCCACAAATTATACAGGGTGCCCCATAAAGGGGGTTGTTAGACAACTTTTATTATATCGCCTGTTCGCCAGGACACGCACGTCGTTTCCATAAAAATATCCACAGAGAGCACAGGGTGGTGTAAAAGTTAAGTAACAAATAAAAAAAAAAAAAAATTATGGAAACTTATTGAAAATATAAATAAATAAATAAAATACATAAATAAAAGGAAAACTATGGGAGGGAGAACTGGTGAAATTATAATATATTTTTGGGAGACGGGTCATAGATCAAGTGGTTTGCTACGTTTGGAACTTAGCAGGGGTTCTCGGGTTCATGGGTAAGGTCCGTCCAGGTATTTTGCGACGCATGCGTCTGTCCACCAGCTGTATGACGGGTCGGATTAGGAGAGAATGGTTGAGGGAGGCCTTTTGATTTCTCCAGCTGTAATCTCTCGACCCATCGTCTGGCACAACAGTGACACAGTGAAGACCAGATTCCTGCCCATACCTTATACATTTTTCCTTCCCAGATCTTCCTCTGTTTACTTTTTTACAAATATCCCACATACCGAAGATGACATATATACTTATGCCCTCGTCTAAGACAACCTGTCACAATTGAAACGTTGCTTGAAATGACTTTAGCCGTGTTTGGTGACCAGATCTGAATAGTCAGGTACTTCCCCAACTCCCTCTTCCCGACCTCCTTCCCCTCCCCACTACCTTCAGCCTCACAATATACCCCAATTGGGGATGCCATAGTATCACTGGCTCCAGAAAGAAGCAGTTGGAATTCTTGTGCGGTATTAAAATATATATTAATTTTATTTATTTTTTTAAAAGAAAGACAAACATTCCCGGGTTACGAATAACCCAACAACTTATATATTAGATATTGCTTGTGTTGTGATGTAGGATTTAGCCAGCCGAGGAATCGAACGCGGAACGCCTGGGTGGAAATCAAATGCAATGCCCACTCAACCACTGACCAGTCAAATTAAAAAAAAATATATATATATATATAAAAAAAATTTATATATATTTTTTGTGAATATAAACTTATGAACCAACCTGTACATATTGCCTCCATTATTTCCATTATAATGAAACAATTTGCAATATCGTCGGAGCAGTTTGACCGAAATGATTCTCTGGTAGCGGTCCATTCAGTTCTTTCGGGGCTTTTTTTAATTGAACCGGACCAGAATGGGGGCCTAGCACGGACTATGATGTAGGACGTGTTATGACGTATGGCGCTTGGACATGAATCATATAAAGTATTGCTGGCTAATTATAGAAAAAAAAACTACAATTTATAATTAGCCAAAATCAATTTTTCTTTCTTCTTGTAAAATTGATTGCAAATATTTTTAATCATCGAAGACTCTCAATCGAAAATTTGAAACAGAAAAATCAGAAATAAATACGGTCACATTTTGAATTGAACCCAGAACTATAGCCTTGCCAGGGCGATGCTCTACCGCTGAGCTAATGGGACCCATTGTGATTAAGTATTATAATTGAAATCGTGAAATTTCCAGTGTTATAAATATAATGTCCTCTGTGTGCAAAATCAAATATCCAAGCATAAATTTTCATAAAAGTTTTTTTTTCTTCGATCTTTGCAAAATTACTTTGAGGCATTATCATTTAAATTTCTTTATTATATTTTATTATATAATAAATTTATTCCTGTACGAAAAAATAATGGCTACATTAATTTTTAAGTATAATATAATGAAACAAATTACTTTGTGTAAACCACTAAAATCACATGTTATAATATCTATATGTTTTAAAATCCGATGGTTTCTTCGTCAGGATGTTATTTCATTAATGTTATTATTTATTTATTTATTTTATAGAAACAAACAGTTCATTGATTACAGTGTGATGACAGAGTTTACAGATATTAAATAATATTTCATGGTGGGTACCTTTGATATGTTTCTTTGTAATGTCTTGAGTGCAATGTATAATTAGTAACTACCGGGTGATGTGCGTAGTGTTTGAGTGTGTGTGTATGTCTGAGAAGTGGTGATCTGTGAAGGGATATGTATGCGCATTAAACAGTTATATCATTGACATGATGCTCCTTTTAAATTTGGGCAGCGAATCTGAGAAAATGTCAATATTAGAGTTTAGGCAAACATTATTGAATGTATGAAGAGCACAGTTAATCATGAATTAGTTGCTGCATTTGTTTTGTAATTTAGAGTGTGGAATAGAGCTGTATGGCATGTACGTCTTACAGGTATATTAAAGTTAATTAAGGATAGAAGTTCAATACAGTCGATTTTGTTATTTACAATTCTGTGTATAAATGTTAAATCAGCTAGTGCCCGCCTTTGTTGCAAAGTTTGAAATGTAAATTCATAATTATTGTTGAATTTGAAGGTTAGATATTTTATAAATTTGTTTTGAATGTGTTCGATGCTATCAATGTACACTTTATACTGCGGATTCCATATTGGCGACGCATATTCCAGTGTACTTCTGAATAATGCATAGTATAGCATTACTATTGTACGTGGGTTACCAAAAACTTTACTTATACGAAGAACAAAGCCAAGCATTTTGTATGACCTCTGAACGATTGAGTCGATGTGCTTATTAAATATAAGTTTGCTATGTTCATATGTTCTATGGGTTCCATATTGGCGATGCGTATTATAATATCTACATGTTTTAAAATCCGATGGTTTCTTCTTTTCTTTTCCGACGTTATTCGACGTTTTATACGTGATTTGATGTTTTATACACATGTATAGTGTTGATATTATTTGACGTTTTAGACATTTTGACGATTAATAAAGAAAATAATAATTTTGGAATCCCCAATCGAGGTATGTTGTGAGGCTCAAGTTAGTGTGGAGGACAAGGAGATGGAGAAAAGGAAGGCGGAAGGTTTTTACGGTATTTGACATTTTATACTTGACGACAGCCGGCGTAGTCCAGCGGCAGGACATTGGACTCCATTCCGAAGGTCGCGGGTTCCAACCCGGCGTGCGCAAATAAATTTTATTTAATTGATTTGTGTCATTTCACAATTAATTACTTAAAATAATATATATATAGAATATTTGCGGCACGTTCCAGAGTGGAAGATACTCTTAGTATCGCCCTGGTGTAAGACCACTATTCAGAATTGAAACGTTGCTTGAAATGGCTTTAGCCATGTTTAGTGACTAGATCTGAATAGCCAGGTACTTCACCACCTTCCTCTTCCCCATCTCATTCCCTTTCCCACTTGCCTTCAGTCTCATAACATACCCCAATTGTGGATGCCATAGTCTCACTGGCTCCAGGCGGGAGCAGTTGGGACTCTTGTGAGATATTCACTATAAAAATAAAATAGAAAAACATTTTCGACGTTTTCACGTGCTTCTCGTGTATCGACGATTTGATGTTTTTTTTTACATGTTTTGACGTTATTTGATGTTTTTTACTTATGTAGACATTATTGACCTGTATCCAATTAGGGCAAAGAGATGGGGAAGAGGAAGGTGGAAGATTTTGACGTTATTTGATGTTTTTACGTTTTTTTTAGAACCAACTATATGTACCTATCTATTAATTAGTTTATTAATATATATTTATTTCTACATTAAATTCAATTTGTAATTTTTATTTTTCACTCATGTAGATTGTAAGTCAATTATTGTAAACAATAATTAAAACATTATAATTTTTAACTTTTTTTAACTAAGAGGCTTTACTCCTCAACTCAAACACGAGAAATTTTTTCTCCGTTGAGTTGAGTAGTTTGTTAAAAAAAAATCTATTTGTAAACAGCTTTTAAGAACCAACTGTATTTATTTTTCTAAATCTTATGTATATGTATTTCAAATAAAAAAAAAAAAAAAAAAAAATTATTCCTGTACGAAAAAATAATGGCTATATTAATTTTTAAGTTTATAAGTTGAAAATGGGGGTAGGGGAATGTGGAAGGTTTTGACATTTTTAACGTTATGAAATTTTATAATTTATGACCTAACTTAAAGATTTTCACGTTCGTTGACGTTGACATTGTTTGACATTTTCCAAGTGTTTTGATGCTTTTTGTTCGTTTTGAACCGTTCTTGACAATTAGAGTTACATAAATTATAAAAAATGTAAGCTTTACAACACATTGTTATCCTGAAACGCAATTCGTCTAACTAAACAGTTTAAGAACCGCTGCCCTAAACTCTAAATAATTAAACCAACTCATTTCCAAAGTTCTCCCAATAATCCTCTTCCGAGGCATTCCCCGCGGAGATGAAACAACAATAACAACTTTGGGGTAATTACAGCCCCCGGGGGATGGGCAAGGGAAGGTTGGGAAGGAGGATTACCGTGGTAATAATATCAACAAAGAATAATGATTATTAGCTGTGCCGGGCACTCGATTAACCCGCTTTATATCTCAATAGCCGCAAGGGGTACGGTGCTGCAGATGTTAAGAAAGGTATTTTGAATTAATGTTATTAATTTATTGTTTGAAATTGTTGAAGATTAATTTGAATCCAATAGACTTAAACCTTGAAAATCCAGGTGTAAAATGACAGTCTGACAAAATTTTATGGTAGAAGTATAATGCGCTAAATTTTCTGACCTTAAATTGTTTGAATAAGAGTTCTGACGAATATGTATAGGGTTTTTAAAATGGTTTTTATTATTCATTTTTGTGATTTGTAAATTATTTGTGTTTGATTTGTATATGTACCGCATCATCCTATGAAGCCGTATTGTATATTTGATTGACAGAAAGCAAAATATGTGGTTATAAGTAATCTTTCATTTAAAATATCTCTTAAACATCTAAATATATATGTTAGTTTCCTTACTCTGTCGTTCAGAATATATAATATATATGTACGGACCATTTTAAACGCTGGTCTATTGTTATGCCCAGGTACTTAATATCAGTTTTGCTTTCTATGTTTGTACATAATATGCTGCATTTGTGGTTTTCTGTATTTGTAACAGAGTGGATTATTATGTTTATTTCTTTAGGTGTTTCTTGTTTTTTTAATGAAAAATGGTAAATAATAAGTTTTTTTAGAATTTAATAACTCAGGTACGGGGCATACTTCATTCCTATGTCTACCTACGTTAAATTGTCGTGAAAACAAGCTTATGTGCCCAAACGGTTAAAGCGGTTAACAGGTTTCTATCAAACCATTATTTTAGTTCATTGATATCTATATTTGCCATGTTGTTTAAAAAAAACACAAACATCCCTTTTTTTTTGTTTTAAAACCACGATATTTATTAATTTACTTTAACGACCGGTTTCGCTTTACTCAAGCATCTTCAGGGTACAAATTAATACTAAACAATAACTACAAAATGTGTGCTTATTCGTACTTAAAGAGAGAGACAATTATATACATATAGAAAGAGACAACAGTATAAAATTATTACAAGCAGTGGGGATACATTAACCTCTTGAATGCCAGGTGTTTTTGGAAAAAATCGCGCGAAATTATCTTCCCGGCTTTTGCTCAAATATCGTATAAAAACAAAGGAATTGTTTTTTTGTGATTGTTTTCTGTTTGCCAGATAATGTACCTTATTATTCATATATATTTCATGATAATATCGTTACAAGTTTTCCCAGAATAGCTATTTTTAACAAAAAAATGTGAAAATATTTCCCATTCGACAAAAAAATGTAAATAAAATATATTCATACGAAAATGATATTTTTTTTTATTTTTCTACAAACCTGAATAGACACCCTACATGAAAAAAACCAATTCAAAGGTGTTTTCGAAGAAGTAATGACATAAATACTTGTTTGAAAATGAAATGACAGTTGAAAACCGTTTGTAAAAGTGACGCCAAGTTGACCATAGATATTTATTATAAATTATTCAGATGGGTTGGCGCTATGCGGATTTTTGCTATGTCAAGACCGAGAACGGCGCAAGCGATTCTGACCTTGTTCTTCATACAACTTCTTTATACATAAGGAACAAAATCGATTTAAAAATTTATTTTTTTTAAATTTCGACCCGCGGCCACCGGTGGGCGAACGGCAGTCGAGAGGAAATGAAATGGGAAAAAACCAACATATAGTTATAGACTAATGGGTTATCAAAAGTGACAAAAGGAAATTATTAATATTTTAATGGAAACATACCTAATATTGGGCTACTAGATACCTCTAATTGATTATTAAGTACAGGACAATTGGTTTTTACAGCTTTTTTAATTTCTAATGCTTCCAAATTATTTAACCGGTTACCATGCCCACTTTTATGGAGGATTTTAGCACCGGTTCTTTGACAGAAAGTATGATCCTCATCAATCAGGTGATTAGCAAATTCAGAAAAACCGTTGTTATTTAGACAGCGAAGGTGTTCTCTTATCCTAATATAATGTCAAATATCACACTTTCAGGAAGACGCTTGGAGACTTTTTGATGAGTGAATGTGATAGAATTAGAAGCCTGTTTATATAATCTAATGTACTTTTTTTCTCCTTTCTATTTTCTACTTTTTATTATAATTTTTCCAATATTTAACATGATTTATACTAATTCCATGTTTACACTAGACTTCATATTTCATACAATGTAACTATACTATATTGGTCACCATGATACAGGCAGCCGCCTAGTATGGTGATTTAATATATCAAATTTATGTAAATGTCACAATTATGTAACATGTATTAAATAAATAAATAAATAAATAAATGTTATTTAATTCAGACCAGGCGTTTGCTTTTAGTAGTAGGACTGTATCGTCAGCGTAGGAGACAATGTCTCCATATTTTGAAATCTGGAATAAATAAAATACGAAACTATAATATATTATATCACACTATCAATCTTTTCTTATCTTTTCTAAAAGATTAGTACGTAAAATTGGCAATTGATGGAAATTTAGACATATTGACAATTATTTGGCGGGTAAGAGATAAGCCGACGTAGCTCAGTGGATAGAGCAGTTAACCGGAATTCAGAAGGACAGGGGTTCGAGTCCCGTCGGCGGCATGTATCTTTTCGAGGGAGATTTTTTCAATGTGGATGAGTGTTTTAGGCTAATAATTATCGCATAATAATTGTTACCCTTTGAGCTAAGCATAAAAATCTTGTCTTAAACTTAGTTTATCAATTAAAAAAATAATAAATAATAATTGAATTGTTGAATAATAAGATAATTCGTGGAATGTAATTGAACCATGTTATATTTTTGTCAAAAATCGAGTAAAATTTGTTCAGAACTCAATTAATAATAACGATTTTATTTTAAACATAATATCAAGCAATTAGCGAGAATTAAGTAAGTGGTTTTGTTCAGCGAACAAGAAAATAATAATTATTTTAATAGGTATAATGTTTCTTGTAATAGAGATTTTATGATTTTTAAAAATAAACTTATTAAAATAATTTGAATAATTTCATCAATCTCGAAATAATACTCTAGATTTACATAAAAATTACAGCCACGCCGCCCGCCCGCCACAGACATTCCACATCATATAAATGGTATATAGATAGATATTTTTGTGTGTTTCTTTTACATTATAGCTCATAGCTCCATATAGGAGGCCCCAAGGAAAAAAAATTACCTCCGAGCCTATGTCATCTTTGCCGATGACGTGAGGAGTGTCTTTTTAGGAGAAAGAAGTTCTGGGAAGGAAAAAGATATAAGGGATATAGGCATCTGGAGGTCAACGTGTCCAGGAGTGACGGACGTATGAATCCATTCCTCCTACTGCGGTGAAAGGCGATGGGTTGAGAGTGTCCAGTTAGAGAGTTCAAGTCTCTCTCGACCAGTGTTTCCCGATCCAGCCCGCCACTCAGTAAATGGGAAAACGCAACCACAGCCAACACCCAGACAAACCTAAATGAATGTAGATATTAATGTGTATTTTATTTATGTATAGTTTATTTAATTTATTTTGCTTAATTTATTATTTAATTTATTTTGCTTAATTTATTCATGTGCAATTTATCAATGTGTAATTTATCCATGTATAATTTATAATAATAATAATTGGATAATTTATGGAGGGCAGTTTTTGTTAGAAATCACCTCAAGGGCGCTGTACATTTTATTATGATTTCTTAGGCCCTAACTTGAAGTTTATTCATGTGTAATTTTTTCCTGTGTAATTTATTCTTGTATAATATCCAAGTGTAATTTCTCCAAGTGTAATTTATCCATGTGTTATTTATCAACGTGTAATTTATCCATGTGTAATTTATCCATGTGCAATTTATCCACGTGTAATTTATCTATGTGTAATTTATTTATGTGTAATTTACAAATGTGTAATTAAGCCGTGTGTAATTTATCCATGTGCTTTTTATCGATACGAAATTCCGTCAATAACTGATTCGGGCAGTGTAATAAATATTGGCGAATGAAGTTCATACTGGTGAAATTTCGTAATGTTTCCTCGGGCAGTTAGGACTCTTGTGCTGTATTCATAATAAAAATGCGATCTTAGCGTTTCTGCAGATCTACTTACACCCTCACCTCCATCTATCTTGCGTCCTATCCTCAAAAAATATATTTGAAATTTAGCATGCAATAGCCCAACTGTAAGCTAGTCAGTTAAGAACTTGAGAGGATATTACCAGAGTATTACAAAGATATTACTTTTTAAATCAAATTCTAGGCGTATTGACTCTTTTTTACAAAAAAACATAAACTGATTTTGAAAGATTGTTATTTTATCTGGTACAAGCAGTTTTAAAATTTTGAAAAACCAAGTTTATTTTTGATATACCAAGGTTATACCGTTGGTCGTTGGCAGATTTGTTCAATTTTCAAACGATAGATTCTATTAAACAACACAAATTTCAAATCATATAATCATACAATAAAATAAATCAATACATAATCTAGTCAACGCAGTTTTCAAAATTAAAATTTTAGTTCAATTGAAATCATTAAAAAATAAATCCGAGAACGTGTTTTGTGACAAAAATACCTCAGTTTTTCGATTTATGTAAGGTCTTACAAACTAAAATATTTCAATTTTTTTTACACCCTTATTTTGTTTAGACATTTTTGAAAAATCATAAATTCTTATGATGAAAAAATACTTAACAAGAAGTACACGATATTTAATAATTTATCGTCGTGCGTTTTGAGCATTTTTATTGCTTACTTGAATGTAGGTATATAATAAAGCAAGTTTTTAATGAAATAAATCGATATTAAATTTTTAATTAAAAAAATTTGATACTGGGTATAATCGATATTTCTGATTGGAACTTCCCCGTACAGTTGCAAGCATTTTAAAACTTTTATTCTCAGCTGCTGGTCAATCGCTCTTAAGCATTAATTAAAAAAATTGATACGGGGAATAATCGATCTTTCTCATTGGAACCTCCCTGTACAGTTGCAAGCATTTTTAAACTTTTATTCTCAGCTGCTGGTCAATTACTCTTAAGCATTAATTAAAAAAAATTGATACGGGGAATAATCGATCTTTCTCATTGGAACCTCCCTGTACAGTTGCAAGCATTTTTAAACTTTTATTCTCATCTGCTGGTCAATCGCTCTTAAGCATTAATTAAAAAAAAATGATACGGGGAATAATCGATCTTTCTCATTGGAACCTCCCTGTACAGTTGCAAGCATTTTTAAACTTTTATTCTCATCTGCTGGTCAATCGCTCTTAAGCATTAATTAAAAAAAATTGATACGGGGAATAATCGATCTTTCTCATTGGAACCTCCCTGTACAGTTGCAAGCATTTTTAAACTTTTATTCTCATCTGCTGGTCAATCGCTCTTAAGCATTAATTAAAAAAAATTGATACGGGGAATAATCGATCTTTCTCATTGGAACCTCCCTGTACAGTTGCAAGCATTTTTAAACTTTTATTCTCATCTGCTGGTCAATCGCTCTTAAGCATTAATTAAAAAAAATTGATACGGGGAATAATCGATCTTTCTCATTGGAACCTCCCTGTACAGTTGCAAGCATTTTTAAACTTTTATTCTCATCTGCTGGTCAATCGCTCTTAAGCATTAATTAAAAAAAATTGATACGGGGAATAATCGATCTTTCTCATTGGAACCTCCCTGTACAGTTGCAAGCATTTTTAAACTTTTATTCTCATCTGCTGGTCAATCGCTCTTAAGCATTAATTAAAAAAAATTGATACGGGGAATAATCGATCTTTCTCATTGGAACCTCCCTGTACAGTTGCAAGCATTTTTAAACTTTTATTCTCATCTGCTGGTCAATCGCTCTTAAGCAGTATCACATAAAACAATCCCCCAAAACGCTTTTGGCTAACAACCTCTAATATTTCGGATTCTTTTCTTTAAGTATCTCCCTCTAATTATCTAAGTTAAGACTAAATAGTTTTAAGGCAAAAGAAGCTCTTTGCTTAAGTTAATATTCTTTTGAGCAGTTTTTTTCCCTCGTTTTCTTCTTTCTTATCTCCCTTATGTTCCCCTCTTTCCCTTTAGCGAGTCTCTTCTTCTAATTAGGGTAAAGGATGTAGGGTAGCGCATAAATTTCACCAACTCTGGAAAAAGTTGGTTACGTGATCTGGTCATAGTTGTTAAATAAACTCTACTGAGTGGTTTGTAGAGAAACCAATGATCTTTTTTAATGAGGAATTCCAGTGAAAAATATCTTCATCTGAGTCTAGCTAAGTTATCATCACGCTATTTTACAGCAAGGGTAGGCAGAGTACATTTACCGATAAAAAAATTAATCGAGAGCCAATATTTGAAAAAATTACGAAGAATATCTGGTCGGTTTTTTTTTCTTGCTAGAGCAATCCTAATGTGTCACAAAAATCATTTTAGGACGAACCGAACTTATAATTCATAGGAGGGAGGTAAAAGGAACAATTTTACAAAGGTATTTTGATATCAAAATGCAAGTTTCACATTTAGTACAACATACAAGTAAAAATAAAAGACAGGTTAAGTTGAAAAAACAACAAGACAAAAAAAAAACAATAGGATATACAAATATGGATGATTACAAATAAAGGGAAAAGAGACAAGATGCGTAGAAGAGAGTCGTAGAAGCGACCCGTTCTCGTGTAACAAATGTCGACTGTTGGGCGCGCGTTCAACGTGTTTCCCGACTATGCACCGGTGCTGAAGGGATCAAAGACGCTAGTTCCTCGGATCATCTTCCATTGAAATACCGGTAGAACAAGGACAGCATTCTCACCCGACGCCTGTGCTCTTAAGATTGCAATCCGTTTGTTAAGACCGGAGAATCTATCAAACGGTTTCTGCATAGAGGCAAGGGTGATTTTCAGGTAATTTGGAGATTGGCTGGGACCAGAGGTGGCTGCCAAATTCAATCATGGGGCGCACTTGCAATTTGTAAAGGGTTAGCAGTTGTGTACTATGGGCCCTGTACAGTACGCCTGTAAAAAAGGAGTGTAAAGAGAATTTATGATGCGAATGTGAATGGTAGAACAAGTCAAGGACGTGCGAGGAAGACGTGGCACGATCAAGAGAATCAGGAGACGGTCCATGCCATGAGTCAGAATAATAGAAGAGTGAGGCAAAAGGAGTGTGTGCCAAGACGTTTGTTTGGCAGTCCGTACGGGGAAACAGCGTGAAACGGCGGTCTGTACGGGGAAAGTAGGTTCAGTGGTTTAGCGATAGATGGCAGTAGACATAAAGCTTTCACCAGTTTCCGTCAGATGGCGGGAGGTTAGAGTTGTTCCTAGGAGTCGATGTAGTCGGCAGTGTAGCGCTCTGCGGGCTCAGATTTACCTACCAGTCAGTTGAAATTAGTCGCTTTAGCGCAGGTCTATTATTGTTGTAATTCGTAAATAGACGGTTTGTATCAAGAACCATGATTTATTGAGAAGTTCCCTACACAGTATGTTTGATGGTGAATTAAGCAAACGTTACAGTTAGTTAGTATGTAAACTGTATAAAAAAAATGTGTTGCATCTGTTAGTTGTTGTGTCGTGTTGATTTTAAGTTTATGTTTAGATCTCCAAGGTGTTCTTATGGTAACATTGTCAATATTTCTCAACTGTCGGTTAATATTAAAACTTTTCACGGATTTTGATACAGTATTCAAGCAATCACAATGATTTCTAAAAGCAGTGCCATTAAGAGAACTGTGATTTAAAAGTATAACTTATAATTTTATTCGTATTGCGATATTTCTTCGGCGTTACCCAATGCTGATTTTCTACACGAAAACCTAACGATAATATCGCTAAGGGCGATATATTATACATTCACTACTTGTGTATGGGTAGTAAGTTTTTTTTGTGGTTGTAAATTAATTTAGAAGATGTGTTACTATATTTTAAATACCGGCTGCGCCATTGTTGTATTTTATGGATTTCTCTGATGACAAATAATTCTCAGATCATCGGGAGTTACGTAAAATAGTTTGTGTTATTTCACAATTAATAAATCAATTAATTTAAAACTAGTTCAGTTAACTCAGGCGATATTATCCTCAGCTTCCAAAACTATGTTATAATATTAACACATAGGTAGATAATTCCGAATTTAGATATATGGGGTCTTTAAAGCAGTGGCTTTTAAAAATGTAGAACCACGATGCACCTTAATAACTCAGGTGCGGGGCATACGTCATTCCTATGTCTACCTACGTTAAATTTTCGTGAAAACAAGCTTATGTGCCCAAGCGGTTAAACCGCTCGAACGATAGCGATTTCTGGGTGTTTGGTTTTTGTATTTGTCTGAGCTCATTACATAAATCATAACTTTAAATATTAATACGAAAACACTTGAACTGTTTGCTGTGTCACGTCCCAGAGTAGAAGATACTCTCAGTATCGCCTTTGTGTAAGACTAGCATTCACAATTAAAAATAATGAAATTGCTTTTGTCGTGATTCGTGATCAGCTCTGAATAACTAGGTACTTCCCCACCATCCTCCTTCCCCATTTCCTACTCCTCCTGTTTACCTCCAGCCTCACAACATACCCCAGTCAGGGTTGCCATAGTCTCACTGGCTCCAGACGGGGGCAGTTGGGACTCTTGTGCGGTATATAAAATATGCCATATTGACTTCAACACAGTCCTAGTGAGGTTAAAATCTCTCTCAGTATCGCCTTGACGTCAACCACCATTTAGAATTGAAACTTTGCTTGAAATGGCAATAACCGTGTTTGGTGACCAGACCTTCCTTTTCCCCAACAATTTTTGAAGTAAAACTTCTTTAGGCGCGATATGACGACAAATTCAGATGTTTTTCGGACGGAAGTAACGCTTTCAAAAGGAAATTACGTTCGGATATCGGTACAGTTACCGCCATCTGTGTTTTGTTTTATTTTTAAAGGGTTCTCGCCTTCGCTAGAATATTTTTATTATTTTCAGAAAGTTGGATAAATGTCTACAGATGAATGATACACAGCTACACCACCGACTGTTGAGTTTGAGATGAGTACTGATTGTATTGAAAGATGCAATAAAAAAATCGATTGTATTGAGAGATGCGATAAAAAATGTCATAAATGAATCAAGTGGTGAACCTGTGAGAATTTTGGGTTAGAACTGAATATAACTAAAACAAAATACATGCTCATAAGTAAAAATAACGCAGTTGACTTGAATGACAATTTTTAAATTGCTGGAACGAAACTAGAGAAGGTACAAAGTATTCTATATTTGGGCTGCAATTTAAATGAAAGATGGGATCCTTCGGTTGAAATCAAATGCCGCATTGAGCAAGCTCATGCAATTTTTATCCGCATGAAAAAGATGTTCTGCAGTCATGATCTCAACCTTGGATTACGAATGCGATTGGCCAGATGCTACGTGTTTTCAGTATTATTTTATGGAACGGAAGCCTGGACACTAACTGAAGAAATGGTAAGGTGACTTGAGGCATTCGAGATGTGGATCTACAGAAGAATACTCAAAATAAACTGGATGGACAGAGTTACGTATGAAGATGTTATGGTTTGGATGAATAAAGAAAAATAAGTTATTAAAACAATAAAAATCCGAAAACTTCATATCTTGGACACGTGATGAGACATCCGGAGAAGTACGAGATCTTGCATCTCATAATGCAGGGAAAGATTGCCGGAAGACGGGGCCCTGGAAGAAGGAGGACATCGTGGCTGAAAAACTTGAGACAGTGGTTTGGCCAGTCTACTGTAGAGCTGTTCCGGGCCGCAGTAAACAAAGTTCCGCATAGCCAACATGATAGCCAACGTCCGTTGAACGGACAGGGCACCAGAAGAAGAAGAATTAAAAAAATTATATTCGCTCTTCATTTTTCATCCAAGTTTCTTAAAATAATAAAAATATTCTAGCAAAGGCGAGGACCCTTCAAAAATGAAAACAAACACAGATGGCAGTAATTGTACCGTTTTAAGAATACCTACCACAACAGTCAAAAAATAAGTTTTACTTCAGCCGCGCGTAAAGGTAAAACGCATTCATCTTTTAAAACTAAATTTCATCGCAAATCTTTATCTTCCACAGTTATACAATGAATCACATATAACGTCACGTGCTCAGAGGTTGAGCTTGCGACTCAACTGATCTTAGCTACAGATTACTACCACGCAATGCCACGTCACGCCAAGATACGGCTGCCACGCTCAGTATCGCCCTGTTCCGAGACTATTTTTATGTGAATACCACACAAGAGACCCAACTGCTCCTAACCGTCTACATCCGTGAGACTACGGCATCCCCAATTTTTGTTTGGTGACTTAGCAATGGTGCCCGGGTTCTTGAGGTTAGGTTTATCCGGGACTTGGCGGCTGATGCGTCTGCCCACCATCTGCGTGGCAGGCCGGATCCGGAGAGACTGGTTGAGGGAGACATTTTTATCTCTCCAGCCGAATTCTCTCGACCCATCGCCTTGCACCACAATGGGACGGATGGCTTCGCACGTCCATCACTCCTGGATGTATTACTCCCCAGATTCCTACCCACCCCTCAAACCTTTTTCCTCTCCTTCCTTTCCCCTCCACACAGCATCTTGAAAGATGACATGGCCCCTGAGGGATTTTTTTTCCTCAGTACCTCCTGTGTGGATATCGTAAAAAAAATAAATAATGGTCAGACGCATCCGTCGCTACGACCTCGGTTAACCTCACCCCATGACACCCCCGCTAAGTTATTAAATGCAGCGAACCTCTTGGGGTTACCTACATGGCAGAATTATTGGTTATCCAAAAATTTTTCACAGGGAACCGATACTTATACTCGCCTCTCAAATTAAATTAGTTCAATCACTAAACAAAGCTATATAAAGCTAACCATTTATTATTATATTTAAAAACACACAAACCTACATATTTCCAATACCATTAATTCCCTTCACCCTACAACATTCCACAAATTGGAAAATTTGGGTCACATGTGATACATCCCATAAAAAAATCACCTCTCCAAAAAACATGTTCCCAAAAAAATAAAAGTTAGGTTATAAGAATGGCAAAAGTTGTATCAGAGAAATGTCCGAATTTCCCCGTACAAAAGGCCGTAAATTCCATTTCTAATAACACTTGTAGGTGATTTAATACATTATATTTGGAGGGGGTCGCTATGATTTATAAACGGCCGGCCTTTTTGACGCGACTATATATCATTTGCGGTGGCCTTTGACCGAGGAGGTCTTGCTGATGGATGCAGCTTATTCTGAAATATACCAAGTAAACAAAAAAAAAAGATGTGAGTTAGATTAGAAAGGAGTTAATCTAAAACAAGGGAGATAGATATGAAATTCATTTGAACTAGTTTGAAACACCCGCATGCAGTCCCCTCTTACCCCGCAAATACCCAAAGATACTGGGTGCGTTTCAATGTTTATCAATTTATTTATTTATTTTTAGCCCTTTTTATAGGTAGTAAACTTAAACAGTATTTATTGTACATAACTGAACTGCTTCAGTAACAACGCTTTGTATTTATTTATTGACAAATTAAAGATTTCCAGTGAATTGGTATAATTATTTCCCTCTATTCTGGGCAAAGAGGAATACATATGGTAGTTAGTCCAAAAATTTTTGCACTGAAATAAATCCTTTCGACTTCTAGTATTACGTAGTGGAATCCGAAAGCTTAATGCAAGCAATTCTGGACTATCAATTACATAATTTAATATTTATTTATTTTAATTTTAACAATAATAAAATTTTAATATACCATACTTAGTACTTAGAGTAAGAACTACCAAAATTTTCTTAAGGCATATTGTTAGAGCAGAGCCCCGGCAAGGCTAATAAGGGTCATGGGTTCAATTCCTAGATGCGACCTTATCTTTTTATGTTTTAAATTTTCATTTGAGAGTCGCTAATATTGTCTACAATCGAAGTATATTAATACGGTAATGCCCGTTTGGTTCAAATTAAGGAACCCGACTCCGTGTAAATCTCCAACGCCACACTGTATGGAAACCGTTCTGACCCGTCCATGAACGTGACCTTTTCCACGGAGCTGCTGCCATAATATGCACACTTATCACTTGCTCATATGCGATTTGCAAACGGAAGTGGTGCCGTCTATAATACTATTTTTAAGGAAAAAAGTATGAAGAAGAAGAAACAGTTTTCGCTTTCATTCAATAATAAGAAGATTTATGTTGGGGTGAAGAGTGTTTTTCTCATTTTTCACTTCTCAATGTAATAATGTCTACTCTTATATATCTACCTATTAAATATAAATATTCTGTAGTTTAATGTTAGTAGTAGTTAATTTTTCAAAAGGGTGATGCCTTATAAATAGTCACCAACACTTAAACTGGGCGAAGCACAACGAAAAGCCGCCCGCAGGGCCTAGCAGCAAAAACCCGCGGAGCGGGTTTTTCACTGCTAGTGATTAAATATTACCATATTTGTCCCAGGTCACATAGGTCTCATAGAAATCTAAAAGTTAACCACAAAATAATCAAAATGTACACCTTTGTAAATCCAAATTGACCGCAATTAGAAAAAAAAAATTGTTCGTATGAAGCAGTTACTTTGTGATGTGACATTATAATTTAAAATAAAACAACAACTTTGTTTAAACCACTTTGTATTTTAAAAGTGGTGTATACAAAGTTATTGTTTTATTTTAAATTAAAAAAAAAAAAAAACTTTGTGAATGTTCTATGATTTATTTTTATTTAATTTAACCCACATAGCCTCTACCGTACCAATTTTTGGTTCCGAACAAACAATAATTATAAATTATAAGTAGGCATAATGTTTAAAAAAATAACTTTGTCTACGTCTTGTATTACTGTACATTTACTAGTCTTTACAATTTAAACATCAAATATCATACTAGTTATCGTCATTTGATTAAAAAATTTAATCGAAATTTGCACGTTTCAATTTTGCATGTAACGTAATTATACAATACTTTTTATGTATGAAAATTTAGTGTTCCAATTTTAGTACGGTAGGGTTATGGGCGTCGAACACGTTTAAAAAAAAATCAGTTGCTTGTCAGTGCAATAAAAATTGTCTTTTTTGGAAGAAAGTGATGACGAATGCGACTAAATAAGCAAAATTTGCACATAACCACCAGTTGCGGCCAATTCTGACCTCACTGATCTAGATTTTGGTGAAAAAAATGAGATACGAATTTAAAATTTTCCGGAGCCACTTTGAGAAAATGAAGCATTTGTGGAATATTTCGATGTTGACGACTGGTCATGACAATAGAATATCGTCATCATTCTCCTTCGTTCTGAAACTGTGGCCCCGGAATTTTTTAAATTCTAACGACATTTTCATCACCAGAATTTAAATAAGTTGCTTACTACGTCGCATTCGTCATCACTTTCTTTCAGAAAATCAGTTTTTGGAGCTCTGACAAGCAATAATTTTTTTTTTAAATAAACTTGTTGGACGCCTATAAGCCCACCGTACCAAATTTGGAACATTTCCCCCCTCCCACAATAACAAATGATTATTTTTATAATAAATTGTGATTTTTTTAAATGATGAAACCAAAAAAAAATATATTAAAAACGCATTCAAAAGTTTCAGGATTATATGGGTTTTAAGTTAGAAAAAACGTAAGGTGAGCTTTTTTTAAAAAGTGTTTAGAGTTCAAAATTTTTGTATTTAAAAAATTACATGGTTATTTCTAATAATATAACTTAAAGGCGTATGTTTACCTTTCCAAAACTGTTTTTAGTTTTCGGATACGTTAACAAATATTATATTTATTTCGATTTTTTCGCGAACCGGAAATACTCTTATCTACTGACAAAATACGCCCGATTTTTGAAGGATTATGATTAAAGTCAATAGATGTCGTCCATTAAAATAAAAATGGATATATTTATTTAATTTTTAAATAAAACAAACACTTAGTATTTAACCACGTATATTTATTATTTGATATATCGACCGGTTTCGCTCCGACCGAGCTTCATCAGGATATAATAATAATTTAAATGGTAAGGGTTTCTCGGAATTTGCCAACCATTTAATCTCAAAAGATCATTCTTTTAATAAAATTTCAGACACGTGCATGTTACATAAAAACAGTATAGGCATTAGATTAGATAACTTAGAAGCGTTAGAAATAAGAAAATCGTTAAATTCAAATAAGTCCGAATACTTACTTAATAACCAAACCAATTTATCAAATCAAAAAAATACACCCTATAGCCCTATCTTCAACTTGTTTCCTGCTATTTTTTCCAACCCATGATATTATATATGTTACATTGTTGTTCTGAGATGTTTGACTAGTAATATGTAATATTATTGTATTTAATTATTGTATAATTTTATCTTGTATAATAGATCCAACTTTCAATATGTCTATGATTACCAGTAACTGTTGTTTATAAATGTAAATGTGATACACATATATTGTTGTCTCCCTTCCACTTATTGATAATCCTTTTTATCTCTTTCTAAGAATTTGTCTCTGTCTAATTATGTTTCTTTTGTAATATTCTTTCTCCCTCTCCCACTCAACCTATATATAACCAACAACTCTGTCTTAGTATTTAGTTATTATTATATTCTGATGAAGCTCGGTCGGAGCGAAACCGGTCGGTATACCAAATAATAAATATACGTGGTTAAATACTAAGTGTTTGTTTTATTTAAAATATAATGCCTAACCACAAAGTGATTGCTTCTTACGAAAAAAAAAAAAAAAAAAAAAATATATATATATTTATTTAAGACACTATCTAGATCGCATTTAGTTGTGGAAGAATCTTGAGATCATGCGTAATAGATAAGATAGCAGGCAATAAAAAAATATGCGTAAATGAAGATAAAATCCTTCTTGATCTGTTGTCAGAAAAATTAGCCAAACTGTTGCGTCGTCCATTTGTTCATAGTCCGGGCGTTTGACATATCGGACGCATTAACCCGCTGCCCGCAACCGAAATGTCAAATTGAAGGTAATTTTGTGAAAACGTGCTGCCATTTTATGAAAGCCATTTTTGGCCCCTGGAGAAAGAAATATGGAGGAAGTGTTCAAATTCAAAAATAATGATTTAATGTTACTTTTGGTAGGTAGGTAATATTATATTTAGATGAATCATTGAAATACGCAATCTAAAGAATATACTATATAATATAAGAGCGGTATATAAAATATTACATATTAATATATAGTACAGATGGGTCTGAAAAATTTATCACTAAAGTTACTTAAAATTTTACAAACATAAAAGAGGAAACAACAAGCCAAAAATGTATATATTCTTAGTGTGCCTTCTATCGACACGAATATGGGCAATAGGCATAAAAATCGCTACGGCACACGGCCACCATCTTGAACCGGAACAGGAACGTGACAAACATATTTACAAACGTCAAATTAGTTATAACAGGTCTTTGATACGCTCAGTCAATTATTCCCAATTCGAACATTTAAACATTGTTAATATTTCCACAGTAAAAACGTTTATTAATTTCGACATATTTTCAACCTTTCTAATCCCGTAAGTTATAAGTTTTGGGATTGCTCTAAACCAGTGGTTCCCAAACTCTTTTGGGCCATGGACCACTTTTCATAGTAAAAGTTTGCCCATGGACCCCCACGGGGAAAGGAATGCGTGATCCTGCCAAAATTCCTGACTTGGCAATAAAACCTCCATTCTGGAGAGGGGGGGGGGGGTATTGGAAACCACTGGCTTATGTATGAAAATAGATAGGTAAAGCCAAGACAACATTTTAATTCTTTACTTTTTTTTTCAAAGAAAACTTCTTCGGAAAGGTTTTTACTTTGTGATGTCATTATTTATTTTAATTGAAAGACAAAATAACTTTGTTTACATCACTTTAATTTATACACAATCTACATGTTTCGTGAACGATGTTCACATAATCAGGAAAAAATGTATACTAAACTTAAAAATTAAATATAGATCACATATGGGAGGAAAGGCTAGAAGGAAAGGGAAGGGGTAAGGGTGGGGGAAGTATATTACAATTAGGAATTTCAAAGTCATTAGCAGGGAAATACCGGTTAAGTGGGAAAAGGTTCAAAAGAGGGTTTATAAAATTTTTCTGCTTATTTATTATGTCTGCTTTATTATTTACATTTTTTCTAATTTCTAAAATCTCTAAATTATTTATCTGTGATGCCTTCTAACCCGTATGTAATATTTTAACTACATGGTATTTGTCAAAATTGTGATAATTCTTTAATAAATGATCTGCAAACTCAGATTCGCTATTGCCATTTATTCTAGTTTAGATGAATCGCTAGATACGCGCTGAGAATGCAAAACCAACAGAGAGAGACTGGTTGAAGGAGACTTTTCGATTTCTCCAGCAGGACTCTCTCGGAACATCGCCAAGTTCCGCATTAAGAATTATACTTTCATTCGTCACTCTTGGAAATACTGACCCGCAGATTCCTACACATCCATGATACCGTTTTCCTCACCAGAACTTTCTTTCCTCCCTTTCCTAAAAACCCCCCACCCAGCATCGTTAAAGATAACAGATGAATTATTTTTCTCAGAGCCTTTTGTGTGGAGTAAATCGAAAACAAAAAAATAACGCCAAGAAGGCTTCCAAAGGAATGAAGACCTGATAACGATTCACAGAAAAATATCAAATCTCATCGTACTGTTAAACCCTTTACACTTTAATCATCTAATTTTTTCCCAGTACACTCGTCTAATTTAGGTTGCGGTAAAATTGAAATTCGAATTTTGTTAAAAAACCTAAAGAACTGACGTCTCTAATTAAAAAATATTAATGAAAAATGATTACATTACAAGAATGTTTCGCCGGAGGGTTGATACTTTTCACATAAAAATTAACTTCCTTATTATTAATCTGTCGTTTTGCAGTTGTGAGCAGTTTTCTTTTTTGAGTAATATATCCACCAGCCATTTCGAAGAAAGTGCGTTCGTAATTTCAAATTCACGCCATAGAAACGTTAAAAACAACAGAAACATGGACAATATTCAAATGGCGACAATATTATCATCCCTTTTTTTAATATAGAGCATATTCTAAAATATCAGTAGGGTGGCGGGCACCACCGCGGGGAGAAGGGGGGGGGGGGTGCCACATATCTCACCCACAAAGTACAAGAGCAAAATCACACAATCAATTCCAAGTGCCTACAATTAAATCAACTTTTGCCAAAAAGCACGAATCCTACCTCTCACCTCTAATATTCAACACCTTCTTAAAAGAAACTTCTCACTCCATCACTAATAAAAATCTAAAATGGCTATATAAACAATGCAACATTTGGTTACTATACAAAAAAAGAGAAGTGATGCATTCTCTAGTGCTAATCCCTTCCTAATCGATAATTTCTCATCCTTTATATACAAGTTTAATTTCCAATTATAAAGATTTATTCTTTCTTCTTATTGATTTATTATTATGATTTATTATTCTTGATTAATACAACTCGTATTTTCATGTTTATTATCTGACTATTTTCCTTTACACCTTTTATATTTTTTAATGTTCTAATTATTACCCGTCTCAGAACAGACAACGTCAAGTGAGGCGGGTAACATACTTGTTATAAAATAATATATTACCTTAATAAACGCCCGGGTTGCCGGCAATGAAATGAATTAATGAAAAATGAATGTCAATTTCAAAATCCTTTTTAACTCAACTAAAACTGTGAAAATAGGTATAATCATTAGGAACCACTCATACATACAATATGGCAAACATACGCACGTATTTAATAAACCTAGGCACTCAAAAAAATTAAAAATATAACAAATAAATAACACATTTTTAATTAATGTTTATGAAAAATTCTGTCTCTGTCGAATAGTGGCGGACGCATACAAATCGTTTCGCGGGGGCCATGGTGCACGCGGGCACGGGGTTGAGAACCTCTGCTTTAACCCTTCGACATTCAAGAATACGTATAAATTGACATTCGACAAAGTTGGTCGAGATGACGGGTAATTTTTCGTTCGCTGATGGCGCATAAAGAATAACTCTTGATCGCTATTGGAGAATTGAGCCCTTGACAAGACATTGTAGCATTTGGACACATTTTAAATATTTTGATTGTTAAAAATGAATTTTAACATGGAAATTGAACAACCGTCAAGGACAATGTGTGATTAGTATTTAAGGAGATGGAAGTTCCCAAACACCTCATTTACATCGTTAGAAACCTATACAACGAAGGACACGCGTGTATCAAATTGACACATGAGACTCGTCCTGGCGTTGGGTTTCCCCGTATTTCTAAATGGTGTAGAAACATGTACACTTAGATAGAAATCCTCGAAATATTGTGCTGGAGAAAAAATTCTCAGGATTCTATGGACAGTCCATGATTGCAAGATTCAACTCTAACTAAATGCCATCCAGATAGTGTCAGGATAAATTTTATCACTTTTTATTAATATGCGACATCTATTGACTTTTTCTGCAAGTCTAGGATGAAATACGTTAATTTTTATCTAGATGGCATTTAGTTCAAGTTGAATCTTGCAATCATACATAAAGAGAGAATTTATGACGCGAATGTGAACGGTATAAGAAGCCGAGGACGCCTAAGGAAGACGTGGCACGATCAAGTAAATCAGATACTTGAGTCGGGCCATGTCAAGAGTCAGAATAATAGAAGAGTATGTATGAGAAGATGTATGAATGTGAATGAGGCAAGGAGCGTG